>OZ024794.1:38034709-39474709 GCA_964017045.1 Omphiscola glabra | reverse complement strand
ATAAATCTTAGATGTAAAAGCGGGTGGTTCATTAAAATATTTTATTATTGTTCAGTGGCGTGAAAAAAATTGTGCGGTTGCGAACCTTCGGGGAAGGGGGGGGGGAAGAGCAAAATTTGAGATTCTTATAAAGTGCCTTGCTTGCATGCATGTTTGTCAAATTTTCTACCCCCTCCCTTCCCCCATTTTACGATAATTCATTTTATAAAGGATTTATAGGAAGAACTTTGTTTTTAGGGTTGATTAATTAGGTGTCCATTTGAAAAGAAAAACAAAACATACTTGTTTTTTTTAGAAGGAAAATATTTATTTTATATGAATGATATATGGTGAAAGAAATACAATGGTCTTAATACTTCATACGATATAATATATTTAATCACAACATATTGTTCCATATAATCCGAAAATATCTACAAATAAACTGAATTTTTTTTTTTTACATTTCTTTATGTTACGAAAATATGTCAACATACAAATAGGTTAAGACTTACAAATTTCCCTAGATTACATTTGTTTGGTTATTTCAACCAAGTCACTGGTTTTTTGTCTGGTTTTTTCTCGGGTTTTTTGTTTGGATTTTGTGGGGGGGGGGGGGGGGGTTTTGGTATTTTTTTTCTGCTGTTGTTCTCTTGTCAATGTCTGCATCACTTGCCGGCGCTGCAATCTCTAGATACGCAATTTGTTGACGAGCACTCCCTCCGAAATCCAATTTCTATGCTGACGTAATTCGATTCTTGATCAACTCACCACATCTCACTATCTCTATTAATGAGATTTGGCTTGTGTGCACATTTATTTTCCTGATCTCATCCAACGGTTTTCAATCAACATCTCACATGATTTCGAGTTTACGCAATCCATATTTATTTTCTCTCATGTTTTTTGGCGAGAAATATTTAATTTACTCCTCAAATGGTCTATTCAAATGATTTTTTTTTTAAATTTAAAAAACGCCACAAAAAAAAAAAATTAAAAAAAACAAGGAAAAAAAACAACGAAAAACTGTTGAATTTGGTGTTGAAACTTTTTTCTGCCAAGAATGAAAGCCAAAACTAGTTGAAGGTAAGTTATTGAGCAGATTAAGAAAGAAAAAGTTGTAAGCGTATTTGTTTAAAAAGAGATGTAAAATAAAGGGGTCTATTATCTAATATATCCAGACCCCCCAAACAATCCAAAAGGAAAACCATGAAACAACAACATTGTACAACCAAACCAATCTATTCAAAATATTAAATTAAATTTTTAAAATGTATTAATTTAAAAACGAACTTTCCTAAACCCATATCTATAAATAGAGAGGATGGCGTCAAATTGACTTTTGTTAAAACGCATTTCGCTTTTATCATTCTATTTCCTTATTTTTCTGTACTTAGTAACCACAAAACGTGGAATTGCACTTTTTTCATTTCCCAAATTTACCGTCTATTGAGCAGTTTCCTAGGGCCGTATCTAGAAGTACCAAAGCTGTCGCAATCTTCTTTAAATTGGGTCACTGTCTTCCGTTTTTGATTTGATAATAAGAAATTTCCAATACCTTGCATTTTTTTTTAGATCAATGTAGATTTTTGAATTTAGTCAGCGCTGAGTTTTTATTTGTTAAAAATCTACTGTCTATGTTCTTGTGAGGAAAAAATATAAAATGTACATCCTCATTGTTTCTGAGATTTGAACTTTAGCCAAATTGAAAAATGGCCGCCTTAGATACTTATGTGTACCGAAATTGTTTTTAAAAAAAAACACAAGAAAGTGTTCTGTAATTATTGTTATAACAACAAAAAATTCAATTCGGGACACTAAGTTCTGTCTTAAGAACGAGACTACGCCTTGCAGGCATGTATAGGCTCGTGCTCTTGATCATATTGCAATTTTAATGTGTGTTTGCCTGATTTTCTATATATTTATATGGTGATATCCGCCATGGATCGCTGCTTTCATCAAGCCACGGTTTTTTGTCCCTCCCAGCTTCAGACTTATTATTTTGGTTTTTCTTCCTGGTGAAGCTCTGTGAAAATTGGCCGCTATGTTGTTGACCGGACGATCATGCCAGCTGATGATGCGGTTGGGGACACACCCCGACCTCACGGAGGTCATCAACATGTGCTGATATACACACGCGATCGCCTATTGTCAATGAATGCCCAGCGTACGCACTTGACCGCTGACCTTGTGTGTCGACTGAAGGAACTTTCAATTGGTCGAGGCCTACCAAGGAAGCGTACCTGTCGTGGTGGTAGACGGAAAATAAAACAAATATGGCACTCCTTCATCCTCTAGGCTTACTCTACGCTTTTCTAACCCAGCCGACCTCATTCGCATTAACACATCTCCACCTTCCAGCGACAGACAGCTTCGCATCGTCTCATTTAACGCTCAGTCGCTTGGCTCTTGTGAGAAACGTATCGCAGTCTCCGAATTTATCACTGATAGGCAGATTGACATTCTGTTTATCCAGGAGACCTGGTTTCGGCAGACTGGCGATGAAGGAAAGTGCACTGATCTCGTTCCGCCTGGCTATTCTACCCCGATCATTTCCTCGTACAACTCGTGGTGGTGGCCTTGCTGTCATCTATAAGGACACGTTGTCCCGTTGTCTTGCCTTTGTCACAGACTTTCCATTTGCTCACACATCGTAGAAGCGGTTCAACTTACCTTGTCGGTGCGCCAGTAGAGCGTTCATTTTATGTGCATTTATCGCAACTGTGTCATTTATTTGCTTTTTTTTTTTTTATAGAAAACTACAAATAATAATATGTTGTCGGTTAGTTTTAAATTTCCGATTGAAAAAAAAAAGGACTCTATGGATAGCTTTAAAAAAATAAATAAAATAGCAGGTTATTTTCCGTGACATATCGCCCCACTTGGTATTCAACAAAAATAAAATGGTTAAACTTTCAATGGGTAACAACACATTTTTTTTATGTTTGACATCTGATTTATGAGCCATTTTTAATTGGCTACTTGGGTTGTTTACTATATTAATATTTTTATAACCGGAAGTAAGGAATCACGTAAATAGAGTTAAGGGGGAGACTCAAGTGATTTTGGAAAAATCTATACATGACAACTTTTAAGTAATTTTTTGTTGCAAACAATCAATATATGCATAGTAGTATATGCATAATAAATTATGTTTGAGTAAAGTTGTTTTTTTTTTTGTTCAACTTAATAGGAATTTTATTGCATAAATAATGTAATTTTAGTGATTTTTCTTGAGGAATATATCATAAAATCCAGCTGCATGGATGAGCTCAAACTTCCTATGTATATCCCCTATATAAATATCTACTGTTCCACAAGAGGAATTTTTAATATCATTAACAGAAATTTTTTTCTAACAATATTTTATTTATAGGTTGAAACCAAAAAACATAAATATATAAAAATTTACAAATTTTAAAATAATAAAGGTTTCATAAAACGCTCCTGTCATTTTCTAGATATATATATTAGAAATAAGCACGGAAAAATTGAACTCTCTAAGACCTAAGGCTCAGAAGAAATCTTAATTTTAAAGTACAAAAGTAACAAAAAAACAACGAACAGAGAAAAACGAAAAAAACAATTTCAAAGGATATTTTTCAACAAAAAAAAAAAAACTGTATTTATTCAAACGCCTATTTTTTAAATGAAATGTATGCAAATATAAGCTTAAATACGTGAAAATATTAAGAAAATGTTGAAGAATAAATATTTTGCAACATAAATATAAAGACATACCTATACATTTTTAAAATGTAAAAAAAAAAAAAATAATATTTCATCAACTGCATAGTTAAAAATTTACAAATCCCTATGTTGCTATTGAACAATGTATAAACCATATTACAATTGAATAAAATGCATACTTATCATTAAAATATCATTTATTATAATTATATTAACCAAAAATTATAATGTCAATAATGAACAACAAATTATACTAAATACCATCATTTTAAATTTTAATCATCAGCTGCCCCAGGTAAATAAAGATGCCCCTCTAGAATTGTATAAATTTGTTCGTTTGTAATACTATCAAAGGTTCTTTTTGCCCTCCGCCTCTTAACCTCAACTTGTTCACTTTTTTCTGCCTTACGAATTCTTTTTTGGTCTCTCCTGACCCCACGACTGTGCATTTCATTGGTCCAGCTACAACCTATACTTTCAACAAAGTCAATGATTCCATTGGAACCCCCGTTGAAATCAGCAACAGCAAGTGCCGTCGCCACAGCAATCCTCCTTTTCCCTACAAAAATGTGCTTTGGGCAACGGGCCGAAACCACCGAATGAAAACTTTCGTTTGCATTTTGGGTCATGCCCTTCAGGCATCTGGACAACAGTTTATCCTCTGTCAGTCTCACATAAACAGAATGAACATACTTCGCCACATTTTGATTTAAAAAGCTTTTGCTATCATTTTTAATGGTAAGCACCTCCTCTTTAGCCACAGCTTTGTTATAAAAGCACCAGGAGTCTTCGCCTTGGGGGACAGAGGTGATGGTTTGGTTCAGCATCGGTTGACGTGGAATGAAAATACGAGGCCCAAATTGTATCTCTCAGTTCCTCTACAGTGTTGTTTTTGCTTAGGACTGCATTTTTATAGTACCTCTGGAGTAGTGCAATCTTTGTCTGGTGAAATAAAATAATCAGAAATTAATGTGGGTACCGGTAGATAAAAGATACATATGCTAAAGGAGGAACAGAAAATTAATATTAAATGTAAATATATTTCATGAACACACTATCAAACTATATTAGCTAAAATATAATAGCAATGCAAAACACAAATTCATATAAAATAGTTTACCTGAGTCAAGCTACCACATTTACTACCTCCCAGTGTTACTCCTCGCTTCTTTTCATCAGCCACAACATTTACATTGCGAAGAGCAGTGCCCAACCTTTTGGAGACATGATTGACACACTCCTCTTTTATAATCTCCATGTCCCCATAAGGAGACAGCTTGTTGAGTTCTGATAGGGTTTTGCAGTCACCGTCACTGATAAGTGAGGTATATCTGAGGTTTTTTGTCAGGGACTTTCCCCACAAAACCTGAGCTGCCACAACCTCCATTGCTCCAGCTGACCCACTGTGGTTTTTACAACAGTCAAGTTGGTGTGTCTCCAACCCAGGTATTGTAACTTTCTGGGGCTGTTGACTGCATTTCTTTGCAAGTAGTTGCGCAGGTCTGTGGTATGAAAAATATATACTTATAATAATTTACTATAAAAAAAGTATGATGCAAATTATTGCAATAAAAAACATGTTATCACGTGATATATAGCCTATTGAATGCACCAACAAATGAAGCTGAACAAACCTGGCAATAACTGGATAATACATGGTAGTCTATCACAAGCCCAGTCTCTTGCTCAATGACAGCACCTATTCCGTGTTTGCTTGTGTGACCACGTTTCTGCCATGAGCCATCGAAGCTGACTGCAATGTCTAACACTTGAGCATCGGTGGCCCCATGAACCTCTATTACTTTCTGAACTGCTTTCTCCAGTTGTTGGTTAGAAAATACTTATGAGAAATTATAAATTTCAGCAGTGTGCTCATTGAATGAATTGTGGCTTATGCCTTGGACTCCGATAAAGTCACAAAACATTTGAGACCCGCCATCGTAGGCATTTGAGTCAAGTTTGCCTGACGACATCACTCGTGACACAAAAGTATTGCAACTATTATTATTGCATTTGATCAAGAATCCGAGTGCCAAACCTTTATACTTTTCCTTGTCTATTTCAAGACTTAGTACAGGTTCACAGCAATGTGGGCACAATAGTTCGTCAAACAAATGTTTAATAGCATTGTGGCAGGAAAATCCCCAGAACAATAGTTCAGTTTCCGCTTAGAAGCTGAATCTCTAGGTTGAATGTTATCAACAGGTTGAACGGTAGGTGTGTCTAATACTAATGGCGCTTGAATTTCATCAAGCGGTGAAGTATTCTTTTTTTTTTCATGGCTCTGCAGTGTTAAAGCTGTAGCTTTCTAGATGATTTACACGTATTTATTCTTTGGAGACATTCTCTCTTGGACATTTTCAAAGGCTAACCTATTATTTGAAGAGAAATAAGAATTCACATATTACTAAACTTGAACAAATAATAATGATTATAAATAATTATAATGTATGCAACATAAGCTAAAAACAAAATACTGCAACTGTGTGAACACTGATTGCATATTGACATCGTATACTTAGACAACTAATAACTAATTTTATTTAGAAATTGCATTTTTATTTGCTAGGCTTAGATTTAGGGTTAGGCATAAACATTTTTATAATAGTAAAATTATATTAGTTCTGACGAAATACGAAATAGTAAATGTGAGTGTAATGAATATCATAATGATCCTGAATTAGTTAATTTGAGTTAATTTATATTTTTTTTAACCGTAGTAATATTTTACTGATTCAAACTATCTGTAGGGTTTACTTTACTGAAAATTCGACTATCATGTCCATGACCATGTGATGATCAACTAAATTATTTTTTTAAGCCTATTTTAACTGAAGTATTTAAAATTTAATAATTTCTTATGCCATTCAAATAATAATGTTATACAATGTAAGTATTTATAATAATAATAAATAATTCACTTACCCGGGGAAAAATTTGTTGAAATATCGATATAGATTCACAGTAGGAAAATGGCTGAAGTGTAACGGTTGTCTTAGAAGCGCTAGTTCGGAAATGAAACTTCGCACAAAGAAGAGGCTAAAATTATGAGCTCTTCAGCCTCAAAATCATTTTTTCCCTCAACAGCCAATAAAATTGCTGAAAATTCAAAATTTTGACGTTATATTCGCAGTTTTCTACGCTGTGCTATTTATAAGCGAAAATAGTTCAAGATTTAAGGAAAGTCTACTTGACGAGATCTTTCCAACGATATATGACTCATAGGGGTTGAATATCTGCGTAGCACCTTAATTGAGGTTTAAAGTGGGTAAAGACGAAGGCTTCAAACTAAATTTAAGCTAAAGTTATGATTTTAAAAACGTTTAATAACATATTTAGACATAATATTAACAATAATAAGTTTGCAAAACATGTTCATCTGATGTTCAAATATATAATTCACTCATATGATTATGATAAAAAGTGATTTTTTAAAATAAAAATTCCAATTTTTAACATATGATTGAATTTTTCACGTAAATAGAGTTAAGAGTTTTGTGAATTTACGATTCTAAAAAATAGGAAAAAATTATTTATTAGTTTCATGCTGAGTTTTTGAATTCCCGATTTCTAAAACTATACAAATAGATGCAATGTCGCGGAAAGATGAAATCAGTAAAGTTTCTTCATGCAAATTAATGTTAATCTTTTCTGCATTAGGAAGTTTTGCAAGTGCCCCTTCACCCTCACCACAGACACACACTTTTCTTAAATGAGATATCTTAATTTTTTTTACTTTAATTTAGCATTAGCACCCTAAAATAATTGTTAAATGGAAAATTGCGCCACATCAAAATCAGAAAGAGCCAAGGGTGTTTTTATGTGCTGGCCTCTAAAAATTGTAACTGCAAAAGAGTAGACAGGGCTAATTAAATTCATTGTTAATTTTTAAGGGGGAATTCTCTGTAGAAAACCTTCAAGTTATTTCATCTTTTAACACCCTAACCGGTTAATTAATTCAAACATATGTCCTGCAATCAACCGCCCACAGAAGAAGATCTAAGCCACTATACTTGGGTGAATGTCTTACAATGCTTTACTCCATCTTCCATCACTTGCCCCCCCCCCCCCCGCCGCCCTCAAGTGACCTGTTGATGGCACCCGACTTGAGCAGTGACAGAAAACGCATGCTGTCTCATTACTAGTCCGTACAACTCCCATTGGGAGAGATCCAACAGGATTTCGCCTGCATCATTCAAGTCGTTGCCTTACAAAAGTCGGACAATGGTGTTTGTGTAAGACCTTGGAATCGTGTCTTGTCTATACAAACTGGCGACCTCCTCTAAACTCCATAAAGCCTTGCAGGGGCCAGGGATGTAGGAAGGAAGGGGGTCGCCACCTTCAGCTAATAAAGTGATGCCCGACTCTAATCTCATTCTCCCCACCACCCCCAAACACATGGAATAATGGAGTTGGCTTCAGGAGTTTATTTTAAAACCGGTTGACACATCCGTGAGATTCCTGCACCGGGGGCTGATCTAACGAGCTTGAATATTTCCAAAGGGGATCAATACCACGGTACAAGTCGGTACAAACAGCTCTTGCTTGATTTGTATTCGTTTGTATTTTCATATAAAAAGTAAGCAGATTAGATCTAGCACCAGCAACAAACGCAGAGATTTCAAGGCGAACCATTTAAACATTTTTTTAAAATTTTGAATTTTTATATTTATTTATTTGTTCAACTAAGACAGCACAAAAATACTGCTATCGCTAGTTTAAAATATGTGTGTGGGGGGGGGGGGGAAATCTGGGTTTGTTTTTAATGGGCATAATGAGCTATTGAAATGGCACAATGACATTTTCAGATGGACGCCAAAACTAATCTAAGAAACCATATGTGATATATGCGTGTAGCGCATGATTGTGTTATGTTTATATGTATTCTAGATGCGACTTAAAATAAAGAAATCGCTTTGAAGTGTAAATTTTTTTAAAAGATCAATTTCGAATCGTTGAATAGAGATCTTATAAAGTTTTCAAAGATTAAAATGATACCGGAAGTTTACATTTCAGCTCTCTACAATAAGAGGAAGTTAACAAATTTGGGGTCAAAGATTTGGAAGAAAGACATTTAACAATCGTTAAAATTATAATACATGGTTAAAGTATACAGCAACAAAACAGAGCAATTATACCAACAACAACATAGTGCAATTAAATCAACAACAACAAAGAATAATTATTTCAACAACAACATAGACTAATTATACCAACAACAACATAGTGCAATTATACCAACAACAACATAGTGCAATTATACCAACAACAACATAGTGCAATTATACCAACAACAACATAGTGCAATTATACCAACAACAACATAGTGCAACTATACCAACAACAACATAGTGCAATTATATCAACAACAACATAGTGCAATTATATCAACAACAACATAGTGCAATTATATCAACAACAACATAGTGCAATTATATCAACAACAACATAGTGCAATTATATCAACAACAAAATAGTGCAATTATATCAACAACAACATAGTGCAATTATACCAACAACAACATAGTGCAATTATATCAACAACAACATAGTGCAATTATACCAACAACAACATAGTGCAATTATATCAACAACAACATAGTGCAATTATATCAACAACAACATAGTGCAATTATATCAACAACAACATAGAGAAATAATACCAACAGCTATCACCCTACCATTAAAGCTTTTACTAACACGAGGAATTAACTATGTCAGGGGTGGGCAAACTATGGCCCGCGGGCCTCATGCGGCCCTGCAACTGATATTATGCAGCCCTCGAAACCATTTAAAAATATAAAAAATACGTTGTTTTTAAGTTATTTTGTTGAATTTTACAGAATTTCATGTACCGTTATGATTGTTTTAACATTTTTGATCAAATCTCTTTCTAATTTTCTTTTGTTTTTTTTATACAGTCCTTGACTTTTTTCATGTAATGCTAAAATGCGAACTTACCGATTTTAAATACGAGAAATGGTTATCGACATGTAAAAATTGGACATAATATAGATGCGGCCCCCTAATAGATTTACAATAGTCAATGTGGCCCTCCACACAAACATTTTACCCACCCCTCTGCTACGTAATGACATCGGCATTGTCCACTTGACCAGATCGAGATTTTCTTGGTTTTATTAGGAACATTCAGTCAGTATGTTTTTTTATAAGGATCAATAAACTAAACGACCATTGCAGCTATGATCACGAGAAAGAGTTCAGCCATGCGAGGCGCTAGTGCCCACAACCTGACGGGCTGTCTTTATTCCAATGCCGTAGCAGTAACTCTAATCCAATGAAAATTAGATTACTGTAACAGCTGTTCGTGGGGTTCACCTAAAAACCAAATTCAGATACTCCAGAAGGTACAAAATACTACAAAATGCATTGTATCGGGTATAAAGAAATGTGACCACATCAACACAGTTCTTAAAGATCTTCCAGTGAATGAGCGCATTCACTACAAAATTCTTTCCCTGACGTATAGCTATATAGAAGGTCGGCACCTGTATATCTTCAAAAACTGATTACTAGAAATGTATCCATACAGAACCTGCGCTCTTCAACACAGTACTTACTGAGATTTCCCAGTGTGGAGTACACAAAAAGAAGGCATACGAGTTTGCGCTCTTTTGCGCCTAAATTGTGGAACAGTTTGCCTCAGTCTTTGAGGAACATTGAAAGTAATAAAAAGTAATTTAAGAATCATTTAAATACTGTTTTCTTTAAATAGATTTTAGGACATGAGAGCGCAGTCAGCATGCTCAAATACTATGGACACAAGCACTTTAACAGTACTCGTCATCTTCTTTAACATTGGTTCACCCAGTCTAAACCTTCTACCTTCTATTGGCGACACCTGATACATCAACAGCAGAGTCTTGGTCTTGCCTCAGCCTTGTCTCACTAACCTGAAAGACCTTATGCACCTAGATTCGCTCTGTTCCTAACACTGTCAGTAAGTGATGTGGATTCAATGTTCCTAACACTGTCTGTAAGTGATGTGGACTGTAATTTCTTTTTGATCGTGCTGGTACTACAACTGCATACAATATTCTGTTTCCATTGCTATAAGCCTATATCTGAAATCTTCAGCAACTTTATTTATTGAGGGGAAAATATTTCTTTATTTTTATTTTCATGTTAAAATATTATTTTTAAGAATAAAAGATTTCCTTAACATTTTAAAACAAATATAAATAATAATATAAAAAACAGCTTCAGATCCACCAGCGATATAGAAACTATAGAGCGATATCTTACTCTTCCCCATGATAGTTTCCCACATCATACACACCACTGTGTTGCCTCTGCACAATTCTCTTGCTTACAAATTGCTTTCATTTGATTGGTAAATACTGTCTAGCAATATCCTGGCAATCGTGTTGTTGTTTTGGGCTTGGGGCGGAAGTGCGGGGGTGGTAGGTAGTAAATAGGTTTCCCGTCTAAATACACGAGCTTACATACTAAATAGAAGGTAATGCAGCAGAAATGCAAGAAACACAGGACACAAAACCACCTTAGTCTCGACAGCAGTGTTTGTCAAAACCTGGCACATTACTTTGTTAAAAATGTTTATTTATGTCTTAAAAAACAAATTACATCGACAGATGCCCAGAGAATCACCAAGGTTGTACATACTTGTTTTTTTGTATTTTTTGTTTTGTTGCATTTTTTAAATTGAGAATCCCTGGTCTACAGAAGGAGTTTTATTTCAAAATGAAGAGAGTTTTTCTCCAGAAAGTCAAATTAGCCGTTGACACCATGAAAGCTTTAACTGAGACTGTGCTATAGCTAGACACAGTCTACTCACTAATGGAACGAAGCTGCAATATCCACACAAATTATGTGACCACTTCATTGAATTATCAAGACTATAACCTCGGCTTAAATAACCCAAGTTCTCATCATGGAGGAATTAAATGGCATCGGTGGTGTTTTAAAATTGCCAGGCTTTTGTGACAATGAAATAGAGAGTTCTCTTGAACAATGTTCCGCATAAAATGTTAGACATTGCGCCCCCCCCCATTAAAATAACGTTTTAAAAAACTCAAATTTAAACCCAACTGGTCGGATTGAGATTTGGAAGTTTTTAGTTTCATTATGTACCATATTAATGAAAAAATTTGTAACAAAGTTTTAAACCAATTAAATGAATTTTACAACAACCATTCTAATTTACCATTATACTTTAAATCCACTAAGCGAACCATAATTGCCATCACTGAACAGCCACAGACAAATAATAAACATAATCGTTGCCATAGTGAGAGATTGTGCAGCCCTGGGAAGAGTATGAGTTTGCCACCCTCTCCCCCCGAAAAAAAACCCACACACATAAATAAAAAGTGCTTTTTTGGATCAGTGAGAAAACGAGCCTCGAAATAGCAATGTCTTTGGCAAAGGCACTAGATATCTGCGGAATGAAACGGGTGGATGGGAGAAGGAAATCCAAGCCAAAAAATGGGGGGGGGGGGGGCAGAGGAGGTGTTCTTTGAGCCCATCTTCCGAAAATTTATGATAAATTCAAAATACAAGGCTTCATTTCGGCACATACCTGCATTTAGTTCTGTGTCAAACTTAACTTAATCTAAAAGCAACAGAGAAATTCCAAACATTTATGAAATTTATTTTTTACTGTTAACTAAATGGTAAGGATATTTAATAAAATTTATTTCAACTATTGTAAAACGAAGTGATTTGATTAAACTTCTTCATTAGTGAGTGAATTATTGTAATGTACTGATGTGCGTAACGGTGCTTACCCTCAGAACAAAAGCATTTCATATTATATACCTAGGCCCGGGTGCGCCGAGTGAGTTCTTGCTCTGAGTTATATTAGGATGAGAACCGAATGGCTAAGCCAGGCCTGCACAACTCAAAATGTAAGGCGGGCCTTAATACTTTATGAAAAAACTTGTGCGGGCCAAAAGAAAATAGAACAGTGGGGAAAGCTATTGAGAAAATAATAAGAATAGAGAATATTTCGTTACTTCGCGGGCCGCAAAGTGGGAGCTGGCGGGCCGCATGCCTGGGCTAAAGAAGCGGTTTGTCAACTCTGGATTTAATTTTTTGAAATATTAAAAATAATTGCAAACAATGAAGGGGTATTTAGTTCCAGGTTTTATTTCATCTTCCTTATTACTTTCATGGAAATATACGCACAATCCTTTAAGCCCACGGAGCTTAGGGGCCCCACTCCGGATGTACTTATTACTTTCATGGAAATATACGCTCAATCCTTTAAGCCCATGGAGCTTAGGGGCCCCACCCCGGATGTACTTCTCTCACTATTTGGACAATGAATAGGCAACCACGTGTCCTCGTTTTGTCTGTACCCAGTGCCTCAAACTCCTTAATCCGACTAAATGTCATGCCCAAGAACAATTAGAGTTAAAAAATATGATCATGTTTAAATTCATAATTTAAAGGGTGGATTTACTATAAGACCAAACGAAACAATGTCTTTTGTGTAGCAAATGCCGAGGTGTGGCATGAAATAAAATCATTAAGATTATATTAAAAATATTTATTACGGACCGTTATAGATGGAGAATTTAATCTCTGTTGTTTTGTCTAGGGCTCGTTCTAAAAACAGTCCATAATAAAGGACGATACCAAAGGTTAAAAATAATAACAAATAAAACGACAATTAAGGCCAGAGCTAATTACAATTAATAACTTTTTAATTTGTGAACTTCAATTAAATAATAACAGCAAGAGAAATATTATTAAAATTATAAACTTACAGATTTGCTGGTACCGGTACTGTATATAAAAATACAATGAGCACAAAATTGTACGAGGAAATAAACATCTCTACACACAACAAAGTATAATGACACATAGCATGCCTCGTAATCAAGGAAAAGAAAAATCTCTCTCTCTCTATCGGTCAGCCCTTTTTATAGGCATTTCCTACTAATGTCTAGAACCGTCTAATGCATTGTTTTGCCTTCTCGTTTTATCCAGAATATTCTATTATTTTCGACAGTTCTCCTGACTAGAATAAATAAGGTTTTTCTAGCCACACTTCAAAGGAGGTCACGAGGGGTCATGCACGTGGGACGCGAGATAGGCGTGCTAAAAAATACGTCATCCTTCATAACAATATTATATAGATTTATGGAACTAAGATTAATAATAAAATGTACTTACAATCATATGCATACTGTACAGTCAAAATAACTTCAATGAAAGTTATTTTTATGAAACGGCCGTCCCTACATGGGTGCAAATTTCTTTGCGCCGAGAAATTCTAAAAGATATATAAAAGATACCTTTATGCTGTTTTAGTGAAGACCTATATTATTTATGCTCTTCCATAGGCCAGCACTGACGTCACATCGGCTAGCACTAAAGTCACAGAGGCCAGCACTGACGTTACATAGGCCAGCCCTGACGTCACATAGGCCAGAAAATTCCGTCATTAAATGGCTTATTTGTGCTACCTCACTCCATTTTTTTAAACAATCATTTTAGCTGTATCAGAATAAAATCAAATGCCTCCCACCCCTATATCCAACCTTCCTACGCCCCTACACACAATCACTCCTTGAATGGTTCCTGTGACTAGACATGAATTACATACCAGCTAGAGGTGCGACATTTTGGTGTCCTAAGGACGTCAAGCTGTCGAGCCCATGTCGTCTCTTTCCCAGAATTTGTAACCCCAAAGGACGATTTCAATTTCTTGTTCCTTTCTCGACATTTCCATTTCACATCATGACCTCTTTCATTCTACCTCCCACCCCCACACATCTGCGCCATTTCAGCCTGCCTCTTTCTACCACCGTCTCGTCACAGATTCTGTCGTCTCTCCCTGTGGCCCCATTCCTGTTGAAATGTATCACCACTTAGGACAGCGTCGACCTTCGTCAGCATGCAATATTTCATCGCCTCTTTTCATTCGTTTTTTGTTTTCGTTTCTTTGGATTTTCTTGGGTTTATTTTTTGTAATGCCTTGTATTCACTGGCTTAATGGTAAGATGGACAAAGAAGCAGCCGACTCTATAGGATTGGCTTGTGATGGCCATGATCGCATAAGGAGACACAGCCAAACAATACTATGAGCCCATTTAATGATGAACTGGAGGTGGCGGAAGTAAATAGAAGGAACACGGGTCGCACATTGTGTAACAAAAAAAAAACGTTTTTATTTTAATGATAGTTATAAAAAAGAAAAGAAAACGAAAATTCGCCATGTACTGTGTATCAAATATTAAGAGAAAATTATTAAAGTTAATATTGCTCTGAAGCGTCATGGCAAATGCATAGCCGTAAATAAAACACCGATTCACACACCGCAAGTCTGAGTGTGCGTCAGAGCGGCTGTTACTTTCTTATTGAGGAAACGTGTGCTTTTTTTTTTTGTTTCTATCGATGTTTTGTAATGTTGATATAAAAATATTAAGAAAAGTCTTGTTGAGCTAGAAATTGACGTAATGTTTAAAATAATATATCTCGTACTGATGTAAGCTCTGTGAGCCATGTCGAAACCGTCAAATCAATGCACTACATTTGTATCAGCTGATAGCCCATTTGAAGAAAAAAACTTAAATGTTATTTTTGTCAATTTTATTTTAAAGATAGGCCATCGTATATCATAAAACTTACACTGTACAAGTCATCGAAGAATGATTTATATTTCACAAGTCCCTGATTTCTCGTGTCACGATCGGGACGTGTGCCATGGGTCATCGTCCGTTGCCTCAGATTATTTCCTTCTCGACGTTATAGTAGGAACAAAACAAAGAGCAAAAAAACCATTGGAGTTTGAGTATACATAAATTAATTGTGAATGTAAAATCCAGGGGAGGACAGTAAACTTTTGTTAATGTATGTAATAACTGTTATATACTGTTAATACTTAGCATATGTTCAAGAGAAATTCAAGAAAGAATGGAACTCTTGACTTTCGACGTGATTTGGTTAAGATCAGAGTAAATCCCTCAAAAAAACACATTACGGCCTATTTGACATATTTTCTTCACACAAATAACACCACACACATAATCTCCTCACACAAATAACACCACACATATAATCCCCCACACGAACTACACCACACACATACATCCCTCACACAAATAACACCACACACATAAATCCCTCACACAAATAACACCACACACATAAATTCCTTACACAAATAACACCACACACATAATCTCCTAACACAAATAACACCACACACATAATCTCCTCACACAAATAGCACCACACACATAATCTCCTCACACAAATAACACCACACAAATAATCTCCTCACACAAATAACACCACACACATAAATCCCTCACACAAATAACACCCCACACATAATCTCCTCACACGAACAACACCACACATGATTCTGTCACACAAATAACACCACACATATAATCCCCCACACGAAAAACACCGCACACATAATCCTCTCATACACATAATCCCCTCCACTAATAAGATTCTCAATTCAACACATTAATTTCAGTTTTTTGGGATCTAAAAGAATTCCATACACGCAATCAAAAGCCATTATTATGTTTTAGCTTAAGCTCATTGCAATGAAAAGTGGGAAACCTTTGAGAAAATTTTGGGACCCCCCCCCCCACACACACAGCTAATCTGCTGAAACACACACAATTTTTTATGCAATTAATCGCCTTACGTGCCGACATATTGTGATCTTATTCTACTCGAACATAATTTCACGACAAAAAGTTACAGAAACAGAGAATCTAATATCCTCGCAAATTCTGAAAGCTTCTAAGGCCTACCGACACTAAGCCATGTCAGCTTCTAAGGCCTACCGACAGTAAGCCATGTCAGCTTCTAAGGCCTACCGACACTAAGCCATGTCAGCTTCTAAGGGCTACCGACAGTGAGCCATGTCAGCTTCTAAGGCCTACCGACAGTAAGCCATGTCAGATTTTAAAGGCTACCGACAGTGAGCCATGTCATCTTGTAAGGCCTACCGACACTAAGCCATGTCAGCTTCTAAGGCCTACCGACATCTTTTAAAGTAGATATTTCTTAAAGTATCATTAAGTTGACATTTTCTTTAAAAAATATATTACTTTAAGTAGACATTTCTTGAAGCAATAATTTCTTAATGTTCAGTAAAATAAAACAGCTTCACTTCACCAAGAACGCTTCTAAATGGCCTGACATCCGTCCACTCCCCAATTCACCAAGAACGCTTCTAAATGGCCTGACATCCGTCCACTCCCCACTTCACCAAGAACGCTTCTAAATGGCCTGACAACCGTCCACTCCCCACTTCACCAAGAACGCTTCTAAATGGCCTGACATCCGTCCACTCCCCACTTCACCAAGAACGCTTCTAAATGGCCTGACATCCGTCCACTCCCCACTTCACCAAGAACGCTTCTAAATGGCCTGACATCCGTCCACTCCCCACTTCACCAAGAACGCTTCTAAATGGCCTGACATCCGTCCACTCCCCACTTCACCAAGAACGCTTCTAAATGGCCTGACATCCGTCCACTCCCCACTTCACCCTCATCGGCCACACAACTCGTCCTATCGTTTGACAACAAACACACAACTGCGCCAGCAATTCAGCTCCTTATCTGTCCTCGTTAACACGCTTTTAATTGGCTTTGAAATCATTCATTTCTTATGGCCACATTTTTCTGCTGTTGTTGCCTCTCTCACAAAAATATATTCAAAAAACAAAACCAAACCCACATTGCATGGCACAGCAGGTGGGTGGGGGGGGGGTGGGGGGAATGTTTTCCGTTTTCACATTAAAAAGAAAAAAGGAATCTAATTTTCTGCTGTTTTATTAAGGTAATTAAGAAATTATTCGTTAAAGGCTTTTACGTTAGAACAGTTTTATTGGCCATCTTTGACGTCTCATAAGAGAGAAGGGAAAAGAGAGAGAACTCATCGAGACAAGACTATAAACCTGTCATGTGGTGTGACGCCTCCAATGGAACGAAAGAAAAAATGAAGTTAACTTACTCAATTTTTTTTATCAAACACGCAATCTGAGTGTAAATTATCCTTTAAAATATATTCTAAAAGTAAAAATAAAAATAAATGATGCCTCAAAATGAATTTAAATAGTATTAAAGATGAAAATAATGGGAATCCGGAAAATTTCTTGTATTAAATCAATAAAAATAATCCTTTTCATTAGTTCTAGCAGTAAGCTGTGTGTGTGTTTGTGTGTGTTTTAATTTAAGCAGTGTTAGCGTTGGCAGACACTTAAAGTTTACATGTCTTCAAAATCTGGCCACTTTCTCTGAGCTTGATATTTTAGACGGCTGCAAGCACTGCAGTAGAAAATATATACCACCAGATAAACACATTATTTCATCAGAATGGTGCCTGTCATGTATCAGTATTAATGAGATATGAATATATAAAATATATCATTATTGGAACAGATGCTGAAACGAATTATCGCATATGTGTAAACTTTGAATCCCAAGTTCCAAAAGCATTTATATAAAAGTCTAATATATTCCTCTAAAGCCCAACAACAAAGCTCAGTGAAACAAAAAGTCGAATCTTCTCCTTTACAGCCACAATACCAAGAAAATCTAAACTAAAGTCCAAATCATTCCTCTACAGCACAACAATCAAGCACAATGATACCAAGTCCAATCTAACCCTCTATATTCCATGCACTCTACAACTCTATAACATTCCTCTACACTCCATGCACTTTATGACTCTTACCGTTCTTACCTGAACGAATTTCCCCATGGGGAAAAAAAGGGGGGGGGGTGTCTCAGAGAAGAGTAGGGCCCCGGCGTGCTACACGATTCCAGGAAGTCTTTAAATAAAACTATTTAGAAAAAAATCCCTGACCAGATGACCGATACGTAAGAAAGCCAAGGCGTTGTTTCGATTTGTTTCTTAACGTTACAATCGATTCCAAACGTTTTGGCTAACTTCAGATTCGACTACATTCCACGTCGTTAAACTCCCCGTGCCATGAGACAACTGGACAACTGGTTAATGACACTAGCGGTGTAATGGCCAGGCCATAGAATAAATTGCTAGGACGATTTAAGGTGACAAGATCTGGCAGGCGAATATATCCACTGGAAAAATAACGGATAAAGATTGAGGATGGGAGAACACCAATAGAGAAAACATACACGGCAATTTTTCTTTCATCGAATTTAACTGCGTAAACGTTAAGGTCGTTCATGACGTCACTTCCTTCGCTTATTCTGTCCATCATATTCAGCCGTAGGAAAAAATAACGCACCGTAACTCACTTGCGCTCCGGCGCATATCTCATTAAATCTGTCATCTGACAATCATCCGGACATCTAAGAGTTTTTTTTTTTAAATTTAAAAATTGGCTTTAAAAATGATTGATGCAAATCATCAAGGGATTTATTGACCACAAACGGAATCTCTTTAATAAAGTTTTATTTTTTTTAAAATTACGTGACAAGTCTTTCGTTAAGATAGAAGATGAACACAGAGAAGACGAATCATTTTTGTGCCGTAAAAAAAAAAGGGGGCGGGGTGGGGTGGGGTGAGGAGGCATCCCAAGATTGCTTGCATTCAGACAATCACACGGTGATTCACGTTGACACCAACGGCGTTTTGTGGAGTTGACGGGAAGTTTTTATTGAGTTCAAGGTCAGGCCACCTACATGAATTCCATCTAAGAACCACGTGGCACCAGAGCCATGACTTTTTTTTTCTTCTTACCACGTTAATTTCCTGTGTCAAGTTATTTCTGGATTTATATATCAGTCTGTCATGCCGGGCTTCAAGTTTATATATATATATATATATATATATAAGGTAATTATATACATATAAAGTATCTATATACTTGTAGCCCGGCATATCAGACTGATCCATAAATCCAGAAATAACTGGACACGTGACCAACTATCTGCTCATATGATTAAGACATCTAGGTTTTAAACATTGTTTCGAAGTGATTTTAATCTTTAAGAAAAAAACAAGAAGTAATGGCTTAACACCATTGACAGTCCCAGTACAGCCCTACACATTAAAAGTGTTGTTTTTTTAAATTAGTAACATATCATGAATATGACAACCAATCAAATATCCGTTTTTAAAACAAAACTTGAATGCAAGGCATCTGTACCATTATCATCCACCTGATTTAAACTCTTTTTTAAAAACTAAATTTATAAAAATTTTAATACAAATGGTAAAAAATATCACAATTTGAAATAAAACAACAAAAAAACATTGCCTAATACTAATCATGTCACCTCTCGCTTGGTAGTTTCTTGATAATTGTCTAGGACTCTAGGTTTACGTTTTGTTACAACGTCATTGAAGATGGGCTTGGACGATTCTGTTCATGAAAGTTTTTAATGTACTTTTAAAAATATTATTCGTATTTTACACAGTGATTAATATTTTTTCAAAGTATTTTAACCAAACTCATTCACAATGTGTATACTTTACAGATACATTTAATTTCCGATCTACCAAATGTCCGTTCGACCAAACTTCCGTCCATCAATTTTCCGTTGACCAAATTTCTTTCATACCGATTTCCGGTAACAGTATCCTGCTAACCACTGCAATAATTTTTTTTTTTAAATTTCATTATCAATAGTATTTAATATACCACAATTGTCGATTCTCTCCTGGAGATCTGTTTGATGCTAATGTGATCTGGTCATGTAGACCGGACCAAAGCTCGAAAACGCTATACGGACCTCATTATCGAGTTGTTCTTTTCTTTTTTCTTGTCACCTAAGGAGACGGCCAGCTTTTAAAATATCTTTTAGAGGGTGGCCTACAATCCAGACCCGCACCCCCACCCCTCTCCTGTTTATCGTTCCAGAGGTTTTATCTTCAAGGCTGTATTTAACATCGTTGAAAAGAGTTTCGAACGTTCGCTGTCCACAAACGTTTGCGTTCTGTTGTTTTAATGGAAGCCACCCCGTGTGTCATTTTCTAGTTTGTCACGAAGCACTCCTGGGCCAAAGTTAAGAATAAACCACAAGGATTTCTACGGGTAATCGATGACGCACAATTAGTTATTATTTTGTGAAGTTCGGCTTTAAAGGATTCGTTAAACTCAATATCGTCTCAGCTTTGTGTGTGTGGGTTTGTTGGGAAAGGATCTATTATTTTATTGACACCTGCCATATGAAAACAGGAAATTATCTTGAGGTCGTATCTGTAAAATATCAAACCAATATGTATGAAGGAATGTTGTTCTAACCGAAATTAGATTGAATGAAAGCTTGTTTGAATGACAGTTTGATCGAATGGAAGCTTGTTTGAATGACAGTTTGATCGAATGGAAGCTTGTTTGAATGACAGTTTGATCAAATGGAAGCTTGTTTTAATGACAGTTTGATCGAATGGAAGCTTGTTTCAATGACAGTTTGATCGAATGGAAGCTTGTTTCAATGACAGTTTGATCGAATGGAAGCTTGTTTTAATGACAGTTTGATCGAATGGAAGTTTGTTTCAATGACAGTTTGATCGAATGGAAGCTTGTTTGAATGACAGTTTGTTTGAAAGGAAGTTTGTTTGAATGACAGTTTGATCGAATGGAAGTTTGTTTGAATGTCAATTTGACCTAATGGAAATTTGTTTGAATGACAATTTGATCGAATGGAAGTTTGTTTGAATGACAATTTGATCGAATTGAAGTTTGTTTGAATGATAATTTGATCGAATGGAAGTTTGATTGAATGACAGTTTGATCGATTGGATGTTTGTTTGAACGGAATAAATTTTATCAACGTATTTAACAGTTTCCATTTTCCATATTTCTCTTTAAAAAACTGTTAGTGAAAACTCTTTTACTAAGAAACGTCTGTGTGAACTAACTGCGGTTCAAATCACATTCCTTTGTACAGATTGGTTTTGTCTAGGAACCCTTTGAGATTTTTCATCTTAAGGTATTTGATGCTAGTTTGGGTGATTCTCCCCCACCCACCATCGTCACGAAATCGTCAAAAATTAGACACTTTTATCACATATCTTTACAAATTAGTCACTTTTATCACATATCTTCACAAATTAGACACTTTTATCACATATCTTCACAAATTAGACACTTTTATCACATATCTTCACAAATTAGACACTTTTATAACATATCTTCACAAATTAGACACTTTTATCACATATCTTCACAAATTAGACACTTTTATCACACATGAAAACACATGTAGACACACTTAAGGCGTGACCTTGTTTTCGGATATCCCCCTTAGAGCAAATGTCAAAGGCTTTATTGCTAGTTGTGTCAAGGTCTTTATTGCTAGTTGTGTCAAAGTCTTTATTGCTAGTTGTGTCAAAGGCTTTATTGCTAGTTGTGTCAAAGTCTTTATTGCTAGTTGTGTCAAAGGCTTTATTGCTAGTTGTGTCAAAAGCTTTACTGCTAGTTGTGTCAAAGTCTTTATTGCTAGTTGTGTCAAAGGCTTTATTGCTAGTTGTGTCAAAGGCTTTATTGCTAGTTGTGTCAAAGTCTTTATTGCTAGTTGTGTCAAAGTCTTTATTGCTAGTTGTGTCAAAAGCTTTACTGCTAGTTGTGTCAAAGTCTTTATTGCTAGTTGTGTCAAAGGCTTTATTGCTAGTTGTGTCAAAAGCTTTACTGCTAGTTGTGTCAAATGCGTTATTGCTAGTAGCAGTAAAAATACTAATCTCATTGATCTGGGACATGGCTTTCAATAGATTTCCGGGGATCTATCAGTACCCGTGCTGCCTTTCCTCCTCTGGTGGCGATGATTGACCAGGACATAGGGAACCTTAGGAGACCAGCATAATGAGAGACATTAGGTTCAAACGACTCCTTAGAGGCTCTTTTGATCTTAACATTTGGTGCGGGATTGAGGTGATGACCTATAACTCTAGGTGCAGAAACATCTAGAAACATTAAAATCATCCTATGAATTATGTTTTTTTATGTTACAATCCGGAGAAACTTTTTGCTGGCAAATGTGTTTTTTCCATATTATATTCCATGATATCAATGTATAATTTAAGATCATCACACTCAAATCAACCAAACTAGCATGAGTTCACTAATAGCTAGATTCATCATATTACTATAATCGAAATTATATTTTCTATGAACGATTTGAACCATATGGAAATTTACTAACTGATTCTGACATTCTTACACACAATGCTGACACTGTCCCACAAGTATAACACATTTTAAAAAAACTAAGAAAAACAAAACGTGTGGTCTGCAAGAGATTGAAATCCCATTTGCTTCATGCTGTCTTTTAACTGTCCATGGCTGTCTTTTAATTTCCATGGCTGTCTTTTAACTGTCCATGGCTGTCTTGGAAATGTCCATGGCTGTCTTGGAAATGTACATGGCTGTCTTTGAACTGTGCATGATGTCTTGGAACTGTACATGACTGTCTTGGAACTGTACCTGGCTGTCTTGGAATTGTACATAACTGTCTTGGGACTGTTCATGGCTGTCTTGGAACTGTACATGACTGTCTTGGAACTGTACAGGGCAGTCTTGGAACTGTGCATGACTGTCTTCGGACTTACAGGGCTGTCTTGGAACTGTACATGACTGTATTGAAACTGTACATTGCTGTCTTTGAACAGTACATGGTTGATTTGGAATTATTCATGGTTGTCTTTGAACTGTTCATTAATGTCTTGGAACTGTTCAGTCAGTTTTTTTATTTACGTGTAAACTCTAGATGTAAAAAAAATATATAAATTTGAAATCAGTTTAATTTAATTCTTTCATTTGATGACAGACATTTGGCCTCAACATCGATGTGACGATTAACAGACGCACACTTTAAGGGTATGGTAGTTAGGTCAAACTCGTATTGAAGGTAAAACACAGAGTGGACATTATTTAGCAGACTAAGTAGATAGTCCGATTTTACCTGGAACGCGTCCTCTGTATATATTTAAGCGGCTTATTTTATGTCACAAAAAATGTATTTAGTACAATAATTATGGCGTATGGCAGCATCGTCACACCATTGCTATTAATAGCTCTGAGAAAAACATAACTTGGAAAACCAGTCAGATATTAAATGTCCTCACGTCAAGATGCCTTAAGAAAGGACATTCTTATCTTTTGTGGATCATTTGCAACGACAACCTATTGAAAGGAGAATTTCTTGGAGGCAATTGAACGAAAAAACTGGTAACAACAGCCTTTGCCATGGAGGGAGCATCACACGCTTACATAAACAACACATTCTACAACATCAAATAATGGTACCAGCCTTCCCAACCACAAAACAACACATTATAGAACATCAAATATGGTACCAGCCTTCCCAACCACAAAACAACACATTATAGAACATCAAATAATGTTACCAGACTTCCCAACCACAAAACAACACATTCTACAACATCAAATAATGTTACCAGACTTCCCAACCACAAAACAACACATTCTACAACATCAAATAATGTTACCAGACTTCCCAACCACAAAACAACACATTCTACAACATCAAATAATGTTACCAGACTTCCCAACCACAAAATAACACATTCTACAACATCAAATAATGTTACCAGACTTCCCAACCACAAAACAACACATTCTACAACATCAAATAATGTTACCAGACTTCCCAACAACAAAACAACACATTCTACAACATCAAATAATGTTACCAGACTTCCCAACCACAAAAAGTACATATTCTACAACATCAATTAACGCTACCAAACCACCAGTTATAAGAGCAATTCCAAGTCACTTGATCTCAAACGTACCTGAATATTTAAGATATACATATATATATAAGTAATTGATATTACTACAGCGTCAATGTAAAGGCTCGAAAAACTCACAGCAATCAAGTATCTTATCCCGGAAGGTAGTTTCAACTTTAAAAAAATGTGAAACTTTGAAATTAGTTGGCTTCGATTTTAAGACAGAGTTCATGCCCGCTGTCGCCATGTTAATTAACTCCCCTGTCTCTATGGAAAATATGTTCGTGTCGAACATACGGCTGAGCTGAAGATCGCGTGAAAATAAAATGTGTGCGCATGCCCGGAAATATTTTGAAAGATGAGTGCAAGACAAAACACAGCTTCCCCATTGGGGATATCAGCCATAAATTAACCGACTTGTCTTAAGGGCGGTAACACCTCCCCAAAACTGTTTCCTAGACGGATGGTCCCACAAGGGAGATAGATGCTTGATTAATTTATGTTCCCCATTGACTTCTGCGCTGAAGTATTTTGAACTAATATTTTATGTAAGAAACGCATTACCCCATTCACGTGATAGAGAAACATGTATATCTTAAAAGACTGAATACCTCTATTTAACATGATTTGTGCCAAATGATTATATTATCTTATTCTCTTAATAGATAAAACTATATTTGTCATGGGTGAGGTTGCTGTGGATTATTTCATAGAAAATAATTTTGGGATTCAAGGTAGTGTCGAAAAGCAAGGAACGTATGTCTACCGCGCAAACTGGTTTAGACATTGATGCAAACAAAGTGTTCTTCTGCAACTCTGAAATGTACCACTAAATTTATAAAATATAAACATTTATCACAGGATTTTTTTAGATCAGCGGTTCTCAACCTTTGGGGGTCGAACGACCTTTTGACAGAGGTCGCCTAAGACCACGGGAAAACACATATACTCTTATACAGTTATGAAGTGGCAACGAAAATAGTTATGTGGTTGGAGGTCGCAGCAACGCGAGGAACTGTATTAATGGGTCGCGGCATTAGAAAGTTTGAGAACCCCTGTTTTAGATTATAGTAACATTTCTCAGCCTCTCTGTCTCTCCTCTCTCTGTCTCACACTCTCTCCACCCTCTCCCTCAATATCAAAACGTCACTAAATTGTCTCACTCTTTATCAAATTATCGGTACAGCCCCCCCTCCCCCCCTGAAGCCACAGAGTGGCATCAAAGCATTGGACGGCCGATAGGACTATTGAAGAACGCAATTTTATTATTAAAAGTATATAAGTTTACAGTCCTTTTTGTGTAGTTCTCTTGAATTCTTTGGAGAAGTATTTCTCTCTATATTTTTGTGTGAGTGTAGGGTTTGCTAAGGACGACTTGATTTTCCTACATACCAGTTGGCGTGGGGAGCTGAAAAAGTTCGAGAAAACTCGGCGCTAGATAAATGTGGCAGTTTGCACCGGAAATGAGTCTTTCAGTGTCCAGAGAACGATCGACTGGCTAATGTCTGGTGTCCTGATAAGGCGAGATGCGGCCGTAGCGCGCGGCCAAAGTTTCGAAGGGTAACGTTAGATCTCCCCGATAAAATTCGACACCCTTCACAGCCCCTAAACCTAATAGAGATGTCCCGAATATATGATGGGCTTGAAATACAATGTGTACATTGAGTTCGTTTCATGACGTCATCTTGATACAATTACTAACACTTAGCGGCCATGACGTAACATCGTTCATTCTGTGTTTGTTTGGATTATTAAAACACAAAAAATGCTCCACTTTCCATGTATTTTACTTTATGCTATCAAGTTAAAAACCCATCAAAAGACATTTTAGTTGTTTTTTTTATTTGATAATATTTTCTATTCCATCTTCGTTTAAAGAGCACAACCAAATATAACAAGCACTTGAGTAAGAAGGGTGGGGTTGATGGGACCATCCGCTCCCAGTGGTTCTTGTACATATAAGCTGACCATGGAGCGCTGATTCCAATAGCGAACAATATGAGATTCCCTATAATTACACCAAAATTTGCAATAGCCGCAACAACTAAAATTCCTGCACTAAATGGATTTCTTAAAAACAATATTATTAGTAGCAATATATGTTGTTTTCTTTTACCTAAATCTATTCAAAATGAAATAATTATGCTTATATGTAAATATGATGTTTTCATTACAATTTAAATTATATTATTTTAATATATATATATATAATTAGTCAAAATTTGTTTAAAGTGTTGAAAGATTTTTATACAATTTTGACAAAGAAATTACAATTACGGATTTTCGGGTATTCCCAAAGTGCCCCACAAAAGGAGTTGGACACAACACCAGCATCTGTGGAATAATTTTTATTAAATTGAAAGCTAATATAATTTTAAAACTATAGTAGTTTAAGTATTTACCTAAATGTGAGATTGTAGTTCAGGATTGGGACATATATATGAGACATTAATATAGTTCAGGATTGGGACATATATATCATATGAGACATTAAAATAGTTCAGGATTGGGACATATATATCATATGAGACATTAATATAGTTCAGGATTGGGACATATATATGAGACGTTAAAATAGTTAAGGATTGGGACACATATATGAGACATTAAAATAGTTCAGGATTGGGACATATATATGAGACATTAATATCTCAGCAAATCTCAAGTTAATGGTCAGTAGTTCAATCCCCGCCAAAGCCCAGACAAGCAAAAAACATCACCAGCACCCCGGGTGGATGGGACTCGTTAACCCTGGACGGCAACTCATCTAAGAGAAGGCAACTCTGAATTAAAGCCTAGAGATGGAGTCCCAAAAGGCGGATAACATTGATAAAATGAAACATTCCGACAATTCCTGCGACGCCACTGGTGCCAAGCTGTATCATCCACATGATGTTCCCTTGGGTTATCCAGCGGCGTGGAGAGAGGCAATTTGCTGTTGAGAACCAGCTTATATTCCTAGAAAGAATAATACCAGGCCTTGTGGATTCGTCCTGCGAATTCCATACCATCGTCCATTGTGACGGACGGATGCCAGCAAATATATAGTTCAGGACTGAGACGTATATTTATATATGAGACATGAAAATAGTTCAGTGTTGGGGAAACGGTGAGAAACGGTTTTATTAATGGGGGTACTTAAAAAACACTTAATAAAATATTTGGGTGTTGGAGGGGGGGGGGGCTGCGATTTTTTAAATTATGCCCCAGGCAGCACAATTTACGCCACATAATGGGTGGGTGCATTTGATGGGTATATTATTTGTATATATATCCTTATTTAAAATTAAGGAAAGTCTAATTTACTCTTTCCTAAATATACATATCATTAGCGTTGAAATGAAAATTATCTTTTTATATTCAATTTTCTATGATACATACAACAAACTCGCTTCTGTTACATACGTAAAACTTGTGTTTTTATATGTTGAAACTCCGAAAGAACATTAAGGTTTTATACCGGTTACACCGGGTCATATATTCTTTAAATATATATATGTGTATATATTTTGTTTTTTAATATTTTAAAAATATTTATTTTAAAATTATTTCATTTTACATTATTTACATTATTTATTTTTAATTATTATTATTATTTTTACACATTTATTTTTGGCGTGGGAGGCGTTTTCGGTAGAATGCTCATTTTTTTAGTGGGGTCGAACCATCAAAAATCTTGGAACACCTCGGACGTCACTAACCCCAGCTAAAGCTCTGATAATATTGATAGCAACATCAACTGAGGTGCCATGCCATCTGCCCTCTGTTCGTCCACTTGGATGATCCCGCTAAATCCCCCCGACGCATCACACATACATACAGAAGTAGTTGACATCATTCAATGTTTTCGAGCTTTTAGCAAATTACTTTGGACTCAACACAAAATTTCCCCACCCCCCCCCCACCCCCGCTATGGCTGAAGCAATAATGTTTCTGGCAGCCACCCATGTTTTTTGTCAGAGTGACCTCGGTTACCACCCCCTCCCCTCTCTTGGTGTCAGAATAACCCCCAAACCTCGAGGCCAGGTCAACTCGACAGTGACTCCGGCTAGACTAGCCTCCCTACTTTACAAAATGCTACCATTCTAACGAGATCTAGATATCGCATTCCATTTGTGTCACGGCATCCGGTTATTGTATACTTTTAGATGTAAAAAAAAAGATAAATAGACGTCACACTCAAGGGGAGCATAAAAAATCTCAAACGTAAACATTCCAGTCTTTATTTGATCCCATCATTGGGGGGGTCATAGGTCACACAGATATTTTAACATTTCTTACATTAGAATTTCTGAATACTGTCTGTCGCAAGTGGAAACGATTGCTTTACTCTTTCTTTCCCTGGACGGCGAGCAGCCATTCTCAATCTGCGGTCTCCTGGGGATGAAGGTCGGGGACCATTTCTACATCGAGATGTTATAGTCAATAACATTGCTAAGAAAAGAATGCTGAAACTTGTCTAACATTTTTGGCGTAGAATGATGATGCCGATGGAACGGAGCGCTTTTTACTTTATATAGAGCGGTGGCATGTGTGGGCAGCTGGAGGAGAGAGGTGGCATTTGTGGGCAGCTGGAGGAGAGAGGTGGCATGTGTGGGCAGCTGGAGGAGAGCGGTGGCATGTGTGGGCAGCTGGAGGAGAGAGGTGGCATGTGTGGGCAGCTGGAGGAGAGAGGTGGCATGTGTGGGCAGCTGGAGGAGAGAGGTGGCATGTGTGGGCAGCTGGAGGGGTTTCCTTTCGTGGAACGTGAGGGGGCTGGTTAAAAAAGCTTTACCCTCCTCATGAGACACTAATCTCAACTACGCCACAGGCTACAATACACCAAAAAACAGCAACTTATACGATGTCTTCTCTAACAAGATATGAATTTAATTCAATGATGGAGTTGTTGTTTCAACGCTCCGAGACTATGTCTTCATTTGAATACATTTACTTTAAAATATATTTTTTTTTAAAATATTGTTGTTGTTTCGACGTTTCCAACGAAAGATTGCAATGAACATTTACCATTATATGCATTCTTATTTCAATAGTAGTTACCAAAGACGCAGAGTTTTCATATAGTAATTAGCCACTTTCTCAGACATTATAAATTATTTTTGCTCTGCGTTTGTAACACAACATGAAATAAATGCCTAATACTTCGTTAATAATGTTTCGTCAAATGTTTCAAATTGCCTTCTTTTACCCACCTTACACAAACATTTCAACTATGATCCTCTTGTCCACAGCGTGGAAACCTCTAAATTTATTTCTCGGCGATGCGAAGTAAAAGTCACTTGATTAAAAAAAATGGTTGCTTCTTTTATTAGGTACATCGTCAGCTGTCCGAAATTAAGTTTGCGATTGTATTGAAGGCTCCTAGGGACAGACTGACTGAGCGAATGTTAGGATACAATTCAGGACTTGTACTTAGCTCTTCATAAAAACAACGACCGACTTCGTGTTTATGATTTCTAACCAATGTATTTGTTGGTACACAAGCAATGTATTTTATGGTATACAATAAAAGTAGATGGGGGACTATAGCTTAATGTAGAACATAAAATTGGTTCAATTGGTTGTAGCTTGGTGTTTTTGTCTAAACAGTGTGGTTGGGGTGGGGGTGGGGTGGGAGGTATCGGGAAATCTTATCGATGTATTTTTTCCGGAAATCAGAATTCATAATCTGATTATTTTTTCTCGAGGTGTTATAAAATATTTTGTTTGATAACACAACACCAGATATAACATTACAAATATAAAAATCAGTTTTTAATGCTTTAAGGTGTTCAAATATGTACATTCTTTTTTTACATAAAATAATTAAGTACGACCATTTTTAACTTGAAACTTTTGTAATAAAAAGCTTATACTTTTTAACATTATAATCAACTGATTTAAAACTCAATACTCTTTAACATCGTGACATACTAGGAATCTTTTAATACCACTTCTATCACCATACTGTCTCTCTCTGTCTCTCTCACCATCCTCTCTCACCATCCCCTCTCACCATACTCTCTCACCATCCTCTCTCACCATCCTCTCTCACCATCCCCTCTCACCATCCCTTCTCACCATCCTCTCTCACCATCCTCTCTCACCATCCTCTCTCACCACCCTCTCTCACCATCCTCTCTCACCATCATATCTCACCATCCTCTCTCACCATCCTCTCTCACCATCCCTTCTCACCATCCTTTTTCACATCCTCTCTCACCATCCTCCCTCGCCATTCTATCACCATTCTCTCTCACCTTCTTCTCTCACCATTGTCTCTCACAGTTCTCTCTCACAATCTTCTCTCACCATCATTTCTTATCATCATCTTACAACATCCATCCTAAAAGTCACCATACTCACAATCTCCTCCAAAGTATGTGATTCAGTTCAATAATTTATCTATGACTAGTAACATTTACAAGAAAGCACCGAGTCAAGTTTAAAAACCACACAAGCTCACAGAATATGCATCACACCACATTGTACACCTCTGTTGAGTTCGTAGGAATTTTTTGTTTTCTTCATTTTATAAAAAAAAAACTTGAATTTAATACATCTTTTAAAAACCTTTATAAAAATGTTCAACATTAACAGAACACCGTAATACTGTAAGACCTGGTTTACATTTTAACAATCTCAAACCCCATAACAGTTCACATTTTGGAGACCATTTTAATGCTAACTCTATTATTATATTCATTTAACTCACTGGTTGGCATTCATTCAAAAATATATTTTGAGATCCACTGAAACTTTTTGTGAGGACTCACAAGGTGTGACACATAACACATGTTTTTAAATTAAGTTACTTTGCCGTCGTATAATCCGATTGTGTGTGTGGAAGACATCAAGGTGTCATTTAGCCAAAATGAATGAAGGAGATATAATCCTGGGACCCTCTTCTGATGACCACACTCAACACTCCACAGTTCTACGTTCTCTGGAACATTCTACCTGATCCATTGTTTCACTTTCGTTTGTTATCGTCTCATTGAGTTTAACTTTCTCGTCCAGTTCTTCTTCTCCAGCGCTGACATGCACCTCAGTGGCGTCCACGGCCCACGGCTGAAGGGTGCCGCTGCTGAATATAATGTAAAACATCGCACCGAACACATAGATGGCCGCAGACAGGTAGAAGACGCCACGCCATTGTTCCTGGGTTTGCTGGGTGGATAGAAAGCAAATGTCCAGAAAGTAAGAAAATGAAAAGTACATGGCGCGTCCAAGTTAGAAAATATACAAATAGGAGCAAAAAAGAACACGACAGTGAAAAACTTAACTCAGCAAAGGTTAGAAAAGAAGAAAAGGAATTTGAAAAATATTTTAAAAAGCACTTTTTTTTTAAAAAGGAACTTTGTGCATAGAAAATTATATTCACTTGGATTAGTCCAATCAGAAATTTAAAAAATGATGTGTAAGTTAAGTAAGGTACTAGAACGACACATAAAATGTCAGATGATTTCAATGAAACAGGAAGCGAGGCCCAGAAAATGACGTCATTTTAAAGAATAAAGTTGTAGGAAACCAAATTGTGACAAAAGCAAATGCGAACCAATATACCAGGTAATCCCAAAAATAAATCTGGCAGATGAATATTTGGAAGATCTCATGGCCACAATAATAGATTTGAGCAATACTTTTATTAACTTATTCATGAGGCATCGCTTCGTTTGTCCAATGCTGCAAAATTAATATTTGTATCGCCTAGCATCACCAAAATGACACAACTGACAAAGACGGCAAATAATGACACAGATGACGTTACGATGTGTTATCAGAACTACACAATAGATACCCAGACGAAGAAGTACAGTGTCATCAGCTATTGGTGTTAGCGGCACAAAACAATACAGATTTCTACTTACATCAGGTGTCAACAAGGCGATGGCAACGGGCGACAGAAGTCCTGGGATGGTGGCGATCGTGTTTGACACTCCATAGATGACGCCACCATAGGAGGGCGCGATATCGCCCACATTCGTGAACAGACCCCCGCCGTACTGGAACCCGGTCAGGGACACCCCGAGGGTCAGTAACGTAACAGCCAGTCCCCACTGGCTGCAGCCAACGAAGCTGAGCCCAATTAATAACACAGCGGGGACGAATTTGCCTGGGAGGAAAAACAAAAATTTATTTAGTTCCTCATGGTCTAATGTTATAGCATCGGTGGCAGTCATAGTTCTTCATGTTCTAATGTTATAGCATCGGTGGCAGTCATAGTTCCTCATGGTCTAATGTTATAGCATCGGTGGCAGTCATAGTTCCTCATGGTCTAATGTTATAGCATCGGTGGCAGTCATAGTTCCTCATGGTCTAATGTTATAGCATCGGTGGCAGTCATAGTTCCTCATGGTCTAATGTTATAGCATCGGTGGCAGTCATTGTTCCTCATGTTCTAATGTTATAGCATCGGTGGCAGTCATAGTTCCTCATGGTCTAATGTTATAGCATCGGTGGCAGTCATAGTTCCTCATGGTCTAATGTTATAGCATCGGTGGCAGTCATAGTTCCTCATGGTCTAATGTTATAGCATCGGTGGCAGTCATAGTTCCTCATGGTCTAATGTTATAGCATCGGTGGCAGTCATAGTTCCTCATGGTCTAATGTTATAGCATCGGTGGCAGTCATAGTTCCTCATGGTCTAATGTTATAGCATCGGTGGCAGTCATTGTTCCTCGTGGTCTAATGTTATAGCATCGGTGGCAGTCATTGTTCCTCATGGTCTAATGTTATAGCATCGGTGGCAGTCATAGTTAACTGGGCAGTATAAAACTTAGCTTTATTTCTTCAAGGTCAAATTTGCTCATTATAAAATGTGTAATGAACAATCATTTTATCACTTTTGTCATCTTGATATATTCATCTTTTCTAATTAACATATAACTATTTTTGCTTCTCCTTCTTTTATATATTAAGGGCCTTTTACCCATTCTGGGGCACAAGCTATCTACAAGAATTTTACATTCAGATGCAACTCTTTTGACTCCCATATTTTCTTTAATAGCACAAATGCTGACCTAGCCTTTCCAATTCTAGCCCTGACATCCACTTCAAATCCACCATTTATGGCAATGGTGCTGCTAAGTATATGAAGGCCTCTACTTTTTCCAGTGCATTTCCTGCCAGGAGAGAAGAGAAATGCTCTTGGTTGGCTGAGTTGACCAGCATGATCTTTGTCTTGCTTTTATTTAAAATGAGTCTGAGCTGTTCTGAAATGGTGACTACATTTTTAGTCTTTTCCTGCATTTGGTGCTGGTTGTTGGACTGAAGTGCAACGACATCGGCAAAGTCTAGATCATTTAGTTGTTTCCAGGGTGTCATCAGTATCCCCTTCCTCTTTTTGTATGTGAAGTTTTTATTCTCCAGCTAATGGCAAGGAGGAATAGAGAGAGAGACAAGAGACTGACCTGTTTCCACTTTAAAGGCATCTGTGAGTCTACCTTCGTGTACCACTCTGCATGTCATTTCTTCATAAGGACCTTGCATGATCCTGACAAGTTTTCTTGGTACCCCATAATGCCGGAGAAGATTTCACAAGGTTTGTCGGTCCATGCTAACATCGGAGGGAGTTCCATGTGATGGTCTGTTCCACAATGATTCGTAGAGTGGCAATTTGAACTGTAGCTGATCTGTTTTGGCGGAAGCCAGCCTGGCGATCTCATAGCTGCATGTCGACCTGGTCTTTCATTCTATTCAAAATAATTCTGTTAAAGACATTTCCTGGTACAGACAGCTGTGCGATTCCTCTGTAATTTGTACAATTGCTGAGATACCCTTTCTTTTCGTATTCTTCTTTCCAATATTTGTAAGTTCTTTTATTCTTCCAATATCTTTTTATACAGAGGGTGCCGCATTGTGACTATTGCTTCTATAACAGCTCTTATCATCTCTGTTGTGATGTTATCTACAGTATCTATATCTGCTCTTATCATCTCTGTTGTGATTTTATCTACAGTATCTATATCTGCTCTTATCATCTCTGTTGTAATGTTATCTACAGTATCTATATCTGCTCTCATCATCTCTGTTGTGATGTTATCTACAGTATCTATATCTGCTCTCATCATCTCTGTTGTGATGTTATCTACAGTATCTATATCTGCTCTCATCATCTCTGTTGTGATGTTATCTACAGTATCTATATCTGCTCTCATCATCTCTGTTGTGATGTTATCCACAGTATCTATATCTGCTCTCATCATCTCTGTTGTGATGTTATCTACAGTATCTATATCTGCTCTCATCATCTCTGTTGTGATGTTATCTACAGTATCTATATCGGCTCTCATCATCTCTGTTGTGATGTTATCTACAGTATCTATATCTGCTCTCATCATCTCTGTTGTGATGTTATCTACAGTATCTATATCTGCGCTCATCATCTCTGTTGTGATGTTATCTACAGTATCTATATCTGCTCTCATCATCTCTGTTGTGATGTTATCTAAAGTATCTATATCTGCTCTCATCATCTCTGTTGTGATGTTATCTACAGTATCTATATCTGCTCTCATCATCTCTGTTGTGATGTTATCTACAGTATCTATATCTGCTCTCATCATCTCTGTTGTGATGTTATCTACAGCATCTATATCTGCTCTCATCATCTCTGTTGTGATGTTATCTACAGTATCTATATATGCTCTCATCATCTCTGTTGTGATGTTATCTACAGTATCTATATCTGCTCTCATCATCTCTGTTGTGATGTTATCTACAGTATCTATATCTGCTCTCATCATCTCTGTTGTGATGTTATCTACAGTATCTATATCTGCTCTCATCATCTCTGTTGTGATGTTATCTACAGTATCTATATCTGCTCTCATCATCTCTGTTGTGATGTTATCTACAGTATCTATATCTGCTCTCATCATCTCTGTTGTGATGTTATCTACAGTATCTATATCTGCGCTCATCATCTCTGTTGTGATGTTATCTACAGTATCTATATCTGCTCTCATCATCTCTGTTGTGATGTTATCTACAGTATCTATATCTGCTCTCATCATCTCTGTTGTGATGTTATCTACAGTATCTATATCTGCTCTCATCATCTCTGTTGTGATGTTATCTACAGTATCTATATCTGCTCTCATCATCTCTGTTGTGATGTTATCTACAGTATCTATATCTGCTCTCATCATCTCTGTTGTGATGTTATCTACAGTATCTATATCTGCTCTCATCATCTCTGTTGTGATGTTATCTACAGTATCTATATCTGCTCTCATCATCTCTGTTGTGATGTTATCTACAGTATCTATATCTGCTCTCATCATCTCTGTTGTGATGTTATCTACAGTATCTATATCTGCTCTCATCATCTCTGTTGTGATGTTATCTACAGTATCTATATCTGCTCTCATCATCTCTGTTGTGATGTTATCTACAGTATCTATATCTGCTCTCATTATCTCTGTTGTGATGTTATCTACAGTATCTATATCTGCTCTCACCATCTCTGTTGTGATGTTATCTACAGTATCTATATCTGCTCTCATCATCTCTGTTGTGATGTTATCCGATCCCGGTGCTTTCCCTAATTTGAGCTGCTGGATAGCCAGGAATATTTCTTCCTTATTTGGGGCTTTGTCTTCTATAGTAAATCTTCATTAGCTGGCTGTATATCTGGTGTGTATGTGGGTGGAGGTCAATTAAATAATTCCTTAAAGAATTCCACCCATCTTTTTTGTTTTTCTTTCCAGTCCATTATTGATCTACTTTACTTATTTTTCACCGGTCTCTCTGACAACTTGTATCTTCCAGAGACCTTTCTTGTTATGTCTTAGAGCTCTTTTATGTTGCTTCGTCTGCTGTTGATATAAAACCATCTATGCAAGCACTTTTATCCTTTTTGATGTTGTTCTTTACCCTTCGATTTGCTTCTTTACATTTTCCTCGTGTTTCTGTTTTCTTCGCCCTGGTGCGGCTCTTGTTTACCCTTCATTTCTTTCCTATCATTTATTTTTTGCAATGTGTTAAGTGAGTGCCAATCTTTGCGTTTTTGCTTCGCCGACCCAGATACCTCGTTGCAAGTGGATGTTACAGACATCTTTATGTTTTGCCATTGAAGTTCTATCTGGTCATCTGTTTGTTCTTGCAGTACCTGGAATTTATTTCTCAAGGTAACACTGAATTCCTGACATTTCCGCTTGTCTGCAAGCAAGAAGTGCTATGTTGTATTTTATTCTTTTAGCAGTTGGCTCTTCCCAGTTTTTCTTCAGGTTTAGCTGGAGTCTTGCCCAAACTAGATGGTGATCAGGTGCAACATCAGCTCCACTTTTTGCTCTCACATCTTGTAGAGACCTCCTGAATTTTTTGCTAATACATAAATGATCAATTTGGTTTTCATTTTTATTTTGTCAGGGGACACCTAAGTTGTGGATATTACTATTATGCTGGAATTCACTTCCGCCAATGACGAGCTCATTGGCTTTGCAGATGTCTGCCAGTCTTTTTATTAATTAATGTGTGTAAAAAAGGTTTACCTATTATTTAGTAACTGTTTTTCATTAAATTTCAAAAAGATGAATGCAAGAGAAAGTGAACCCGTGATTGTAAAGTATCACCAAAAAATTCTGCAAATACCTTAAATGCTTACCATATATAACATTCATCAGCAGCCGTTGACACCTTACAATGTGTTTAACATTAAATAACTGGAAATGTTATTTTAAAAAAAAGAAACCACTGACCTATAGAGTTAAACACTTTTCTCGTTGCAGTCGTAGAGAGTATATTTTTGCTCCGTACAAAATCAGCCAAAAAGCTGGACAGAGTGATGACCAGCCAGAACCCGATGTAGGGAACTGCAGATAAAAAGCCGTTCTGTGAACGACACAGTTACAAGGTGTTACTCTGGTAAACTGTGATCAGTAAATATTTCACAAAACGTTAACGACACGAGAGATTTCATACAGTCAATTAAAACCAAGCTTGTAATTAACTTCCACAACTATTTCACAATCATGACTTATGTCTGGGATAAAAAAAAAATCGCTAGAATAAAAGATATGACACTGACATACAAAATAATATGTTTCGGAACATTTTTAGCGCATTCATTTTTCACTTAGAGCAGTGGTTCTCAACCTTCCTACTGCCGCGACCCCTTAACACAGTTCATCATGTTGTGGCGACCCCCAATCACAAAATTAATTTCGTCGCTACTTCATAACTGTAGAGTACATGTGTTTTCCGATGGTCTTAGGCGACCCCCTCAAAGGGGTCGCGACCCACAGGTTGAGAACCGCTGACTTAGAGGATAACTGTTTTGTCAATATCAAAAGGAACTATAGAAAGGATTTAGTGAAAATTGTACATATCTTTAGTTTAAAATATGGGTTGAAACTCCATGTCAATGGCATAATAAATACGTTAAAAACAATATCAAATACATTATATCTTGTAAAAGTTGTATTGAAAAGAGCAAATGGTTGCCGATTACTTTCTGTAAATATCAGTTTTCTTTAAAAAAGTGTTATAATGTATCAACAGACCGACCTCCTTGATATCAAAATGCAGAACTTCCTTTAGGTACGTGGGAATGTTGGTCAGGAAAGTGTACTCCCCCCAGTTGCAGCAGGTGTGGGCTACAAAGATGGCCCAAACCGGCATCGATTTAAACATGGCCAGCCACGGAGTCTTCGCCTGAAACAAGGACAAGATCAGTTGGCATTAGGGGGATCCTCCCCCCTCCTCCGCCCCCCACCACGGGTCAACAACTATGTCAGCGCATCTCAAAGTTTTACACAGCACTTCAGTCTTAAGTTTTCTTTTAAAAAACGGTGTCCAGAAATATGGACCACATAAGACATTGGACTTTTTGAAAGTTCAAACTTAGAAATAAATAGATGCGTGGTGTTAAGCTGTATGAGATAGCATCCATGAGTATGGCAGTAACTTATCATGTACGTAATGATGAAAAATATTTGTATCCTTTTAATATGCAAAGCGTTCTACGTTACCGTGAAAAGTAAAACACAGTTTTCTAGATAACCTCTTCTTTTCTTTTTTTTTTTTTGTGTGGTTGATTTTGTTTAGGTAATGTCATTGAATCGGGAAAATCCGATAAAAATACAGATAACTCCGAATGTTTGGACTTGATTTTTAAAAATATTTCCCAGTAATTACACACAATAACTGATTTTTTGTGTTTGAAAAATTCCTTTAGATATGTGTTATGCAGACGACGTGTTTACGTCATATTTCCCCCGTGCTCTAGCTGACCCCAATTAGGCTGCACTGCGCTATTAAGGTGTGTCGTACTAAAAATAGTCCCCTTTTGACCTCGGCTACAATTAACTACTGTTATATCTCAAGAGACAAAGATATTAACAATCAAGTAATTTAAACAAACATGTCAAGGATACCTAGAGGTTGCTAGAGGTAGCTAAAAGAAGCGCTGAAGCAAAGTGGCGACGAACAATGTGAGAAGCGTTGACTAAGAGCCTTTTTTTTTTTTAATTTCCTCACCCAGTGTTACAGACTTCCTGTGCTCACCGAATGTGTCAAGTCTAGACACGGGAGACAAAGTGTCAAGTCTAGACACGGGAGACAAAGTGTTCTTAGTTACCACCAACCCGCAAACACTGGTGTGGAAAAGGGGGGGGGGGTGCGGCATGTATATTTTATAATGCTGGACGTAGTGGGCGGGTTCACAATTTGTTGACTTTTTCGGTTCCCATTTCTTCAGATCCATTCACTTGTAGGAAGGCAGCAAAGCAGCAATGGGTGTGAGCGTGTATTTCAAGGCATTCATTTTTAAAAAAATTATAATATCCTCAATTAAAAATCTGGCTAATGTAAATCAAGTAATTAATCAAGATCCTATACACTTCTTTCAATGTACAGCCCCAAGCACTAAGGTACTCGTTAAGTACGTATTTATTTACAACATAACAAGCACGTTTGTACCCAACTTCGCCTGAAATAATTTGCAACATTTTCAAAGAAAAACTATATTTCGATAGTGTTCCGGGCCACCAATAAAAAGTCCAAGTTTTTTTTACATACAAATATACTCACCATTTTTTTCATAATAAGTCGAAGATTACTGGAAAAAATGTTTCCCCTTCCAAATATACATTTGATATGTTCACTAGGAATATTGATCTTTTTGGAAGTAGGACTGACAAATCAATGTTTCATATTTAAATCACTCTATACGACCAGTTCTCTAAACCAATTTTGTAAATTACACTTAATCACATTCTAAATGCGTCATCCCGAGATGTAGAGCAGTGCCACGATTCTGTAATACAGCTTTTGTCATTTTGACAGCCAAAAAATCTAAATTGTTGGATACAAATGTATTGTGCCAAAATAGGAAACTTTTCTCTAAGGTTGAAGATGAAGGCGACAAGGAGAGATGGCAACAGCCGCCTTGATAGAGATATTCATCGGAGAACATTTCTTGAAAGTCAATGGGTATCACACTTCGTGAGTTTTTTGTTACATTGCACCTCTCTCTTTCAATCTCTCTACTACTATCTCGTTCCCTTTCTCTTTCTTTTTTTTTCTCTCTCTTTCTCTCTCTTTCTCTGCCCCTCTCTATTTCTCACTCTCTCACTCTTTATCTACCTCTCTCTTTCTCTCTCTCACTCTTTTTCTCTGCCCCCTCTCTCTTTCTCTGCCTCTCTCTTTCTCCCCGTCTCACTCTTTCTCTACCTCTCTCTTTCTGTCTCTTTCTTCTTTCTCTGTCTCTCTCTCTTTTTACCTATAATCTCTCTCTCTCTCTCGCACACACAAACACATTACGTTTCAGCTTTATGACAAAGATTATGTATCTGCTTGAGAAATAGTCAGACTTTCTACCCTCAAACTAATGACTTCGCAAACACCATGATATATTTGCCTGGACAAACACCATGATATATTTGCCTGGACAAACACCATGATCTATTTGCCTGGACAAACACCATGATATATTTGCCTGGACAAACACCATGATATATTTGCCTGGACAAACACCATGATCTATTTGCCTGGACAAACACCATGATATATTTGCCTGGACAAACACCATGATATATTTGCCTGGACAAACACCATGATCTATTTGCCTGGACAAACACCATGATATATTTGCCTGGACAAACACCATGATCTATTTGCCTGGACAAACACCATGATATATTTGCCTGGACAAACACCATGATATATTTGCCTGGAGAAACACCATGATATATTTGCCTGGACAAACACCATGATCTATTTGCCTGGACAAACACCATGATATATTTGCCTGGACAAACACCATGATATATTTGCCTGGACAAACACCATGATCTATTTGCCTGGACAAACACCATGATATATTTGCCTAGACAAACACCATGATATATTTGCCTGGACAAACACCATGATATATTTGCCTGGACAAACACCATGATCTATTTGCCTGGACCAGAGTAACTTTTCTTGTTTCATTCTTATCCCAAAGCGAACAAAAAACTTTGAATAACAGATGTGTCCCTAGACGTTCTCACCCGTTTGTTGGTGGTCACCATGCCGGACAGACTAGATTCTATGTAGTGTCGCTCTGTCCCCGAGATTCTCGGGTGCTGTGCCGGACTGTCGTACACAGCATATGTCCACGCGATGAACCACACGATCCCAAACAAACCTGGGACGAGACCATAAAATCAACAAAGTTACAAGAAATGGTGTAAGCGATGTCTAGATCTGGTCACGCCTTCGCAAAAAAGGGGGTAGGGGTGGATTTCGAAATTTCGAGCCTGCCAAAAATAAAGTAACATGGTCAAGGTCATCTTTGACAAAATAGATTTTTAAGTGCGATCATGTCGATGACGATACTGTGTCAATAAGGAAAATGTTGTATGAGATTATAACTATGTGTGTGTCATAGCTATGACGATACTGTGTAAATAAGGAAAATGTATGAGATCTGACTATGTGTGTGTCATAGCGTATTTAAGGACTTACACAATTGAACATATTCTAAAGAGAATTTACAAAAAGGGTAGGGGGGAAGAACCTAAATCTATTCTTTATATAACGAGTATTCTCTCAGAGTTTTGCTTTATATGAGTTGAATTCGTTCAGTTTATGGACTGTGGTTTAAATTTTACAAGCTTTAATTCTCTTCACATCCATCAGTTCAAATGCAATATTGACTTTAAAACGAATAGGAACTAATCAAATTAATCAAATTGATATTTTTTTTCAAACCTAAATAACCAACCCCATAAATGTATTTAAAATATTATCATGTTATTGCCTTCATATTCAGCAGTTAGTAGTTAACTCAGTTATTACTTGTAGACGCGGATCAAATATACGTTTCTTGCCATGCCTTCTTTAACTCACGTTAATTTGAGACAAAAGCGCCATTTTAAAGACATCTTTTTTTTCAGAAAAAATTCCCCCTTGCTTCATGGCTCAATGATTGATTTACCTTGCAGATAAAATATACTGGGCCATCCGCCGTCAAATCCATACTCACACAACAAGGCTGTTAGAGGATATGTGATGACTTTTCCCAGCTGAGACCCTGTCAAAGACGGCTCCGATAAGATTCATGATAATCCAGCAATCACGTGCTATTTCAGTACTGAACTCAATCTTACTTACAAATATAAATTATCTCACAATTCAATAACACTTTGCCCATTTTCTCCCTTTAAGTTAACCTTCAAATTAACCTTCAAATTAACCTTTAAATTAACCTTCAAATTAACCTTCAAATTAAACTTCACATTAACCTTCAAATTAACCTTCAAATTAAGCTTCACATTAACCTTCAAATTAACCTTCAAATTAACCTTCACATTAAGCTCCAAATTAACCTTCAAATTAAGCTTCAAATTAAGCTTCAAATTAACCTTCAAATTAACCTTCAATTAAGCTTCAAATTAACCTTCAAATTAACCTTCACATTAACCTTCAAATTAACCTTCAAAATAAGCTCCAAATTAACCTTCAAATTAAACTTCAAATTAAGCTTCAAATTAAGCTTCAAATTAACCTTCATTTAAGCTTCAAATTAACCTTCAAATTAACCTTCAAATTAAGCTTCAAATTAAGCTTCAAATTAACCTTCAATTAACCTTCAAATTAACCTTCAAATTAACCTTCAATTAAGTTTCAATTTAAGCTTCAAATTAACCTTCAAATTAACCTTCACATTAACCTTCAAATTAAGCTTCAGATTAAGCTTCAAATTAACCTTCAAATTAAGCTTCAAATTAACCTTCAAATTAACCTTCAAATTAAGCTTCAAATTAACCTTCAAATTAAAGTTCAAATTAACCTTCAAATTAACCTTCAATTAACCTTCAAATTAACCTTCAAATTAAGTTTCAAATTAAGCTTCAAATTAAGTTTCAATTTAAGCTTCAAATTAACCTTCAAATTAACCTTCACATTAACCTTCAAATTAAGCTTCAGATTAAGCTTCAAATCAACCTTCAAATTAACCTTCAAATTAAGCTTCAAATTAACCTTCAAATTAACGTTCAAATTAACCTTCAAATTAACCTTCAAATTAACCTTCAATTAACCTTCAAATTAACCTTCAAATTAAGTTTCAAATTAAGCTTCAAATTAAGTTTCAATTTAAGCTTCAAATTAACCTTCAAATTAACCTTCACATTAACCTTCAAATTAAGCTTCAGATTAAGCTTCAAATTAACCTTCAAATTAACTTTCAATTAACCTTCAAATTAACTTTCAAATTAACCTTCAAATTAACCTTCAAATTAACCTTCAAATTAACTTTCAAATTAACCTTCAAATTAACTTTCAAATTAACCTTCAAATTAACCTTCAAATTAACCTTCAAATTAACCTTCAAATTAACCTTCAAATTAACCTTCAAATTAACCTTCAAATTAACCTTCAAATTAACCTTCAAATTAACCTTCAAATCAACCTATTAAAACTGCTACCGGTGCACTTAAAGATATTCAATGTGTTTCCCTCAAGCTTAATTTTTTTTTCAGGTGAAGAGAAATAAAACAAGAATTTAAAAATATGTCTCTATACTTCCGTGAAAAAGAATTTCACGTCCGACTATTAAAAATTATAAATGTAGAACACTTAAAAGAAATATAATATAACTGTATTGCAATAGGTGACAAAGACTAACAAATTTAATGGGTTATTGTTGTTGTTGAAAGAGTCCTGTCTAACACTGGCCAACGTTTTCGCTGTTCCAGAGATTAATGTCTTCTAACACTCTTCGAACTGACCGCCTGTGGGGTGGGGTCTTTGATCTACGTTGGGAACTACAATGATCTCGGTAAACACTGATGCATACCTGTTTACTCTTACGATTTTGGCGTACAATGTACGATTTTGAGGTGTATACATTATATATACTGTGTGTTTTTTTACTATTAAGATAATGTTTTGAACGATTTTGTGATGATATTGTACGATTTTAAGATTTTGAGGGTAAACAGGTCTGCTGATGGTATATATAGAAATGGCATCAATAGTTAAATATTAAATTAACACTATCCCCGAAAGCGAGTTTCACCGCTAACAAATCTCAGCTTTATGACACGAATCCTGGTCAAATAACAGAGCCCTCCAGTGACCAATTAAAACCTTACATAATAGTCACACACACACCCTCCCCCCCCCCCCCACCCCCAGGCTCATTCAAGTCAAAGAAGAAGTTCATTTTTAACAATTTTGCCATAAGCTTCTTTTTTTCTGAACCCATTTCTGTGTATTTAAAAAATTGGGGCAAGAGAAGAATTCCCCAATGAGACGGCATTTTAAGAAAACAAGTTTGAAGACCAAAAATGAGTTGACAGGGGGGTCATGACTGAGCCAGGGTTAGGCTGATTTGTCTGTGAGAGGGGCCAGGCTCTCCTGAAAGTTTCCGTTGGAAGATGCCATTTTAAATGAAACAGCTCTTCTTCAAATTCGGAAAGAGGTCGTGACTTATTAACATTCTGCTTCGTTTTGGAAAACAGATTTAGATAGATGAATTGCTCTGACAGTGACACATGCGTACTTTAAATCTGTATAATGGTTAGCAGCAAAATGAAGAGATTTTTTTAATTTTGTATAAAGCTCTTGAAATTCTGATATATATATATATATATATATATATATTAAAATATGAACATCTTTTCATAAGGTGGGGTGAAATATTAATTGGTGTCGAAAAAACTTCAGATTTGCAAGATTTCCCCCCTCATTTTTTAGCTTGACTTTTAAAGCCCCCCCCCCCAAACGCCACCCCTGCCATTTTCGGTTTAGTGCCCCTTACACTCAAAGTAGTTAAATAGTTTTCCACTTCACAACTTTGGTCCCCCTTAAATACCCAGACCCCCTGCAGCATCAGGGGTTTTAGAGCTTGAAATGCGGGCCTCGTGTTAGGAAATAAGTTGGTGGAACCTTGTATTCATAATTCATCAAATCTTAAACCTGGTTAATTTTAACACTAAACATTTTTATCTTCATTTAGCGTGGTCCTCTACAGCTAAAACAACTGAGTTTTGGGCTGGGGGATGATTTAATCTCGACCAGACAGTTTGACGATACGATATTATTTACTGTCAATAGTGTCAACAAGGCTATTCAAAAAAACAACGAAAAAAACATTGTGGTCTGAAGTTAAGGTAAGACCGTATCGTCAAAAGCCTGATGGTTTCATGTGACAAATGATTATATTGTTAATATATCTGGCGGATCAAAGGAAAAATAGAAAGGTGGGGAAAAAAAGTTTAAGTGGGTCTCAAATATAAGAGTACTTAAGCTTTGACCCTTGCTTGTTGACTATAGTGTCAAATATAAGAGTACTAAAGCTATGAACCCGTGCTTGTTGTCTATAGTGTCAAATATAAGAGTACTAAAGCTATGAACCCGTGCTTGTCGTCTATAGTGAAATGTAATTCAAAAGAGAACCTGTGAGACACGTATTGTTGGCCACCTCAAATCTGCCACAACCCAGACTAGCAGTTTAATATGTTTATGGGTTAACATTACAATATGTCATTTACATATGCCAAACTGGATATAAATCTAAAGTGTGGTGAGTGGATGTCCTGTTAACGTCATGTTTTCTCGTGCAACTCGTGCATGAACTTTGGCCGACCCCAAAATTTGGCAGCGCGACGGGGTGTTGCTTGATCATAAATTGTGTCCCATGGACTTGCCTACATGTAAACATAGTCTATAGTCTTTCGAAGTAGAAATCTCAGGAACGTACGAGACGAGTCGAGGTACAGAAATAATACCGACCTCCTTTCTGGAAGAGTCTCTAAGAAAGACTATAAATAAGCCACTCGACACAGGGAGATAGAGAGAAATTTGCTATTACGATACGAGACAAAGAGAGATAGAGAGAGATATGCTATTACGATAAGAGACAAAGAGAGATAGAAAGAGATATGCTATTACGATACGAGACAAAGAGAGATAGAGAGAGATATGCTATTACGATACGAGACGAAGAGAGATAGAGAGAGCTTTGCTATTACGATACGAGACAAAGAGAGATAGAGAGAGCTTTGCTATTGCGATACGAGACAAAGAGAGATAGAGAGAGATTTGCTATTACGATACGAGACAAAGGGAGAAGAATTTTGTATATTAATATTTATTGTGTGTGTATGCACCTTTCTCAACTTTGTACCGGTACAAGTTCATTGATGTACTGTAAGTGAATTGTCTTAGTTTTATTCTTTTTGATGGTGTAATTTTAAATTAAGTTAATAAATTATTATTTGTAATTAGCCCTAGTTTGAGTAGGGTTCTTTGTTACTTTATTTAATTAATGGTATCTTCCTTTGTTATGTGTAGTTTGACATGAGCCATAGAGTCATATAAAAGATTAAATTCTCTTCATTTCTAGCGGCACGTAACACCTACCATGGTGATATCTTGTGATAAGATTACACTCGTCAAATTTTATAACCAACAACCCACTGGCAGCTAAAAGAACACAATTTTATTAGAAATATCTTACCGGCGAAACCGATGCTCCTTAGACGGCTGCTCTCCAGGGGCGGCGCCCAGTGGGTCCAGAGGGATTGCATGGCGGGAGAGACGAATCCCTGTTGATGCCAAGAGACAGGATTATTGTTAACTTATGAGACTAATTCAGCCAAGTCCAAATACAGAATACGGAGGCTCATTTTATGGGACCTGATAAAGGATTCATTAAAGCTGACCTGTCCACTTGGCTTGTTTATAGGATTTTGGTCCAAGAAAGAAAAAATTATTTGTTGATTTTTTAAAAAAAATGCTGTATTTAAGAAAAACATTTTAAAAAATTATTATTATAATCATTATTATAATTAATATTCTTATTGTTAATTGATTTACATTATAGTGTGATTTGTTTGTGTAAATCTAACCATAAAGAGAAACGTAAAAACAACATGATTTCTACATATACCGTATTTATCGGCGTATAACACGCACTTTTTCTTCCTGAAAATATGGCGCAAATGATGTGTGCGTGTTATACGACGATATAATGTTAAGTTTTTTTCCCTAAAATTTCCTTTTTAAAATGAGGTGCGTGTTATACGCCGATAAATACGGTAATTTAAAGTTTAATAAATTAACGTATTGTCGCCAAACTTAGAAATTTTGTTTTTGTTTTTGTCATTTAAAAAAAGAAATTTGCAAAAATTAACAAATACATAAAAGGAAAAAGGGGGGGGGGCGCGACAACGACAAAAACGGTTGTATGAGCTAGTGTAGATTTACACCAAAAAAAAAAAAAAAAAAAAAAAAAATTTTGTTTAAACCTAAGATTTGTTGCTCTTATAAAGTAACGCTTAAAAGGAAGAGCTGACCTGTGATGCTCCAGTGATGAACCTCAACACCATGAGACCCTGGATGTTGGCCCTGGCCACCACTGGCACAAGGAGGGTGAGCAGAGCGGCCGCCAGCAGGGACAGTCCCATCACGTGCTTGCCGCTGTACCGGGTGGCCAGGATGCCCCCGGGGAGGTTCGTGAGGATGTAGCCCCAGAACAGAGAGCTGTGGATAAGACCTTGACCTTCTTTGTCCCAGATTAGCTCGCCATCCTGTTCGACGAAAAAGTGCGGTATTTTAGTTTCTTGAACTAGTGTCATATTATGGCGCCATCTTAGGGCATATGCACACTAGGCACTGGCTTAGGGCCTCACACTCCTAGGCGACTCACACTTTTAGAGCCATCATGCTTTACATATTGATAATGAATACTAAAAGAAAACTCAGCAATAAAATTGAAAACTCAGTGGACATAATATTTCCCAATTTGAACCCATGATATTATCGGGACATTCTATTATAAATGCGAATCACAAGTTGGAAACTTCCTAAAGGGGAATAACTCTCGTCAACAAGTTTCACTTTCCCCAAAGCAAACCGTCACCATTAAGTTTTGAACACTTCATTAGCAGAAGATGGCTCATCGATAAACCAACTTACGTAGCATGCTGTAACAAATTATTTGTTGTTTTTTTTTTTTTTGTTTTTTTTTTTGGTGGTTTGGGGGACCCCCGGGGGGGGGGGGTTGGGGCTCTTTACGCGAGTTATTTAATTTTTCCATCATTTTAAGAATAGAACAGTTAAAGTGGCTAGAGAATTGTAATCGGAAGAATCCTTCCTAAAAGATTATATCCATAGATGAAATAATTATTCAGATCGCTTCTCGGGCTTTTGGCTAAGATCTAAATGTGGCAATCTCGCTTTGTGTCTGGCCGGGGTTGGGACGATCGCTGTCACAGGTATAGAAACGTAATGCCAAGAGACCCGAAAGGGTCCAAACACCCGCAATGGTATATTTGGTAGTGACTAACTCAGTATTGCAGAACTTCTGTGGGAACACTCCCGAAAAAAAAAAATTATTGAGATATTATTACCTTTATAAAAATATCATATTAGTTTAACGAAATGTGTCCATGACATCAGGTCATGTGTCCATGACATCGGGTCATGTGTCCATGACATCGGGTCATGTTGATCACAGTCAAAACTGTTATGTTAGAGCTATTGAATAATTATTTTTTATTGCACCCTAAACAAGAACGTGATTTCATGCTTATTTCAACCATTGATAAATCTCATGCTTAAAATCTATTTCTTGATAGCAATGGGCTTATAAATTCTTCTCACATACACAATATCAAGAACTGTTATTTGAGCCATGCTTTGGATTCTGTAAAACAGATTTGGCGTTTAATATGTGTAACAATTGAATTTGCCGATGCAGCATTATAACTTTAACCGGTCATTTCCGTGTCGTGCGAATACCAAATAAATCCGAAGGCAGGCTTTGCCATCGCAGTTTTATGTCATAAAAAACTAGGTAGCCTATGTATGTGATAGAATGAAAATAAAATAAAATCTAGTTTGAGTCAAAATCACTCAAGCAAGATTGGAGAACAATCATTTAAAGAAAAACGACCAATCTTTGTCCCAAAGATTGGTGGAATAAAGATTGAAGGGAAATAACAAATAATAATAATAACAACAACAAATAATAATACAATTAAAAAGGAAATGCACAATAACACAGAGGAAGAAAAAAATTCTTTTTGAAATTTTCTTCATGATGTAAAATCTTATGAATGGTTCCTTCCGACTATGTATTGCTTTATCTCCTAGTTCCTCGGATCCACTTTGCTTGAGGTGTTGAGCTTTCCTTTTTACAATTCTGACTTTGGGTATCAAACTCTGCCGTCACCACACTTAATGGTTGTTTGTCTTTGTAGAATGCACGAAATAGTAATGACAATAATTATAATTGTATCAAATTTTAATACTTCTCAACAATTTCAACACTTCTCAACAATTTCAACACTTCTCACAATACTTCATACAAGGTCGAAAACAATTTATTTAACGCTTTCTACTTGTACACGTTATTCTACGAATACCAACCTAAAAGAATCGAGCCAAAAGAAATGGCTACAGACACCATAGCTTTGACCAGGAGCTCCGACACAGAGCATGATGCTAAAAGGTTGCGACACGAAGCTATAAAGAGATTTAAACAGCTTTCTACAATTGATGCGTCTCATGAATCCCATCTGCAGAAACCCATGCCATCGAACGTGTCGTGAATGGTGAGCCCAAACATCCGGTACAGACTCAATATGGACTTGTCTGATAAATAACGGAAGTCTGATGACGGTGTGCCATCGTAACCACACGGGGAAATCCCGCCCCCCCCCCCCTTAGAGTTTACGTGCCACAAACCCGACATCACTGTCCACATAAATAACAAACACAAATAGTGGTTTATTTAACTCGCGACGCCCGACTCAACATACGTCATGTTGATACAACCAGTAGACGATGGTAAGTGGAGGTAAAACGTAGTTCTAGGGCAAGTTCATGCGGACCAGTTGCTGGATTACTTGCGTGATTGATCACTTAAGAAAAATAGATTTTGTTTTTTTAAAAACAAATTTCCTGTTGAGCCATGCTTGTGATCTGTAAAAAAAGATTTGGCGTTTAATATGTCTATCAATTGAATTTGCCGATGCAGCATTATAACTTTAACTTTCCAAGCCTTTCAACGCCCCTTTGACAACCCAAACACCTACTTGGGGCGATACCACCCACTTTGAGAACCATTGCTTTATATCTTTGCATGATTTACTTAATACTGTTCAATTCCATATCACCCTCAACCAATAGAAAATATAGACAATAAAGATACACAACATTTTTAAACCACAGTTTACACAGCCTTGAGAAAGCTGTTCGTAGGCAACCGTTTCGTCCCAGCTGCTTCGAAAATTAGTTGCGACGCAGAAAGCCACTGTAGAAATCTCTATTAGAGGACGTCTGGCGCTTCCCTGGTATGTGAGGGGGAAGATTTTAGGACGTAAATTTACCATCCAGACCCCCTTGGAAAGTCGACTGCCGACGCTGTGAGAGCAGCGTCACCGGCTGACCGGATGTCCTTGGGCTAGGGTGGCCTCCATTGGTACCTGATCGAGGGGGTACTGGCGGGGTTTGTCCTGGACAAGGGAGATCTCCAACGCGAAGCTTCGCGGCCCGATACTCCGGCTATTGGGGGGAGGGGGGCTTTGAGGACGGTATGAAGAGCTTTGGCTTGACGGCCCGCTGACGCCATTTCCAAATGTAATAAATCCAAGTATACAAGCAAAGTTTGGCACATTTCAGAATTATCTAATAACTTCAAAGTCAAGTTACAGTTTATTGACAAAGCATTAATTAAGGATGTAACTCTTCTAAAATTGATATTGTTAAGCTTTAGAAACATAAAATTGTTCTGGTTACGAAATTTTAAATACTAAATTGTTAAATTTAAAGTTAATAAAGGTATGTGGTGGCATTTTACTATTCCAAGATTTTTAACTAGAGGAACACATGGTAAACTTGGAAATATCCAGGATATTTCTGAAAACAGTTCTGTTTTTTTTTAAAGAAATAGTCATTATTCCAATGTAGATTATGACATGTTCTACGGTAGCAATTATTAGTTTCCAAAGGAAGTTAGTATATGGACAGTCAAGACTTCAATAAAAGATGGATTTAAACATACATTTATGTTTTCATAACATTTTTTAAAAAAACTTGTTTTGGACAAATGGTCTTAATAAACTAACGCTTATACACCTATAGCAAACAATATCATTAAAAAAACAATTAAATAGAAATTAATTTTAAATTTCAACCAATTCTAGAATTGTTTACTTTGACTCTTCAAATTTTAACCTCCAGATCTTAAACCAAGCTTTGACACCTAATGCAAACTATAAATAATTAATGGATGACAATCAATAGAGATATACAAGGTAGTGGGTTTTATATGATAAAAGACATCCATGGTAGCCCTGTGTCAAAATAGCAGATACCACCTTTTAGGGTTTTTTTGTGTTATTTTTTTTAATTGTTTTCTGACGGAAATGGGTGGGGTGGTCCTAAATCTGTTACCTAGTTTTCTGACGGAAATGGATGTGGTGGTCCTAAATCTTTTCCCTAGTTTTCTGACGGAAATGGGTGGGGTTGTCCTAAATCTTTTCCCTAGTTTTCTGACAACTTTTCTGTCCCTTTCAGTTGCTTCCAGGATTGACCCATGCTACTCTATTAAGACTTAAACCGCAAAACTCCGAGCTAAAGTTTCAGATTTTTTAAGAATCAAACTTTTAATAATTTTTTGGCGCAAACCTCATCGTCCGAGTACGACACCAGACTTGAGTTCCATGTATCCGGTTGGAGCTCGCAGGCTGCCACAATTTCTCTCTGATTAGTCACATTTGTGGTGGTGGTGGCGGCGTCGTGGGGACGTATGGCCGTGTGGTTGACCATGCAGACGATGGCTATGCTCATGTTAACCCGCAGGCTGTAGAAGTTCAGAAATCCTAAAAAGGCGAAGATCGCCATGGACAATCTGGCCGAGTTCCATAACGGCGTCGCTGGAAAAAAGATCAGATAAAATAATATTCGTATTATTGATCCAAATAAATGGAAATGTACTTCATCTACAATTACATATTTATTTTAAACATATCAATTCAATTTCTGATTAAGCTAACACTTTATTTTAACTAGCACACTTTTAAACATCTGATATTTTAAGTATTTCTCCAGCGAAAAAACAATCACCCATCCGATATCATGAAACCTCACTACCCGTTAGATGCGAAAATTCACTTCAGCAGTTATTATTTGACAGTGCGTGGGAGACGGGCACACTGGTCAATACTGACACATTGGAGAACAATCAAAATCACGGTAACTTCCTCAGCTGCCTAATATAAATAATGGACTATGATTATGACCACTATATCAATACTCCCTAGTAGCTTTTCCTTAGCACACTGTTAATTTGACCTTTAATATGACTTTAAATTATTTGTTTAAACTGTTAAAAAAAATGTATCCGAAAATTTCATATCGTCATCATAAATTTAGGCACATGCCAAGGTACAGCACATATACAGGATTAGGCACTTGACTTCAAAGGAATCTGAATTAGAACCGAAACCATAAAGAAGGCTACGAAAAGATGGAATAGGCTGAGACAGCATAGATATTTTTTCCTGATCTTCTCTTTGTACAGTTTCCGACTATTAGTGCATATGCCTTTCACGGAGTCTTTTAATTTTCTATGTTCAGCTCATTCCATGCCTTGCTCTTTCTCTGTCTATGACTGTCTCTTTCTTTCTCTCTCTCTCTCTCTCTCTCTCTCTCTCTCTCGCACTCTCTTTTATCTCTGTTTCTATCAGTCCCAATCTCTCTAACTAATTATATTTTATACACCCGCCCCAAATTTATCTCGCTGTTTGTTTTTCTCTCTCAGTCTTTCTCAATCTCTCTGTCTTTCTCAATCTCTCCGTCTTTCGTCTATATCTCTCATTCTCCCCAAATCCTTTTGTTTATCTATACATGTATATTTTTGCATTAAAATAAAATAAAAAGAATGGTTTGCGTAATTTTCTTTCCTGGTCTATGAAGCCTAATATAAGAAAACGTAAGTCAATATTTCTTAAATTCAAGTTGCATATGCCATCAAGTGCTCATAAGAATCAAAGAGAAAAAAACAACCCAATTTCAAAGGAACCCGGGCATCCGTCATGTCATGTATTGACATTAAAAAAGGCAACATGGCAACAACAAAAAAGTTTATTAATGGTTTATTCATTGCATTGAATCATTTTTAACAAATCTCATCACCAATATATACTTTAGAAAAAAATATGCGAACTTGTGAGCCGCGATTCTCGGTGCCTCACCCCCCCCCCCCCTTCCCAAACGTCAATCTTCTCCTCCATATTCAGAGAAAATAAAAAGACGTTTACAAAACATGAACTGGGTGAGTGTTGACGTATACCCTTCCTTCTTCCCCCCATTTCCTTCCGTAAACATTCTTTCGACTTTAGCAAGGACAAAAGAAACTCAAAACGTCTGATAAAAGTAGGGTATGATTGAAGAGACAAAATCGGGGTTCCGTCTTAGTGTGGACGCTAAAATACCGAAATAGCATCAAACATCCTAACAGTCATTGTCACTTTGGGGTGAAGGTTGCGTGGCGCAATCAAAAAATAAAATATTAAGATTTGTTTTAAAATCACAACGGCCACCCTTGTCACTGAAAACCAAAAGTAATGTTTTTAAAATTTACTAACTCGATGCAGTTCTATCACTACCAACATTTCGTAGCTCTCTGTATGAAGAGAGCAAATCCCAACCAAACGTGAACCGTGTGCTCTTTGTCCAATATGGAAATTCACTAGTAGTTGTTGCACACCAAAAATTGTGTTTTATTGTGCGCGGTGTCTTGTGTGTTAGTTTAGTTAATGAACGCTTTTCGCGCCAATAAGCGTGTGACGCATTGTGACGTGTCTTTATTGTCATTGTGACCTAGTGTTTATCTTCTGTCTTTTGTGTACGTGCTGTAATTGGATGTCAGAGTTTGGTTGGACTATATTCTTTAGAGCTGCGCTATCCATGTGGTTGATTCATTGTACAGCCTGATTTAGTCGGTATTATTATATTAAAGCCTAGGTCTTGACCGAGTTTCACTTTAAAGAGGAGCTAAAGTGTCCTCCCTTATTAGTTTTGACATTGACGAAGCTGAGTAAATGTGCTGTGTCACCGTTACCCATCCCTCCCTTGATTGGGAAAAGGTTGTTAACGTTCGAATACGTTCTATTTGTTCTCAAGAATGCTATTAGGTGAGGCAAATTCAAGAAATTCTTTACTAGATATGATTTAATCTCTAAATTTAGGACGGCAGCGTTGCTAGTCCAGGGAAAGATGTCTGCTCTATTTCCTAACATATTCTAGACGTTATATAATGGCAAAAATTCACTCTTTTTTGCGTGTGTGTAAATTATTATATATATTTTTAGAGTATTGCACCTTCACATTCATCTTGGAAAAAAGGGGCCTGCGTTCAGTTCGACGTGATGACCACGCATGCACGTGTAAAAGAATTTGATGCAAGAAACCGATCACAACTGATCGTGACTCTCGTAACTCCCGTTATAGAAGGAAACGCTTGAATATATCGTTAGGAAGATCTGAATTAATAACGGTTACGTGACAACAAAAATCAAAGCTTAGAGCTCAGAGAGAAACACAATCACCGATGTTTTCATCTAAATAAAACTCATTGTTTTAAAGTAAAACACAAAATAATAAAATTATATCAAGTTGCTCTTTAAGAATTCGAGGACATTTAAAATAAATTGTTTTTCAGCAGTTTCTTTTGTTCGTCACTTTATAGGACGAAGAGACAGAAAATAAAATTATTATCTCTTTATCAGAAAATTCTGATTGTACAAAAAAATTACAGAATGACGTAAGGAAATCGTTCTTCGCTTACGCCAGTACACACAGGCCATCGATTTAGGAAAGCAGATCATTCATATTACAGAACAAACTATGTTAGAGCATTGTTGTAACATTTATTTTTCAGACTTAAACCATTAAGTAAAATGCTAAACATGATTACATCCATGAATCTTTGTTGTTGAAAGGATGATATGATGATCCGGGTATGCAATCTTTTAATTTGAGAACTTCTAGGCTAGCAAATATAAACTTTATAGGCCTTGCGGTCTTGCATATTTTATATGTGTTCGGACATAGAAGGCTGGCCATTTTATATGAATAGTATTAAAAAAAAATTTTGGGGGGGGGGGGGGGGGAAGTCCACATTTAGTCAAAACGTGTCTGAGGAAATGTACTAAATATGATTTTTAGAGATTTTGGATAGCGTTAGCTCATCTTATACATCAACCCTCATTCAACAGCCCACAGCGATCAACCCGGAACTCTCAGCCAAAAGCCCACAAGCCTCAGCTCTCTGCCTACACATCTCACATCTCAGCTCTCTGCCTACACATCTCACATCTCAGCTCTCTGCCTACACATCTCACATCTCAGCTCTCTGCCTACACATCTCACATCTCAGTTCTCTGCCTACACATCTCACATCTCAGCTCTCTGCTCTGCACATCTCACATCTCAGCTCTCTGCCTACAAATGTCACCCCTCAGCTCTCTGTCTACACATCTCACCTCTCTGCCTACACATCTCACATCTCAGCTCTCTGCCTACACATCTCACATCTCAGCTCTCTGCCTATATATCTCACATCTCAGCCTTCTGCCTACACATCTCACATCTCAGCTCTCTGCCTACACATCTCACCCCTCAGCTCTCTGCCTACACATCTCAGCCTTCTGCCTACACATCTCAGCCTTCTGCCTACACATCTCACATCTCAGCTCTCTGCCTACACATCTCACATCTCATCTCTCTGCCTACACATCTCACATCTCAGCTCTCTGCCTACACATCTCACATCTCAGCTCTCTGCCTACACATCCCACATCTCAGTTCGCTGCCTACACATCTCACATCTCAGCTCTCTGCCTACACATCTCACCTCTCTGCCTACACATCTCACATCTCAGCTCTCTGCCTACACATCTCACATCTCAGCTCTCTGCCTATATATCTCACATCTCAGCCTTCTGCCTACACATCTCACATCTCAGCTCTCTGCCTACACATCTCACCCCTCAGCTCTCTGCCTACACATCTCAGCCTTCTGCCTACACATCTCAGCCTTCTGCCTACACATCTCACATCTCAGCTCTCTGCCTACACATCTCACATCTCATCTCTCTGCCTACACATCTCACATCTCAGCTCTCTGCCTACACATCTCACATCTCAGCTCTCTGCTCTGCACATCTCACATCTCAGCTCTCTGCCTACAAATGTCACCCCTCAGCTCTCTGTCTACACATCTCACCTCTCTGCCTACACATCTCACATCTCAGCTCTCTGCCTACACATCTCACATCTCAGCTCTCTGCCTATATATCTCACATCTCAGCCTTCTGCCTACACATCTCACATCTCAGCTCTCTGCCTACACATCTCACCCCTCAGCTCTCTGCCTACACATCTCAGCCTTCTGCCTACACATCTCAGCCTTCTGCCTACACATCTCACATCTCAGCTCTCTGCCTACACATCTCACATCTCATCTCTCTGCCTACACATCTCACATCTCAGCTCTCTGCCTACACATCTCACATCTCAGCTCTCTGCCTACACATCCCACATCTCAGTTCGCTGCCTACACATCTCACATCTCAGCTCTCTGCCTACACATCTCACCTCTCTGCCTACACATGTCACCCATCAGCTCTCTGTCTACACATCTCACATCTCAGCTCTCTGCCTACACACTTCACATCTCAGCTCTCTGCCTACACATCTCACATCTCAGATCTCTGTCTACACATCTCACATCTCAGCTCTCTGCCTACACATGTCAGCTCTCTGCCTACACATCTCACATCTCATCTCTCTGCCTACACATCTCAAACCCTTTGTTCTCTGCCTACACATTTCACCCCTCAGCTCTCCGCCTACACACCTCACTCCTCAGCTCTTTGCGAAGAACCATTGGATTGTAACTTTTTGGCATATCTGATAAACGTCTCTGAACAAGGTGACTAAAATTTGTCACCAAATGTTTCCAAACCTCCAATCAAAAAATCTTTCCAATCCTCCAATCACCAAATGCTTCCAAACCTCCAATCACCAAATGTTTACAACCCTCCAATCACCAAATGTTTCGAAACCTCCAATCAATAAATGTTTCCAAGCGTCCAATCACTAAATGTTTCCAATCCTCCCATCACCAAATGTTTCCAATCCTCCAATCATCAAATGTTTCCAAGCGTCCAATCACCAAATGTTTCCAATCCTCCCATAACCAAATGTTTACAACCCTCCAATCACCAAATGTTTCCAAACCTCTAATCACCAAATGTTTCCAGGCGTCCAATCACCAAATGTTTCCAATCCTCAAATCACCAAATGTTTCGAAACCTCCAATCACCAAATGTTACCAAGCGTCCAATCACCAAATGTTTCCAATCCTCCAATCACCAAATGTTTCCAACCCTCCATTCACCTCTTCATGTAGAAAAATGTTGGATTCACGAGTAATTAAACATTTCACTGACTTCAGCTTATTATTTGGTTGTTGTTATGAACAAATCATTAAATCTATTCAACATTTAGCTTCTTTTTTTTCAGCTTTGTTTAAGCCACTTAAAATCTACATTACCTCTTTGAAACTGAATATCAAATTTTAGAATCCTTTTACCAGATCAAACGTAATCACTAGTGTTTCCAGAATTTATTAAATTATTGGGGATAAAAAGGTTATTTATGCCATAATTGAAACTCCCTAAGCTTATAAGAAAACAAAGGGGAAAGAAAACATTTCTTAGACGTCATACATTGGAAAGAGTTATATAAATAAATCTTCCTTTCGATTTGCTTAAACTTCTCCTGAAAATGTTTGTAATGATCTTATATTTCTATTATATGTATATTTGGGGATTGAACATTCAAATATTGCGAAAACCTGTGCTGCGTAAGCGGTAGCGTCCCCGAGGAGACTTGGGGGCGTCCACATGGGGTTTGCCTCTTCGTGGCGTGGCGGACTAGTAGGGTGACTTGTTCACCCGAAGCTAAAAATCCCGGCCAAACGCATGACTCCCAACGCAACAGGAGTAGCGACTAACATGATTACTTGTTGCCGTTGATGGATATGAGGCTTGGGTGGCAGCCAAAACCCATCCCGATGATTTTAGCTACGCGGCCGTGAGAAAGCCGCTCCTAGGCAACCGTTTCGTCCCGCCACTACTCGTCCCGACCGAAAGACACCTTGGGCGGTGGGGGGTGGTAACGCAACACCTCCCCTCCGGAGTGGAAGCAAACCCGTCCTGACCCTCGGAGAGTGGACTGCGGACGCTTTAACCGCAGCGTCCTCGGTCGACAGGGCTTCCCCTAGACTGGGGGGAGTTCCCGGCGTCCTCCCGCGCGGGCTGGAGTCGGGGAGACCTTCAGTGCCATGGCTTGTGTGAGGGAGCGCCGGGGGGGGGGGGCATTAAGAGCTCGCGCTAGACGGCCCACCGACGCCATCTCCTATGCGACATTTTCAGTATTGCGAAAACAAAACTTAGAATGAAATTAAAATTTGAAGACAAAAATAAATATCCTATCCGCCATTCGATACCGATGAACGCTCGACATTTTCAGGAAATGTTTTTTGTGTAATATAAATGTCTCAGATTTCTTTTCACGGCAATGTGTTCGGTTACATGCACAACAATGGGAGGTAAGCATTATCGCTGTTTGAGTCTTTATACAACTGTGCACGTCAACAATATCCGTGATAAGGACTTACGTAAAACAATAGCAGTATGAGGGTCGTCTGTAAAAACAAGTGATAAAACAATAGCAGTATGAGGGTCGTCTGTAAAAACAAGTGATACAACAATAGCAGTATGAGGGTCGTCTGTAAAAACAAGTGATACAACAATAGCCGTATGAGAGTCGTCTGTAAAAACACGTGATACAACAATAGCAGTATGAGGGTCGTCTGTAAAAACAGGTGATACAACAATAGCAGTATGAGGGTCGTCTGTAAAAACAAGTGATACAACAATAGCAGTATGAGAGTCGTCTGTAAAAACAAGTGATACAACAATAGCAGTATGAGGGTCGTCTGTAAAAACAAGTGATACAACAATAGCAGTATGAGGGTCGTCTGTAAAAACAAGTGATACAACAATAGCAGTATGAGGGTCGTCTGTAAAAACAAGTGATACAACAATAGCAGTATGAGGGTCGTCTGTAAAAACAAGTGATACAACAATAGCAGTATGAGGGTCGTCTGTAAAAACAAGTGATACAACAATAGCAATATGAGGGTCGTATGTAAAAACAAGTGATACAACAATAGCAGTATGAGGGTCGTCTGTAAAAACAAGTGATACAACAATAGCATTATGAGGGTCGTCTGTAAAAACAAGGGATACAACAATAGCAGTATGAGGGTCGTCTGTAAAAACAAGTGATACAACAATAGCATTATGAGGGTCGTCTGTAAAAACAAGGGATACAACAATAGCAGTATGAGGGTCGTCTGCAAAAACAAGGGATACAACAATAGCAGTATGAGAGTCGTCTGTAAAAACAAGTGATACAACAATAGCAGTATGAGGGTCGTCTGTAAAAAACAAGTGATACAACAATAGCAGTATGAGGGTCGTCTGTAAAAACAAGTGATACAACAATAGCAGTATGAGGGTCGTCTGTAAAAACAAGTGATACAACAATAGCAGTATGAGAGTCGTCTGTAAAAACAAGGGATACAACAATAGCAGTATGATAGTCCTCAGTACGAAAAAGGGATACAACAATAGCAGTCTGATCATTTGCTCCCAACGATAACCAACATAGTCAATGAAAGCTTGTCATCGTGCACTGTTCCATCTATTTGTAAGTCAGCTGTCATCAAACCATTGCTTAAGAAGCCTGGTCTGGATGAAAAATTTTTTAAAAACTATAGACCTGTATCTAACTTATCATTTTTTTCTAAAGTCATTCAAAAACTAGTTCTAAAACAACTTTTTGCTTACTTAAATGACAACTCTCTTCTCAGTCCTAATCAATCAGCCTATAGACCTTTCCATAGCACTGAGACGGCTCTCTTGAAAGTCACCAATGACCTCTTGCTTGCATTGGACAGTGGTGATGTCTCCCTCCTGATCCTCTTGGACCTCAGTGCGGCCTTTGACACTGTCGACCATGAAACCCTTTACAAAACGCTTGAAAATTACTTTGGCATTTCTGGTTCTGTTTTGTCTTGGTTTAGGTCGTTCCTCTCCGATAGAACGCAGGCAGTCGCTGTCGATGGCTGTATCTCCAGCAGTGCTGACTTGGTGTATGGAGTGCCACAGGGGTCCGTTTTGGGCCCGGTTCTATGTACAATGTATACCAGGCCACTGCTCCTCTTGCTCGAGAGGCATGCTGTGGGGAGCCAGTCTTTCGCGGATGATACGCAACTATACAAGCATACCCATCCCTCTCTTGTAGATTCAGCTGTCCGGACTTTGCAGGAGTGTATTGGTGATGTCAAGTCATGGATGACACTCAGCAAGTTGAAACTTAACGATGACAAAACGGAAGCACTTCTTATTCATGATCACAAATCATCCTCTAACTCAGCTCTCCCCACCTCATTTCAAGTAGGTAACTCAGACATACAGTTTACATACTCAACTAGGAATCTTGGTTATATTCTGTCTAACAACATGTCTCTAGATAAACATATATCTCACATTTGTCGCTCTGCATACACTCCTATCCGTCAGATCAGCTCCATCCGCCACTACCTCACAGTTAGTGCAACAAAAACCTTAGTCTGTGCTCTTATTCTCTCTCGTCTTGACTACTGCAACTCTCTTCTGTCAGGCTCACCAAAACACTTCTTAGAAAGATTACAAAAGGTTCAAAACTCAGCTGCTAGGCTAGTTTTAAAGGCAAAAAAAAACGTGATCACGTCACACCACTACTTCATTCACTTCATTGGCTCCCTGTACAAGCACGGATTGATTATAAACTCTCTGTTCTGTGCCACCACTTTTTCTCGAATTCCTGCGCTTCATATCTAACCGAAATTCTCTCTGTCTATTCACCCCTTCGACAGCTTCGCTCCTCCGCAGACGATCGTATTCTTTCTGTCCCTAAGACTCGCACAAAAACATACGGTGAAAGATCTTTCTCTAACTGTGCCCCCAAATAATGGAATTCTCTTCCACTACACATCAGAAATATATCAACCATCACAGCCTTCAAAACTGCACTCAAAACACACCTCTTTAAACTTTACTATCCTGACTGATTCCCCCTCTGAAAGTTAAACGATGCTGCTGAGTGCCGTCCATGGCTTCACATGTAAATTGTTATGGAATGGTTGGTTTTTAATTTATATTTTTTAAGTTCATATTAATTTGTATGTACAGCGTGGTGAGCCCAGCCCTAGGCTGGGGTACCACGCTATAGAAAACTACCCATAATAATAATAATAATAATACAACAATAGCAGTATGAGAGTCATCAGTACAAACAAGGGATACAACAATAGCAGTATGAGTGTCATCAGTACGAACAAGGGATACAACAATAGCAGTATGAGTGTCATCAGTACAAACAAGGGATACAGGACAATGCAATAAATCAATAACAGTGTTGGAACCTTAAGTAGAGCAAAGATAAAAAAGAAATGTTATTGAATAAGCCGATATTTTAATAATGCTAGACGGCAATATCATGTGCAGTGACAGAGTTGTCTGTCAAAGAGGATCAATTGCGACCTCGTTATGAAATGGGATTTAAAAGCGCATACATTATATTGCCCTTTAAAAAATTTTCATTTCTAAGTATTTGTTATGAGAATATTCCCAATCATCATTGTATGGCAACTTTCACAATTGTATGGTGACATTTACATTAATTGGATTTTTAAAAGCCCTTGTAGGGTAGCATCCCTTTGATGCCTTGATGAAAAACGATTACTCACAATTCACACGACTGAAGACATCACGCAACTTCGTGACATAATCGAATATTACATATATCGTCATTGCATTCGTTTATATGCAACCAGCAGCGGGTCCGGGCAAGGTCTTTGCAACCTATACATGTCTCTAAGTTAATTTTTTTTAAACATTCAAATATTCTTAACTCACCAGGAAAGCTCTCTTGATCCACACAAAGTATAATAACTCTCTGTTTGTTTTTGAATGAGTCAAATGCTCTCATTCTAGTGATCCCAAAATTTCACTGCATTTCTTTTTCTTTTTCCTTAGATTTTACATTTTGGCCAACTCCAAACACTTACGTTTTAAAATCTGTTTTCTATTTCTTGTTCTTTCTTTATTTGTTCTGTCTGTAGAAGAAAACTCTTAGCCAATGCGTTCTCTTTTTAATGTCCTGTCTTTCTGTTTCAAGCTTCCACATACCTTGTTCCACTATTGCCTTCCCACAGCTTCATTTATTATACTTTGTTCTTTGAGTAGCTACACTCTTGTGGCTGGATCATCTGGCTAGAACAGTGAAGTGGTTAAAAAGGTTACTGTCTGACCTGGTGTGGAGAGTGTATACCCTCGAGCTACTCCTCTGGTTCATGCTGCTGTATGTAAAGGGAGGTGAAGAGCATCACCACACATGATAACATCAGAAAAATTACGTCGCTACAAATTACGTGGCGTGCATAGTCAACGCTATAACTTTTCTGAGCTGTTCCATCATTGACTATCACGACAGTAAATGTACATCAATACATAAATTACCATTTACATTTTTTATATATATATATATTATTTCATAATTTGTACATCCAATTTTCGCCCATCTTTGAAAAATAAAAATACTGGATGAGATGCATTTTTCTCCCAGGTTTCAAATATGATATTTTGTTAAAAATGGCGCCAAGAAGCGAACCAATAAGCACACAGAATTTAGTGAAGCAGAACAGAATGGGGTAAATGAATAATAAAATGGACCAGTTTACTGCGCAAAAGCAGACCACAGCGATATATACCAACAAACAAAACACAGAGCCATTACATATTAAAGCACAGAGCCATTACATCTTAAAACACAGTCATTACATCTTAAAACACAGTGATTACATCTTAAAACACAGAGCCATTACATCTTAAAACAAAGTCATTACATCTTAAAACACGTTGCTATTACATCTTAAAACACAGAGCCAATTACATCTTAAAACACATAGCCATTACATCTCCTATCCTGTTTATTTATTCTACCTACCACATCCCTTTATCACAAGATATTTGAATCCCCCGTGATCTACAAACACAATTAAGCAGCAAACACCACGCAAATCTCCGTATAAAACGGTAAGTGCATGACCCTTACAACTAGGTCATCATAAACAAATCTGGAGTTTCAATGACCTGGAAATTTTAAGTATGTTTATGAGGGCGCGCGAACTCGAGTGATAAATTCAATAAGACGTGATTTCAAGGTTCAATCGGCTCATTAGGTTTATTGAAGACATGCGTTGGGAGAGAAAGTAAAACGGCACCAGAAGCAAGTGAACAATTTCAGCCGTTTATAGCTGGAAGATAATGTGTCATTAGGACAGAAGCAAGTGAACAAGTTCAGCCGTTTATAGCTGGAAGATAAGGTGTAATTAAGATAGTTTTATTACGAAATGGCCAATGGCTAAGATAAGTGCTCATATGGCAATTATAATGTTAACGTATTAATTTTTCTTCCCTTAAGAAACAATTGGAGTGGATGTAATGAGACAACCGAGTTTAAGTTGTGGTCCACGAAACCAGTTTGAGAGTTGAAATATCTCATGATATAATTAGGGATTTAGTCAAGTGCGCCACTCAGTGGGCTGGGGTTTGTACCCCAGGGGTCAACCAGTGTTTCTTTTACAACATTTGTTCTGAGGGGGCATTTCTGGTTTCAGGGTGGGGGAGGGGAGTGCATCTATAAACGCAAAAAGTAGACATTAAGGCCATCAAGACTAGCTCTGAATTCCCACACCCTATAGCAACTGAATTCATTCTAGCTGTGTCACTGTGAATAAGCTTTTGACCAAACTTAGTTTTGCAATGGATAAGATATAGACAATTATAATCACATTAAATTTTTTAATGAAAGGGAAAGTACAATTTTTGTAAGTTTAAGAAATTTTTTAAAATGTCTAACTTTCAGGCTTTTATTTTTAATAAATAAAAAATGTTCGGTACTATCAATTTGATTGGGGTGAAGGGGAGGGGGGTAGCAGAAAGTAAGAACAGGGGCCTGAGGAGAATTTTTTTTCTATAAATTCAAAATACAGAGATGCATTTTGCGCATACATGAAATTAGTTTTGCACCATTCGTAGAGAAACAGAAGTTTAAGCAAATTCATATTTGGTATTATTTAGATATATTTAAGGTTTAAATAAATGTTTGCAAATTGGTCAGGCTACGATAAGATACGTTTTTTATCCAAATAAATGGAAATTTGTTTTGATTACGCTGTACATATTCAATTTCAGCACGCGTATTACTATTTTTAGCAAGTATCATTTGAAAATATTATAATTATAGGCATTTATATCGCAGGGAATCAAGAAGATTTCAAACGTTTAGAATCGACAACTTGAAGATTGGCCTTAAATGTTCTGATCATCAAATATCGACCACTTATGTCACTAAGTTTAATCACTGACAGTAAAGCCCACCGATCTTCACATGTGGGTCTCTGACCCTTCAAGGGGCCCGTGAAAAGGTTATGGTGGTCAGTGAGAATAGCATTTCCTTTTTAATATTGTTTTATACATTAAAAAATAACTATTTCTAAGAAAGGATCTAGAGCTCATCTGACGAGTAGAGGGGAATCCATGGAACACACAAAACAACAAACAACAAAAGGCTAAGAACCTCTGTCAAACGCCAAAGCACAATATCATTTATTTGAACATGACGATATATAACCATGACCATTAACATGTATTGATATTTACAGATACATGAGAACTAACATCTACTGATATTTACAGATGCATGACCACTAACATGTGTTGATATTTACAGATATATGAGAACTAACATCTACTAATATTCACAGATATATTACCGCTAAAACGATTGCAGAGTCTGGCTAACCGCATCTATCCAGAGTCCCAGTGTGGCTTCCGGAGTGGGCGCTCAACTATAGACATGATATTCTCGTTACGCCAAATGCAGGAGAAGTGTCGTGAACAGCATATGTCTCTTTATATCGGTTTCATAGATCTGACAAAGGTTTTCGACTTGGTAAGTCGGAATGGCCTGTTCAGTATCTTGCAAAGAATAGGTTGTCCCCCACGACTGCTCACAATCATACAATCATTTCACAAAAACATGCACAGCACAGTCACATTAAATGGCGCTGTCTCTGAGGCATTCCCAGTCAGCAGCGGAGTAAACCAGGGTTGTGTACTGGCACCAACCCTCTTCTCCATTTTCTTCTCGATGCTCCTTCAATTTGCTTTCAAGGACTGTGAAGATGGAGTGTACATACATACCAGATCTGATGGTAAGCTGTTCAATATCGCTCGCCTTCATGCAAAGACCAAAGTAAAAAGGGTACTAATTCGTGAACTACTGTTCGCTGACGATGCCGCTTTAACATCTCACACAGAAGAAGGTCTTCAGTGGCTAGTTAATCGTCTATCACACGCTTGTAAAGAGTTTGGATTGTTAATTAGTCTACAGAAAACTCATGTCATGATGCAAGAAGCGCCGTCCCCTCCAATTATAACTATTGAGGGCCATAATCTGTCGGTTGTTGAGCATTTCACATACCTTGGATCCAATATGTCTAGTTCTCGCTCCATTGATGAAGAGATAAACATCAGGATCGCAAAAGCAGCAGCAACTATGGCTAATTTGAATAAACGGGTGTGGAATAATCTCAATCTAACTGAAAAAACAAAGCCAAGTGTCTATCAGGCATGCGTGCTTAGTACGCTCTTATATGGAAGTGAAGTGTGGACCACATATACCAGTCACGAGCGGAAACTCAACAGCTTCCATCAACGATGTCTGTGTCGCATTCTACGGATCCGATGGCAGGACAGTGTGACTAACACAGAGGTCTTGGAACGTTCCAAAATGTGTAGCATATTCTCCTCTCTTAGCAAGAAGCGCCTTCGCTGGTTAGGCCATGTAAGGAGAATGGAGGAAGGCCGTATTCCAAAGATGCTGTTGTATGGAGTTTGGCAGAAGGGACAAGACTTATTGGACGGTCACGCCTGAGATATATGGACGTTTGCAAAAAGAGCATGAAGGAAGCGAACATTGAAGTCAACAAATGGGGGATCATTGCCGAACAACGTTCCAGCTGGCGAACGGCAGTGTACGAAGGAGTGAAAAGGGCATAAGATGTGCGGAACGAAGCCATTACAACAAAAAGAACAGCACGGAAGGCCAAAAATAACCAGGAATCATCATTCTCCTGCGTGAAATGCAGACGAGATTGTCACTCCAGGATTGGCCTAGTGAGCCACTCGTCGAAGTGTAGGACTACATATAGCTACTCCATCGTCTCGTGAAGACGGAAGGATGCCATATATATATATTACCACTAACATCTACTGATATTTACATATACATGACCAATAAAATCTACTGATATTAACAGATACATGGCCCCTTACATTTACTGATATTTACAGATACATGACCACTAACATTTACTGATATTTGCATATACATGGCCACTAACATTTACTGATATTTACATATACATGACCACTAACATCTACTGATATTAACAGATACATGGCCACTAACATTTACTGATATTTACAGATACATAGCCATGACCACTAACGTCTACTGATGTTTACAGACACATGGCCATGGCCACTAACATTTACTGATATTTACAGATACATGACCACTAACCACTATCAGCTACTGGTATTTAAAGACACATTGGTGTATCGTGAATATTGACACAAATTCTGAAGGTCACGTGGGCCCTGAAACCTCTATCGCCATTGGTGTCATTGAGAGATCCCAGGGGCGGGCTGCACCAGGTGACACCCTCACATTGAGATGGCATCCAATGGAAAAGTGTGAATTTTACTAAACTCGAGTGTATGTCATAACATATCTAGGTTAAATAAAGCGTGGCACCCATCTCTTTTATTCAGAATGAGTTCATACATATTTAGGAAGATCGTGTGAATTTGATGTTTGTCACGGCAGCACACCTGACCTATCACACACTGACCAGATGGATGAGGTGGTCAGATAATGCACTATGGGCACGTTGAAGAGAGGGCGGTGTTTCCACGATTTGTCTCTCGGGGAAAAAAACGGATGAGTTTATTTCTGACATTCTTAAGGCCCTGTAAAGTGATGGCCTTAGTTCTGACATTCTTAAGGCCCTGTAAAATGATGACTTTAATAAAATCCATATTCTTTCGATTAAGACTAATTTCAAGTGTGGTAGGGGGATGACGCCAATTTCTGCACTCTTTTTTCTTTATATGGAAGTGCTGATTTTTTTTTTCGTGGCATAGTTGCAGTGAAATTTTGACACCCACCCTTTTAATTAACCCTAGCTTCGATATTGCATGGGACAAATCGAAGCTCCTTGATGGTTTAAATAACATACATGTTTTATATTAACTGCCCCCAACCCAAGATAAATACAAGTCATAGATATAGATTTTAATGTAATATTATTATTCTTAAAGATTCATGTATGATTGAGACTGAAATAAAATCACATTTGTTTATGTCCCTAAATCTAGCTGGGATTCCATTATAACACAAAGAACGAGACAACATTTTTTTGTCATCACTGAAAATAAGACAATGGAGCTGAGATAGTTCATAATATGGAGTTTTATATACCATTCTAAACTAATCTAAACGGTGGAAAATTGGACCATGTCGGTAAAGTGCTACAACTTGCGAGATGGATCATATTTAGACTTATCGTTAAGAAATGAATGTGTCTTTTGTAATGCCTTCATAGCCAGACCTAGTTTCAAAGAAGAAGGGGAAAAAATCGATGGGTCTAGCGTCTATGCAGACACTAACATGACACATCTGATGATGCGAGTGCACATATATTTCTCACCTTTCATAGTCCGGTGTTCTACTGACGTGTCGGCTCGTGATCTCCTGTCAAAATATCCCGTTCTAAGTTGTCATTACACACACAACTGCCACTTACCGGCCCGCCCCCGATGTCGCGGTACTACACTCGTCTCCAGGCCTGGAGTTTCGTGACCCACTTTCGCTTAACTCGAGATTTTAAAAAAAAATATGACAAAGGATTGAAAGGGTGTCTGTATGATTGTGTATCATTATCATTCAGCCGTATGTGTCGACATAATTCACGACAGGTGACACCATCAGTTGGATTGGACTTCATAGAAACAACATAAGTAGCCTACTTCAGTGCTGCATGTAGCCTGCTAGACTAGCCGAGGTGAACATAATGTAAAATAGTTAGAAGATGTTTCTTGGCATAGTTAGGCGATAGTGGGTGGGAGTACGCTACTTAAGCAATGTCGTAGGAAAAGGGAGGGGGGTGAAGGGGGGGGCGGTCCGCCAAGGGCAGCACTTTTTTACAACTTGTTGAGGGGCGTCATGTTTAGGCCAACTCCAGAGATCTTTTCGTGGAAGAAGATAGCACATTTTTAGCCCGCCTCGGACGGCGCTAATTCTTATAGTGCACTTTAGACTTTAGAGAAGGCTCATATTAAGTCACTGCTTTTTTTTTATTTTTATTAAACCACTATAGATTAGGCAAAACATAATGGGCGTTAGAAATCTCAAAACCCTTCACGGCCCAAGTATCACAAATAAAACTATAAAACTATAACTAGTTTTCCATCCTTTGTTACTAACAAAAATAATTAGCGTCTCTCATTTATTTATTTATTTGGTCCATTAATTATTGTTTTATCTTTAAAATAAAATGTTGGGATCCTGTGTGTGAGTATCGCGTGAATGATGTAGGGATCTCAACATGGCCTAAACAATCTATGGATATAAGAAACACTAATGATGGACTGTGCGTGTTGTGGCCATAGGGCATATCCAGGAGTGTAGCTGGTGGGAGGGCGGGGTCCCCGGGTTCTGGCCCCCCCCCCCCTTGCTGGCGTAAAGATTCATTTATAAATGAAACAAACCCGATGAGTTCTCAAAGGATGGCTAAGGTTGGACCTATCCTTTGAAAAAAGTAACCTACGCCCCTGGCGCACATCTCGGTATCTTATATGAAGTTAGCTACGGTCGTTGTCCCCGTCATAAGGTCAGAACTTAATGTGAATTTAATGGGAACAGAAAAATGTAATGTTTGTGTAAAGAGAAGAACAAAACAAAGGTGACCCTCGTGTGGTATGAATAGTGGGTTTTGTCCCAACTTAATTTTTAAAAATAAAATTAAAAAACTGTCCTATAATTTCCTTTACTAAATTTCCTTTTTATTCCATCGACCAAAATGTAATACCTTTAGGTTACTCCTGTAGGTTGCCCAGGCCTCCACCCACCCCGTTGATACGCCAATGCTCGTATCATATTTTTTTGTAATCAGAGTTATGTTGTTCTTTTTGTGGGAAAGGGTGGGGAAAAAAAAATCTTGACCAGCCCTTGGTGACACTAAAACTTGCTACGCTACTGTGTCCAACATTCATGATATACAATCAATTCAAATAATAATTATTATAATAACACCGTTTCAGTAACAACAACTATTCAAAAATAATACTAATAAAATAATGTAAAAAGTAATAATAATAATTAATAACAGTGATTGAAAAAGCAATTTAAAAAATCTCAAAACCGATAGTATAATGTATAACTATGTATAATACACTTACCTCCTTATATTAAGACATGTTAGTGTGTAGCCATGTATAATACATTTATCTCCTTATATTAAGACACGTTAGTTAAGTCCTGATTTTTTTTTTCGTGGCATAGTTGCAGTGAAATTTTGACACCCACCCTTTTAATTAACCCTAGCTTCGATATTGCATGGGAGTTACTCCTGTTACTGTCAAAAACGATATGAGTTTACTTCTTGTTACTCGGCTATGTTAGTCATAACATTTAGATGATTATAAAATGACACTTTATGTCAAATTATATGGACATATTCAGGGCCGACCCTAACAGTTGCGTGGCACTATGCGAAACGGACTGCGCGGGGCCCATTCTGGGTAGAGGATAAGGATAATAAGTGAAAATTAAGATTTTGTATTAGAAAATAAATTCGGGGCGGGGCCTATGAAAGTGCGGCCGCATAGGTTGCAATGGCCTAAGGCCGGCCCTGGACATATTCAAGTCGACAGCATGTAATTTAAAATTATATGGACATATTCATATCGACATTATATAACGTCTAAGTATATGGATATATTCAACTCGATGTATGTAATGTCAATTATATGGACATATTCAGGTCGACAGTATTTAATGTCAAATTATATGTACATAATCATATCGACATTATATAACGTGAAATTATATGGACATATTCAAGTCAATGTATGTAATGCCAATTATATGGACATATTCACGTCGACAGTGTGTAATGGCTCAATTATATGGAAATATTCAAGGTGACATTATGTAACGTCAAATTATATGGACATATTCACATCGACATTATGTAACGTCAAATTATATGGACATATTCACATCGACATTATGTAACGTCAAATTATATGGACATATTCAAGGCGACATAATGCAATGTTAAATGATGACTTTATTTTAAACATACAATAATCCATCTCATAATGAATCAAGCTGCTCCGTGACATCACATTACAAGTTAATCTGCAATCTAAAGCCATGTATTACAATTCCCCATAAGCTCTTAGTACCTTCAAATAACTAACGTCTCAGTTCCATCATCTGAAATGGTATGAATCAAAATTGCGCATTGATCCAATGATATTGTCAACATTAAAAATCACAGAATTTACCAGGCCTATATGAAAAAAAAAGAAAGAAGAGAACTAGGTCGCTATACGAGTCACGATTTCTTCCAAAAAGTCAATTATCATAAATCATCTAAATATCAAATAAAAACACCATACAAAAATTATGAAACTGAGAAACATACAACGCGAGAAATGTGACCTCATTACATGCTCTCCAAAGCTCATTAAAGGATAATGGTAGTGATTTCACAATAACAAGGACTTGAGTATTCAATTATTGTAAAGCTACAAATTAGAGATTTCCTCTGATTGATATTAAGGCGCAAATACCAGATCTCAAATTTATTTTGTGTGCGTGCGTTTGGCGGGGAGGTGTGGTGGAGATATTGTTTTTCTTTCTGATCACTGAAATTATTCTAGAGAATTCAGAGCGCCTTGGTGTAGTCTGTCCTATTGATTTAGTCTGTCCTATTGATTTAGTCTGTCCTATTGGTCTAGTCTGTCCCATGGATCTAGTCTGTCCCATGGATCTAGTCTGTCCCATGGATCTAGTCCGTCCCATTGATCTAGTCTGTCCCATTGATCTAGTCTGTCCCATGGATCTAGTCTGTCCCATGGATCTAGTCCGTCCCATTGATCTAGTCTGTCCCATGGATCTTGTCCGTCCCATTGATCTAGTCTGTCTCATGGATCTAGTCTGTCCCATGGATCTAGTCTGTCCCATGGATCTAGTCTGTCCCATGGATCTAGTCCGTCCCATTGATCTAGTCTGTCCCATGGATCTAGTCTGTCCCATGGATCTAGTCTGTCCCATTGATCTAGTCCGTCCCATGGATCTAGTCTGTCCCATTGATCTAGTGTGTCCCATTGATCTAGTCTGTCCCATTGATCTAGTCTGTCCCATGGATCTAGTCTGTCCCATGTATCTAGTCTGTCCCATTGGTCTAGTTTGTCCCATTGATCTAGTCCGTCCCATTGATCTAGTCTGTCCCATTGATCTAGTCTGTCCCATGGATCTAGTCTGTCCCATGGATCTAGTCTGTCCCATGGATCTAGTCCGTCCCATGGATCTAGTCTGTCCCATTGATCTAGTCTGTCCCATTGATCTAGTCTGTCCCATTGATCTAGTCCGTCCCATTGATCTAGTCTGTCCCATTGATCTAGTCCGTCCCATTGATCTAGTCCGTCCCATTGATCTAGTCTGTCCCATTGATCTAGTCCGTCCCATTGATCTAGTCTGTCCCATTGATCTAGTCTGTCCCATTGATCTAGTCCGTCCCATTGATCTAGTCTGTCCCATTGATCTAGTCCGTCCTATTGATCTAGTCCGTCCCATTGATCTAGTCTGTCCCATTGATCTAGTCCGTCCTATTGATCTAGTCTGTCCCATGGATCTAGTCCGTCCCATTGATCTAGTCCGTCCTTATGTCGGCAGGGCGGTATCCACTTGAAACACAATGTTTTGACATTGCGAATCCTTGCGTTTTCCTAGGAATGATAAGTCTCTTTAACGACATCATCAACGAGCTACGTTTCACAGCAAATCATAATTATTATATACAAAGTCCCCAAAACAAACATAAAATTGTCTTTACAACGGAAATGTGATCCTTCCCTCGTATAATTTTCCCATCGATGTATAAAAAATTGACGTAATTTTCATTATTTTAAATGTATGAATACATGTGTCTGGTGAGAAAGGCTTTTAGATGAAACAAGTACGTATTGCTTTTTGTTCAGATCTTGTCTTGACAAACAGACTAATGTACATATTATACCTTATTGCTTGGTGATCTCTTCAGATTTTTAAGTTTGAGCAACGTAATATGTTTTTGCAAAAGTAAATACGTCGTCTGATGTAATCCACGTATCTTCACCAACTTTCTGCTTACATTAAATGGTCCTGGGTCTGTTGGTTTTTGGAATTACTTTTAAATGCTTATCTCTGGTTCGCGATCGTGCACTGTACAGCTTACTACTCAATAACAGTGCAGCCGTGTGCTGTAAACTATTTATCAGCTTTTTAAATTAATTTTAAAAAACTTGTACTAAAAAAGTATATATATATTATTTTCCTGAAGGTTCCAGTGCAAAAGGTGCTTGTCATTTAAGATTAGTTCCCATGTCCTTTAATAAACTCTCACTCAGGTCATTCACGCGGCATACAAGGGGAGGTGTGGGGGTGTGGGGCATGTATGTGAGATCATTGGGTTGTTTGGTGGGGCTAAATGAAGTTTCTTGTTCCAGAAAGAAATCTAAATTTTCTTTCAGTGGCATGATAAAGTAGTTTGAGAAAAGCTATACGAGCGGAGATTGGGGGATGGGTGCTGCGGGGGGGGGGGGGGGGGGGCAACTTCACATGTTTTGTTTCCAAAAGTAAATGAAGGAAAATGCTTGCATAATGATGAGGCTTTGGGAAGAAGAAATTTCCACATTTTACATGTCCATTTTTTCCCCCTTTCTACCGATATGAACTGTCCAAAGGATTTTGCTTTGATCCATTGCTGACATGGTGATGTCTCACAAAGATGCAGTTTTTTTTCAACTTGTTGTGATGAGAAATTTTTTTTTAAATTTCACCAGAGTCATGAAAAATGTACGCTAGAATCAGGGTGAGAAATATGATGTGTGTGTGGGGGGGGGGGGAAATCAACAACATAAGGGTCGAAATTGAAAAAACAAAAGCAAGTTAAAATATTGTGTACTCAGAAGTACATGAAGTGGTGAAAATAAATATATACCTATTCAGGGAAACGTTTAATGTAATTATCCTTTATGTGTCTATGTTTCTATATGATGCCCTTTGTGTGTCTATGTTTCTATATGACGCCCTTTGTGTGTCTATGTTTCTATATGACGCCCTTTGTGTGTCTATGTTTCTATATGATGCCCTTTGAGTTGTGTGTCTATTTTCCTATATGACGCCCTTTGTGTATATGTGTTTCTATATGACGACCTTTGTGTGTCTATTTTCTATATGACGCCCTTTGTGTGTCTTTGTTTCTATATGACGCCCTTTGTATGTTTATGTTTCTATATGACGCCCTTTGTGTGTCTATGTTTCTATATGACGCCCTTTGTGTGTCTTTGTTTCTATATGACGCCCTTTGTATGTTTATGTTTCTATATGACGCCCTTTGTGTGTCTATGTTTCTATATGATGCCCTTTGTATGTTTATGTTTCTATATGACGCCCTTTGTGTTGGTGTCTATTTTTCTATATGACACCCTTTGTGTATATGTGTTTCTATATGACGCCCTTTATGTATTTATGTTTCTATATGACGCCCCTTGTGTTCATATGTTTCTATATGACGCCCTTTGTGTGTCCATGTTTCTATATGATGCCCTTTGTGTGTTTATGTTTCTTTATGACGCCCTTTGTGTTGTGTGTCTATTTTTCTATATGACGCCCTTTGTGTATTTATGTTTCTACATGACGTCCTTTGTGGGTCTATGTTTATATATGATGCCCTTTGTGTGTTTATGTTTCTATATGACGCCATTTGTGTGTTTATGTTTCTATATGACGCCCTTTGTGTAAATGTGTTTCTATATGACGCCCTTTGTGTAAATGTGTTTCTATATGACGCCCTTTGTGTAAATGTGTTTCTACATGACGCCCTTTGTGTGTTTATGTTTCTATATGACGCCCTTTGTGTAATTGTGTTTCTATATGACGCCCTTTGTGTAAATGTGTTTCTATATGACGCCCTTTGTGTAAATGTGTTTCTATATGACGCCCTTTGTGTAAATGTGTTTCTATATGACGCCCTTTGTGTAAATGTGTTTCTATATGACGCCCTTTGTGTGTCTATTTTCTATATGACGCCCTTTGTGTTGTGTGTATGTGTTTCTAAATGACACCCGTTGTGTGCATGTGTTTTTTTGTATATAATGATTGGCGTCTCGCTTTCTAAAAACAATTCCAGACGTTATAGAACAGTGACTTCCCTTTGGATAAAGTTACATTCACCTCTTACCCCCACTCCCCCCCCCCTGCCATTTTTTCCCAGGTTTACATCAAACATACACAATGCACTGTATCACACATACACACTGCACTACATCACACATGCTCAATGCACTACATCACACATACACAATGCACTACATCACACATACACAATGCACTACATCACACATACACAATGCACTACATCACACATACACAATGCACTACATCACACATACACACTGCACTACATCACACATACACAATGCTTTACATCACACATACACAATGCACTACATCACACATACACACTGCACTACATCACAAATACACACTGCACTACATCACACATACACAATGCACTACATCACACATACACAATGCTTTACATCACACATACACACTGCACTACATCACACAAACACACTGCACTACATCACACATACACAATGCACTACATCACACATACACACTGCACTACATCACACATACACACTGCACTACATCACACATACACACTGCACTACATCACACATACACAATGCTTTACATCACACATACACAATGCACTACATCACACATACACACTGCACTACATCACAAATACACACTGCACTACATCACACATACACAATGCACTACATCACACATACACAATGCTTTACATCACACATACACACTGCACTACATCACACACACACTGCACTACATCACACATACACACTGCACTACATCACACATACACACTGCACTACATCACACATACACACTGCACTACATCACACATACACACTGCACTACATCACACATACACAATGCTTTACATCACACATACACAATGCACTACATCACACATACACACTGCACTACATCACAAATACACACTGCACTACATCACACATACACAATGCACTACATCACACATACACAATGCTTTACATCACACATACACACTGCACTACATCACACACACACACTGCACTACATCACACATACACACTGCACTACATCACACATACACACTGCACTACATCACACATACACACTGCACTACATCACACATACACACTGCACTACATCACACATACACACTGCACTACATCACACATACACACTGCACTACATCACACATACACACTGCACTACATCACACATACACAATGCTTTACATCACACATACACAATGCACTACATCACACATACACACTGCACTACATCACAAATACACACTGCACTACATCACACATACACAATGCACTACATCACACATACACAATGCTTTACATCACACATACACACTGCACTACATCACACACACACACTGCACTACATCACACATACACACTGCACTACATCACACATACACACTGCACTACATCACACATGCTCAATGCACTACATCACACATACACACTGCACTACATCACACATACACAATGCACTACATCACACATACACAATGCACTACATCACACATACACACTGCACTACATCACACATACACAATGCACTACATCACACATACACACTGCACTACATCACAAATACACTGCACTACATCACACATACACACTGCACTACATCACATATACACAATGCTTTACATCACACATACACACTGCACTACATCACACAAACACACTGCACTACATCACACATACACACTGCACTACATCACACATACACAATGCTTTACATCACACATACACAATGCACTACATCACACATACACACTGCACTACATCACAAATACACACTGCACTACATCACACATACACAATGCACTACATCACACATACACAATGCTTTACATCACACATACACACTGCACTACATCACACAAACACACTGCACTACATCACACATACACACTGCACTACATCACACATACACAATGCACTACATCACACATACACACTGCACTACATCACACATACACAATGCACTACATCACACATACACAATGCACATTACTTTTTGTCATTTAGTGTAAATTCTGCTTCATTAATAAGGGTTAAAAAACGATGGCTTACATACATACAATATTTATTTCATTTCATTTGTACTATATTGATATAACATATCATGTCAGCGTTTGCAGTACACTATGTGTCTACTGTTCACAAACCTATTTAAAAACTTTTGTATTATTGCATTACATGTATTTTTTAAATACATGTTTTATTTTTCCAGGAATAACACTGTCTCCAATATATTTCGAAACAGGCAAAAATCTTAATGTGCTATGTCTTATAAGGCACCTTTATTTAGCCAAACATAAATTAAAACCATTTATAAGTGTATCACATAATATGTTGAACTGACTAGGGTGGTAAGTTATGTGGCAACCAAAACTTCCGGATATTCGCGAAAGAAATAGTCAGAAACATTTCCGTCGTATGTACACGTCTGAATAATTTTTTTTATTGATGCATGCACAGTCGAATTCTACTCACAACGTTACACATCATCATGCTTAATGAATGTTTAACAATGTTATTAAATATATATACATGTATATATGTATGTATATATAAAGCAAATAGTATTGTTTTTAATATAACAATGGTAAACATTTTTAGTGGAAATAAAGGAAGTCAGTTTTCAGCTTAGTTGACTAGAAGTCTTCACGGACGTCATTACGATGGAGTCAAATACTCACTAGAATAGTTTGATATGATATAATTAGTTAAATATGATGCAAATTTATTACATTATATTTGCGTCACTTACGGTAACGAAGTCGGTTCTCGTTCTGATGGGTGCGGCTCATCCTGAGTTGCCAATCAACAGCTAACGCTCCATATCGGCTCTGAAGTTCTAAGCCAGGTAAGATGCACTCTAACTTGATTGCACGTGGCTTATGGCTTGGCAAAAAAACTATATTTGGCCACCACGATTAAAAATTAGCTGAGCTTCGTTACGCCACGACGGATTAAAAACAAATCAATATTTATTACTTCTTATTCTCAGAATAATATCCAATAAATACGTTTACTCCATCAAATTTAGAGGCCGGCCGAATTTTTTGTTTCGGTTTCGGCGCCGAAACTTGACATATTATCATTTTCGGCATGGTCTCGGTTTCGGTTGAAATAGAAAAGTTAACTTTCCGTTGATTTTCGGTTTCGGTCGAAAGTGATTTAGGCTTTCGGTAGTCTATCAAAAGTCAGACTGTCACTCTTTCTGTCTGTTTGCCCGATTTCCAATATTTATTACTGCTTGAAGTCTTGCTGTCATGGTATGACATATGACTTATCATCTGCGAACACTGCTCACAGATGCATGATGGCCTGCCTGTCCAATATTTCCAATAATATAATGACAATAAGGCTTAGGTAACGGTATATAGTTTTGTGGGGAAAAAATAAGGGAATAATAAAATTTGTATTATTATTTTTTGCGTTAATTTACCTAGTTATATATCTTTCGGTTTCAGTGTCGGCCGAAAGTCTCGTTAAGCTTTTGGTTTCGGCTTCGGTTTGGCCAAAATCGGTGTGTATTCGGCCTAAAACAGAAAAAGAACATACCGTCGGCCTCTAATAAAAAAAATTAATTTTTCTCTTCATTCCGAGTTTGTTAGATAAGTTGTGAATCACCAGTAGAACGTTCAATGAAAATACATAAAGAAAACTTGACGATGCGGTTCTCAAATAACCTATCAATGGACAATTTCCATTGAGCTGTATTGTATGTCTCAAACTCATTCTTCAATCTGTGAACGTTATATAGATAGCTACGAGGCTGTCTAGAGTTGGCACATCAATGTATAACACCTTAAACTTAAATTAAAGTCGTTAGAAAATTTATAATCGGCTCTCCCCGTCTGACGCCTCAAGACGGTCATCGTTTGCTTTTATGACGTCAGCTGACGGCTTCTCCTCTTGTTTTGATTTTACGACTTCAGATAACGCCCCCTGCTCGTTTGATTTTACGACGACCTCCATCTCAGTCCTCTCCACTGCCCAGTCCTGTATCTCACCCGAGGCGAACACGACAAAAAACAGAGCTCCGAATGCATAGATGGCGCTTGCGATGTAGAACACGGTCTGCCATTGGCTCTGTGTTTGCTGATGGGGAGATAAGTTGGACGCTTTCATTTATTTTTGTTTTACATACAAAATAAATATGTACAAAAAGGAATGAGTGGGGGGGAGGGGGTAAAGGTGCACTATCCTAAACGTGATGAAATTATTTGAGTTACATTATTCAAACACGCTCATTGCTATGCCTACATCTGGAATATTTACGTTATACATTGTTTAACTGATCAATCTTCTAAGATGTTAGTGTAGCAAAGTTTTTGTTAATTACCATAGCTAAATATATTTTTATAGCAATGGTTAATATTTTGAAATGTGTTTTGAAGAGTTCAATGGAAGCTCCATAATAACTTGGGAACATTATTTCTTTACTTTAAAACTAATGACCCAACCCCCCCCCCCCCCAACCCCCGCCACACACTTTATTTTTTTTATTCCTTTACTATTCACTTTAAAAATGTTGCTGTTTTTTTTAAACTTCATGAAGTGACATTAAATTCTTTGAGTTATTATTTTTTTTTAATTTTTTTTTTTTTTTATTCAGGAGCATATAGGAAATACAATTACCCACCATGCACCTCGCACAGTGAACGACTAAAGTCGTAACCATATTATCATTTCATATACATAAATATTATGTCCCAGCTTTATTATTGAATGAGTTAAAAAATAACATTACCCAGTCTTAACTAAACTCAGCGAATTTCTATGAAACACAGCTCAAATAAATCGGAGACAAGCAGTCACGTGAAGACTTACTCTAATAGATTATCAATCAATTTCAGCAACATGAAGACAAGTCCAAAGTCATGAAACGTACGCGGGGGTTGGGGGTGTGAATCTGTGATTATGCCTTGAAATCAAACCATACAACTAAGTCAGTGAATCTGTGATTACGCCTTGAAAACAAACCCTACAATTACGTCAGTGAATCTGTGATTACGCCTTGAAAACAAACCCTACAATTACGTCAGTGAATCTGTGATTACGCCTTGAAAACAAACCCTACAATTACGTCAGTGAATCTGTGATTACGCCTTGAAATCAAACCATACAACTACGTCAGTGAATCTATGATTACTCATTGAAATCAAACCATACAACTACGTCAGTGAATCTGTAATTACGCATTGAAATCAAACCATACAACTACGTCAGTTAAGAGATCCAATACATTACTGGGTGTAATATCACGAGTGCTTGGAGGGTCAGTATATATGGGGGGGGGGGGGTCATACTCAAACCATCTAAAATCTGTAATGACCAAACAATGGCGTAGAGAGGTGGACAGAGTGGTTGTACAGCCAAGGAAGCATTTTTTTTTTTGGTCCTTATAAGGAATGGCCATTTTAGCTACGCCACTGTGAACACATTCTAGATACTTGAAAAATTGAATGAATCATTCATTGTCAACATTAATGGGCTTAATAGCATTAGTAGCACAAATAGCTCTTTCTGCTCCAGGCAAATAGCACGAAGCACCGAATGGGACCGCGAATTGCCAGTCTGAGAGGAATGTCGAATGCTATATTTATATGTCAATCAATTAACTGAGAAGAATGGTGTAAGATATGTAAAACAATCAACATTAAATATGGTATGCAGAAGTGAAATACTATTAAGTTAAAGTTTTATGGAGTGGTCAAGTCCTTTAAGTTACAACAGTTGAGATTGTATGGAGCGGTCAAGTCCTTTAAGTTACAACAATTGGGATAGTATGGAGTGGTCAAGTCCTTTAAGCTACAACAATTGGGATAGTATAGAGTGGTCAAGTCCTTTAAGTTACAACAATTGGGATAGTATGGAGTGGTCAAGTCCTTTAAGTTACAACAATTTGGATAGTATGGAGTGGTCAAGTCTTTAAAGTTACAACAATTGGGATAGTATGGAGTGGTCAAGTCCTTTAAGCTACAACAATTGGGATAGTATGGAGTGGTCAAGTCATTTAAGTTACAACAGTTGAGATTGTATGGAGTGGTCAAGTCCTTTAAGTTACAACAATGGGGATAGTATGGAGTGGTCAAGTCCTTTAAGTTACAACAATTGGGATAGTATGGAGTGGTCAAGTCATTTAAGTTACAACAGTTGGGATTGTATGGAGTGGTCCAGTCATTTAAGTTACAATAATTGGGATAGTATGGAGTGGTCAAGTCCTTTATTGTTGCAACAATTGGGATAGTATGGAGTGGTCAAGTCATTTAAGTTACAACAATTGGGATAGTATGGAGTGGTCAAGTCATTTAAGTTACAACAGTTGAGATTGTATGGAGTGGTCAAGTCATTTAAGTTACAATAGTAGGTATATTATGGGGTGGTTGATTTATTTGAGTTAGAGTAGCTTGTACTATCCTAGTACGTGCTATGAACCATATTTATGACAGAAAATGTACTTACATCTGTAGTTATGTAACCAATTACATTAGGAGCTATGAGCCATGTTTATGACAGAAAATGGACTTACATCTGTAGTTATGTAACCAATTACAGTAGGTGCTATAAACCCCGGCAGTGTTGCGAAGGTGTTTGACAACCCGAATATGATTCCAGCATACTGTGGAGCTATGTCGCCCGGGTTGGTGAGAAAGCCTGCACCGTACTGGAACCCACTCATAGACACACCTATGACCAGTAGCGTCACAGCCCAACCTGCACGTCCACAGTCAAAATAGCCTACTCCCAGAACGAATATCCCGGGGACCAGCAACCCTAGAGAAAAAAAATGGATGCAATTTTTCACAAATGTTGGATTTGGGTTATTAATTGAACAGTTTCAGTATATTTACAAGCTGTATTACCCGGCGTTTCAGTATTTTTACTAGCTGTATTACCCAGCGTTTCAGTATATTTACTAGCTGTATTACCCGGCGTTTCAGTATATGTACTAGCTGTATTAACCAGCGTTTCAGTATATTTACTAGCTTATTTAACCAGCGTTTCAGTATTTTTACTAGCTGTATTACCCGGCGTTTCAGTATTTTTACTAGCTGTATTACCCGGCGTTTTAGTATATTTACTAGCTGTATTACCCGGCGTTTCAGTATATTTACTAGCTGTATTACCCGGCGTTTCAGTATATGTACTAGCTGTATTAACCAGCGTTTCAGTATATTTACTAGCTTTATTAACCAGCGTTTCAGTATATTTACTAGCTGTATTAACCAGCGTTTCAGTATATTTACTAGCTGTATTAACCAGCGTTTCAGTATATTTACTAGCTGTATTAACCAGCGTTTCAGTATATTTACTAGCTGTACAACGCGATGTTTCAGTATATTTACCAGCTGTATTACCCGGTGTTGCAGTATATTTACCAGCTGTATTACCCGGTGTTCCAGTATATTTACCAGCTGTATTACCAGGCGTTTCATGGATACTTTTTAAAAAAAATTTTGTTTAAAGATAAACATTTAAAGTGACTGCAGTTATAACAACACTAACAAAAGGGATAATGAAACAATTGAAAATACTGATAACAATAGAAAGGTCTCTAGAAAAAACAATAGTATTTAATAAATATTGAATCAGAACAGCAACAGCAACACCTATTACAAAAAAATTTTAACAACTACTTCAAAAGTGAGTAAAAAAAAATAAAATTAAATAATGGCAACTGTGTTACTAATTTGACCGTGCACTTTGCCATAGTGATTTTGTATCAATGCCTTTTGTCATTTTCTTTGTAAATAACTAGCCCATTATATAGTCTACATTTCTCTTATCTTTATTTGTACATTTATATAATGTTTATTGAAACAAATCTATTATGAACAGTGAGTACCTTTATAAAAGTTCATTTTTTCTAAAAAAGGGAAATTACACATCAAATTATCATTTCAATTTATTGACAAATTACCATGAGGTGAGTTATTAACGTAATTTCAAGATTTAAAAAACAACAACAAAATTTTTTTTAAAAACACTGTTCTCTGATCTTGGTTATTTGAGTTTCTAAAGCTACTTAACACATGTGTTATCTTCGGCATGTTACCAAATACAAATACTTACACTGTGTTACAAACCCAAAGTGTTAACTAACGACAACAACTTATCCATGGTGTTACCAACTACTTACCTAAGGTGTTAATAACCAAAACTAGTTAACCAAGGTGTTAACAACTAAAACCAGTTAACCAAGGTGTTAACAACTAAAACTAGTTAACCAAGGTGTTCACAACTTAAAACTAGTTTACCAAGGGGTTAACAACTAAAACAAATTACCTACGATCTTACCAACTAAAACGAGTTTACCAAGGGGTTAACAACTAAAACAAATTACCTACGGTCTTACCAACTAAAACTAGTTAACCAAGGTGTTAACAACTAACTAGTTTTCCAAGGTGTTAACAACTAAAACTAATTACCTAAGATGTTACCGACTAAAACTACTTACCCAAAGTGTTACCAACTTTTCTGGCCACTGTTCTGGTCACCATTTGTTTAGACATGACAGCATCAAATGCCACACCAGAGATGTTAATGACAAGGAAGAAACCAATGTAGGGAAGGGCTGAAATGGCGCCGTTCTAAGAAACACAAGATACAATATAGCTAAGCAAATAATGATCTGCTGATGGAGCAGAAACTGACTAGGGCGGATAGATAAAATATTTCTCTTCAACGGAGTGCAGTCATAGATTTGGAGAGGGAAGGAGAGAAACCAGAGGAAAGGGGGGTTTTTAGAAGTGATTAATGCTTTACAAATATGTTCACCCGTCCCTAATTTCCATTATTGAAGAATTGAATTGTGCGCGTTCAGTGTCATTTTGTGTTCCTCGTTTTGATTTCGTAACCATTTATTTTTTTATTTTTTTTATATTCTATCTGGGTATCTTTTCTTTTTTTCTTCTTTTTTTCGGGAGTGGGTGGGGGGTGGGGGCTGTCTTTTATCGGATTTAAGTTTTGTTTGTTGTTTTTTTTTTTGCTAGTTTTTTGTTTTTATTTTTATTTATTTTATTTTTTAATTGTTTCCACAGTGAGTTAATCGGGCTGCTCCACAAACGTAATGAGTGATTTATCTACAGCGCAGTTCAAATGCAACGTCGAAGTCCTTAAAAATACATGCGTTGAAAAGCAAAATTGTTATACACATTCTACTTTTGCTGGTGAAAATTTGATTAAGTAAAGGCTAACAAGGCACCGAAAATGTACAGTATCTACTACAGGCTACCGCCTTAATTGACCTTACCGCTTGTACGGGGAAGTAGAGAACCTCTCTGAGGTAGGTGGGCATGTTGGTGAGGAAAGTGTAGGTGCCCCAGTTGGCGCAGGTGTGAGTGACAACGATGGCCCAGACCTTCATGGACAGAAGGATCTTCAGCCACGGGGTTTTTACTTTTTTCTGTTAATCAAAAGTGTGACCTTAAATGTGGTGTTAAATAGGATATGAAAATGGGCTTTTAAAATCCAATGTTAAAAAATAGCGCTAAGATGCAAATTCAAAAGTCACAAATACAGCAGTTATGTAGATTTGTCATAAAACTTGCATACTTGCATACAGCCTTCATTTATCCCATCCATAAAAGTGTTGCGCATTTTTAAAAAGAAACAAACGATTACTTTGATTAATATGTAATGTCAACATATAAGCTACGTCTCATGTCCATATCTCATGGTGGGAAATACACAACTGTCAGTCGAAAATAGCTCAAATAGATTTTTTTTTTCTATTCTTGAGCTTTGAGTGGGAAATACATGGTTAAACAGAAGAACCTTTTAATACTTTTAGTCCAGATCTATCTTTTGGAAACATTATATATTACTGCGACTTTGATGAAATTTAAATAGAAAGTAGCTGCCTTCTTAGTCACCCTTTTTAAATGCATTTTACAATGACACAACTAAAGTATGAGGCAGAAAATTACTGAATCAGTGGAAATTAAAGAATCATGCAAAAAACACTTCATTATAATGAATATTATTAAACTCTCTACACACAAACCACCAAACAACCTTTAACTTCATAAAGTATTTATTCAACAATCATTATTTCCTGACCTCCATCGATGTGGACATGTTCCCCTGTAGACTCTTACTGATATATTTCTTCTCACGGTCTGACGTCCTGGGATGCAGATCAGGTGAATCGTACACAACATACATCCACGCCACAAACCACACCACGCCGAGAGCACCTAATACAGAGAGAGACATCAAAACAACATTAATACGATTTCTAAATTAATTGTCTTGTTGGGCAGAAAGTTCAAAATCAGCAGTCTCCGTTCTGCATCTCACCCTTCCTTCAAGTAATTCTATAAAATCATCACTTCAACTAATTACATGCGCCTTTCCTGCATTTAATTCCTGATACAATTGTAAGGACATCTGCTTTATGATACAATTCTAAGAACATCTGTATTATGCTATAATTGTAAGGACATCTGTATTATGATACAATTGTATGGACATCTGCTTTATGATACAAATGTAAGGACATCTGTATAATGATACAATTCTTCCATTGCTGACTTGTTTCTATCAAGTTTCCCTAGTGACATTTAATGAAAGATTTCATAACGCTAATTTCACATTTCATCTTTAGTTTACATCAAAATCGCTTAAATTAACGTGTTTAAAACAAACTATAGCCTGCCAAACAATTGACGGCCATAATGCATGAACTTCCCATCTACTAAAGTTACTTGACAAAGCATGCATTCAAGTGACGCACTTTATACAAATCCGAATTAGTACCCCCTCCCCAGGTTTGCAACCACACACTTTTTTCCACCCTTGACTTATATTATTATTCTATTGCCCCACCTACTTTTATAACATCATATTTAAATTTAGACTATTTCCGTAAATAAAAAAATGAAACGAAAATGTTACACACCAAACGCACTTGCAGTATTTTTAAGCCTCTCTTTTTTTGGAGTAAGTGAAATTTATCTCATTAAATCAGATCCATCTTGTAGCATTAGTGACAATCTTACATTTAGAATTATGCACTTTGATGATGAATTTGGAGCTTTGAAAATCACACTTCGTGCCGAAGCTTATGAAATCGGTCAGAAAAGGTTTAGAGATTAAAAGATTTAGAGTTCTTTTAAGGTGTGATTCAAATGAATAAATGAAACAATGAAAGTCCTTGCCCTTTAAGTGTAAAATTCCATGCCGTTGATGGATTTGAGGCTTGGGTGGCGGCCAAAAACTCATGCCGATGATTTTAGCTATGCGGTCGTGAGAAAACCGCTTCTAGGCAACCGTTTCGTCCCAGCTTTCCGTCCCGACCTAAAGACTCCCTGGGCGGTGGGGGTGGTAACGCAACACGTTCCCTCTGGAGTGGAAGCAAACCCGCCCTGACCCTTGGGAGATTGGACCACGAACGCTTTAAATGCAGCGTTCTCGGTCGACAGGACGTCACCCAGGCCAAGGCTGTGGGGTCGCCACAACATGAGGAGCTGTATTAAAGGGTCGTGGCATTAGGAAGGTTGAGAACCACTGTGTTAGACAAAGTATAGTTCATTAGGATATTAATGTTAAATTAATAAAGCGATAGTTATGGGTGTGCCTCGCCCATACACTCTAGGCCAGGAATATTTTAACATTTTTGTGTCTCTAGACCAGTCTGATGGAAAAACAGGAACCTTTTTAGAATAAAGTTTTTAATTCATATTATTATGCATTTGCAAAGGACATGAAACTCACGGACCCGCTGACACTTGTTCACGGACATGGAAGGTCTCTAAGAACACTGCTCTACGCCAACCACGAGGTAACAAGATTTATATAAGCAGAATGCGCCGTGTGTGGATTTGATTCAAAACCCTAAGCCTGGATTTGGTGGGTCACCAAATATGTTCAACTTGATCAACTTGACGGCCGTATAGCGTGCTGTTTATTTGGTAATGGAGCTAGACCAGCTCTTCACACAAGTCCAGACGTAATGGAGCTGGACCAACTGTCCACACAAGTCAAGACGTAATGGAGCTAAACCAACTGTCCACACAAGACAAGACGTAATGAAGCTGTACCAACTGTCCACACAAGTGAAGACGTAATGAAGCTGTACCAACTGTCCACACAAGTCAAGACTTAATGAAGCTGTACCAACTGTCCACACAAGTCAAAAAGTAATAAAGCTGTACCAACTGTCCACACAAGTCAAGACGTAATGAAGCTGTACCAACTGTCCACACAAGTCAAGACGTGATGAAGCTGTACCAACTGTCCACACAAGACAAGACGTAATGGAGCTGTACCAACTGTCCACACAAGTGCAGACGTAATGGAGCTGTACCAACTGTCCACGCAAGTCAAGACGTAATGAAGCTGTACCAACTGTCCACACAAGTCAAGACGTAATGAAGCTGTACCAACTGTCCACAGGAGTCAAGACGTAATGAAGCTGTACCAACTGTCCACACAAGTCAAGACTTAATGAAGCTGTACCAACTGTCAATACAAGTGGAGACGTAATGAAGCTGTACCAACTGTCCACCCAAGTCAAGACGTAATGAAGCTGTACCAACTGTCCACACAAGTCAAGACTCAATGGAGCTGTACCAACTGTCCACACAAGTCAAGACGTAATGAAGCTGTACCAACTGTCCACACAAGTCCGGAATTAATGGAGCTGTACCAACTGTCCACACAAGTCATGACGTAATGAAGCTGTACCAACTGTCCACACAAGTCAAGACGTAATGAAGCTGAACCAACTGTCCACACAAGTCCAGACGTAATGAAGCTGTACCAACTGTCCACACAAGTCAAAAAGTAATAAAGCTGTACCAACTGTCCACACAAGTCAAGACGTAATGAAGCTGTACCAACTGTCCACACAAGTCAAGACGTGATGAAGCTGTACCAACTGTCCACACAAGACAAGACGTAATGGAGCTGTACCAACTGTCCACACAAGTGCAGACGTAATGGAGCTGTACCAACTGTCCACGCAAGTCAAGACGTAATGAAGCTGTACCAACTGTCCACACAAGTCAAGACGTAATGAAGCTGTACCAACTGTCCACAGGAGTCAAGACGTAATGAAGCTGTACCAACTGTCCACACAAGTCAAGACTTAATGAAGCTGTACCAACTGTCAATACAAGTGGAGACGTAATGAAGCTGTACCAACTGTCCACGCAAGTCAAGACGTAATGAAGCTGTACCAACTGTCCACACAAGTCCAGACGTAATGAAGCTGTACCAACTGTCCACACAAGTCCAGACGTAATGAAGCTGTACCAACTGTCAATACAAGTGGAGACGTAATGAAGCTGTACCAACTGTCCACACAAGTCAAGACGTAATGAAGCTGTACCAACTGTCCACACAAGTCCAGACGTAATGAAGCTGTACCAACTGTCCACACAAGTCAAGTCGTAATAAAGCTGTACCAACTGTCCACACAAGTCAAGATGTAATGAAGCTGTACCAACTGTCCACACAAGAGAAGACGTAATAAACTTATACCAACTGTCCACACAAGACAAGACGTAATGAAGCTGTACCAACTGTCCACACAAGTCAAGACGTAATGGATCTGAACCAACTGTCCACACAAGTCCAGACGTAATGAAGCTGTACCAACAGTCCACACAAGTCCAGACATAATAAAGCTGTACCAACTGTCCACACAAGGCAAGACGTAATGAAGTTGTACCAACTGTCCACACAAGTCAAGACGTAATGAAGCTGTACCAACTGTCCACACAAGTCCGGACGTAATGGAGCTGTACCAACTGTCCACACAAGTCATGACGTAATGGAGCTGTACCAACTGTCCACACAAGTCGAGACTTAATGAAGCTGTACCAACTGTCCACACAAGTCCAGACGTAATGAAGCTGTACCAACTGTCCACACAAGTCAAGACTTAATGGAGCTGTACCAACTGTCCACACAAGTCAAGACGTAATGAAGCTGTACCAACTGCCCACACAAGACAAGACGTAATAAAGCAATACCAACTGTCCACGCAAGTCAAGACGTATTGAAGCTGTACCAACTGTCCACACAAGTCAAGACGTAATGAAGCTGTACCAACTGTCCACACAAGTCCAGACGTAATGAAGCTGTACCAACTGTCCACACAAGTCAAGACGTAATGGAGCTGTACCAACTGTCCACACAAGTCAAGACGTAATGAAGCTGTACCAACTGTCCACACACGTCAAGACGTAATAAAGCTATACCAACTGTCCACACAAGACAAGACGTAATGAAACTGTACCAACTGTCCACACAAGTCAAGACGTATTGGAGCTGTACCAACTGTCCACACAAGTCCAGACGTAATGAAGCTGTACCAACTGTCCACACAAGTCAAGACGTAATGAAGCTGTACCAACTGTCCACACAAGTCAAGAAGTAATGAAGCTGTACCAACTGTCCACACAAGTCAAGACGTAATGAAGCTGTACCAACTGTCCACACAAGTCAAGACGTAATGAAGCTGTACCAACTGTCCACACAAGTCCGGACGTAATGGAGCTGGACCAACTGTCCACACATGTCAAGACTCATTTACGACTGATCACACCCAATGGCGTAGAAAGTCTTTCTGGTTAGTGAAGTATGTTGAGACAAAATAGTTAAAGCCCACATTCCACCCCCACCACCCCCTCCCAAGAGGTTGTTTATTTTAGCGCTCCGCTTATGTAATATTGTTAATTAGATCCGACATTGCCACGGAATCGGCTGCCTGCTCTTAAAACCACGTGGGCGATCCACACGACGGTAATACCAAACATTTGCTTTATGGGTTCAATCAGATGACAAAAGCTCAAAGATAAATGAGATCTGTCGGGATCATTTCCAAGACAATACAAGATAAACATTACGAAACTTTTTTAACCTCTTTTTTTTTAAATATCACATGACTCGAATTGTTGTAAACATAATATAATAAAAATCCCTTGTCGCATGATAACAACAAAAGACAAAGTCGATAACATTTTTTTTTCACAAGCAAAAGTCTATTTTTAGGCCAAGGGTCATGACCTTAGAGAGACCGTAGCCATTCGGAGTTTTTTATGATGCGTTGACGGGTTTCCAGTGCAATAAAAGGACAAATGATTTCCATAACACGCGAGAATCATTTGGCGAGATGGCAAAACATCAAATCTAATTTTATTAAACCGTTTCGTCAATGGAAGGCTTTCCTTCAATGTTTCATGTCTTTTTCATCAATGTATTGCGTCTGTAATGTTTCAGCTGGAGTCTAGACTCTTTATGGCAAGATACGAAACTAGATGCTGAAACCGGAGAAATAGACTTGACAACCCTTCATTGGAATAAAATTCTCTTGTAATGGTCTATAGAGCAGGGATTCTTAATCTTAAAATGTTGAAAAGCACTACATCCCTCTTGATTTAAAACAGTTGTCGTACCTTATCTCAATTTCAAAACATATCCAGACTCCCCTCCCACCCCCAGCCTTTTACCATAATAAGAAAATGCAAATAAAACTTATTTTCTGGATTTTCCGACACCCCTTGACACTGGTTAAGAACCCCTATTATAGAGGCTTGTTTGGGAAGCTAAAAGCCAAAGTCCCTTTAAGGGACACTGGGAGCGAGTTTTCTCAGATTGAGGCCATTTGGGGGGAAAAGGGGGGAGGGGGGTTTAATCAACTTCCGTTTTGTGTTTAACGCAAAAGAATTTAAATAGCATTGTTTGTATGCATGTACTTCGAAATTTATATTGAACGCTAGGGTAAGTGCTTCCCTTCAGGACGGACAAGATTTCCCCCCACCCCACACACACACATATGAATAAAACACGTCTGCACTTAGCCGAAAATGACGCCCCTCAATAGAAGGCAAAACTTCCTACGTCATTAACCTTTTATCTACAACTGCAAATCGTAATATGATTTGATTTGTTCAATGATATTGTTTTTTGGTTTTTTTTGTTTGTATTCAGCAGAAAAGATGGCGCTTGTTGTCAATATTTCTTCATGCTGATCACGTGTCCACAGTAAAATCTTAAACCAGGCTTTATAAAGATCCGGGTATATCACTTTGAGGAAAGTGGCTTCCATTCAGCACTCATCACTTGACTTAAATAAACCATATGCAAGGACTGACGCTGAGAAGTTTTGATAACAATGCTTATATATATATATATATATGTTTGTGTGTGTGTCAAGTTAAAAACACGATAGTGAAGAAGGTCACCATGCACAGTTGAGTTGGCATTCAAACAGTGATGACTTAGACAGGGCATGCATACTTTAGTTGACATGAGGAGCTCTTAACGGAGAACATAACTACTAAACTAAGAATGATTTAGTCATGACTTTGTATAATGGCTAAAGTGAACTCAAGGCTCAGTTTTAAATCAAATATATTGTTTTTTAACTTTGCTTTATTGTCTGCTCTTTAAATTGTCGTGGAAAAAAGTCTCCCGATATCTAAAGTTTCAAGTACAGCGTCCCTATCTACACAGACTGATTTTTCAAGGTATTGGGCGGGTGAGTTTGTAAAGATTAAATGAGATTCATTTGCATACACTTTAAAACGCGATTGGCTCTCTTGAGCTGTGCGATGGACCAATCAGAAGCCTTGTTCGTGAGTGCACTCATACAGAATCTGAGGGAACAGTTTATTTGCTATAAAATACACTTAGCGGAACAAGTGGTTCGAATTCTGGGGGGCTAACAAAATGTGTTGAACAGGATTGTCAGTATGTGACAGAATTAGCTCACCACAAAGATATGTCAATATGTGACAGGATTAGCACACCACAAAGATATTTTAATATGTGACAAGATATATGACTACATTTTTTTTAATAGTCGAGAAGTTAACAGAAACTCGACTACTTCTTAAATCAGCATTGACACTAAGGAACTTGCATGTTCTTTTTGATACACCTTTTAGATACACCTTTTAGATACACCTTTTAGATACACCTTTTAGATACACCTTTTAGATACACCTTTTAGATAAAAATTTTAGATACACCTTTTAGATACACCTTTGAAATACACCTTTTATATACACCTTTTAGATACAACTTTTAGATACACCTTTTAGATACACCTTTTAGATACACCTTTTAGATACACCTTTGAGACACACCTTTTAGATACACCTTTTAGATACAACTTTTAGATACACCTTTGAGATACACCTTTAAGATACACCTTTTAGATACACCTTTTAGATACAACTTTTATATACATATTTTATAGCTTTTAGAAACACTTTTTAGAACTTTTAGATACACCTTTTAGATATATACATCTTTTAGATACACCTTTTGCATACACCTTTTAAATACACCTTTTAGACCTTTAGATTCACCTTTTAGATTCACATTTTAGATACACCTTTTGGATACACCTTTTTGATACACCTTTTTATACACCCTTTTCATTCGCATCTTAAAAACGTCTGTTGCTCACTCATGAATGTCGGTCACATGTATACAGCGATGAACAACAGACTGTGGCAGTGAGCGGGAGATGATACTTTACTGTGGTGCAATTTCATGAAATAGTTTTTGGAGTGATAAAGATAGAAAACATACAATTAAATTGATAACATGCTGCTCAATTTGTAATGAATCAGTGTGTTTGGGGAGGGGGTGCTTGGGAGGGGGCGCTGGGGAGGGGGCGCTTGATAAAAAGGGGGGGGGGGTAAAACTTGTCAGGAATTTTTTAAGGTCAGGGAAATGGCTGGCTAGGCTTAGACATGACAAATTAATCAAATTCATGGATATTATCTGTATTTAAGGGGTAAAGAAATTTGAGACAACAAAAATTAACCTTAGGAATAAACGTTTTAAAATTATGAAAATGACATTGCAGCAAAATCAGTGCCATTGGGGACATACATGGGGGACATGCATGGGGGACATAGATGGGGACGTACATGGGGGACATGCATGGGGGACATACATGGGGGACATGCATGGGGGACATGCATGTGGGACATACATGGGGTACATAGATGGGGGACATAGATGGGGGACATGCATGGGAGACATACATGGGGGACATACATGGGCGACAACAAAGAAAGGGAATGCATCCAAAATTGTAAAAAAAAAAATTGTAACGTTTCACTAAAAATGTTCTTCTTTTAAATAATGTAAAAGTTTGTATAAGATTACAAAAGTTTATATCTGATTATTCTGAAAATCCAATAAATAGGGTGACATGGACTAAGGTGAATCCCCCCCCACCCCCCCCCCCCGGGTCAAACTCGACAAGCATGGTAACCGCCCAGCAAGCAGGCATCATTCAAAGTTGTTGGAAAAACATCTCGGATTGCCGTGTTTGGCTTTATCAAGGGCAACCAGAAGTCTCGGATAGTTATGTTTGATTTTAACTTGTGACTCAAATTGAAAAACTTGTCAACTAACCAAGCACGTAGAAGACAGACGGCCAGCCTCCATCAAACCCATTCTCACACAGTGCAGCGGCTATGGGAAAGGTCAAAACGTTGCCAATCTGAGCTCCTGGAATAAAACAACTAAACAATGTCTAGTAACTGCCATGGTGTGGTGTAGCGTTGTATAAATTGTGCCAACTGTAATGATAGCTTTGTCCAACGTGTCACGGCTAAACAAAACATGTTGTTTCTTTTTGTCATGAACCGTGTAGAAACTTGATTGGGCATTCTTACAACGGTCACGACCATGGAAATTCAATTTCGCTCACAGTAAGAGTATAGCGTCTATGACAACCAGCGATAAATTTAGCTTTTTTATTTTAATTTAAAAAAAAATATTTTTTAATCTAAAATTAAATATAGCATTTTTGAATTTTGTTGCATTACCTTTATAATTATTGAAATACTTTAAAATTAGTCTATGTCGCATAATTAATCAGAATATCGGTTTTGCTTTCCACAAGTTAGTTAATCTTACTTTATGTATGTCAGGGAGTCTCAATCCTGGGGGTCTCAGTGCACATACATACGTTGATCATTAGCGTGTGTCACTAGTTTGAATTCTGACTCACCTGCATAACATAAGCTACAAAGCATCCCTCTTTCTAAAGGCGGGGCCCATCTGGCCCACAAAACAGCCATGGCGGGCCAGACAACACCCTGATGAAATTGAAAAAGCAAATGATGTGGCCAAAGTTACTATTAGAAAATGTAAACATTAAAAAAACAAAGTTGCATTTCGAGTAGCCATTCTGGCAACCTGATAACATCAATCTTAATGCCAGTTCCTCATTAAAATAAATAATTACCGAACATATCAGCGCTAAATACAACTGTCTCCTGTCGATCAACTAAAAACTCTCTTGACAGATGCCGGACAGGTGTTTCCTGTCCACCTTCTAACAACCCACCTGACAGATGCCGGCTATGATCCGGGTGACTATCAGAGCTACGTAGTGCAATCTGGCGGCCACCGGCATCAGGAGCGTCACCACGGCACAGGCAAACATGAACCAACCAAACACTTGCTTGCCACCAAACCTGTAAAACATAACTTTAAAAACCAAAACCAACTAATAATTATACATTCTCTAATAAATGCGAATTGGCACAGAAAAAAGGAAATGTTTAAGAACATATTCAAATGAACAAGTGAATACGGACGACTTAACAGAGCGATCTCTGAAAGTTAATACCCAAGATTAAAGACTATTTAATTCTGGTTTCTGAACCATTCAATAAACCACTAAGATACTTAATAAAGAAAAGTTTCAGATCTTTCGAATTTTGGATGCAATTTCAACATGCGGAGTGCAACCATACTCGTTAAGAAATGCAATTATTATTATTATAAGTGAGAGAAGCCATTTAAACTTTTCGGCATCCCTCTGTAGTGGCCTCTGTTTCACATTAATGTTGTTTTCGCTTGAAACACTTATTTCATATTGTCAACTTTTTTATTCACTTTCTTACCGCTGAGACAGCCATCCTCCCATGACCTGGGTTGTCAGGTAGCCCCAAAAGAAAGAACCCAACACGAGACCTTGAATTTCTTTGGGCCACGCGAACTCGCCATCCTGAGGAGGGAAAAAAAATCAATTATTTAAAAAAATACAATGTAATACTTGTTAAAATATCAACCATTTTCATTTCAAATTATGTTTTCAATAATATTGTGGTTACATATTACATATTACCTTTGATCTGTATAAACATAATATGAAATATAATTATTTTTTTTTTGTTTTAAAGAAATCATTTTACATGCTCATAATTCTTCCAGTCATCATTGTAAATGCCATATTTCTTTTTTTTTTAATCTTAGGACATGATATTTTTTCAACCTACGTAGTCTACACGCTATAAGTACAAATGCAATGTGAAATTTATTAAACTGACATAGTCTACATGCAATACAAGCGTCATATAAAACTCAAGCCTTAATTTCAGCCTTTTTAAATCATGTTATCCAAACTTTTGGATGGAAATAGATTATTTCAAATTAGCTTATGTTTAATTGGAATGCGTTCAATAAAGAAATTACATACTTTCAAATAATTATTTATCAAATGCATTAAAGTAACTTAGTGACGTTTCTAGAGACATAATGTCAGAGTTTCATATCATATTTATCAGTAGTCCAAGATTTCTATTTAATGACTTGCAATAAAATCGACTCCTAAGTATACAATTAAATTTTCTACATTGTACTTCATTTTTTGCTCGACTATTCCTTACTTCTTTATCGGACGCATCGGTCGAACTAGCATTGACCACGATGCCCTCCCCATGGCAAGTGCTGGGCCGTAGCGGGATCTTGGAGACGTTGAGGACGTCACGGCCTTGGATGTCCCTGAGTTCCGCGAGCGCCGTCTGGTTGATCATGCAGACCATCGCCACGCTCATGTTGACCCGAAGGGCGTACACGTTAATGAATCCCAGGCACGATATGATGGACAGGGCGAGACGGCTGGAGCAGAGAAGGGGAGCTTTTTCTGGAGACAAATATTATCTTGAACAGTGACAGATGAAGGCGTCAGGAGTTCCCTACGGTTGAATACAAGAGATCGCATGAAGGCGTCAGGAGTTCCCTACGGTTGGATACAAGAGATCGCTTTAAAATATAACGCTTACGCTCGAGGGATTTAAACTCGTGGTCACCACGTTCAGACGTTCAATGATTTCCCTGCGGCCATCAAGGTAATTGATGTCACTGATGATTTTAGAGACATCCGTCCAAAGAGGATAGTTTTTAGATAAAGGAATGTTGTCTGGCACAAGACAGATCCATTGAATACAGAGCTAGGAGTAGCCTTCATAGTTTCGTAAAGGAGAAGCACTTTCCGAAATAAACTTTTAAGAGGTGTAAAAAAGAGTGTTCCGTTGATAATTAATTAATACTTATTTCTAAGAACTTCTCTTTAAAAAATGGGCAGGTATGAATCATAAAATAAATTTTAGCAAGTTTTAGCAAATAAGTTTTCTCATTTCAAATTTTCACCTAAGTACCATACGCTTGGTTTTATATTTTCTGATTTACAACACCTACTTTAACTTACTATCACTACAATTAGTTCAGTTATTTATTATTATAATTATAGAGTATAATCTTCTGAGTACGGTCATAAATCCACACCACGTGATTAAATATAGCCTACGCTATCTTGTTGGAAAAATCTGCCTTCAAAGAGCATTAAGTAAAATATTTCAGGAAGACAACATTTTTTAAATCCTTCATATTAATTTCACTTTTGTTCGTGGCTTGAAAAATCTTTGGACCGCTAATTGACCCACTTCCCGTCAACATATCGAGCTGAAACTTGGCACTTTGATGTCTTGCCGATGAGAACACATCCTAACAAATTGTCAGCTTCACCCCCAACCCTATTTACCAAAAATCTTTTTTCCTGTTTGTCAAGGGGAGGATGAAGGAAATGTTTCAACAGTGATTTCATAAAATAAAATTCCCGATAACTGCGCTAAATGAGATTCTTTTAAAAAATTATATTGCTAGTGCGTTCGGTGTGTAATATTTATTTTTATTTTTTTTGAAATAGTTGGTGAAATAAATCTGTGATGTAAAAGCGGGTGGGACATTAGAATGTTAATATAAAATAAAATAATGAAAAATGCATATAAAGGATTTCTATGAAAAACTTTGTTTTATGAGTTGTTTAATTGACATCATATTACAATACTTCCGTGGTAGTGTAGAAATAACATGTGGAGTTTTTTTTCGAAAACCGAGTTAATTTGTTTCGCAATTAGCGAGTAAACTAAGTTGAAAACACGTGTTGTCACAGGCGTATGTGTAATGTCAATGGACTTTTCTAAATGTCAACGCCCAGTCTAAAGGACAATGATTTTTATCTTGTCTATTGTTTACGCAAGTGTCACTAAACAGTGAGAAAGGGTTAATTAGTTAATTATTGTGATCACGAAATCGTGTTTATCAATTAATTGTGCCACGCAAGGCAGTAGTTTCTAATCAAAGAACATTACATTACCCATGTGTATAGTGTAGCCATCTAACATTACATTACCATTGTGTATAGTGTAGCCATTCAACATTACATTACCCATGTGTATAGTGTAGCCATTCAACATTACATTACCCATGTGTATAGTGTAGCCATCCAACATTACATTACCCATGTTTATAGTGTAGCCATCCAACATTACATTACCCATGTGTATAGTGTAGCCATCCAACATTACATTACCCATGTATAGTGTAGCCATCCAGCATTGCATAACAAGTGTGTATATATATTATATATATAAGAATGAGCTATAGGGACATAACGCCAAAGAGCCGAAAATATTTTGATACGTTTGGACTGTTAAAAACAAACATAGTTATTTTCTATTATTCTACGGAAATCGAATAAATTTACATGCGCAAAACATATTATATTTCCGCTTCTATTTTAGCAAAGGTTTAAGTGTTATTATTATAAATTACAAATACATATAAAGAAAGAACTAAGGAACTATCTTAAGCATTTTATATGCGTTTAAAAGTTATGAAAAATAATTAAATAGAAAAAATATGATCAAAGAAATACACAGTAATCACATTCATCGGGAAAACCTAAACATCAGTTATTGTTAGTGCGTTCTTTAGCGCGTTGTCAATAAGGCGAAATAAAATGAAAATTAATGTGTTCTAAATAATCACGCAAATGACGTCATAGCAAGAATTGCCTTTTCAAATGAAATGTATTATTATTATTAGGTAGGTAGGTACATAGAAAGATGGGTAGATAGATACAGACCTTTGTACTTTTACGATTTTGGCGTACAATGTATGATTTTGGGGTTTATACATTATATATACTCTGTTTTTTTACTATTAAGATAATGTATTGAATGATTTTGTGATATTGTACGATTTTAAGATTTTGAGGGTAAACAGGTCTGTAGATAGTAGCTGGATAGGTAGATAGTTAGGTAGATAGGTAGGTAGGTAGGTAAGTATGTAGGTGGGCAGGTAGGTAGGTAGGCAGGTAGGTAGGTAGGCAGGTAGGTAGATAGGCAGGTTGGCAGGTAGGTAGATAGGCAGGAAGGCAGGCATGTAGATGGTAAATAGGTAGATAGGTAGATGATATATAGATACGTAGATAGATAGATAAACAGACAGATAGACAAACAGACAGGCAGTCAGACAGACAGAGAGACAGAAGGAGAGACAGAAAGAGAGACAGTCAGAGAAACAAACAGATAGACAGAGATACAGACAGAGAGACAGACAGAGAGACTGACAGACAGACAGACATAATGACAGAGAGACAGAGAGATAGACAGAGAGACAGAGACTGACAGTGAGACAGACTGAGAGACAGCCTTGAGAGACAGAGAGACAGACAGATTGAGAGACATATAGACCGGCAGAGAAACAGAGAGACAGACAGAGAGACAGGTAGAGAGACAGGTAGAGAGATAGACAGAGAGACAGACAGATAGAGAGACAGAGAGACAGACAGATAGAGAGACAGACAGACAGAAAGACAGAGAGAAGACAGAGAGACAGACAGAGAGACAGACAGATCATCCTTGAATAATTGCAAAAAAGTTACCTTAATTCGGTAAACTATATCTTTACATATATAAGTATATCCCGTATGTGCTTCTATACAATTAATCCAAAGGGATGAAAATTTTTTGAATTGTAAAAAAATGCAAATGTTTCTGAATTATTACACACATTTTACAATATTCCGTTTTGGGACCGGGGACCTTAATTCTTTTTCCCCCCTTTTATGAGCTAAATATAATTTTCGTATGCGTTCCTATACCATTCATCCGATTGCGATAAAACTTTGGTAAGTTGTTGTGCGCACCAAAGGTTTCTGAATTAGCTTATCCATTTTGAAATATTCCTTTTCGGGCCGGAGCCCGAAATTATTTTTTTCTTATATGAGCTATACAAATATAATTTCAATCAGTGCTATTGCATGGTTGGCTAGAAATCAATCAAATACAAACGAAATTTCAGTTTGTGTGTGACATAAGTACATCCATTTTAAAATTTTGCGTTTGAGGCCGGGGGCCTTATTTTAAAAATAATAAATATTTGAGCTATCTAAATATAATTTAAAACAAAGCTACTGCGTGGATGGATCAATCGCTACAAGTGTGTAGACTAAATTTTGAAAATACATGCTTCTCTCGTGGACAGCTATATGTTGCCTGCTCACGCGTCGAAAAAAACGTCTAATTTATTTGTGTACACAGCAGACAGAAAAAATAATAAATATTTTCTATTTAAAAATTAATTTGAATCTTAAAACACAAACACTTTTTTCATTGAGTGGCATGCAACGCATGCCGGGTTCTCGCTAGTTGTATAGAGTAGTATAGACATTCAACATAACTTAACCAGTGTGTATAGTATAGATATCCAAAATACATAACCAGTGTTTTTATATAATCCAACATTACCTTACCAGTGCGTTATTGACATCCAACATTACATTTTCAATGTGTAAAGTGCAGTCATCCAAGCATTACAGAACAAGGGTGTTTACAGACAACAAACATTACATAACGAGTATGTTGAACGGACATCTTACAAGCCAACAAGTGTGAATGATAACTACACAGATGGCAAATACCACCTATGCATGGTTCTACTTCATCTCATCCCAAACAGGTCATCTTACCTTAACACTTCTCACTATATTATTAGCTCAAACGACACCAGTGCATTAAGCCTAAAATCAAAATACTTCACAAAACACATTTCATCAACACAGACCACCAAGCACTGGTTTATCACACAATTGTATCTCACTAAACACACACCTTAAACACGTGTCATATCACTACCTTTTACCTTAGCGACAAATCTCATCATATACCATCATACATTACCTGCACATCTCATCATACACTAACATACCTGTCACAAATAGAAATCATCAATCCCCAATATACTTCCATGACCCATGTCACCTTAAAAATATTTCTCTTCCTAACATTAGTGATTATCAAATTTTACATTAATTAGACCGATATTTTATACAAAATTGTCGTAGACTACTTATTTCTAAAAATAATGTCAGTACATATCATAATGACTTATTGAAATATAAATGATTTAACTTAACCCAGAGAAAGATAACCTTGGACGGCAACTCATATAAGAGAAGGAAACTCTAAATCAAAACCCTGAGATGGAGTCCCGTAGGCGGAAACATTAACACAATGAAAAATTCTGACAACTCATGCGACGCAACTGGTGGTTTATCCGGGTACGTGGAGAGTCAATTTGCTGTCCAGGTAGCCAGCTCGTAGTCCTAAAGAAACAAATCCCAGGACTTCGTCCAGCGAAGTCTACACCATCGTCACATTGGGACGGACAGATGCCATTCATGCTGATGTACTAATGCACGGCTTCCTCCCAGGACGTGCCACACCCGTTAGGACAGACACGGATCATCAAACCTCGTCAACATATTAACAACAATCAAACAACAAACTAAACAATCCCAACCTTCACTTTCTATACAAAAACAAATCACCTCACACACTCTCTTTGGATATATATACATCATCCGCATGTTAGCACACCTCATCTCAAATCTCTTCAAAAGCTCTTTCCAACATCATCCTTTTCTGCCCACTTTCTCTCCCTTGTCCGCTGTCTACCCTTGCCCACTGTCTCACCTCAGACGACTATCTCCCCGCTGCCCATTGCCACTACGCTGATCACTCTCTCACCTCTATCCACGGTCTCTCCATTTTCCTTGGAAGGAGACTGAGAACCATCGTGCGTGGTCCCATAAGACTTCGTGTGTCCATGTGTCCCGTTGTTGCTCAGCCTCTCATCGCTCACGTAACTTTTGTTGTCCATCCTCTTCCTTACCCCAACACGTCGTTTTGTCTCACTGTTAAGGCAGCGATGTTCATGGCATGGCGTTACAGATCACTGACACTAATGACGATAGCTTTGTTTCTGGAAATCAGGGTTAAATAATAAGTTTGAATGACTATAATAATAAAAATTAATGATCTTATGCGCTAGCACACTTAAGTGTGTTGTTTATAAAAAAAATAATTTTTTAAGTGCACATATTGCCTGTAAAAATGAACAAAACAAAAATGTATTTGACACTGCTTTATTTATTAATATTTTTTAAAATTCTTCTTCTAATTACCATCCTCCCTACACCCTAAAGCAGATAATGTAATGTTAAAAAAATAAAAAATAAATGTATATGAGGATTTATCAGACATTTGAAATAGATAACCTATCCACAAGACAGCATTAAAATAGAGTTGTTTTACTGTGAAAAGCATACCTGAAAGAATGAACAGGCACTTCTACTCAGTAGGCCGATGTGTTAACAAGTGGACACCAAAATAGGTCACATGGACGTCCCAAAAAAAAACACATTTAAAAAATATCAACAAGTGGTCTCGACCTTTGGATCTTAAAGCCACAAGAATGCCGGTCTGTTTAATTAGTCATGTTACTGTTTCTCTTTAAATACTCCCTGGCTTAACCTGTATGAAGGGAATCTTTCTCCTGCTCCCTGCTGGTCCAAGCCTCCACTCTCAACAGTGGACATAATTGCCTGCACTCGCTTGTTGTTGCTTCAACCGCTACAGGTGTTGACTAATGAATATAATAATGTTAAAGTATGAGTTACATTGCAAGTGTTGAATAATGAATATAATAATTATAAAGTATTAGTTACACTGCAAGTTCTCCCATAAATAATAAATATGTACCGGTATGTCTGTTGGCCTAGTTGCAACAATTGACGTAGACGCTAGCATAGTAACGTAAAACTTCTTAAATAGCGTTGGCTGTTATAGAGAAAATACATTGTAGAGCCTCCTGTAGCCATTTTAAATTTAAAGCGGATTTCATACCATTTAAGGCAAATCACAGAGACTTACAGAAACATAAGAAACACAAAAAAGGACATATTTAACACTATCTTGACATATTTAACACTATCTTGACACTATCTGATGTCAGAAAAAACAAAAATAGACAAACTTATTTCTTTGCCATTCAAGAAGCTGTTACTGAATGTGCAACTTGAAAATAATGTAAGTAAAATAGTGAACTCTACTGTGGACTGAAATTGTTCCGTGTGTAACAAATGTTATCCACATAAAACGCACCCACCCACTCAGGGACGTAGTTTTACTTAATGCTATTGTGGGCTAAACTTACGATTATACCTTCTAGTTAAAGTTTGAACGTGAACTTTATAAGACAAAATACATGTTGTCCAAATTTCTTAGGTATTTAAATCTTTGACTAGAATCGTCCGGTATTCTATAAATGACTGGATTACACACTTTACCTGTAACACATACACTATGTGTAACTCATTCATTGCATAACAGTTTCCATATGTCAAAACAAACTAAATTACTTTTGAATGCTGAGTTGGATTCGCTATAAAAAGACCTTAACATCATCATCATTTGGATCTCCCTGTTTACATTAATTTATTTTCACACAACTAAATGCTAAACAAACACCAACTAATTCCGCTAAGTAGTATAGCTGTCCCACCAATGGTCTAGCAGGCTGTCCATCCAACGGCCTAGCAGGCTGTCCCGCCAACGGTCTAGCAGGCTGTCCCTCCAACGGTCTAGCAGGCTGTCCATTCAACGGCCTAGCAGGCTGTCCCGCCAATGGTCTAGCAGGCTGTCCCTCCAACGGTCTAGCAAGTATATACGCCTCAATGATTGTAGCAGTTGTATACGTCAATTAGTCTATAGTTAATTTATATATACGTCCATTTTTCATATACGTCAATTAGGCTATCAGTTTCATATACGTCAATTAGGCTAGCAATTTGATATACGTCAATTAGGCTAGCAGTTGGATATACGTCAATTAGGCTAGCAGTTTATAAATACGTCAATTGGGCTAGCAGTTTCATATACGTCAATTAGGCTACCAGTTTCATATACGTCAATTAGGCTAGCAGTTTCACATACGTCAATTAGGCTAGCAGTTTGATGTACGTTAATTAGGCTAGATCAGAGGTCCACAAACCTTTTTGTCTCGTAGACCACTTGCCATGTTTTTCGGTTTTGAGTAGACCCCCCCCCCCCTTGCTTACCTGATATTGATATTTTGCAAATTCATTAACTTCAAATGTCTTTGTGACAGCCGGTATAGTGCTACTCACTTTGACAGCCGGTATGGTGATACTCACTTTGACAGCCGGTATAGTGCTACTCACTTAATGTATTTTTGACAGCCGGTATAGTGATAGTGCTACTCACTTTGACAGCCGGTATGGTGCTACTCACTTTGACAGCCGGTATGGTGCTACTCACTTTGACAGCCGGTATCGTGCTACTCACTTTGACAGCCGGTATGGTGCTACTCACTTTGACAGCCGGTATGGTGCTACTCACTTTGACAGCCGGTATAGTGCTACTCACTATGACAGCCGGTATGCTGCTACTCACTTTGACAGCCGGTATGGTGTTACTCACTTTGACAGCCGGTATGGTGCTACTCACTGTGACAGCCGGTATGGTGCTACTTACTGTGACAGCCGGTATGGTGCTACTCACTTTGACAGCCGGTATAGTGCTACTTACTGTGACAGCCGGTATGGTGCTACTCACTTTGACAGCCGGTATAGTGCTACTCGCTTTGACAGCCGGTATGCTGCTACTCACTTTGACAGCCGGTATGGTGTTACTCACTTTGACAGCCGGTATGGTGCTACTCACTGTGACAGCCGGTATGGTGCTACTTACTGTGACAGCCGGTATAGTGCTACTCGCTTTGACAGCCGGTATAGTGCTACTCACTTTGACAGCCGGTATGGTGCTACTCACTTTGACTTCTTGTATGGTGCTTCTCACTGACAGTCGGTATGGAGCTACTCACTTTGAAAGATTAAAATTTATAACGGTATTGAAGTGTAGTGTAAAAATTTTTTTAAAAAACACGTAAGTTTTATACACTTATTAATAAAATTCAAATTAAAACGAACCAAATTAAAATTTACTTTCTGTTACATAAAATAACTAAGCAAAAAATAAATGCTTTTAGTGTGAGGGGTGAGCCTGATGCTTTAACAATAAATTGTCAAGTTTGGAAAGATAATTTTTTTTACAGAAAAAAACAACAACCTTACACGCAGATAAAATAAAAACGTACGCGGGCAGAGCTGCGGGTAACTGCTAGTTTATAATCATTCTTAAACAGCTTCATACATCAGAAAATATACCTAATAACTTCAATTTGAATATGATTCTTCATCACGTTTCATGAACATTTAGGTTTTTTAAATGTTTACTTCATAGGTACTTTTATAATTTATGTAGGAAGATATATGTCTTTATATTATAAGGTAATATTATGCTAGTAAATAGGTACTATCTGTGTATGTGGATTATTCCATTCATGGAATGCCAAAATAGAAGTCACGACCTGCTTACATGAGATCCACTATCGTTGACCCCCGTTTCCATTTCATGGACCCCCAATTTTTTTTTTTTTGCTGACATGAACCCCTTGCAAGTTGTCGTCGACCCCTGGGGGTCGATATAGACCACTTCAGGAATCACTGGTCTAGATTTTCACTACCGAGATGCGGATTTGTGCGTGTTTTCCTTTTCTAAACAGCTACAACAAAATGCGGCAGTACTGATGGAGCATTTATTTGTATATGAAATTTAAAAAAAAGAGTAAAATATTTCTTACAATAAAAATTATCGAGACTTTTATTTGTCTATTACACAACTCTTCAAAGGACATCTACATGTTTAATTACTGTATGGTAACCTCAAGTTAACATTAATTTATGATTCATGTAGCCACACGTTAACATTGAATTAATGATTTGATTCACGTTAGTATGTCCCCTTATGCCATATCGGTCACCGCCGCAGTCAGTCAAATTACGATTAGGAGAACTAACGGTTCGCACGAACCTGACCGAACCGGCTCCAAACCACCGCTGGATTCACGTAACCACAAGTTAACTATAATTACAGAGTTTGGACTACAATAAAATAAATCCGTATTTACATAAGAAATCGGGACGCGATGTACAAGGAACTTCAAAATTCTAGTCAATACCATAGCACACTAATTCAATAAATTTCTTCCAACGTCTTTATCTCTAACCAGACGATCAAATATTTGCTCATCACACAGCATAATCTTATCGTGTCCGTAACGCAAAGAAGCCAGCAAGAAGGACCGACCGAAATAATTGTAGCACAACAGACTTATCTAGGCTCTACTGAAGTCTACTGTATCAATTTGAGCCATTCTCTCTGCTCTTAACCTATTGACATTTTAAGTCTTCTTTTTTTAAGGTTTTCCGCCATTTTACGACTGGTGTAGGCCTTTTTTTTTAAATTTATTTTTTCGGTTATTTTTTGTCTTTGTGTGAATATAACCTAGTTTATTTTGCATTGTTAGTTTTTTTGTTAGAATCCTAAAAATCTTTTGATTTTTAACATATTTTTAGAATGTTTAAATCTTTTGATAGCATCCGTCTCATGTTTAGTAAGCACCCACCTCATCTTTTTAAGCATCCTTATCATCTTTTGCTAACATCTTTTGTTAGCATCTTTAACATCTTTTAGCATCCTTCTCATCATTTGTTAGCATCCGTAACATTTTTGTTATAATCTGTCTCATCTTTTGTTAGCATACATCTTATCTTTTTAAGCATCTTAATATCTTTTGTTAACATCTTTTGTTAGCATCCTTAAAATCTTTTTAGCATCCTTTTAATCATTTGTTAGCATCCATAAAAAAAATTTTTATAATCTGTCTCATCTTTTGTTAGCACCCATCTCACCTTTTTTAGCATCCTTAACATCTTTTGTTATCATCTGTCTCAACGTTTGTTAGCATCCGTGTCATATCATGTGAACGTCTTATCATTATAAGCATCTGTTTAAACCGGTTTATTCATTCTTCCTATAATTTGCCTTTGCCCCACCCACTCTCAAAAAAGGTATGTTTTATATTTCCCCCCCCCCCCCGGGTCCTCACACAGAATCCTCTTCCTGACTAAGCTACTTTAAATAACTACCACTGCAATACATTTGAAAGTTGTATCCCACCCCACACCCCCACCCCACACACGTATACACAAACTGTATTTTACATCTTCCCTCCATTATATCGTAGAGCTCTCTCAAGTGAATTGCTTATATGCAAATATTTATTGCCATTGTGCCAAGCTGTCGGGGTCCATATGTACTTTACCCATTCCGCCATCATGATGTGGCTGTTCAATTAATGAAATTGTGTTATATATATATCAGAGATCTCAAGGTATGTCCTGTTCTTCTGATCCAATTTTGGACTCGCATATCAAACAGTTTTGTGAAAATATTTTTTTTCTATTTCAAGGTCAGTATAGACATTTCATTTGGCCTTCATCCCGCCATATGAACATTACAACATGTTGTACAGCTTGAACATTGATCAACTGAAACGTTTAGAGATTATGCCATTTCCCAGGTGTGACCTTTTCACCATGGTCATGACGCTTTTGTCACAAAAAGAAATTAAACCATTGTCTTGTTACATATAATATAAATCAATGATCGCGAGCTGGTTCGGTCACAAAGTTTGAAAAAGTGTGTGTGGGGGAGGGTGTTTGAGGGGTAGCCTTTTTTTACCAAATGAGGCTTTCTTTGCTGTTGTTTTATTTTAAAAAAGGGGAGTGGGGGTTTAATCTTGACACCCCAGGCGGCACTAACCTTATCTACTCTACTGTCCTCAACAGATTGTTTCTTAAAAGTATCAACATTTTAAAAATTATGAATGTAATTTAAATATTAATTAAATCGCGTTCACACTACTGATCAGGAATGCTTACTATTTTATTATTTCCCCGCATTCTTCATCTCATCGTTAATAGTAGGCTAATAATTGACACATGATGGCTGCTGTTGAGATACAGGACTTGGAGGATTTATAATCGTATTGATATGAATATTACATATCGTCATGAGTGTATTATATGGATCCTATATACACCAGTCAATAAACGTATGATACATGTGGAATACATGTTTTGTAGTAACTTACATAGGGGTAACTTACTTATTCTTTAGCTGTCTTCATTTCGGAATACTAGTATTTAACACAGCTGTTGGGCAACGTGGACCAACACAGCGTGACGAGAAGTTTGTCATTAGGTTTTCGGCGGGGGCTCGAGGTAGGGGGGCTTATGGGAAGCTATAGACAGCTTATTGTTAACACATCCTCGATAGAGAGAGGGAGGTATGTGGTACGTGTTGGGTCCTGTAGATCAGGGATTCTTAACCAAGGGTACCCACGCGCCCTGGGAGTGCTAGAGGCAGTGTCAGGCAGTGCGGGAAGACCCCAAAAATCAGGTTTCTTTGGAATTTGTGGCAAATGTTAAGAAATCAATGGGCGGGGGGTGGGCGTGGCGCTGCAAAAATTTTAAAAACCTTGAATACCAGGGCCGTGTGAAGGGGAAGGACGAACAGAGCGCGTATTCAGAAGGCGCCAAATTCGTCGTTTTCATGCAAAATATGTGGCCTAGAGGGGGTCCTGGATCCAGGCTTCGACCAGGCGCAGCTTTTGTTTACCGCGGCCTTTCTCAAGAAGATATTTTACAAGTATGTCAATGTTAGAATAATAGATATGGTATTACTTGTTAGTTTTTCGTATGAATCCTTTAAAACCATACCCAAGATTTTAAGATTTCATGAGATGCTTTCGTAATCAAAACTTATTTTATTTCATTTCCAATTCACTCTTTTTTGTCACCAATATTAATTATTACAAGAGGTGGTAAAAATTGATCCGATGGGAAAAGAACTAAAATTAACAAAGAGGGGCCATGAGAGAGCCAAAGTCAAGTAATGTAAGAAAAATAAAAATGAAATGTTTTCAGTGGCCGAATGGGATACCCACAGCGACAGAAAGAGAGGTAGACCGGCAGAAAGAGAGGTAGACCGGCAGAAAGAGAGGTAGACCGGCAGAAAGAGAGGTAGACCGACAGAAAGAGAGGTAGACCGGCAGAAAGAGAGGTAGACCGGCAGAAAGAGAGGTAGACCGGCAAAAAGAGAGGTAGATCGACAGAAAGAGAGGTAGACCGACAGAAAGAGAGGTAGACCGACAGAAAGAGAGGTAGACCGGCAAAAAGAGAGGAAGACCGGCAGAAAGAGAGGTAGACCGACAGAAAGAGAGGTAGACCGACAGAAAGAGAGGTAGCCCGGCAGAAAGAGAGGTAGACCGCAGAAAGAGAGGAAGACCGGCAGAAAGAGAGGTAGACCGACAGAAAGAGAGGTAGACTGAGCATAAGAACACTTGACGAAGAGATTAGGAAACACCGGGATCGGGCAAGAAATGAAACGACCTTCAAAGGTTATAGCCTAGAACAGTGGTAGCGAAATTATGACACGCGTGCCGCAATAGGCACGCAGAAACCCCTTAAAGTTTTTAATTTTTGGTCTAAAATAGAAGCTCAGTATTCAGGTTTAAATTGCAGCGTTACCACTGTGGAAATAAGTGTGCTTTTATTATTAGTTCAGACAATATTGTTCTCTGAAAGTTTTGCAATCACTTGCCTAGGACATAATGGATTGACAAGAAACCCCGTTCTGTACTGAATCTTCAAGCAACAGGAACTTGCCGGCATCCTATATTAAGACCGAGCTTTATTTGCTCAATTTCACGGGTTGCTGTAAGGCACAATAGAACCGATGATTCGTGCACCCATTGACAATTTCCAGCAGTCGGCTTTATTTCAGTTATATGTGGGGTGCCGGGGGGAGGGGAGGCGGATTTACGCCCCATATAGAGAAATCGCTGAGATGGGTGGTGATTTTTCTCGTGTGTGGTGATTGATTGGAGTTGTAGTTACAAGGTGATGGTGGGGGTCTTAATGTGGTGAGTAATGGTAGCATTAATGGAAATGTTCGCCTCTTCATTTGTCAGAGTATTTGAATGATGGGGGCTCCGACGATGGTAGTTCGGTAGGGTTTGGGAATTACGGTGACGTTTTGTATGGTTCTCTGAGCCATGGCTTGGAATGGTCGAATGTGGCTTTGGAAGTCTTAATGTGTTAGGAATGGTTGCCATTAATGTAGTCTTGATATTATGATATTCTGGGTAGTAGTCTTGATGGTGTTGTGGATCTGAGACATACAATTTCGCAAATGACAACTTGAGTCGAAATCAACTCAGAGAATATGATAGCCGCGTTGCCGCAGTATCTTTTTAATAAATCTATGCACATAAACAGCAGTGGCGGATCGTTACTTAAATTAGTGGGGGTGCTCCTTCAGAAATTTGATAGGCACTATATTAATATTGTGCAAAACGAAATACATGCACGAAGAGAAAGGAAACAACGCAAACATGATTATAAAAGCCTGAACAAATAAAAAAATAAATTACACTTATGTGTTTCCAGTCCAGCTTGATCCATCTGTTGAAAGATGATCTCATTTCTTCTTGTTTTATTTGGAGCTAAGAAGTTCTTACATAGCATATTACAATTAACATCTTCAGTTCATCACATTCATATACTCTATCATCTATTTATATGATGTCCCAGACTGATGCAAATCGTAAACCACAGTCTCCAACTCTCTGACATATGGGCATGCGTGGAATAACCTAACACCACGTCATTGGAAGTATGAAGTAAACAGTTCCAAGAAAGTTTTTTTTTTTTTTTGTGTGTGGTAAATTCTTCACTGATGAGTTGAATGATGATGACCATTGACGTTGTGAACTATGTATCATACTTTTCAATATTATGTAAGAAAATAAATATTTACAGAATATTATTTTAATACATTTTGAATGAAAATAAGGGTGCTGCAGTTCCACAGTGCCGCCACTGCACGCAATGTACATTCCTTTAGTAACAGAACATAAGGTTAACCACTGGGTAGCTTATAAACAAGATCTAAATCGCTTCCACGTAACAAACAATATTAAACAATAAGTTCCGCGAAAAAAAGAATAATGATATTATTCGCCAGTTAACTTTTCACAGGCCGCGTATAATTGTACCTAACAAAAACAATGTACACCAAATTGCTAATGCTATACCGAATTATTAATTAATTATTCATTTACATTAATTACATACTGTAATGTAAGATAACCAAAATAAAATAAAGTAATGGGATAGTTGCATAGTGTTCACCTCCTTAAACTTCTAAAACTTCTATTTATTTCTTTGTGCATTGAATGAAAGAAGAAAATGTGTTATGCATCTTCAGTGTGCTAGGCGTAATTTCAACGCGGGCTCTAAACAAACTTCTGGACTTTAGCTACCTCCAAATTGTGGTAGTAAGTGAAGAGCACTAATAGCTCAAATTATCATGTAGGTAAAGATTGAACACGACTTATGAAAACCATACATATGGGGACCAACACAAACATCAACGCTTTAAACAAAAATTGTCATTTGGACGTTCCGCTCACCAAAAACTGACTGGTCACCACACGAGGGAAAGGAGTAATGCAGGGGCGTCATTTCAGGTTTTTTCGGGGATGGGGGGGGGGGGGTAAAAACTAAATTTGGTCGGCTTGTTAAGTTGTTTTTTACTGGATGCGCCACAGTACATACCCGTTTAAAAAAACCTGCAATTCGGTAAGGGGAGGGGGGGGGGGTAAAATGCCCCACACTGCCCTACTCAAATGACGTAATGGACACAAACATTGAAGCACAGGTGATTTCCCAGACATTTTAGACAATTTTGGCTCATTGGTAGATATACCCAAATGATTGTCTCGTTAAAAAATAACCGATTAATATGTTAGTAAATGCAATATAATATGAATTATGTTTCTGACATGGACTCTCCGGTAATATTCAAGTACTAAATAATCAAATAAAATGTCTTTTGTAGTTTTCATTGTGCTACAAGAGAATGAGAAATATAACTTATTCAAAAAAGTAAATTTGAATTCGAAATGCTTCTTTAAGGATGTCTAGGTGATGGTAAAGTCTTTCTAATAATAGGAAGATGGCATCCCCGGTACTTCTGGCAGATTTATAAACAAATTGGTGGGGATTGGTGGGGTAAAGTTTTTGTTGTACGTCATCATTCTGAGGATAAGTTTCTCAAAACATTTCATTACAATAGTGGTAAGTGCGACAGGACGTAAGTTGTTATTGCAAGTGGCTTTATTTTTGTTTGGAATCGGCATATTTCTGAAATTTCATAAGATTAATTAAATATGTAACATAGCTCGAGGAGAGCTGTTCTGGGCAGAGATTAATGAGCCGTCCACTTACATTGTCTGGCCCGGGGGCCTTGGCTTCATTGACTTCTTTAAATAATGACATCGCGTCCTGTTCAGTGCTTTAGCCTGATCAGATGGAGGTGTTCGTGGAGGTTTACGTTGCCGGTGTACAGGAAATCCATCCTCATCCTGGTTAGTGGGTGAACGATAAGTTGCTGTCTTATGAACGAAAACGGCGGATTCCTATTTTAGTTATTTTACTTTTAAAAAATATAATAGAATTGTATGACTTCTATCAAAAGTTGGTATTGAATTTTTAACTCTTAGGGAAATAACAGTCTGAGATTTTAGCCCAAAGGGACATAATGATGAAATGAAATCTATTTTAAATGTAAAAAAAAAACGTTTATTGTTTATAAGAACAGATCGAGACATTCAAAGCTTTGGTTTTTTTTAATGATTATTTTACAATTCCTTTTGATGAGTAATTTCCTTTCGTAGACATTTCTTTTACATTACGTTACTTATAAAGACATTAACATCTATTATTTAGTATTGACACAAAAATATCAACTAATTGTTCTTTTTTTAAATTGATCTAAAGCGTCTACTTCTAGGTGATAGAGTAGTTTTAAAAATCACTGTTTTAATGGGTCGATTGTACATCTTGACGTCTGGACGTATTCCATATTTCATCTTTGGATCAATACAATTTGTTTTTGAGGCACACGATTAAGCCCATGTGTTACTATTTCTGATTCATATATTGCTATTGCCCCAAATGTTACAGTTTTTGGGGGATCAACCCAGGAAGACTACTATGAAGATTATTTATAAGTGCTTATATATAAATATATATATATATTATTGGTCCCTAGCGCTACGAAGATTATAACAGCTACTATGTCTAGGGTATGATTACTCTTAATTATTTATGCTACATTCAGTCTCACTCACACTAACACTACTATGGCACTCTCACTCGCTCTCACCTCTATTATTACTAAAAGACACAGGTGGTTCAGCCCACAAATAAATATGCAATTATAAACAAACTAACTGCACACATACAAACATAAATAAACAATAATGTGTATACTGTCTAGTTACTAAAACCACAATGCGACTGTGCGATGAACTGCCCGTTCTCTGGTGACCTCTAGTTCTCTACACCACAGGTCAGGTCCAAAACACCCACAACAAGCCCTCGGTTGAATGGTCTCTCGCTGGCCACTGGTCCCTCTGGCGGCGGGGCGAAAGGGGTGGAATCCCAACCTCACTCTTTGGTGTGTATACACAACACGACTGCTGGTTGAGCCTATGCTAATTTGGTACGGTGGGCCTCGCCCTACACTTGACTTGTTCAATGTGACGTCAGAGTTAGTCTGCGCTAACCTTCTGACTGTACTCAACTTTACTGCGTTATATGTTATACTTAGCTATACTCTAGTCTCTGCTCAACTCTATTCTATTCAAATCAAATCAACTCTACTCAGTCTACTGGCTATAGTATTAGACAATACTCTTACTATACTCAAGTATACTTATACTATACTATACTTGGTATACTGTACTAAACTGTACTAAACTGGCTGTAAATGAGAATAACACATACAACACATAAGCTATAACTAAGAACTACAATCATATCACATTATTATTAATTAATCATAATCTAACTTAGTATTCTGATAGTAACTTAAGTAACTAACTACAATCCTAACATTTCTTACTAAATTTTACAAACATATGAAACTAACAATTAACCATACTAATATTACTAACATAGACAAATATGGATAAACAAACTTTATCAACAATAGATGCTAGCCAGGCTCTGCTTGACAAATACAGGTGAAGAGAATGGGTAGCGGGGGTACGCTCTTATTTATATGTCTATCTTAGAGTGTTTGCCCTGCATTATCGCGTGCGTACGCTGACCTTTTTATGGTCATTTTTTTGTTGTAATCACAATGAGAACGTAAACAAATAAATAACACAAACTATTATCAACCAAAGATTATGAGCTATGAACAAAATAATTTCCGTATGCGCTCCTATACCATTTATCATTATCCCATTGCGATAAAACTTTGTTAAGATGATGTTCACACGCCCGCAAAGGTTTTTGTATTATTAAAAACATTTAAAATATTCCGTTTAGAGCCAGGGGCCCTCTATTCGTTTTTTCTTATATATGAGCTATATAAATGCAATTTCAAACCATATGCGCTCCTACACCACTCATGCGATAAAACTTTGGTGAATTGTTGTCCACAAGCCCGTGCATTTGTCTGAGTCATTACAACCCTTTTGAAATAATCAGTTTTGGGCTGTTGGCCCTAAATTCGTTTGTTTTTCTTATAGGAGCAATGTAAAAATAATTTCCGTATGCGCTCCTATACCATCTATGCGATTGCGATAAGACTTTGTTGAGATATTGTGCTCACGCCTGCAAAGGTTTCTGAATTATTACAACCATTTTAAATATTCCATTTTGAGCCAGGGGCCCTAAATTATTTTTTTCTAATATGAGATATATAAATATAATTTCAAACAGAACTAATGGGTGAATAGAATTATAATAAAATACAAATATCGACATTAAATTTTGGGTGTGACATAATAAGTAGGTTTCTGAAGTACTACAAACATTCTACAACATTCCGTTTGAGGCCGGGGGCCCTAAATTCCTTTTCTCCCCATATATTAGCTATATAAATGTACAATCCGTATGTGTTCCTATACCATTCATCTGATTGCGATAAAACTTTGGTGAGTTGTGTGCACGCCTGCAAAAGGTTTCTGAAGAAGTACAACCATTTTAAAATATTCTGTTTGGGGTCGGGGACCCTAAATTGGTGTTTTTTTTAATGAGCTATATAAATATAATTTCAAACAGAGCTATTGCGTAGGTGGGTGGAATTGAATCAAATGCAAACTGCGACATTTCAGTTTTTATGTGACATACTAAGTAGGTTTCTGAATTAGTACATCCAATTTAAAATATTCCTTTTGGGGCCGAGGGCAGCTGTGTGTGGCCTGCTGACGCTTCGAAAAACCTTCTATTTTATTCGAGTACGCACCAGACGGAAAAAAAAATAAAAAAATATTGTGTATATAAAAAGTACTTCAAAAAACATAATTAAAACAAAAACACTTTATTTCTTTGAGTGGCATTGCAACGCATGCAGGGTAGTCGCAAGTAATAAATAAAGACCTTCCAGGAATGATCGTTTTTATTTAAACTAAGAGAGGTAACCGTGTAAATGATCTACCCTATTGTACTAACGAATTATCCCCACTGTCATGATGTACTTGATGTTTTTTCTTCCTTTGAATCCCATGAAGAAGTTGAATCCGGCCATTTAGCCACAATGTTCGTTTGTCATGTGCTCAGTTAACATGTGCTTGAATTCACAAATCAGTATTTATCATACCATATTTACCCCCCTGATGTTTTGTGTTTCCCTCATGGATGTCGTTTATTACTACACTTCTTGGTACTTTCCCTCCTCATTAAGCTTTATTCTCAGACTACGGAATGTGAGTACAATAAGAGACGAGTTGAGTCTGAATTAAACAGTGGCACCAAGCAGATTTTTTTTAAAGGATACTATCCTCCATTACCCTATCTCCACCTTCACCCTCCCATCTCAGCCCTTACTCTTTCATCTCATCCCTCACTCTCTCATCTTAGCTCTCCCTCTCTCATCCCAGCCCTCACTTTCTCCCTAAATACCCCCTCCCTATTGTCCCCTGCCATTCCCAATATATCTTCCAATAAACCAGTTGCGACTTAATCTCATCAGTCACCTTAAATCTCAAAGTTCCCTACATAACCTTCCAGCACACATAACCCGGCACTCATTTACTACAACTTTAACGACATATCACCCTGATTTACGACATATATCACCCTGACTTAAGACATATATCATACTGACGTACGACATATATTACTCTGACTTAAGAGATATATCACTCTGACTTACGACATATATCATCCTGACTTAAGACATATATCACCCTAAGACATTTGCGTTGTATATATATTTTACCAATGTCATGTCAATGAACATTCACTTTTAAAGACACTTTAAGATTCAACCATGTTGACAACACCCTTATTATATTATTAGGGGGAGGAGTGGAGGCAAGGGTTGGGTAGATGATGGCAGGTGCAGTTGATTGATTCAAAAACTTATCGTTAACTAACAGATCAACGCTAATCATCACTAATCACTAATATTCTTACATTACAGTTATATTTTCATCTGATCCCCGTCATAGAAAAAGCAGTAGCAACAAATGATAAGAAAGTATTTTGTACGAAAATAAAAGCGGGCCAAGTAATTATCGTGTTGTATAACGGGTTTAAGTATTGCATAATCTATGTAAATATAGACATGCCAATCATTCTCTGTACCGCTTCATGGCCATCATCATAGATTAGCGTATCGAAAACTAGGCAAGACTATATAAACTAATTTAATAAATTAAGTGCAAACGAGGTTAACATTAATGTTGAATTTGAATAGAAAAATGTCAATGAAATCTGGCGGGTTAAAGTGGTCAACAATTAGGAAGGACAACTTTCCCAATTTGAAATGTCCCATTGCTGTTTCAGCTGTTGAATGATTGGAGAGTCATCAAAAATTGTTTGCCTCTTCACTCTATTTTAATGTGATTTTGAAGCTAATATTCAAGCTAAAGTGGTAACAACTTCATTCGCTACAAAATGTGGCAGACCTGATCTTCCAAGCCGGATTACAATCTGAATACAAAATCGTTCTCTGTTTGGGTCACGTAGTTAACCTTTCCACCAATTTTGTAGGCAACTCAAGGAAAAACATTGTGCCTAACTTATAGATACGTAACTTTGGGGAAGAATTGCCATGTGCGTTATGTAGAGATTTACTTGAATTCCAGTTATGAAATGTGATGACTCCAAAGATAAGTGAATGTCTATGGTAGAGGTTTGAATTAGTTTAGGAATAGGTTACCATAGCAGTGGCTTGATGGCAACACGTGTGGCTAATATTTAAAAAAATTGACCTTAATTATTTATTTCAAATACAAGTATTTTTTCTTATATAACAGATACAAAATAAAAGCCTTATTAATTGGCTTAGTAATAAATCTACTGTGTGATGTGTGAAAACGAACCAACACAGTAAATGGGGGGAAAAAAACCAATAACAACCTGGATTTGAAAGAATCCAAGAAAAGACTAAAAATAACAAGTTAAATATCTTCTTTTAATAACATCGTTTGTTTATTTTCACTCATTTCCAAAAACTATTTAAAAAGCATACAATTTACATCAACAAAAAGTAATAAAAAATTTGCTGACTAGAAATCAATGTGAATTACATTTGTTTCTAAGCACCATTCATATTAATTGCATAGACGGTGACATGCATGTATATATGTCAGATGATCAATTGCGTTTAAATAACCTTCTTTACAATTAAAAAAGCTATTTCTATCATTTAACAACTCTCTTTATGTAGGCCTACCGTAGTTATAATGGTGCACTGAACACAGACACAAGCACAGCTTTAAACACTGGCCTTAGGTAAAGCACATAAAAATATAGCATTTTAACACAGGCCTATACTATAAATAAAGTTAAGATACATTTTTAAGTTGCCATTGTTTAACAGATTTGTAAGAGGCTGAAATTATTTCTTGTCTTCTTGTTTCAGTGATACATGTGACCTATTTGTGTAACAATTCTATTTGTTATGTCTCAAAATGTAAAAGTTTTTGTAATAAATGTTAGAAAAGTAATTACACCACACACAAAAAAAAAATTCTTTCAAACACAATAAAATTACCCAATACCAATAAATGTAGCTAAAAAAAGAAATTGAAAAGTCTTTTTTAAAATGTATGGATCTCAAACACAATAGGGATGTTACGGTTGTGAACACCAACAGAGTAGTTACGGTTGTGAATAACATAGCACAAGCAAATTGTTATATGAGTGAATGATTCAGGTGTAAGTCAAACAGAAATAAAATAAAACCTAAATGGATGTTTAAAGCAGGGGTTCTTAACCTTTGTGCAGCATCGCACTCCCTCAGTATTTAAAAACATTTCCAGACATCCCCATCTCCATTTGAAAACATATTTTTTTCAATGCCCCATGATAAAAAATGAACATAAAAAATGAACATAAAAAATAGCAAATAAACCCGATCTTCCGGCACCTTTTACACTGCCTCCTGGTTAAGAAACCCATGACACTGCCTCCTGGTTAAGAAACCCATGACACTGCCTCCTGGTTAAGAAACCCATGACACTGCCTCCTGGTTAAGAAACCCATGACACTGCCTCCTGGTTAAGAAACCCATGACACTGCCTCCTGGTTAAGAAACCCATGACACTGCCTCCTGGTTAAGAAACCCATGACACTGCCTCCTGGTTAAGAAACCCATGACACTGCCTCCTGGTTAAGAAACCCATGACACTGCCTCCTGGTTAAGGACCCGTAAATAAATAAGCATACAGTATTTATAATGTATACAATAACTACTTGCATTGCTTGTCTATTGGGATCAAGTTAAGATGGGTCCCAACTGTACATAAACGCTTCTAAATCAACACCATTGCCTTCCCCTTTCAGGGCAAATGTAATATTTTGTTACCAACCAATCGTATTTCTCAATCCATTCATGTAGAAAGCCAGTTCAAACTAACAACCGAATATGTAGACATTTTTTTTTTAAATCTGAAAAACTACCAGGATGAATATAATTTAAACCCGGTTACTTAAAATCATAGTTGTGACAGGTCTTGGTGTACAGTTGTAAAAGACACCCCAAAATCATGCATTGTATGACAAAATCTTAGGAGTAAACAGGTCTGGTGTATGGAATTGCAAACAGGAATATTGAAATAAGCACAAAAAAACTTTTGCCACCAATTTTATTACAAAATGTATGAAATGTGTTTCATATTACACCGCTACTTTAATTTGTTCACCTGGAATGTCAGGGACAGTGGGGCAAAGTATCATATGGCTGAATGATAAAAATGGTCTAAGGATGGTACATCTCTTCAAGACAGCGGTCATTAAGCCTCTACTTAAAAAAAAGTGGCCTGGACCCAAATGACTGCAAGAATTTTCGCCCGGTCTCCAACATGTCCTTTGTATCTTAGATTCTTGAGAGAGTTGTGTCACTGCAGCTTGTGCAGCATCTTAACACTTATGACTTGCTTGATAAGTTTTAATCTGCATATCGACCTGGGCACAGCTGTGAGACTGCACTGCTTCGTGTCATGAATGATGTTCTTTGTGGTGCTGACCGTGGCAATCTGACAGTACTGGTCCTGTTGGACCTCAGTGCTGCTTTTGATGTGATTGACCATAAGCTTCTTCTGTCAAGACTTCGGAGCGTCTCTGGAACTGCACTTCGCTGGTTTTTTTCTTATCTGACTGACAGGACTCAGCAAATTGTAGTGAAGCAGGCATCTTCCATGGACACTTCCGTTACCTGCGGTGTGCCACAGGGCTCGGTTTTAGGACCCATTCTGTTCTCCATATACACTAGCCAGCTAGGTAAAATTATTGAAAGTCATGGTATTTGGCGCAAAATATTTGCTGATGACACAGAACTGTACAAGTGTTTCCGCCCTAATCCCTTGGAGTGTGCTTCTGCTGTTTGGGCTGTCGAGGACTGCTGTAAAAGAATGGATGTCATCAAACGGATTAAAATTAAATGATGATAATACTGAAGCAATTGTTTGTGGTTCAGACACCAATCTTCGGAAAGTTGCTATCACCTCAATAAAAGTTGGTGAATCAGAGATCCCGTTGTCCTCCACTGTCCGAGATCTTGGTTTTTATATTGACAGTAAACTCAGTATGATTCCACATATCAGTTCTGTAGTCAGAGCATGCTTCTGTCATCTACCCGCCCTGGGTCAGCTGCGTCCTCAACTCAATAAGAGAACAGCAAATGCTGTAGCGGTAACTCTAATCCAGTCAAGATTAGATTTCTGTAACAGTTGTTTGTGGGGTTTACCTCAGAACCAAATTCAGAGACTCCAGAAGGTACAAAATTCTGCAGCACGCATTGTATCGCGGATAAAGAAATCTATCCACATCACCCCAGTTCTTCGAGATCTCCATTGGGTTCCTGTGAGTGAGCGCATTAACCACAAAATTCTGTCCCTGGCGTACAGCTGCATAGAAGGCTCTGCACCGGAATATCTGAAAGAACTGCTTTATAAACATGTAACCTTAAAGAACCTGTGGTCCTCAACTCAGTCCTTACTGAAAATTCCTAGTGTGAATGAACACAGAAAAAAGTCGTACGGAGTGGGCTCTTTTGAAGCGATAGCGCCAAAGTTATGGAATAGTTTACCTCAATCTTTGAAGAGTATTGAAAAGGATAGAAAATCAGTTAGGAAACATTTAAAGACTTTTTTGTTTAAACAGATTTGAGGAAACCAGAGCGCAGCGAGCATGCTAAAGTAGCATGGATACCAGCGCTATAGAAGTATCCAATCAATCAATCAAAGCAAAGTATACAGTAAATTCGATATATATCTGAAACATATTTTGAGCCAATAATATCATCGATCAAAAAGGGATGAATTATTATTGAAATAAAAATTTCCTTTTATAACCATGTCATTTTTTATTTTTGAGCTGCCATATTGACTTCAAAACAAATTCCGTAAATGTTATTAGCTAAATAAACATCACAAGATATCACAGCGCTGTGAACATGCTAAAATAGCATGGACACAAACCCTATAAAAAGTATTCAATCATCATCATCAAGATAGAGGCAACTTTTTAGTACCACGTATTTAAAAATTATTTATTTTCTGTTGGTTGTCATGTTCTACCAGTCACCAACTGGTATTGTGCACCAAAGCTTATATCATAATTGTAAAAAATTATGTGAACACAATATTGTTCTTCCAGTCACTTCTTTTGAATGAGCCATATAATCTAATACCCTGTCACTTCTGAACAGGAATGATAAGGTTTTTTAGCCCCATTTTGAGGAGATAAATTTCTTAAGAACTGTTCATTTGTAACAAAATATTTTACTTTTTTGTAAGCATGTTCTACTTGCCTGGTGAAATAGCCAATAAAAAATTTATGCATCCAACAATATCAGATCTTGCACTGACTTTTAACAAAATATAGAAGATTTAGTTGTTTTTCATTTTAAATTATTATCATCATATCTTACATTTCAACAATATCTTTTTAACAGAACAAAGGGAAAACAAAAATTCATAAAGAAGAAGAAAACAAGCAGTGTTACTTTCAAATATAGTTATTCCGCAATTAACCAATTACAAATTATTGTTCAATAAGGGGAAAATATATAATAAATCAAATCAAAAGTCCAGAAGCCAGCAAATAAACATTCATCTGACCTACATAACATAATTGAATAGAAATATCACAGTCCTGATAATCAGCATTTCATAGAGTGACGAATAAAGAAACACTGGCACTAGATAAAACTTTATGGCAAGTAGATAAAGAATTATTTTCAGTTTTAAAGCTCTGTAATGTTGATTAATCTTGAGATCTACTCATTTTGTCTGTTCTCATCATATACACCCTTCATTGTTAAATATACAATATGACAAGTTAGATGTTTTATATGTTAAATATTAATATTATTAAGAGTGTGCATTATCCAATAATTGTGAAAAGAAACAAGCTATTAATTTTGTGTTTGTTTTTTGCTATTTGAAATCCCTCAACATCAAACTGTTGGCTCAGCATTTAGATGAAGTGGCTGCATCTCTCCATTAAATAAAAAGTATACATCAGTATTCCGTTATTTTTCAGGGATAGCTTACAAGATGATTACCTTCTTAATGGTTAAGTTCACATGAGAAGTCATGAGTGTATAACGACCAATCGAATTCCTGAAGTTTTAAGTCCAGACCCACATATAATGCACTAGCCTGCTGTTGGGTTAGCAATGAACTGTGGAGCTGAAAAGGGACATCACTTACAGCTGTATTGTGATAGTGCCCTAATAGACTAGCAGAGGCTGGTGGTGGCTCATCTTTAGCAGAAGGAAGCTGCTCTGACACCATGCCATTTGAATATGAGGTTGGATGATCAAATTGCTGGGTTTTGTAATGAAAAAAAAAAGAGAATATTTTAAAATTTCATAGCACTTATAATAAATAGAACTTAATTCCAAGTCATATAGGGAACAAACTTTAAGCTTTCAAAAAATCTTTAAGCTAATTAAAAATTAAAGTAAGCAATGAAAGAACAATATTTTTATTAAAATTAAAATAAATTTAATATGAAGAGTATTCAATGAGCGGTGTGATATATTTACTTCTTTTAATTGCTGCAAATAAAACTGGGAAAATATTATTTTTACTTAATATTTTTTGGTGAAAATATAAAGTTAGAACTGTTTTCTCTAAATTTTCCAAACCAGCCAAACTTGAATGCCCCCTTGAATATAGAGTGACCCAACTTTGCCATTCACCATAACCAGCAGACATTTGCTGCTGTACTTAAAAAAGTGAATTGATAAGACAAAAACAATTTGTGTAAATAAAACAGAAATATGTTCAGCTTTAATGATGATTTTACAAAATACAAAAGTAAACATTTCAGGAAATGCCTCATCAGTACAAAAAACAAAACATTTAAATAATTATAAATTAAATTAACATAATATATTTACATGTATCCACCTAAAAAATAGAAAAGAAAAAGAGTGGATGCAAACCCAGACAAAAAAAAGTTAAGCAGAACGGAAAGGAAGTGAGTGAAAGTAAAATTTAAAAACCAAACAGGAAAAAGACTTGGCAGCTACGTAAAATTGTGGATTTGGTTTTTACTGTATGGAGTCAATGTACCAAATCTTGTTATTAATTTATTTTCCATGAAAATCCCATCTGGTGTATTACTTACTTACAGCATAAATGTCTAAAATTCCATCATAGTTAGTGCTACTGAAATGTTTGGAAACAGGACAAAGGGCTCGTTTATTTATATTATAGAGGTGTTTTCTAAAACGGTCTCCAAGGCAATGTCCTGTCTCTCATACATATAATTTACTGTACTTTTTACAAAGGATGGTGTAAATCAACTTGCGACTTTGTTTAATTAGTTAAAATAGTTAAGCATTTCTTTAAGTTTTTTTCAAACTGATTAAAACTAAACCATTTCCTGCAAATGTTTATTTAAATGTTGAGCACTCTTATTTTATCAAATGTTCAGTTCATGTTTAAAGCAGTTTTCATTAAACCCAGTTCTGAAATGAGGTATATACTAAATTATCAATAACAAAATGCAAAATAAAAAAATATTCAAGAAATTTGCCGTCCCATTATTTTAAAATAAGTTATGTCAGTTATAAAATGCATAGTTTTAAAAATGAATGCCCATTTATATTTTTTGCCGTGGGACACTAACTATGAAAGGCAAAGAGATAAAAAAACATGAACTGAATATTTGGTGATGGGTGATTCCAATTAAAGACAAAATGTAAAAAAATATTTTGACTGCTCAAAATTACCTTATCACTGTTGCTGTTCTCCCTCGACTGATCACTATAAGAAATTCCACTCCCCATATCATTACTTGAGTGGTCAACTAACACATATCCTTCACCTTCTTGATCTATGGTATTTCTAAATGATGGCTCGGCAAGGAAAATTTCTCTTTCTTCAAAATGTGAAAATTTCTGATGAAATGATGTCTGCTTTGTCAATTTTGAAAAGAAACTTGATAAATCCATGGCATTGTTATCAACATTGCTTCCATTAATTGAGGAATGACCTAAGTTCATAAGAAGATATAGTAAAGTAGAAAACCATTAATGACATATTCATCATGAGTAAAATGCACAAGATAACTAAATAATAGTAAAAAAGTTTAGTAAATTTACAAGTACTCTAAAGTTGTCCAAAACTGATCAATCAAATTGATTCAATTGAAACCACAGCTATCCGTCAGATCAGCTCCATCCCCCACTACCTCACAGTTAGTGCAACAAAAACACTAGTGTATGCTCTTGTTCTCTCTCGTCTTGACTATTGCAACTCTCTTCTGTCAGGTCCACCAAAACACTTCTTAGAAAAACTACAAAAGTTTCAAAACTCAGCTGCTAGGCTAGTTTTAAAGGCAAAAAAAGGTGATCACGTCACTACTTCATTAGCTCCCTGTACAAGCACGGACTGACTATAAACACTCTGCCACAACTTTTTCTCGAATTCCTGCCCTTCCTATCTAACCAAACTTCTCTCTGTCTATTCACCCCTTCGACAGCTTCGCTCCTCCGCAGACGGGTGTATTCTTTCTGTCCCCAAGACTCACACAAAAACATACTGTGAACGATCTTTCTCTTTCTGTGCCCCAAAACAATGGAATTTTCCAATACACATCCGCAATATATGAACGATAACAGCCTTCAAAACTGAACTCAAAACACATCTCTTTAAACTCTACTATCCCTCTAACCATTAAACGATGCTGCTGAGTGCCGTCCATGGCTTCACAAGTAAATTGTTATGGAATGGTTGGGGGAATACACATTTGTTTTGTTTCTTTAATTAATGTAAGTTAATTTTTAAGTTCATGATAATTGTTGTTAAGTTGTAATTGTATGTACAGCGTGGTGAGCCCAGCCCTAGGCTGAGGTACCACGCTATAGAAAACTACCAATAATAATAATTTTTTTTTTTTAAATATAACAATTTATGATATTGTGGCCTAGTAAAATACTTAACATAGTAATAGTAGGCATCTTTCATATTATGTTCCTACCTTTTACTAATATAAATTCTATAGTTCATTAAGCCTAACAACACTACACCAATAAATTAGCCCTAGTAGCCCTATACCTCTTAGTTATAGTCCTACTATAACTTACAAACAACAACACAAAATTTGTCAGGTTAGTGAACTTAAGACTTACTAACGGATTAATAACAAGTTAAAATAATTGGCATGATTTACTGATAAGACTCAGCATGGGCCAGATACTCAACTTTATAAAATAAACTGAAATGTTATTTTAAGTTTTTATTTTCAAATTCATTCTTTCACTTTGATTTTGTCTCATGACTTTAATTTAACTTTAGCCAACACCTTTGCTTTGGTTGTCTTTTCTTTAGCCGCCACTTGTTATTAGAGAGTTGCACCACCCAGAATAACACCTACATGCCTACATTACATTGTCAATTTAGTCCTTACTACACTTACCGTACTGACTTAAGTTTAACTTTAAAGACTCAGACTTATTAGATAATAACATAGCCTAAGTTAGTTACATAAACATACCCAACTAACTCATATTTCATTCAAATATAGTTAGGTAATACTCATGGCCTAACTAAGTTAGTTAGATACCCAACTCACTAAATATATTTAATAATATTTGAATGAAATATGAGGGTCTGTGTTCAAATTCAAGTCCTGCAAAATAAATAAAAATTGGAACAAGATATGTTTAGTTTAAGCTTGAAATAAAAATATAGGACAATTACAAGGACCTTTCACCCAACTATTAACTAATAATATAAATATAATATGACATAATATGATATAATATAAGGTAAATTCGGATAGATCGTACCGCGTTTTTTTACCATGGCCGCCAACTTGATTGCCATGACCCATAAAATTAAAACGTTAAAAAATAATGAAAAAATTTCCTAAATGTATCCCTCACCCTAAATCTATCCCTCACCCTAACATGAACTATGATTTTTTATTGATGAACCCTAAATCTACCCCTAAGCCTAAACGGTAAACCTAACCTAAAAAAATGAGGTACGATTTATCTTAATTAGCCAAATTGGGTGAACAACGACAACGTACCAAACAAATTTTAGCCAATTTTAGTATAAGTCATCGCAACAAATACTGACTGAAAGAGAAACCTAAATTTAATTACCTTTAACTTTACTGAGCAATAATAATAAGACTGGGGTGATATAAATAAATCAAGTAACAGCGACCAACTACGTATGCATGACTAAAAACGAAAATAGGGCTCCGAAAATAGTTCATTTTATCAGGGCTTCCTGGCTACAATTCACTTTTCAAAATTCCCAAGATTTGGTAAAAACCAATTTCCCAAGATTTCTCAAGGTTATAAAATATACTACCAGAGAGTAAAAAATTGTACTAATTAATGATTAGATGCATAATAGTTAATCATTCTAGGGAGCGGATACAGAGAAAAATGACAGATGAAGAGTATCCAACTTTTGACTGCTCTTGCACTAAAAATGTGTGCTAACATCTGACCAGCCATCTGCAGTGCACAGACAAACACACATTAAATAAATCTTATATTGTTAAAAGTCTAAAAATATACGACTATTTGCACTCATTAAATTGTTTAAAATAATGTAAGAACCAGTCAATTTTTAAGATTAAAATTTTAATAGAGAAAACATGATTGTTGACGTCAACTAATCTAAACCCCTCCCCCTTGTCAACAATTTTCAAACATCCCCCCCCCCCCCTATTTTTTTGACGTAATTAATGGACGCCCCATTCTGCCCATAGCCTAAGTGAATCATTTTTCATAGGCCACTCGCTCTCCCGCGATTCGTAGATCTGAAATTCTGTTTATGTAAGTATTTGAACTTGACGATAACGGTCAAAATTATTTTAATGCTTTGATTTTTCACGATTTTCAAAATGTAGAATCGTCATTGTCTTAATTGTCCTGCAGTAATTCATCTTTAAATTAAATTAAATCTAAAACTTTTAGATCTTTAAAGTTAAAATTTTTATTACACCATTTTACTTTTCTTTCTTTTATTTTTGCCAGTTTTGATTAATCCTTACCCTCTCCCTTCCACTGGATAACGATAAATTATGTAACAAGATATGTTTAGGCACGAGAGATTGTCAAATACATTTTTGACTCAATGTAAATTTTCCCCAAGGTTTCGTCCAATTTTCAAAATTATTCCTCAGATCCCAAAGAGCATAGTGAATTCCAAGGTTCTTGGGAAGGTTCCCAAGGTCTGGTAGCCCAAAGAGCTGATTGGTGCGACTAAATTGAGATACAGGGTTAAAAACAACATTTTTATTGATGCATTTCTATGGCATTATCCCACTTTTAAAATCAACAAAGTCATCAGCTGCTTTATTTATTCGAATAGTTTATTCTATAAAATAATATCATTTAAAAATCCTTAAAATTGGATAAGCATTAGGATAAGGGCGTCTGTTTAAGTTTCGTTTAAAATAGAATATATAACAATGAAAACAAAAGACAATTATTCGCTTATTAAATGCCTTTAAAACTGAGCATTTATTTTTTTGCGAAGTTTGTTTTGTTTTTTTGAATGAGTTTGAGGAATTTATTTCTTATTTTAAATTTTAATAATAGTAGGCCTACCTAATGGTATTTCATGATATGTAATGGAGTTTTTTTACACCAAGCATTTCTGGAAACTTTCGAATTCGACACTCAACACAACGACATCATACTGTTTGACAGCGTGCATGACAGGATGCTTTGGTTAGTGTGGCTTGCTGAACACCGTCTAATATTAAATACGAAACAGCAATAACTGCGGTAGCTGTCTACTCCTATATCTTTAGTCCCATGTACTGAGTCACCAGATGGTTACTCATGGAAATGCCGTCCGTCAATGCAATACTAATGAGACTAATACGAGATGCAGTGTACGCACTGGCTGGGTCATTTTTTTCAAACTGTGGGTTAGCACACAAAAGATCGTCATAATGGTATACTATTGGATTTATGAGGTAGTAAAAGCAAGCACTTTATGCTTTTTGAAAGCATTGAAAATTTGATCACCATTGTTAACTACAACAACTTTTTTTCGCATTGAGTGTCGCAATTGGTATCAAGCTCAAAAAGTTCAGCTTGGGGTCTTTGATTATCACATTTGAACATGTGATTGGTAAATCATAATTAAACTCCTCGATCAATGAATTTTATTTGTGTTTTTAATTTGGGACCACCGTTAATTATAGTATACAGTATACAACAACGATGTCGGCAAAAGTCCTCTCCAGCTACCGATAACACAAAGACTAAATGGTACAAAACAAATAACAAATTAAAAAGATTTTACATTTTATGCTCTGGGCAGTCCAAGAAAAAAATTGAACTGTTTAAAATGTTTTAAATAAAATAAAATTAAACCAGTCAATCACTGTGTTTTGCTTCTGTATTTGAGACTCATGCTTTGTAGCATCTTGAGGAAAATCATAGGCGAAACAGTATATGAGAATGACTTATTTAGATATGGTAGATGGCTCCTAGATTCCAAGTGAAACATGAGCCATCGTGTATACTTTTCCTTAAACTTAAACCACAAATTGAACACATCCAAACATGTTTATCAATACCTTGATTGTAAGTTGCCAGTTTACAAGCCACATTGCAATTGTTGCATTCCATTTTGTTCTTTAAAAGGGAGAGTCTTGCAAGAAATTCCATTGTTGTATTGACATTATTTGCTGCTTCACAATGTGTGTGCATAAACCAAATCTCAGTCCAAAGTGCTGTATCATTTACAATTTCCGTTGGATCAACAATTTAAATTCTAGTTAATCTTGGTCGTCCTGCCATTTTCAACAAAGTGATCCCACTACCATTAATACATCAAAATGAGTCCATATAATCACCAGCCCTCATTTTAATTAGCGCAATTCAGTCAACCTAAGCTCATTGGCATACCAAAAAGGGGAGGGGTGCTCAAATTACAGCTGACCAATCATGGACAACATATTTCAAATATTATTTGCTTACCATCAGTCATGAGGTGACCATAAGTAAATGACCCCACGCTCTCATGGCGGATTCATAAAAACACAACGATGGAAATCCATTAGAACAGTGGTTCTCAATCTTCCTAATGCACGAACCATTTAATACTGGTACAGTTCCTCATGTTGTGATGACCCCCCAACCATAAAATTATTTTCGTTACTACTTCATAAATAAGTTTTTCTGATGGTTGTTGACGTCCCCTGAGTTAGGGTCGTTCGACCCCCAAAGAGTTCGTGACCCACAGGTTGAGAACTGCTGCATTATAAAAATGAAGAAACACTGGAGCTTTGTCATAATCACTATATCATTTTTTTAAACTTACCTTGTTCCTGGTACAACTATTTATGTGAGTGTGTAGCTTGTGGGGGCGGGTCTGAGGTTACACCATTATTTAATACTTCATCGTATGAAATAGTTTTAACGGCACCCATCAGAAAGGCGGTCCCCCCCGCACCCCCCCCCCCCAAAAAATATATATATTTTAAATATTTTTAGTTTGGGAGTGCCGTTCTGAGAGTACCCATCTAATTAACACAAGTATTTATTTTCACACTATCTTGGCCTGTTGATGAACATTCCTTCCACTAGGTCACGAATTTGAAAAGGGCGCCCGTGGAGAGGGAAATAGTGCACCTATTATATAGTACCTAAATGCAACCCACTGCTATTTGCCCCCCACCCCCAGGGCGAGTTCTACAATAATTTGCAGAAATTAAATAAACGTCCTATTTATTGTAAAGAAATTTGTGAATTAATTTAAAAACCATTTATGTTTAACATCTTCTTGGAGAGAATTATGTCAGATGCACTGGAAGCGCATGAAGAGACAGTCAGCATTGGTGGCAGGACAATCACCAACCTACGTTTTGCGGATGACATAGATGGACTGGCTGGAAGCGAAAAAGAGCTAGTCAAGCTAGTCAAGTTAAGTGTCTAGTCAAGACTTATCGTCCTTTGGCATGCAAATCAGTGCAGAAAAGATAAAATTGATTGCGAATAACACCACCGGCATCTCCACTGAAATTTAGGTTGGGGAGGAAAGATTAGAGACAGTAGGCAGCTTTAAGGGCTCCAAGCCCAAATTGATGGACAGGATTGCCCAGGCCTCAACAGCACTAAAGAGGCTAAAGAAAATATGGAACGACAAAAATATAGCCCCCAGCACCAAAATCAGGCTGATGCGAACATTAGCCCTCTCCATTTTCTTGTATGCCTGTGAGTCCTGGACATTAACAGCAGAACTTGAAAGAAAAATAAAGGCGATGAAGATGAGATGTTTCAGAAACATTCTTGGAATCTGCTATAGAGACCATATCTCTAACAAAAAAGTGAAAGAAAGGATTTGTCAAGTAATTGGGCAGTATGATAACCTCCTGGTGACTGTAAAAAAGCGCAAACTGGAATGGTATGGCCACGTGTCAAGAAATTTGAAGAAAACAAGGGCTCGCCAAAGAAATCATGCAGGGCACAACAAGAGGAGGGAGAAAAAGAGGAAGACACAGAAAAATATGGGAAGATAACATCAATGAGTGGACGGGACTAAAACTAGGCGATGCTGCGCGTAGTGCAGAAAACAGAGATGAATGTAGTTAATGTAGAAGGGTAGTTTTCATGTAAACTGTGGCGCCCCAACAGTCCAAGGACTAATGGACATGATGATGAAATGTGAATATCCAATTTTATTAGTGAAACAAGACCTTTATTTCACAATAATAAACCGATAAAGATACCTAAAATATGTGAGACCTAAATATTTAAAATTGTTTAGAAAGAAATATCGGACACCTACAGATAATTAAATTTGTAAAAATTAATTTTAATCTATATAAATGTACATCCAATTGGGCAACTTTTATAAGCTATCTTGAAAGACAGAAGAGTTCTCCTCAATTTAACACAATGGTGCCGTGAAAAACAAAAGATTCATGAAAATGGACTGCTTTTGAGCTCGTAAAATTTGTTTAAGTTAAATTGTTGTTGTATTCCAACAAAAAGATGGTATTTTACTTTTAAAAATACTTTTAATGAAGTTGCATGAGGTAAAAATTTATTTTTCTAGAAACATTATAATTTTAATTTGAGACCACCGTTCTGAGGAGTACCGGCCGAAGTAGGCGCCCTCGCCGCTAGACCTTACCAAACTCAAAGCCAAACCATGACCATGGTCCATGCCCTAAACCTAATGCCAATAGTAGTAATACTAAAGTAAATTTCGCCGTAGTTACCAGTACTTATGACGTTATGGCTATGGTGCTAGAATTAGTATTTAGTATAAGTCTACTAAACTAAAACTAATTAACTATTATTAGTATTTTAATAGTACAGTGATACCTCGAGATACCAATTTAATTCGTTCCGTAACCTTGCTCAATTTGCTTGTTTCTCAAAGCAATTTTCCCCATCGAAATGAATAGAAATGCCATTAATCAATTTAATCCGTTCAAGCCCCCAAAATGTCACCCCAGTTGTTTTTGTTACGTGTTTTTGAAAAAGAAAAATGTATTTATAGATGACAAACATTGTATAAAAACATAATAAATGAGAATGTAAAGAAATAAACTGGTTTCATAAAGTGTATTTACCTTGGAAATCAGCCGACTTAAGCTTACGGAAGATGCTGGTGAAAGTGTAGGAAAATGAGCTTCACTTCGTTCACTTACTAGCTACACTACATTGTTTAATTCACTTACTCATGACACTCTTAATGCTAAACTTTATCCCTAAACTTAATGGAACTTAACTAAACTTCACTGAACTTAATTGAACTTAAATGAACAGCACAAATTTTCGTCACTGCATCCGGCCGACCCGCTGATCCGGTTTCTCGTATCTCAAATATTTCTCGTATCTCAAAGCAAAACATCGCTTGGGCGACGGCTTGTATCTAAAAAATCTTGTATGTTAGGGCACTTGAATGTCGAGGTACCACTGTATTACTATTACTATTAGTATATTTAATAGCTATAAAAATAACATGAGGTCAGACTAAACTTTGACTTAAGGCATTGGCTAATTCATAGACTTTGGATTAAAAAAATTAGGGCTAGGCAGCATGGTTCCATGATAAATGCCTGGCATGATTCCATGATAAATGGGGCAAGATTTGTGATACCGCAGGTAATGATAATACTATAATTATAATAATAACATAAATACCAGTCCATGGCCACATGGTAAAAGTAAAATACCTTTTTGTGAATTCAATTAGCTTTACCTTAGACTAAGGTGAAATTGAAATCTAAAAAGTGAATTTAAATAATTTCTTGCAAAATATGAAACTTACTTACTTTATGTTGTTTTTTTTAAGGCTAGGGCTAGTGCAATCTATAAATAAACTCAAATATTTTGAGCAATTTTTTTTTTGGACGCCCCCCCCCCCCCCCCCCCCCAATCCACATCTGCAAACCTTAAAAATTAAAAAAAAATATTTACAAAAAAAAACAATTAGTAGACAGCCTTCATGATTCTTATCACACATTTTCACCATCCCCTATCACTTAACTTTGGCATTGAATGAATCAGAATATTCCACAAGATTTTACAACACTTACAAGTTATGTTCCACAGAGGTTCTCAAACAATAGTAATGGTTACACAATCACTGGGACTGGGACAATCATCCAAAAGAATTCCACACCACAAGACAAGTATTCTCAAAATACAAATTTCAAGTATTAGCACTTCCTTCAAACTAATATCTAAAACTTACCTGACTCTCCAATATTAATGCCATTTGCTCCCATTAGGCAGACCCATAAAATATCACAACAATGCTTGAACTTTGTAATATAAAAATGCTTGCTTGGCATGTGAGAATCACTGTTAAACAAAATTTTTTATTGCTTTCTTATTTTAGTAACCATATAAAGAACCACAACAAATTTGAGCTTTGTATCCTAAAAATTATTTGGTTACTAATTAAATGTGCTACAATTATATTTTACCTCCAAAACAGATGCTTAGCAAATATAATTTAGGAAATGGCTCCTCACTCAAAAAAGGTTTCCAATCCCTGACCTATGCTATTGGTCATAATGGGTATGGCTAAAAATTACTACTACTACTACTAATATTATTAGGAAAAAGCACAAAAAAAATAAGGGAAAACCTGAAAAAATGATGCAACAAAACAATACCATGTTGAAGTTAAGTGTTTATTTTTAATTTTAATATTTTACATTGCTGTCACAGTTTGTTAGCTGAAGAAGGCTTCTTGCCGACACATAAAGATAGTATTGTCTTTTGGAGTTATTTTTTTCAGGTTCACCCCTTCTGTGTTATGCTTATTGACTTATTGCTTTCTACTTAACCTAATTGCAGTCTCTCCCCCTTATTACCATACGAATATTATTATAACTAATTCAATAGCCCATTAAATAGTAATAGTCAACAGTAGTTCAACTGATACCTAGAGTCAACTTCTTGAATAAAATTTATGCCCCTAAAAAGAGTGGCGTTCCTAGGACATGTGGCGCACACTGCAAGGAATAAATTTCCTCTGCAATGGAGATTGAGAAACATGTTTATCTAAATGAGATGTACCAGAGTAAGAATACTCACTGAGATGTACCAGAGTAAGAATACTCACACATGATTTGGGTTCAGTGCCATCAGTAGCAGTTGGTTACAAAAACATATTATTTAATTTTTATGAATTTTATTGAGAAAGATTAGGCTAATACAGTGTTTCTCAAAGTGTTTCTGCAGACTGGCACAAGGTTCTATCCATATATTTAAGTTCAAATAGAAAGAAAAAATAATGAATGAATCTAACACTAACAGTGGTTTCTCATTCAGTGGAAAACTTGTCACCATCAAACTTAAGTTTCGGAAACACTGGCTAATCAACCTAGACTATGCAATATAATTAAGAACAACATGCTAATTAACTTTCAATAACTTCGTAAAATGTATTACCGGTATTAGGCATAAGTCTATTTAACTGACAAAATTGAATCTGTTAATTCCAGTTTCTTTCTAGGTAATGTTACAGTTACAGTACCATGTTTGTGCAGTGCTGAATCAGAATATTTAGATTAGTAAACATCATCCACCATTTAATAATTAACGGTACAAAATGGATGAAAAGAGCACAACTAAGACATCCTCATCAAATGAATCTACTGAAGATAAGTCCCTGGAGTCTATGATGATGGTAATTTAGTTATTAATCAATATCATTATTACATATAGGCAGAGGCGTAACAACGGCTTGGCATTGGGGCGGTTGCCAAGGGCGCCGGCCTGCGCCTGTTCAAAAGGGCGCCGCTAAATCTCTTTTTTTAAAATTTTTATTATTTAAAAAATAAATTAGCTAAGGGCGCCAAAAACCCAGTTACGCCTCAGCATATAGGTATTTAAGCGATTTAAAGTATAAATATAAATGAACATGAAATTTAACACCTTTTATTAAATATTTTCTGTGTTTATCACTTCAGCTCAAAATTATTTGGATGAATATATGCTATAATATAAGTATGTATAATTGATACAAAGTAATTACCTCTATGCTCTCTATTTTAATCTATTTTAAATAATTTTGTCAGTTTGAAGAAAATGATTTATTTTCCTGTTCATTTTACCTTCAAAAGAGGATAACTATCTTTTTATCTAATAGACCCTTGGTTCAGTGGCACCCGCTGCCAATTCAGAGGTCTTCTTGGACGTGAAGTCCACGGCTGTGGTCAAATACAGCTCTGTTAAATTTCCAGTTCAGTTTTCAACCATTCGCCTTAACACAGATCTCAACCACCCTCCCAGTGATAGGCAGTGTTCTGGATACTACATGTTCTCTGATCAACACATGGAACAAAATGCTGCACATTTTTCTGAGTTTTCAAGGTAATGTGTTTCCTGTTACATACAGATATTGCGTAATATAAAATTCTATTCCAATTTTTGCAATCCATGATGAGAGGGATTTTTTTTTTACAGTTAAGCAAACTGTTAAATAAATAAATACTTTTGAAATAAATGCTTTTGATTTTGAGATTTTTTTGTACCAATCTAAAATATTTTTAAAAATCTATATCATGAGTTGAATGTCCATTATAAAATCGAGGTCAATTAATTTGGTCTTTATACAGTTTTTTTCAAAATTAGACTAGGAATAATTGTCTTTTCATGTTATTTAATTATAAAAATGCAATGCTGATGCTCAACTGTAATAAATTATTCATAAATATTTAATTATTTTGTAGTTTAAACATGGCAGATGCTTATCAAGATTTGGTTGGACAAGTCGATGTTATATCCTCCTCAAAGGTAAACAGCAACACCCAGTAACATCTTTTTCCCCTAAACTGGGCCATCTCAGAGCAAGTAGTGCCCCTAGTCTGTACATGTTTTTTAATCGCCAGATCTTTAATATTTGTGGAGTTCATTTGATGACTATGTGACCATTGAATGTGCTGCTTTATTCCAGAATATCAAAGCCCTGTTAAAGATGCCATACACTGACTCCCCGCACATCAGCATCATGGTTCACAGGCTTAGAAAAACATTGCTTTTAGAAGAATTTGATGTCCACAAAAACCTAATCAAGAAGCAGGCAGTAAGTTCATGTTACTGATTTGATTCACTTTTTTGTAGATTCAGTGTGCAAAAAATATGTTGACATAGATTACAAGTAATTAATGTTAACTATTGTGTTTATATAAATAAAGCAAGTTCCATGTTTCCCAAGTTGTAATATCTCTCATTTCTTGCTGACCCAACACAAACTGAGAATGAATTGATGAATGGTTAGTATGCGACCTATATAACATTATTGATCGAAATCTAGTGTTTTTGGTATTACTGAGTGTGTTTTAAATTTTACAGCAATGTTAAGTATCCAAAATTTACCTATTACAACATTTACTTTAACTCTTTCTCTTCGGATCAACGCTCCCATCGTCGATTTTTAAATGAGGTTTTCTGATGTATCGATGGATCATCAATGCATAAAAACCTGTTTGTTTCGGTTCTTTTCTTAGCTTTTGGTTTTAATTAGTTTTAATCAAATCTAGAAAGATTTCCCTTTGATAAACACACAGATTTTCTTTCATTCAACAATTTTTTTTTATACTGAGAACGAAGTGTTTGAAGCGATTGTTTTGATTATCTATTTTATTTTTGTTTACAAACATGAAATCTTGACTTGACCCATCTGGCGATCGATCTAACAAAGATTAAAAATATTACTCTGATGACATTTCAGACAGTGAATTTATGATTTCAGATGCAGAGGCTGATTCTGATGAATCATATAATTATTGATTGATTAGATATTTATATAGCGCTGGTATCCATGCTAATTTAAGATGCTCACTGCACTCTGGTTTTCTTAAATCTATTTAAACAAAAAAGTCTTTAAATGTTTCTTAAATGAGTTTTTATCCTTTACCATACATCATTGGCTGTTCTCTTATCGAGTTGAGGACGCAGCTGACCCAGGGCGTGCAGATGACAGAAGCATGCCCTGACCACAGAACTGATATGTGGAATCATTCTGAGTTTACTGTCAATATATAAGCCAAGGTCTCGGACAGTGGAGGACAACGGCATCTCTGATTCACCAACTTTTATTGATGCGATGGCAACTTTCCGAAGATTGGCGTCTGAACCACAAATAATTGCCTCAGTCTTATCAGCACTTAATTTTAGTCTGTTTGATGACATCCATTCTTTCACAGCAAGACAGCAGTCCTCGACAGCCTGAACAGCAGCAGCACATGCCAAGGGATCAGAGTGGAAACATTTGTACATAATTATAATCCTAGTAGTAATATTAGTAATACTAGTGACAAAAGAATGAAATTGATAATTCATCAATTGATGAACAACCAGCCTCACCCCCAGCTAAAGTGCCTTGTAGAAGAGCTACAGCTGTTCCTACTATAAATAATGTAGATTCTAATAGGAAAGCTCCTGATCTTAGCACTAAAACTGAGTGCAATTTCAGATTTTTACCTTTGAAAAATGTAGGTGCAAATTTGGAGCTTGTATTGTGGCTAGTAAGTCAAATGACCTTGACTGTTTTTTTACTTTGCTAGACACGCATATTATTCACAAGCTTCTACTATCAATAAATGAGTATGCTTCCTACAGAATTAACATCAACATACCAACATGCAAGATATCTATTTTTAGAGACTGGAAACCTGTCAATAATTATGAGACCTACAAATTTCTAGTAGTAATAACAATGGTGGGGATAAACTCTCATCCATTTGTTTGTGACTTTTGGACAATGGGATGCATACACCCTGGTATGTCACAATATTTCAGAGAGAACAATTCTCTGCATGATAAAAGAAATAAGTGTAAAATGTAGCCTTTTATTAGCTCACAATACCAGAAGATCAGAGAAAATCTAGAAAAATAAACCTCAGAAATTCAAACTACAACTTGTGGACAGATAAACAGAATATGCTGCGACCATTATTTCAGAGAGTAAAAAATGTGTAAGTTCCAGGCTGTGGTCATTCCTGTGCCATTGAGAGACTTATCTAGCAAAACAGGTGCCTATTAGCTCCAAAAAGGACAGTGTGAAAACACTGTAGAACAGGGCGAACTACCGGTATATGTTTGTGCTGGATGTAAGTCAAATCCACACATCCATATGGATTGTTTTTAGGCTTACCATGGGTAACCCAGATGAAAAGATATGACAAATTTATGGTAAATGTTCCATTTACCATAATAAATGTTAATACATACAAGGATACACTGCAAATATTTTCTAATAGCAACAGATTGTTTCAAGTGGAAATAGTTTTTTTCTGACATTTTTTGTGTGGCTGTGACAATATGCTCTGTGTATTTTTTTTTAATGTGATCTTTATTATTTGTGATACACATATGGATATAGCTCAGGAAAAAAAAACATTTTTGTTATACTTTGGATTATAAATTTCTCTTTGTGTGACTTGGAATGAGTGTCTTGTGAATATTTGGTGAGTTTTTAATTTGATATTTGTATTTTCCTTAAATCATAATCACATGCATATATTAAAATTTAAACATAAGTCTGTATTGTCTGTAATGAGCATGCATTTACCTTTAATTCTATACAAAATGTAACATTTTTTGGTGAAAAACAAAAAAGTTATGATGGTTTAGAGATAACATAGTAGTGCATAACAAATATGCCAAATAGATAATTTTGTCAGAACATAGAAATTAAGTCCGTAGAGAAAGAGTTAAAATGTGATTTTGGTGTAAATTGTTTTTTCAGCTGTATATTGAAGTATAACTAGAAGTAATGATATTACATGACAGTCCACAACATAGGCCTATAATCTTATATCAGTTCATTGTGGTTCATTTACAGGAGGAGTGGAGTTGGTTAAAATCATATTTCCAGAATGTCATTGTCAAGGGACAAGAAGATAAGGTCATTTGAAAATTAGAATTATTTGCTTATTTTTAGCCACCTTTAAACCCAAAACATGTAACAAATCTTTTTATGTTGACTTTATATGGAAAACTATTTAAATCTTTTTTAAATCTAGATCTATGTATAATTAAAATTAAATGTTTGATTTATTAATATTTTTACAGACCAAATGGTTGGTCAGTGCAAATCCCAAACGAGATTCTTTTACAGAAAACATGTACATGAATCTAATTCGTCACAGGTATGTAATGTAAAATAAATATAATAGACATGTCAGCCATTTTTATCAATTCAGTCTATATATTTTTGAATGACAAGGTGTCTTTCATAGAAAAGTTATTCTATGACTGACCATTTTAACATCTTATAACACTTGAATAATTTCCTAGTTTTGACATGAAGCTTTTTCTCTTGTTTTCATGAAACATATTTTTCACAAAATCACCATTAGATTTTGAAATGAATCTAGCCTTTGTTTTATATATCCACAATTTTATTGTAATGGGGAAAACAAGAGTCTATTTGTAATAATATATTTCTAAATATATATTTATAGTCACTGTGTAAATTTATATTTTTATTTATTTATATATATATTTCTTCGCTGAGTCTATTTGATGACTATTTGACCATTTAAGGTGCTGCTTTATTCCAGAACATCAAAGACTTGTTAAAGAGATATATATATATATATATATATAAACTGAAATTCTTTGAAAAAAAATACTTTTCTAGTTACTTCACAATCATTTTGATAATCCTCATTTAATATATGACAATGAACAAACAGTTTTGCAGCTAGCATTGGTGACAAGCAATGCACAGCACTCCAAGCAGCAGAAGAAAAATCAAAGCAAGTTCATCCAGTACCACAAAGCTCAGAGGCAAGTCAAATCACCCCCCCCCCCCCCCCCCCCAACCAACCAGCCTGAGCAATTTATGCAGTAGAGCTTGATTGAAATAGAATTTAGATGTCAAAAATATAATTTAAGGATATCTAATAGAAATACCAGGATCATTGGGCCTTACTAATCTGAATGTGCTGCCATAATTATAATTATTCACTAACTTAAATCTTTAAAAAAAAAACTGATAGAAAATTAAAATTTTATTCACATATTTTGATCTATCTCTATTTCTTAAACACATTGAACCATAATTTTATGAAGTAGTTTATGATAAACTTTTATGAACAATATTAGGATTTAAAAGGTTTCCACCATGAAACACTGTGGAAGTTTGAAGACATCAGTATGTTGATAGACAGTGACCTACCAATATTCGGTAGTGGAGAAACGCCTCGTCCATGTATCAGTCTTCGTCTCAGAGATGCCAGATCTCCACCCATTAATATCCTGACTGGACTGGATTACTGGCTAGATAACTTGATGAGCAATGTCCCCGAGGTGGCCATGTGTTATCATGTTAATGGACTTGTGCAGGTAATGAGTTCTTGTTAAATGAGGTGCTTTGAATATAATTTCATCCATGTTTGCTAACTGATTTTTTATAAACTTCTTCTGGCTATAATTAATTAAACATCTTTTAAACTTTTAACCATTTGATTACACAAACTTATAACATGGGGTTTTAAAAAATATATTTAAAAACATTTTTTTTAACATTTGAAGTCAAAATAACATGTCCTTCTGTAGCTCAGATCAGCTCTTATTTTATAAATGAGTTATATAATTAACGTGTCTGACATAAAAAAATAGCTGCATATGTTTATATTTACATCTTTTTACTATTAAAATACATCATAAGAGTAAAAAAAAAAATATACAGAATGTTGAATTAGTCTCAGCATTCACTTTCTATATTTTTCACTTAAAAAATATATAATGTATCTTCCATCAAGAAATATGAAGTGATGCGGACAGAAGACATTCCGAATTTGGAGAACTCAAAATTTGATCCGAATGAAGTCCTTGACATTGCCCAAAACATTATGTCTTTCATCAAAAGGAATGCTGCAGTGGAGGGTCACACATATTGGCTCTATAAAAGTAAAAGGATTTCTCAATAACCATTGTTTCAAAAATGTTTTGTCAACCAGGATCATAATTACAAGTCATTAAAAACATTTTTTATTATTCCGATAAGTTAAATTACAACTATGAAACAAAATACCCTTAGTATAATTTAATATTTAATATTATAATTTAATATTAAATTGAAAGCTCTAATTTTGAGAAGGGTTAAAGAGGGGATCACATGAAAGTCACATTAATACAACAAGTGAATTTAGTGCAGAAATTATTCATTACTATTATTTTGGCATCTTTGGATCTTTCATAAGTCTAGATTCATCTGCACACCTGAAGGCCAGAAATATTTTGAGATTTGTTTTTGTTACCTTGAGCTCAGGTCAAAATGATGAGATGGTGAAGCTCTATGACCTGACAGACTACTGTAAGAATGAGATAGCAGAAGGAGACAACCCGTTCACCGTTCCTGTTGGATTACTGTGCCACAGAGTGGGGAGGAACCTGAAAAGGACGGGACAGAGACGAATGGCAGACGCACGTGCAATGTTTGAAAACTGTCTGAGGCTTTTGGAGGAAACAAAACATGCTCAAGTAAGACGTTATCTTTTTAACAATGTGTGTTTCCCTAATGGAAATCTTTATCTTATTTATTTACATTTACCAGGTAATTATCGTTTGAAACTTCAAAAATGTGTGTTTGAACTTTTCATCAAATTAGTTATCTTTCATATTTTTTGATGATTTTGTCAAAATTAACATTGCAACAAAGCTTGTAATATCACAACTATTGCTATGTTAGATGGATGTTATGTCTGTAGGTTTTATTTGAATGTGTTATTACATGCCTATTCTTGAATGTGATTTTACCTGCCTATTCTTACCTACCTTTTTTCAGGTGTGTGCTGATGCCCACTTCCACCTGTGTGACATGTGGGTGCCCGATAAATCAGTTCATGATGTTTGGCAAGAGAAAGGCAAAATTTCAGAACCGGTACAACTTAACTCCCTGTATACCTTATCCTTACCTGCACATCTTAACTTACCTGTAGAACTTAACCTTATCTGTTTATGAGACTTAGTTCTTTATAATGTACTACATTATGCCAGTAAATCTTTTTTTTTTTTTAAATCCATACATCAATAAAATTTAGAAACTAAAAGAACTGTTTTAAACATATTTACAATCATAATTCTGTAAAAAAATTATTTGGGGAAATGTTTATAATTACTTTCTTTATCTGGAGTAAGCTCCCTTCCAAAGGATAAATGTCATGATTAAATTTCAGATGCTAGAAAAAAACAACTCTTTATTCATTTTAAATTTAATAATTGTAAATAATAATAATAAGAAAGTTTTGTGAATAATTAGAATATTGTGACTTTGTGAATAATCAGTATATTGTGATTATTCATCATATTTTGTGTTCATCATGTGGGAAGTTATTTATTTTTGCTGGTTTATTCTCTTAGTTAAGTTTGAAACTATTTATTTATCATCAGCCTGTGGATCTTTATGATGAAGATGAGACCAGCTCAGATGAGAGTAGTGGAACTGACATACAGTCAAGAAAAGGTATTGACAACAAAGAGTCAGAATTTGTCAAAGCTGTGAAAGGGGGGCAGGAGTCCTCAGGAGATGGGTGCCGGGATGGGGAAGTGATGAAGAACTCTGTGGCCCTGAAAGAGCTGGTCGTGCGAGGAATGATCAAGAGAAAGGCATGGGAAGTCGTGCACGCTTGTCGCATAGCCGGAACAACTGATGAAAGATGTCATGTCGCATTATCCCACATTCGCAAAGTAAATGAAAAAATTAATTTTCAAAGACTGTAAAAGCTTAAATTTTATCTTTTATTATGAATAGGTTCAAAATATTTTAGGATAAAATCACAAATTATTTTCATATTTTCTTCTTATCCCTAAATCATAAAAAATATTTATCATTCCTTGACAGTCACCACCAATTACAACTACTTGGGTTATATCAGGCTTTGTTATTAAGCTCTATGAATTTATTATTTAAGGGTTAGGAGGCTTCACTTTAAAACCATGAGGGATCCACAACTACTAGTTTGTTGAAAAGTTCTATAGGATTTTAACTTTTTCTTCTACGTCCTCAGGTTGTATCTTAAGCATCACAATCGTAACATATTTTCTTCTTTGATGTTACAGGGCCTTAATTGTGTAGATAAAGATCAATCTAAAGGTAAAAATATTGGCCTGGTAGAAAAGCAACAGACTTGCAGCCCATCTAAGGCGATACCACTCTACTATCAGCCCCTCAACATCAACACGCAGGACAGAGCAGAGCAGACAACAGGGGAGGAGCTCAAGGAGCCCCAGATGTGTAACCCATTTACACCAATACCGCTTAACTACACACCTCTGAACAAACCACCAGAAAGTTCTGTGGACACTGGGCCACCGTCTGAGACCCCAGCCCACCTCAATGTCAATACCCCGTCCCAAGAACCCTGCAGAATGGTACCGGCTGAAATTTGGGAGCCCAATGTTTTCAAGTCAGAATCGGAGACAGAGTCATCCAGTGGCAGTGTTCGCAATGAGAAATTAGCCTCTGAAACCTGGCATGTTCAGGCTAAATTTGACCTCTTAAGGAAAGCTGCCATAACCTATTTTGTTTTGGCCAAAGAGTTTTTTGAGATCAAGAAATACGGTCACACTCTTAGACATTTACGCTATGCGGTGCACTGTTATGGTATGTAAGAATAAATTTAACTCATGGGGCAACTATTAAATAAATGAATAATGAATTACATGTAATTTAATTAAATGGTAATACCAGTGGCCGGCAAATTAGGCCACAACTCAGTTTTGACTCCAAAAAACGTGGTTATGGACAGGTTCTTGAATAGAAATTTGGCTCCCAAACAATATTTAATTTTCCTGCTGCTGCTTTTTGGCTCTTTCGAGTAAGGAGTTTGCGACCACTGGTTTATATAATTTATAAACGCTGTCACTGTTGGAAAAGATATTCTAAGTGGAAAAAAAAATCTAATTTAAAATGTCAATATTTCTATCAATTATGTTCATAGAGGCCATATATATAATCATTAAATCAGTTTCTCTCTGGATTAATACCATTTTTAGTTAAGGATTCAGTAGCTTTCTTCTTTTTCGTTTTTATTTTATGCATGAAGGGAACATTTTTTTACCTTTGTTGTATGAGTAAAATAATGAACTTTGTGAAGTAAAAGACAGTAGTTTGCTTGTATCATCTAAGCACATTCAGTTTTGGCTATGGAATGTTTGTGAGGTAGTAAAAACAATACTGTTTTATAGAGAATTACTTCACCCCCCCTCTCACTCTCCTCCTAGAGGCAATAGAATTGATGAACAAAAGTATGAAGGACGAAAGTGGCCACAAGGAAATGTACTTGATGCTGTTGTACCTGGCTGCCCAAGCTCGTTGCTGTATGCTGTTCAACTGGCACCAGTGCCACAGGGACTTTGAGGAACTCGGGGAGGAAGAGGCAGCCATCTTACATTCTGCACAAGCTGTCCTGGCCACACCAAGTAAGCTGAATCAATGTTTCTCCATCAGTGTTTACCACTGTCAAGTTAGATTTTTATTATGTTTCAAAGAACTTGTTTTATAAATATATGGCCCCCCTGAATTTATCAGTGTGACAACAATGTACAAAATACACAAGCATCCTTTGGCAAGCATGCTTCGCTCCATGATAATATATTTAAGTTGATAAAAGCTGTTGCTTTCTTTTTTTATACTGATTTGAGCTATCGTACTCTGGTTCTGGTTCTGGTTCGGTACGTGGCTGCATCCATATACTGGCATATGTGCAACGGTTGGGGAAGCGATGTCGCCAATCTAACGGCTCCTAGCAGATGCCAGGGCGGCCTTGAAGCTTTCGATCGTTGTCGAGTTCACGGCGGTATTGTCCAGGTTGTTCCAAGCAATTATGGTGCGTGGAAAGAATGACTGCTTATGTTGCACTGTGTTACTCCGAGGCACAGTGAAGCATTTGTTATTGTTTCGGGTGTAATTTCTCATGGGGTTGTCATATGTTAAGTCAGTGTTAAGTGACTGTTTGGCTCTAATTAATCAGCCTGGCTTCTGTGGAATGCACATTTGTCTTCATCTTGTAAATCCCAACTATTACCTACTAAAAATAAAACTATAGTTTGTACTTTGTTATTGAGTGTTTAATTAAATGTTATCTTTATAAGTTAATTTTTCTTCTAAAAGATTGAAGTGATTTGTCAGTTGTTTATCTCACTTTCTGAAACCAGAGAATGCATGGGTCTATGAATGGCCCAACAGTCAGGAGTCCAACATGCTGACTGCCAATGAGTTGTATGAGCAAGCCTTCAGACTGCCTGTCCTTGAAAAGAAACCAACCAACTTCAGAATTTTGATGAAGAAAAACCATGCACTTTGTGTTATGAACCTTGGGAATACTCAAATGGAAATCTGCAAGGAAAAGGTCACGAGTAAGTAAATACATTTAGAGTTCCAGTGATATTCACCAACAGCTCTTGCTGCACATTAGGCAGCAATTTTTCTTTTAAAATTGGTCTAAAATGAAACCAATTTGTGCCAAACCAAAAGAACATTAGTTTAAAAAAATTATTTTGATTACTTTTTCTTTATTCTTTGTTTCAATTGCTCATTAAAATTCATATAAGTTTATGTGAATTTAATTACAAAGGCCAATGCTAAGAAATTAAATTTAAAGGTCATTAGTAAACATACGAAAACTAAACTATTTTAAAATTATATATTGATTATAAGAAAGAAGTTTTTTAACACCTCATAAATCTAATGAAGCAGTACTTCTGTGAGAAGATAAATGCTACATCTATGAGTAGATGAATGGTACATCTATGAGTAGTTGTGTAGATAAATGGTACATCTATGAAAAGATGAAATGGTACACCTTTGAGTACATGAATGGTACATCTATGTGTAGATAAATAGGGAGTTTAGAAATCTAGAACATAAAAATGTTTAAAAGCTCATTTCTAAAATCTTCAACTTTCTGCACAACAAGGTAATATTTTGACATACTTTTATGAGTTCATAAGTGGAAGTAGAATTATGTTTTTAGAGATCACAAAGCCACTATCTCGCCAGTACAATTTTGACATCACAATTCCAGCATTTGACCTGCCACACGAAACCCCATGGCGTTTTTTGATAGTTATTTGTTTCCCTAACAATAGTTTTGTTAAATATGAACAGTCACATTTGTTAATTAATTATTATTTCAATAAAATTGTATTTGATATACTGAACTTACATCTAGCTTGAACTTAATCACATGAATTGTATATTAAATAAATGCAGTAATTATTTAAACAATTATTGAATGTTTACTGTTATGATATCTTTACTTTTACCAAATTGGTAACTGACAGTAGATTACGCACAGGCTAAACAAAGCAATCTCAGATTTCATATAAAAGGCAGTCATTTATTTTTGGAAGTGCCGTTCTTCAAATTCAATTAACTCAGATAAAGCGTACAATATGATTTGACATACAATGCCAGTAACTTTTAGTTTATCATTGTTTTTATTAACACATAAAAATTTATGGAATTTTTTAATCATGATTTAAAATATTCGGTAACGGTTTAGAGAAATTTAGCAACCAATTTTCAGTTTTAAAACTGAAAAACCTTAGTTTTAACTTGGCTACTTTGAATCCAAGTGTTAATTTCCAGATAATTTAAGTTGCATTGAAACCTAGAGTTTTTCCAAATGATTTAGGAGGTAGTTGAATTGAGATATTTTTGTTATGCTTTTGCTACTGTGTTTCCTTAAGTTTTGATTAACTCCCCTAATAGTATCCAGGTTTCTGTAGAATTTTTGTAGTTGATTTGAATCATTTACTTTACTCTCACTTTTTAATTGTTCAAATTTTACAGATGGGAAAGACAATTATGAAAATATAAAAACTGTCTGGGAAAAAAGTCTGAAAAGCTATCAGAAAGCTATACGGATGTTTGAGTCAGTGAATGACAGGAACACGGCTGGTCACATCTGCAGCAATGTCGCTTACCTCCACGTGGTAGCAGCAGCTGGTGTACACAACTCTTCAGAAGACAATGTTTTCTCTACCCAGGAAAAAGATTTTCTTTTTAAAGTAGGTGGACATATGGTGTCATTTGTTGATTTGGTCATTAAGGAAAAGAATGTTACTCCCCCCCCCCCCCCCGATAGAGTTTATCAGGAGAACACTACACTAATGATAAATAATTTCTTAAACCCATTCATATCTTTAAATTTATTTTTGATATAATGAAAATATTTTGTCTTGCCCTTTGCTGTGAATTGCACTTAAAAACAATACTTTTTTAAAACTTAAAACTTACTTGAAATTATTACCAATACTTGAATCATTATATATGATTTCCTAAATTGTCCCATAATGATTACTCTAACAATTTAGTGCTCAAGAACTAAAACTAATAAAACTGATCTCCTGTAGACTTGTGATGTTATTTTTTAAAGCAAGAGACAATTGACAGCTACTTAATGTATGATGTAATGTCACACGATTTTTATTGTCTCTTAATATTTTGTATTCATCTACAGGCCATTGAGTGGTATGAAAAAGGACTGTGTAAGTATGAGAGGGGTGAAGGAATGGATGATGCCAGAGAGAGCATTTATCACAATATGAGAATGCAATATCAAGAAATGGCCTTACGGTACTTTAGAATTCCCTCTGGATTAGTAACTGACCAGGTGAGATAATGGTATAGTAGAACAAGGTATGTTAAGCTTGAATGAATAGAGATAATGGTAGTGAGGTTTCAATTTAATTTTTATTCACTCAAAGTTTATTTTAAGTGCGAAGCATCTATATATTTTGGCTTATTCTTTTTCCAAAAGAAATGGCTGCTTAAACATTGTAGGCATTCATGTGACCACAGAGTAACAAGTACATTACACATTTAATTTTGAAGGATCTCCGCACAATGAAGGATCTCATCAATAAATCTTTGTCATATTGCTTCCTGGACCCTGTGGGCAAGCATGTCAAGAAAAGTCAGATTTGTGCAGGACTGAACCACTTGAACATGGCCAGAATATTTGATGTTGAGAGTGTCAACTGTGTAGGTTTTGGTGTTGCAAAACATTCTCTTCCATTACTGTCCTTTACATGTTATTTACATGTTCTGCTACTTAATTGATTTTTCAACAAATGTTCCCGCTAAATATCAGGGACAATTTTGTTAATGAATGCTCATCAGGCATTAACATAAGGGCTTCCTATTTCAATTTTATCCTTTCATTTAAAAATTTAAAAAACTATTAATATTCAACTTCAATTATTATAATTTTAAAGTTATTCTCTAAATAATCAATTTTTATATTAAAAGTCTATGAAATTTAAAAAACTTCGACTTTTTATTCTATATTCTTTTAAAAAATGAACATTTCTAAATGTAGTTATGCATGGATATGTTCCGGTTTACATCAAAAGTAGATCAGGCATGAGAGCTGCACTAAAGATGCCAAAGTACAATATATGATCAGTATTGATTTCTGTTAGGTCAACAACACCAGAAAAAGAAACCTCAAACAAAAGATGGAAGAGCATTTCCAAAAGGCCTTCGACATCTACGGTATCATCAGATGGAGGAGGTCTCAGATGTGTGTCAAGTTCTGCTGGATAAACACTTTAGTTGAGGAGTCTGAGACAAGTGAGTCATTACTTGATGATCTTCCCTCTGATAAGTTAGTTCTGAAGTCAGCAATGTCTTGAGTGCAAAGAATATTTTTTAATGAAAACAAGGCACATAACCCAAGCCAGAGATAAATTTTTTTAAAAATGTAACATTTTATTTTGTAGCTGTGTCTGACTTGTTTTTCTTCTTTTTTCCACTAACATTCTAAACGCTCACTGATATACTTTCCAATGCTTTTGTGTGTGCTGAAAACATAGTTAAATCATTCATTATTCTGTTTTACTGTTTTTACAATTTCCCAATGTTTCATTAGTCCCTATGTGTTTAATGTTAGTAATGCATCTCACTACTTAAGAAACTATCAGTTTTTTGGTCTTAATATTATAAAATTTAGTTTTAACCCTTCTTGTAGTCACATTCAATGCAATACCTAGAAGGGTACTGATGGCGCGACACATTGAAATTTGTCAAAATCTAACTATATATATGTGAATACGGTGCACTCTTTTTTGTTTGAATATTGACCCAGGTGTCATTTAGTCAAAATGCACCACATTAAATATTACTTTACTAGGGCTTAATATATATATATATATATATATACCAGGGCTTAAACAGGGGCAGTTTTTTAAACTGTGTCTGGGTATTTTTATAAAATACCAGATGGGTTGAATTATTACAAAAAGAGAGGTAACTTCTTATTTACTATAATATATGCCGGCCTTTTAACAATAGGCCTACAGACAGTCCTACAACCTACCTGCCGGCCTTTAAACAACAGTCCCACAGACAGTCCTACACCATACCGATTAATATTGATTAATATAATAGTTGTCTTCCCCTAAAGAAAAATTCTACAGTTTTACCAGAGTTTAGACATCACACACAAAAGCTAGCTGCACGACAGCCTTTTTTTATGACTCAGTATTATTAATAAAAAACATGTGGAGTGGAGGGGGATGCAGTTGTGAAAAGGAAGCAGGATCAACCAGAAGTAAAATAATAATATGAAAGAGATTCATTTTTTGTGTGCCAAAAATAATTTCTTAAACTTTCTGAAAGATGCACAGACTCATGATAACATTATCATTACCAACTGTTAGACAGTAAAAAAATCATTTAATTATCTTCCAATAGAAGTTATATGGTATGTATTAAATAAATTTGATCACAAAAGAATTCAATATTTTCTGTTAACCAGTCAGATAACTATTACAATCTGGACAAAACTAAAACCTTCAACTTCATGTTCCTGTTACATTCATGCTAAAATTGCAATGTTTTCATGCAGTTTCCAAATAATAAACATCTTCTGCGAAGTTTTTATATTTAAATTTAAAACCTTTATTTTTAATAACTTAAAACATTTTTATAAACTGCTTTCAGAAACATTAGCTAATCAGACTAAAAAGAAAATTGTTCGCACAGTATTTTTTCACCTCTGTGACTTACTCCCCCCGTTACTATCCATGGCTAATGGTGACTTTGATGATGAAGATAACAACGATATATACAGCACTAATTTTTCATCAGTCAAACAACTTCATGCTGTGCTCAATGGTGCATTCAGCAGTTATCTCAGAATGTAAGTTTAACAAAATAAATAAATAAAGTTGTTGCCATGGATGTTCAAACTAGGGCAAATGACACGAACAAATAAAAATGGACACAGAAAATATAAACATTGTCTTGAAGCTTCTCATACTAAATATGCTCTATTATTTTACATATTCTATAATAATAAAGCCAAAATATATGAGATTTCTATGTTAAAAATGTTTCTCCAGAAGTATATGATTTCATCATTGTATTCCATTTTACAGGGATATTTGTAACAGCGCCATCAAACAGTTGTATGAACGTAGCCTCCGCCTAAGCAAACTAACAAAATTGGAAGATCTGCAGCCACCCCTTGCCAACATTCTTGCAGATTTAAAGTCAGTTTTATCCACTGAGTCTGTCCACTGATGAGAGAGTAAACATAGAATAATGTGATTGAGGTTAAGACTTTCTTAACATGCCATCGAAAGATATTGGGAAAATGTTGCTGCCTTATCCGTGAAAAAGAAATCATTTGTAACAGTGCATGAACCCTCAATTTTTATCTCTGAATGCTCTAGAAATAGTATTATGTGTTCCCAAAGCACTTGCACATATACTCGAAACAATGATATTTGAAAGGAACTTGACATTCATGACATGTGGTGTCCATAGGTTTGTATCAGTTTGTTCTCCAAGTTCACCCTGGTGAGGGTGTTAGTACAAACATCGTGGCGGGGGTAGCCTCTATTGAAGTTTTTTGAGACAGGACACAGTTTATCTTGTGTCAAGTGCAGAGGAAACCGTCCCTTATCTGACAACTACTTGTTGTCCAAAAGTTTCCTGATTACAGAAATTAAAATAAATTCAACTATGAAGCACTAATTTATTATGATTGAAATGAGAAGTTCATTTACTATTATAATGATGTTATTTATGTCCCTTGTTTTATTTATTTATTATTTTTACATTTATGACTTGGTTGTAAATAAGAAATTACAAAAAACCTTTCTCTTATGTTTTTTAAACCAAAATATTGATGCTTGATTGTTTGCAAAATTCTATTATGTACTGGTATCTACTTGTCTTTCATAAGAAAATATTTTAAATGAAACGCTTTTTTTCTTCTTGTTATCTCTTTAAAATTAAATAAGTGTTGTGGTCATTTTAAAGGAAGAAAGATGGTTCCTGTAGCAACATATTAATCATGAACTAAACTAGATAATGTTGATGAAGTGGTGTATACAATAACAATAAATAATAAATATATAAATATTTGTTTTTCTAAGTGAGCTTTCAATTTTAAAATTTTTATTATATTTTAACATCCAAAAATAATTAAAATATTAATTAAATTATTAAAAAAATGATAAATATGATCTATAATATTATATCACAACTTAGTTTTCATTTTAAAAAAATTCTTCAAATAACACTATGCAAGTTAAGGAGCAACACAAAATGAAAGAAGATTTTAAAAAATGAATATAGTTAAATATTTGTACAAATCTGTGGCTGGTTAATTCCTATTAGAAGTCCAATCCAGCTTGAGAGTATGTTGTAAAATTGAACATGATTGTCTCCCCATTATTGGGAACATAATCTGATGCTCCTGAAATAAAATGGAAAATTTGAGTAACAATACCAAACATCCGAGTTCAATGTATTCTTTTGTCCTTCCATCACTCTAGACCAGGGGTGGCCAGAACTGTAGTAACTGAGAGCCATTTTTAAAATTAAAAAAATCGTTGAGAGCCGCATTGAAGCACTATGGGTCATGACCCCAATCGCAATGAAAAATTCCTTTTGTGATTTATTTTTAAAAATTTCTTTTTATTCGAATTTAATGATTTAAACATTTCAATTGTTTTAACCCTAACCATATGTAGAAGAAATATATGCGTTACAGTTACACAATTGAAGAAATATATGCGTTACAGTTACACAATTGAAGAAATATAAGCATTACAGTTACACAACAAATATTTAAATATGTAAAATTTATGAATAGAAACACACTGCATATACCCTCATAATTATAGTGAACATTAATTGTTATGATTCTGCTGAGAAGCCTTTGAACTAGCAAGTTTCTTTAAATCTGGTTGGTAGCTAATAGTTGTGGTGCGAAGAAGTTCTGTCAGATGCTGGTGACTAGTTACTGCTCGATGCTTTGATGTTATGAACTTCATTGTGGAGTGCAAAGATTCACAGCAGTAGGTTGTACCGAAAATAGATATAAGTTGGCAACTAGCTTTCTTAAGGTGAGGATATTTGACTTCAGTCAAGATTTTTTTTTAAAACTTTCATTCATTTTTGATATTATATATTTCAAACAAAAAGTTTTAATTTCATAAATTGTTCGCGAGCCGCAATGTGAACACAGAAGAGCCGCATGCGGCTCATGAGCCGCGGTTTGGCCACCGTTGCTCTAGACTCTAGATGAATTGGGTCCTTGCAGAAATCATTGTATCTGTATGTGATTTAAGCACGTGACTAAGTTCTATCATTGATTGCAAATGTTGACTACTTAGGCACTGGCTTTAAAAAAAAATTATACTATAACTTGGGTCTTAGATGAACATTTTTTTTTTTCACATTTAAAACCAGGACATTAAAAATTGTTTTGGCGCTATGGGTGTCCAAAAATCAAAAGTTATTTGCGGTTGCACTGAAGAATCTTCTGACTGTGACCAGTCTCCAAAAAAAACAACAACAGTACATTAGTGGTAAAAACTGTAAATGGTCACCTTAGTGCCTAATTTATTGCATTCCTATTTTACAGTTACATCCAACTGTCAAGCAAGCAGTAGAACTTGGCTAAACTGTTTCGAGATAAATTTCCTTACATAAAAGCGGACAATAAAAAATATTGAAGAAACGGAATTAGTGTTCCCAAGTATCTTAGTCTCAATGTGTGTCACGATCAAAAAGACAAAGTCAACCCTATGCAATTAAAGACCACAGCTAAAGAAATGAACTTACCGCACTTAAAAGATCCGACAGTGCTATTTATACTGATCATGTGCCAAAATGTCTTTTCCACTATTGAGCCAGTGATGCCTTGAATTGTATCTATTAAATACCCCAGGCCAGCATAATAGGTGGCTTTAAAGCTTCAGGGGGAAATACACAGAAAAACATTTAATTTTAAAGAAAAAGAGTTACGCAAGAAATAAAAGACTCAAGCAGTTAATACTTGAGAGAAACTCCCAATGAACATCTAAAAATAGTTTAATATTATCTGCAAAAATAGAATTGTATCATTTGTATACGATTTACGTTTAAAAAAATAGTTTGCATTTTAATCCAATACCCAGTGGCTACCACAACCAGTATCATTTTGTGTGGACCATATTGATCAAGCCAGTGGCCTCAGTGGGTACCAGTAATATTCCTCACATTATATGCATCAGAGTAAGTTGTCCTTAATTTTAAGTGTACAAATATTGGCAAACGCTGCCGTGTAAAGCTCACCGGTTGAAACCGTCGACAAGACGAGCAGCGTCTTCCACCATAAACAGCAGCTGTCGCTGTTGCCTGTTAACCAAGGTTGCTTTTAGCTCGAAATGCGGCTCACGCAATTGATTCCTGGCGATGATGGTCAAATTTATTGGCAGGCCACACACTCCACACGGAAACTGTCCATTTTCGTAACAATGGGTTACTCTGTCAGTTGAGTTAAATTAATTGTTTAGAGGATTTTGAGAGAAACATGGTAATGTGTTTGGTTTTAAATGATCTAACATCGATTTTCAGTTTGCTATAAGTTATATAAACTTAATACCTCGTCACTCTGCTGTTTCGTAACCGTAACTGTTATCATTAAAGTCACCGACACTGATATAGGATTATACGAACGTGTAGAGTGGATATAGGGATGTTATACTCACGTTGGGTCACCCACTGCCGAGGCTGATGCCATGAACATCGTTAGTACGACCACAAGATTAAGATTTGATGAAGATGACATCTTCCTTTCGGTGTCTTCACGTCTCGCTACAGCTATCTCTGTAAATGGATCTCGCTACAGCTGTCTCTGTATATGGATCTCGCTACAGCTGTCTCTGTATATGGATCTCGCTACATCTGTCTCTGTGTATGGATCTCGCTACAGCTGTCTCTGATTATGGATCTCGCTACAGCTGTCTCTGTATATGGATCTCGCTACAGCTGTCTCTGATTATGGATCTCGCTACAGCTGTCTCTGTATATGGATCTCGCTACAGCTGTCTCTGATTATGGATCTCGCTACAGCTGTCTCTGTATATGGATCTCGCTACAGCTGTCTCTGTATATGGATTGAACAAGGTTTTGCTACTCCTTTAATTAGTTTAAAATATAAGCGGTCGTCCTTCAATGACATTGATGGTGAACTACGAGTTGCTATATCAGATATCGAGCCAAATATAAAACAACTATATCCATCAAAACAGACTAAAATGTCTAATTAATTATTGTCAAAATTAAATCTTATAATTTGTATTGTTTTTTTGCATGTAGTTTTTTTTAAAAAAATGATTGTTTTCCCTTATATTTAGTTTCTATTGTTAGTTAAGCTAAAATATAGAAAAAAAACTGTTTTACTTTTTTTTTTATATCACTTGATCAAGAAGATCTACTTGCTGAACTTTATTTCACGTCTGTAATAATTAAAAAATAAACATTTAAAATGTTTGTACGTGTAAACAGTATTAAATCAATTGTACATTTTTCGTTTTAATTTTGGTGTGCCGCGGAAATCTGGTAACGGTCTAGATGTGCCGTGATTGACAAAAAGGAAGTGGGGCACTGGTCTTAACTAAAGTATGAGAGATACAAAGCAGCCTTTACGTCCGTGACGTTATGAGGTGGGGTGTTTTTGTTCATCCTTTGTTGACCAAGCCTGTAGTATGCAGGTGGCTGGTCAGTACTATTTCTGCCTGGAAACCTTGCCACATGTTGGACACGCATGTAGGACACGGATGTAGGACACGCATGTAGGACACGGATGTAGGACACGAATGTAGGACACGTATGTAGGACACGCATGTAGGACACGCATGTAGGACACGCATGTAGGACGCGCATGTAGGACACGCATGTAGGACACACGTGTTTTGTCGTACTAGAGTGATTGGAGGCGATTCTGCTTTTTCTTGCAGAGAGTTTTCTTTGGACAGTGCGTTTACTCTCTGAGGATTGAACTCCAACAGTGAGCCGTTCTTGTGCGATCTATATCATGTTTCCCATGCATTCAGAACCATGTCCATGGATTTGAGAGACACGCTTAATCTATTCTTGGACACACTTAGTCTACTCTTGGACACTTTAAATAGTTTTTTTTCTGCCCATCAGCTGAGCGGTTCCCCTTAAAATTTTACCCTACATTAGTATTTTACGCAGTCCTTCTGACATTCTCGCAACATTCTGTTTTGCTGATAAAGCCAGTCTTTTGTAGGACATCTTTATCCTCGTGTGGTGTTCACCTGGTGAACGGCTGGAAAACTTGACCGACCGAGGCCGATTGACATTGTCACTCAATTTATTGTTGTTGACCACGGTTAAGTGAACGGAGGGTGGGTGAACTCAGATCTTTTTTTTTTAGTTGTTTGCCTATGAGAAGAGTTAAGTCACTTCGATTTTGATTTTGTAAACATTTGATGTATAATAATTCTACTTTTGTCGATAATTTAAAGATTAAATTTTAATACTAAAAATTGCAAATTTAAAAAAACAAACTTTTAAAAGACATTCTATCAACCACGAGTTTAAACAACATAAAAAGAAGAAAATCATTTGAAATTTCTTAAAAGTAAATCGCTTATGCAAATTTTTGTCTACTTTTTATTGTGTTTAAACACACCTTTGATAGAAAGTCTTTTAAAAATTAAAAAAAAAATCAACGATGTACGGATATGACAAACATTTATTGTAGGAAGAGTTAAAAAACCAACTTACTAAATTATACATAAATGATGGTCATTGATAGTAAGAACATAAGACGATAGAGACGTATCAGTAGCTTGGAGATCCGTCACTATGCAGGAAGACACACTGCACACATAATCTCGTATTATAGCTATTTATACCCCCCCCCCCCCCAACCACAGAGTCTACAGGATGGACAACTATTTTATGAGTCATTATGCAAGGCGTAACTAGTGTGGGGCATATGGAGCACGTGACGTGGACACCGGTACTTTTCAGGATTGAAAGTGTCAATGTACTGTTGACCATTCTCTTTGTTTTTCGTTCAATGGATCCTATGGATATCATGATGGATGCAGCAAAAAAAAAACCAACAAGATTGTCATATTTTGAATGATACAAGAGTCCTCACGTTTCATGTAAACGAAATGGGGCTCCCCCGCTCCCACAATGCATTATTTTTAAGGGCCCTTCGACAAGGTTTAAGGACCGCTATCCCAGGCCATGTAATTCAACAAAGGGCCTGCGATTCCATCAGGCCACGTCTTGGACCTGCACCACATTAAGATGAAAATAAACTAAAGATGTGAAATTTGTTAACACCTTACTAGCTTCTCTCTCTTCCCCCCCCCCACCCTTTTTTTTTCTATTTCTCTGCTTCTCTGTGTGTATCCCTTATAACTTTATGGTTAATGTAAGATTTTTATAGCCCTGCTTGTCCTTGTGTGTGTGATGTGGTGTGTGTGTGTGTGTGTGTAACCGCCACATGCTTCACACTTCACGCCTTATTGTTTTGTCCCCATGTTAATAATGATGATGAACGGCTCAAATCTGGACCATAATCTAACTGCAACGCTCAGGAAACTAAAATAAGACTATAGACGTAAGAGCAAGAAGAACTGGGCTGTTGAAATGAACAACAGTAAACAGGATATTGTCAACCCATTGCACACACGCACACAAACATTCACAAACAAATCCGAAGGGCCAACGTCAGCTGGCCTCAACGCTCATACGTGTTTAGTTCCTGTTAGATGAATGCAGTTATTTTTTACCTGAATGTTTTGTTTACGTGGTAATGTATCCATAACTGTCCCTGTGTTCTAAAATGCAGACATAGCGCCCAGTTATATCCATGTACGTGGTAGACAGAGGCAGTTTACTCTGTTGGTTGGGGGGGGGGCGGGGGTTATTGGGGGAAGCTTTGACGCAATTTAGAAATGACTTAAGTTTTCATACGACTGCTAGAATCACGTGACAATCAGTGACATGTCGCTATTACTAGTTCTTCAAGTTTCACCTGAAACTTTGCTTGCGTAATTATAATAATGAAGATGGACTGTGCAAAAAATATATTCTTATTTCCCGTCCTGCACTCTTTATTTTCCGCAGTTTCAATTTTTTAGACTAGACTGCCTGGAAATGTTTCTCTTAAAACTTGTATTATAAAGAAAACATGTACAAATAAAGATTTAAAAATGATGACGTTCCACTCCTTTAAAGCTTTAGTTATCGATTGTAATTATAGGTTGCCAACACTCAAAAAGGGGGGGGGGCGTGGGGCTTTTTATAACGTTCTCTTTGGGTCGAATATGACGCACTCAAGTACTCGTTATCACAATAAACAAATGACGCACTCAAGTACTCGTTATCACAATAAAGAAATGACGCACTCAAGTACTCGTTATCACAAGAAACAAATGACGCACTCAAGTACTCGTTATCACAATAAAGAAATGACGCACTCAAGTACTCGTTATCACAATAAAGAAATGACGCACTCAAGTACTCGTTATCATAATAAAGAAATGACGCACTCAAGTACTCGTTATCACAATAAAGAAATGACGCACTCAAGTACTCGTTATCACAATAAAGAAATGACGCACTCAAGTACTCGTTATCACAAGAAACAAATGACGCACTCAAGTACTCGTTATCACAAGAAACAAATGACGCACTCAAGTACTCGTTATCACAATAAAGAAATGACGCACTCAAGTACTCGTTATCACAATAAAGAAATGACGCACTCAAGTACTCGTTATCATAATAAAGAAATGACGCACTCAAGTACTCGTTATCACAATAAAGAAATGACGCACTCAAGTACTCGTTATCACAATAAAGAAATGACGCACTCAAGTACTCGTTATCACAAGAAACAAATGACGCACTCACGACCAATCGTGACTTTTTTAGCACCATCAAACCTAAGGTATTCACGAGTTCATTAGCACCAATCAGACACGACGCAATCGTGACGTCGTTAGCACCATTCAAACACGACGTACTCACGAGTTCGTTAGCACCATCAAACACGATGTACTCATGAGATCGTTAGCACCATCAAACACGATGTACTCATGAGATCGTTAGCACCATCAAACACGATGTACTCATGAGATCGTTAGCACCATCAAACACGATGTACTCATGAGATCGTTAGCACCATCAAACACGATGTACTCATGAGATTGTTAGCACCATCAAACACGATGTACTCATGAGATCGTTAGCACCATCAAACATGATGTACTCATGAGATCATTAGCACCATCAAACACGATGTACTCATGAGATCGTTGCACCATCAAACACGATGTACTCACGAGTTCGTTAGCACCATCAAACACGATGTACTCACGATTTCGTTAGCACCATCAAACACGATGTACTCACGAGTTCGTTAGCACCATCAAACACGATGTACTCACGAGTTCGTTAGCACCATCAAACACGATGTACTCATGAGATTGTTAGCACCATCAAACACGATGTACTCATGAGATTGTTAGCACCATCAAACACGATGTACTCATGAGATCGTTAGCACCATCAAACATGACTCACACTTGACGGCGGCAGTAACATCGCAGAGTCTCGACATTTGTTATGAAATTATAACTCAATCAATTTTTAACTTATTAAATTTGATGCGTCTTATAATCAAGTACATCTACTTTTTCCTGTTATCTCTGTGTTGACATACAATTTATTGGTACCGTCATCATGGAAGAGTAGACATAATTTTGACGGAAAATAGAAGCGACCACACAGGAACAGGACATTTTTTCGGGAGCCCTTAAAGATAGATATTTTGGAATATTTTAGAAATGGATTAGAAAAAAATTCAGGTGCAAGAATATTATTCTCAGTCGCCATGGCTTTCCAACTTCCTGATGGCCTAATCAGGGCTCGAGTCTTACAGGAACGCATTGGAACCGGATTCCTGAACTCTTTTTAAAGCCGATACTTAAAAATAAATGTTTTACTGTATCTGCTAAGGGTGACATTTTGGGTGAGTTTAGACACTTTTTCCACCTGCACATGCTCCCTGGGTTTAACCTTAAATACATTTTGACAGAGACATTGATGGGTAACTCTTTATGACGCCCTATTTACTCAATAGGTTTATTCACAATAAGGATTAACTATCAAATAAAAAATTAAACACACTTAATGAAAAATGAAAAACTATTTGAAATAAGCCTTTAAAAAATGTGTTTATTTTATTATCATACAAGAGTGGATTTCTGGACAAAGTCAAATTTAAAAACAATACTGTGTAAACAAACGACATTTACAATAAAATGTCAGTGGAGAAAAATGATATAAAATAGAAATGTTACAACCTTGCGATAAAATATTTCAACAAAAAGCTCGGGCGTTATTCCTACTCGTAGCCAGCAGCAGCATAGGTAGTGAAGTTGAATAGGATGACCTCCCCTTTCTTTGGGACGTAGCTGGACACACCTGCAAGAAAGACAACTCAGTGGTTACCGCCATTGGGTGTGGTCTTTAAGACACGAACCTCTAGGTCATTCTGTATGGCAAGACGTCACTTAGAAACCTTCGTGTCAAGTTCACGTTGTCATTAAATTACGACAGGTATCAAATGAATAAATAAAAGTAGGTTATCTTTGGCATGTACGTTTTTATTTCTAGTGTCTATGAAACATCAACACGTGTCAGGCGTTAGACTCTTCTCTTCTTTAAACCATTTCCCGGAGACCACAGAATAAATTTCCGGGGGGGGGGGGGGGGGGCGAATAGTAATTAATTAAATTTCATTATCTGGTTCTTTTAAAATATGATTTATAATTTTATTTTTTAACTTTCCCTAAGCAATATGCGTTTACAAAACTCCATTGTACTATGCAAGAACTAAATATAACTACAAAAAAAAAAAAAAAAAAAAAAATTTCTTCAAAATTTCGTTTCATTTAGACTAATTAATAAACATATGATTTCAGTTAAAAATAAAAGTAGCAATAGATAATGCATGTTGTTATCATATAAGACAAATGTTCACTAAAGCTATTTGAAAACAAAATCAACAAAGAGACAAAAGTTCAATGAGTAACCTTTCTAAAAAAGTCTAACTTTATTCCACCACGTTTTTCAAGCACGAGATTATTTGCAAAAGGAAAGCTGAATAGGACTCACCACATTCAAGGGTTTTCCCAGCACTGCTTATTTATAGGACTCACCACACTCAAGGGCCTTCCCAGCACTGCTTATTTATAGGACTCACCACACTCAAGGGCCTTCCCAGCACTGCTTAGTTATAGGACTCACCACACTCAAGGGTTTTCCCAGCACTGCTTAGTTATAGGACTCACCACACTCAAGGGCCTTCCCACCACTGCTTAGTTATAGGACTCACCACACTCAAGGGCCTTCCCAGCACTGCTTATTTATAGGACCCACCACACTCAAGGGTTTTCCCAGCACTGTTTAGTTATAGGACTCACCACACTCAATGACCTTCCCACCACTGCTTAGTTATAGGACTCACCACACTCAAGGGTTTTCCCAGCACTGCTTAGTTATAGGACTCACCACACTCAAGGGTTTTTCCAGCACTGCTTAGTTATAGGACTCACCACACTCAAGGGTTTTCCCAGCAGTGCTTAGTTATAGGACTCACCACACTCAAGGGCTTTCCCAGCACTGCTTATTTGCCAGAATGTTTTGTTGGGTATCGAACCCTCCACTCCATTGATGCTGTCGATGAAATAGCCAAGACCGGCGAAGTATGTTGACTTGAATCTGCAGAGCAGAGTAATCTCTTCATATTACTACTCGATGTGACATAAGTTTAACCAATACAAATACGCCATTATACTCTAAAAATAAATAAAATTTGTATGTGCACTACGTCATTATACTCCTCAAAACAAATAAGATTTGGATGGAGGCTACGTCATGAAACTAAAGAATACAAGTACGATTAAGTGCATTAATTAAGTCATTTACAATAAATTTCTCGATCAACAAATATGACAAAAACCAACATTGTTATTTATAAGACAACATGGGATGGAGTGATGACTTTTCAAGAGTAAACAATTTAAAACGTGAAAGAAATTAAACATTTGCTTTAAAAAATATGGATTTGTTTATGTGGAATTTTATGTTATTGCTATCATTTTATCTTTCTATTTCATTTCGACAATATCAGCTGGTTTCTTCTTTTCATTATTGATATCATAAATAAAATGAGGTACAAAAAAAGCTGAATCATTTTATGCGGTGTTCACTATTTTATTTTATTTTCAAAATAACTCAATAAATTCCTGAACAACAAAATGTTTTGTTGACCTTTTTATAAACTTACAAAAACACACGTCAGCGCGCATCATTTCTGCTTCTTTCCCTTTCCTACATATTAAAGTTTCAGTTTCCAGACACATTTTTTGTACATTTGTGATAGTACGAATGGTGTACAACCACTCAAACTCATTATATTTTTGACACATTTAGGTACATATATATATAAGAATGAGCTATAGGGACATAACGCCAAAGAGCCGAAAATATTTTGATATGTTCGGACTCTTAAAAACAAACATAGTTATTTTCTATTATTTTACGGAAATCGAATAAATTTACATGCGCAAAAAATATTATATTTCCGCTTTTATTTTAGCAAAAGTTTAAGTATTATCATTATAAATTATAAATACATATAAAGAAACAACTAAGGAATTATCTTAAGCATTTTAAAGAAAGTTATGAAAAAAAAATTAAATAGAAAAAATATGATCAAAGAAATACACAGTAATCACATTTATCGGGAAGACCTAAACATCAGTTGTTGTTAGTGCGTTCTTTAGCGCGTTGTCAATAAGGCGAAATAAAATTAAAATTAATTAGTTCTAAATAATCACGCAAATGACGTCATAGTGCGAATTGCCTATTTAGCCAAAGCTAAAAGTTATCTGTTTTAATAAAAGAGAGTGACAAAACTGATGATGTACATTCCCCTTCTTATAAGTAAAATTAATAAATAGCATTGAAACTTAAATACTAATTTAGCTTTGTATTTTTAACATTTAATAAGTTTGTACTTTTTATTCATTCCAAAAATAAACTGTTATGAAATTTATAAAGTAGTAAAAACTCTACATTTGAAAATAATTTTAATAAGTATATGCATTTTAATTAAATTGGTGTAGCAAAACTAAATAGCCAAATAGCATTTTTAATGCACTTATCACTGATCTAGATAAGAAATAAGCATATTAAATGCAAAAAAAAAATCTTCTACGTAAGTAAGGGGGCTACAATCCAGTGGATAATTTATTAATTTTTTTAAAACTCTGTGTAGCCCACTATACACTATACATTCATTTTGCCCAGTGCAGCACAAGATAAGCCTCAGAATAAATTTGATCAATAATTAACCTTCTTCGATACATTTATATCGATGGTAGGAAATTGAGTTCATGCATTTTTACTTGGATGACAATATCTTTGAATCCAATGACAATTCAGTTGTAAAAAAAAAAAAAAGTTATATTCTCATTTTACACATGAACAAATGTTAACCATTTAAGAAAATCAATGACTTTAACAAAACATAAAAATATTTTCATAATTATCCCTAGGGATATCAAAACCCAACCACTTTACACAAGTGAAAATTTAATTTTAAAAATAGAGATTTTAATAGATAGAGAGATAGAAAGACAGACAGACAAATACACAGATAGATGATAGATAGATAGAGATGTAGATAAAAGATAGCTAGACGGATGGATGAAAGGATGGATGGATGGAAGGGTGGGTGGGTGAGAGGATGATTGGATGGATGTATGGATAGATAGGTAGGTAGAAAGGTAGGTAGGCAGGTAGGTTGGTAGGTAGGTTGGTAGGTAAGTAGGTAGATAGATATGTAGGTAGGTAGGTAATGAGATAGGTAGATAGATGGGTAGATAGATAAATAGTAGCTGGATTGGTAGATAGTTAGTAGATAGGTAGGAAGGTAGGTAGATAGGTAGGTAGTTAGGCAGGTAGGTAGGTGGGCAGGCAGGTAGGTAGGCAGGCAGGCATGTAGATGGTAAATAGGTAGATCGGTAAATGATAGATAAACAGAAAGACAGACAAACAGACAGGCAGTCAGACAGACAGAGAGACAGAAGGAGAGACAGAAAGAAAGACAGTCAGAGAGACAAACAGACGGACAGAGATGTAGACAGATAGACCGACAGAGAGACAGACAGACAGACAGATAGACAGAGAGACAGACATAATGACTGAGAGATTGACAGAGAGACAGAGACTGACAGTGAGACAGACTGAGAGACAGCTTGAGAGACAAACATAGAGACAGAGAGACAGACAGACAGAGAGACATATAGACCGGCAGAGAAACAGAGAGACAGACAGAGAGAAAGAGAGACAGACAGAGAGAAAGAGAGATAGACAGAGAGACAGACAGAGCGACAGAGAGACAGACAGAGAGATATAGAGACAGGCAGAGACAGAGAGACAGACAGAGAGACAGACAGATAAGGAGACAGACAAAATGACAGAGAGACAGACAGAGAGACAGACAGTCAGACAGACAGTCAGACAGACAGTCAGACAGACAGACAGATCATCCTTGAATAATTGCAAGAAAGTTATCTTGATTCGGTAAACTATATCTATACATATTTAAGTATATCTCGTATGTGCTTCTATACCATCAATCCAAAGTGATGAAAATTGTGTAAAAAAAATGCAAATGTTTCTGAATTATTACACACATTTTACAATATTCCGTTTTGGGACCGGGGACCTAAATTCGTTTTTTCCCCCTTTTATGAGCTAAATATAATTTTCGTATGCGTTCCTACACCATTTATCCGATTGCGATAAAACTTTGGTAAGTTGTTGTGCGCACAAATGGTTTCTGAATTAGCTTATCCATTTTGAAATATTCCTTTTCGGGCCAGACCCTCAAATTATTTTTTTCTTATATGAGCTATACAAATATAATTTCAATCAGTGCTATTGCGTGGGTGGCTAGAAATCAATCAAATACAAACGACATTTCAGTTTGTGTGTGACATAAGTACAACCATTTTAAAATTTTACGTTTGGGGCCTGGGGCCTTATTTTAAAAATAATAAATATTTGAGCTATCTAAATATAATTTAAAACAGAGCTACTGCGTGGGTGGATCAATCGCTACAAGTGTGTGGACTAAATTTTGAAAATACACGCTTCTCACGTGGACAGCTATATATTGCCTGCTCACGCGTGGAAAAAGCGTCTAATTTATTTGTGTACGCACTAGACGGAAAAAAAACAATAAATATTTTCTATTTAAAAATTACTTTAAAACTTAATTAAAACACAAACACTTTTTTCATTGAGTGGCATGCAACGCATGCCGGGTTCTCGATAGTTTAAAATAATAATCATCATCATCATCAGGTCCCGTAGTCCTTCGACCGTTGGGGCGCCACAGATGACATGTACACTATTCTTCTCCATTCCTCTCGGTCTTCTGCCCTACGCATAGCATCGCCTAGTTGTAATCCCGTCCATTCTTTGATATTATCTTCCCATCTTTTTCTTTGTCTTCCTCTTCTTCTCCCTTCTCTAGTAGTGCCCTGCAAGATCTCTTTGGCGAGCCCTTGTTATCTGGTCACGTGGCCATACCACTTAAGTTTGCGCTTTTTATCAGACGTCATGAGGTCATCGTATTGCCCAATTGCCTGACGAATCCTTTCTTTTATTTGCTCATCGGTGATGTGGTCTCTATAGCAGATGCCAAGAATGCCTCTGTAACATCTCATCTCCATCGCCTTTATTTTCCTTTCAAGTTCTGCTGTTAATGTCCAGGACTCACAGGCATATAAGAAAATGGAGAGGATTAATGAGCGCATCAGCCTGATTTTGGTGCTGGGGGCTATATTTTTGTCGTTCCATATTTTCTTTAGCCTTTTTAGTGCTGTCGTGGTCTGCGCAATCCTGGCCATTAATTCGGGCCTGGAGCCTTGTTCCGATACTATTGCTCCGAGGTACTTGAGGCTGCCAACTGTCTCTAATCTTTCCTCCCCCACCTTAATTTCAGTGGTGCTATTCGTCATCATTTTTGTGTTTTCTGCACTGATTTGCATGCCAAAGGACGATGAAGTCTTGTCGAGACTCTTTATTAGGTTGGCTAGCTCTTCCTCGCTTCCGGCCAGTCCGTCTATGTCATCCGCAAAACGTAGATTGGTGATCGTTCTGCCACCAATGCTGACTGTCCCTACATGCGTTTCTAGTGCATCTGACATAATTCTCTCTAAGAAGATGTTGAACAGGGTGGGGGAGAGCAAGCAGCCTTGTCGTACTCCAACCGTGGTCTTGAACCATTCTCCGATGTTATTGTTGAAGAAGACTGCACTGGTGGCCTTATCATAGAGGCTTCTTATCATTCTGGTTAACTTTGTGTTGATGTTGTAGTGCCTCATGGTGGCCCATAAAGCAGCATGCCAAACCCTGTCGAATGCCTTCTTGAAATCCACAAAGACTTGGTATAGGTTTTGTTGGTGTTGAGCATATTTCTCACATAGTATCTGGAGGTTTAGGATCTGCTCAGTAGTGCCACGACCTTGCCTAAAGCCCGCCTGTTCTTCAGCAATGATTCTGTCGGCATAAGGTCTTAGTATGTTCAGTATGACCTTGAGCATGACCTTGCTTGGGTGGCGTATTAGGCTAATGGTGCGATAGTTTTGGCATAGCTGTAGGTTACCTTTCTTGGGGATGGTGATGATGAGAGATTGGGTCCATGATTTGGGCCATTCCCCTGTTAGCCATATTTTGTTACAAATATTGGTTAGGGCATTTATCATTGTTTCTCCTCCCTGTTTCATTAACTCGGCAGGGATATTATCTACTCCTGCGGCTTTTCCTATTTGGACTGCTTGGACTGCTGCTTCTACATCTGCGCGGAGAATGGGGAAGCTTTCATTGTCCGTTGCTGGGGGGACATTAAGGATCTCTGGGTCTATCTTTATATTTTCATTATACAGCTCTGAGCCGTATTCAGTCCATCTTTTCAGGATATCATTTTCCTCGGTCAAACATTTGCCATTTTTATCTTGTATGGTAGTACTACGCCCTTGTTTTGCAGTGGTTAGTTATTTTCACCAAATAATAGGTTTAATCAAATGCGGTTTCACATACATTTTCAAGTTTTTTTCTTACTTGATATATACTTACTAGTTGATTTAAAAAAATATATATCAATAACAAACAAATAAACACATATTTTAAATGAGACATTAGTACCATACAATGTTAAATTTAAAAAATAAAAAGCCAAACATACTTAAAGCCGTTAACAAGCTCTGCGGCCTTCTCCAGGAACGACTGCAATTCTCGTTGGGGTTCACCGGTGATGGCAGCGACGAGGTCAAAATTTGGAGCCACGAGTTGGTTGGTGGCCCGCACGGTGACATTGATGGGTTTGCCACAGAGGCCGCACGGGGGCTGCTCCAGCTGACATTGGGTTACGTTGACCTGCTGCTGGGTTTGGTTGGCTGGTCGAGAACCCCGATGGTTCTTATTGTTTGCTCTTCCAGGGAAACTGGAAAATATATTAAAACTTTTTTCTTAAATTAGAATATGATTGTTGTTTCATGTTTTGAAAATTTGGAAAACCACAACCACATTTTTAACATTCCCATACAAAATATTTAACATTCCCATTTTTATTTATTGACACTTTGATACGTGATATGTTCAAAGTTGGTATGAAATCTATTTTAAAGCCTTTTTTTTTGGAGAATGAATGAGGTTATTAAAAAAAAAGGCAAAATACTCGGTTATTACAAAGAGTTCAACACCACAATTTTGCACAGTATGTCACGGTAGCTAACTAACACACATATTCTGGTGAAGGTCATGAGATTACTCTCTTAAGACCCCGGCTAGTAAATTGGCAACCAGCTCCATCAGCTGAACTGTGCCATACAACATTTTCCTCACATAGGGTTTCCCCTCCGCCCTGGCCTCCCCCGGAATTTCCAGTGAGGGAAATTCGGTCAACAGATGCGCCAGCGTTTCTGGGACCAGGTTGCAATGCCGGCAGGTAGGATCCCGATTGTTGTCTAGACGCCAGAAGTATGTGCCTATGGGGCAATGCTCGGTGAGCATTTGCGTCACTAAACTTTGCTGTTTGCGGCCTAACCCCCACCATGGGTCCTGTTTGCTAGGAGTCTGCAAGTTTGAATAGACGCCTCTAGCGGTCGTATTGTCTGCCCACTGCCTGTACCACTTTTTCCTAAAGTGGTCCGCCAGCCAGTTTTTTATTCCCAATCCAGTCATTGGTACTTCTGGCTGAGGCTGGGCAGCCCCGATTTTCGCAAGAGTGTCTGCTTTCACATTGCCACTGATGTCAATGTGGCCAGGTATCCATTGCACCGTTACCTTGCCTTATAGTTCACCGATTTTGCACACGTCATCAATGATGACGTCAACCAAGTGAGTGGTACCCTGTCTCTTTCCCAAGATCTCGAGAGCAGATCTTGAGTCCGAGAACACGACCACATCGAGTCCCGCAAGTTCATTTTATCTCAGTGTGTGATACACGCTCTCCAGGGCCCTGTGTATAGTCTCAAGCTCCGAATCAAAGTTTGATGCCGTTGTCCCACAGGGTCCAGAGATTTCCTGACTTTGTGGCGCCCCCCCCCCCCACTGGGTATAGTATGAGCGCACCATACCCAGCAGTACTTTCTCTCAGATTGGCCGATCCGTCCGTGAACACCTTCACAGGTACTTTGGAGTACAAATCCATGGTTTCAAAGGCGGCCGCTCTCTGAACATGCTCAGGGCTCCGTTTTGTCACTGCCGCATCGGTCAAAGCCAAATGTATGGAGGGACGTTAGGGTTCCACGTACAGTGGATTAACTGGGATTTGGGTCAGCCGTTCTCTATTTTGGGGCAGATCGACCGTCCTCTCAAGCTCCACGACCTGGTGCATGAATGAGGACCTTTTTAGTCTTCTGCCCGCAACCCAGTTATTCTGCATCTGAAACAACGGTTCTCTTTCTGTCAGCCGTCGGTACCTCTCTACGGTACTTAAAATTGATTTCTCTATCCTAATTTCGAGCGGTTCTGCATTGGCCAAGACTTCTACAGCAGCTGTGAGTGTGGTCCTGAATGCGCCACAGATGAATCTCAGAGCCTGATTCTGGATTCGGCCCAACTTTTCCAATGCGGTCTTGCTTGCAAATGATTGGACCGGCATGCTGTAATCCATTACCGACCTTACACTGATTAGGAATAGAGCTCTAAGCGTACTTGCGCCCGCGCCCCAACTTGTGCAAGCCAACTTTTTCACCAGATTGAGCTTGGCGGTCGCCTGGGAGCAGAGGTCTTGTACAAAGTTATGCATTTGTACCTTTTGATCCAATTTGACTCCCAGATAAACCGGTTGCTTGTCCCATTTGAGCGCTACATCCCCCACCTTCAGCTCGATCTCCTGTTTGAGAATGGTTCGCTCGTTTGTAAACAGCGAATAGACCGTCTTCTCGGTGTTGATTTCCAGATGCCACCGCTGCATGAACCTGTTGATAGATGAAAGGTCTTGCTGTAATATCGTTTGCAGGCGGTGGACATCCTTACGGTGCTCCAGATAACCAAATCGTCAACATACATCGCGGCATTGGTTACCAAATTTTGTTTCAAGTCATTAATGTAGGAAAAGTGTGCAACTGAGGGCGGACCCTTGCTGGAGCCCTTCCTCAAGGGTTCTTTTCCTGGAGGTTTCACTGCCGAATTTCGTGCTTATTGTCCGGTTTGTAAGAAAACCGGCAATCCACATATACATATTGGCAGTTACTCCCATCTTTTGCAATTTCAATAATAGACCGGACCTCCAGACTCGGTCGTATGCCTGTCGGAGGTAAAAAAATACAGCCACTGTATGTGATTTTTTCTGGAGCCCATCTGTGATGGACTCGAGAAGACGGAGCACTTGGTCTACAGGCTGCATTCCCTTACGGAAGCTAAATGTTACAGAGAAATGTACGAAATTTAATTTTGGACACATACAAAGATCGAGGGGGATACAAATATATTCCAATGAATCGAAGGCACACGAGATTGACTTCGAGGACACACAAGATTGACGTTGAGGACACACAAGATTGACGTCGAGGACACACAAGATTGACGTCGAGGACACACAAGATTGACGTTGAGGACACACAAGATTGACGTCGAGGACACACAAGATTGACGTTGAGGACACACAAGATTGACGTCGAGGACACACAAGATTGACGTCGAGGACACACAAGATTGACGTCGATGACACACAAGATTGACGTCGAGGACACACAAGATTGACGTTGAGGACACACAAGATTGACGTCGATGACACACAAGATTGACTTCGAAAACACACTGACAGTGTACATTGGGAAATGACGTAAGCGAGCCGTTGTAAAACACGCGGTATTTTGCAACGGCGGTAAAACAAAACTATTATATTAATAAATAAAGAGCCAAGGGTATGATGTAGGACTGTCTATAGGAATGTCTGTATAACTATTGTTTAAAGGCCGGCAGGGAGGGTGTAGGTCTATTGTTTAAAGATAATGTGAAGTTAACTACTTTTTGTAACACTTGGACCCACCAGGTATTTTCTAAAAAAACACCCGGACCCGATGTAAAAAAACTGCACCCGGTTAAGCCCTATCTTACACCGCCTTATACTACGACGGGCATCATCTAATCTATAATATTATATCAAAGAGTACTCACGGTCCTCTATCCCTGTAACGACCACCATGGGCAGTCACCACCAATACAAGACATCCCAGGCTAAACAGAGTTATCAATCCATTGAACGCCATGTTGTATCCTTGTTGTATGCACTACACTCTCGGAACCAAACAAACTCAATAATTTATTAACGTTAAAAATATAATAACAAAAATGTATTTACCTTAAAAAAAGGTCATTTATGTTTTAACATACGATAATTCGACAAGTAACACGTTGTTAAGAGCAACGCCCTATCTTCTGCGTCATCGGCAGTGGCAAGTTCTGGTTCTGGTTCTGGTTCGGTACGTTGCTGCATCCATATACTGGCATATGTGCAACGGTTGGGGAAGCGATGTTGCCAATCTAACGGCTCCTAGCAGATGCCAGGGCGGCCTTGAAGCTTTCGACACTTCTTCTTCCTACGTTAGACATCTGACAGTTGTTTGGTCAGGCAACAGACTTATACAATCTCCCAAGAGAGCTGGAAGAATTTATTTTTGTCACAGGAATTTATTACTGAACGGATAAAAAATATACATTTAATATGTTCTGATTTTTTAAAAATTTGCCGTTTGAATGCTCCTTCTATTTAAAAATATTGAACTTTCATATGCTTTTTTCTTGATGGGACAGTTCATTCCGTATCAATTGCTATCAGCTACCTTTTCATCCACTCGCAACTAATATTTACATATAACAAGCGGTGAAAGAACATTTCAAAGAAGTTTTTTTCTCAATAAAATGGCAATAGGGGACGAAACACCTAGAAAACAGCAAAAGCAACAACAAAAGCTATACTTCTACCTATATGGAAACCACCAACAGCAGTGCTCCGTCGTCCTATTGAAACGGGAATTGAAGCATTCAAGGTAAACTTTGCTTCCATTTATAGGTGTGCTCTCAATTTCACTTGAAAGCTTATAGAAGTCTGAACATGGGGTGCTGTTTTACGCGATTGGTTGTGTGGGTGGGGGGGGGGGGAGTGAATGGTGTCGGTTGTCAACACAGTGGTTCCTATTGTGTCAGTGGTCGGCACAGGAGTTCCTATTGTCTCAGTGGTCGGCACTGTGTTTCCTATTGTGTCAGTGGTCGGCACAGTGTTTCCTATTGTGTCAGTGGTCGGCACAGTGGCTCTTTATCGGTAATCAAGATCCAGATTACTCTGTTGATTAAAAAAAACAAACTACCCAAACATGTTATCGGTAAAGATTTCTGAATTAAATATCGAGTCGAAGCTTTGTGTTTCGGTTGTGTTTTGATCGCAGGCTAAATAGAAGGAATATCAAACAAATAAACATTTAGTATGTATATTATAGGACTTTCAAACAAATGAACGACTACCGTATTATTTAACAGTAGAAATAACAAACTCAATTATTACTTTCTGTTGCGTAATTGAGTAGCTTTCTACCTCGCAACTACGGTAAGTGCTGCCTTCCAAAAATAAAATTTAAAAAAAAGCATCAACTCTGCACTTGATCGAAAAGGCCAGCCCTCAATATAAAGACAAAAGTGTCACCCGAGGGGAACCTCCACCCACACCCCACTTCATGCGTCACTGATGAATTCGGGCTTACAGAGCTATTTGGACAGTGCCGAATCCCAAGACATAAAAGATGCAAACATGGCGGCCGCTTTTCGACAAAGGCATCATAACAATCGTAAGGGCGCGACTGGGGTGAGGCGACTGCCAGCAGCCGATTCTGTTTAGCGCACGACATTAGCAACGGTACTATTTTTCACTGCGATTTTGAAAATTATTTTAATAAAATCCGGCCAATAAGTTTTTATGTTCGTGAATTTTAAGATGGTTATTTCGATAAACCTGTTTTTTTAAAAATATTTTTTATTTTAAACCGTTGGTTGACTCAATCCATATTTTGAGACTCGCCACCATTTATAAATTGTTTAAGGATTTTCTTCCCATTGAACCAGGATGTGTACACTTGGCAATAGTAAATGTTCATCTCTTTTTTTTTTTTTTTTTGAACACGAGGCATTACCACAATTTAAAATATTATTATTATCATTTGGTATTCAAGTTTAAAAAGATCATTCTTGCTACCGGGATCTTTTATTCAAAATGTTAATTACATGAAGGACATACATTTTAAACACTTCATAAGATGAACATTATTTGGTGGATATCTGTGTACTGACAATGTTTACTGTCGACAAAAACATACTGCATGTCTTTTTGTGTGTGAAACGGCTCAAAATTCACAGAATACCGGAGTTTGTCCCATAAATGATCTTATTCCATTTCTTCCCCCTTTCACCTCTTCGCCACCCTCCCCTTTCTCTTCCTCACCCCACTCTTCCCTTCTCTTCCTCACCATTCCTTTCTCTTCCTCACCTTTCCAATTTCTTTTTCTCGCTCTTCCATTCCTCCCTTCCTTTTTAAAGTTGATGAACTGTCTCTTCCCCACCCTCCCCTTCTCTTCCTCACCTTTCTTCTTCCTCTTCTTCGCTCTCCCCATTCCGTTTCCTACTGTGGAATAACACAGACACAGAGTCACTTACCGGACATTGACGTTGGAAAAATATAGTTATTAACATAATTTAAATTGTACTCGATTGCATGTATGTAAGGTGGAAAAAGTGAAAACTTTAATTATACAACACATAAAAACTAAATTTTTTCGTATAAATCCTTTATATGCATTTATTATCATTTTATTTTATATTATTATTCTAATGTCCCACCCGCTTTTACACCGCAAACTTATTTCACCAATTATTTCAGAAAAAAAGAAAATGTTACTCACACAAGGTACTTGCGACATTAAAAAAAAAAAGAATCTCTTTCAGAGAAGTTATCGGGAATTTTATTCAGTGAAATCAGTGGCATCAAATTTACGCCACATTCCCCTTGAAAAACAGGACAAACTGATCCGTTTTGTTTTGATACTAGTTTTAGAAAAATTTCTTCTGTCTAAATCATTAATTTGAAAATAAATTCTATTCCTTTGGTAAACCCACATGTGTTAAAGCTTATGGAAGAGACAATGTGTAATCTATCAAAAGAAAGTTATAGAAGTTTAAAATACGAAATAAACATTTCAATCATGCAACTGATTATGGGAAATGTATACTTTATTTGTATTTGATTTCCCTCATATCACTAAATAATATATATATGTCTTTTGTAAACATCTCATGTCTTCTTAACATAATCATGTTGTTCATGTACGATTTATGAAAATGACCAGTTTTACAAACCTAGCTTGCATAAATCAGGGTTCATCTTAATCAGGAGAAATTCAACTCGCACGAGAATGCCATACAACAAAACAATCTTATAAAACAGGGTTGATCTTAATCAGGAGAAATTCAACTCGCACGAGAATGCCATACAACAAAACAATCTTATAATACAGACTCAAGCCTGATGATTAAATTACAAAAAGTCGTACTGAAATAGTCAAAATGGCGTCTATAAACATTGTGCAGGTTTAGATTTTTTGTCCATAAATTTTTTTTTTGGTTTTGCAACCATAAAATGAAAGATAAAATGTTTTTAAAATCTCCCATTTTGTCTCCATTGCGACCTTGTTTTCAAACCTCGTGTAAACTTCAAAGGCAACTTTCCCGACATTATTCGGTTCAGCCCACTCAATTTCTCCTATTCACATATAGCCTCCCTTCTAGCTAGCTTAAATTACGATTTTTAAAAAAAGTTTAAAAAAATAATAAGTTGCCCGTATGTCACGAACTTGTATGTGACTTGCATAGCTATGTTACAGATTTTCTAGGAGTCGGTGGGGGTAGCCTTAGAATCCCACCTTTAATACCTTATAATATTCATACAGGTAATGTATGTTTATTTTAAAAAAGGTGAAATCTAAACCACTACTTTATTTCTACTTGTTACAAGGCGGCCCATATATTGGACCATGTTTTTTGTTTTTTTAAAAAGTTAAACACAGAAATGTTTTTTTCTCTGTAACACTCTTAAGTAAAATGTAGAATCCAACATTTGTTCAGTGTCAGTGGCTCTATGCCAAATAAGGGAGTGGGATTCTTTAGGAACAAAAAAAACCGTAGCAAATAACATTTACTCTCCATTAATTTTATTATTACTATTTCTTACACTGCTCCTTACGTTCTTAATGCGTTGTTGATAACCGTTAGAGTAGTTATCGGGAAATTTTATGTTTGTCTTCAAAATCTTCAAAATAGCAGGCACCTAATCACATAGATAGGTGCCTCCATTGCTTCATAAACCCGTTTTTGAAGTATGGCTCCACTACCATTGTGCCTAAAACATTTCTACCAAAATGCCCATAGATATAAAGTCTAATATATAAAAAAAAAATATCTATTTAACTAGAGGCGAGTGTTTAATGTTCTGCTCTTTAAGTTTTCGTTGTAGGATATTTGACAGCCCTTGAACTATCCATTCCCCCCACGGGTTTAATATTTACTTTTCGTAATGTAGCCACTCCAGTGATGTACATTTTTGATGTTTGACACTGTGTGGCCATTAAATATTTATTATCTTCAGACCACTTTCTCATAGATTCTCCCATACTGTTGGTCTGTTGTCCTTTTTTAAAGATCCAATTTTGGTGACTGCAGGGGCGTACCCTTTGGGGTAGCAGTGAATTCAGGGGAGTGTTCTTTGGGGTAGCAGTGAATCCAGTGGCATACCACTTAGGCTAGAAGAGAAGACATTTGGCTTTTCTTTTGGGGTAGCAGTGAATCCAGTGGCATACCACTTAGGCTAGATGAGAAGACATTTGGCTTTTCTTTTGGGGTAGCAGTGAATCCAGTGGCATACCACTTAGGCTAGAAGAGAAGCCATTTGGCTTTTCTTTTGGGGTAGCAGTGAATTCAGGGGAGTGTTCTTTTGGGGTAACAGTGAATTCAGGGGAGTGTTCTTTTGGGGTAGCAGTGAATTCAGGGGAGTGTTCTTTTGGGGTAGCAGTGAATTCAGGGGAGTGTTCTTTTGGGGTAGCAATGAATCCAGTGGCGTGTTTCTTTGCGTCGCATTGAGGCCAGTGACGTACGATTTCAATCCTTTACTTTCGTAGGGCGACTAGCTCTGCAATTATTTAGCTTTGAAAGCTTTTCATTCTTTTACCCAAACATTGCAAGAGATAACGAAGCTACGTCCACGCAAACGAGCTGACCAAGACAAATTAGATTTGGATTGGTTCTGAAAAGTTTGATAATATAAAAGTTTAAAATCCTCTTAAAAAAAATAAAAAACTCAGATTTCTCGAGGAATAAATGAGTTGAAATGGGATAAGAGCTTAGACGCACTTCACCTTGGACTTTATTCAAATTTGGGGCATTCCCGAAAACTAACGATTGGTTGATGTTTGAAATAATTCAAGTAAAAAAAAAAGGGGAGATTGTCAACCGGTGAACACTTCTTTTCAAGTCAGCGCTTAAAAGCTTCACAAGAAGTATTCCAAGGTCGTCTCTTGTTAAGCGTGGTTATGCGATAAACATAAAGTTAGTGACGTAGCTAGGGGTTTTGGGGTGTGGGGGGAGGGTTGCGGAATGCACCCGGTGACACCATCTGAGGGGGTATTTCGGTATTCTTGATATAATATTTTCTTTCTTTGCTGCATCCACTCATCGCTGGGATGTTCTTAATGAACACACTGGCTGTCTGTGACAAGACTGTCAACAACACTTTGGAGTGCTCATCATTTTGCTGTTAAAACTGTGAACGATACGTTTCAAAAATGTGTGGCGGCGATTTAAGCTTTATGAGATCCTCTTGGAAACTTAGATGCAAGAGGTAAGCACAAGATATTTTACATGCTGTCTCTGATTTTACATTTATCTGCTAACTTTCGGCTGATCTAATTGATGAAGTTAATCTTACACAGCAGTATCTGCAAACTAACAGCTTTTGGCAAAGTGGCTAACAACCTAGAGGCCTTAAGATAGTTTTTGCACGAGAAGCGCTGCCACTTAGCGGAACGTGCTATTGAAAAGGCACTTTTAAAAACAAATTTATATGGAATTTCGGTAGAGAGAAGTTTGAAGGTTTAGGAACAGAAAGACAGGCGAACAATAGATGCTGCTGCTGCTCTCTCTCTCTCTCTCTCTCTCTGCCTGAAGCAAACAGTTGGGAGATGCTGGACTGTATTGATCGCTTTCATTCTGAACTCCAGATCAGATCATCAGCGGTCAAGGAAGAAGAAGATATGTGTGGGGCTGTTCAACCCAAGAGTCTACTATCAGCAAGTGAAGAAGAGTTATTTGTGTCCTTTCCCACATTAACCTCTTTCTATGATGAGTTATCAGAAGATGAACTTTTAAAAGAAATACCAAGGCTTAGAAGACATATAAAGGCAGCTGATATTGAATTTCTCAAAGTCATGGACTGGTCAGTATTTGATGTTTTGAAATTCATAACTGAATGGGACTGCCTAGAATCTCTTCCAATACTCTCGCTAAGCCTCAAATTGTTTCTTACGATCTGTATCTGTGGCTTCATGTGAGCGGAGCTTTTCAAAACTACATCTTATCAAGAACTATCCACAACCGGAAAGTCAAAGCTTTCTGATTTGGATCTCCTATCAATTGAAAGTGATACGGGGAAGAATATTGATTTTGATCAAGTGATTGACGCTTTTTGCTTCTTTGAAGACCATGAAAGTGTTGTTTTTTTAACCAAGTAAATGTAATGTAACAATAACAATAACTTAACGTTGTGACAGTTCTTAAATACATTGACCTCCTGACCATTAATTAATTTGTTTCTGTTCTTGTCAATGTTATACTGTAGACTTATTTTAACATGAGGAAATCTATCGTGGAAATAAAGGGTTGGGGTGATACCATGAGTTTACCGCACCGGGTGACACCAACCCTAGCTACGCCACTGCATGATGTAAATGTTGTGTGGATTGAACCCAACTTTGGTTTCAACACATACTAATCGTTTTCCCTTTTTACTCTATGAACTATTTCAGATTTACAGAAGAAAAGAACAGAAGAAATGAAAAGATTAATTCGAATTTGTTCTATAAATAGCGTTGTAGTATAATATTATGATATGTAAGGATCAGGCTTATTTATTCTAATTTTAGTGATATAAATAACTGCTCACTGAATACCGGAAATGAAAGTTAACTGCTCACTGAATGCCGGAAATGAAAGTTGACTGCTTACTGAATACCGGAAATGAAAGTTAACTGCTTACTGAATACCGGAAATGAAAGTCAACTGCTCACGGAATACCGGAAATGAAAGTTGACTGCTTACTGAATACCGGAAATGAAAGTCAACTGCTCACGGAATACCGGAAATGAAAGTTGACTGCTTACTGAATGCCGGAAATGAAAGTTAACTGCTTACGGAATGCCGGAAATGAAAGCTCCTAATAACAAAGATAATTAGATAGAAAACCTTGAATTTTTAAAATTATTATTTTTTAAAATTATTATTTTTAATGATGCTTTGGAAATATAAAAATAACTTTCAAAGGCACGTGGCAACAACAACGATAACTTGTGTGCCAGTTGTTAAATTCTAATGAAAGGAATATTAATTCCTATCCGTGCACTCAAAAGTAATATTGAACAAACGATGATATAGCCACGACACTGAAGCCAGACTACGCCCCTGTGAGAGCCAGTGACAGATCAAGTTGGTACGTGTGATGTGACTCAGTAACCGACTTTGCTACGACATATGACGTAAACAGGATATTATTGACCCCAGAGCAAGGTCGTGGTGGTATTTTGTTTATATAAACACAATTTGAAAAAAAAAATTGGGACTCGGTTCGTGAAACCGCCATTATTGCCAGTAAGTACTAGTATGTGCAAAGCATGTTTGATGTGTCACGTGCACACGTTCATTAAACAAACAGAAGCTCTTGGCGCCTAGCCCCTATTTCATAGCCAGTCCTTCCTTGAACTCTGAACTTATATACATAAATCCTCTACCTCTGTGGATTCGATTTTGACTATGAGAAGTCAATGAAATGTTAAGTAGGGAGAAAACGAAAGGAAAAAAAAGCCAATAACAACAAAGATTGTCCAAAGTGGTGAGAACCGTTGGCGCCTGTCTATACTGTTATTTGTATTCCTTGAAGTAAACGTCAATGGATTTACATTTGTAGCTATGATAGGATTACCCATACTGGTAACGCCCCCACAGTAATTTCTATAACGTACGAACAGTGGCATAGCTAGGGTTAGTACCACCCGAGGTGGGACTATATTTTTGACATCCCCACGAAAAAAATTCTGCAGTTTGCCGAAAATGCCACTTTTCATTATAAGGTAAAAAAAAATGTCCAGATGGCCCTGCCCCCACTCCACCCCACCCCACACCAGTGCCCAGGAATGAGCAGTATTTAGCAATCATATAAAGTGTTAACAACTGACAGCACTTTGATGATATAATAATAATAATAAAATTTATTTAAAATCACGCTTCATCCCCAAGGGCTCGAAGCGCGGTACAAAGTCAACTGTATTAAAACAGACATTAAAACAATATATATTTTTTATGGATTGGAGTTCTTATATAGCGCTAATTCCATGCTATGGTAGCATGCTCGCGGCGCTCCGATGTTAGATGGTCGAGAGGCCTCACTGCTGCCTGTTAGGCGCACGTGAACTCCATCTCCCCATCTCCGGGTTTCTTCTCATCAGCACTATGGGTCGTATTTATGAAAAAAATATAGAAATGTGAGAAACTTAAAGTTGGGCGTAGTTGAGAAATCTTAAGTCATACATTTATTTCTAGACAAAGCAATTTTTTTGCGTATGGCCTCGTGGGGGTGGGGGGGGGGAGTGGAACACAATTAAATACAGGCGCTGGTCCGTCGGTAGCAAGTTTAGGATGATTATTTATATTGATTATTATTATAAGAAATACTGACGAAAGGAAGTAAAATAAAAAGCTATTCATCTTATGATTCAACTTCAGTCTTTTTTTTTTTTTTTTTTTTAATGATGTTGTGTTCAGCCGTTCAAAAAATATACAGAGCCACTTTGTTGGAGTTCGGCTAATTCAAATAGATCGTACCTCATTTCATTTGCGTGTTTATATGAGATGTACGTGGGTGGGACTGGAGGAAGTTGGTCTCAGCAGTATCATGATCCTACAAGATAAACAACACGCCTCGAAGGGATCAATGGGATAGATGGGATAGTTGGGATAGTAGGGCTAGATGGGATCGATGAGATAGTTGGGATAGATGGGATGATGGGATAGTAGGGATAGTTGGGATAGATGAGATAGTTGGGATAGATGGGATAGTTGAGATAGATGGAATAGATGGGATAGACGTATAGATGGAATAGATGGTATAGTTGGGATCGATGGGATGATGGGATAGTTGGAATCGTTGGGATAGTTGGGATAGATGTGATAGATGTGATAGTTGGGAAAATGGGATAGATGAGATAATTGGGGTAAATGGGATGATGGCTTAGTTGGGATAAATGGGAGAGAAAACGTCCGCTAACTTTGTTGTTTTAGCCTTTGCATTTATTGTTCACCCAAGAATGGGTTTAAAACGAATTTCTAAAACCGATAACCAGTTTGCCCAAAAACGATATTAAATAGCTGGTTATTACCGAAACCGAACCGAAACCGAACTTTAGCTGTAACTGGACATAACTTAATTTGTCACCGAACCGAGCTCAAACTTAAGTTGTTAACAAACCGAAGCAAAGCCAAACTTTTAAAAAGATGGTCGATTCCCATCTCTCCTCTGACGCCAAGGAGTCCTTTAAAAAAAATCTTCATCCTATTTTTGTGTGAACAATAAGACTGAATCTTATTGGCATAAATTTAACACATGAGAAATAAACCGTTCGCATTTCTTCATGCTTTGAAACATGATATTCCCATGTAATTGTTTAGTAATAAAATTTAAAACGCTAAAAAAGTGAGTAAATGTTGTACATGTTCTCAATGTTTAATTTCCTGAGTATTACATTACATAGGACAAAATGTTCAGACAATTAAAGGAATCAGTTTTAATACCTGCAACTTCAGGCAAAATTTATCAAGATTTTTTCTAGTCATTTGTTCAATTCCTTCTCCTTTCATTCTCAGCCCCAGCTCAAACATGTTTGTCATTAGTTGTTTTTTTAGAGTTTGTAGTTTTTTGTTTGTAGTTTGTTGCTTGGAGTTTGTAGTTTTTTGTTTGTAGTTTGTAGTTTCCTTACACTTTCTTCCCACCTAGATATAGTACATCATTTTTTATATTGTCATTTGAGATTTAACATTTCAATTCTTTGACTTAAAAGAACAGCTGGATTATCTTGGATGAAAAATGGCTCTTCGATGAATTGGGATGATGATTAATTTCTTTGTCTCGATACTCTCACACAATTCTGGGCATCGATTAGTTGAATGTTGACCTCTGCTTCGTGTCAGCAATTCGTCCGTCCGTCAATGCACACACAGACACAGACAAAATCCTCATTAAAAACTCATTAGATTCAGTAGCCAGCATTCTGGTAGGTGGTGTAGTTAAACAGGATCACATCATCGCTCTTGGGGACGTAATAAGACACACCTGTGAACAATAAGACAAACTTGTGAACGATATGGTTAGACTTGAATATAAAACATAGCTAGGTATGACGGATGTGATATACAGTTTCTTTTTCAAATAGTATGTTATTCACAAAACTTAGCAACATTCCCTAATCCGTACTATAAGAGCAAGTATGGGGATCGTCAGGCTTGAGGGGCCATATATGGTCCGTGACACCATTTGATCTGGCCCGCCAGCGGAATTCAAAATCCAATAAATATAGGAGATTAAATAACATAAAGTAATAGCAAAATAATATAAACATCAAGTTGAACCTTGACATTGCAAAATTTGAGAAAATATTAAAATAATTTGCGTTGCGCGATTCTTAAACATTTTTAAAATCATATTAAGCCAGGGTTCTCCAAGTTTAGTGTTAATGCGGCCCGCGCGTTTTCACCATTCTCATATATATAATGTGACCCTCCGCGACGGTTTCAGTCGAATCCCACCGACTAGTCTAATTCTGATTTTTATTATATTTGTATAGGTTTGGACGTTGGATATAATGGTAAAGACCGTTTAAAATCGGACTAAACGTTTTTATTTCATAGCATTTTATGAGACAAACATGGCCAAAGTGAAGTTCGGCTTCGGCCTCGGTGCCGACAGTTGCCATTTGATCACTTTCGGCCTAGTTTCGGTTTCGGCCGAAACAGAAAAGTTAACTTTCGTTTTAATTTCGGTTTTGGCCGAATTTGATTGAGACTTTCGGTCATCTGGCCGAAATGATTGATTTTGATTGACATCAACCCTAGCTACGCCACTGCATATGCATGTATCACTTTTTCGTATCAAAATTATGTAGTATGCCTTCTGCAGACTTGTTTGTTTACTTTTATGATTTTGACGAAGAATTTTGAGATGTCTTCTGCGATTCTTCGTCGAGACCCGTCAGAACAACTATTTTAAGAGACCCGGTTAAAAAAATATATTTTCCCCCCACCAGTGCGGGTGAGGGAGGGCTGTCACCGAACGGAAAAATTACGTCACCAGCACGGAAAGACCAGTGTTTGGCACTTGGCTAAATATAAATACGACGATATCTTGTCAGCTATTTATGAAAACACATAGCATTAATATGACGATAACCACGGAACATTGTGATGATATTTCTATAGCCTTAATAACTGATATTTAGGTGACATAAAATAATAATTCTAGATTTATGTCTAGGCAGCGTTGTAATTATATAATTCAAGAAAAGGGCATTCAAGAGTCTATTGTGCTTGTATTTTGACCAATATTTTTTTTACCATACTACTTTAAAATACATTTTTAAGAAATAACTTTTTAATTAAAATGGTGATAGCCAAAGTATTCGTAAGATCTTTATTTATTAATATTCACGATGATCTCATTTTTAAAAACAGAATGTAAATATTAATACTTTCCCCGGTCATTTTCCGATGAATGCAGAATGTATGCTTGAAAGAATTTCAAAATATCTAAATCTTTCGGTTATGGCTTCTGTCTCGGCCGAAAGTCTCTTTAAGATTTTGTTTCTGCTTCAGTATCGGCCTGGTTTTGGTTTCGGCCGAAATCAGAATATCACTTTCGTTCGGTCTCTAATTGTATAACATAAATCAAAAGTTATTTGTTGTTAATAGAGGTTGAGTAGATTATAACAGTTGTACTTTATTGAATCTGTAATCACTTTCATGTGGATTACTTGATGCGACCCAGTCTCACTACGACTTTACCTCCTGCGGCCTCCGAATAATTTGAGTTTGATTTTAATTTTTTTAATGTCCCGCGAATGACGCTATGAATATCCATATGGCCCATGTAAGAAGAAAAGTTCCCCGTACAAATATACTGTGTTCTGTCACAGAGTCATCACCTAGAATCTGTGACGGATGAATGTTTAGACCAGTAAATTGAAATAGGCTTTCACTATTTATTAAGTCATATAAATTGGCCTTTCCATTAAACCCTTCATTTTTAAATACTGCCATGTTTGTTGCTTAGTAAAATATTTCTTAAGTTTTAGGAAGAGCTCTACACATAAACTGACTGCATCCTAAAAGCTGCTCATTACTTATCAGTCACCTTTCACCATTTTTAAGCTCAAAATCAACTCACAAACAAAACCTCTACTGCAGGGTTTTCCAGTCCAAAGTCCTAAAATCCATTATTTGCAGATTAATCTATGCCAGACGTAATATTCGCCATAAACAATGATACTTCATTTTTAATATTTTGACGGAGCTTGGAGCAGAGCTGGAGCTAAAAAAATCTTTGTCAGGAGCAGAGCTGGCTACCTGCCTAAGACGTCTGCTCCAACTCCCTGGTTTAAAAAAAAAAAGCTTGTGGTAAAATTAATGTCAAAGTTAGGAATGAAAAACTGATGCATTTCCACCCAGCATTACGTCACAGCGCTGGCTGCAACCCATCATTACGTCACAGTGCTGGCTGCAACCCATCATTACGTCACAGTGCTGACAGCAACCCACCATTACGTCACATTACTGACTGCAACCCATCATTAAGTCACAGTACTGACTGCAATTCACCATTACGTCACAGTACTGACTGCAACCCACCATTACTTCACAGTACTGACTGCAATCCACAATTACGTCACATTATTGACTGCAATCCACCATTACTTCACAGTACTGACTGCAATCCACCATTACGTCACAGTATTGACTGCAATCCACCATTACGTCACAGTACTGACTGCAATCCACCATTACGTCACAGTACTGACTGCAATCCACAATTACGTCACAGTATTGACTGCAATCCACCATTACGTCACAGTATTGACTGCAATCCACCATTACGTCACAGTACTGACTGCAACCCATCATTAGGTCACAGTATTGACTGCAATCTACCATTACGTCACAGTATTGACTGCAATCCACCATTACGTCACAGTATTGACTGCAATCCACCTTTACGTCACAGTACTGACTGCAACCCATCATTACGTCACAGTACTGACTGTAGCCTACTACCGCTGAGTTCCTGCCTCTAGACATATGTACAGACTGCTTTAACTTATATTTCAACTCTCACATACTTTATGCTAACTTTAGTCTACTAGATCCTTGTGGGTTTAAAAAAACAAGCTGAAGGGTGATACCAAACAGAAACATAACATTCAAACCGGGCCTGTTCTCCAAACTTCTGTAGTTAGATTATGGGCTCAAATCTCTACTTTCATCATACAGTAGTCGTACAGCTTTGATTTGATATTAAACTAATTATTGTCTTATGTCGAAAGTGATCCCCACTCACCACATTGCAGGCTGACCCCCTCGCTGCTGATTTGCCAATAAGTCTTGTTCTCCTGTGAGCCCCTCACGCCATTGATGCTGTCGATGTAGTAGCCTTGATTCGGGTAGTAGGTGGCCTGAAACCTGGAGATTAGGGTCAGAGGTCAGATATCAAAGTTCATAGACATGAGCAAGGAGATGAAATGTGATAAAGGCAAAATCATGTTATAAACTTCAGACCGGTGGAGTCAAATTTATGAAAGGATGACATTCAGTGGCGTGGTTAGTGCCGCCTTGGGTGGACCAAGACTTTTGCCGCCCCCAAACATGAAAAATCTCTGCAATTTTCCGAAAATGCCACCCCTCATTATTTAGGGCAAAATGTCGCCCGGGGCAGACAGCCCTCATTCTCACCCCCTCCCTTGTCAGGGTTGACATTTAATATTGACCAAAAAAAAAAAAAACTAGTTCAGAAACAAACATTTGTCAAGTAACCGATTGGGGGGAGAGGGGAGGGGGGGTAAGAAATAGCGCGTGCTGAAGGCGCCATTTACAAAGGGGCGGCGGCGCAAATATAGCGAAGCGGACAAAGAATTTGTATGCTAATTTTTTTGGGGGTAGTTTAACTATAAAAAATAAGTTCAATTTCTCCACACTAATGTGCTGACTCTGCTGTCCTTATATAACATTTGGTTAAACTTATTATTTTATGTAATAATTGGTTTCTCAAGCTTGATAGGGGCGCAACTTAGTTCTTGCCGTGGGCGCCATATATCCTCCGTACGCCACTCCTTGTATGGCCTATTTAAAACCCCTGTCTAGCTTTGCAGCTCACCGCGACTCTTTGAATTAAACTCATTTTTATTCTTCGTCAACGAAGGCGTTTTGCCGATACGTTCGTCGTTGGTGTTGTCTTTTTTAAAGCTTTCCCTTACCTTATGTTAATCCCAGAGGTATGAAAGACTGTAACAAAAAAAAAACAACACAACAAGAACAAACAACAACTCGTAAGCGTATAAGACCTACTTGAAACCATTTTCCTGCTCGGCAGCCTGTTGTAAGAAAGACAAGAGGTTCCTCTTGTGTTCCCTGATGATTGGCACAGTCAGCTCAAAATTGTCTCCCTGCAGACTGTTGGAGGCGATGATCGTGACGTTGATCTTACGCCCACACATTCCACAACGCGGCTGCTCGTAGTCACACCGGTCCCTCCTGTAAGGACAGGCCAGCCATAGAATTGTTATGTTAGATAGCCTTGTTTGCAGTAATTATTAGCCCCATTTTGGGTATGTGACACAAGTGCAGGCGTATGTGACACAAACTGGACACTCCTTTTGTCATTAAATTTAAAAAAAAGGGGAAAAATTGAAAAAAAATCTTTATCTAAACTGGTCGTACTAACCAACTTAAAGAAAACGTATTAATTTCTTTCCTTTATTCTTTAGCAGCATCTACTTATGCATGCTATGTCGCCACTAACTAGATCAGAAATTATTGTTTCAATAAGGTATTCAAATTTATTATTTACTTCTTCTTTGGTTCCAGCGTCTGGCCATCAGCCAGGAAGAACAATGTTGTCAGAATGCACGCAGAAAGTAGGAGAGATAATTGAATGGTCTTCATTGTGCATGAGATATTTCTTATCTGTGAAGACATTCAATTCGTAGTAATTTACAAATCATTTTTTAAACTGAGAGTGAAACAATCTTATATAAACACCCACACACATTCAAAATAATAAACGTCATATTAAAAAAAAATGGCCGCTAAATGCAAGAATTCACAGTAAAGCGAAAAAAATGTGTTGTTTCTCATCAGTATACGTATTTTTTTAACCTTTACTGCGGTGAGAACTCTCGACTTCAACTATCTACAATTGTTAAACATCTTTGGTGAATGAGAAATGGTGTGTTAAAATAGAATTAAACAATCTCCAAGACAAAGTTATTCCTATAAATTATTTATTTCGATATATTATTATTTTTTAATATTCTAATGCCCCACCCGCTTTTACACCATTTCAGAAAAAAAACAAAAGGAAATATTACGCATCGAATGCACTTGCGATAATTTAAAAAAAAATCTCATCGAGCGCAGTTATTGGGAATTTTATTTTATGAAATTAATGGCATCAGATTTCCGTCACCTTCAAATTAAAAAAAAACAGGAAAAATGGATTTTTGTGTGTTGGGATTGGAGGTGGGGCTGAAAATATTATACAATGTGTCGTCATCAGCTCCACACGTTGATGGAAAGTGGGTCAATTAGCCTTCCGAAGATTTTACTCTAAACATACAAAATCAAAGTTAATGTAAAGGATTGAAAAATATAGATTAATAATTATGAACTTATAGGTGGAAATATTCGTCCCAGGCAAATTTAAACTAAGAATTACATTTCTTCAACATTATTTGGCCACTTTGACAATTTCTTCATCAAAGGGAAAATAATATTAGAGTAATTCATTATTAAATATTTAAATTAATTTTTAATACTTGAACAGTGAGCATGATTATCAAAAGTTATGAAACTTGTGTTAAAAGCAATGATTTAGTAGGACAACTCCAACGAAATGCAATTGAACAACTTATTTCTTATGCTTTTGTCTTTACTTCATTTCTTAAAAATTATCTAAATTATCAATGATTATTATCAAAAAATTATTAAAGCATAAAAAAAAAACCCATAAAATTTCACAAAATGCTAAAACAAGATTTATACAAACAACTAAAAGCACATTAAAAGCACATTAAAATATTGAACAAACTGAAACTGAACTATGCAGGATAATTACGGTTACTTATACAAAAATAAAATAAAATTTTGTTCCTAGGCCAACTATGAAACTTTCCTTTGTACTAAAGTCACACGCTTACGTAGATCAGACAATTAGGCAATTATTATACTTACAAATGCTTCTAAAAGTTTATTTTAAATTAAATTAGTTTTAAGACAATGAAATTCAGCTGGTATTTATAAGGCTTAGGGATTTAAAATAGCTGCATTAATATTCTAACTAAACAGGATGTTTGTTTAAATAAACATAAACATTTGACTTGCCAACTGGCAAATTACAGTGTCAGATAAAGGTGAGCCAAGGTCAAAGACACTGAATTATGCCATCTGCTGCACAAGACACTTCATATATGACGACAACAGCAGATGTAATGTCTGTCTCACTATGAGGGATCTCTAAAACACCTGCTTTGAGATTTGAAGATTCTTGAAAGAAAAAAAAATGAAGTAATTTTTAAAACGTATAAAAACGAAACAAAATCATAAAAAGTGCTAACATTCAACAGAGTAATAAAGTAGGACACAATGACACATCTTCTTCCCACACTAAAAATTAAATTGAAAAAAAAACATAGGCGAATTGTTTCTATGAATTAAAATGAAGAAATTAATATGAACTTTGTAGTGTTGTGAAGGAAGTGAGACTTTTTCTTTCAAACCCCCTCACTCTCTCTCTCACCTCTCTCTCACCCCTCTCTCTCTCTCCCCTCTCTCTTCTCTCGCTCTCTCTGACCGCCTCACTCTTCTTGACTGTAATCTGGTCACTACTTAAACTGGCTTCGTTTAATTTTTCATGCGCATCACAATCCCACCTATGGCTATTGGACCATTTGTTTTGTCTTATTCTGTCGTCTCTAACAATCTTATTCGATAGAATTATATTCAACGTGCAATTTTCACCTACGAGATACTTAAAATTATTTAACACCTTATTTTTTAGAAACAAATACATTTCTATGAGCAAATGAAGAAATAATTGTATGTTAAATCTTGTGGAGATTATCTGGCGAAAGTAAGAGTATTCTTCCTTATTATTTGACATGGGAAAACTAGTTTTACAGTAGTAAATTAATGGGTGAAGCAAGGCTGTGACGTTTGTGGTCTGTGCACGCCTGTCTACACAATGTGTATGTCCAGCCGACATTCCTTAAAGTGCAAATCTTTCTTCTTAATATGAATACATAGATTCAAGATTTTATTCGCCTTATTCAAAACTCGCTTAATATATTCTTTTTCTGTCTATTAAGCCCTCATTACCTCCCAGATTTCCATCTTTACCCCATTTAGGGTAATTTACCCCAGTTCGCCGACCACGATCTAGTGTTTTGCACACTATCAATCTATGTTCAATTACTGTAGGACCAGATGATAAACAACTTGGATTTAAGTTAACATTGCTCTTGGAATAGGATGTGTTTTCAGTTTTTATGAAAATTATGACGTATGAAAGTTTGAAAGAATTTGACGTGAAGGACTCAGTCATCCAGGCTCGTCTAACAGTGGGGAACACTGTTACAGGAATGGGCAAAAAAACTATAGAAGTGTGGGGCAACATTGCTATAGAGGAGTGGGGCAACATAGATGGTAGAAGAGTGGGCGCAGCTCGTAGAGGAATTGGGGCAACATAGTTGATAGAGAATTTGGGGGTGACATAGCTGGTAGAAGAGATGGGCAACATAGGTGGTAAAAGAGTGGGCAACATAGGTGGTTAGATTGTAAGAAAAAAAATCGCAGTACAGCAAAATAAGCTGGTAGAGGATCGGTGAATATAGCTGGTAGAAGAGGGCCGCACAATCGCACAGAAGAATGGGATAATGGGGTAATATGCCTTGTAGAAGAGTTTGGCATCAATTTAAAACAAAATAATTAATCAATTAGTTAATAAGTTAAAATTATTATTTTACGTTTAAGAAATAATTCATTAAAACTTGTGGAACTCGGAGCACTAAGAAATTTCATCAACTCCGGGAAAAAAGAGCATGCTCCACAATTTCGAGCTCCTGCTACGATCTCCGCTCTAAGATCTGTTGTCAACAGTATTTTGTGGAACCTGGCTTTTTTTTTTTAAACATGACGGCAAGGAAACGGAAAAAAAACATTTTAAAATATTTGCAAAAACTTTTAATACGAGTTTTAGCGCACTTAAAAGGTGAAAGTGCAGGGGGGGGGGGGGTTATAGATGAACAATCTATGTAGCCAAAGGATTTGAAATGAATGTAGATCACACTAATATGTTTTTAAATCCTTTATATTAAACTTTGATTTTGTTCTGGATGGCTGACAAAATATTCGGACGGCTAATTGACCCACTTCCCGTCAACCAATCGTGCTTAACTTGGCACATAGACTCATTACCAATAACCACTTATTCTTTGAAATTTTCAGTCCCACCCCGAAACCACAACTCCCAAAAAATATTTTGTCCCTGTTTTTCAAGGGGAAGATGAAAGAAATTTAATTTCACGATGACTGCGTTAAAAAAAGTTTATTTAAAGAAAATATCGCGTGTGCGTACGGTCCGTAATATTTTCTTTTTTTTTTCTTGAAATATTTGGTGAAATTATTATTAGTATTATTATTATTAAAGTGTTATTATATAGCGCTGTACCCCAGCCTAGGGCTAAGCTCACTGCGCTTCACATAAAGATTAGCAGTTACATAAAATTATACATTTAAATCAATCGGTAAAAGGCTTGACCTCACCCACCCAAGTACTATATACCACTGTCTAGCCATGGTATACAGCGGTGTAAAAGTGGATGGGTCATTAGAATATTAATATAGTTCAGGGGCGTGAAAAAATGTGCTGCTTGAGAGCCTAAGGGGTGGGAGCACTAATTGGGATTTTTATAAAGTGCGTCATTTGTATGCATGTTTTGTCAACTTTTTCAACCCCCCCCCCCCCCCCAAATTAGTCGATATAAAAATTTATAAATGATTTAAACGAAAAATTGTGTTTTTATGGGTGTCTATTTAATTTTTGAAAACATCTTTTGCACAATTTTTCTTTGCTTAATGCTTTTAAGTAATATTGAATTGTGTCTTTGATAAAATCTCTCATTTAATTACTTTAAAAAATAATGGATTTTTATTCAACAATTTTAATCTGGTGTTTGGAGAGATTTCTGTTGAAGATGTCTAATACATTGACTGTTAAAGATGTCTTGTGGGTTGTCTGTTGAAGATGTATTGTGAGCTGTCTGTTGAAAGTATCTTGCGAGCTGTCTGTTGTAAAGTCTTGTGAGCTGTCTGCTGAAGTTGTCTTGTGCACTGACTGTTGAAGATTTCTTGTGCGTTGCCTGTTGAAGATGTCTTATGAGATGTCTGTTGAAGTTGTCTCAGCTGTCCGTTGAAGAGGTCTTGTGAGCTGTCTGTTCCGCTAGTGCCGTCTGTTTGAGATGTCTTTTTGAGACGCCTTGTTGACATGTCTGTTAGAGCTGTCTGTTAGAGCTCTCTGTCAGAGCTGTCTCTCAGAGCTGTCTGTTAGAGCTGTCTGTCGGAGCTGTCTGTTAGAGCTGTCTGTTAGAGCTCTCTGTCAGAGCTGTCTGTCAGAGCTATCTGTCAGAGCTGTCTGTTTGAGCTGTCTATCAGAGCTGTCTGTCTGTGGGTGTGGCTATCATCCCAGAGGTGCTATGGCGGAGGCTATATACAATATTTGACATACGTTTTATCAAAGGTTTATAGTGCGCAATCATGTCAAGACATAGTCCACATCCAGTCTACAAAACAGATTTCAATGGTTTTATTTGGTTAGTTTAGCCTCTTCTCACGTTATAAAACGAATGAGGTGTCACGTGATGGGGTCATTTTTCTTCAGCTGCCCACGTGAAGAAATACATGTTTATCCAAACAACAATAAGGCTCTCTTACAGCAAATGAGGTCACCTGGGGGTAATGAGTGTTTTGTCTCCTGTAGGGCGTAATGGATGACGATGTTTCTCCTTGAACCGACCTTGGCCTTTAAAATTTCAGTCAGCCTGGGCTGGTGCTGTGCTTGGAAAATTTCTTTTTCCATATTTAATTATTTATAATTTAAATTTAAAAAAAATATAAAAACGTTTAAAAAAAATTCATTAGACTAAATCAAATTTGTAAGAAAGGTCTGAGCAGCACTAAGCTGCACAAGGTCTGGGTGGTAGAACAAAATCAAATTTGTAAGAAAGGTCTGAGCAGCACTAAAATGCACAAGGTCTGGGTGGTAGAACAAAATCAAATTTGTAAGAAAGGTCTGAGCAGCACTAAAATGCACAAGGTCTGGGTGGTAGAACAAAATCAAATTTGTAAGAAAGGTCTGAGCAGCTCTAAAATGCACAAGGTCTGGGTGGTAGAACAAAATCAAATTTGTAAGAAAGGTCTGAGCAGCACTAAAATACACAAGGTCTGGGTGGTAGAACAAAATGAAATTTGTGTTTTAATTAATCTAGCAGATTTGGAGATTCCATTTCAAAACCTTTTGATTTATTAATGAACTGGATTTTTAAAATAAATTATTTGTTTGTTACCTATCAGTACACGGCTTTGTGACTGACTGAATGACTGACTCACTGAATGACTCACTGACTGACTGAATGACTCACTGACTGACTGAATGACTCACTGACCGACTCACTGACTGCGTGAATAACTCATCGACTGACAGATTGACTCACTGAATGACTGAATGACTCACTGAATGACTGATTGACTTACTGACTGACTCACTGAATGACTGACTGACTCACTGACTGACTGATTGACTAACTGACTGACTCACTGACTGAATGACTGACTCTTTGACTGACTGACTGATTGACTGACTGACTCACTGATTAACTCACCGAATGACTGACTCACGTTCTGACTGATTGACTTACTGACTGATTCCCTGACTGACTCACTGACTGACTCACTGATTGACTGACTGACTGACTCACTGACTCACTCACTGATTGACTCACTGATAACGAAATCTCAAGAAGAACAAGCCATATAAGTTAAAATCTATTGGCTATGCTTCTTATACTATAAGAGGCCTAAATTAATCAAAGTCCTATATATATATATATATATTATGAATACGAGAGACATTCTGAACAAATTGAGAGACCTTCTGAACAAGATGAGAGACGTTTTGCACAATGTGAGAGACATTCTGAATAAAATAAGAAACATTTTGAGCTGAGAGACGTTAGGAACAAGGTGAGAGACATTTTGAACTGAGAGTACATAAAGTATAGAGTTGTACATAAAGTATAGAGTTGTACATAAAGTATAGAGTTGTACATAAAGTATAGAGCTGTACATAAAGTATAGAGTTGTACATAAAGTATAGAGTGGTACATAAAGTGTAATGAACACCGAAAGAAATACGATGATTAAACACAATACGTTTGGCTTTGCCTGCAAGATACAGGATGCAAGATGCAAGGTGCAGGATGCAAGATGCAGGAGGCAAGATGCTGGATGCAAGATGCTAAATGCAAGATGCAGGATGCTAATGATATATTCACTAGATACAAATGCATTGGTCTGGTTTTTTAGGGAAGGGCCTGTCGCGGAGATGTTCCCGTGCTTTGGAAACCATGCAGTGTTTGCTTTAAATATTCAATAATCATAAAGTGAATCATATTCTCAAAATTATGAATATATCTACATCTATCAAAATTCTCATAAATCTATCTTTACTTACATAATAAACACTACGATATTTTAGATTACAACAACAAAGGATGCCCCAAAGCGATGCAAGGCTCATACGTCTTTGCATGGTTAACAGGAGATAAAAAAAATCTGCCAACTTAGCAAGTCAGTTGCTCGTTATGTAGAACAAAATACCAGGGATGGCGGTGGATATAAAGGGTTTTGAGCTCAATAATTGTATCGTTGTTTGACCTGCAACTCATGACCAGTGGCGTAGGAAGAGGTTGTGGAAGAGGGTGTGGAAGGGGGTGTGGAAGGGGGTGTGGAAGAGGGTGTGGAAGAGGGTGTGAAAGGGGGTGTGGAAGAGGATGTGGAAGGGGGTGTGGAAGGGGGTGTGGAAGGGGGTGTGGAAGAGAGTGTCGAAGGTGGTGTGGAAAGGGGTGTGGAAGAGGGTGTGGAAGAGGGTGTGGAAGGGGGTGTGGAAGGGGGTGTGGAAAGGGGTGTGGAAGAGAGTGTCGAAGGTGGTGTGGAAAGGGGTGTGGAAGAGGGTGTGGAAGAGGGTGTCGAAGGGACGGTGTGCCCGACGAGGCACTTTTTTCTTTTACATTTTGGGGCGGCTTTTTGGCCAATTGCAGCGTTTTGTTTTCGCCGAGTGGGCGCGAAATACTTTTGCCCGCCCCGGGTGGCACCACCCCTACCTCACTGCTCTTGACTATCAATATGTTTTAAAGATAATCTTGTTTTGACTTTTCATCTAATCATAGTGACTCATTCGTTTCACTTAAGATACCACAAAGAAAAGCATTTATATTTAAAAATACAAAGTCAATTCATATAGTTTTAATATACTTTTCCTTCTCTCAAATACCGTTGCCAAGCAAGGTATTTATCTTTCTAGTAAATAAATTAAGTAATAGCTTATTCATTGAAAAGTAACAAATTAGAACAAAATTCATCCTCGTAATTTTAATTCTGAACATATTTTCCCAAAAAACTTGATATTCTTCTAGCCGACCATGATGCATAAAACATTCTGTCATCACCCCTCTCATAGTATTGATAGAAATGAACAAACTCCTCCCAGTAAGCCACGTGATCCTTGTCACTGATAGATCTGCTCTTACAGATTCAAACTTAAGAAATTTGCCTCCCTAAGGCAATAGTATGTAAACGATGCCTAAAATTCAATGTAACCACAATCGCTTGGCAGATGTGTCACTTGTGGTCATTGCTTCTCTACTATACACGCAAGCAAATGTGAGTTTAGAAAACACACAGATTTACACGTATGTGATCCTGAGTGTTGTTTTTTTCCTTTACTTGCTAACTCTCTGTCTACGCCCGTTACGTTATGTGAGAAATTAGTGACTTATCCTTCTCCCTTATGACCTATAATAGTTAATGTATTTGTGAAACCACCTGATGTCAATATTTCTATGCAGTTAACTATTCATGAAGGTTTGAAGTCTTTGCCAATCTTTCTAAACTAATCACAATCTTCATGAACCACTCGAAAATAAAAACTTACTTCATTTGCTTAATGCATTTTAAGAAATTTAAAATTATTTTCTATTTTTCAATTCGTAAACTTCCTAGAAAGTATTTTTTAAAAAATGCTATATTTTTGTCAACTTTTGTATTGACACGGAGCACAGTGGTGAATGAATAACATTATATCAGCTCGATTAATGTTACCGTACTTGTGTGAAGAGAGCTCCATAACCTTCCGGTAACTTCCACCATGGTCTATTGATACGTGTGTTTTGTTAAGTACTTCAAACAGCTCACTGTCGGCTAAATAATACTGTACAGCAGTACATCCTCCCTCTACTGGCTTCATAAGTATTGATTTCTTTTGTACAAACATACCATCATATCTTTTCAGCAGCTAACCAGAGGCGTAGCTAATGGGGGTCAGAGGGGTCAGATGTCCCAGGGCGCCATACTTGTTAGAGGGGCTAAAATGTTCTTTGATATTATTCTATTGATGAAAATAATGGTTTTGGGAGTTGAAAAAAGAAAGTGAGGCTCTTTAAAATGAATCTTGTCCCCCGTGCGCCAAACACTCTAGGTACGCCTCTGCAACTAACATTGGCGAGGTACCTTCTTTTTGCAGGTTTAGCAATGTTCACTTGATCCACCAACTGTTGATAACATTCATCGTTTAGAAAGACAGTGTTGTAAACGGCAACATTTCAAGTTTTGCTCATTTCAGGATATAACCATTGTTACATTTCATAAAAATTGTTACTAGATAAAAACATCTCCATTTTAAGGCTATAGCCATCGAAAAATAAGCAATCGTAAATGCATCTTTCTGAAAATGCCTAAATCAAAATTGAGTGAACGACAATCAGAGATTCCAAAGACACATCTCCGATAAGCACCATCTTTGATAGGTCGTTCATTAAGGTAAGTTGCTAATAAAAGGACATGATTAATAACTGAGCACTAAGCCATCCCTCTGTGAATGTACGTCCTTAAAATATGTCATGTGTGAGACGTGCCCTTGTGGCGATGAACTTTTATGACGGCAAAGTGACCATTCATGTTGGATTCTCTTGTGTTCCATTGTCCATTGCTATCTATCTGAGTATTGAAACTCTCGGGCGTATCCATTCAGTGAGCACGTGGATCGAGTCATCTAACTCAAGAAAAGGTAGCCTAAAATGAGCCTTTGATGTATTAGGAATAGTTTAAGTCGAAAGTTATGGTACAAAATGGACTCAATCTGTGGTCATCTCAGCAAATGTGAACACGACCATACTAAATGATGTGCCTAATGAATTGACTAATTATTAGAGTTATCATGAATTGGCTAGTTCGACAATCGATGTTAAAATGTATCTTAAACCAGCTAGTAAAACGATAGCAAGATTTGACAAAAAGTTCCCGCACGAGGTTTGCCAAAGCTGGCCATGTTTTGGCTGTAATCATAGCCTTCATTGCCATTACAAGATACACAACTAAGTCTCACTCATATCAGCTGCAACACATCAGTCGACTGGACTGGGAAAGGATTCGTTAAATGATTGTATTACACCAAGAAGCTAATGAGAATATGTTTTATTTTGTTGCATTACAGATGGCAACCTCTTTTTATGACACATTATTGTGTCATTGCATGACTGTTGAGAACCTCTTTTTTACGAACACATCATTGAGTCAATGCATTACAGTTAAGAACTTCTTTTTAAAAAACACATCACTAAGTCATTGCATTACAGTTCGTCCCCCTGGAATAACAATGTTCTAAGTTGATTTAACTAAACAATCTCCTAGAACTGTTGACAATCGCTGGTTTAAGTTGATTAAACTGATCTCTTAAACTTTGAGCATTTCCTACGGTTGGCTTTAGATATTCCATGTGCCTTTGTGTCTGAGGGTTGTGTTTTGGGAACAACATTTTATTATGGATTTAACATTTGTAAAAGTTCTCAGAAGCCTAAGATATATACCATTCATATAACAGTAACTATTAACTTTGACACTGTGGCACCTCGTACCATGAACTTAATCAGTACAACGAATCGGTTATCTCTGTCAAAAGTTTGTTCCTCCAAACACTATTTCCCATCGTATCCTTTAATACCCTGTAATAAAATTAAAAAAAAAAAGATTTATTTTGGCCTCGAAATAGTCTGGGGAAAGTGTGAAGCCTCTGTTTTTGAAAATGTGGAACGATAAGGTTGCCATTAAGGTTTCGCATAAATAGGAATTTTGCATAAGACTAGATAATATTGAAATAACTTTCAAAAGAAGAACAATATTTGTTTTCTCAATTTATTCGGATATAAGCTTGAATATAAACTTGAATATAAGCTTGTCGTTTTTAAAGCGATCTCTTCAATTTCCCCACCACAAAGGTCTAATGTGACGTGGCGTTGTAGAAAGAGGAGCTAAACGGATAATACAATTTAGTGTGTTTTATTTTCAGTTCTTGCTTCCCTTTGCGTTCAAGGTTCTCCGCATCTCAATAACTCTTACACCAGGTTTGTTGGTTAAATTTTCAAATAGCATTTTTTAAAGACTTATGTAATAAGAATTCATAGCATTGAACTTGTAGCCTTCTACATGGTATTAGTTTAAGAAAATCAATCCATCTTTATTTACAGAGAAATTTTGAAAAGTTCTTTCAAAGCAATTTCCACCCACCAACACCCAGAGCAACTTTCAATATGTTGAGCGCCAGCAACTTAGCAATTCTTTATGAAGTCTCTGTTGTTTAGTGGCTAGAATTTGATTTCAACTATAAGACCATGGCGCTCAAGTCAAGTAAATAATAACACTTTCTTAGTTTCAAATATTCAAAATGTTAAGGTAAAATTTGTGTTTAAATCACTACTTCTTAAAAGTAAATCATTGTACTTATATTTCATAAGTATTTCTTATATAGTAAAATATTTACAATGTAACAAATTTACTCCATTCACAAAAAACTGAAATTGTTTCAGCACAAAATGTGGGAAGGATTGGGGGGTAGGGGGCATGGTATTTTTCACTGTGTTAATCTGTTGTATGGTTACATATATAAATAGTCTCTGTTGAAATCATTTCCTTAGTGAATGACGGTTCAGTAACTTGTATAACACAACTCTAATTATGCTCAAGTTCTCAATGAGGTCATGTGTCACTCTCTCCCGCCGCCCCCTCATCCTTCCACGGCCTGAGGTTCTGTAGGGCGTGCAGGGACGAGTTCCTAAGACAAACGGAGTCTGTGACGTCAAGACACTGGGACTTGTCTGTTTGGAGACTCAGGATCAGGCGACTGGCTGCCTCCCGTTCTGCGTCCCTTTCTTCGGCCGTCTGTCTTCTAGATGGGATGCGATGGAATGTTAGATGGGATGAGATGGAATGTTAGGTGGGATGAGATTGAATGTTAGATGGGATGAGATTGAATGGTAGGTGGGATGAGATGGAATGTTAGATGGGATGAGATTGAATGGTAGATGGGATGAGATGGAATGTTAGGTGGGATGAGATTGAATGTTAGGTGGGATGAGATGGAATGGTAGGTGGGATGAGATTGAATGGTAGATGGGAAGAGTAGAGAGTTAAAAAACAAAAACAATCAAAGTTCATCATTCTCCATGTAACAATTTAACAACTCATGTCACTAACGCTTTCACTAAATAAAATTCCCGACAACTGCGCTAAATACGTTTTGTGCGTTATATTTTCATTGTTTTGCAGAAATAATCTCAAATTATATATGATTTGCTAAATGTGTGGCGTATAAGGGACATTAGCTTATTAATATAAATCTGCGGCGTATAAGGGACATTAGCTTATTAATATAAATCTGCGGCGTATAAGGGACATTAGCTTATTAATATAAATCTGCGGCGTATAAGGGACATTAGCTTATTAATATAGTTCAAGGGCGTGAAAAAGTATTCGTTGGTGTAAAAAAAAAAAGGGGGGGGGGGAGGGTTACTAATTTCGATTCATATAATGTGCATTATTTGAATGCAAGTTATGTCAAGTAACTTGAGTAGATAAAAAATTAACGCAGGCTATTAATATTTATTAAATAATTTTCTAGAAGCTGAGTGAACAAAATATGAAGAAAAATGTTTCAATGGATGTGAAGTTAAAATTAAGTTAATGCATATTTTTAACAAGTTATTTACCCCACGCCCCTAATAAAACAACTATATAAAAATACAAATGAAATAGAAAATCATTAAAGCATCAATGTTTAGTGTCATAGGCATAGGCGTATCATAGAGATAGTGTCCACTCGGGCGGGCAGAAATGCTGTCCTCATGTACAGAAAAAAATATATCCCCGGGCGGACCGTCCCCCACCACCATTGCTTCCTACGCCAATGTGTAAAACACTATATTTATATTTTATATGCTATAAAAAACATTAGCATCTTCGAAATATGAAATATAAATAAATAACAACCAATAAAAAACTTAACTACAAAATGATCCAAACGGTATTTGATGAAAATATAAGTGAACTATTTTTGAAAAATCGATATTACCTCCATTTCGTCCTTCTGTTTTGAAACCAGGTCTTGACCTGGCCATCTGTCATTTTAAGTGTCTTTGCCATGGAACTTCTCTCAGCTGATGATAAGTATTTTTGACTGCAAAAACAATTAAACAATACTAAAACCAGTCTCCAACAACTGAGTTGTATATTTCAGAACTATACGTTAGGATATCGAGGAGATGATGCGAATGGCATGGGCTCGAAATCCATTCTAAGTAGTTTTGGAAGGCATAGGAAGGTGTCGTACACCCCTGGTAGCCCAATTTTTTCTTCTATTCGCATTTCCATCTTGTCGTCAAATCTTAATTTTTTTGTTGACACACGAAACTCAATCACTCAGTTGATCGCCTGTCTCGTGCAGGAGAATGGTGGTAGGGGAATGATTGCTCGGAAGGAGTTAAGTGCCAGGCATAACGCAGACTCAGGCTGCGGTAAATTGGGTTTGGGTGGATTTGAGGGGTTGGTGAGTGATGAGGAAATCAAACATACCCAACTCGCTATAGTTTACCTGAGTGGTTGATACAGAGTGTGTGTTGAGTTGTTGAAACACAGTATGTGTTGACTGGAGTGTGTGTTGGGTAATTGATACAGAGTGTGTGTTGACTGGTTGATACAGAATGTGTGTTGAGTTGTTGAAACACAGTATGTGTTGACTGGTTGACACAGAGTGTGTTGAGTGGTTGATACAGAGTGTGTGTTGAGTGGTTGATACAGAGTGTGTGTTGAGTGATTGATACAGAGTGTGTGTTGACTGGTTGATACAGAGTGTGTGTTGAGTTGTTGAAACACAGTGTGTGTTGACTGGTTGATACTGAGTGTGTGTTGAGTAGTTGATACAGAGTGTTTTGTGATGACTGTTGAACGGTCGATAATATACAGATTAAAATTGTAATACTCAAAAGTAGTAAAAAAAACAAAAACAAAAAACGACTGCTTATTAAAGTCGATTTTGAACATACTGAAAATTAGAAAATTTAAAATAACAAGTCAAATAGTTCAAATAAAGGATCCCACCACCACCACACCGCTCAGCCAATGACCTCTATTTTAGAAATTTCAAAGAGTCAGCGCATGCGCAAAAATTCCGCGATTAAGCGCATGCGTAATACAAAATGTATTTAAAGGTTTCTTTTTTTGGAAAAAATAAATAAATGTATATACAGGCCTATAACTGAATTCTTTAAAGTAATAACAGTAAAAAAAATATAAAAAAATAAGGTTCGGGTAACGTCAGCATAGAAAGCAATTTTATTTATGTTTCACTTTACAAATATTTGCTGTCTTTAGTGAAACTGAACAAAACAATTATGTTGAGCTCAATGAATATTTTCAGTCTAATAAGTTTCCCCACGTCACAAACGATGTCCAGTTGTCACAGTTCGTGATATCTAACTATAAATGATTCCTAACTTATAATATTATTCTAGAAACACTTTGAATTTGTTAGAATAGTATTACTTGAGTTATCTGTGTCACGTGTGTATTACTTGAGTTATCTGCGTCACGTGTGTATTACTTGAGTTATCTGTGCCACGTGTGTATTACTTGAGTCATCTGTGCCACGTGTGTATTACTTGAGTCATCTGTGTCACGTGTGTATTACTTGAGTTATCTGCGTCACGTGTGTATTACTTGAGTTATCTGTGCCACGTGTGTATTACTTGAGTCATCTGTGCCACGTGTGTATTACTTGAGTCATCTGTGTCACGTGTGTATTACTTGAGTCATCTGTGTCACGTGTGTATTACTTGAGTCATCTGTGTCACGTATGTATTACTTGAGTCATCTGTGTCACGTGTGTATTACTTGAGTCATCTGTGTCACGTGTGACAAATGAAAATCCTCAATGAGATAAAATGGCTGGAACATTTCATCTTTCTTAAAAAATTATGGAAAATATGTTGTTTTTTTAAATGTCTCTAAGATAAAGACTAATAGATTTCATGTCAGATAAAATAAATAGTGGGGTTGGCTTGGAGACTAAAAAAACTGAAATTTTCCATGTGAAAGATAACTGTCCAACTCACCGGTGAAATCGTTTCTCAAGTTCGACAATCTGCAGTCTCGTGAATGATGTGCGGGGTTTCTTTCTCTTGGGTTGACTTTTCTCAAACATCGGACCCCGTAGAACTACTGATGGATAAAGAGTTGGGGGGATGAGTGACCCTCGGGGGGGTGGTATTAGTTTTTTTTTAAAATTAACAATGTTAGCACTCAATAAAATATAAAACTCTTTCACTTGATGATAGTACATTTTATTGAGCCCAGATTCATGGCATTAAATAAACGCATGTGATAAATTTAATTCCAAGAATCTTGGTTGTATGTGTGATTGTATGTGTGATTGTATGTTTGATTGTGTGTTTGGTTGTGTAACAGGTCAAATGTGAATACGATTATTTCATCTCGGATAATGTATTGTTTTAGTAAATTAATATGTACAGTAAGTAGATGAGATAAATGTCAAGGGCAGAAGAGGGAGATCGGTTAGGTATTCAACAGTATGGAGATTTGTGTTTTGCTCTTCCAGAATTTCATTCTGTGCCTTCTTGTGTAATTGAGTAATATTGTAGTAGTAACTTGTGTGAGGTATTAAGACAACGTATCAGTTTCCTCCTATATCGGAGACTTTATTATTATTGTGACTTGTATAAAAATAGATAAATAAATATAGTGATGATTAAAATCAAGATGTGCTATCTCGTATTTGTGACGATCATGTATGTGCCAGTAAAAAGAATGATTAAATAACACGCATACAACTAACATGTCCCAGTTGAATGTAAAGATGTTGTTACAGATTGTATGTGTGATTGTACGTGTGATTGTACGTGTGATTGTACGTGTGATTGTACGTGTGATTGTATGTGTGATTGTATGTGTGATTGTATGTGTGATTGCATGTGTGATTGCATGTTTAATTGTATGTTTGATTGTATGTGTGATTGTATGTTTGATTGTATGTGTGATTGTATGTGTGATTATATGTGTGATTGTATGTTTAATTGTATGTTTAATTGTATGTGTGAGTGTATGTGTGATTGTATGTGTGATTGTATGTGTGATTGTATGTGTAATTGTTTTGGTGATATAATAAAGACTTAAAGGCAAATATATTGACAGTTACAAATTCCCTATTTAGTGGTTGGTTTTCCCATGAATATTAAATGAACTTATTTAAACAGACGTTGTCTACAAACCACATGAAAACAAATGGAAATATTTCATTTAAAAAATCGTTGGATAGGATAAAACTTTAATTGACTTTGTTTTAATTGTTTTCCGTATCTCTAATTTGTAAATAAAACAACAACATATTTCCTTCCTTTAGTGTGTGCTTTTAAATTAAATCGTTTTTCTTCTATTGTATCAGTAGAGCATATTATCTAATCGGTTTTACGGAATCGGAATCACGGTTATCCAACTCCAGTACAAAAAGACGTCAACTCTATTGACTAAAAAGAGAAAATATTACTGAAAGTTGGTTTTGAGATTTAGACTCAGGGATACTGAGCAGTGTTAAGTAACCGACTCCGACTATTCGTAAAGAAGGCTGAGCACACGTTTCTGACAAAAGTCAAAGTTTTGGCTACATCCCATTTAATACCACAGACTTCCTTCTACAGATTCTAAGAAAATATATCGCAGTTTGAGTTGAGCAACCGGGTTGAATTTGAAAGAAAGCATTTTCTCTTAAAGAGTACGACATACAAACTTACATGAGACACGCTCTCTTCTGACGTCAATCCATGATGGCGGCTGTCTCGTCCACGGGGATATACAACTTGTTGGGAAATGTACACCCAAGTGTCTGAGTTTCCTGACCGGAGTGACATGCTGTGGGCACGCCTGTGGACCTGTTGTGGGAAATGGAGGCTTGGAAGTTGTACCACCAGCGCGTCGGCTGCAGCAGCTGTTTGCACACGAGCTCACACAAGGGCGCAACCAGTCTACGCCATAACTTGACAACCTATTTTCAACATCCTGGTCGCCCACACACCGGATGTAAGTGTAATTGGGTAATGTGTAATGAGCCGTGTTCGAAAAATCTTCCGATTTTAAGTATGAGCAAAAGCGCAAAGTCTTTGGAGGCGCACTTGGCGTGGTGATCTCCGAGAATTCGTCAGTGTATTGTCTTCTCCTCTGTGTACTCTGGGAGCAACTATCCGAAACAAATTTTTTATTACAATTGTCCGATTCTGATAAATCATTTTCAGCGGTGGGCAATCCAGGAAATATCTTCTCACCACTACCGCGTGACCGAGGTCGTGAAGAGTCACGAGACTCCAACACGAAATTCGGCCTGGCATCTTTCTTCACCGGCGTCTCGGCCCGGAAAGCGTCATCGGGCAGCCGGTCGTCCTTCGTTGTTTCCCCGCCTTTGTGAGGGTCGTTGACAGTTGTGAAGCGTTGTATTGTGCTAACATCCCCAAGGGTTTTAGATAAGATTCTGTCTATACCGAAAGATAGAGATGTGGCAAACGTGGCTAAATCACCCTCGCGGGGACCGCTTATCACAGAGGTGGACATGATGCGTCTCGTGAGGTGCTAAGAATGCGAAATGATAACAATATGAATTATAATAGGGTTATGAACTCTGCACCACACACCCATATGACCCCTTTCATTTTTTCTAAACACAAGAATTTCTGTCGGCAACTGCGCCCTTTCTACAAGAATAATTAGAGCGAATAATAGATAAATGAAACCAGTTTTTTTAAAATGTGTTTTTCTTCGTTATCAGCTCTGACTACACTCACTTCGTCATGGCTGTACGAGGTGCAATGTAACTAAATACTTGTTTCATCAGAACTTGCAAAACAAAAGTCTCCAATAAATATCCATGGCATAGCCCTTAATTAATAAATAATAGCAATAGCAGTGCCGCCTTGGGCAGAAATCACCATCGTTCCTACGCCACTGCTAAATGTAGTAATCTCTAAATTCACTTCAAGGTTGGGTGACTAGTTTAGTGGCATTATATGTCTGTGAAAGTATTCTATTTACTTGTTTATTAATGAAAGGGTGATCAGTACATTGCATCAACAGATGGGTAACACGTGCATTTCATCAACAGATGGGTAACACGTGCATTTCATCAACAGATGGGTAACACGTTCATTTCATCAACAGATGGGTAACACGTACATTTCATCTACAGATGGGTAACACGTACATTTCATCAACAGTGGGTGTCCTGTGTACATATGTTTGATGGTGTTTCTTGTAGAGATGCAACCGGACACAAGTTCCCACAGCCCGACACTTACAGTGGCGTTAATTGACTCTAACATCATTAGTTCGATGACACATTATTTCATCTCGAGTCATTACAGCACATAAGCAATCACGAATGATAACTTCAGTTAAGATCAATGCTGCGGTGATAGTTGATGTCCCCATGTTAAAATGTGATAGGTAGCGCACCAAAAATGTTCTTTTTTTTTTTTACGGTAAATTACTTTTAAAAATAATTATCTGTTTCTAAAGCAATGATGTAATATAAATGTGCAATATATAATAATATCACCAAAATATATGAAGATTGAAGAGATGACGTATTTACTATAGATTGGCCAACCCGACACATAGATGGCGAACCTCACGTCTAGATGGCGAACCCCACATATAGATCACCAACCCCATTAATAGATGGCCAACCCCATGTCTAGATGGCCAATCCCACGTCTAGTTGGCCAACTCCACGTCTAGATGGCCAACCCAACGTATAAATGGTCAACCCAACGTATAGATGGCAAACCCAACGTATAAATGGTCAACCCAACGTATAGATAGATGGTCAACCCAACGTATAGATGGCCAACCAAGTGTATAGATAGCCAACTCCACGTTACAGTAACGGATCACGTGTCACGACATCAAAGGAAACAACAGCATTTTCGAAACGACATTAGATTTGAACAATGTTTATTAATACAAAAGTGTGTCCCAAATTATGTGTGTATGTGTGTATGTGTGTATGTGTGCAGTAAATCCAAACGTGTAATCGCTAAATTATGCGTGTAAATTAAATGGCAGTATGTTATTCAAAGGTTTGATCAGGTTTGCTCCATCTAGTTTTACGACTGGTATCTTGGGTTATTATGACAATATTAAGCCATTCAAGTGGGGAGAGTTAATATCATTTTAAAATCAAATGATGTAAAACAAGTGGTGCTATGAAACATTTATTCGTGGACTTGATACGGTAAATGCAGAGGAAACCAGTGTCAAAAATGTGGGGGAAAGGGAGAGGGTGGGATGGGGATAATGTTGACATTTACAGAGTAAAAAAACAATTTTTAACCTAAGTACAAAGACATTTTTTTTTCAGTGTGCTTCAGTTAAATTTTGATGTTGCACTATCTTTTTTGAAGTAAAAAATAATAATAACTATGGTAATTATTTTTACTACAGTACAGAATCTATTTTATTCTGTTTTAATTAAGACAATAGTAAATTTCGTGCCAGGTAAAACGCTGCCCCCCCCCCCCCCACCCACACAAAAAAGACATTTTGACCCAACCTCATCCCTTGTATCAGATTTCGACACAATTAATAAAGGCTGTAAAAAAAAACAACAGCCATAAACTTTTAAAAGATCCAATCGCCAAAAGCTTAAGCCATAAAGAAATATACAAGTGACAAAGTTTTAAAAGACTGTATTAAGAAACTATAAATAATATGGACCACAAATAGCAATGGTTAAATTATTATCAAATAATTCTATATAACTGTACAACACGATAACATGAACATACCGTAGGTTCTTTTAATCCAGTGAACACTGGCGTCGCCGGGAAACTATCCCCTACTAGGTCATTATTGGCTTAATACAAAACCTGGTCACATCAGTCTCAGAAGTGTCGTTCTCATGTTTCGTGCCTTACATAAACAAAACATCACACAACTCTGTTGATAACATCAACTAAAGATAGTGCCAGTGGTAGTCCCAACCTTAGGATGCCAGTGGGTCATTGAGTCAGGTATTTGAGGATTAACCAAAACTTAACCAGTCATCTTAGCCCCGCCTTCATTTGACAAATATGTTTATATACTTATGTTTAATCACACTCACCCAACAGCCCCCCTCCCCACTTTTTTTTTCATCCCCCAAGCCTGTAAACCCTTGTAAATAGTACAGAAACTCCCCCATGTACCCCTCCCCTCCGACACCGCCCAAAACTGCCCTTGCTTTAAACACGCTCATCACCCCCATGGCTTTCATTAAAGGGGTGAAAATTCTACGAGAAACATTTTCTCTATAACGATAAATACGGCTACCCCAGGAGGTCAAAGGTCATATGCAAACAAGCGGAGCCCTTTTTTAAACGTAGCGCTGAGCGTAAATTTGCGACACGACATCGCTAACGATGTAGACGAGCAGAAAGTGTGAACGGACACAGGCAATTTGGTCGACACAAGAATTATTTTGGAAAAGTGGCCGGGGGAGGGAGTTTGGTTGGAGGAGAACGGGGACACGAGAGTTGGGGGGGGGGGGAGTTTATTTTGTACAACAGTAGTTCCTCAACAGTGGAATGAACCCCCATAAAGGCCGTCCATAAATGACGTAACGCGCCTCGGGAATAAGGGGGGGGGGCGCACAAATTTGGGACGATGTGACTGATAAAAATGTCTATTTTTTTTTTTACAAATTTGTGACAATTTTGGGAGTGGGGAATTGACAAATATAGCAGGTCGCCAGAGGGTGGAGGGAGCAATCTATAAAGACAACGCTTTCATGTAGCTGTTTTGTGTTATGATTGTTTACAGATTATATAAATGGGTTATAGAATAATATTAAGTGCATCATTAATTTGGAGCTATCATGAGTTCATCTATTCTCAAAGTTATTCCTTATCGACTGTATGTTGTACCAGAACAAATTCTTTATATATATATATATAAAGAATTTCTTTCTGGTTCATATAAAGTTAACAGTCGAGAGCAGAGAAGCGCGTGGGAACCACTGTAGTAGTTTTAATAATGATGTGGGGAGGCCCGCAATATCATGTGAGAATGGATGTTTACAATAGCAGAATGTTAAAAATGTTCATGATGGGCGTAACAGAGAGGATGGTGGGGGTGCGTGGGGTGGAATGTTGTTGATTGCCGTCAGCTCCTCGTATTTGATGACCAGAGCTTTATTTATGTCGGTAGGTAGTGAAAGGTAAGAGCAATCGACACAAAAAGTTTGTGGGGAGGGGGGTGATGATCATCAAGCAGATGGGGAATAATCTCTTGGTTATGGAGTTTATAGGATGGGAGATTGGTAGGAAGTATGTAGGATATAAGGCCTAGTGACAAAATAAGGGAGGGGTGTTGACGCAAGATTATTTTAATCTAGAACATTGAGGTTTTAAGAAAACGAAACATTTCATATCATTGAATTTTAATCTTTATTTTTGTAATCAGTCCATTCATAGGCAAGGGTCTAAAGTTTCAGGGTATGGGATCAGGGTTTCTTTCCCAAGATCCCGGGATCCAGCGCCATTTTTAGTAAACAAATAACTTCCAGGGAAGTTCTCAATCTGCCTTTCCAAACTAAACGAAGACATATTTATGTACATATATATGTATATATATATATATATATATATAGATATTGATACAGATATAGATACATATATTCGAAAAGAACCCCTGGTAACATTTGTTTGTAAGTATGCAGCTGTGCTTGTGGGCTGTAGATAGTAACGTTTTATTTGCATTTTAAAAAATCTACCTTGATTTTTCTGCAACATGAATAATTTGTCTCACTACTTCTAAAGTAGGACTATTCATATCATAAAGAAAATAGTGGGTTTTTTGGTTACATTTTTTAAATTGCACTTTTTTATGTGTTTCAAGTTAACAATTTTCATTAATTAAAATTAATGTGTATGGTGCATGTTAAAAACAATCATGCCATTCCCCCCACTCCCCCCCCCCACTGAAAGCTGGCTCAACCATATGCCTAGACGAACACAATCTCTGGCTACCATCGAACCTCTCCCACAATGCCCTTTGTTATAAGTGTCTTCTAATATAGTGATAGCTCTGGCTACCATCGAACCTCTCCCACAATGCCCTTTGTTATAAGTGTCTTCTAATATAGTGATAGCTCTGGCTACCATCGAACCTCTCCCACAATGCCCTTTGTTATAAGTGTCTTCTAATATAGTGATAGCTCTGGCTACCATCGAACCTCTCCCACAATGCCCTTTGTTATAAGTGTCTTCTAATATAGTGATAGCTCTGGCTAACACAAAACATTGTTCCGTTGTTTCTCTGTATATAATATTTGACCAGCTTATTATTATTATTATTATTAGTGGTCTTATATAGCGCGGTACCCCAGCCTACATAAAATACATTTATGTAATAAAGAATAGCTGTAGAGAGGCAAAACAAATTCATATTCACCCCACCTACACCAGAACGCTTACATGTCAAGCCATGGACGGCGGCCAGCAGCATCGTTTATCGATCAGATGTGGGGTTCAGTCGGGGTAGTAGAGTTTAAAGAGATGTGTTTTGAGTGCAGTTTTGAAGGCCTGGGTGGTTGGTATATTGTTGATGTGTAGTGGCAGAGAATTCCATTCTTTGTCGGCGCATAAAGAGAAAGATCATCCACCATATGTTTTAGTGCGTGTCTTAGCAACGGACAGAATACGCGTGTCTGCGGAGAAGCGAAGCTGTCGAAGGGGTGAATAGACAGAAAAATGTTCGGTTAGATAGGAAGGGCAGGAATTCGAGAAAAAAAATTGTGGCAGAGAACAGAGAGTTTTGTAGTCAATGCGTGCTTGTATAGGGAGCCAATGAAGTAAATGAAGTAGTGGTGCGACGTGATCCAAAAATAGAACCAGTTTTCCTCATCAGTTCTATGTTTGACCTACTGAACATGTGCCATTATAAAGCATGTGCTATTAATACTATATTAATTATTTAAAGAATAGTGTGCTACATAATAACTTTGTATAATTATTATTATTCAAAAATGCATCCCTTTTCTTTAGACTTCATAAGGTAAGATTTTCCAGGACAATAACAAATTAGATTCTAATAAAAATCTCTATCAAATGTGCATTTCATTTTTCTTGGCTGCCATTGCATGCATTTGTCATGGTGAAATCTTTCCCTGCAATCTTTACACAAGTTTGTCTGGACAGCAATCTAACTGGGTGCAATTTTTAAAAAATGTACAAGAATTACTAAAGATCGAGAAGATTCAATGTGGATACAATATTGATAAAATGTTGATACAATGTTATTGATTGATTCGATGAAATGTGGATCGTTTATGCGTTTTCTAAAATGTGGACCATCAAAATTGCAGCTCTCAATTTCTTTGTGGTAATTCCATATTCCACGTGTATTGAGTGTTTTATTCAAAGCATTGACAAACTGTTTGATCGGGCAGGTCTAGATTTGCAATAGAATTATTGGTTAGTGTTTTCTTCGGACCACCATATTTCCTTCGAAGGCCGCCAACCCCTTTTCTCCAAATCTTCACGTTTTGCTCTCCCAAAAGGCATAAAAAGCAATTATGCCCCAATGATGCCCGCATGATGTCCGCATGATGCCTGCATGATGCCCGTGAAGACACTTTTTAAAACTAGGAGAAAAATCATTTTCAAGTCTACACAAATCAATCAAAGATGTTTTGAAATAAAAAATCTTTGCAAAGCCTATAGAGATAGCCTATAGAGATAGCCTTTTATTCTTCTTTCATCCTGGGGATGGACCGATTTGCATAAGGATTTTATTTGTTGCAATTTATCCAAAGAATACACTTGAAGCTATGTTCTGAATGTCACTGAAACGCCACCACACACCCGAGTTATATTCTCAAATACAAAATGTGTTTCATAAGTTGCCACAATGACATTTTCGGTAAAATAATAATGAAAATAATACAATGTCAACATATGCTTCCATCCCTTTCAATGCAATGTAATGTTAGTTCCAGGCTGAGCTCCAATCAAAGCACCCCATAACCAACACAATTATAGCACCCTATAACCTACACAATTATAGCACCCCATAACCAACACAATTATAGCACCCCATAACCTACACAATTATAGCACCCCATAACCTATAAAATTATAGCACCCCATAAGCTACACAATTATAGCATCCCATAAGCTATACAATTATAGCACCCCATAACCTACACGATTATAGCACCCCATGACCTAAACAATTATAGCACCCCATAACCTACACAATTATAGCACCCCATAACCTACACAATTACAGCACCCCCTAACCTACACAATTATAGCACCCCATAACCTACACAATTAAGCACCCCATAAGCTATACAATTATAGCACCACATAACCTACACAATTACAACACCCCATAACCTACACGATTATAGCACCCCATGACCTACACAATTATAGCACCCCATAACCTACACAATTATAGCACACCATAAGCTATACAATTATAGCACCACATAACCTACACAATTATAGCCCCCCATAAGCTACACAATCATAGCACAACATAACCTACACAATTATAACACCCCATAAGGTACACAATTATAGCACACCATAAGCTACACAATCATAACACCCCATAACCTACATACATTGACATACGTTTAACGCGGAAACGCTTAACATGAAAAATCAGTTAACACAAAATAATAATTCGGTCCCGACAAAATACTAGGTGATGTAATACATTTTCCCTCCTTTTTAAAGCGAAACCCTAACCCTAACCCGGTTATCTTTGGACGGTTAATTGACCGACTTTCCGTCAACCTATCGAGATGAAACTTGGCACATCGACTCGTTTCCGATGACAATACATAGTACCCCCTATAATGATTTTTTCCTGTTTTTCAAGCGGAAGATGGAACAAAAATGATGCCATTAATTTCCTGAAAATAAAATTCACAAATAACTGCGCTAAAAGAAATTATTTTAAAAAAAAACATTGCAAGTGCGTTTGGTGTGTCATATTTTCTTTTGTTTTTTCTGAAATAGTTGGTGAAATAGTTGGTGAAATAGTTGGTGAAATAGTAGGTGAAATAGTTGGTGAAATAGTTGGTGAAATAGTTGGTGAAATAGTTGGTGAAATAGTTGGTGACAAAGTTGGTGAAATAGTTGGTGAAATAGTTGGTGAAATAGTTGGTGAAATAGTTGGTGCAATAAATCTGCGGTGTAAAAGGGGATGGGTCATTAGATGTAATATTGTTTAGGAGCGTGAAAAAAATGTGCGTTTACGAGCCTTGGTGGGGGGGGGGGGAAGGGGAGCACTAATCTGGATTCTTATAATGTGCGTTACATGCATGCATGCTTTGTCAAATTTACAGCCCCATGCTTATTGCTCGATATTTCATATATAAAGGATTTATACGGACAACTGTGTGTTTAGTGTTTATTCAAGCTCAGTTCAAAATTATTTTGTCCAATAAGATCAATAGTTGATGGCAAATTATTTTGCGCATAATCAGTAAACGCAAAACAGAGTCGATTTTTTTCTCTTTAACCTCACAATTTTATGGCAATGACTTTTTCACTTGTGCCCGTAAGTTACTATTGATTTTATTCTGGTATATTTGATTTTGTATTTTTACCTAAAATTAATTTTATAATAAACCGAACACTGTTAATATCAATAGCTTTTGTATCGTTTTTCCTTATATACTGGTTGTCAGTCCTTTGTTACGTATCTTTCATCTAACGAGCCAAATTTTAAAACCGATTACATTTGTAGAGCCGTATAACATCAGGTAACAAAACACGTACAAAATGGTGGTCATTTAAATATAGATCATTGCCATTGAAATTAAAAAAAAATAAAGTATGTTTATGATATTCCGATTCAACATAATCAACTTTTATTACGATAATCCGAGAAGATTTTCGTGTGAGCGCCTCCAATAACACAAGGAACAGGCGGGAAACTCAAGGCACTAAATAAACGTTTGTTTTATGGCCTGTGTAATAATGCGTGCACCTGGTGCAATCATCAACCTCTTCTTTTTTTCCACGATGTCATCTTTATATTCTGAACTCAATAACACTAACCCGACACTTGCACCGCAAGTCTTCTATAATATAAACTGAAAGGGACAATGCAACACGAACGTTTTAACGACATCATTCTTCTCTGCACTCAGCCCTAACCATTACCGATAGAACAGAACCCCAACCCTCTCCTCCTAAAACCACCCACCCCCACCCCCCACGTCCACTCTGGTCCCGCCTTCATCTGCCTGAGATCTGCGTGTGGAAACCCGCGTCATGGGATAGCCCTGGCCCTCTCACGGTCCTGTCTGCTCCAAGGGCAATCAATACGCTCATTTCCCTGAAGATGTTTATAAAATGTCCGGTCTTTTGTATATGCGAGAAACACGTTAACATTCCAACACTTTGGGATCACAAGTGGTCTTCTACAAAAGGGGTATTCTACACAAGGGGTCTTCTACACAAGGAGTCTTTACACAAGGGGTCTTATACACAAGGGGTCTTCTACATAAGGGGTTTTCACCACAAGGGGTCTTCTACACAAGGGGTCTTCTACATGAGGGGTCTTCTACACAAGGGGTCTAGATGGTGTAAACAAGGGGTCTACTACACTCGAGGCTAACTACACCTGGGGTCTGCTACATCAAAGGTTAACTACACCATGGTCTAATACACCAAAGGTCCACTGCACCAGCGGTATACTGCACCAAACCCCACTACACCAGAGGTCTACTGCACCAAACCCCACCACACCAGAGGTCTACTGCACCAAACCCCACTACACCAGAGGTCTACTGCACCAAACCCCACTACACCAGAGGTCTACTGCACCAAACCCCACTACACCAGAGGTCTACAGCACCAAACGCGCACTACACCAGAGGTCTACTGCACCAAAGTTCAACTACACCAGAGGTCTACAGCACCAAACCCCACTATACCAGAGGTCTACAGCACCAAACGCCCACTACACCAGAGGCCTACTGCACCAAAGGTCAACTACACCAGAGGTCTACTGCACCAAACCCCACTACACCAGAGGTCTACTGCACCAAACCCCACTACACCAGAGGTCTACTGTAACAAAGGTCAACTACACCAGTGGTAACATTAAAATTGGCCCAAGCAGTGTAAATGCACTTAGAGTCTAGAGTCTATATTAATTTTAATTCCATAAGATTCTTCTTCTTCTATATATTAAGGGCCCACGATCAATTTATTGATCATTATGGCTCCTATGAATGTAGATGGGATTTGCAATGTCTCTGTGCCTTGTGTTGATGAGGATATTTCACTGGTTACAAGAGTAACTGTTTGAGGGTATCATGCATTAGGGGTTGGAAGGCCTGAGGCAATAGACGCAAATGAGTCAAGTGTTGTCGCCTCAACTGTTCCTTTTGGAAGCTTGTTCCAGTCCCTGATTGTCTTTGGTAGGAATGAGAAGTTCCTATACTGGCTTCTCGCTGGTATGAGCCGGAACTGCCTGTCATGGCCTCGTCGTTGTCTATGGGGGAGAGGGACGAGTTTCTGTTTAATGCTAGAACAGTGGACTAGATTCTTACACCTTACTTAAATGTCCACTGCTCCAACATTTCTTTTAACATTTGTGAGTTTAAATAACTCCTTTGACGGAATGAAATTTAAACAAAATATAAATTATATTTGAAAGCCAAGAAATCATTGTAGGTAACACACTTTAAAACGCTACGTCAATGAAATGAAACAATTGTAAAAAAAAAACACACAAAAAAAACACATTAAATTTTTAAAAAAATAAATTTTTTTAAAGACATTTGCAAAATGACGGCATTTTAAATACTTCATCATATATCAAGTTAGATTTTACAGAGATTCTCTACAAATGTGGGTAAGGTGGAAGCTCCATCTAATGCTTCAAGGACATGCCTATTTAAGGTATTCGGCTTATTAATTGTAATTTCTATCTGCAGCTAAGGTGGAATGATAGTCATAGCTAATCAAATAAGTGAATAACCCATCATGGTATAAAATGATCGCTGTTTTCCTTCTAAATTTCAATTTCCTGAATATTTCGTTATGCGTCATGTACATTTCTCTTTTGCCTGTTCACCTTTCGAAGCGATGCACTTTACTGGTTTTCAACCGAGTTAATAGTTGTAAATATAGAAGTCTTTAACGTATGATGCATTACGACTTGTCAAAATGGGATTTTTAACACAGGGAGTTTGGTCTTACAAGTATATTGAAACTTTGGTGTAACTGGCTATTGTCTAAATATGCTAAGGTGTAATCTTTATTTTGATTTGACCCTGTGGTCCAAGACATTTTTCAACAGTTTTTGCCAGTTAAACAACTACAAAACTTCGTTTTATGATGGTAAGACAATTCATTTTCATCACATTGTTTATCTTACCACCTGACACGCTTTCTCTCTCCACCCCCCTCTTTTTTTTCATCTCTGGTCGAATTACGTCTCCAAGTTTTCGTGTTTTAAACGTTGAAACTCCAGGAGCTTGGAGTTAGCTCGAGTTGACGAGCCAATATTTTTCCCGGGGGCAGCATTAGAAAAATAGCTCATCAAAATGGACGCGGGCAACTGTCAAAAGAAAAACGACAATAAATAGCTAATTTAGTCCTGGTCTCGTTTGGGGAGTGCCGTTGGTCTACGGGGTCCTATCATGTGTCCGTCCTGCCAGAAGTGGCTCCGTTCCCCGAGAGCCGGTTCCAGCCGTGGCGATTATTGTGGGAACACGCTTGTTTAACGATTGATTAGCTTGTCGCTAGGATTGCACGGCCGACGCTCGCGGCCCCGCTCACAAGATCGCGTATGGGTAATAGGAGAAACACGGGGCTGCCCAATTATTCATCCTCAGTTTGTGTTATTGACTTACAAATACCAAGGCCCACGCCGTTAACTGGCCGAGCACGAACGTTGACGCTTACGATCGCGTGAAGTCGCCCCCACCGCGATCCGGACAGCCGCATTGGGGTTCGGTAATACAGCTTGCTAGAGTCGTTGCCCCCTCGGGACAAGCACACACACACACACACACAAACCCGGGCAAAAGGCGGAAGAAAAGCGGAAATGTTCAACTGAGACCGGATTCGGTTTAAACGGGAAAACAACGTGAAGCCGGTAGTGGAGACCCCAGGCTATTGTGCTGTAATTACGGGACTAAGATTCAATCGTAAGAAATAAAAACAAGTGCCTCGAATTGGCTCTCGCAGATGTTGAGAAATGTGGCCACTCTTAGATGCAAGTGCTGCTAAGTTGTAGGGGAAGGTGTGGTCGTGGTGGTGGGTGGGGGAAGGGCTGGACAAATCGTTGTGAGTGTTGTCAATTATAAATAACCTGATTATAGCTCCCGGCGTCCTCATGATATCTGAATCTGAAGGGGGGGGATAATTTCTTTGTTTCCGAAGCTCAAAGTCGCGATGTCTTCAAGTAATTAAGACATGTCGAGTAACTCATTTCAACAGGGGAATTTGACAATGTTATTTGTTCATCCTTTCTTCTTTAACTGTCATTTTTAGGAAATATCCCTGAGGTTATTTCAATACTTCATTCACGTTTCTTTCTGTCTCGTAACAAACATTTAATTTTTTAAACCGATGTAATAAATCCCCCCCCCCCTTTTTTTTTTGTGATCGAAACGATTGTAGCTTAGGTTTACGTTTTACATTGAATATCGCCTTTGCCACTTGGCGACTTGGCCACTTGGCGACTTGGTGACTTGGCCACTTGGCCACTTGGCCACTTGGTGACTTGGCCACTTGGTGACTTGGCGACTTGGCCACTTGGCGACCTCTCAATGGCATTTTAAGTATTTTTCCCGCATCGCCTATTAATTGAACGAACACAATCCATCTTCTTCCGCCGTAAGAGCCAATCTCCTCTTCAGTAAGAAATATAGTCGATATTATTATCCTTCTGATATACATAATCGTGTGCTTATATCTCTCCTTACTATTCATTTTTTCTTCATTTTTTTCTCAATCGGACCCAAGATCTACGACAAACTAGAAGTAGCACGTTCAAGTAACACTGCTATTCTTAGATGAGGTAAACTCAAGTTTTACAACAGCATCGAAATCGATGTCACGAGCAAAGTTAGAGAAGGATTTTAAAAAATGCCGTCTACGCTAAAATAACTGTTGCCTCATAGTTAAACCGCAGCTCACAAAATACATTACAGCGTCGATTTTCGTAATCTTTGAGACTAGGGTATTTCAGATAAAAGCATGTGCCGCTCTCCGACCACTTCCACGGAAAGGTTGCGTTGATGAAGTTAATGCAGAGATACATACCATCCTTACCTTATAGGTAATACGGTCATGATGTCGCAACGACATAATACATTCTGCGAAACGATGTCATTCACATAATGTATCATTATGTGACTCAAGATTAGAATAAAATCTAATCACACAAGATATTTGCTGGCTTGTATTCTTGTAACATAAATTAACACTTTTGCAGATTACATTAACCATGGTAATAAGTATGGCAGTGCATTAACCAGTATGGCACTGCATCAACCAGTATGACACTGCATTAACCAGCATGGCACTGCATTAACCAGTATGGCACTGCATTAACTAGTATGGCTCTGCATTAACCAGTATGGCACTGCATTAACCAGTATGGCACTGCATTAACCAGTATGGCACTGCATTAACCAGTATGGCTCTGCATTAACCAGTATGGCACTGCATTAACTAGTATGGCACTGCATTAACCAGTATGGCACTGCATTAACCAGTATAGCATTTCATTAGCCAGTATGGCACTGCATTAACCATTATGGCACTGCATGTACAGTATGAACCTAGGTTTTACATGGATTGTGCGACAAGACTTGGAATAGCTTCCCGTGTCTATATATTCAAATGTTGCAATAAAAGACAGGAATTTTTCGGATATCCGACTATTCGTATAATGGACGTTCGAAAACCCTCAGACAACTAAGCGGCCTGATGCAATTAGAAATATTTTCTAAGCATTTAGTACTTTCTAATTAAATGTTATTATGGGTTTAATATTTTTTCCAAATTTCTTAACCTAAAATGGCAATAATTGTTACACAATGTCACATAGTCAGAATTGATTATGCAGACAGCCTCGAGGAACTTTACGAACTTGCAATCCCAACATCTAAATATATACCTTCAAAGGGGGGGGGGGAGCATACCTTCCGAGGGGAGCATATAAATTCTGAGGGGAGCATATACATTCTGAGGGGAGCATATACCTTCTGAGGGGAGCATATACCTTTTGAGGGGAGCCTATACCTTCTGAGGGGAGCATATACCCTCTAAGGCAGTGGTTCTCAACCTTCCTAACGCCGCGACCCTTTCATACAGTTCCTCGTGTTGTGGCGACCCCCTAGCCACACAATTACTTTCGTTGCTACTTTAAAACTGTAGATTATATTTGTTTTCAGATGGTCTTAGGCGACCCCCGAGAAAGGGTCACGCGACCCCAAAAGGGGTCGCGACCGACAGGTTGAGAACCGCTGCTCTAAAGGGGAGATTTTTACTTTATAAATAAATTAAAGCATTTTAGTAACGACCTGATCAAAGTCAAATTCAGAGAACATTTTTAAATTCTAAGTTCATAAAGCTAATTTATGTGGATTAAATTTGGTCCGAGGCTAATGGTTTTAAGGACATAATATATGCCCATACTATTGTACTATCTCATTAACTTGAATATATTAGCATCAAATGTTTACATAGCTTGACCCAAATAACAACATTTTAACCCAATTTCATTTATAAGGCACGCACACAATAGTTTTCAAAAAAAAGGTTGGCATTAGATTTACATGCGTATTGTAATGGAGATTAACTAGCAGTATAACAATTGCTTAGTGTAACTAGCAGTATAACAATTGCTTAGTGTAACTAACAGTATAACAATTGCCTGGTGTAACTAGCAGTATAACAATGACTTGGTGTAACTAACAGTATAACAATTGCTTAGTGTAACTAGCAGTATAACAATTGCTTAGTGTAACTAGCAGTATAACAATTGCTTCGTGTAACTAGCAGTATAACAATTGCTTAGTGTAACTAGCAGTATAACAATTGCTTAGTGTAACTAGCAGTATAACAATTGCTTCGTGTAACTAGCAGTATAACAATTGCTTAGTGTAACTAGCAGTATAATAATTGCTTAGTGTAACTAGCAGTATAACAATTGCTTCGTGTAACTAGCAGTATAACAATTGCTTATTGTAAGTAATCAAATTTCATAATGAGTTAACTTCATCCCCAAAAAGTCCTAATCTTCATTAGATGTTTCCTGGGAAAATGATTTCATTGTACGTTTGAACGAATTTCGGTCCACTCATACTAAGCTAATGGTCCACTCATACCAAGCTAATGGTCCACTCATACCACGCTAATGGTCCACTCATACCAAGCTAATGGTCCAATCATACCAAGTTAATGGTCCACTCATACCAAGGTAATGGTCCAACTCATACCAAGCTAATGGTCCACTCATACCAAGCTAATGGTCCACTCATACCAAGCTAATGGTCCACTTATACCAAGGTAATGGTCCAACTCATACCAAGCTAATGGTCCACTCATACCAAGCTAATGGTCCACTCATACCAAGCTAATGGTCCACTCATACCAAGGTAATGGTCCAACTCATACCAAGCTAATGGTCCACTCATACCAAGCTAATGGTCCACTCATACATGGTCCACTCATACCAAGGTAATGGTCCAACTCATACCAAGCTAATGGTCCACTCATGCCAAGCTAATGGTCCACTCATACCAAGGTAATGGTCCAACTCATAACAAGCTAATGGTCCACTCATACCAAGCTAATGGTCCACTCATACCAAGCTAATGGTCCACTCATACCAAGGTAATGGTCCAACTCATACCAAGCTAATGGTCCACTCATACCAAGCTAATGGTCCACTCATACCAAGCTAATGGTCCACTCATACCAAGCTAATGGTCCACTCATACCAAGCTAATGGTCCACTCATACCAAGCTAATGGTCCACTCATACCAAGCTAATGGTCCACTCATACACAGTCCCCGTTTCATGCACGACAAATTACCTCTCAAGTTTCAAAAACATTTCATCTTTAAATTTGGGCAAATGACATGACATTATTTCAAAATTGCGGGTGTCATTTTTGTTCTCTGTATAAAATTCCTCATGATTCGATACCTCGAGAATAATTATTAACAAAGTTTTTTAATATTAATTTATAATCTGAATCTATTCCATATAATGATGCTTATATTTGGCAAAGATAGTGTAGTAAATAATGTAAAACAGGAATTTCAACCCTGCATTGCAGAGCAAATGAAAATGACCACCAGAGGTCATGGGGTTAAATGTTCGTAGTGTCTTTAATTTAAATGTCCAAAAAAAGTTTTAGCCCTTGAAAAAACTTAACTGCCCTTCGCATAAATCTTCAACAATCCAATGTATTATTAATAAATCCATTATTACTCTAATAGAGAGGGGGAAATAACTTTGTACAAACACCGGAAGAAGTGGCGTAGTGCGCCTGAAGGGACGGGTGGTTGTGGGTGGGGAAACTCGAGGGTGGTTGGACCGATTTATTATTTATTGTCAATTTCCCTTTGCCGTCACGTACTGGCCGGGAGTTTGTGTTAAAATATCGATACCCCGCTAACCGATACCGCTTTTCTTTACTCGCCTCGAAGGAGCTAGATTTCGTTTACAGTGGCCGATCGCAAATGGGCAATCGAGGCGCGGTGTGAACTATTCATTTCAGCTTGGCTTGAGGTTTCTTCAATTGTCCCACCGAGGACCCTTAATTTAATGCTGGCGCTTCCCCCCGAGGTACATGGCCACGTATGAGTAGAAGGATCATTTAGTAAGCAGCGCCGGTCCAATTGGCCACAGTGTCAAGCGTCGGTTCGGTCCAAGCGCCGAGGAAGCGCCCCACAGCTTCCACGAGGGGTGTCCTGGGAAATGTGACTATTGGATTAAACCGAGCCTCGATTACTTCTCCGCACTGGACCCCATTTCCCGCCCCCTTCTCCAGGAACTCCATGTGTTCGGTGATGTCATTTTCTAGAATTATATTTACACCGTTTAGGTGGTGGTTTGGGGGGGGGGGGGGGGCAGGGGTCGCGGTTTAGTCATTGGGATTTTACTTCGTAAATTTGAACAGTTGTTGTGTGAGCTGAGAATCGTTCGCAATATTTCAATAATAAAATGTCCAGTCATTTTGTGTCACTATAGTCAAACACGTTGAAAGTGCAAGAAAAGCATCAAGAGTTTCTAAGACTCCTCTTAAAATAAATTGGATAATCGAGTTTATATAAATAAATTGGATAATCGAGTTTATATTAGTTGATAAATTTCAATTCTCTTTGTTCAGTTTATGACTGTAAAGATTATGATCACTGTTTACAATTTCAGACGAGTAAATCAATAATTACAAATACGTTTGTCTAGGGGAGTGGGGGGGGGGGGGGTTAATTATTTAAAAAAAAAAAAGTTTAAGACAAAAGCAAAATCTTTTCGACAAAAACAAAATTCTTCAAATAACACAAATCAATACGCAAACACCTTAATTCTAAAATAATAGAAATGTAATCAATAGCAAAATTTAATCGTAGATGAAAAATGTATCTGAGTGAAATTGGACACACGACACAGGAGCATTCATCGATCTTTAAAACAAAGTCTCTTAACGTTAACTCGAGAGTAAACATGGTTGAAATATATAACTATAATATAGGATTTCTAAAGATATCAATTGTAAGACACGCATAGGTTTCTTGTAATAAATTATCGTAAAAAAGATGATGTGAAAAGAATGTCAGAGTTCATCAAAACTTAAAGTGGCGCGTAATACAAGTGAGGCTCAAAGATATTACACATTTCAAGCGTCAAATTGTCTATTAAATATGATACGATAAGTCTGTATTTATTCTTTAAATAAAACATTTTAAAGGTTTCAAGAAGTAATCGCCACATAACATTTTAGAACCACCATCCTTTAATTGTAAATAATACAAGCCATGGACACTTTAAAAAAAAAAAAGTCTTTGTAGGACCAAAAGTTTACGGGCTGCGACTCGGAACAATATAGAGGTATCATTTTCAGGAGTCTTGAATATGTCAAGCAAGATTACATTAAAAATGACCGAACGACGTAGAGGTCCGAGAAAAAAAGATAAATTCACCTGAGAGAAACGTGGAAATAATGCTTTTAAGAAAACATGATTACCGAGTCAAGTCACAAATTATGATGGGAAACGGGGCGGCAAGGTGTGACAATGCTGGTATTATGCATCTCAATTACACCTAAGGCACAATGTTTTCTTATTCACTTTAAAAAAAATAAATTAAAAATACACCCAAAAGCATCAATTTCAAGACTTCATATTTTATAGCAAGTAGATCCTGTTAGAAAACCACTTGAAACATGACTCTTTAACCCCGGATGTACAACCCACGGTCGTAGTGACACGGTTTACGTTGGTCGTAAACTCTGGAATTGATTAAAAACCGGGGTGATAAGTCAATGCGATGTTTGATGGTCGTGTAGGGTCGGCCGTGTAAACTGTTTACGGCCGAGATGACGGATCCTCGGGGGGATGGAATCTCCAACCAACCCGAGGTGACGACAGCATCAAACCAGGCTGGCAGGACAACGATTTACACCTCAGTTGTACGTGAAGGGGTGGGGGCTGTGGTTGGGCCAGAGAGGGGATGTAGGGTTGGACAGGAGGGGATAACAACATTTGTTAGCCCCCTTAAACAAACCCAAAATGATTTGACGGCCTCCTGGGCTGTTGCACGTTCATACAATTATTGTTAGCGTGCAGTCTGATCATTCATGGACGATGAGTAAGATGTAGTGGACTAAAAATGATGACGTAGGACTATAGCTGACGAGAGTTTGGTTGTTGACACTATACATAATATGATACCTCCAGTGACGTTGCTAGCATTCGTGCAGCCTGGGGTTGGCCAGGATTTTTTTTACTGGCCCCTTCCACGGAAATGCCACCCCTCAATCAAAGAAAATGTTGCCGCCAGGGGAACCCCCTTTCTTCTTCCCAGTATACTGCTAAGTTTATACTACAAAAGTTGGCTTGCGCAAATGTTCCATGTGTTTTAAAATCTTTTTAAAGAGTTTGGAAACACAAACAGAGAAACGCGTAAGCAACTCTAAAGGAAAGAAAATCATTATTGATCATCGATCTGCACAAATAATAACATTGCCATAATGTTGGATTTACCGACTTAAGTATCAATAAAATATTTCTCAGCCACCATGTTATTGATATACCACGTGATCGCTTGGTGTAACTCTTCAACCGATGGACCACTTCTGAGCTGTCAAGAGACATCACCCAACAAGCACCTGACGTCATCCAGCGACGCTGTAGCAGGAAATCCGAGTTCTTGCCCTTGGAAATTATCTCGGCGGAAGGAAGTTCATTGAGATCCTTTCAAAGTTGATCTTGGCCAATCGAGGTCATCAGACCCAACGAAAGTGGGCAATTATGCAGTCGTACAATAACTGGGCACAAGTGCCCATGATGGATGTTTGTTGGTGTTAAAGTGAGATTTGTCCAATTGACGTCGTCAAACCAAGTATTTACCGCGCGAGCGTAGATGTTTGGCGACGTATGATGTATTGGCGCAATAAAATCAAACTATTATTTGGTGAACGATGTCCGAAGGAGTGGGTGATGTCCGGACAAGAAGTGGATTGATACCCCAGGCGCGTGTAATTGTTAATTTTGATAAGGCAGATATATTTTGATATATGCTGAGATGAGAGAGTGTAAGATGTTAGGTCATAAAGTCATTTCGAACTTTATTATATCTTTTTTTTCAAATAAAAATGTGTTCGAATATCTAAAGCCGATAATCGATTTGTTAAAAGTCAGTGGTTGTAGTTTGATTGTTTTTGTAATAAATATTTATTTTCACAACATGTCTTTTTATAACCTAATTAAACAACCCATAAAAACATAATTTTTCATATAAATCCTTCATAAAATCTAATATTGTGCAATGGGGGGGGGGGGGGGGTGGGGCTGAAAATAAATTTTACGAAACATGCATTCAAGTAACGCACTTCAAAAGAATATAAATGATTGATTTCCCCCCCCCCCCCCCAAGGTTCGCCACCGCACATATTTTTTCACGCCCTAGAAATATATTAAAATTTTAATGACCCTTTAATTTTTACACTACAGATTTATTTCACCAACTTTTTTCAGAAAATATAAAGAAAATATTATGCATAAACGCACTTGCGATATTTTTTTACATAGAATCTCATTTAGTTCAGTTATCTCCAGTTTTCCTTCATGTTCCCTTGAAAAACCGGAAAAAACGATTTTTAAGGGTTTTGATAAGATGTGTTGTCATCGACTCGATAGGTTGGAGAGAAGTGAGTAAATAAGTCGTTTCCACAAACCAAAGCGAATTTAATATAACCGATTCAATACAGCTTCAGCATGGGGCTAACATTTTCTCAATCCTATTTTCTTTATGTAAATTTAGTCAAAACGATGCATACATGGATTTAATGAATTATAAATGTTTTTTTTTTGTTTTTTTGATACGCTGGGAGATCTAAACGTCGCTGAAATTTTAGCGGAAGTTTAAATGCAATGTCGAATATTTTGTCACTAATTTTTATCCAATGAATCTTGGAGCTATCCAATGAGTGAGTTGATCTCGGAGCCATCCAATGAGTGAGTTGATCTCGGAGCCATCCAAAAGTTAAGATTGTTTAGATGAGTTTTTTTTTCTTCCTGAAACCACATCTGATTTGCTTTATCATTATGTCAACGACCACTGTGGTGGTCAAATATGCCAGTGAGCAATGGAAGGGCGCTGCCCCGATACATTTCTAAACAACAGTGTGCGTCCTGCTTGCATCCCCTACTCCCCAAATTTTTGCGGCACGGGGATTTAATTAAGAATTCAATAATTTAATTTGAATTTAAAGTAATTCATATGCTGTATAACTAATGGTAAATTGAATTTAAATTAGTTCATCTGCTGTATAGCTAAGGGTAAATTGGATTTAAAGTAGCTCATCTACTGTATTGTCCTCTATAAGTTTTAAGAATTTTTTCATAAAGAAGGCCCAACTTTCAAATGTCGAGAGAATATTAACAAACTTAATGTTAAGTCGCTGGTTTTTTGCTCTGATTTCATCTTGTCTACAATAGTTACTCGTTTGTTTGTATATTTGTTTTATGATTGTGTTGTCTTTTTTAATGCTACAATTACTATACTGAAAGACAGTCCTAAACGTGGTATCAATTTAACTGCATTCTTACTGAAATAAAAGAAAACAACTTTCCTACATTAAATAACTGTAAGCTGCCGTACTCAACAAAACCCCATTTATCACAATTGCATTTCTCTCTCCCAGTTTCACCCCCTTTTGTTTTGTGTTAAATATCATTCAGTAAATGTCTACTCTACAGGAAAGATTCACTAAATGGTTACTCTGCAGGAAATATTCACTAATTGTCTACTGTACAGGAAACATTCAGTCAAAATTGGCATTGACCCGTATAATTCACTAACCGCCCGACACATCATTTAAACCCGTATGTTCACTAACCGCCCGACACATCATTTAAACCTGTAGGTTCGTCTTTTACTTTGACTCAGATATTCCAATAAACCGTTTAAATCCCAGTCAATTTCCAGAAAATCAACTTCCCCCACCAACCTTCACCCCCCCCCCCTCCTCCCAACCCTTCCACCTGCCAGTTCAGATCGCCGAGAACAAGGGCAGATAAATAGCAGCTCCTACCGATTAAATTTCTCTTTCTCCCCTTAACGGTCCTTGACCCTGTGGTTTACACCCCTCGTCCTCCCCGGGGGACCGGTTGTAAACCGACCAGGCCCTCCCGAACCGAATACCACCCGGACCATCATGCACCGAATCAACATGACCGTGCGACGACAAATAAAATGATTAGACAAAAGCTAGCGGTCCTCCAGGAATTGCCGCGATCAGTATGGGGAATGAATAGAGAGCGAACATTCTATTGGATCTGCTGTTGTTTGAGACGCCCCTCCTTGCCAGAAAGATTGTGGCATCGCCCGACGTGTCTGGTTATATAAATGAATAGGAAAATGTGTATATTCGTAACTGTTAATAGTCGAGAACTGAATTTATGCTGTAAATGGTCAAGAACTGCCTTCATGCTGTAAATAGTCAAGAACTGCCTTCATGCTGTAAATAGTCAAGAACTGTATTCATGCTGTAAATAGTCAAGAACTGTCTTCATGCTGTAAATAGTCAAGAACTGCCTTCATGCTGTAAATAGTCAAGAACTGCCTTCATGCTGTAAATAGTCAAGAACTGCCTTCATGCTGGTCTCCCTTAGAAAAAAAATAAAAAATTTTTTTGAATATTTTCAAAAAACAAAATTTAAAATAAAAACTAAGCAACAATTGAACACAACAACTATTTAATTATATTGAAATTGAAACCCAATTGAATCTAAGTCCCAAACTTTCAAATTAATTATTGTTCCTGTGAAACAGTCCAATTCAATCGTATGTAACAGTGGTTGTGCTATAAACCCTTTATTGGGCCAATATTTGACAACGAAACAACCACCCCCTCCCCCCCCAAAAAAAAAACAAACAACAACAACCAGCAACAAGGGCATCATGGTGAGGGGGTGGGAAGGACGCGAAAAAAAAAAGGAGTGAGTGGGTGTTACAAGGGAAGTAATGCGTCCGCTTAAAAAAATGAAACCATTTATTTTTTCCTTCCATTTGTCTTTAATTTCGCAGCGCCGATCATTTCATTAGCAAATTGATTTAATTACCGGTTGCTCATTGTATGCTTTCAAATAACAAAACGATCCCCAATTTAGAATGATAATAAAAGTACAAAGCAAAATGCTTTTATTAACTTCATCGTGATATTGACTTGCGGGGGAACTCAGAACTGCGGAACACATGTCAGATTTTCAACCTTTTGTAGATCTTGGTATGTGTAGATTTTTCGTCCCATTCCTCCACGCCAATAACAGACATTGAAACAAATGGAATTGATTCTGTGGAGTGCAACAAGCAGGTGTTACGTCAATTGGGATGTTGTAACATCAGACATTAAAAGAAATGGAACTGTTTCTGTGGAGTGTAACAAGCAGGTATTATGTCTATTGAGAAGGTACTGCTGCGTATGGTGCGCTCATGCAATACCCAGCAAGGGGGCCACACAATCAAGAACTCTCGGGGCCCTGTGGGACTGCAGCATCAAACTTTGATGCGGAGCTCGAGTAATACACAGAGAGCGTGTACCATAAATTGAAAGAAAAACGATCTTGCGTGGCTCGACGTGATCGTGTACTCGGACTCAAGATCTGCTCTCGAGATCTTGGGGAAGAGACAGGGTACCGCTCACCTATGTTGACGTTATCTTAGACGACGTGTGCCAAATCGGCGAACTAGGAGGCAAGGTAACAGTGCAATGGATCCACGGTCACGTCAACGCCAGTGGCAATGAGAAAGCGGACACTCTGGCGAAAACCGGTGCTGCCCAGCCTCAGCCAGAAGTATCAATTACTTATTTGGGAATAAAGAACTGGCTGGCAGACCACTTCAGGACGAAGTGGGCAGACAATACGATAGTCAGAGGCATCTTTTCGAACTTGCCTACTCCTAACAAACAAGACCCATGTTGGGGGTTAGGCCGCAGACAGCAAAGCTAAGTGACGCAAATGCGCACCGAGCATTGCTCCATAGGCACATACTTCTGGTGGCTAGACAACAATCGGGATCCTACCTGCCGGCATTGGAACCTGGGCCCGGAGACACTAGCGCACCTGTTGACCGAATGTCCCTCACTAGATGTCCAGGGGGAAACCAGGGCGGTTGAGGAACCCTACGTGAGGAAAATGTTGCATGGCTCAGCTCAGCAGATGGAGGTGGTAGCCAATTTACTAGCCGGGGTCATAAGGGAATAATCTCAAACCTTCAACAGAATATGTGTGTTAGTTAGTCAATTTGGATATTGTAGTAGAAGACAGTTTAACTGTTGTTTTAACTTGATGTGGTCCGCGCATACAGTCAATTTTCTTTATTATGATTTATATAAATACATGAATATTGTTCCCGTGCACTCCTGAAGGACCCTATCCCCGGTTAGCTCCATCCTCCGCCAACAATGCAGTAAGACACGTTCCCCCTATAATTACACCGCATCATACCCCCCCCCCCCCTAAGAAAAAAAAATACAATAAATTACATAAGATGGTTTTCGTGTTAAACCTTTGTATTGAGACTAAACTTTAGTTTGTTCCGATCTGCCATGGGTAGAAACATCACGAGAGAGTTGGAAAGCGGACCCGATGAAATGAGGACTGCTAGGTTATGCTTATCAAAGACTAGAGTGATTCAGAAGCTAAACATTTGATAAACATCTTGAAATAAGTAGCCATTTGGAGCGTACTGCTTTGCGCGACGCAATTTAGGATTGAGAAGAAATAGAGACTCGCTCGCTAGAAGATGGTTCAAATTCAGGTAACCCTGTATCTGTCATGAAGTTATTATGGCGAAATGGCCAGTGGTGCTTCCACTGTGAGGCTGACTACTGCACCCATGGTAGATTTGTAGTACCTGATAAGATTTTATCCATAGATAGGTAAAGTAAGAATACAAATTAAAAAGAGTTTAGATTGATTGTTATCTAAGAAACATGATTTATTTTTTAATGGGTTGTAAATTCATTTTTTCCTTAAACGAAAACTTTATTATAATTAAAATCGTTATCTCTATAAGGTGAATTTCTCTCATCTGACATAAGGGGCCCTTAATTATGTCACGTGTCAAATGAATAAGGGGGTCATTCATTAATTATGTCACGTGTCATCTGTACAAGGGAGAATCCATTAATTATATCACGTCTCATCTGAGCTAGGGGCCATCCATTAATTATGTCACGTTCATCTGTACTAGGAGGCATCCATTAATTATGTCACGTCTAATCTGGCTCTTAGGTACAAAGCTGGGCCGGTGCTAGAGGATGGCGAGGGGCCCCGCGCGTTGCCATAGTGTATTTATAATATACCTAAGACCTAAGCATACTAATAGTTCCCAATTCCAGTCAAGACAATATTCGGAGTTATTAGATAGTGTAATTTAGTGTAATTGTATGACTCAGTATGAGAGTCGAATATTACCCACTTTATGATATATCGGTGGAATATATAACGTCAACCGCCCCGACAAAGTCAATTTACCCCAGGCCCCGCACCCTCCTAGCGCCGGCCCTGTACAAAGGAAAATGAAGATACAAAAATAATGCTTAAAATCATCTTATCATTTTGACCTACCGTTAACAAAGATTACACTTTGCCCAACAACAACGGCCAAGACAACAGTAGGCTGTCTTTGGCATTTGTCAGTACGGTGGCCGAGTGGTTAAGGCGTTGGACTTAAGATCCAATGGAAGTATTTCCGCGTGGGTTCGAACCCCATCCGTACTAATTAATTTTTTGCTTTAAATATTTTTTTTTCTCTTTCAAGCGCAGACACCTAATACTAATATAAATGAAAAGAAAATATAAATATCATTAACACATCCCATAATTTTGTTCACCAATGCAAATACAATTGCAAAATGTTGATATCAAAAAGTTAATACATTTAAAAAAAAAAATAATGTATGCGTAAAATGTATACGAGAAGATTATTAGTATAAGACCACATAATTGAAATAATCATACGTTATTGAAAACAGTTATTCACTATACAAAGAACAATGCCTAAGTTATAATTAAGCTATGTTCTTTTTAGTATATATTTACCAATATAGTTTAACTTTCTTATAAACACAAAATAAAAATGAACTGAAATACCAGCTATTTCCATCATTTTTCACCAAATATTTCCATCAATTATTTGCACCGATGAAATTGAATTTTCATCTCATTTAACCTTTAAATACCAATGACGTCAACACGACGTCACGATCGCCCACTTTCAGTTACCGCAGACTTCACGTGGACGTCATAATCTCTCTCTATATAAAAGAATGAGCTATGCTGACCGTAACGCCAAAGAACCGAAAGGTTTCTTTAAACGCTCATTGTTATTTTCTATTATTTTACGGAAATCTAATAAATTTAAAGGCGCACAAAATTATATCTCCGCTTTTATTTTAGTAACATTAAGTATTATTATTATAAATTACAAATATTTTTAAAGTATTAACTTGGGAACTATTTTAAGCATTTTATATGCGTTTGAGAGTTATGAAAAAGATTTAATAAAAAATATGATCAAAGAATCACACCGTAATCACATTTATCGGGAGAACCCAATCATTAGTTGTTGTTAGTGGGTTATTTGCGTGTTTTTAGTTTTTTGAAATAAACTTATAATTAATTTGTTCTAAATAATCATTCAAATGACGTCATAGCGGGAATTGCAAATTTAGCAAAAACTCTTAATTTCTCTGATTTAATAACCACGCGTGACAAAACTGTTAATGTATTGTCCCCTTCCTAACAGTAAAATTAATAAATATAAACGATTGCTTTTTAAATTGCTAAAATTAAATACAAATTTAGCTTATTCATTCCGAAAATATACTTTTATGAAATTTTCAAATTAATAAAAATGTAACTTTTAAATATATTTTTAATAAGAAAATGCCGTTTAATTCAATCAGTGCAGCGAAACTAAATAGCCAAATAGCATTCACTAATGCACTAGAGGAGGGGGAAGAAGAGGAAGACAGAGAAAAAGATGGGAAGATAACATCAAAGAGTGGATGGGACTAAAACTAGGCGATGCTGTGCGTCGTGCAGAAGACAGAGAGGAATGGAGAAGGATAGTTTTCATGTCATCTGTGGCGCCCCAAAGGTCCAAGGAATAAGGGACATGATGATGATGATGATGATGAATGCACTTATCACTCATCCAAATAAGAACAAAGCAATTGAAAATGTTTTTTGCGTAAGTAAAGGGGTTACAATGCCGTGATTGATTTATTAATTTTTTAAAATCTCTGTGGGGAGTGGGGGGGGGGGGGTGAGAGCAAAACGATACTTTCACTTTGCCCAAGGCAGCACAAGATACGCCTCAGAATGAATTTGATAAATCATTAACCTTCTTAAGTACATATATATCGGGGGTAGGAAATATGGTTATACATTTTTACGTTGATGATAATTTCTTTAAATAAATGCTATACTCTCATTTTACAAATGAACATATGTTTACCAATTAAGAAAATCTTTGACGTTAAGAAATGGTAAGTAATTTTACATCATTATACACATGAATGTTAAAACCCATCACTTTACACAAGTAAAAATTTAATTTTCAAAATAGAGATGGATTAAGATTTTCTTACATAGATAGATGATAGATAGACAGACAGGCAGAAAGACAGACAGACAGGACAGACGGACAGACAGACAAAGGGATGGATCGATAGCTTGTATGTATGTATGTATGTATGTATGTATGTATGTATGTATGTATGTATGTATGTATGTATGTATGTATGTATGTATGTATGTATGTATGTATGTATGTATGTATGTATGTATGTATGTATGTATGTATGTGTGTGTGTGTATCTTTCTGTATGTATGTATGTATGTATGTATGTATGTGTGTGTGTGTGTATCTTTCTGTATGTATGTATGTATGTATGTATGTATGTATGTATGTATGTATGTATGTATGTATGTATGTGTGTGTGTGTATCTTTCTGTATGTATGTATGTATGTATGTATGTATGTATGTATGTATGTATGTATGTATGTATGTATGTATGTATGTATGTATGTATGTATGTATGTATGTGAGTGTGTGTGTGTCTGTCTGTCTGTATGTCTGTATGTCTGTATGTATGTATGTATGCATGTAAGTATGTATGTATGTATGTAAGTATGTATGTATGTATGTATGTATTTATGTATGTATGTATGTGTGTATGTGTGTGTGTATGTATGTATGTATGTTTGTATGTATGTGTGTGTATATATGTATGGATGTATGTATGTATGGATGGATGGATAGACAGATAGAAGGCTTCCTTGAATAGTTGCGCAAAAGTTATCTTTAATTGTGTAATCTATATCTATACATATATAACAATTAATGTATGTATGTATGTCCCGTATGCGTTCCTATACCATTCATCCGATTGCGATAAAACATTGGGAAGTTGTTATGCGCACGTCCACAAAAGTTTCTGAATTAGGCTATCTCTTTTGAAATATTCCTTTGGGGGGAAGTGGTGGGGGGCTAAATTATTTTGTTCTTTTATAAGCTACATTAATGTGATTTCAATCAGAGCTATTGCATGGGTGGATGGAATTTAATCAAATACAAATAGCGACATTTCAGTGTATGTGTGCCATATTAGGTATGTTTCTGAATTATTACAATCATTTTACAAATTTGCGTTTTTGACCGCGTACCTTAATCTTTTATTATTATTTTATTATGCGAGCTAAAGAAATATAATTTCAAACACAGCTATTGCCTTGGTTGATCAATCGTTACACGTGTATGGACTACATGGAAAATCCACGCTGTATGTGGCCTGCTCAAGCGTCGAAAAAACCTTCTAATGTATTTGTGTACGCACCAGACGGGAAAAAATAATTTTCTAATTAAAAATTACTTTTAAAAAATCATTAAAACACAAACACTTGGATATTTGCCTCTATGGCTATCCCATCACTATCATAAAGTGGCAGTGTGAGCCAAGCACATTATTCATCAATTTGAACAACAAAAAAGAAATGCTTTATTTGACGTGTAGGGCTTTTTGTCACCTTTTACAGATTTTTAGTGAATCTGCTGATCGCAAGTCCAGAATATGTAAATCCGGCTCAGACTCTGATTGTAGCAAACAACCATGAAATGAAAAAGAAAGAAAAAAATTGGCAGGCATAATTATGAACCATTATCTACTTTTAGTGTGAAGTCTTTGTAAATAAATTTGTGTATTTGTGCTCTTTGAATTTCAGCAAGCACAATTCTTTTCGTTTCAACAAGCACAATTCTTTTCGTTTCAACAAGCACAATTCTTTTCGTTTCAACAAGCACAATTCTTTTCCTTTCAAAAAGCACAATTCTTTTCGTTTCAACAAGCACAATTCTTTTTGTTTCAACAAGCACAATTCATTTCCTTTCATCTGAGCTTTGGAGCTATTGATTCTCAAACGGGGAGTCATGGTATCCTCAAAATTGGCCTTTGACTTTTGTAATAAAAAAAACTATTCACAAGATTGTAAAGGATACGAAAAATAAAAAAAAACTACAGGTATTTTGTACAACACAAACAAAAAATCAACAACCAAGAACAACTAAGAATAATTTGTGAACTCATATTTATTGTCTTATACATAAATGGTTTCATGGTTGAAAAAAATATTGTTGAATACAGTCCAAGCCACCCAACATATGCACTTTTCACATAGTTAATACTGAATGTACAAAATGATGAAGCTATTCATCACACAGTAACGTGCTTGTTTCCCTTGAAATCAAATCCACCGAAGTGTAATGGTTTACAAGAGAAGTACACTACATTGCATGTGTACATTATTGATTTATTTCTCATGTCCTTGATTTATTTCCAGACATACACACACACACACACAACAACAACCAACAAACACACACACACATGAGAACACTCACACGAGTGCACACACACGAGTGCAAACACACGAGTGCACACACACATATGGTGCACACACACACACACACACACACATACACGTCACAAATAGGGTGTGATTGCTCAAGTGTCATTGTTGCTTCCAGATGAGTTCAAATCCAGCTCTTTAGGGGTAAAAATAAAATAATTTTATCTGATGCCACGGCTTTTAAAATAACATCAGAAACAGCAAGTATTATTATTATTATATTTTTGTTAAAAGTCTTCTGGGTTACATCTCTGAAGGATTTTACTGAACTTGAATAGTCAATGTCCTTAGAAAAAATTTAATCATTTAACTTGTAAATAAAGCACAGCTGTATTCATTTTCTCATGTATTCCCCGAGTAGTCTCTACTTCTGTATAGAAAAGTACATGAGTCGGTTTGTTTTTTACATGATAATAGTACATGGTGATGCATGAATGCTTGTTATACTTGTACATGGTGATGTATGGATGCTTGTTATATGTGTACACGGTGATGTATGTGTGCTTGTTATAGTTGTACATGGTGATGCATGTGTGCTTGTTATAGTTGTACATGGTGATGCATGTGTGCTTGTTATAGTTGTACATGGTGATGCATGTGTGCTTGTTATAGTTGTACATGGTGATGCATGTGTGCTTGTTATAGTTGTACATGGTGATGCATGTGTGCTTGTTATAGTTGTACATGGTGATGCATGTGTGCTTGTTATAGTTGTACATGGTGATGCATGTGTGCTTGTTATAGTTGTACATGGTGATGCATGTGTGCTTGTTATAGTTGTACATGGTGATGCATGTGTGCTTGTTATAGTTGTACATGGTGATGCATGTGTGCTTGTTATAGTTGTACATGGTGATGCATGTGTGCTTGTTATAGTTGTACATGGTGATGCATGTGTGCTTGTTATAGTTGTACATGGTGATGCATGTGTGCTTGTTATAGTTGTACATGGTGATGCATGTGTGCTTGTTATAGTTGTACATGGTGATGCATGTGTGCTTGTTATAGTTGTACATGGTGATGCATGTGTGCTTGTTATAGTTGTACATGGTGATGCATGTGTGCTTGTTATAGTTGTACATGGTGATGCATGTGTGCTTGTTATAGTTGTACATGGTGATGCATGTGTGCTTGTTTTGATCAAGAAGCAACATTATTTTTTTTGGTGTTTTTAAGAGAGGCAACAGTCCGCTATGGTACACGCCTTATGATTAGTTAATATTTAATCACTTGAGTAGGACAGAGGGTTGGATGGTTTGAGGGAAGCAATGTTTCTGTCCACGAGAAAGCCAAAAATAAAATAGATTATATTAAAAAAAATAACGATTTCCATCTAGAAAACAATAATTCACGTTGACGGCACATGATGCGTCTGCCCCTTACAATGTAAGCCGCTTACATTTACAATAAGGTCTCATCTGAATAATTTCGCAGTTCAGCCGCTACAAACCTGGTGGTCCGGCCAAATAGACATAATTACATCAAAATTCTCGCGTACCACCTCTAAAACTAATAATATTTGCCAGATTAACATGGGCTCTATGTCTACCTGATCACCGTAACCAACCCCCCCCCCCCACCACCACTTTCCCTATTTTTCCCTTCTCTCCTTCCCGCAGCGTTTTTGTTGCAGTCTGATTACAAAATTCCATTTACCGCCCTCAACCCCACTCTCGTGCGTGGGATTTGATCCTGGCTCTCCGAGCATGAGTAAAGCTCAGACATATAAAACATTTTCCTATATTAACAAAAATAAATTAAGTTGTCTCCTTTTATTTTCATTTCACCTGATGCCCCCTCCCCCAGCCCATATGTAACGTTTCTTCCAATCAGCATCATTCCCTTTCTGAAGTACGGTGCTTCTCGCTCTCTTTATTCCATCTTGAAATAAAATGCAATCAGATTCACAATCTATTGTCAACGCGAAAAACAAGCATCCAAGAGGTTGCATCAAAGACTTGGAGCTAACATTGTTTCGTTTCTCCTCTCCTCCTTAAACGTGTTGCCTGAATTGTTTAAGTTCTATTGTCTGGCCGTAGAGACTATCGCTGTGGACATTGCAGGCCTGACTCTGGGGTCAGTGTGGACCAGACTCTGTGACACAGCACACAGCTGCTGCCCGACGGCTTGCCTCGTCAGGCCTGAGGCTAAGCAGAAATTTGTGGGCTGCCTGTCTCTCTATTTCTCGCTCTTCGGCCGTCTGACGTCTGTTGAAAGAATTGTAGCATCAAAATTTAGATATGATCAAATGTGTTCAAGTAATAGATGAGTTATTATTTATTTTTTAATCAACGCTTTAAGACGTTGAGCATGTTTGCAAATTATTTACAAAAAAAAAAAATAGGCACAATGAAAGACACATTTAGGAATGTGACAGCATACTAAATAAAAAGCTGGCATATAATACTAATAGCAGCAGTATAAATATATAAATTAAAGAATTTACTATTTTGATTGGGCATTTCGTCAGTAACATGACATACCGCCAGTGACATGGCATACCGCCAGTGACATGGCATACCGCCAGTGACATGGCATACCGCCAGTGACATGGCATACCGCCAGTGACATGGCATACCGCCAGTGACATGGCATACCGTCCACTGTAATATATTCTCTTTTTAATTTCCATGCGCCCCTTTTGGAATCCCAGCAAATTATCCAAATCATTTCACCGCCCAAGTTAGCTATCCCACCTTCCCCTGAGGTGCAACAACCCATTTTGAGAACCACTGATCTAACAAAAATGGCTGCAACTCTAACATTCATTAGTAGAAGCTGACCAACCTACCTCCATTTTGTTCTCCTGTTTTGAAACCAAGTTTTCACCTGTGCGTCTGTCATGCTCAGAGTCTTGGCCAGCGCTGACCTCTCAGCGGACGCCAGGTATTTTTGGCGGGAAAACCTCTTCTCCAGCTCCAAGACCTGTTGCCGCGTGAAGGCCGTCCTCGGCTTCTTGCGTTTCGGGGGCGTCCGGTTCTGGTAGGGGTGGCCGACCCGTCTGACCACTGTGAAGCGAAAATCATTTCAATGTTAGGCAGGTGTAGTCAGTAAAGTAGTGGAAACGCAGGTAGGAAACAGCTTCATATGAAGTGAAATTGGGGTAACTAGGAAATAGGAAAAAACAAAAAAAAAGAACACCGCTGTTTGGCATTAGTGGCTCTATAAAATGATGTTATACGCACCACGCATGCTATTATTTGCTTGCTTTTGTTATAGAAAAATATCTTTGTTCGTGTGTTAAAAAGTAATAATTAAAGTATACGAGGATATAGACTATGAGGCCCTTCAAGACTACCACGTGCTAAACATTACATTCCTTTTCGTTTCTATTGCAATTCTCTGAGTTGAAAATCAAAGTAGTGACCATCCTAATGATGTAAATGCGCTGCTTCACAAATCATTAATTATTCTGGTTTTAGAAAAAAAAAATATTTTCTATTAAATATTAGATGCAGGCCTATTAGAAAAAAAATCTCTTCATAACTCTTTTAGTTATTGAAATCTCTGTGTCCGGAACAAATGCCTTAAACAACTTTTAGACAGCTGTCGTAACTTCCAGGGTCCTAAACGCCATGGGGGATGGGATGAGCGGAGGGCCCATGTACTTTTAAGAATGACATATATTTGTTCATTAAAATTTTACTTTGTATAACTCACAAGTTTATTTTCAAAGTTTTAGAGTTTTCTTTCAAATATTGTATACATGAAGTTAAAAAAAAAATCTAATTTAAAAATGAATTGTATCTTGTGACGTATTTGGTAGGAGAACAACTCCAGTCAAATAATTCGTAGGGGATGCAGAAGATTGAAAAGTCTGGGAAACACTGTTCCATGTAAAGTCATAAACTCAACTTAGATAAAAAGCAAAACTATTTATATAGTAATGACTATAACTACTTTGTATAAACAATTAACATTTGTCAAAAGCTGGAGTAGAAAGTGTCATTGAAAACATAGCAATAGTTGTTAAGGTTTTCAATGTCTGCTATGAATGGTGCACATTAATTTTGCCAAAATATTTTCAAATGCATTTTACTATCTGAGTGACGTTATAACCCATGCCGGTTTAAGCCCTTTTGATGCCCCCTTGGCAGTCGAAGTTGTGGGGTCCCTCTCGTAAATATCTCTTATAAATGTCAAATGAATTACTTCTGAACTCTGAGTTCGAGGCATTATAAAATACAACACAACTTTACCATATGTTAGGTGTTTCAGATTTTCCAATATAAAACTACATTCAGGCAATCAAAATAATTGATTCAGTTTGCTGAAATTATTTATTTTCAACATTAATCAAAATAGAGGGGACAAAATGAAAAACAAGCATGTTAATACAGATAGTTCACATACAAATGATAACAAATATCTACAAATTAAATTAATTAAAAAATTTAAAACAGTGTTTGGCATAGGAGGTTGGATTGGAAAATTAAAAATTAATTATACTTTTACGTCCATCAATATTAAGTATTACAATGGTAAACAACCAAGGAATTTATTTTAAAGAGATAAAATTTGATTTATATTTTTACTTCTTTATTTTTTTATCGCTTATTAAGAAATTGACATATAAAAAAAAACATCACAAGTTTCTAAAAAAAATTTTTTTTATGAATTAGTTAATTGCAGTTTTATCTGTCTGTCATTATTTATCAACATTAGTTAATCTATAGAAAATTATTTTGTATTACTATTATATTTTAAATAATTGCAACAAAAAGAGCATTACGGAAGACCAACTTTATACAGTAGTCAAGTTCTCCTGCGAGCAGTGCAGCCGAGACTGTCATTCCAACATCTGCCTCGCAAGCATTTAACGAAGTGTACATAGTTGCTCCCTCGTCTCGCGAAGACGGAAAGCCCGCCAACAACTTAACAAGTTAAATTAATTTCAATAATTATTATCCAGTATGCCTTATTCATCCAGTATGCCATTATTCATCCAATATGCCATTATTCATCAAGCATGCCATTATTCATCCAATAGAAACAAAGAAGATTCAGCGTCTTGTGGCAATTTTCCAAAATGAAATGTTAATAATTTATTATAAATAAAATCAAATCAATTTCCTTACCAACCACTTTTAAAAAATGGTGTATTGAAAGTTTTAGCCAATCTGGCAAAGTGTACAGTGTGATAACTGTTTGGCGTTGCTGCAAAAAATGTAATAAAACATTGAGTTTTATTGATTTTCTTTGCACTTGATGCGTCAACAGATGTGACAGATACAGGTGGGTCAATAGTAATTTTGAAATAACAGAGGAAAAATCGTCTGCTGATCATATGCATGTAATAACAATGAGGGAGTAACATTTTCATATCGGGAAAGGAAATTAATTGCTTAGTTCAATTGGGACTGGGGAGAAAAGCAGCGTGCCACATGATCAAATAATGGTAAACACTTGTTTACTGAAAGGTTTACTTAGGCAAATTTACAAGGGCAGTCACGGTGATTTCTGTTTCATGACAATGGCTTTTCATTCCATGAACCATCAAAAACCATAATGTGAAGAAATATATCAAGGCTGTTGTTTCAGTTGTGAATGTTATTCATATGTACATTACTGTCAGGTGGCTTACAGGTGGCTCACAGGTGACGTACAGGTGGCTCAGTTGTAGGGAAGTTGTGTCGCGATTTTCGGAACTATGAGCTGAGATTGACATTTCCTTAAGTGAATAGAGACGCCTGCGATGATTACTTACTAAAATCAGATGGCCATAAAAATTAGTTTTTTCTTTAAATTAGACGAAAGAAAAACCTGTATGGAGTATTAACTTTGAGCCTCAATATGGTCAACACTTGGCTGCCCATATGTCAGAAAAGAACCCATTTCACACTTCTCACTGATGCGAAATAGACGACTGTACACTTTTTTAAAGTAAGTATTATTGATCTGGAGTCTCAATTAAATTAATGTAATCAGAAACAAATCCCAATTTCTTTCTTCATGTTACATTTCGACAAGAAAATGTTTAATGTGTGTCTTGCTTTTTTTTAAATATGTGAATTTTAAAGATAAACATTCAGAGATACTCCAATCATACACACAGGCTATCCTTATTTTTGTGACAGTTCATTCGGCCCTCAGTGACCGACAACATTTTGTTACTGCTGTCGTAAAACAATTTTTTCCGACCCCTTTTCTAATGCCTCATACCCTTTTTACATTAATTTAATTATTTACATTGATACTTTTTCTGTAAAGCAAAAGAAAATAGTATGCACCAAACGCACCTGCGGTAATTTTAAGAATCCCATGTAATGCAGATAGGGGGAATTCTATTTTGCGCACCCATAGGGCACAGCGCTGCAGCCATGTAACGATGGCGTAGCTCATTGACACGTCATCAAATAGATTACGAGACCTATCCTTAAATGTCAATCTCAGCTGCACTTCTTGCAGGAGAACCTTGACTTCTGGTTAACTTTGGCTTTCCATAATGCTATTTTTCTTGCAGGGAGTTAGTTGTGCACATCTTCTGCCTGTTTCAACCCTTCATTTACTGTTGTTCGCACTCTGGAACGGTGCTCAGCGATAATATCCTTTTCGTTGATTTCCGTTGGCTCCCCTCATGTTTATTTTGCCTTAAATCGCAGCCGTTGCCGTCGTATATGTCTTGCCACCTCTGCCAACTCTCCATGCAGCCGATTCTTTGGAATACGGCCTACCTCCATCCTCCTTACATGGCCTATCCAGCGAAGGCGCCTCTTACTAAGAGCTGGGAACCTGCTGCACATTTTGGCACATTCCAAAACTATCCAATCTTAGGTGGAAGCCATTGAGCTTTCGCTCATGACTAGCATATGAAGTCCACACAGCCAAATAGGAGCGTACTGTGCACAAATGGCTGATAAATTCTTAGTTTTTTGCTGTAAGTTATTTTTAAATTATGCAACACCCGGTTTAGCCATAGTTGCTGCTGGTTTTGTTATCCTGAAGTTCAACACTTTTCCAATGGAGAATGAGCTAGAGAAATTGGATCCAAGGAATGTAAAAATTCAAACCACTGACAGATTATTGCCCTTAAATTAATAGATATGTTGGAGGGAGACTGTGCTTCCTTCAAAATGACATTTGCTTATCTGTATACTTATGGTCAGTCCAAACTCTTTACCTGCATGGACGAGGCGATTAAGGCCGCATCGTCATCGAAGAGCAGTTCACCAAATATTCCTTTTTTTTAAACTTTGGCCTTTGTGCGAAGGCGGGCGATATTGAACAGCCTACAAATAGATACTATGGTATTGATGTACACTCCGTATGTGTTGTACATGTTTTGGTAATATGAATGTATGAATGAGAGCCATCGTAGGCACGATCAATTTTATGCAATATACAATGTAGGCTAGACCCCCGTCTTACCAAATTGAATTTTGGTCAGATCTATAAAAGCAAATTAAAGATGCAAATGCAACTGGTGTAACGAGAATACAATGTCTATAATTCAACTACCAGATTAAGTGCTACACCGGGCTGATGCGGTTAGCCTTTCAAGGTCTGCAAGTGCTTAAGGGTGACATGGGTGAAAGTATTTCCAATAATGGCAAGCAGAAAAACTCCTCAGTTGTTATTACGATCGTTGCAGTCACTTTTTTTTTTCTTTGTACAACGTTACGATTTTGGCGTCTCTCAAGTCCTAGGGAATGGGTCTTGCGTCCCAACACAAACAGGGAAGCTCATAACAACGGCTGCTGAAGTATTATAGGTTTTCCCCTTGGTTGTTAAATGTTGTTTATCCTTCGAATGCGAAGAAGACCTAAAGCTATATTCTCGTTGAGTACGCAGGTGGCCTGCCAGTCCTATTTGTTTCTAGAAAGCTTTCCCGCACGCTGGACACATTTTTTATGTTAGTTCCTGTTTGGATTTGAGTCGATTTTGCTTTTCATTGCTGAGAGCTTTCTTTGGCTGTAAGCAATATTCTTATTTTCTGAGGATTTAACTCCGATAGTGAGTCTGCTTCGCCAGCTTGTATGATCCATGGCAAGTGTCTCACACGAATCAAGGTCAATGTCGATGGATTTGAGTGAAGCTTTTAGACAGTCATTGTAGCGTTTTTTTCTGCCCACCAGCTGAGCGTTTCCCACTGAGAGTTAACCGAACATTAGTCCTTATGGAAGTCTTCTATCTGGCATTCTTGCAACAGACCCTACACATGTGATTTGTCCTATATGTAGGAGCGTGTGGATGCTAAAAAAATCAGCCCACTGTAGGACCCCTAAGGAAAAAAGTTTACATAGGCAGCGTAGTTAGACATGGTTTAAGTGTATAACATGTCTGCTGTACACTGTCCACATCTCACTAGCATATATGAGAGATTTTTAAAACATATGGTTTTCCGTGGTTACAGCTATATATACATTCATAACTAGAGAAATATTATTTGTGATAATTATATCTGCTCGTCTTTTTCTCATTATTGTTATTATACTTATCTTACATTGTTACGTACTGTATCAAAATAAGGAGAAATTAATCTCGTATTTAAGTGTGTGGCTCGTTCTAAAACAGTACATAACAAAAGACGATACCAAATGATAAGTACAATAACAAAGAATACGATACTCAAACCAGGGCTAATTACAATTGATAAGTTTTAACAATTGAATTATAATAAATTACAAAATCAAAAGAAATACAATTAAAACTATTGACTTACAGTGTATTGTTTGGCTTTTACCGATACGATGTTAATAAAATACAATGTGCAAAAGTGTTACAATGATAAAAAGAAAATCTACACACACACAGTAAACAAAACTCTGCCTATTTGCCAAAATAACACACGCGATAGTATCTCGTGATAAATGATCTGCCTCTCTCATTCAATCTATCGGCCTTTTATAGTCGTTTTCTACTGAAGTCTCTGGAACCGCCTTACGCATTGTACTCGCTTCTGGTTTTTTCTCAAAGTTTCTGCCATGTCCGAAAACGAACAGACTATAGATTTGTCAACTGTAGGTGATGTCAAAGGGAGACTATTAGTTTGCTACCCACAGCCTAATACTAGCGCAGTACAGCCTAATTGTTTAAAAACAGTTCACAGCACGTTGAAAGAATGAAGCGAACAAGTCGCCTACACAATAGCATCAATGTAGCACTTATAGCTCCTTAAGAACACAACGGAAAACATATGTTTCTTATTGTATCATTTCAAAAGTCACTGGCCTTATTGAACGCTGATTACTGTTAACATCATTTTTATAACACCCCAAGGTGCGTTGCAAGCTATTCATGCATTTCTCACTTTGAATACAGTTTAACATGTGAATTGCGAACCTACAATAGCGTCATCCCTGGAAATTGCGCTGACAGACCACAGCCATTGATCGATTTTTAAACAAAACCCCCATGCGTAGCGTAAATCCTGCTAAAATAGGTTTCTGTGGGACGACCGGTGAATATCACATGCCATCCCACTCTGGTGCCGAATTGCCTCTAATAAAATGATCTATGTAAGTCTTTTGCTCGGTATATTCGTATGCGACCGAGCTGTGTGTTTCTAAAATCAGGATAAAACCACTCGTTATCAGAAGATTTTAATGGGATGCAGGGGTTTAAGTCTTTCGAATCCTTTGCAAATTTTACCAACGCATAATGACAGCAAGGCAATAAAAAATTGTGACAATGTACATACTCTCTTTTTGGATGTTTATAACTGTGCATGTAAATGCTAATGTAAATGGACTGCATAAAGAATAGGGAAACTCAATAAAATATTACTTGGTTTTATGATTGTCCTGTATAATTTTATTATTATAATTATTTAAGTGATCTTATACAGCGCGGTACCCCAGTCTAGGGTTAGGATCACCATTCTTCACACAAAATTAGCAAATTGAAAACATCACGTTATAACCAGTTACAGAAAATTATTATTAAAGTTTTTATAGCGTAATACCCCAACCTAGGGCTGGGCTCACCACGCTGTACATACAATTTAACAAACATAATAATGAACTTAAAAATTAACATACGTTAATTAAATAAAACAAAACAAATGTGTGTTCGCTCCAACCATTCCATAACTTTTTAAATGTCAAGCCATGGACGGCACCCAGCAGTTTCATCTATCGGTCAAAAAGGGAATCAGTCAGGATAGTAGAGTTTAAAGAGATGTGTTTTGAGTGCAGTTTTGAAGGCTGTGATTGTTGGTATATTGCGGATGTTTAGTGGAAGAGAATTCCATTGTTTGGGGGCACAGTAAGAGAAAGATCGTTCACCGTATGTTTTTGTGCGAGTCTTGGGGACAGAAAGAATACGCCCGTCTGCGGAGGAGCGAAGCTGTCGAAGGGGTGAATAGACAGAGAGAAGTTCGGTTAGATAGGAAGGGCAGGAATTCGAGAAAACGTTTTGGCCGCCACCTCCGCCACTGATGAACTCTCTTATTTTTTTCTAATTTAATGGCACATAACTATAACATCAGCTGTTAGCAGACGATTTTAAATCAACAAGCAATCCAATTATTCCTTGCATGACGTGAGAGCGCTCTAAAGAACAAAAAAAACAATAATTGATTTGGACTAACATTTCTTAGGCTTAACGATAATATTTTGAGCCTCTGGGGTTTAGAATAAATGTAAGAGTTGACGTGAAATTTTGGTTGTTGAGCAAATTAATATGTGTTGATAAAAACCAAGAGTTGATAGTTGGATTGATATTTAATAAGGGCATATCAGGATCGATGGGTCGGTTCACAGGAAATTTTCTCTTTAGATGTCAACACTTTTTTTTTTTTTGAAATCCAAGAAAGACTTTTATTTCCTACATTGTGACTTTTTGGAAATAACAAAAATGCGGCCATTTTTTGTGTTAGCTAAGAGAATCACGTAAATTTTTAACAATTTAACACCAAAAAGACTTACTGGGCCGTATTTTAAGAACTCGATCAAAAGCCTGTCCATTCGATAGTCGACATCCCCCACCCCAAATTTTGGAGGGAAAAGAGCCTTAAAAATTTAATACCCGCTCATAAGTCAAACCCGTTAAATAATAGGTTACCAAAGCGATAACAAAGACTTTCTATGATGAGACTATGACGAGACTATGACGAGACTATGACGAGACTATGATGAGACTATGATGAGACTCTGATGAGACTATGATAGACTATGATGAGACTTTGATGAGACTATGATAGACTATGATGAGACTATGATGAGACTATGATAGACTATGATGAGACTATGATTAGACTATGATAGACTATGATGAGACTTTGATGAGACTATGATAGACTATGATGAGACTCTGATGAGACTATGATAGACTATGATGAGACTATGATGAGACTATGATAGACTATGATGAGACTTTGATGAGACTATGATAGACTATGATGAGACTATGATGAGACTATGATAGACTATGATGAGACTTTGATGAGACTATGATAGACTATGATGAGACTATGATGAGAATATGATAGACTATGATGAGACTATGATGAGACTATGATAGACTATGATGAGACTTTGATGAGACTATGATAGACTATGATGAGACTATGATGAGACTATGATAGACTATGATGAGACTTTGATGAGACTATGATAGACTATGATGAGACTATGATAAGACTATGATGAGACTCTGATAAGACTATGATGAGACTATGATAAGACTATGATGAGACTCTGATGAGACTATGAAGAGACTATGATAGACTATGATGAGACTATGATTGACTATGATAGACTATGATGAGACTTTGATGAGACTATGATGATCCTATGATAAGACTATGATGATCCTATGATGATCCTATGATGAGACTATGATGAGACTATGATGAGACTATGATAAGACTATGATGAGACTATGATTGACTATGATGATCCTATGATGATCCTATGATGAGACTATGATAAGACTATGATGAGACTTTGATGAGACTATGATAGACTATGATGAGACTTTGATGAGACTATGATAGACTATGATGATCCTATGATGATCCTATGATGAGACTATGATAAGACTATGATGAGACTTTGATGAGACTATGATAGACTATGATGAGACTATGATAAGACTATGATGAGACTATGATAAGACTATGAAGAGACTATGATAAGACTATGATGAGACTATGATGAGACTATGATAGACTATGATGAGACTATGATGAGACTATGATGAGACTATGATAAGACTATGATGAGACTATGATAGACTATGATAGACTATGATAGACTATGATAGACTATGATGAGACTATGATAAGACTATGATGAGACTATGATAAGACTATGATGAGACTATGATAAGACTATGATGAGACTATGATAAGACTATGATGAGACTATGATGAGACTATGATAGACTATGATAGACTATGATAGACTATGATAGACTATGATAGAATATGATAGACTATGATGAGATTATGATAAGACTATGATGAGACTATGATAAGATTATGATGAGACTATGATAAGACTATGATGAGACTATGATAGACTATGATAAGACTATGATGAGACTATGATAAGACTATGATGAGACTATGATAAGACTATGATGAGAATATGATAAGACTATGATAGACTATGATAGACTATGATGAGACTATGATAAGACTATGATGAGACTATGATGAGACTATGATAGACTATGATAAGACTATGATAAGACTATGATGAGACTATGATGAGACTATGATAAGACTATGATGAGACTATGATAGACTATGATGAGACTATGATAGACTATGATAGACTATGATGAGACTATGATAAGACTATGGTGAGACTTTGATGAGACTATGATAGACTATGATGAGACTATGATGAGACTATGATAAGACTATGATAAGACTATGATGAGACTATGATGAGACTATGATGAGACTATGATGAGACTATGATAGACTATGATGAGACTATGATAGACTATGATAGACTATGATGAGACTATGATAAGACTATGGTGAGACTTTGATGAGACTATGATAGACTATGATGAGACTATGATGAGACTATGAAGAGACTATGATAAGACTATGATGAGACTATGATGAGACTATGATGAGACTATGAAGAGACTATGATAAGACTATGATAAGATTATAACGAGACTATGATGAGACTATGATGAGACTATGATGAGATTATGGTGGGGCTAAAACGGGCAAATGGTGACGTCATCCCGTGTACTTCTCCTGTATGTTATGCGGTAAACAATGGAGGCAGCGTCCGAATTTTTAAAAAAATCGTTACTATAAAATTTGTTTATCATAAAAGTATTTTATAGCAAGAAAAAAAAATTATTGAGGTAAGGGCAGACATTTATTTATTAATATTGGAAACTTCTGGTCGTATATGTCGTAGAGATTAAGGTAAACAAACACCTCAGCAATATGCAATAACATAAAAAAAAATTCTGTGTTACCATAAAGAAAATTATACAAATATCATATGATCCGTTTATAAGCCAACTACTCCACTCCCTGAAATTGAAAGAAAAGTCGTCTTCACGAAGATTTCATACTACATTTAACAGCATGTCGGTCATTTTTCTTTGAAATCGTGTTACCATTGTGATGTGGTTTGGGCATTCATATTCAGCAATGCTTACATAGCTGGCTTCAATGCACTTTTTTCTCTCACACTTTGGTAGATCATTCTTGAACTATATTATGTAACGATATGAAGTTAAAATTTAGAATCGGAAGATAAATTAAATTTTTTTTACGAAGCACGACTGCATAGGTAGCTAAACTTTTTGGAAGCCATGATTTCTTAAAGTGGGACAACTGAACCATACGCTTGATGTATAGCTAAACTCATTGGCAGCCATGATTTCTTAAAGTGGGACAACTGAACCATACGCTTGATGTATAGCTAAACTTTTTGGCAGCCATGATTTCTTAAAGTGGGACAACTGAACCATACGCTTGATGTATAGCTAAACTCATTGGCAGCCATGATTTCTTAAAGTGGGACAACTGAACCATACGCTTGATGTATAGCTAAACTCATTGGCAGCCATGATTTCTTAAAGTGGGACAACTGAACCATACGCTTGATGTATAGCTAAACTCATTGGCAGCCATGATTTCTTCAAGGGGATCACTGAAACACACGGTTGAGACTTAGTAAATTTTAGGTTGAGTCCAAATATTACTTGCCATGTGAACCATTTAAAATATATCGGTAGGCGTACATTATTAAACATCCTACACAACAACGATGTTCCTATACTAGTTACAACTGTTCCTTTCTATCAACGTTGTAATATTCATTGTAGGCATTCTGCAGAGCCTTCGCTTTGGAGACCTCTTTCCACTTCAATGCTATTTAAACTACCTTCTATTAATTTTCTTACTTCCAGTTTACAACTTTGGTCTCTTAAAACTTTAAATATTTGAGGCCCTCTGCAAACGATGGTGGCATCCTGATTTGCGTGAACCGGTTCTTAGAATTATAAAAAAAAATTAGACTGATCCGAAAATAATTTTATTCTAGATTGCAGAATATTTCCCAAAAGATTACATTAACTGCCTTTATAAAAATGGTTCCTGGAAATTCGGGCAAACAAAACGGCATGTTTGGGGCAACCGATTACACGAAATGTAAGAGAATGAAGTTAGTCGACACTCTACGGTCATCTTGTCTTTCAGCATACAAAACGCAGGGCAGCGTGTACGGAATTCCCAGATGTCCTTATGACGACTTACTTAACAACGCGTATCACTTCTATAGATTGTCAATTCAAATGATACAGTCCATCACTCACGATTCCATGCGACCTTAGGGATTTCAAAGTACAGAATCAATGATGTAAGGAAAGAAAAGGTGTGTGTGTGGGGGTGGGTAGCGTGGGGGTGCTGAAATGCCGTTTATTTATTGTAACAGTGGTTCTGGTATCATGGTTTTTGGATACGGAATTACAACTTCGATCAATTCAAAATTTACACTGTCACACACCGGTTGAAATAATATATTTAGAGCTTGGTTTAGAGCAGCGGTTCTAAACATAAGTATAAAGAGAAGTCCAACATTATTATTAGTATTATTATAATGCCAACACTAATATAACTACAATCCAATATAGTATAAAAATAAGGCAAACATTAGTATAACTAGAAAGTCAACATTAGTTTAACTAGAAGGCCAACAGTAGTTTCATAAAAGAGTCAAAATTAGTAAAGCTACAATTACAAGGCCAACAATAGTATAACTACAAGGCCAGCATAAGTATAACACCAAAGTTAACTTTAGTATAACTACAAGCAGTTGCTTAGCTAGGGGGATCGGGGGGGGGGGGAGGTGCGGACCGCACCGGGTGACACATCACAGGGGTGACACCAAATATTTACAGAGCACTCATTACTCGGTCTAACCTCATGTATCACACATGTAACCAATTCAAGTTAGAAATGAGGTTACCCAATAGTTAGTTCAAAAACGACCGTTTTTGACCATGATTCAACGCCGCTTGAAGTGTTCGGTAACTTTCGTAAGTGACAGGAAGCTATATTACCTAAATTCTCAGAAATAAAGCATTCCATTGATACCACATACGATGTGGTCGAGCGATTCTAAGTACACGAATCGAATCGGTAAAATTTAAAAACATTTTTAAAAATATTTTTTACTATTTTTTAGGGTTAAAAAATAATATTTTATAAAATTTTCAAATATATTTTAGCACTTTATTTAAATTTAATTAATTTTTTTTTAAAAATGGTTTTTGAAACGAAATATATTGAAACGCAGAAATACTCAAAAATAAATATTTTCGCGGATTCATCACTAGCACCGCCCTTTAAAATTTGATCACTATTGTAATACAGCACTATATAATACAGCACTATATCTTTTACAAGTGTCTCTGATTTCACGTTTATCGGCTACCTTTACCTTTGGGCTAGTCTACCCTAACGCCACTGACTTCAAAGTCAACATTAGTATAGCTACAAAGTCAACATTAGTATAGCTACAAAGTCAACATTAGTATAGCTACAAAGTCAACATTAGTATAACTACAAGGCCAACATTAGTATAACTACAAAGTCAACATTAGTATAACTACAATGCCAACATTAGTATAACTACACAGTCAACATTGGTATAACTACAAGGCCAACATTAGTATAACTACAAAGTCAACATTGGTATAACTACAAAGTCAACATTAGTATAACTACAAGGCCAACATTAGTATAACTACAAAGTCAACATTAGTATAACTACAAGGCCAACATTAGTATAACTACAAAGTCAACATTAGTATAACTACAAAGTCAACATTGGTATAACTACAAAGTCAACATTAGTATAACTACAAAGTCAACATTAGTATAACTACAAGGCCAACATTAGTATAACTACAAAGTCAACATTAGTATAACTACAAAGTCAACATTAGTATAACTACAAAGTCAACATTAGTATAACTACAAAGTCAACATTAGTATAACTACAAAGTCAACATTAGTATAACTACAAAGTCAACATTAGTATAACTACAAGGCCAACATTAGTATAACTACAAAGTCAACATTAGTATAACTACAAGGCCAACATTAGTATAACTACAAAGTCAACATTAGTATAACTACAAAGTCAACATTGGTATAACTACAAAGTCAACATTAGTATAACTACAATAAGGTGTCTATGAAAGTCTCATATCTCAAATAAAGACATGATCCCAATCAGAGCAGCCGATATCCCACGACCCACTTGTTCACTTTTAAAATATAGTATACATTGGGTATATTATGCCATTGTTCAAAATTAGGTACAATATGCATATACACATAATATAGTATAATATGCATAACATAGGTATAGTATGCAAGTGTACGTGATTAGGTATAGTATGCATGTGTAAATGATTACGTTATTTATGCAAGTGTACATACTCCCATTATATTACTGTACTATGAAAGATTTAACCACTTTCCAAGATTGGTTTCTGAAGCGGACCACCAACTGTTACAGATCCCTTGGGCCCTCTAGGGTTTGGAAATTTGACCGTTACCTAACGATTCATCTACCACGATATTCAATTACAAAGACTTTCGTAACCAACAATAACAACGGGAGCTACACACAAAGTACAACGTTACGGAATAACTGTTAATCTCACGATAGACAGAGTTCACAGATATGGAAGTACATTACTTACGACCGTAGCGATCCCTCTGGATCCCCGTCCAAGGGCAGACAAATACTTCAGGCCACACTGGTCGTCCGGGCAGAAGTTCTAAACTAAAGAAAGCAGAAACTTCCTTTATTTTTTTTACTGCTTATAATAAAAAGATATTTAAATATTAGATTTATAACTACACAGGGAAATAGTAGAATAGGGTTGGGGGTGGGGGGGGGAAGAATGAGGAAGTTGTACATATAATTATAATCAACAAAACTGTCCAGGGGGCACGAGTGTGATAACTTTTTTTGTAAATATATATCATTATAATTTAATGATTTTAAAACACTATTGTGATAACATTGGCGTTGCTGGGATCCAGGTTATGTTTGGTGTTGGACGGCATCTTACGATATTTTAAAACACTAGTTACTCAATTTCATTAGATGTAAAGATGTATGGATGGATGGATGTATGGACAAATCGAACGATGGATGGATAGATGGATTGAGTGAGTGGTAAATAGGTAGGTAGTTAACAAGGTAAGTAGGTAGATAGTTGAGAAGGTAAGTCCTTACTTTAAATAGGTAAGTATTAAGATATGTATGGAGGGAGGGAAAGATGAAGGAAGGTACGTAGGTGACGGACGAACGGATGGATGGAGGGATTTATGGATGGCCGGATGGATAGATGGATGGATGGAGGGATGATGGTTGTATTTAAAGCTTCAATAATGTCTAGTTACTTGATTAATGAGGAAAAGGTCAGTTCCTTCCTTACCTGTTGGGTTCAAGTCGGCAAACTTCTTGGGGCAAACACGTCGACTGGTACGGATGATGATATGATGGAATTTCATCAGAGATAGACCTGGTACGTTGTCTGTCCGGTGACTGACCGGTGTACAAGTCTATATGCACTACAGGTGCACCCCCTTTTTCGCCCCTTATAAGGGTGCTCTGCGAGTGTTTGTTTTTGGGTGCGTGGCTATCGTCCTGCAGAATACTGTCGATGCTGAATGACAGTCTGGAAGCTTTTTTCTTGAACAAGCAATCCTTCATTTCAAAGACCGACAGATTGGCGCCGTCCGGTGAACGAGCCGGTGATCCGTGAACTTCTGGTTCAGTGATATCAGTGCTTTCATCGTCTTTTGTAGAGCGGGGGGAGTCGCTCCGAACGGTGTCGGTATCTTCACCGACGTCAGCGGCTTGCTTTTCCTCCTGAAGGCTGTTGTTGTTGCTGTCGTTGACAGACGTCAGGTCACCTGGATGCATCTTGTGTTGCGAATCTATACACTCTCTCCTAGTTTAATATATCCGTATAAGGAAACGCCATCATCCGATCAATTTTGTTTCATAAATTTCAAACAATTGTTTCAATATACCACATTGTTAAATTTTATTTGACTGCAACACGGTAAAATTAATTTATAAGATTTCACGAAATTCGGATAATAAAGAACCCTTAATAGTTAAGGGAAAATTTAAAATCAATTTCACACCAGTTTAATAGGACAACACTCTTGTCAGCTTGTTAGAAGGAATCTGAAGCTATTTGATGACAGAATCCCATTCTCTTTTTACCTAAGGTGACTACTAATGAAAACAAAACTGTTTGGACACAATCTTACTTTCTTTCATGCAGAATGCAGACAGATCTTCATCCTTTGGTCAAATCCAAAGAGAAAAATCAACAAAAGTTGTTCCCCCAAAACTCGTTTGCACTGTTTATCGTAAACCCGGTGTCTATCGCCAAGTCCCTTCTCCCCGGCAACCAATCAGAATTCAGCGATTGGACAACCGCAATTAGCATTTTTGTTTCGGACGGCAATTTCTTTTCTCCATTGGCGCCCGATAATAGCCATTTTGTATGGCACCGCCCTGATAGGCCCACAAGACAATGGCTAGTGACAGTCGTGAGCATCTGTTTACCCTTGCGCCCAACAGATCGATACGCGAGCGTGTGAGAAAATCACATTAGCCCGGGTACACAGGGAAATCATCTAAAATGGAGCCAGCTATTAAAACACTTTCAATTAAAGCTCTTTCTGCCAGCTCATATTTTTATGCTATGTTTTCTCTACACAAAAGAAAGGAAAAAAAAAAACGCACTTTATTGTTTCAGTCCGCGAGTCCAAAGAGTTTGTTAATCGTTTTTGTAAATTCTTTTTTTTTTTTATATTCCTCTGTATTTCCTTGTGACCATCTGGTGTGAGACCAAATCATTGATAGTTTTCCCAGCTTTATCCAGATTGCCTAATCATATACTTCTGTCAAATGTTAAATCTAATAATGGTCGTTATTACGAAGAAAGCATTGCTTTGAACTAATGAACTAAATAACATTTGGTTCCTTGTATGTATTGGAAGAAAGTATCCGTCAGTTTCATACATGTAACTGAAAAGATGTGATCATGATTGTTCAAACAAAAGTGTTGTTCGCTTGTAAGCCCTGCAGCAGGCACGAAATAAGCTTTTATTTAACTAGTCTTAGGAAGGGCGAATAAGACGTTTACAGCATTGACGGGGTTTTTCTTGTTCTATTATAATGGACTAAAACTGTTATCGTGGTATCTTTTGTCGCTATTATTTTTTTCTGATTTTATCATTACAAGAGATCCCAATGTTTTATTCATTTCCTTACTTACTCATTCCCTTCTTTCTTTACCACATTCGTCCATTTCTTTACTTATCCCATACCGTCATTTCCTTCTTATCATATTCCTTGTATTTGTATGACTCTTCTATAATTAATAAAACTTTTCTTTGTATAATCTCCCTTTGTTTAATCTCCCTTTGCTCGAGCAATTAATCGTTAAAATATTGACACCCACTTTAGCATTTTCCAAATTAATATTATGTCTTAAGTGTTTTATTATTGCTGAATATTTTAGTCTCTTGAGTATTGGCTTTACGAATCCAATAAATTAGACAGCTCTAATGCAAATTGAAAATGTAAATTCTAAAATCTAATGATGGGCATTGAACTTATTTCTCTTCTTGTAATTTATATATTATACTATGAAAAGCTCTTCAACAATGACGACACACGATCAGTTTAAATACCACACATTAGATGTCATAGCCCCTTCAATAATGACAAACACAAGATCAGTTTGAATATCACACATTAGATGTCATACGTTAATGAAAATATTTGTTTCAAAAGAATGGGCCCCAGTTACTTTCCTCGAAATAATGTACTGCTTTAAAATGTAAACATTCACAACACGCTTACTAAGTGATGTGTTGACATATATTAGCCGCATACCATTGGATGCTTGAGATATATTAGCCGCATAAAAATAATGTTTTGAGATTATAGCTAGTTAAAACTCGTATTTTTATTTTAACTCTTTTTGTAACCCTTGAGGAAATAACTCATAAACTGCCCCAGAAATACCCCAGAAACTACCTTAAAAACTGCATCAGAATCTACCTTGAAAAACTACCTAAGTTATCAAATATTATTAAAGATTTAAATTTGATTACCAATTTCAACAAATAATTTAAGTCTTTGCGAGCAAATTAGAAAATAAATGCTTCCAGAAAGATTTATTTTAAATATAAAGCTCTATAACAACAAAGATATTTTTTTTTGTATGAACGTGCAAGTTTGTGTACGAAATCCCTGCGAGGAGATAATAACAAACAGAAAAGGTCAAATTTTCTTATTTGTAAAGGTGACATAGAAAGGTCAATGACCTAAGACATGTACGGGCAAACATGCAACTACGTGATCAAACGCTTAATTATGGGATTGTTTGGCTAATGACAAAATTACTTGAAATGTCGACCTTTTATTAAAATTTCAAACTTATGCGCCTTCTAATGTGCCCTTATTAATGTGCGCTTCTATGCTATCTAGATATCTTGAATATCAGACGCTTTTCATTCGTTCATCCCATTGAAAAAAAATCTTATAGCGACTTTTTAGTCAATAGTTCGCATATAAAGACATACAGTTTTTCGTTTCCTTATCTCGAAATAACCACAATGTATCGCATTTTTAGCATTCTGGAAGTAATTGTGTTTTTTTTAAAAATACACAATTTCTCTAAATATATGATAAAAAAAAACCAATAAAATAACTCTAAATACACTTTTGAGTAAAATTCCCGTCATCATATCGAGCTGAAACTAGGCACATAGACTCGTTGCTTTATACTTGTGACTCATTTGGCTTTAAATTATCTTTAGTATTATAAGTTTGATTATAAACTATTCCCATCCCAATAAATCAGTAGCTACAATCACATAAATGATCATTCCCCTACAATTATATAAATGCAAACAAAATGCATATAAAGTATTGACAGGAAAGCGTTTTGTTTTCATGGTTAGATAACTTATTTCTCATTAGTTTCATTCCTTTCTTGTTTTCGCTGGAACTTGGAAAATCACTTCGTTTTTGTGTGTGGTAGTATGTACTGCATTCTTGCACTAAACATTATAGAACTAGTTATAGCTCGCCAAACAATGGGGGCGGGAATGCTTGAATTTCCTATCAACTAAAGCTACTTGACTGAACAGGCCTTAAAAAAAAAGAGGGCTAATGTGCTTCTGTGGTCCCCTTATTGGGAGTCACTTCCTTTTGTTTATGATAGATTTAGGGTTCGGGTTAGGGTGAGCGATAGAGGGACCAGTAGCGTGCAATTACCAAAAAGAGCTTTTTTAGCATCACAATTAGTTTTAACTATCCCCTAAATCAGATACGCCATCGCACAATTTTTACGCTCCTGAATAATATAAATAATCTAATGTCCCACCCCCTTTATTCTATATATTTGTAGCGCCAATCTTAAGTTGAGACTATCGCCGTTAAAAAAAAAAGAAAATATTCTGCATTAAATGCATTTGCAATATTTTTAAGATTTCCAAATCGGGAATTTTATTTTACGCGCCATAGAACTCACCATCACAGCACAGAACTCAACATCACAGCACAGAACTCACCATCACAGCACAGAACTCACCATCACAGCACAGAACTCACCATCACAGCACAGAACTCACCATCACAGCACAGAACTCACCATCACAGCACAGAACTCAACATCACAGCACATAACTCACAATCACAGCACAGAACTCACCATCACAGCACAGAACTCACCATCACAGCACAGAACTCACCATCACAGCACATAACTCAACATCACAGCACAGAACTCAACATCACAGCACAGAACTCAACATCACAGCACATAACTCACCATCACAGCACAGAACTCACCATCACAGCACATAACTCACCATCACAGCACATAACTCACCATCACAGCACAGAACTCACCATCACGGCACAGAACTCACCATCACAGCACAGAACTCACCATCACAGCACAGAACTCACCATCACAGCACATAACTCACCATCACAGCACAGAACTCATCATCACAGCACAGAACACACCATCACAGCACAGAACTCACCATCACAGCACAGAACTCACCATCACAGCACAGAACTCAACATAACAGCCTACTTTCTTTTATACATAGAGATTTTTTATTAAAGTATCTAGACTTGTAAAGAGGGACAACATCAGATTCGCTGCACGCAACTCTGTTTCAAAGTTGGCCTCTCTAAGTGTTCGTTCAAACAAACGGACTGAATTCTGTTGTACATATTTATATGTATGTATATATATATATATATGTTTGTGTGTGTGTATGTGAAGATGCTTTTTTTTCAACTTCTAACATATTTACATTTTCCTGCCACCGTCTCTAATCAGCATTGCTCCAAGAATGGTATTTCACTCAGTTTAAGTCTATAGAAAAGAAGCCGAGAAATATGAACTGTAATTTCCACTCTCATTTCTAAAACAGTAATACGAATGCTGACTGCCATGAAAAAGGTTGAACAACTCACCAGCAATAAGAGTGGACATGTCCATCATGTTGATGCAGATTAAAAGCGCGGATTAGCCCTTTTGGGGATGCATTGGGGCGCTGTTACTCCACCCAGCGTCCTTAACGAGATCAACATTCAATATATGGATTGTGTCACCCAGCCCGCCCAACCCGCTACACCATCCATACCACTTCCCACACCACCACCCACACCATCTTTTTTTTAATAATAAAATCATAGAATGGCATCATTTCAATTATGTTACTCTATCAGTTGAATGACTTCCAGTTAGCATTACATTCCTTCCACACCTTTACAATATATACTATATATTTAATCTAAATAAAATATAGATATAAGCTACATCTAGCTAACATCTATTTTTTAATCTACATATAATCTAGATACTTTTTACATTTAATCTAGACATCATCTACATATAATCTAGATATAATATAGAATTATCAACATTTACTTTACATTTCTAGTATTGTTTATTATATCATCGCTGTTGTGTCATATGTTTATCTCCAGAATACGGTCACCGCCCAAAAATATTTGTGTGAGGGCATTTGTCTTTTTACGATCTGGATATTGCCCGGCAGCAGTGCTTAGTGTTTAAAGAAATGGTTGGTTTTTTAATTTTTATTTATTGCACTGTTTCCATCTCAGTTAATAATTAGTCAACTACTTGACTAACACATCCATACCCACTGATGATTAGTTGTCTACTTGACTAACACATCCATACCTACTGATGATTAGTCACCTACTTGACTAACACATCCATACCTACTGATGATTAGTTGTCTACTTGACTAACACATCCATACCTACTGATGATTAGTTGTGTACTTGACTAACACATCCATACCTACTGATGATTAGTTGTCTACTTGACTAACACATCCATACCTACTGATGATAAGTTGTCTACTTGACTAACACATCCATACCCACTGATGATTAGTTGTGTACTTGACTAACACATCCATACCTACTGATGATTAGTCACCTACTTGACTAACACATCCATACCTACTGATGATAAGTTGTCTACTTGACTAACACATCCATACCTACTGATGATTAGTTGTGTACTTGACTAACACATCCATACCTACTGATGATTAGTTGTCTACTTGACTAACACATCCATACCTACTGATGATAAGTTGTCTACTTGACTAACACATCCATACCCACTGATGATTAGTTGTGTACTTGACTAACACATCCATACCTACCGGCTAATTTTCAGTAACAGAGAGTACAATACATTTCACAATAACAACATTCGGTGTATTTAATTTGTGTAACGTTAACTTGGTTTCAGAAATTATGTTAAAAACTGGGAGTAATTTTGCAACCTGCACTCTTTAAGTTCACAGATACACCTAAAACTCCACGGGTCTCAACCACGCTCCTAATTTACTGTCTACTTGTGGAAAAGATCATTAGGGATTTCACCGGCCATTCGGACCAGAGGGATGCGCCCCTGCACTAAGTCGTCAAGTCATTATTTCACTGTGAACCCACGTGGCGGGAGCGCGGCTCCAATATTACACCATCCCTGGAGTCAGCGGTCACTTGCAGTCTGTGGTCATTGCCCCGAATTATATCCCCTCGTGTTCAAGCTGCGATTTCATTGTCGGCATTTTATTGCCCTTCGTGGGAGTTGTATAAGAAACTTACAAAGCTCTTTTTGGAGACTCTTTGGAGATGCCATTACTTTAATGGTGTATCTAACTTAATGGTGTATCAAATTTAATGGTCACTAACTAGAGAAGTTCAATCACAGATGTTCAGGAGCATTAGAGAGAGCGTTGACTAGATATACAAGATGACGTCAGATGAAGATTCACAATATGCAAATTATACAAGAAATAACCCGTAAGAAAATGGCCGTGGCATTGCGTGAACTTCCCAGCTACTAAATATGCTTTTAAAACATGCACATTCAAGTACCGTACTACATTATTACAGACAGCCATTTAGTTCAGAGATTCATTTTTCCAGATCAACTATAAGACTTTGGGCTTGCGGCGAAATTTTCAAGTGCACTCTAGGCGCGCAAAATAAAATGCTCAGTGGCTTAGCCACCTGGGCGACTAATACTACTATAAACCACCGTAACAAAAAATAAATAATAGTTTTATTTACGTAAACCACGTTCCTTTTAAATTTGATGTCTTAAGAATGAGGCTCCTGGACAAGAGCATAATCTTAAGAATGAGGCTCCTGGACAAAAACATAAACTTAAGAATGAGGCTCCTTGACAGGAACATAAACTTAAGAATGAGGCTCCTAGACAAGAACATAAAATCCTACAGAAGGGACAACTTTGTTTTTGTTCGTGTGTTTCTCTCTTTTTTGTGGCGACAAAATCTTTGGAAGACTAATTGACACACTTCCCGTCAATAAATTTATAATTTTAAATATGACTAAAAATTTATTTTGTGTAAATATTCACTACATGTTTTCTTGCATCGTAACGATTATTAACACACACATGCACGCTTTTCCCGCGCAAATTTTCGTTCACGAGGCAAATAGACTAAGCTTTCTCGCTGGTGTGCATTTTCAATAAACATAACATACCCGGGAGCGTAAATGTGTTCAAAAACTAGTGTCTTCTGTGCAGAAAGCCTTTTAATATTTTTGTAATATTGTGTAGATTTGTGTATTGTTCTGTAAGACTCACGTCTCGCGTTATTATGATATTTTAGTTCGGTACTTTACTTACAGACGTGTACTTGAAATATTTAAGCACCATGAATCAAAGTCGAAAGAGCAAACTAGACACAGAGCATATCATTTTTAATACTGAGTGGACAAATACAAACTTATTTACAGTGTTCACGGACAAAATACTGTGTCTGGTATGTCGTGACATACATACTTTGTTTCTGTCTGGTTTTCTATTTTTTAGGTAGGATTTATCTCTCTATATGTATTATGTAAATTTGATTAATACTTATTTGTATGTCTTGTACTGATGAAGGCAAGTGCCGAAACGTTTAATTATTTGTAATGTAAAATTATTATTAAAGCTCAATATATATTGTTATATCGACACAGATTGTTCGTGTCTATCGACACAGATTGTTCGTGTCTATCGACACAGATTGTTCGTGTCTATCGACACAGATTGTTCGTGTCTATCGACACAGATTGTTCGTGTCTATCGACACAGATTGTTCGTGTCTATCGACACAGATTGTTCGTGTCTATCGACACAGATTGTTCGTGTCTATCGACACAGATTGTTCGTGTCTATCGACACAGATTGTTCGTGTCTATCGACACAGATTGTTCGTGTCTATCGACACAGATTGTTCGTGTCTATCGACACAGATTGTTCGTGTCTATCGACACAGATTGTTCGTGTCTATCGACACAGGATGTTCGTGTCTATCGACACAGATTGTTCGTGTCTATCGACACAGATTGTTCGTGTCTATCGACACAGATTGTTCGTGTCTATCGACACAGATTGTTCGTGTCTATCGACACAGATTGTTCGTGTCTATCGACACAGATTGTTCGTGTCTATCGACACAGATTGTTCGTGTCTATCGACACAGATTGTTCGTGTCTATCGACACAGATTGTTCGTGTCTATCGACACAGATTGTTCGTGTCTATCGACACAGATTGTTCGTGTCTATCGACACAGATTGTTCGTGTCTATCGACACAGATTGTTCGTGTCTATCGACACAGATTGTTCGTGTCTATCGACACAGATTGTTCGTGTCTATCGACACAGATTGTTCGTGTCTATCGACACAGATTGTTCGTGTCTATCGACACAGATTGTTCGTGTCTATCGACACAGATTGTTCGTGTCTATCGACACAGATTGTTCGTGTCTATCGACACAGATTGTTCGTGTCTATCGACACAGATTGTTCGTGTCTATCGACACAGATTGTTCGTGTCTATCGACACAGATTGTTCGTGTCTATCGACACAGATTGTTCGTGTCTATCGACACAGATTGTTCGTGTCTATCGACACAGATTGTTCGTGTCTATCGACACAGATTGTTCGTGTCTATCGACACAGATTGTTCGTGTCTATCGACACAGATTGTTCGTGTCTATCGACACAGATTGTTCGTGTCTATCGACACAGATTGTTCGTGTCTATCGACACAGATTGTTCGTGTCTATCGACACAGATTGTTCGTGTCTATCGACACAGATTGTTCGTGTCTATCGACACAGATTGTTCGTGTCTATCGACACAGATTGTTCGTGTCTATCGACACAGATTGTTCGTGTCTATCGACACAGATTGTTCGTGTCTATCGACACAGATTGTTCGTGTCTATCGACACAGATTGTTCGTGTCTATCGACACAGATTGTTCGTGTCTATCGACACAGATTGTTCGTGTCTATCGACACAGATTGTTCGTGTCTATCGACACAGATTGTTCGTGTCTATCGACACAGATTGTTCGTGTCTATCGACACAGATTGTTCGTGTCTATCGACACAGATTGTTCGTGTCTATCGACACAGATTGTTCGTGTCTATCGACACAGATTGTTCGTGTCTATCGACACAGATTGTTCGTGTCTATCGACACAGATTGTTCGTGTCTATCGACACAGATTAATCGTGTCTATCGACACAGATTGTTCGTGTCTATTTAATCCTTGCCGTGACACAATTGCTGCGCCAAAAGAGTATAATCTTCGACGGCATCTTGAATCTAAACATCCTAATTTATCAAAATTGGACAAAATTGAAAAAAAATCCATGAAAGCAGCGAATATTTCAAAAACTGAGTTACTGGAGAGCAGAATACAAAAAAAAAGAGAGAGCAGTGAAAATGATACAGCTACCAAGATACGCCTTTGTATTTCAAGGGGAATGCTACTGCTTGGAATCTCTTCACTGAAGGCAAGTGTGTAAAGAAGTGCATGCTGATTGCTACTTCTGTATTATTTCCGTTGATCGCGAATGACTAATATTTCCACCAATCTTCAAGAACAATAAATGCAAAAAAGCGTGTGACTTTTCTTTTTATTCTCTACCTATGGACGAAAGCACAGATACAAAAGACACTGCCCGACTTCTCATTTTCATTAGAGGTGTTGACAAAAAACTGGGCAATTACCGAAGAGCTCGCTGCAATATGCTCCATGTTAGGGTACACAACCGGAAGAGATATCTTCAATGAAGTGATAAAGTGCTTGAAAGATAAGTAAGGACTATATTTTATAATTTTAGTGGCCATTTGTACCGACGGTGCCCGGAATATGTCGGGTATTAATAAGGGAGCAGTTGCGCTTCTTGAAACGTTTATCGGATGGCAAATAACAAAATATCATTGCATTATACATGTGCAGGCTTTGTGTAGCCAAGTGTTACATTTAGAACATGTTATGTCGGTTGTTGTCAAAATAGTCAAATATATCCGTACTATAACAAGCAGAGGGTATATAGTTTAGGCGAGGGAAAGTGCTTCAGCGATTTGTTGCTTTGAAGGAGGAAATGTCTAAATTCCTTTAAGACGAAGCAAAGGAATTCCCTGAGCTAAAGTTACGTCCTAGAATCATGACATCTTCTTTTTTTGTGTGATATTACAACACATCTAAATGGACTTAAAGTTCAACTTCAAGGTAAGCAACAACTTGTATTTTAAATATTTGCAGCGGTAAAAGCTTTTAAACTGAATATTAAACTTTTCAAAACCAAGCTACTAAATGGTGAAATGAGTCACTTCTCCATTGTGCTCAGCATATTCCTAAACAAGCAGGCTGTGTTGGGAAACAAATTTGCTAATTAAATTAATCTTCTGATCGAAAAATTTGATGAGAGACTTACTCTTTCTAAAATTATAAAAAATTCATCATTTCATTCTTGTGCATCAGTTTAAACTAATTGAAGATCAATTTTCTGTGAATCCCGAGGACATACCATTTCAATTGCAGCTGGAGCAATTTACCGAAGCAAGTACTTAGAGCTCTAGCAGCCTAAATGATATTTATAAAAATCTGGACCGTGAGAAGTATAAAAATCTTTACAAAGTTGCATTAAAATATATTATTGTATCTGGAACCACTTTTATGTTAACATATATTTTCAATAATGAGCATTAAAGGGGGACAGATAGTCAAAATGCTAAAATCTAAAATACATGACTAAGTCAGAATATTTTTTGCTAATCACATTGGAAAAGCAATAAAACCGCTTAAAAAAATAAACTGGACAAATTAATTAATTTTTTTATGCTTTTGATGAGAAAATAAGGGTAAAATTTGGCAATTTTATATACTTATAGGAAACAACGTATCTCAATAACCACCAATATGAATTCAATAAAACTTGGCATAATTATTCTAAATAGGACATTGCACAATGTCACAGAAGGACAGAACTTTAAAAATAAATTTTTTGTGAATTTTTAAAAATTATGTCGAAAAATAATCAGTCATTTACGTAAATTGTTTTAACCAAAATCAAAATATTCTTTTTGTCTCTTCAAATAGAATAAAAGCCCTGTGTGACATTGTAGATAATCATGTTAAAAACATGTGGTGCAAATTTCTGTATAATCTGATAGGCCGTTTTTGCGATACACTGCTTCCAGTAACCCAACACTCGTAAAATTGACACAACTGAGAAAATGCAAAAAGAAGTTTTATTTTTTAAATAATTTATTTTTCAAATATTTATAGTGGCATAAAGTTATATTTATTATATCACCTTGGCCTCTTGAAAATATCATACATCAAAAATAAATTATTAAAGTCTTTCTGTGGAAATAATATCACTGTTCATCTAGCCCACCCCACAAAAAAAAAAAAAAAAAAAAATTAAAATAATTCTGTTTTGATATAAAACTGCTTCTTTTCCTCTTATGTGTTGTCGAAACCTCTTCTAAGCAATAGCTGACTGCCATCAGTACCATGATGTCTTTCCAGTGGGGCAGTCATGATGTTTAGGGTTCTTATCAGGCCGAGCAGCGGCAAGCATGAAGAAAATGTCAGAATCATCTTCCGAAGGTCTTACGCTCTGTAACTTTAGCTGACCACTGCATTCTCATAGAGCCACTGCTGAAGATTCATTTCACCTGTTAAAAATGTATATATAATTGTATATAATTACATTTTGCTTCATCAATAATAATATAGTACCGGTATCTATCTATCTATCTATCTGTCTATCTATCTATCTATCTATCTATCTATCTATCTATCTATCTATCTATCTATCTATCTATCTATCTATCTATCTATCTATCTATCTATCTATCTATCTATCTATCTATCTATCTATCTATCTATCTATCTATCTATCTATCTATCTATCTATCTATCTATCTATCTATCTATCTATCTATCTATCTATCTATCTATCTATCTATCTATCTATATATCTATCTATCTATCTATCTATCTATCTATCTATCTATCTATCTATCTATCTATCTATCTATCTATCTATCTATCTATCTATCTATCTATCTATCTATCTATCTATCTATCTATCTATCTATCTATCTATCTATCTATCTATCTATCTATCTATCTATCTATCTATCTATCTATCTATCTATCTATCTATCTATCTATCTATCTATCTATCTATCTATCTATCTATCTATCTATCTATCTATCTATCTATCTATCTATCTATCTATCTATCTATCTATCTATCTATCTATCTATCTATCTATCTATCTATCTATCTAATCTATCTATCTATCGATCTATCTATCTATCTATCTATCTATCTATCTATCTATCTATCTATCTATCTATCTATCTATCTATCTATCTATCTATCTATCTATCTATCTATCTATCTAATCTATATATCTATCTATCTATCTATCTATCTATCTATCTATCTATCTATCTATCTTAATCCATCTCTATTTTGAAAAATAAATATTTACTTTTGTAAAATGATTGGGTTTTGGTATTCATTGGAATAATTGTGTTAAATATTCTAACGTTTTGTTAAAGTCTTCGATTTTCCTAATTTATAAACATATGTTCATTTGTAAAATAAGAATACAGCATTTATTTTTCAGAACTGTAATATAATTGTATTTAAAGATATTGTCATCCACGTAAAAATGTACGCACCCACTTTCCTACGCCCGATGTACATGGTGGGACAATAAAAGTGAGAGCATCTCGTAAAATGTGATTTAATCACATAAAAGTAGTTTACTGATTTACTTACTTTCATACCGAACATGATTTCTGATTAGCTAAATATTTCGCAAAAAAAATGTGTGAAGAAATATAATTAATTAAATTATATTTTGAAATAACTCATATGCTACGAGATGTTTTCACTTTTATTGGCCCACTCTGTATATGTATCTAAGAATGTTAATATTTATCAAATTCATTCTGAGCGTGTCTTGGGCTGTTTGGGGGCAAAATGAAAGTATCGTATTACTTCTCCCCCCACCCCCCCCCTTCCCAACTCAGAGTTTTAAAAAACAAGAATAAAAATCATCCACGGGATTGTAACCCCTTCCTTACGCAAAAACATTTTTTTTTGCATTTTTATAGTAAACACATAAAGGGTTTCAAATGAAATTAGAACCATTAATTCATTCAAAGAGCGTCTTGCGGCATTGGAGCCACAGGTTGGCAACATCGGAGCCACAGGTTGGCAACATCAGAGCCACAGGTTGGCGACTGCCATTGCAGGCTGTACCATGATTATTATTATTTTAGTTCGGTGTAAAGGTGTGTGTGAGTGATTCTCTATATGTGTTAGCGTTTAAGTGTGTGTGTTTGTGTGTGTGAAACAGAGAGAGTGGGAGAGAGATGGAGAGGGAGAGAGAGAGGGGAGAAAAAGAGAGATAGATGGATAGAGAGAAAGAGAGAGAGAGAGAGAGAAATGTGGATTCAATGGGATATCTTTGGGGGGTCGTCGGATGACAAAATAAACTAATGAAACTATTTTAATACAATCTGAATTTGATGTCTTATAGTTTAAGCTACGATTACAATCATTTCATTAAATATGTTCTTAATTTTCATTCTATTGCACTAAAAGATGTCGTTTCTGTGCAATCATTTACAGAAATTAAACCCATGTTTTAAAAAAAAAATCACGGTCGTTGGTCACATTCCTTCTCTATAAATGTGATCGCGACGTGAAAACACTTTGTGAACTTTGTGTACTAGAACTACTGAGTGCACTTAACTAGATTATAAATGCTCTGTATTATAACGACAATTTGTGACAATCTGGGATATATGGAAAAATTGGTAATTTTAAAGTTTGAACCAGGGATTTTTAGAGATTCTTTAAAGAAAGTTGACAGAGATCCCAACAGCCCACCTAAGAAGCCCTTGTCCCTGGTCCCTGGCTATTAATACAAATTATTTGATGTTCCAAAATATGCGAAAAGAAAATTGTCGATTCTGAAAAATGCATAAACCGGTCACAACAAATAATTGCCTAAGACTGAATCTTTCACAATGGGATAATGTTCCACAATCCCAGACGATACATCGTCAGAGGAGATAACTAATTTAAAAGTAACATGGTTTTATTTTCATTAGATTACCTCCCTAGGAAAAGCATGGCCCCCACCCCCCCTCGAAAAAAAAGTATGGATTTATAGAAATGGACATAATTTCTCTCTACTTTTTTATTTTGGGAAAACGTAATAGAATATATTGCACTAAGTTTTTAGCAAGCTGTTTTCTAATTGTATTAAAATTGTACAACTATTGATGCGTGCCATGTTTAGAGGACGTCTGTACCCTGGATTGCAGAAAGGTCTTGGTATTATACTGTTTTAAAAAAAGATGGCTCAGGTGGATCTCAGATCTTTAACATCAGCTTTGCACTAAGCTTTTATTGAATAATTCTCCGTATCATTTTAATGATTAATTCTTCATATCTTAGGTCAAGCCATTACAAAAGACGACAACTCTCTTTCACTAAGGTTTCGGTGTACTTCTACCAGTTGCCACTGAACTTGACAGTGTAGCACTTGTAGGGGGTGTACTTCTACCACTTGCCACTAAACTTGACAGTGTATAGCACTTGTATGAGGTGTTTAAACCTTAACGTGTCAAATCTAGGTTTTTGTAAACGTTTTTTTTTTGTTTTTGCTCATTTAGAAAACGGTTTACACATGTGTGTTTAGAATGTGTGGCATTGCACTGGCTATTATCAACTTTATGTCCTTAAAGTTTAGAATGTGTGGCATTGCACTGGCTATTATCAACTTTATGTCCTTAAAGTTTAGAATGTGTGGCATTGCACTGGCTATTATCAACTTTATGTCCTTAAAGTTTAGAATGTGTGGCATTGCACTAGCTATTATCAACTTTATGTCCTTAAAGTTTAGAATGTGTGGCATTGTAATTTCTATTATCAACTTTATGTCCTTAAATTTTAGAATGTGTGGCATTGCACTGGCTATTATCAACTTTATGTCCTTAAATTTTAGAATGTTTGGCATTGTACTGGCTATAATCAACTTTATGTCCTTAAAGTTTAGAATGTGTTGCATTGTACTGGCTATTATCAACGTTATGTCAGTAAAGTTTAGAATGTGTGGCATTGCACTGGCTATTATCAACTTTATGTCCTTAAAGTATAGAATGTGGCATTGCACTAGCTATTATCAACTTTATGTCCTTAAATTTTAGAATGTGTGGCATTGCACTGGCTATTATCAACTTTATTTCCTTAAATTTTAGAATGTTTGGCATTGTACTGGCTATAATCAACTTTATGTCCTTAAATTTTAGAATGTTTGGCATTGTACTGGCTATAATCAACTTTATGTCCTTAAAGTTTAGAATGTGTGGCATTGTACTGGCTATTATCAACTTCATGTCAGTAAAGTTTAGAATGTGTGGCATTGCACTGGCTATTATCAACTTTATGTCCTTAAAGTATAGAATGTGGCATTGCACTAGCTATTATCAACTTTATGTCCTTAAATTTTAGAATGTGTGGCATTGCACTGGCTATTATCAACTTTATTTCCTTAAATTTTAGAATGTTTGGCATTGTACTGGCTATAATCAACTTTATGTCCTTAAATTTTAGAATGTTTGGCATTGTACTGGCTATAATCAACTTTATGTCCTTAAATTTTAGAATGTTTGGCATTGTACTGGCTATAATCAACTTTATGTCCTTAAAGTTTAGAATGTGTGGCATTGTACTGGCTATTATCAACTTTATGTCAGTAAAGTTTAGAATGTGTGGCATTGCACTGGCTATTATCAACTTTATGTCCTTAATGTATAGAATGTGGCATTGCACTAGCTATTATCAACGTTATGTCCTTAAATTTTAGAATGTGTGGCATTGCACTGGCTATTATCAACTTTATTTCCTTAAATTTTAGAATGTGTGGCATTTTACTGGCTGTAATCAACTTTATTTCCTTAAATTTTAGAATGTTTGGCATTGTACTGGCTATAATCAACTTTATGTCCTTAAAGTTTAGAATGTGTGGCATTGTACTGGTTATTATCAACTTTATGTCTTTAAAGTTTAGAATATGTGGCATTGTACTGGTTATTATCAACTTTATGTCCTTAAAGTTTAGAATATGTGGCATTGTACTGGTTATTATCAACTTTATGTCCTTAAAGTTTAGAATGTGTGGCATTGTACTGGTTATTATCAACTTTATGTCCTTAAAGTTTAGAATATGTGGCATTGTACTGGTTATTATCAACTTTATGTCCTTAAAGTTTAGAATGTGTGGCATTGCTCTAGCTATTATCAGCTTTATGTCCATAGTTTCTCTATTTTTTAATGCTACTGTACTTAAAACCCTGGGTGAAAATCGAACTCAGTACCTTCTTATCATAGAACAAAAGACTTTATTATTTTATGGTTATCTTTCTTGGTGCTATGCCCAGTTAGAGATCATTGAATGCAGGAAATCTAATCAACATTCCCCCAGCATAGATTCTGTATTCATCGTTGTCTCCCTTCTCTAATTTTTCTTTGCAATTGTCTGTGGTGTTAAAAGTTTTTAAAAATATGTTCATGAGAGCACAAATGAATATATTTTAAAAAAAACAATACAAAAATCTTTATAAAAGATATTGTAATCAAAGACGAGTTTAAACAATTATAAATATCTTTTGCATTTTTGAGCTCGTCTATGACAGAACGCCTTTAAAATAAAAGTGTTTTAAAATATATTTTTCGTTTTAAAATATTTCAATTATCTATAATAAGAGATATATTGACACTTTTAAACGATGAATGCTTACAAATGCCCGGATAAAGGGACTGAACCTAGGCCAGCGGTTCTCAACCTTATTAATGCCGCGACCCTTTAATACAGTCCCTCATGTTGTGGCGACCCCCAGCCATAAAATAGTTTTTTGTTTCTACTTCGTAATTGTAGAGTTATGTGTTTTCAGATGGTCTTAGGCGACCAATGAGAAAGGGTCGCGCGACCCCCAAAGGGGTCGTGACCTACAGGTTGAGAACCGCTGACCTAGGCATATAATTAAAAAATAGAATTTAACGACTGTGGCATTTTATATCAAGTGACGTGTGTCACTCGGTTGATCCTAGTCGAATCTACCACAATACCCCCCCCCCCCACTTTTCTCGACTCCACAATCAAGGAGCTCTCACCATGAGCGCCCCTACCCCACCCTTCTCCCGCCGTTCTCTGTACGAGGCAGACGGGATCAACGATGGCGAAAGGTTCAAGTGGCATAACAAAAATTATGCTACAAACAAACACGATGGTCTTGTGAGTAGAAAGTAGTTAATATTTGAGCCTGACCGGGTGCAGGTTTTTACATTGGGTCTGTGTATTTTGAGAGCATAACGGGTGGGTCCAAGTGTAAAAGAAAAGAGTTAACTTCTCATTTTCTATAAACAATAGGCTTACACCATACCCGCCGGCATTTAAACAATAGGCTTACACCATACCCGCCGGCATTTAAACAATAGGCTTACACCATACCCGCCGGCATTTAAACAATAGGCTTACACCATACCCGCCGGCATTTAAACAATAGGCTTACACCATACCCGCCGGCATTTAAACAATAGGCTTACACCATACCCGCCGGCATTTAAACAATAGGCTTACACCATACCCGCCGGCATTTAAACAATAGGCTTACACCATACCCGCCGGCATTTAAACAAAAGTCCTACAGGCAGTCCTACACCACACTCGTGGCTCTTTATATTTTATTAAACAATATAATAATATTCGTCTCCCAAAAAAATAAAAAATGTTGGCCTCAGTTCAACCGTCACGCATGACGCTCACCTCGTGACAGCTTATCCAACCACTCAGTACTTTTTAAATAAAATATGTTGAGTAGGGGAAGGCCGGTTGTGAAGAGGAAGAAGGACATATTACGGACCGTTACAAAGGGAGAATTTAATCTCTTATCTTTTGTCTATGGCTCGTTCTAAAAACAGTCCATAATAAAGGACGATACCAAAGTTTAAAAATAATAACAAATGATACGACACACAAGGCCAGAGCTAATTACAATTAATACGTTTTTAATGTATTAACTTCAATTAACTTACAACAGCAAAAGAATGTGATTAAAAATCATTAACTTACAGTTTGCAGGTACCGGTACTGTGTATAAAAATACAATGAGCACAAAATTGTACAACGAGGAAATAGAAAAATCTACACACAACAAAGTATTAAATAATGACACAGCACATCTTGTGGTAAAGGAAAAGGAATTCTCCTTTGTCATTTAATCTTATCCCTTTCATACTCTGTTTCAGATGATCATTCTCGAAATGGTATACGAGTTCTTACTGCTTCCCGCATTCTCGAGATCATTCTATCATGTTCGATAGAAACGGACGATAGTAGCTAAAATGTCAACAAAGTGATATTTTTCTAGCCACCCCCAAAACGGCCTTGACTGAAAAGAGGTCATGCAAGTGGAGCGCGGACTAAGCGGGTATCAAAACACGTCATCCTTCATAACAGACACCATAATCAATATATATATATATATATATATATATATATATATATATATATATGTATGATATATTCAATAAATAAACTAATTTAATTCAATTCTTTAAATTAAATTTACAACTTCTTTATGACCTCGTCAATTACGATAAGATAAGATTCTTTGTTTAATCTATGGAAATGTCTTGATACAAGATATATATTTATGTTCAGTATATAAAACAAGCAAATATACTCGGATTTTCTAGGGTTTGTAGCTGGAAAATAACTTCTACAACGTTATCAGTTAAATTTATGGCCCTATCAAAAGCACGTCGCTAAAGTACCTATTAACATTTAAATTTTCTTCTATTTAACATAGATTTAAACTAGATTTAAAATAAATTATGCAAAAATAAATTTGTCACTCATCCCGTTTCAGTAAAAACATTTTGAAAAAAGAGTGGCTGCCATTGTATGTTTGCAATGCAGGTTTTTTTACAGCAATTCTGTCCACACAAAAAAAACAACAAAAACCCAACAACAAATGTTGATCAATATACTGACTGATTGGTATAACAAAAACAATTTGTCTTCTTGACTGGTTCCAAATGTGTTCCTTCCTTGCATTGCCTACATCTCGACTTAAACATCTCAGCTAGCAAGGTTTGAATTTGCTAAAGGTAGATAATGAACACAGATTGCACATATTCTGTCTACTTGAACGTGACATTCATATCATCTTGCCCTCTTTAAACTTTAAGTATGGTAAATATTTTCTCTTTAAATTTTGAAAGCTGTAGTTTTTATTGATGACTTTATTAATTATCCGACGACGCCACCGCCCCCCCCCCCCAAAAAAAAAAAGAAAAATTAAAAAAATTAATCAACAATTCATAATTTACACTGCAATCTTCTGATTCCAATTCTCGAACGCTTAAAAGAATTGGAGTTTCAACTGAAACTGGTAATCTCTGTGGCAAATTTAAAGGATAAAAAAAAATGGACTACGATTTATTGATTGTTTTGTCACGTGATACGTGTAAAAACAAGTAAGACTTCCGGTAGGCTGTCTGCAACACACTAGTCGCTCACAAATTTTTCTTCAAACAACTTTCTTCCTTTAATCATAACTGAATTATAATTATTGTCACATTTAATGAATGTCATTTAAAGAAACGCGTGTATTCAAGAATTTTTTGAAAAGTAAAATTTTTAATTAACACTAGGGGAAGCGCTGATGGAGACAAACATTGTGCTTTAGAATTAATGATAATGGCAATGGCTGATCAGCTGTTATCTTTTGTTCTGTGTTGTTATGTGTAGCAGAAAGCCTACCAATGGCTGGTACGTATCACGTGACAGAACAAGGAAGTGACTCATCGTAGTCTATTGGAGGACATTTTAAAAAAAAATTTAAAAGTTTAACATGATTATTCGATGACGTAAAGTTTGTGTGTGTACTACGTCATTACTCATGTACCTTCCCAAATGATTCATTTGTTTATCTTTAATCCCTGGTGTTTTGACAAATAAGAAATAATGAAAGGGACATTAAGGAAGATTTCTGTCATACCATAAATATTACATTACGCCCTAAGCAGAATTCCAGTATAAAGGGTATAAGGGTGGATGAATTAGAAGTGTAAAATTCTTTTCAGGAAACTGGAATTAAAACAATTTCTTCTCATTCATTATTCGAATGAGAGCCTTGGTCAGTGATGGCATCACACCATTGGCCAAGGATCGTCATCTTTTGAAAGGAGGCCGTTTCACCGTCGCACAGACACTTGGGAGGAGTACAATAGTTTTAAAACACAATACTCGAATTCCTGAGAGCATTGCACATATCGCTTTTGCTATAATAGACAAATAAATAAAATACAAAAGAAGTGGAACAAAAATAAAACACCTCGATAAGATCTAAAAATGAAACATAAATTTGAGAAACATAAACTCATCAACATTTTGATGCCAGTATCAGGCTCCGTATTTGTCTCTGCTACCCGGGTACACCTATGGCGGCCAGGTGGGCCGGGTATAAGACGCTATAGTTTGACGTCCTCCTTCGACAAACTCAAAAAAAAAACTGTTTGGATCTGACACCCACAGAAGTGGAAACAAGTTGCTTTGTTATTTTTTTTTTAAATATCAATCTTAAAATGCGCTATAAATTCTAAATAAACAAAACTCCAGTAAGAAATGTGAAACTGTCAAATATTTACTGCGTAATTGTCTTCCAATGACCAGAATATAGCAAATATAACAAAAGGGAAATAATCCCGTTTGGCAGATGGAAAACCACCAGCACCACCAGGTGCATTATGTGGCCAGATTCTAAGCTAGCGATGAGCCGATGGTGACTAGCAGGATTACCCGATAGACGCACTTTTGGGTGATATTACGTGAATAGTATTTTTGATACTTCGTCTCGGATTTAGAGCACTGTCGATGGTATAATAGTACAAAAGAGTTTTGCTAAGGCCGTGGGCATATAAATATAATGTTGTGTGTTGAACAATGAAAAAGAATTGTTTCCAGGCGCAATGGACATTTTAGACTATTTTTACGTACATATATATACGCTTTTACAAATTTATTCTGTTTTAAGATTTGACTCGTTAGAACAGGTGTCACCAGACTACGGCCCACGGTCCGGATCCGGTCCGCGAGGCCAGTTCATCCGGTCCGCCGACGGTACTTGAACTTGTTAGAAAAAAAATGTAAGGAGCACGAGACGTTGAAATACTATTTAAATTTCAATATTATGTTTAAAATACTAGGAGATCTTCACACGTGCGGAGACCTCCTGGCGGCTATGCGCCTTAATGTACCATTTATTATTTTAAATTATTGTATCTTGTTTTCTTGTTTATTACAGACTTATTTACCCTCGAACGCCTAAAATCGTACAATATCGTCTAAAAATCATACAATACGGTATCTTAATAGTCAATAAATAAACATACAGTATGTAAAGTGAATACAATAACTACTCGCATGGCAGTGCCTAGTGGGATCACATGGCAGTGCCTAATGGGATCACATGGCAGTGCCTAGTGGGATCACATGGCAGTGCCTAGTGGGATCACATGGCAGTGCCTGGTGGGATCACATGGCAGTGCCTGGTGGGATCACATGGCAGTGCCTTGTGGGATCACATGGCAGTGCCTGGTGGGATCACATGGCAGTGCCTGGTGGGATCACATGGCAGTGCCTGGTGGGATCACATGGCAGTGCCTGGTGGGATCACATGGCAGTGCCTGGTGGGATCACATGGCAGTGCCTGGTGGGATCACATGGCAGTGCCTGGTGGGATCACATGGCAGTGCCTTGTGGGATCACATGGCAGTGCCTGGTGGGATCACATGGCAGTGCCTGGTGGGATCACATGGCAGTGCCTGGTGGGATCACATGGCAGTGCCTGGTGGGATCACATGGCAGTGCCTGGTGGGATCACATGGCAGTGCCTGGTGGGATCACATGGCAGTGCCTGGTGGGATCACATGGCAGTGCCTGGTGGGATCACATGGCAGTGCCTTGTGGGATCACATGGCAGTGCCTGGTGGGATCACATGGCAGTGCCTGGTGGGATCACATGGCAGTGCCTGGTGGGATCACATGGCAGTGCCTGGTGGGATCACATGGCAGTGCCTGGTGGGATCACATGGCAGTGCCTGGTGGGATCACATGGCAGTGCCTGGTGGGATCACATGGCAGTGCCTGGTGGGATCACATGGCAGTGCCTGGTGGGATCACATGGCAGTGCCTGGTGGGATCACATGGCAGTGCCTGGTGGGATCACATGGCAGTGCCTGGTGGGATCACATGGCAGTGCCTGGTGGGATCACATGGCAGTGCCTGGTGGGATCACATGGCAGTGCCTGGTGGGATCACATGGCAGTGCCTGGTGGGATCACATGGCAGTGCCTGGTGGGATCACATGGCAGTGCCTTGTGGGATCACATGGCAGTGCCTGGTGGGATCACATGGCAGTGCCTGGTGGGATCACATGGCAGTGCCTGGTGGGATCACATGGCAGTGCCTGGTGGGATCACATGGCAGTGCCTGGTGGGATCACATGGCAGTGCCTGGTGGGATCACATGGCAGTGCCTGGTGGGATCACATGGCAGTGCCTGGTGGGATCACATGGCAGTGCCTGGTGGGATCACATGGCAGTGCCTGGTGGGATCACATGGCAGTGCCTGGTGGGATCACATGGCAGTGCCTGGTGGGATCACATGGCAGTGCCTGGTAGGATCACATGGCAGTGCCTGGTGGGATCACATGGCAGTGCCTGGTGGGATCACATGGCAGTGCCTGGTGGGATCACATGGCAGTGCCTGGTGGGATCACATGGCAGTGCCTTGTGGGATCACATGGCAGTGCCTGGTGGGATCACATGGCAGTGCCTGGTGGGATCACATGGCAGTGCCTGGTGGGATCACATGGCAGTGCCTGGTGGGATCACATGGCAGTGCCTGGTGGGATCACATGGCAGTGCCTGGTGGGATCACATGGCAGTGCCTGGTGGGATCACATGGCAGTGCCTGGTGGGATCACATGGCAGTGCCTGGTGGGATCACATGGCAGTGCCTGGTGGGATCACATGGCAGTGCCTGGTGGGATCACATGGCAGTGCCTGGTGGGATCACATGGCAGTGCCTGGTGGGATCACATGGCAGTGCCTGGTGGGATCACATGGCAGTGCCTGGTGGGATCACATGGCAGTGCCTGGTGGGATCACATGGCAGTGCCTGGTGGGATCACATGGCAGTGCCTTGTGGGATCACATGGCAGTGCCTGGTGGGATCACATGGCAGTGCCTGGTGGGATCACATGGCAGTGCCTGGTGGGATCACATGGCAGTGCCTGGTGGGATCACATGGCAGTGCCTGGTGGGATCACATGGCAGTGCCTGGTGGGATCACATGGCAGTGCCTGGTGGGATCACATGGCAGTGCCTGGTGGGATCACATGGCAGTGCCTTGTGGGATCACATGGCAGTGCCTGGTGGGATCACATGGCAGTGCCTGGTGGGATCACATGGCAGTGCCTGGTGGGATCACATGGCAGTGCCTGGTGGGATCACATGGCAGTGCCTGGTGGGATCACATGGCAGTGCCTGGTGGGATCACATGGCAGTGCCTGGTGGGATCACATGGCAGTGCCTGGTGGGATCACATGGCAGTGCCTGGTGGGATCACATGGCAGTGCCTGGTGGGATCACATGGCAGTGCCTGGTGGGATCACATGGCAGTGCCTGGTGGGATCACATGGCAGTGCCTGGTGGGATCACATGGCAGTGCCTGGTGGGATCACATGGCAGTGCCTGGTGGGATCACATGGCAGTGCCTGGTGGGATCACATGGCAGTGCCTGGTGGGATCACATGGCAGTGCCTTGTGGGATTGAGTTAAGCTGGCGCCAAAAACGCCAAAAAAAATTAGATGACCGACGTTTGTAATACAATAAGCGATCACTTGTTTTGCAGACATGTGTTTACTATTGTTATTAATTTATGTTGAGTGAACGCACACATCACATTATCACAGTCTGTCACTGGTAAAAAAAAGTGGCTGGCGAAATTTTAACTTGGTTCCAATTCGAACTCAGATCAGCATAACAAATAAATTCAAATAAGAATGAATTAACAAATGATGACATCATTTAAAAAACCTATCAAGTAACCTAATGTTTTTGCTTTCAGGAAAATATGGTTAAAAAAATTAAGAATACATAGTTATATTGTAACTACATTGGTTACATGGATTTTTCTGATTCCAGAATCATATTTGTATTGACTATGTAAATAAAGAACTGTGCGATAGATCCGACCTTATTCAATTCTTGAGATGAAAGATAGCAGTTAAATTAAGGATGATAATTTAATAAATTGAGTGGTAGATAACTAGCTGAACAAATATATCAAGCTATGTTACAATATAACATAAGAAATCTTGCATATTCCAATACAATTCCACTCATGAATTCATATCACATTCAAATATATTTATATGGCCTCCATGTCTCCCTGACTCAAAACGTGTCCTCACAATATGGCTTCCAGCCTTACACACAAAATCATGCAATCCTCTTCCGCCACTAAACTAGTTCCTCTTATTCTCATCCTATATGGTTAAATTACTACGCCACCGTGCAGAAGTATCAACAATTCAATCATGTGACTGAGTATCATTAACTCGTTGTGTTACAGGATTCTTGTTACTTTTTAATCCATTTAAGTATGGGGCATTCTCTTTTTAGTACTGAGGCCAAAGTTAATGTGATACAGGTTTTAAATTGTCAAGCTGACATTAATAAGTCAAGGTTAAAGTGACAAGGGCTTGATATCGTCAGGCCGACATCAATAAGGCCAGGGTTAAAATGACAAGGGCTAGTTTTTGTCAGGCCGACATCAATAAGGCCAAGGTTAAAGTGACAAGGGTTTGATATTGTCAGGCCGACATCAATAAGGCCAAGGTTAAAGTGACAAGGGCTAGATATTGTCAGGCCGACATCAATAAGGCCAAGGTTAAAGTGACAAGGGCTAGTTTTTGTCAGGCCGACATCAATAAGGCCAAGGTTAAAGTGACAAGGGCTAGTTTTTGTCAGGCCGACATCAATAAGGCCAAGGTTAAAGTGACAAGGGTTTGATATTGTCAGGCCGACATCAATAAGGCCAAGGTTAAAGTGACAAGGGCTAGTTTTTGTCAGGCCGACATCAATAAGGCCAAGGTTAAAGTGACAAGGGCTAGATATTGTCAGGCCGACATCAATAAGGCCAAGGTTAAAGTGACAAGGGCTATTTTTTGTCAGGCCGACATCAATAAGGCCAAGGTTAAAGTGACAAGGGCTAGATATTGTCAGGCCGACATCAATAAGGCCAAGGTTAAAGTGACAAGGGCTAGATATTGTCAGGCCGACATCAATAAGGCCAAGGTTAAAGTGACAAGGGCTAGATATTGTCAGGCCGACATCAATAAGGCCAAGGTTAAAGTGACAGGGCCTTGATATTGTCAGACCGATATCAATAAGGCCAAGGTTAAAATGATATGGTTTGATATTGTCAGGCCGAAATAAATAATTATTTTATTTCCCAAAGATAGTTGACGAACACTAGCTCGAAAAATTCATTTCCAACTTGGATCTCATCGAGCACAAAAATATTATTTGTGTCCTTTTCTAGACTTTTTAATAAATGCAGCTCTCCATCTTGAATCCACGATCTAAATTCTCTAAACACTATTTGACAGCAGCTCATTTGCCTCGACAACACGAGACAGTTTGTAGATCACTTCAAATTGTGGGCAGAGATAATTTATTCTTCATGGAATAAGAGCATGATAGAAAATCAATGGCGAGCGAAGGGTAAAACAAAATATTGCTCTTTTTGTTTTTTTTACACTCCCAAGCCTCCTGAATGACACTCTGGAATATTTTTAGCCAGAGATGACATCATGTCATCCAGCATTTTGATTAATCATTAAAACTTTATGCCGTGGAACTGGTTAGCCCGAAATCAAGACGTCTAATAACCGGTGTGTGTTTTTATCCGAAGTGACAAGTTGTTAGTGTTTAGGGGAGGGGGCACCGTGAAATTCTGAAATGTCTACTTCAGGAGTCCTCAAACATTTTAAACAAGGGTCTGGTTCTTTGAGTCTGTGACACTGCTGGGGGTAGGAAAATATGTATGAAAAATTATCAACGAATTTCTATGCAAACTGCACACATTTTATTTGTAGGAAAGCACATATCTTATTTGTAGTACTGGACATATCTTATTTGTAGTACTGCACATATCTTATTTGTAGTACTGCACATATCTTATTTGTCTTACAACAAAAAAAAAAAAGACCCAACAAAATATAATAATTTAAATATTTTTAATGCATACAATTTTAATCATCATGAACGTAGAGTCCGAAAGAGTGTGAAAGTAGAGACCATCTGAATGTGAAAGTAGAGACCATCTGAATGTGAAAGTAGAGACCAACCGAATGTGAAAGTAGAGACCAACCGAATGTGAAAGTAGAGACCAACCAAATGTGAAAGTATAGGCCAACCGAATGGGAAAGTAGAGATCAACCGAATGTGAAAGTAGAGACCAACCGAATGGGATTTTCTTATTTCGGTTCAAACCGAAACCAACTATAATGTTTAAAATGACGTTCGTCCCAAACCGAAGCCGAAACAATAAGCTTAACGAGACTTTCGGCCAAAACTGAAACCATAAGATTCGAATCGTGTTGGCGCAAACCTTCTGCGTACGTCGAAAAATAATATTTATATACTTTTTATTTTAAAAAATTGAGATTATCGTGAATTTTAATAGATGAATAAGGAATATTTTGGCTTGATCATTTGAATTGAAAAGTAATTTAAAGTTGTTATAAAAAGTTTTTAAAAAGCCGACAGGCGATGATGATGATGATTATTATACATGAAAGTCCTAGTATTGTAATGAAAAGTAAGGACCATATTTTGTCCAAATAGATTATCAACTGGACATTTGTCACTGCTACGTGGGTACTTGGTAGTCGTACTGCATCTAGGCAGGATGGGTTAAGGACCCCTTTCAGGGACGGATCTAATCTATAGGTTGCAGTTTGAGGACCCCATGATCGAGTGTCCACCTGATGTTATAATGTTTGGATACTATAAGTGTCCACCTGATGTTATAATGTTTAGATACTATGAGTGTCCACCTGATGTTATAATGTTTGGATACTATGAGTGTCCACCTGATGTTATAATGTTTGGATACTATGAGTGTCCACCTGATGTTATAATGTTAGGATACTATGAGTGTACACCTGAGATTTTAATGTTTGGATACTATGAGTGCCAACCTGATGTTTTAATGTTTGGATACTATGAGTGTACACCTGAGATTTTAATGTTTGGATACTATGAGTGTACACCTGAGATTTTAATGTTTGGATACTATGAGTGCCAACCTGATGTTTTAATGTTTGGAGGACTGTTTTACTTGAGTAAAATAACAATGAATGTAGGAATGAAGGTAGGAATGAAGGTAGGAATGAAGGTAGGAATGAAGGTAGGAATGAAGGTAGGAATGAAGGTGGGAATGAAGGTAGGAATGAAGGTAGGAATGAAGATATGAATGAAGTCAGGAATGAAGGTAGGAGCTGACCCCAAAATGTTAACATATGTTCTAAACATTTTTGCCCCGCGGAGCTGCACACAAGAAACAACTTACGTTTAAATGGTGTTCAACAATATATCTTAGAGATATAGAAAATAACATTTCTTGTTGTTTTTTTCTAATCGCTAAAATAAATAGTTTATTACAATTGCACTCTAGACTGGTCTTCCATGTGTAATCCAGACTTGCCAGTCTGAAAATCTGACCTTAAACTTAACTTGTACATATGCGAGTCTGGTATCACGTGGGGGCCAGGGGATTTTCTAAACGTGACCTTAAACAAAGCGTGTCTATCTTGAAAATCTATCAATTCAAGTAGGCCAGGTGATTTTCTTTCCAATTGTCTACTTATGAATATAGGTCAAAATGCCATCCAGCCCAGCTGCCTGCGCCGTACTTCCTTGTTGTCATGTGATGGTGTCTCTCGTCTTCCGAGTCGTCTACTGTTTTTTGTAGTTTGAGCAAATACCAAAGCGATTAAAGCATTGTCTTGTATCTGTGAGGCTCCTGTGCTAGAGAGTGACCTGAGTGTTTAAGACAACATGACAGGGACATCGAGTCAAGGTGCAGCTACCCAGGGTAAACTTTTACGACAGCGTTAAGAGTATTGACGTATCATTCAAGATGAAGATCTATTGTCGTTTTTTACTTGGGCTTAGGAAGATTTGGTACAATATCAATGGTTAGAATGTAAGCCATAAAAATAATTCAAGTCCCAACTCTTGCTAGTTATGTGTATTTTGATAAGTAATAAGACATACCAGTGGCGTACCTTTGGTTATTGCCGCCCTGGGTGGGCCGTGAACTTGCCGCCTAAATCCACGAAAAATCTCTGCAGTTAGGCTGAAAATGAGGCCCCTCCATCAATAGAAAAAAATTGTCACCCGGAGCGGACCGCCCCCTTCGTACCCTCTTCCTACATCACTAGATCTTGGTATTCTGTTTTTTGGGGGGTTTTTTGCCCTAGGATTCAAGGTTACTCTCAAACTTTATAAAGTTCAACATCAGGCATGACGTAGGTCATGACCTCGTACCTCAAATTGTGATGCAAAATTACTTTCTATGAGTCGGACAACGCTAAGGGATAAAAGTGGTCGCTCACGTAATTGAATCAACACATAATGGTAACTTTTGGAAATGAAACGGAATTATTGATATCACAGTGCATTCTCATTAATTCAAATATATATATATACATAGCAATGAGCTATGACTGCCTATTGATAATTGATGATTAAAACAAAAAATGATTGGAAACTGTATATCAAATGTTTCTGTCATTAATGATTAGTAACTCATTATGTTTAACGCTTCTTGCACGATTGATACGAAATACGACCTCCAAAAACAAATATTTAGAAAGAAAAACTTAATTCACACTATTCCCAAAAAAATGATTTATTATTATATTATTTTTTATTAGTATATAATTATATTATTATTATTATTTTATTTATAATTTTGGGGAAGTGGGTGTGAAATTCGCTTTTAATCTCTCCTGAATTTCTAGCTGTAATTTTTTGTACCTTAATTATTTCTTACTGTGTTCATTTCCCTTTTTTAGTTCTTTGCTATCTGACGCCCCAACTTTCTCCCCTCAAACCACCACCAGGGCTCTCTAGCTCTAGCTTTTATCACTGTTCCTACATAATAGGGACAAATCAATGATATAGTACTCAATCTCCCCTCCCCTCCCCCCACATTTTGTCCTAAGCCAACCCAAAAGAATTGAAAAAAAAATTAAGTTTAATAATAAAAATAACATGATTTATCAAGTGCCTGGGTAAATAAAGTACGGCTAGTATCGACTTATTCATTGAATAGTCGTCTGCTTATTTTGAGCGGCCGACGGTTGTCCCCCACCCTCTCTTTACTGCTTCCAGAAACAAATTACATTTAAAAAAATGATTTGAAGTGAGATTTATTTGCAAGGAACTTTAAAAGAAAATGAAAGTGAATACATTTTTTTCTAAGCTGCTTCTTATTTTGTGTCATTTCCTTACTTCGATGAATCTACATCAGTGTTCGGCGAACCCGTGATAAATTATCTCACGAAAAAAATGACAATCAAGGAGATTATGAGGGCTTGTTAAACATACACAAAAGCGTTTCCCTTTTACGACATCAAATATTGTCCTGATCAAACTGCATCTGGCCTGTGTAATAGAGTAACACAACGTGTGGTTTGTAGTTGATCGCCAGCTAGCTTCACCGCACGTCTTGTACTAAATGCACCATTTTGCACTAACTGGCTTATTGTTTCATTATATGCTCAAAAGACTTCGGTGATCAAGGTAAAATGGCATTTTGTTAGCAGGGATATTTCAATAAAGTCGTTCATCCATTATTTTATAATAAGGAAGCTCAACGAATCTTTTCATAAAGCCAACGTGAAATCTACACTAGTGCGGTAATAGTTTGATCTTGGCACACAGATCTGTAACTTCCTCATGATGTACTTTCGTAACCTCGTGTTAAAGTGCTTCGTGCTCAGTGCCGCTTCTGCAGATTATTTGTCAGGTGTTAAAGTGTGTATGTGTCATATGAGTATAGATAGGTTTTGACTTAACAATGGTCTATTGTGATACGTTTTTGACATTAAAGCTGACCGGGTAATGTTGATGTTAGCGAATATCTTTTGGGATAATAGCTGAAAAAATAATTCCACGAATCCTTATCTAAATCAATCGTTATAGGCTACACGCGTGCGTAGTGCAGGATCTAACAGTGTTTAAAGTGCTGTCAGGTGGCATAAAAATGTTCATAACGTAAAAACATCCCTTATGTAGACTAGAGATCATATACTATTTGCAAATAAACAGTGGAATAAGATATGTTTTGGCTTGACAGAAAAAAGACTAACCAGTTCTATAATATATAAATACTTATAACTCTATTTCATACTTATTTTTAAAAAAAAATTAAAAACTGGTGATTTTATGGGCCAGCACATGTTTAAGTAAGTATGTCCCTTTGTGAGTAACATATATTTTAAAGACGTAAGTCCCGTAGGCGGTTTCAGACGTGGCATGGGCAGTTCAGATCGTTTACGAAATGAGATTAAATATTGTAAGGAAAAATTTAACTACTTTCTATGACACCACTATTTAATGATGTGATTCAAGTGGATTTATTTTTCGTATTGCCTCTCACTTCTTTAATTTGTAACAATATTTCCTTTAAATTCTTAATTTTTATTTTGGTGTAGGGGAGGGGGGTTCTTTTCGTCGGCTGGGGATCTTCTAAAACACATGGTTCTCAATCATTTTTGATGAGTCCCATTATCTAGCAGCGACGTAAAACCAGAGATCCAATTTTAATGAAGCAAAAAAAAAAATAAGGGGGTGGGGGGGGGGGGGGGGGGGGCTGTGACATTGATACATTGAAACAAAAATAAATACAGTATGAAAAGAATAATTGTGAAAAACAATGTAGTTTGATAAATGTATTCATCTTTATTAAGACAACTCTACTTTATAATCACAAGTATTTGTTGTTGCGACTGATTAAGTCGGCAAACCCATATACAATGGCGTAGCGAGTGGGGGTGCGGATCGCACCGGCTGACACCATCTCAGGCGTGACACCAAATTAAAAAAGTCCATATTCATGGAGCGCATACTGCTTGGTCAAACCGATTTCATAAAAGGATAACAAATCTCACGTAAAATGCTCTACACTTGTAACCACTTGTAACCAATCCAAATCACGCATTTATTAAATGTTCACTGTTGGAGCATCAGAAATGAGGTGAACCTGTAATTAGGTCAGAAAAACATCGTTTTGACTATGATTCAACGACAAATGAAGTGTTCAGTAAATTTCTTAAGTGACAGGAAGCTATATTTATCTAAATTCTGAGAAATAAAACTTTCCTTTGACGCTATATACGATATGATGGGGCAATTCTAAATACATGAATCAAATTAATCAAAAAACTAAAAGCATTAAAAATTACGATTTACATATTTAGAAATTATAAAGTTTATTTGAAAATCATGCTTCATCCTCAAAGGCTCGAAGTGCGGTACAAAGTCAAGCACATTAAAAGAGAAATGAAACAATCTATATTTTACCAACAATACAAAACTACATACGAGAATACCCATTCACATTATTACATCACCTTGCAACCATAAACAACACAAACCTTTATACATCTAGGAGATAATAGCTAACTGGAAAATATGGTAGACAACATCACCCTAGCAGGTGTTTGCGAAATAGATGTGTTTTCAAATCGGTTTTGAAGGACTTCAATGTCTGGCTGTTTCTGTGAGTGACAGGAAGGGTGTTCCAAATTGCTGGGCCAGCAAACGCGAAAGTGCGCCTTCCGTAAGTCTCAAGGCAAACACGCAGTATCGAGAGTTTGCCACTATCGGATGATCGAAGTTGTCTAGTTGTTACATAAGGCGTCATGAGAACATTGAAATAGGACGACGACAGGTCATGCAAGCAGCGGTAGCACAGAGTTGCAATTTTGTACTCTATGCGAGCGCGGACCGGCAGCCAATGCAGTTCTCTTAGAAGTGTTTTAGCATGGTCGAATTTGCGCTTGTGAAGAACAGTGCGAGCCGCAAGCATCTGTGCTTTTTGAATGTTATCCAGGAACGTAGCTGAAAGACCCACCTTGAAAGCATTGCAGTAGTCCATGCGTGATAGCTCGAATGCAGACATCAGCCTCTTTGATGCATCAAACGTTAAGACTGATAGACTAATTCTGCTCAACTCTATATTTATAGGGTTAACAAAATAATATTTTACAAAATTTTCTAATATATATATAAGAATGAGCTATGCTGACATAACGCTTAAAACCCGAAAATATTTTGATACGTTCGGATTCTTAAAAACAAGCAAAGTTATTTTCCATTATTTTACGGAAATCGAATAAATTTACATGCGCAAAAAATATTCTATATCCCCTTTTATTTTAGTAAAAGTATAAGTATTATTATTATAAATTACAAATACATATAAAGAAACAACAAAGAAACTATCTTAAGCATTGTATATGCATTTGAAAGTTATGAAACAAAATATATGATCAAAGAATTACACAGTATTCATATTTATCGGGAAAACCTAAATATCAGTTATTAGTGCGTTCTTTAGTGCGTTGTCAATAAGGCGAAATAAAATTAAAATTAATGAGTTCTAAATAATCACGCAAATGACGTCATAGTGTGAATTGCCGATTTAGCCAAAGCTAAAAGTTATCTGATTTAATAAAAGAGCGTGAAAAAACTGATGATGTACATTCCCTTTCTTAAAAGTAAAATTAATAAATAGCATTGATTGCTTTTAAATTTGCTAAACTTAAATACTAATTTAACTTTGTATTTTTAACATTTAATAAGTTTGTACTATTATTTACTCCAAAAATAAACTTTGATGAAATTTATAAAGTAGTAAAAGCTTTAAATTTAAAAATAATTTTAATAAAAATATGCCGTTTAATTAAATTGGTGCAGCAAAACTAAAAAGCCAAATAGCATTTTAATGCACTTATCACTCATTTAGATAAGAACAAAGCATAATAAATGCAAAAAAAAAATATCTTTGCTTACGTAAGGGTGTTACAATACAGTGGATGGTTTATTTCTTTTTTTAAAACTCTGTGGGCGGGGAGTAATACTATACATTCATTTAGCCTAATGCAGCAAAAGATAAGCCTCATAATAAATTTGATCAATAATTAACTTACTTCGATACATTTATATCGAGGGTATGAAATTGAGTTCATACATGACAATATCTTTCAATCCAATGACATTACAGTTGTAAAAAAAAAAAGCTATATTCTCATTTTACATATGAACATATGTTTAAAAATTAAGAAAATCCATGACGTTAACAAAATGTATATACATTTACATAATTATACCCATGGATATCAAAACCCAATCACTTTACACAAGTGAAAATTTAATTTAAAAAATAGAGATTTTATTAGATAGAGAGATAGACAGAAAGACAGACAAACACATAAACAGATATACATTTAAATAGATAGATATGTAGATAAAAGATAGATAGACGGATGTATGGATGGATGAAAGGATGGATGGATGGAAGGGTTGGTGGGTGAGTGGATGAATGGATGTATGGATATATATATAGGTAGAAAGATAGGTAGGTTAGTAGGTAGGTAAGTAGGTAGATAGATAGATAGGTAGGTAGGTAAAGAGATAGGTAGATAGTTAGATGGGTAGATAGTTACAGATCTGTTTACTGTTACGATTTTTTCGTTCAATGTACGATTTTGAGGTGTATACATTATATATATTGTGTGTGTTTTTTTACTACTGTAGATAACCTTCGTCGCCTCTGTTCTCTAACTATATTGCAACCTTGTACACTCCGTCTCTCGTACTACACCAATTTGACAACTCAACGATGGTTATATTCATTGACTCTGTTATTTTTCTCCTCCTTTGACTTTACTTTCTCTCTCTCTCTCTGTCGTACTCAACTCCGACTGTCCCGGTTCGTCTCTATCTCTTTCGTTCTCGGTTTCTCTCGTTTATTCTCTACTCCTGTCTGTCGGAGTCTCCCATCTGTCTACTAGCATCCCCGGCTGAGTTCTGTCCAGCTGAGTTCTGCCCGTCTGAGTTCTGCCCGGCTGAGTTCTGCCCGGCTGAGTTCTACCCGGCTGAGTTCCGCCCGGCTGAGTTCTCTCTTATCCTGTCCAACTGTCCCTTTTATAAGTCCTACGTTCCCAGGGCCCCAATCCCCTTCTTATGTAACACACCGCGTAATAGGTCCTAAACCAACACCGCCATCCCGTCACGGGCAATCTGACAAGCTTGACCCTTTGTTAGGTCAGTACTGATGTGGGACCCCACCCCTTACGGTCGACTACAGGTCTGGACACTCCACGGACTACAGGTCTGGACACTCCACACTATTAAGATAATGTATTGAACGATTTTGTGATGATATTGTACGATTTGTTGATAGGTAGGTAGATAGGTAGGTCGGTAGGACGGTAGGTTGGTAGGTTGTTAGGTAGGTATGTAGGTAGGTGGGCAAGTAGGTGGGCAGGTAGGTAGGTAGGCAGGTTGGTAGGCAGGCATGAAGATGGTAGATAGGTAGATAGGTAGATGACAGATAGATAGGTAGATAGATAGACAGACACACAAACAGACAAAAAGACATGCAGTCAGACAGACAGAGAGACGGAGAGAATGACAGAGAGAAAGACAGAGAGACAGACAGAGAGACATGCAGAGAGAAAGACAGAGAGACAGCCATAGGGACACAGAGGTAGACAGAGTGTCAGAGAGACTGACAGTGAGACGGACTGAGAGACAGCGAGAGACAAACAGAGAGACAGAGGGACAGACAGAATGACAGAGAGACAGACAGACAGACAGACAGACAGAGAGGCAGAAAGAGAGACAGAGAGACAGAAAGAGAGACAGACAGAAAGAGAGACAGAGAGACAGACAGAGAGACAGACAGAGAGACAGACAGAGAGACAGACAGAGAGACAGAAGGAGAGACAGAAAGACAGAGAGACAGACAGAATGACAGAGAGACAGACAGAGAGACAGACAGACAGTCAGAGAGACAGATAGTCAGACAGACAGGCAGATCATCCTTGAATAATTGCAAAAAAGTTATCTTTATTCGGTAAACTATAAATATATATAAATAAATGTATATAAGAATATCCCGTATGTTCTTCTGTACCATTAATCCAAAAGAGATGAACATTTTGTGAATTGTTGTAAAAAAATGCAAATTTTATGATGTTCCATTTTAGGACCGGGGACCTAAATTCCCCCCCCCCCCACCCTTTTTATGAGCTAAATATAATTTCCGTATGCATCCCTATACCATTCATCCAATTGCAATACAACTTTGGTCAGTTGTTGTGCGCACCAAAGGTTTCTGAATTAGCTTATTCATTTTGAAATATTCCTTTTGGGACCGGGGGCCCTTAATATTTTTTTCTTATATGAGCTATACAAATATAATTTCATTCAGTGCTATTGAATGGGTGGATAGAAATCAATCAAATACAAGCGACATTTCAGTGTGGGTGTGACATAAGTACATCCATTTTAAAAGTTTGCGTTAGGGGCCGGGGGCCTTATTTTAAAAATAATAAATATTCGAGCTATCGAAATATAATTTAAAATAGAGCTACTGCATTGGTGGATCATTAGCTACAAGTGTGTGGACTAAATTTAGAAAAATCCATGCTTTTCACATTGATAGCTGTATGTTGCCTGCTCACGCGTCGAGAAAAACGTCTAATTTATTTGTGTTCGCACTAGACGGAAAAAAACAATAAATCTTTTCTATTTTAAAAATATTTTAAAACTTAATTAAAACACAAACACTTCTTTTCATCGAGTGGCATTGCAACGCATGCCGGGTTCTCGCTAGTCTTTTAATAATTAATTTAAATTTTAAAAATAATATTTTTGAAACCAAAGATATCGAAACCCAGAAAAACTAAGAAGTTAATTTTTCGCCAATTCGTCACTAGCACCGCCTCTTAACATTTGAGCACAATTGTTATGTAGCGCAAAGTCTTTTACATGGTTTCTGTGATTTCACGTTTATCTGCTACCTATAGACTGATCTACTTGAGGAAGTTAATCTTACACAGCAGTATCTACAGACTAAAGGTTTTATTCTTGAAAAAGTGGTGACCAAACTAGAGGCCTTAAGATTGTTTCTGCACGAGAAGCACTGTCACTCGGTGGAACATGCCTTTGAAAAGGCACTTTTAAAATCAGACCAATGTGGAATTTCAGTAGAGAGAAGCTTAAGGTTTAAGAAGAGAGTGGCAGGAGAACTATCCACCATGGGATAGTCAAGTCGTTCTGATGTGGCTCTACTATCAGTTGAAAGTGATACGGTGCATGCTATTGATTTTGATCAAGTGATTGACAAGTTTGACGCGTTGAAGATCGGAAAAAGAAATATTTTAATGAAGCAAATTTAATGTAAAAAAAACAATAACTTAACGTTGTTACAGTTCTTAAATACATTTGCCTCCTGACCTTTAATTAACTTTTTTTGTTCTTGCCATTTTTTTCTGTGGACCTTTTTTAAAAAAAAAAAATCCATCGTGGAAGTCGTGGTGAGCGGGGTGACGCCATGAGTTTACCGCACCGGGTGACACCAACCCTAGCTACTGCCCCTATAAAAACCTCTGTGACCCCATTTAATGAGTCGGGAACCAGGGCTTGACACGCTGAGAAATGATTATGTCTAAATGAACTTTGATTTTGTAGAAGTGCACATTGATTATGTAACTTCCTCAGTGATTATTTATAAGCGACAGTGATAAATAAGAAGTATTTAATGATTTTGTGGCGCTACTGCGCATGTAGAGCTTTGGCCTGCCTCACTACTCTTTTCCACTCAGACCTAACTGATGCTTTTCTTTTCCATGCTTAGATTGCTAGCTGATGTAGATATTTTCCCACATCACCTATCTATCTAAGCCTAGGTCTGCCTTTGAGCCGCTTTCCTCTGAGGTTTTGGTGGTGCACTCTCTTTACTCCTCGGTCACTTGACATTCTATCTAAGAGTCTTGCCCAGCTTAGCCTACCTTTTTTTTTTATTTCTGCTACTAGCGTGGGACCTTGATTTAAATTGTACAATTCCTGGTTGGTTCGTATTCTCCATCCATATTCATCCTTTTTTTTTTTGTCCTTTCTTTTTCTAAAAAACTTTTCTCTCCCATGTTTTAAAAGGTTTTCTGCTGTTTATGTTAGGGTAAAGTTTTAATTGCTTATGATAGAACTGGATTGATTACATATTTATATATTTTTTTCTGACTACTCAAGCATGACATGTTCCCAGCCGATATTCTTTCCTTTTTTTCTGTCAGTAATTCCTTTCTTTCATTCAATTTTGTAGAAATGAATAGTGATAATGAATACATGAAGAAGGATTATGTTGAAGAGCACAGAAGAATGTAACATTTAACAGAGTCAGCTATTAGCATATACCTGCTAGCCTCTGGCGACTCACCTGCAAGTAAACACGATCCACCTGTTAAGATCAACTACCTGCCTTATTTTTTCAAGATCACTTGACGTTGCTGAATATAAGGCCACGCCCTCAAATTGGTTTAGTTTGAGCTTTTCATGACGTCCATATTCATTTGACAAATGAACAAAATGTAACAATCCTGATTGGAAAGCTACCAACATGACTTGTGTTGTCGAAATGTATACCTTTCCATGACGCACTGCTTGTTCAAAATTGAGAGAAGATAAATATTTCCAACTTTTTTCAGTGTGTACATATAACACAACATATAACACAACATATAACACAACATATAACACGACATATAACACGACATATAACACGACATATAACACGACATATAACACGACATATAACACAACATATAACACGACATATAAGACAACATATAACACGACATATAACACGACATATAACACAACATATAACACGACATATAACACGACATATAACACGACATATAACACAACATATAACACGACATATAAGACAACATATAACACGACATATAACACGACATATAACACAACATATAACACGACATATAACACGACATATAACACAACATATAACACGACATATAACACGACATATAACACAACATATAACACGACATATAACACGACATATAACACAACATATAACACGACATATAACACGACATATAAGACAACTTTGAATGTCCGTGGTTCCGATCCCTGCGAAACACAAATATTCATACTTGTCTCAAACTCCTACCCTCTTCTAAACCAGTGGTCTCAAACTCCTACCCTCTTCTAAACCAGTGGTCTCAAACTCCAACCCTCTTCTAAACCAGTGGTCTCAAACTCCAACCCTCTTCTAAACTAGTGGTCTCAAACTCCAACCCTCTTCTAAACCAGTGGTCTCAAACGCCAACCCTCTTCTAAACTAGTGGTCTCAAACTCCAACCCTCTTCTAAACCAGTGGTCTCAAACTCCAACCCTCTTCTAAACCAGTGGTCTCAAACTCCAACCCTCTTCTAAACCAGTGGTCTCAAACTCTAACACTCTTCTAAACCATTGGTCTCAAACTCCTACCCTCTTCTAAACAAGTGGTCTCAAACTCCAACCCTCTTCTAAACCAGTGGTCTCAAACTCCTACCCTCTTCTAAACCATTGGTCTCAAATTCCAACCCTCTTCTAAACCAGTGGTCTCAAACTCCAACCCTCTTCTAAATCAGTGGTCTCAAACTCTTACCCTCTTCTAAACCAGTGGTCTCAAACTCCAACCCTCTTCTAAACCAGTGGTCTCAAACTCTAATCCTCTTCTAAACCAGTGGTCTCAAACTCCAACCCTCTTCTAAACCAGTGGTCTCAAACTCTAACCCTCTTCTAAACCAGTGGTCTCAAACTCCAACCCTCTTCTAAACCAGTGGTTGGCAATACGCGGCTAAAGTTGATTTCCCTTTTTTATACTTTAATGACATGCGGCTCCCAAACGATTTATTATTGGATATTCTTTATAAAAATTAATCATTATCAAAAGATAAGGTTGTCGGCCCCTGTGCGATGTGATGAGACCACGGCAGCAATTTCCCTCAGTGTAACATAAGAATAACATAAAAATGCTGTAATGTATCAGAGATAAAAAGTGTCTGATGATGGACAAACCTGAAAGTAATAAAAGGTGTTTAAAAAAAATCTACTTAAGATAGGATGCGAAGAACAAAAAGTAACAACAAAATCTACTTAAGATAGGATGAGAAGCACAAAAAGTAACAACAAAATCTACTTAAGATAGGATGAGAAGCACAAAAAATAACAACAAAATCTACTTAAGAAAGGATGAGAAGAACAAAAAGTAACAACAAAATCTACTTAATATAGGATGAGAAGAACAAAAAGTAACAACAAAATCTACTTAAGATAGGATGAGAAGAACAAAAGTAACAACAAAATCTACTTAAGATAGGATGATTAGCACAAAAAGTAACAACAAAATCTACTTAAGATAGGATGAGAAGAACAAAAAGTAACAACAAAATCTACTTAAGATAGGATGAGAAGAACAAAAAGTAACAACAAATCTACTTACGATTATAGGATGAGAAGAACAAAAAGTACAACAAAACCAAACGATGAAACCGAAGACTTTGCTACAGGATACGTCAAAATATTTGTAAAACAGAGTAGTTTGTCCGTGGACACAGCCTTCTTTTCAGTTTGAGTTTTTCCAAAATCACGTTTGTTGTTTCTTAACTCTATTTCAATAGTTTGAAGTTGTTTATTACTGGATGCGACACAATGCATATCAATTGTAATAGAGCCTGAAAATTAAGGGGGGGGGGGGGGGGCAAATGCCTCCCTCTGCCCTACCCAAATGATGTGCCTGTACAAAAGTGGCTAATATATCAACCAACCAATTTGCTATTTTCTCTCCGAAAAGAAATATTTTTTTCCTACACGGTCTTACCTCATAGAAATTGACTGGTTACGTGGTCTTACCTCATAGATATTGACTTGTTACGTGGTCTTACCTCATAGATATTGACTGGTTACGTGGTCTTACCTCATAGACATTGATAGGTTACATGGTCGTCCATATAGGACGTCCTCAGAGACCGGGGGTGGGGGGTTGGGGGGCATTCTTTCAAAAATGGACAAATAATTTTAAATTGCAATGAACGTATCCATTGTTTCTTAACTTACGTCGTACTCCGACAGGGAGACAACTTGTAGGTTACAGGAGACATAAAATAGTCTATGGGACAATGCCGAAGGAAAAGGGGGGAGGGGGAAGAAGAGGATCACTCTTAGGAGCACTGATATGGAGTGGCGGCATTTTCGGCCAACTTCAGAGCGTTTCGTGTGAGCAGCTCAAATATGTGACCGAACCGGTGGGGCCCTAATCCTAACTACGCTAAGACTCTGGGAGGCAAATGTATTTGTTTCAAGCTGGATAAAAGTGGAGAAGGTGGAGGGTGTAGCGTTACAACATGATTTTTTAAAATGTTAACCCCCTCATTGTTTCTCTTCTATTGTTTTACAAATATGTTTCACTGATTTACTTAGTTTCACCCTACCATTGTGAATCTTAAGGCCTCAATGGCAGCAAAATTGATATTCAGTGTATGTTAAGGTAGCATTTAAGGCTGTCTTTTTTTCCTTCCCATTAATTTGTTTCCTTCTTGTTTTAGGGAGAAAGGGGGCGTGAGCATTAAAACAGTTTAGGTAATCAGTTGGTGCAGTGATACACAATTGCTTGTGAAGCACTGCAGTAACCACACACACACTCCCCCCACACACACTCCCCCCCCCCCAGTGCAGCTTTTGATTCAGTCCAAAAATATAATTACGTCACACAAAACAACAGTAGGACTATAAATTTAAAACCTGCCGAGATTAATTTAAGACTTATAAAAATAATTACATATACGGATTTCACATATTTTTCTGTGACAGTTGGTTTATTTATACCTTTTAAAAAGTGACAGAATTTTTGTATAATTATTAAATGTTCGTACCTTCTACAGCCCCCCCCCCCCACAACCGCCCTACGCCGCAGTAGGAATAATCTAAAAAATTAACACGCCCTCACCCCAGCAGTGCTGACACAATCCATGGATGGATCCATAACACGCCCCCACCCCAGCAGTGCTTACACAATCCATGGATGGATCCATAACACTCCCTCACCCCAGCAGTGCTGACACAATCCATGGATGGATCCATAACACGCCCCCACCCCAGCAGTGCTTACACTATCCATGGATGGATCCATAACACTCCCTCACCCCAGCAGTGCTTACACAATCCATGGATGGATCCATAACACTCCCTCACCCCCAGCAGTGCTTACACAATCCATGGATGGATCCATAACACTCCCTCACCCCCAGCAGTGCTTACACAATCCATGGATGGATCCATATAAAACTGATTTGGAAGTTTGCTTTGCTCTTTATCATCGTTACGATACTTTCTGACACTATCAACTGTAATTATACGCAGGCGCCTGCGGTCATTCGCAGGCCCGGCCCTGGGGGAGTGGGGTAAGCCACATTTGGACAAGGGACTAAGGGTGAAAAGTGCTTTCTTTGAGCGGACATCTTTTAAGGACAATCCCTATTCTGTTATTATTCTGCAAAATATTATTTCCCACCCCTCCCTCTATTCACGTCGTGTGCACTATCAAGCTACAACCAATATTATTTCACAGCACCCTCTCTCTTCATGGCGTGACCATTAGCCAGCCAAAGCCAGTGAACACCAGTTCGGTGCAGGCATAATTTGGTCCTGGTCTTAAAAAAAACAAGATTCAAAAGGAATTTTTTTATTTTGTGTCAATTCATTTTATCATTCATATCAAAGTCTAGACATTCAATATGATTATAGCTAAGGTGAGACATTATATTATATGAGACCTATAACAAAGTCGAGACACTGAATGAGATTATAGCTAAGCTGAGACATTCAATGAGATTATATCAAAGGTGAGACATTATATGAGACTTAAAACAAAGTCGAGACAAGTAATGATATTATAGCAAAGGTGAGACATTATATGAGACCTAAAACAAAGTCGAGACAAGTAATGAGATTATATCAAAGGTGAGACATAATATGAGACCTAAAACAAAGTCGAGACAAGTAATGACATTATAGCAAAGGTGAGACATAATATGAGACCTAAAACAAAGTCGAGACAAGTAATGACATTATAGCAAAGGTGAGACATAATATGAGACTTAAAACAAAGTCGAGACAAGTAATGACATTATAGCAAAGGTGAGACATAATATGAGACCTAAAACAAAGTCGAGACAAGTAATGAGATTATAGCAAAGGTGAGACATTATATGAGACCTAAAACAAAGTCGAGACAAGTAATGAGATTATAGCAAAGGTGAGACATAATATGAGACCTAAAACAAAGTCGAGACAAGTAATGAGATTATAGCAAAGGTGAGACATTATATGAGACCTAAAACAAAGTCGAGACAAGTAATGAGATTATAGCAAAGGTGAGACATTCAATAAGACTATTAAATAAAAATCATTCAAATGCAAAAATACAGACAAACTTAGCTGATACATGTATTTAGTTAACAGGAAATAGTAAATAAAAAATAAGCTCATCTATTTTGTGTCCATATAATATCTGCCTCATGTTCTCCATCATAAGATTTTGTTGTTCGCCCTGCGCATGTGAAGATGACCAAGTGTATAGTACGCAAATTGCCTGCCAGTCCTATTTGTGCCTGGAAATCTTTCCCGCAAGTATGACACATGTTGTTTTGGGTAGACTCTGATTTAGCTTGCAGTGCACTTGCTTCGGGTGATCGGTGCACTTATTCTCTGAGGATGTGCTCCGACAGTGAGTCTATCACGCCAGCTTGCACGGTCCGACAGTGAGTCTATTACGCCAGCTTGCACGGTCCGACAGTGAGTCTATCACGCCAGCTTGCACGGTCCGACAGTGAGTCTATCACGCCAGCTTGCACGGTCCGACAGTGAGTCTATCACGCCAGCTTGCACGGTCCGACAGTGAGTCTATCACGCCAGCTTGCACGGTCCGACAGTGAGTCTATCACGCCAGGTTGCACGGTCCGACAGTGAGTCTATCACGCCAGCTATAGCTAGTGTCTCCCACGAAGCAAGATCATGTTCATGGATATTATCGACGTTTTGAGACAGCCATTGAAGCGCTTTTTCTGCCCTTATATGAACGTTTTCCACTGGAGACCTCGTCAAACAAAACTCGTCTGGGAAGTCTGCTGTCTAGCAATTATTGCAACCTACCCATCTTCATAACCCCATTATATGATATAAGCCTCATATCCCCACTCATATGATATCTGCATAACATCCCCATCCTTTATCTGCCTAATAACCCCATCACATAATATCTGACTCACATCCCCAATCATATGATATCTGCCGCACATCCACCATCATATGATATCTTCCTCAAATCCCCCATTATATGATATCTACCTCATATAACCATCATATGTTATCTGTTTCATATCCCCATTATATCAAATTTGCATCAAGTCTCCATCATATGATATCCTTCTTAAATCCCTGTCAGATGTTTGCCTTATTTCCTCCATCATATATCTGCTCAAATCCCCATTTATTATATTTGCCCCACACCCCATCATATGATATCTGCCTCACGTCCCCCATCAATTCTTTCACCTACTGCCATGTTCGTTTTGAAAAAAATATCCTATTTAAGCTACGTTTATCTGTCTGAGTATATTTGCCCTCGATGGCTTCTTGGCCAAAACGTCCGTTTTGTGTGTGTTTTGTACTTCATGAGGTTCTTCCTGTGTATATTTCTTATTGCGTTAACCTAGATGCAGTCCTCTTCGTATTACTGCTATAAAAATATAGTAGAACAAGGTACGGGAAGCTTAAAATAGAAATGCAGGACAATAAAAGAAGAACGTTTCGGCTAAGAGCCTTCCTCAGCAGAAAGGACAAATGAAAAAATTAACAAGAAATAAAAGTAGTAAAAACGAAAGTGGTCGCCATTATTGTTATTGTTGGAGGTTGGGTTTTTTAAAACCCAGATCACAGGAAACAAAAGAATGTATGAATTATTAATCTGAAAAATAAGATTTTAACGGACACATATTTAGGAAATATTTAAAATGTAAGAAATAAAAAAATAAATACAGGGAAAAAGAGGATCACTTGTCAGGGAATTCGATTAATTCCATATGGTGATATTGTGCAGAAAAACGGAATTATATTGTTTTAATTAATTAGTTCTTTATTTATTACCCATACGTCTATAATTTAGTTGCTTAAAACAACAAAATGAGCTGGATATTCCTTCACTCACAGAGCTGCCTCCCACATCGCTGTTTGAGACCCCCTAAAGTAAGGGAACACACTGACTTTGATACATGATGTCAGAGCTGATTCTTCAGCTTCCAGAAAACCTGTTTAAATACGAGAACGAAAAATGCCCCACTAATTGGAAAATTAACCCTTGGGCCTCTGACACATATATTGATTTTTAACATTCTCGGAATATCTTTAAAATAGTTTTCTCTATTAATCAATAGATGGCACATTAAATAACATTTGCAATTTCGATCTCTTTTGGCGTAAGTATTTACTCAGAGTTTCAATACAACTCTTTCAGTCTGACGTGCCCTGTCTCAGAGTTTCAATACAACTCTTTCAGTCTGACGTGCCCTGTCTCAGAGTTTCAATACAACTCTTTCAGTCTGACGTGCCCTGTCTCAGAGTTTCAATACAACTCTTTCAGTCTGACGTGCCCTGTCTCAGAGTTTCAATACAACTCTTTCAGTCTGACGTGCCCTGTCTCAGAGTTTCAATACAACTCTTTCAGTCTGACGTGCCCTGTCTCAGAGTTTCAATACAACTCTTTCAGTCTGACGTGCCCTGTCTCAGAGTTTCAATTCAACTCTTTCAGTCCGACGTGCCCTGTCTCAGAGTTTCAATACAACTATTTCAATCTCTCATTCCCTGTCTCAGAGTTTCAATACAACTCTTTCAATCTGACTTTCCTTGTCTCAGAGTTTTAGTATAACTTGACCACAATCGACGGTACTAGGCAATGTTGAGAGAGGAAAGACGCAGGAAGTGCCGGTGTCACGTGCTACTCATTAAGTCTATGAGATGATGCCAGAGGGCGCGGTCCATCCTGGCCATCGCCATCCTAGGTCCTACAAGCCAGTTTTTGTCGGGGTGTTGGGTTACCAGCTTTTCCCTTCTCACTTAGAGCAGTGTAATTAAGACTTGTGTGGACCAGAAAGATCCTTCTCACTTAGAGCAGTGTAATTAAGACGTGTGGACCATAAAGATCCTTCTCACTTAGAGCAGTGTAATTAAGACTTGTGTGAACCAGAAAGATCCTTCTCACTTAGAGCAGTGTAATTAAGACTTGTGTGGACCAGAAAGATCCTTCTCACTTAGAGCAGTGTAATTAAGACTTGTGTGGACCAAATAGATCCCATTTTAATGATTCCAGAATCGTTTATGCCCATCACCAAACACCCGCACTTTCTGATTTAATGCTACAGGTTCATCCACAAATAAGTTAACATAATATATTTGTTACTTTTAATTTAAGACCATTTCCTTAGTCTTATCATAATCAGCTGATGGTAAAGCATTGTGTCAAACATGTATCTACTTCTTGCACTAAGATAATACATTTTACGGGTTTTAGTTTTGTTTGTCTTAATTTCAACTTTTATATACGAACTCTTTTTTTTATAGAAAAAATACTAAAAAGACACTCACAGCCCAATCCCTGCTCCGATGCCTGATCTTCTAGACTACTTGTAACAGTTGTGGCAAACGTTCCTTGCTCCGAGGCCTGACCACATAGACTACATGTAACAGTTGTGGCAAACGTTCCCTGCTCCGAGGCCTGATCTTCTAGACTACGTGTAACAGTTGTGGCAAACGTTCCCTGCTCCGAGGCCTGATCTTCTAGACTACTTGTAACAGTTGTGGCAAACTTTCCTTGCTCCGAGGCCTAACCATCTAGACTACGTGTAACAGTTGTGGCAAACGTTCCCTGCTCCGAGGCCTGATCTTCTAGACTACGTGTAACAGTTGTGGCAAACGTTCCCTGCTCCGAGGCCTGATCTTCTAGACTACGTGTAACAGTTGTGGCAAACGTTCCCTGCTCCGATGCCTGATCTTCTAGACTACGTGTAACAGTTGTAGCAAACGTTCCTTGCTCCGAGGCCTGATCTTCTAGACTACTTGTAACAGTTGTGGCAAACGTTCCCTGCTCCGAGGCCTGACCACATAGACTACATGTAACAGTTGTGGCAAACGTTCCTTGCTCCGAGGCCTGACCACATAGACTACATGTAACAGTTGTGGCAAACGTTCCTTGCTCCGATGCCTGATCTTCTAGACTACTTGTAACAGTTGTGGCAAACTTTCCTTGCTCCGAGGCCTAACCATCTAGACTACGTGTAACAGTTGTGGCAAACGTTCCTTGCTCCGAGGCCTGACCACCTAGACTACGTGTAACAGATGTGGCAAACGTTCCCTGCTCCGATGCCTGATCTTCTAGACTACTTGTAACAGTTGTGGCAAACTTTCCTTGCTCCGAGGCCTAACCATCTAGACTACGTGTAACAGTTGTGGCAAACGTTCCTTGCTCCGAGGCCTGACCACCTAGACTACGTGTAACAGATGTGGCAAACGTTCCCTGCTCCGATACCTGATCTTCTAGACTACGTGTAACAGTTGTGGCAAACGTTCCATGCTCCGATGCCTGATCTTCTAGACTACGTGTAACAGTTGTGGCAAACGTTCCCTGATCCGATGCCTGATCTTCTAGACTACGTGTAACAGTTGTAGCAAACGTTCCCTGATCCGATGCCTGATCTTCTAGACTACGTGTTACAGTTGTGGCAAACGTTCTCAACCCCGATGCTTGATCTTCTAGACTACGTGTAACAGTTGTGGCAAACGTTCCCTGCTCCGAGGCCTGACCACCTAGACTACGTGTAACAGTTGTGGCAAACGTTCCCTGCTCCGAGGCCTGACCACCTAGACTACGTGTAACAGTTGTAGCAAACGTTCCCTGCTCCGATGCTTGATCTTCTAGACTACGTGGAACAGTTGTGGGAAAATTATAGAACAACATACACATATATAATTAGTTGTTATAAGAACATAAAGTAACGTACACATATATCAGGGACAAACATGTATAAGATCAGAAAGTTTTAAAGTTTTATTTTATTTTTAAATTTTAAAAAAAAATTCTCACTCTTTCCTCAATTTTATAAGATGTCTTGCATTTCCGAATTTTCATTAAACATTCAAATGAGCAATAATTCATTTTGGTTAAAGCACCTAAGTTTTGATCACTCTTTGTATCTATCTAATAGTCCCTCACAGTTGTACGTTTGTTAAGACGCGAAGAGCATTATTTTTCTCACAGAATTAAACAAGTCGTGCTAAAAAGACGGAAAGAAATTGCTTGTTTATTGCAAACTTCCGACGTTTGTATAAATATTGGTTTTGTTATATGGTTTGCTCGAATTCAAGGGCTGAGTAAATATGCGCTAGACACACAGCGCTACGAGCAATAATGGAGCTCTTTTATTTTAATAATTCGTACAGCTTTTTGTTCCATTAAAAAAAACAACTGATGTCCAATGATTGAGTTTGTTGGACGTTTTTAATTTTGCTCAATTTCTTAATGTCCGAACTTACATTTATAGAATTCAAGATATGAATGTCTGAACTAAATTTATAGAATTAAATATATGAATGTCTGAGCTTCCAAGAATAGAATTCAGTATCTGAATGTCCGACGTTACATTTTTAGTATTTAATATCTGAATGTCTGAACTTACATTTATAGAATTCAATATCTGAATGTCCGAACTTATATTTAAATAAAGCAATATCTGAATGTCCGAACTTACTTTACAGAAGTCAATATCTGAATGTCCGATCTTACTTTGTAGAATTCAAGATCTGAATGTCTGAACTTACTTTATAGTATTCAATATCTGAATGTCCGAACTTAATTTATAGTATTCAATATCTGAATGTCCGAACTTACATTTATAGAATTCTTGCATTTTTTTATTTTTGTAATTGGGTTACTTGAAGATAGATGCCCTTTCCTCATTGTTTCAATTGTTGACATTAAACTTTATTAAAAAGAAATAATTTATAAACTATTCAAACTATACTCCGTATAACAGATAATATAAATAGGATAACGGTGACATGGAGATGGAGATGGAGAGAGTTGTATTATTGTTTACCAACGGCTGAACTGATATTAAACGGAATAGAGGAGGGATATGCAGCCTACTTATTTGTGTTTCGAAATTTATTTTCAGACACCCCACATTTTTGAAATAATCAAAAGGACGATCCGGGTAATTATGAAATAATAATAGTTTTATTTGACTATGCAGCTCATCATATTTCAGCAATGAGGAGAACTTCAGACCGAAACCGAACAAAGCATAAAATGACATTTTCAAAATACACCCCACAAACAAACTATAATAAATATACTACACACAAAAGTATGCCAAATTAATTACACAAAAAAACTACTATGATTTTTGTTGTCGTTCCTCCTTCGCATGCGAAAATAACCAAGGCTTTATTACACGGTGAGTACGCAGTTGGCCTACCAGTGCAATTTGTGCCTGGAAAGCTTTCCCGCTCGTGGGACACATTTTGTTTTTGGTCCTAGTTGGATTTGAGACAATTCTGCTTTTCTTTACAGTGCGTTTGCTTCAGGCGTGAGCGGTGCTCTTGTTCTCTGAGGATTGTTCTCCGACAGCGAGTTAACTACGACAGTTTGCATGGTCCATGCCAAGTTTCTCCCATGAATGAAGGTCAATGTCAATGAGACAGTCCTGGAAGCGTTGTTTTCTGCCCACCAGCTGAGCGTTTCCCATTGGAGAGTTCACCGAACATTAGTCGTTATTCCTGAAACATGCCCTGCACACCTGGATTGCCCATTTTGCAGGAGCGTGTGGATGTTGACAAAATCAGCCCGTTTCAGGACCTCCGTATCAGAGGCTTTGTCCTAGCACCTTGTGCCAAGAAGTTTAAATAGGCAGCGTAGGTGAAAATGGTTTATCTGTCTAGCACGTCTCGCATACATATAGGAGAGATCTTAAGACGAGTGCCCTACATTCTTTCAGCTTTGTGACAAGACTGAGACCCCTTCGCTTCCAAACACTGTTGCGGAGCCATCCGAATGTAACATTTGCTTGGAAATTCAGTTATTGATCTCATCACCTATTTTTACTGACCTGGAGAGTGTTCTGCCCAAATATGTGAATTTTTCTACAGCTTGGAGATTCTGTCCCTTCACTGATATGTTAGGTTCTTTGTAAACTTTCCCTGCAGCTGGTTAGTACACGATCTCTTATTTTTTCGTATCGATGGCGAGGCCATAGTTGTCACAAGCCTTAGCAAAGCAATTTTTATATTTTATATATAAAAAAAACCGAATACATGTATGTCACCCACAAAGACTATACCAAATACACCATACACAAAAACTATACCTCATAATACTTATATACCACAGCAACAAATACCAATTACACTACACACACAAAATACCAATAACAACATAAACTATACCTATAATATACCACACAGAAAACTATACCAAATACACCAAAAACAAATAGTATACCTAATTCTTTACACACTAAACTATACCTTATACACCAAACACAAAAACTATACGTAATACACGACACACAAAAATGGTCCCTATGACGTACAAAATAAAAAGTTGGTAAAAAAAAAACAAGATTTCCGTTTCGCCTGATTACATCAAACTATCACACACACCCCATCCCACACCACCACCCCACTCTTTTTTTCTCTTATCCGAGCGAAAGATTTTTGCCCTTGTCATTCAGGCCTGCCTGGTTGGGGGACTAATGACGCTCTAACGCGAACGCACTAGTTAACCAAACAAAAGAGGGGTCGGGGCCTATCGGGTAAACAAACACGAAGCGGGTGCTATCGATCCTGCAATAGTTTATTCAATAATTGCTTACTGATGACCGGCCCTTGTGTTTGGGGGTGAAGTCAATGGCTGCCGAGGAGAAAGCTCACAAATCACGATTTCATTGTTATGAAGTGAAATACAAAGAACGGTAATTTTTGTGGACTCAGCTTTTTTTTAAAAAAATGTAATTGGGCTATTATTGAACTTATGTATTTTTCATGATGTTTAGCTAATAATATTTCCTCGTGAAAATATGTCTCTCAACCTGTCTGAGAGGGATTTTTAGTTTAATATGTACCATAATAATTTTTAAAAAATATGAAACTCAATGCAAACCTCTATCCAAACTGTTGTCCTTCTGCCTAACCCCCTCCCCCTAAGTATCATTCTCACTTCTACCTTAACTGATTACAGCATCTTCCCCTAAATATCATTCGCACTTCTACCTTACCTGATTGCACTATCTCCCCCTAATTATCATTAGCATTTATACCTTATATGATTGCAGTATCTCCCCCTAATTATCATTAGCGCTTCTACCTAACCTGATTGCATTATCTCCCCCTAATATCATTCGCACTTCTACCTTACCTGATTGCAGTATCTCCCCCTAATTATCATTCGCACTTCTACCTTACCTGATTGCAGTATCTCCCCCTAATTATCATTATCATTTCTACCTTACATGATTGCAGTATCTCCCCCTAATAATCATTAGCACTTCTACCTAACCTGATTGCATTATCTCCCCCTAATTATCATTAGCATTTCTACCTTACATGATTGCAGTATCTCACTCTAATTATCATTAGCATTTCTACCTTACATGATTGCAGTATCTCCCCCAATTATCATTAGCACTTCTACCTAACCTGATTGCAGTATCTCCCCCTAATTATCATTAGCACTTCTACCTGATTGCAGTATCTCCCCCTAATTATCATTAGCACTTCTACCTGATTGCAGTATCTACTTAACCCAGTGTTTCCCAACCGTTTTTGTGCTTTGCCACACCAAAGCCTCTCTAAAATTCTTATGTATATATATATAATGAATATATTTAAAACTGAGTTATCCACTTAATGAAAACTAAATGATAGGTTTTATGAAGTAGGGACAGGGCTAGAAATGTAGAGATTTTACAAAAAAATAAATTAAGAAAACACAGTAAGTACATTTTAAAAACATACAACGGAGAACTGAAATTCAATTACAAAATGAAAGATTTTTCTGAAATATTTAAATTATTTATTATTTCATGTATTAATCATTATTTAATCATTTAGCATGCAAGGGGAGATCGTAATTACAGTGTGAGATAACTTATTCAGTAAGAAAAGTGCGCTTGATGTTTGCACAACAGAAATGTTATGCTAGGCTTCAATTTAGATAGCTTCAATCTCAAGTCTCCCTCCTGTGTTATATTATATTTTTTAAAGCAGCAAATCACTTATGGCCCTGAATCCACATTCAGCTAAATATGAAGATGGAAACGATAACAATAGCTGCCTTGAACATTTGGTCGATTTATGAGCACAATGTATGAATCCAAATTTTTTGTAAATTTTTTCTCAACACTACTCAAGATGAAAGAAAATTACCAATAAAATCAAATAATGTGAAAAAAATATTTAACCAACAAAAAAAAAAAAAATAAATATAAATAAATACTTACAACTTATAAAAGCATATTTTCACAGAAGATAAAAAAAAACGCACCTGTTGTAATTATAATGTTTAGCCAACTGTGTCTAGACTAGGGACTATTTTTTTAAATCAACGTATTTGACGCCACTCTTGGCAGGCGCTTATCTTAAATTGAGAGTAACCATTCTCCTTTTAAAATACAAGTGAAATCATAGTATGAAGGTTGCTTTTATATTCCAGACAGCTCATTTTCGAATTACCACCCTTAACAATCGAATTGCCCACCCCCTTGTGTGGCGTGGGTCCAACGTTGGGAAACACTAATCTAACATAATTGAATGTTAAAAGGTTCTGTATGAAATAAGTGTAAAGTTAACAAAGCCTGGCACCAAATGTTGTAAGGTCCAGTAAGAAATAAGTGTGGAAACAATGCCTGGCATCAGTGGCGTAGCTTGCAGGGGTGCGGACCGCACCAGGTTTCACCATCAAATGGATAACCGAACCCATGTAAATTTTCCACACATGTAACCAATCTAAATGCGTGCTTTATTATAAGTTCAAGGTTGATGAGGTGACCCTATAATTTGGTCAGAAAAACAACGTTTTGACAATGATTCAAGGCCGATGGAAGTGTTCGGTAACTTTCGTAAGCATCAAGACGCTATAGTGATCTAAATTCTGAGACGTAAAGAGCTCCATTTATATCAAAGTCGATGCGATCGAGCGATTCTAAGTACATGGTAAAGTTCTTCAATACATTAACCTCCTGTCCTTCAGTTAATTAGTCTGTGTTCTTGTCGTTGTCATACTGTTGACTTATTTTAACAAGAAGAAAGCCATCGTGGAAATTTGGGGGGGGGGGGGGGAGGGAAGGGGGGACACCATGAGTTTATCGCTCCGGGTGACACCAACTCTGACTACGCCACTGACTAGCATCAAATGTTTTAATGCCCAGTATGAAATAAGCATTATGGCAACAATGCCTGACATCAAATGAAATGTTGAACTGTCCTGTAGGAAACAATTGACATTGAAACGTTGTTTATCTAGTCAAAATTGTTGACATTCTGTGGGCGGGAACAAATATTTGTCCCCTGTGTTTAATTTGCGAAAATATTTTTGTTATTTAATTTACGATACTTAACAAATTAAGCCTTCATTTTACCCCCTTTGTCATAAAAACTGGAAAAATTATTGAGCTTTCGAAATCAACAAAGAAGTAGTGTAAATCTTTTAGCAGACAAGAATGAAGACATCTGAGAAACCTCTAGAGGCAAGTTACTTCAAATAATTGCTAAAAAAAACAAGTATCAACACAACATCACCAGAACCACCTTAAAGAATCTTGGATCCACACACCATCATCAGAACCACCTTAAAGAATCTTGGATCCACACACCATCACCAGAACCCCCTTAAAGAATTCTTTTATCGGATTACATCATTGGAAGATGTATTCAATAAAACTTGTATGTGATAACATCACATTTCAAACAAGGTCTATTGCTGAAGATGATTCTATGTTATTGTCGTTGCGATTAGACGGGCCCAAAGATGTCACTGGCTTATTTTAGCTCAATTACATATTCGCATACATGTTTTTATACTCATTAGGAAATAATCAGAGTTTTAACACTTGAACTTGAAACATATTTTCCCCTTAGCATAGATATATAACAACCAGATTAGTATTGTAGATATATTGTGTTATTCAACAGTTGAACAGAAATATTATACAAGAAACGTTTCCATGTGATATGTAAGATGTTGTGCCACCATACTTTTCCTTATCCTTTATTTTAGTGTCAGTATGTCTTAAAATAGGTTAGTTTAACCCGAGTGTACTTTGTCAAACTGATTGAATGCGTCAAAGAAACGATCAATTATATTTTTAAAAGTAGGTCACCAACCTCAAAACTTTTGTAAGCACTCACTTGGATTCTTAAAAGCAAAAAAAAAAAGGGGGGGGGGTGTGGATGGGGGTATCAGATAACTCAATCGGAAATGAGTTGAGAAAGGAGACGAAAATGAAAAACAAACGCAGTAAAGAAAATGTATTTTAATTAGTTTTGATTGAAAACAAAACAATTATGGGAGTGAAATGAAAAGTTAGGCACTTTTTAAAAAGCCAAAACAAATTGATTTTTAAGAAAAACAAAAAGCGTATAGAACTTGAAATAGTCATAAAATTGTGATGCTTGACATAGTCGTAAAATAGGGGTGATTCAAATGGTCATACATTATTCAAGAGTGACACAATGTTTAGATCGTGGCCTGTCTCTCTATCATATTCATAAGCGTGCATGTGTCATTTGAATGTAGCCATCTCAATAGGCGTAACTTATCCAGTGCAGAGTCCCGCTCAATCCACATGTTGGATACTCCAGTAATAGACTCGCGTGTCTAGTGGTTCGATGTGTGAGTTAATTTTTCCTTTTACAATTGAAAAAATGGAGCTAGAAATAATATTTACATTAACCAGACATATATAAATACAAACTGATTTGTGTATAGGACAGTGCAAAGATTCTTGTAATTGTAAGATCTTGATGAGCAGGAGATTGCATAGGAAGCAAGTATGCCTAAAATGTAACTGTTTGAAACCCTGCACAATCTGTTGTTACGGAATTCACAATTTAAGTGTCCAAAAGCTTACTTTTAAGTTCTTATTCATTTTAGAAGTCTTCTAAAATATTATTTTTTGGAATCTTGAATATTTAAGCACACAGGTAACAGAAGATGTAATAATTACCTTCTAAAAAAAGAAAGATTGTTACATTTTTATCCAGTTTTAAAATCTCCAAACCTTTCATGAATTATTCAATACAATTTCCCCAGTCCAGAGATCATTTATTTATCTTATTTATTAATTGATCGATTTTCCCTCTATTAGAAATGCTAAGCAGGTCGGGAAATTAATGTGTTGTCTAACAACAAAACCACCACTGCCAATGTTTAAAATAGTACATGGCTAAGTGTCTTAAAAAACGTTCATTGTTCAGTATAAAGTATATCATTGGAGATTTTATATCAAGACAAATTGAAATTGTACATAATTTCTAGTGAAGCCGTCCTTCATTAACATTATATTTTGCGATACAAGTCAATATGTCTGTTAATGCATAAATGAACCATTGCGTAGAACTCATGAATAATATGCAACTCATTGGCTGCCTTTTTGTATTGTTTCTCGCCCAGGTGAGATTTATTTATATCAACATCCCATGTTTAAAAATAATTAACTTTTCCAAAGTTTGATTTAATTTAAAAAGATGTTTTATTTGGTTGAAAGTTTGGCAAATTTGACTCAACCGAACCAAATATTAAGAAAGTGAATACTGTATATACCATTGAAAGTTATTTACAAATATCAAATGTTATCGAAATGCCACTATATTTAATATTAAGCTTCCAGAAAGGTTTGTAAGCAATGTGCATACATATAGATTCTTATCTATATGAAAATACCGTGTATTGACAGTCCATTTATAGTCAAATTTCCTTCCACATTTATATTTATTTTTTTAAAGCAGTTGAAGGGTGCAGGATTGCTTGGAATACCAACATTTTTACAGCGTGTTCATCAAAGGAATGTTCCAGTTTTTTTGCGTCCGTTACAAATGAATGTTCAAGTTCTGTCTGTGACTCACTCTGGCATATCTTCAATGGGAAAATCAACACTTCTACTTCCGGGGCAGGCGTCACTGTGTCTTTTCGTTTCATTTCCGGCTCATGTTTTAGCATCGAATCCAAACAAGCCATTGATATGTGTTTCAATCCATCTAAGATGCAATGCACTGCCTCCAGTGATAAAGTAAATACTTTCAAACACATTCCTTTTTAATACATATCATCATCATCATCATTATCATCATCATCAGGTCCCGTAGTCCTTCGACCGTTGGGGCGCCACAGATGACATGTACACTATTCTTCTCCATTCCTCTCGGTCTTCTGCCCTAATACATATACTTTAGTTAAATTTGGTCAGAATTAGAATTTTTTATTCAGTGGCGTAAAAATATAAAACTAATGAGTTGGCTGAAACAATGGATGAACGCTGCGATGGACTGATAGGCTTGAGGGAAAGTGTATCGGTCACTTTATATGTTACTGTTAGGCTATGCATAGATGTAAATGGATATCAGTAGATGTTCGGCCTACTTGACAACATCTGGGATCCTGGTCAAAGTAATACACAGAGACTCCTTCTTCATCTCTAAACTATTCAAGTAATGGTATGAAAGCTCTTTGTGCCCCGGTTGGTATGAAAGCTCTTTATGCCCCGTTGGTATGAAAGCTCTTTATGCCCCGGTTGGCTCCTGCATTATGACCATTGTTTCAGACCATTTTATAAGGGGAGGAGGGCGCATTATTCGTCATTCGAAGGAAAGTAGAGCATCTATCAGCGCAAAAATTAAGCATGATTTCTCCCAAGGCCAGCTCTGATTACGTCACCACCGCAATACATATTATTTTACACAATGAAATGCCGACAATTCCTGTGACGTAGCACACATAAATAGCACTGTGAGACCAAGAAACACTGTTAGTCATCTACTGTACCTTTGTCATTTAAAGCCATCTTGACTAAGTCTTGCCATCGGAACAAATAGTCCAGGACGAGAGTAAGGCTGAGGAACTGACCAACTCTCCTTTACGTTAAACGAAAAACAGCTCATGTCAAGGTTTACAACTCAAGTTGAACTCTAGTTTATCTTTGCTTGTGAAGGGCGACCAATAACAGAAACTTAAAATTCCGGTTGATACACCCCTAACCCCCCAAACGGGGTGCATTGGCCCTCAGCTGATTTTCGCCCCTTTAAATTATCTAGTCCAATTTTAGCCCTATATATAACATAATTAAGGATAACATTATTTTTGTAGCTTCAAGAAAATCATTTTAGTTACTAATATCCAGTACTTTTATGTAGATAACAGATTCCAGTACTTTATGTAGATAACAGACTCCAGTACTTCCATGTTGACCGGAAAGTGAACAGAATTTCGAAGGCAACGAAAGCTCCCGAAAAAACCTAGTGTTGGGTTTGAGGAGGGCGCCCAGTGAACCGATCCCCATAAAACGTTGATTATTTCAACAAAAAAAAAGGGGGGGGTGGTATTTTGGAGCATACTATTCTACACTTACAAAATCTGAGAGAAACAGAAGAGATATAAGTGGACATGTAGGTTTCCTAACCTTGTTGTGCTATTACAAATCCTTTATTTTTAGTTGTTACTTAATAGTAATGTTTTATAAATGTTGATTCACAAATTTATTGCTGGACGCCGCATCACTTAGAAATGAACTTAAACAAACTTTTCCCCTACAGAAAAATTGCTCGTTAAAAGATTTCCGACTTCATGATGCACGATAAAGAAATACATTTTATCTATAATAATATTTACATTTTGGAATTTCTTTAAACATTAAATATTTCCAAGTGTTACAGACACCAAACAAAACCCATATACTAAAGCAGACAAAATGTGCATTTAAGAAAAGCTCTTTACAAGAGTCCCGATAAGTGCTACATCGCTGAACTGTATTAGTAATCTAAAATCCCACCCCTTCTTACACAGCATACTTATCACATCATAATTAAATTGAGACAACAAAAAAAAGAAAATGTTACACACCAAACGCACTTGCTGTATTGATAGGAAATATTATTCTGCGCTCTCTTGAACTCACCATAACACTATACTTTCTTTTCTTTTATACATAGAGAATTAGCACGATTGATGATTTATCTTAGGGAAGTTGAAGTATTATAAATATTCCCAAAATTCAGTAAATATTAAGTTTATTTTGATTATTATTCTACACTAACGTTCAACAAACAAATGACTAATTCATGAACATTTGTAAAACGCTTTTATTGATTTTAACACACTTATCCCCACTCTCCTCCACAAAATTCACCAATTTTATTGCGGATTTTTCTAAAATTAGTTTTAAAAATAAAAGCAAATTAAACACTTAAAGATTTGTCCATATACTTAAAAATAAGGGCGATTGATGCCCCTCGAAACGTGAGTTCTAGGGGACGTGAGGTCCTGGGCAACTGCCAAGTGTGTCCATGCCTTAAGACGGCCCTAGGTGTACTCCACAATGGATAGGCTGACATCAAATTGTGTTGATGGCTGAAGCGGTCGTTGTAACGGACAGAAAGACATAATTAATAAAAGGTACAAATAGGCACATATAATCATCCATGTACACATATAAATAGATAACAAACGATCTGAGTATTGTTTCTTGCAATATTTATTATTTGTGTACAATTTCTTTTCCTTACATTTTGTATACATGATATCTAGGTAAGTTGACCAAATCATAAGTTACGGAAATGAATCGAAAACAATCAAAAAATCTCAAAGAAAGTTAAATTTAAATAAAATAAAAGTATGTCACATTGTCACTGTATTACAGATACGAGCATATACTATACAATGTCATAGTAAATATTTCATATATATATTAACATTCATGCCAAAAAAGAGCATACATTATAAGAGTGAATTAGCTCAATTGTAAAACATATCCACGTATAATTCTTTTTTTTGTGTGTAAAAAAGCAATTATCTGTAGATATCTGTGTTCTCTTTACATGATTTCATTTTGATTCCACATAACGATGTTCTTACCAAAAAAAGTTATTTGTCGAGGCAACTTCCAAATTTGAGCAGATGAAGGTAGAAGGAGAAAAGAAAGATCCCTGACCATCACTTATGATAGTGTCCAGACTGGGATCTAAAGAGGGGCGACTCCCTAATGAGACATGGCAAACTCACTCTCGCAATGGTTTTCTTGTTGCTGGTTTCCGGGCAAGGGGGAGAAGTGGAAAGAAAAAGGGGAGAGTTACGAGAGAACTGATCAAAAGGTTTGTTTAGGAGAACGACTTCGATAGAAAAGAATGTTTCCTCTACAAATGTACATAACGAGGCAATAAACCCGTTTGACAGGAGTTGTACACCCCCCGGGGATGGTGAGACAGGAGATGTAAACCCCCGAGAGTTGACAGACAAGAGTTGTAAACCCCCGAGGGTTGTCAGAAAGGAGTTGTACACGCCCGGGGTTGTCAGATAGGAGTTGTTCACCCCCGGCGGTTGTCAGACTGGAGTTGTAAACCCCCGAGTGTTGTCAAACTATGTTTGTGTCGTCCTTATCTTTCTCTGAGTGGCTCATTAACAAAAAGCAACCTGCATATAATCAATAAACTTAAAGCAACGAAACACACACGAAATATCGTAGAGTCCCTTTGATCTAACGAAACACACACGACATATGGTGGAGTCCCTTTGATCTAACCAATAAGTTAAGGGATTTAATTTTTTCAAAACATGATATAAAAATTAATTTAAAGGAGAACCCGTGGTTAAGTACTTTCTATTTTACTGTGGTTCACAGATTTGTATGCATCGCAAAATTCTTTGTTGTTTCTTGATGACAATTACTTTAAAGGTATCTTATTAACTGAAAATACACAAAAAGAAATGCTTAGTGTATACAAAATATTTACTGCTTAATTAGTGTTAAAGTAATTGGGTAACTTGGATTGAATTTCCAATTAAATATATCCTTCCATGGTTGCTTCTGTGGTGTTCGAAAAGGATTTTAAGATCATTTTATTTTTTACTTAAATGAGGTTATTTAAAATATTTCTTTATTCTTTATTTAACTTTGTATACTTAAAAAAAATACTTTGCAATAATCTGTTTGTAAATAATTGTATCAGTAAACAAATCACACACCCAAATTATTTAATTAAGAGATTCTCAAAATGGTAGAGCGCAGTAATGTACTAAAAGTAAAAAACATACATTGATAGTTAACTAGGAAACCAGTTTGAAAAGAAAGCAAAATGCAAATGGGTGTAAAGTAATATTAGCCCTTAATTTAATTGGTACGACATTCCAAATGTTTGAGCACCCCTGCCATCGGTAACTAAAAATACATACAACTGATTAGGGCTCATCCATGTATCACAACAATTATCACAGCAGCGTTACCACATATCCCAACCAACATTACCACAAAGCCCTACCAACATTACCACTTATCCCAACTAACATTAACACATATACCAACAAAATTACCACTTATCCCAACCAACAAGACAACTTACCCCAACCAACAATTCCACTTATTCCAACCAACAATCCCACTTATCCCAACCACCATTCCCACTTATCCCAACCAACATTAACGCATATCATTGAAAAATCACCATCATATGGTATAGTAACATGGTCACGTTATGAAACATAAGAAAGCAATGTTAAATTGGCTCGTCTCACTCGACGAACTGCTTGCTGTCATTATGCAATTGATCAAACAACAGGAGTTATTTCAACAAATGTCTCCAGTAAATGGGCCGAATCGACGTAACACAACAGTGCTTTTGCGGGGAGCTGGGTAAAAAGGTCTCGTCATAGGGGTAAATACCTTAATGACGTCAGCTTCATCTTCTTGTCAGAATTGATGGGGGAATTGGGGGTGCCATATGAGGCGTTCATACTTGATGGGGGAGTGGGGGTGCCATATGAGGCTTTCATACTTGATGGGGGAGTGGGGGTGCCCTATGAGGCTTTGAAACTTGATGGGGGAGTGGGGGTGCCCTATGAGGCTTTCATACTTGATGGGGGAGTGGGGGTGCCATATGAGACTTTGAAACTTGATGGGGGAGAGGGGGTGCCCTGTGAGGCTTTCATACTTGATGGGGGAGAGGGGGTGCCCTATGAGCCTTTCATACTTGATGGGGTAGTGGGGGTGGGGGTGTCATATGAGACCTTCCTACAATTTTGGGTAATTGGTTTGCCATGCTTTGTGTGGGATTGTGAGGTGGCGTGCCATATGAGGTTTTCATACTAGATGGGAGAGTTAGGTTGGGGGTGCCATATGAGACTTGCACGTCGTGATGGTGGAGTTGATGTGTGAGGAGAGTGCCTAATGAAACTCTAATACTTGGTGTTTTGTTTGTCTATTGATCAACTAATATTGGCGAACTACGTTCAGGTTACAATGACATTTTAACTTAATTGGTTTATAATTCCTATGTAAGGGAGTGTTTTATGGGTCATTAAAAAATTCAATTTTTCCCCTTCAAAAATTTTGTGGAGACTAATGTTCTAGATTTCTAGAGAATATAATTGTCTATGACAGTGACAGGACATTTATAGACCTTCGAATTAACCAACACCTTGAACGGCTTAAAATTGTTGGTTTATATCTTGTCCTTTTATACTTATAAAATTCGTTCAAAAAACGTGACCTAAAAATGTATATCCAAAGTGTCTCTTAAAAAATAAAATAACAATTAACTTTTTATAAGATGGCGCTAAAATTTAGTTTTTTTCTGTATTTTTTAAAAATAAAGTAAATCAAAAAGACTTAAGGGCTATATGCCAACACTTACATATTATTTAAATATAAGAAAAGAAATATTTAATAAATCGCTCAGGTTTACGAATAAAAAAAATGGGTAAAATGTTAATTTAAACACATCCCAGACAAAATGTTTCTATGTTCTCACTACTCTCTATATCTGATGTCTTACAAGAACGTTGACGTAGCCATTAAAAAAAAAACAATAAAAAAACCGCTGTGAGAAAAGCAAAAAATAACATATGGAAAAGGGGGGGGGGGGAGGGTTGCAGTTTTTTACAAATGACACAACTCTTACATCCGTAGTACACCACCCCATACCCCCCCCCCCCCGGCCCCTACTATTTATTCTCTGTACTTGTAATGGATCAAATTCTTTCACTTGCTGAATACTGATATAGGTTTTCAGTCAAATCCAAATAGTATTGGTCATTATGATGAAACGTTACATTACTTGGTCACAGGGCAAAAAGGGTATGGGATAAGGTGGCTACCACGCCGGGCGCCAGCAAACGGTGAGCGCCAAAATCGTGAATTTTCGTTCTTTAAAATTAAGGCTTCCACCTATAGGAAATATAATTTATTGATGAAACGAGGGTGGAGTGCTCTTTTCAGACTTGGCAATGGGCGCATTTAGACATATAGGAGTTATCTTTATGTTACATTTTGTACGAGGTCCATGAGCTGTGCACTGATAACAATTTGTACAATTCTCTTTTTTTTCATTCAAAAATCTCTAATCACCTGAAATTTTAATCTTTCAATTCTTTATCAAGACTTTAATAGCATACCGCAGTAACAACATTATTTATGGAGAAAAACAATAACACAACGATAGAAAGTGGCTATAGAATAATAAAAAAAATTGGAAAACATGAACTATTGACTTAAAAGGAGCTCTCCATCTAGCCAGTTGAATGTGTAGTCGCTTTTTTTGTCTTCATTCCGTGCTTATGTCCCGAGGTACACGGGCCGGCCTGTCCTATTTGTACTTTAGTTCATCTTAACTCAAAAATGATATACCAGCAAACACCATGACACGCTATATTTGAATAAAGAAGAATTTCAATGAGACAGTTCAATCAATAACCTTCACTGCTTTCCTGAACTCTAGAACTACGTTGACCAGTCGATTCTTCACTGCTTTTCTTAACCCTAGAACTACGTTTACCAGTCGATTATTCATTGCTTTCTTTAACCCTAGAACTACGTTGACCAGTCCATTCTTCACTGCTTTCCTTAATCCTAGAACTACGTTGACTAGTCGATTCCTCAATGCTTTCCTTAACCATACAACAACGTTGACCAGTCGATTACTCACTGCTTTCCTTAACCCTACAACTACGTTGACCAGTCGATTCTTCACTGCTTTACTTAACCCTACAACTACGTAGACCAGTCGATTCTTCACTGCTTTCCTTAATCCTAGAACTACGTTGACCAGTCGATTCCTCACCACTTTCCTTAATACTACAACAACGTTGACCAGTCGATTCCTCATCACTTTCCTTAACCCTACAACTACGTTGACCAGTCCATTCTTCACCACTTTCCTTAACCCTACAACTACGTTGACCAGTCGATTCTTCACCACTTTCCTTAACCCTAGAACAACGTTGACAAGTCGATTCTTCACCACTTTCCTTAACCCTACAACTACGTTGACCAGTCGATTCTTCACCACTTTCCTTAACCCTACAACTACGTTGACCTGTCGATTCTTCACCACTTTCCTTAACCCTAGAACTACCTTGACCAGTCGATTCTTCACCACTTTCCTTAACCCTACAACTACGTTGACCAGTCGATTCTTCACCACTTTCCCTAACCCTAGAACTACGTTGACCAGTCGATTCTTCACCACTTTCCTTAACCCTACAACTACGTTGACCAGTCGATTCTTCACCACTTTCCTTAACCCTAGAACTACGTTGAACAAGTCGATTCTTCACCACTTTCCTTAACCCTACAACTATGCAGACCAGTCGATTCTTCACCACTTTCCTTAACCCTACAACTACGTTGACCAGTCGATTCTTCACCACTTTCCTTAACCCTAGAACTACGTTGACCAGTCGATTCTTCACCACTTTCCTTAACCCTACAACTACGTTGACCAGTCGATTCTTCACCACTTTCCTTAACCCTAGAACTACGTTGACCAGTCGATTCTTCACCACTTTACTTAACCCTACAACTACGTTGACCAGTCGATTCTTCACCACTTTCCTTAACCCTAGAACTACGTTGACCGGTCGATTCTTCACCACTTTCCTTAACCCTAGAACTACGTTGACCTGTCGATTCGGTTACAAAAATTACACCTAATGGAAATCATTGAAATTGTAAAATGAAAACTGTTCTCTGATGTAAAAAATAATAATTTAAAAATCATTTATTAATGTTTACTTTCAAATGTGCACCCCGACGCTCCCCCCTCCAAACGTTCTGACATCTCTCGGTTATCATACCGGTTAGTGGGATCATACTGTATAAAGTGCATTAGCATGTCTTTTTGGCTAACCGCTTAGGAAATCTGGACTGAGCACTCCGGAGATTAAGGTCTACGATTTCAGAGGCGTGACTGGTGGCTGTCAGAGAGAATAGCTGGCCAGGGAAATGGCCAATAATAATAATAATTAAAATGATTTTTGTTTAATTTGAGAAAAGCGTGGGCCTCGGGAATGAGGATCATGGATTGTGTATAGTTATTGTTGTTGTTACTGTTACTGTTGTTATTGATGTTGTTATTGTTGTTGCTATTTTCGTTGTTATTGTTGTTGTTATTGTTCGTCTGTCACATGCAAAGATAACAAAGGTGAGTCCGCAGGTTGCTTCACAGGCTTCTTTGTGCATTTCCAGCACATTTGAAAAAAAGTTATTTTGGGTCCTAGTTGGATTTGAGACGATTCTTCTTTTCCTTGCAGTGCACTTGTTCTCTTATGAGGATTGTCCGACGACAGTGAGTGTACCACGAGAGCTTGCTCAGTTCATAGCAAGTGTTTCCCATAAATCAAGATCATTATCCATGACTATGCGTGGCACATTTAGAAAACTATTTTCTGCCCACCAGCTGGGAGTTCATCGTTTGGGAAGTCTGCTGTCTGGCCATTCTTGCAACATTCCCTGCCCATCTGGCCTGGCTTTATGAAGAAGCGGTTCGATGGTGATAAACTCAGCTCGTTGTAGAACTTTAGTATCAGTGACTATGTCATACCACCTTATGACGTAAAAAAGGGTCTGAACATTTGTAAAACAAAATGTATATACGTCAAGAGTCAACGACTTATTTTGTTTACGATAAACGCATAATATCGTTCCCATAGCTTATTTGGACAACGTTTTATTTTTTGAAAAGCGCAATTAAACATCGTTACCCACTTTTATTGAACTGAACGCGGGCGGGGTTTGTCCTGGTTGAGATTCTTAAAGGATTTATTTCAAATTTAAATATTTTTTGGCGTGTTTGAATCCATAAGCAATTATATATACTGGAAATAATGAACAGTGTTTATAGCTGACAGATAAGAGTTCAATTGCAACAAAAATGTATCAATTTCTTTGGAAATTTTGCAACACAGCCGAAAATATTGACGATAAAATAAAGCTGAAATATAATTGAAAGAAAAGTCATCTTTTGTCACTAATGGAGACCAGCGGGAAAGGGCCCGGGGACGAAGGGGTTGTTCAGAAGACTTTCAAAATCAAAGCATTTGCCAGAGTAGGTCAGTAAAGTTGTGAAAATTTCATGATTCACGGTTATGGAGTTTGCTATGTATATTTTTAATAAAAGCTACTCAGCTGTGAGAAAATGCTAAAATGTTAGATGGCTTCGATGGAGGCAAAATGTAAACTTAACTCCTTAAATGTTTTGGTAAATTGAACAGAAAAGTAGCTATTGTTTGTGACGTCGGGCGGTAGATGAATTTGCCGCCCTTATTCACGAAAATCACAATGCATAAAAATACACACACAAAATAAGCAATATTAAATATTTAAATTTTGCCGAAAATACGGCCCTCCAAAAAAAAGTGCCTCCCAGTGTGGCCCACCCCGTCCCTGGAACTCTTCATACGCCCATGGCTCGGCAAAACAAAAGATCAAACTGCTCTCACGTTGACTGAACTTAACAAAGTCAAAAGAAATGTGCGTGGCCTTGAACAATATAACGATTTGGACACCAAACACACTAGGAAACCCCTCCCATCATCCTGAAACATCCTGTCATTCTATCTTTCATACATTTTAAATGTTTGCGTTAGTTGCCCGGTGTTCTCAAAAAGATCAAAGACTAGTTGAAACAGACCAGTCAGCAGTAATTACCTTTTATCCCGGAAAGTCACTTTCAACGTTTCCCCAAAACTAAAAATTTAACGCCCCTTCTCTCTATCTCACCACCCCGCCCTGCAACTACAACCCCGCCGCCCTATCTCACCACCCCGCCCTGCAACTACAACCCCGCCCTATCTCACCACCCTATATCTCCTGCAACTACAACCCCGCCGCCCTATCTCACCACCCCGCCCTGCAACTAGAACCCCAAACAAAGTACTCCACCGCCTTATCCAGATGGCACCCTGTCAATAGAATCGCGTGAAAGCTGATATTATACGATCCTTCGTCTAAAAATGAAAGACCTCGCCAATGCGTGATCCTTATAAAAGATCCTTATAAAAGAACTCGCCAAGGCGTGATCCTTATAAATGGTCCTTATAAAAGACCTCGCCAAGGCGTGATCCTTATAAAAGAACTCGCCAAGCCGTGATCCTTATAAATGATCCTAATAAAAGAACTCGCCAACGCGTGATCCTTATAAAAGAACTCGCCAAGGCGTGATGCTTATGAAAGAACTCGCCAAGGCGTGATGCTTATGAAAGAAGTCGCCAAGGCGTCATCCTTTTGGCACAACTGCAAATGTATTTTATATATTTGTGTGTCTTAGTTGTTGCTTGATCTTTTATATTACGGTAGGCGCCGAAAAAGTCAGCTGTATTTAACAAATTTGCGTCAGACATAATGCATTTAATGATGACAACAAAAATGTTGCGGATATCACGTTAACAATATGTAATATTATTTTTTACTTTGAAGTTGGCATTGACATACAGGCAAAAATGTATATAGAAAAATAACTATGTACTTTTCTCTACTAGTAATGCATAATATATTAATTAGGTTACATAATTATAATACATTGATGATTACTCCAATAAAAATGTTGTAAATTGTTTGATTTCATCAGAATCAGTTGAAATCCTGAGACTGAAATGTTACAATCGTTTGTTATTCTTATTACACAGCAACACATTGCTATCGTGGTTAAAAAATCTGATTCTGTTTTCTACTAATTTATATCATTAAGGCATTGCGTCTAGAACACTCATGATAGAATGATACAACATTATCCCAACTATTGAAAGAATAATATACATCATCATTACAGCTATTGATATAATGGTACATAATTATCCCAAATGTTGACAGAATGATACATCACCCTCAAATTTTGATAGAATGATACATCACCATTAACTATTGATAGAATGATACATCGCCTTCCAAAATATTGATAGAAATATCAAATTGTATCAATTTACAATTTACAAAAAGCACTATTATTTTTCTGTTGTAAGTCTACAAAATTTCTTTCACTAATGCTAGACTACTCAGTAGGACTCCACTGTAAATCATCAAGAAATGTATAGACCTGGGCTTCTTAACCATTTTATTACTTTTTTTTTTTGCAGCACTCCTCTTGATTCAAAAAATTTCCCGCGGCTCCCCCCCCCCCACCAATTAAAATTCAAAACATAATTTTCAAATGCCCTTACTCCCCACCATAAACAATGCTAATTTAAAAAAATGCTAATGTTCAAAAATGCTAATGTTAAAGAATGCTAATGTTAAAAAAATGCTAATGTTAAAAAATGCTAATGTTAAAAAATGCAACAAAAAACTGATTTTTCTTATCTTCCCAAGTGCCGTGAATTTTGGAGGCCCCCCCCCCCTTTTTTGTGTGGTTTTGTGCACCTACTAATATCTTAATCACCCCCAGGGGCGGCTACGACCTGCATTCAAATTTTAAGTTTAAATTTGTTGCCCCCTCACAACTTTGGGCCCTTTTATGATCCGAGTCCAAACTACGGCTGCAGGTACTTAACGGTCCAGGCGACGGCTCTGATCTTGCCGCACCCCCAAAAATAGCCTCTTGCTAAAAACGGGGTGCGTTTACCCTTGTTAAGAACCCCTGGTAGACTGATAAAGAAAAGATCGTTTCAACTAAAAATAAACAATTTTGTATCGTGAAACGTTTGTCGTTTAATGTTCCCCATGGCAAGATCTTGGTACATTGAATGAAAACACATCAAACCCTGATATAACAACACAGTAACAGGATGAGGTCAGTTATTTCCACTCAGTGCTTCTCAAACTGTTTATGTATAATAATTCTATCTGCCTAAATAAGTTGCACTTTGCGAATGAGTAAATGTAGTCGGGGGGGGGGGGGGGGGTTGAGGATGGCGAGCGGGTGGGGGAATCCCCACGGACCGTTGTAACACCGCACAAAACCACTTTGATTTGCACTGTGTTAACAGACAAAATTCACAATGTTGATAACACAACAGAAATGTAGCATTGACTAGATATTCACAACATTAACAACATCCACCCCCCCAACAAAAAAAATCACCCAACCTGTACCACTGAAACGAGTGACACCAAATTCTATCACGTTCGATCTATTGATACCGAAGTCACATGAAGTCACATCGCGGTGCTAAAGAAATTGCAGCCATAAAAAAGCTATACTCCGTTGTTAAATGGAATAGTTGTCAGATTTACTTGAATCGAAGCAGTCACGTGATTTGTTCTGTTTTTATTCCCTTTCTTATATAATCAGTAACATTGCCATCTCATAAATACAATTGGATGGTTTAGCACATGGAGCAGATGTTCTTTTCTTTAGAGGATATATGTTACTTGTAGTTATAACCAGCCTATTTATGTCAGACTGTAATTTGTGTTCAACAGTTTGGCTTTGATAGAAAGGAACAGGTCAGTGAAGGACTTAGTCTATCTGCAGCAGTGCTTCTCAATCATTTCAGTGTGACGGATCAGCCAGAGCTATTCACATGGCTGCATCTACGGGTACCCAACTTATAGTTCAAGTAGTTTGATCATTAGTTTTGTCTTAAATGTTTATGCGTTGAACTAAATAATCTCTAAAGATTAAATATGACAGTTTTACATACTCCTTGCCTGTCTTTGAACCATCTTACTTCCTATTTTATTTTTTAAAAAGTAATGAAGGTGAAAGTAATGACCATAATAATGAATACAAACATTACATGTCAATAAGCATACGATTTTACTTTCCGTTCAGATATGAACCACACCAATGTGTTTCCAGATTTTTTGTTAGAGAGGATACGAGTGTGACGTCACTTAATACATTCCAGGCCTCTTCCTATACTCTCTAAAGCAGAACACACACACACACGCTCACATTAACCCTCAATTGGACAAAACAACTTCAGCATTGATGTTAAGTAATTGTCCTATAGTTTTTACCCCACAGACACACACACAAACAAGTAAATGTATCAATTCTTTATGAGAAACATATAGATAACTGATAACAATATCCCAACAGTAGCATCTCTCATATTCTTCTTATCGTTTACTTAATTTCAAAAGTCCACCACCCACTGTGACGTACCACACACTGGCCACCGATTTACGACTAGGACCAAACTTGATCTCCTAGTCCGCTGTGTCACAATTATGGTGTGACGTCCGCTATACTCCTCGACCATCCAACTGTCAGTGGTCAGGATTTGATCTCGCCATTTATGGCCGTTCAGTCGCCCCTCTGTCATATTAGCTTAAAAACAACAACTGAATCTCCTCTCAATGTTGTCAAATTTTGGCAACACATTCAATAAATTCTGTTTCTCTTGAAATATAACATTAAAATTATAGTTTAATATATTTTATGTATAATATATAGGTCTGTATAAATATATCTACACGTATATAAGACATTCTCAGTGTGTGTCCTGTTGACTGGTCGTAAATCTTATGACAATTTTACATCTGCGAGAGACGCACGTACTGTTGCTCCCTGACAGAACCACTATTACAGAGTTAAGAGCCAATCCAATTGGTGTATATGTCTTTTATCTCCAGATCTCATCCGTAGATGTCCATTCAATCTTGTCTATCGTACCAGTTTTCTGGTCAGGACCAGCGCTTCGGTAACAAAAAAAAAGTATATACTGGTTGTTGACTTTTCCGAAGAACCCAAAGCTGACAACCCAGTTAGAACTTGTCCAGCCTGCTCAACCCGCCGCTGTGCGCCCGGTTGAGAGGGGACTTCTAAGGCCGCCAACCAACCTGTGCGGTCTGTTGAGGCAAACCTCGAACCGAAACCTTTTTTTAAACATTTTAAGTATGTTTTAAGGCCAAACTACATTAATCTTAAGGTTTCTCTTATAAAAGGCCAAAACCTATCAAAGTACACAAGTACCCCATCAAGGCAAAACCTTAGTCAAACTGTACAGGTGTACTTATTAAGGCCAACACAGTTTAAACAAAAAGATGAAGAAAAAAAAATTCAACAATTTAGCGCTAGCAAGAGCTTGACCTAACAATGACGTCATGTTGCCGTTTCTTCCTCAGAGCACCTCGAGTTCACCGAGGTCTTGGGTTTCCTCTCATCACTGACCAGTTTGTTCTCTATGTGGTTGGTCGGCGTAGGCGCCACGTGGTTTCCGACCACGCTGTTGGTAGGCGACACGTGATTGGCCGCCACGGTGTTGTTGGGTACGACGTTGAGTCGGACCTTCTCCGAGTCCGTGTCGTAGTACGCCTTGACGTCCTTCATCATGACGGCACCGCCGTCGTTGCCGTTCTTGATCGGCGACCGGTTTATTATGACTGACGGCTGCTGGGTCTCTACGTTGGTGTACTGCGTGTAGCTGCTCGAGCCTCCGCTACCGCCGCGGCCGAAAAAGAGGCAGGGCAGGACCTGGCGGAACTCCTTCTTGAAGTTGTCGTTCATCCACGCATACAGGAACGGGTTGTAGATGGTCGAGCTCATGGCGATGACATGGGCGATAAAGAAGATGAGGGTGAAGTAGTACCATTCATAGAACGACGCCTCGGCGTCCCGGGTGATGTGGACCATGTTTAGTGGCATCCAGCACAGGACGAAAATCACCACCTGAAATTAAGAGGACAAAATAAAACCAAAGTTAGCATAATGATTGTACTTAGCATAATGATTGTACTTAGCATAATGATTGTACTTAGCATAATGATTGTACTTAGCATAATGATTGTACTTAGCATAATGATTGTACTTAGCATAATGATTGTACTTAGCATAATGATTGTACTTAGCATAATGATTGTACTTAGCATAATGATTGTACTTAGCATAATGAATGTACGCTTGGGCAAGCTGAACATTGGAAGAGCTTTGAGGTTATAGGCTACATTCAAATTTTTGTACAACAGTGTAGTTTGCCTGTGGTTGCCGCCTGCTTTGGCCACTTTGGTTCCAAAATCAATTTTTTTTGTTTCTAAACTCAATTCCAGTAAGTTAAGTAGCGTTATTTAAAACAGACCCAATAATATAGTTTTTAAAATAAAATGTATACTTTTACTCTGAATAATTTCTTTCCTCTCAATCCACGGTAACGCCACCCGATCCATGTTTACTTAGCCAAACCATGACAACAACAAATGATATGAAAGTGGAAATGATATTCACAAACCCAATATACTCTTTTCTCCCCGAATTTTTTTTTCGTTCTTGAATGTACCTAATAGTGAATCGGGTTGTCTAGTTTGGGCGCGCTTTTCAAACGATTTGTTTTCCATAAAGATAACCTGGACGAAGTGAAATTTCAATAAGTTATTTTAATTTTATTGACACATTTCTTCAGGCGATTATTTTTTAGCTACTTTCATTGACGTAGGAAAGAGATGCGGAGGGGGGGGGCGGTCCGGCCAGGGAGGCACTTTTATCTTTATTTGAAATGGGCAGCACTTATGGCCAACTGCAGAGTTTTATCGTGGAAAGGCGTTGACATTAACCCAGGCTACGCCACTGGCCACCTTTATTTCAATGTGTCTAGTGTACTTCAACTTCTTTGAGCAAATATGTCTCTATAGAATCCTGACATCCTAGATAGCACCTGACATCCTGCCAAGCACCCGACATCCCAGAGAGCACCTGACGTCAAATAGAGCACCTGACATCATAGAGAGCATATGACATCGTAGAAAGTAGCTTACACAGCTTTTTCTGGCGATCCTTTAGATCAAGGGTCAATAAACTTTGTTCAGGGCGGGACGGATATCGGAAAAATGACGAGCGTGGGCCGGGTAATCATTCTGTACAATACTTGTAAGCCAGAACGAAAGCTCTGGAAAAAAGACGAACAACTAAATTTAGTATTCCATGTTAATCATGGGTGAGTGGCGTGCAATGCAAAAAAGCAAATACAACCACGTCTTTATTTACTAAAAAAAAAAGGTAGCAAAGAAGACGACGTTAGAAAAAAGATATTTACATCAGACCTAGTGCGCACATATTCGAATCTAACAAGCTAACCAGCAAAAAAGGTTAGTCAGATTTGTGAAACTGACGTTTGGCTTTCAAGCTATCAGCAATGTTTGGTTTGGAATTGATGCATCCAATTAAAAGAATTGTTTTCAAATGTTCATCAGTCCCTCTCGTTCGATGTGTTGACGTCACATACTTTATTTTTAAAAATGTTTGCTCACAGACATAAGTTGTTCCATGCATGTTGCAAACGGATGCCAACTCTTCCGTTATCTGAAAGTTCAAATTGACTCCACAAATAAACACGAGGAGTTGTAAGAGATCAGTAGACGCATTCAGTGCCAGAGAATACCACAGCAAATACACTTCTGCAAAACAAATTGACCGCAGATTGTATTACAAACCTCGGTCATCTACTTTTAGTAGTTAGCTGTAACTTTTTTGACGCCAGCTTAACTCGATCCCACTATGCACCGCGCTGCAAGTAGTTATCGTATTCATTTTACATACTCTATGTTTATTTATTTACTATTAAGATACCGTATCGTATGATTTTGAGACGATATTGTACGATTTAAGAGTTCGAGGGTAAAAATGTCTGTAATAAGCAAGATAATCTAGATACAATAATTTGAAATTGAAAATGGTAAATTAAGGTGCATAGCAGTCAGGAGGTCTCCACACGTGTGAACATCGCTTGATATTCGAAACAAAATATTGACATTTAAATAGTATCACAACGTCTCGTGTTCCATACGTTTTATCAAGCACCATCGGCGGGCTGGATGAACTCGTCTCGCGGGCCGGATCCGCCCACGGGCGATAGTTTGGTGACCCCTGCTTTTGATGTATCTTTTTTCTTCTTTACTCAACGAAGTCTTTAAATTCATTGGTCAATAAAATACCGGCCAAAGAATCTCAGTAGGCAATGAAAAGGTGTTGTAAAACCTTAAGCTTTTGAAATTACTTGCAACAGCTTTGAAAGAAATTTAGAGATTAAGAGAGCTCTTTCAACCTTCATGTGACATGAAGTGGGTACTAAAAAAATTATGGTGTTGACTTTCACTCATGAAGCTTTCATTTTTCATTTCATTTTGCAAACGGCGTGTTTCTGTCTTGTAAGGCTGTGCTAGAAAGACAAATGAAATCAATTGGATCAGTCTTGCTGTTAACGTTGCTATGCCAGGTGTGTTGTCAATATTTCTCGGTCACTGTCCTTTTATGTCGCTGTCAGAGCAAATCTGCTAAGTGTCAGGCTCAAGTGAGGCGCGAGGGACCAACAACATTTCAGCCGTCTAAGCAGTGGCAGAGCCAGTCAGAATGACAATGATGGTTTAATGGGAGGTATTGGCAGGTGCCTTCTGAATGCCAAGGAGCCAAGTTACGCGACTTGGTGTTTAGGTAAGACAATGAAGACTCGATAATGACATTCTTACCATGGCCGTGCCCGGGGAGCTATAAAGATATGTCTTTTGGGGAAAGGGTAAAACACATTTTTCTTTACTTTTTGTGTTTTGCTTAAAGTTACAGATACAATTTTAGGTCGGTACCATCTTTTTGTTGGTATCATCATATTGGTATCGTCATTTTGTTATCGTCAATTTGGTATCGTCATTTTGTTATCGTCATTTTGTTATCGTCATATTGGTATCGTCATATTGGTATCGTCATATTGGTATCGTCATATTGGTATCGTGATATTGGTATCGTGATATTGGTATCGTCATATTGGTATCGTCATGCTTTTTCCATGCTCCAGTACATTTTCTTCTGAAAAAATTAAAACGAAATCTCAATTTTTACGACCGTAACATCATCGGACTTTGAAATGTTTGCATCATCATAAAATATACCCAGCCCTTTAGCGTCTGTGTAGTGACTTAATGTTTGTATCGTCATAAAATATACCCAGCCCTTTAGCTTCTGTTTAGTGACTTAATGTTTGCATCGTCATAAAATATACCCAGCCCTTTAGCTTCTCTTTAGTGACTTAATATTTGTATCGTCATAAAATATACCATGCCCTTTAGCTTCCATTTAGTGACTTAATGTTTGCATCGTCATAAAATATACCCAGCCCTTTAGCTTCTGTGTAGTGACTTAATGTTTGCATCGTCATAAAATATACCCTGCCCTTTAGCTTCTGTGTAGTGACTTAATGTTTGCATTGTCATAAAATATACCCAGCCCTTTAGCTTCCGTTTAGTAACTTAATGTTTGTATCATGGTAAAATTTACCTTTCAGCGTGCCTTTATTGACTTAATGCTTGCAGATTTAAAATCATAGAATTGCGTCCCCTCCTCAAGCATAAAAAATATACACATCTGTAATAGAATACTATAATCCAAACACGGGCCCTTTACGATAGTCCCCTTTGGCCCACCCCATAGATACACAACTGTAACCGTTTTCAACGCTCATGTTTTATATAAACGTTTGATAAAATGTTGCCCCTCCACTCTCTCTCATCACTCACTCTCTCATCACTCACTCTCTCATCACTCACTCTCTCTCTCTCACTCTCTCTCATCACTCACTCTCTCACTCACTCACTCTCTCACTCTCTCTCATCACTCACTCACCCACTCTCTCACTCACTCACTCTCTCACACACACGCACAAACACACATACAACCACACACACTCAGCCATACAAATAAACACTTCTTGACCTGAACCATTAAGTTGCCAGTTGTTACGACCTTGCCAAATTCGTTAACTATCGTTACAACGGGTTTACATTTTAACCTATAAATAGATACACACTACAAACTACATTAACATAATGGACAGGTCCCTGGTGACCCAAACTACATTTCAGAACGGACATTGCATTGGTGACAAAAACTACATTAACATAATGGACAGTGCCCTGGTGACCCAAACTAGATTAACATAATTGGCAGTGCCTAGGTGACCCAAACTACATTATCAGAATGGACAGTGCCTAGGTGACCCAAAGAACATTAACATAATGGGCAATGCCTTGGTGACCAATGTCATCAAAATGATCGACAAGCAATCTCTGCCCCATCTGTGCCCCATCTCTGCCACCAGCAACATCTCTACACTTTTTCTAAAATAAAAAAAACCCTCAACACGTCAGCATTCAGCGTCGCGTCAAGCACAACACGTCTTCTCACTACATTCGCCCTGTGTTTAAACACTACATTATGTAAACACATTGTCCTAATGTCCATCTCTAGTGATAAACTATCATCGAGTGACACTAGGGTATGTATTACGTAACATCACCCAAACCAATTCCCTCAGAGCTTCCAATTTGTTCCCCCCCCCCCCCCTAAACCCGTGACAAGACACATGGGTCAAAAGAAGGAAAGAAAAAAAAATATTTTATAACAAAAAAATAAAGTTTCCAGTAAATTCGAGAGCAGTTATACAGGGACAGGTACTATATTCACGCATTGCGTCACAACCGGTAATGACATTTGGGAATACCCGTTTCCCTGTGATAGGTTTGTCAGAACTTTGCGGAGTCCTAGAAACACTCGTTTATCTTGCAATTGTCTTCACTCAAGGGGGCCACCAGTGTCTTCATATGTGTGTCTGTGTGTTTGTGTCACCATAAGAATGAACTCTGCGATGCCATAGAACTGAAGTAATATTTCTTCCTTGGCTTAGAGGCTAAAACAGACGGTCAGTATCGAAAATATTATTTATAAAATCCAGTGGTATCGATCTCAAGAATGGATTGATCATATCTCTGTCTCTCTCTGTCTTTTCTTTCTATGTTCTTCTCTCCCTATCTCTCTCTCTCTTCCTCTCTCTCTCTCTTACTCCCCTCTCCGTGATTCATCTTTTCCTTTCCTCTATTTTGGAGCGTAACATTTAGGATATTGGCTAGTGTGATTAATCACTAGGGAATGGTGGTCGTGTGATGAGAATAAGTTCTCAATGATTTTGGGGAAGGGAGCGAGATGTGGAGGGTTAAAAGGGAAAATAGTTGTGCCATTAGTGGTAAGATTAGAGGGTGGGTGAGTAGTACGTGATCATGTGTTAGTGTGGAAACCTAATGTGATTTTTATGTTAAAATATTAAGTGTTCATGGTAATTTAGTGTTAAAATATAATGTGTTAAAATGAAAGTTGGTGCGCGGTGCTGCCTCGAATATCAAAAAAGTATTACATTATCCAACGCCTCAAATTGTGTTTATTTTCAAACAATATTTTATATTGAAATGCTTTCTTTCAGCAAACACATTAAAATGCTTTCTTTCAGCAAACACATTTAAATGCTTTCAGCAAACACATTGAAATGCTTTCAGCAAACACATCGAAATGCTTTCTCCAGGGTTGATTTGATCAACAACAATATCTCCAGGGTTGATTTGATCAACTACAATATCTCAAGAGTTGATTTGATCAACTACAATTTTCTCCAGGGTTGATGTGATCAACTACAATATCTCCAGGGTTGATTTGATCAACTACAATATGTCCACTGTTGATTTGATCAACTACAATATCTCCAGGGTTGATTTGATCAACTACAATATCTCCAGGGTTGATTTGATCAACTACAATTTTCTACAGGGTTGATTTGATCAAATACAATATCTCCAGGGTTGCTTTGATCAACTACAATATCTCCAGGGTTGATTTGATCAACTACAATATCTCCAGGGTTGATTTCATCAACTACAATATCTCCAGGGTTGATTTGATCAACTACAATATCTCCAGGGTTGCTTTGATCAACTACAATATCTCCAGGGTTGATTTGATCAACTACAATATCTCCAGGGTTGCTTTGATCAACTACAATATCTCAAGGGTTGATTTGATCAACTACAATTTTCTCCAGGGTTGATGTGATCAACTACAATATCTCCAGGGTTGATTTGATCAACTAAAATATCTCCAGGGTTGATTTGATCAACTACAATATCTCAAGGGTTGATTTGATCAACTACAATTTTCTCCAGGGTTGATTTGATCAACTACAATATCTCCAGGGTTGATTTGATCAACTAAAATATCTCCAGGGTTGATTGCATCAACTACAATATCTCCAGCGTTGATTTGATCAACTACAATATCTCCAGGGTTGATTTGATCAACTACAATATCTCCAGGGTTGCTTTGATCAACTACAATATCTCCAGGGTTGATTTGATCAACTACAATATCTCCAGGGTTGATTTGATCAACTACAATATCTCCAGGGTTGATTTGATCAACTACAATATCTCCAGGGTTGATTTGATCAACTACAATTTTCTACAGGGTTGATTTGATCAACTACAATATCTCCAGGGTTGATTTGATCAACTACAATATCTCCAGGGTTGATTTCATCAACTACAATATCTCCAGGGTTGATTTGATCAACTACAATATCTCCAGGGTTGATTTGATCAACTACAATATCTCCAGGTTTGCTTTGATCAACTACAATATCTCCAGGGTTGATTTGATCAACTACAATATCTCCAGGGTTGATTTCATCAACTACAATATCTCCAGCGTTGATTTGATCAACTACAATATCTCCAGGGTTGATTTGATCAACTAAAATATCTCCAGGGTTGATTTGATCAACTACAATATCTCCAGGGTTGATTTGATCAACTACAATATCTCCAGGGTTGATTTGATCACCTACAATATCTCCAGTGTTGATTTGATCAACTACAATATCTCCAGGGTTGATTTGATCAACTACAATATCTCCAGGGTTGATTTGATCAACTACAATATCTCCAGGGTTGATTTGATCAACTACAATATCTCCAGGGTTGATTTGATCAACTACAATATCTCCAGGGTTGATTTGATCAACTACAATTTTCTACAGGGTTGATTTGATCAACTACAATATCTCCAGGGTTGATTTGATCAACTACAATATCTCCAGGGTTGATTTCATCAACTACAATATCTCCAGGGTTGATTTGATCAACTACAATATCTCCAGGGTTGATTTGATCAACTACAATATCTCCAGGTTTGCTTTGATCAACTACAATATCTCCAGGGTTGATTTGATCAACTACAATATCTCCAGGGTTGATTTGATCAACTACAATATCTCCAGGGTTGATTTGATCACCTACAATATCTCCAGTGTTGATTTGATCAACTACAATATCTCCAGGGTTGATTTGATCAACTACAATATCTCCAGGGTTGATTTGATCAACTACAATATCTCCATGGTTGATTTGATCAACTACAATATCTCCAGGGTTAATTTGATCAACTACAATATCTCCAGGGTTGATTTGATCAACTACAATTTTCTACAGGGTTGATTTGATCAACTACAATATCTCCAGGGTTGATTTGATCAACTACAATATCTCCAGGGTTGATTTCATCAACTACAATATCTCCAGGGTTGATTTGATCAACTACAATATCTCCAGGGTTGATTTGATCAACTACAATATCTCCAGGTTTGCTTTGATCAACTACAATATCTCCAGGGTTGATTTGATCAACTACAATATCTCCAGGGTTGATTTCATCCACTACAATATCTCCAGCGTTGATTTGATCAACTACAATATCTCCAGGGTTGATTTGATCAACTACAATATCTCCAGGGTTGATTTGATCAACTACAATATCTCCAGGGTTGATTTGATCAACTACAATATCTCCAGGGTTGATTTGATCACCTACAATATCTCCAGTGTTGATTTGATCAACTACAATATCTCCAGGGTTGATTTGATCAACTACAATATCTCCAGGGTTGATTTGATCAACTACAATATCTCCAGGGTTGATTTGATCAACTACAATATCTCCAGGGTTGATTTGATCAACTACAATATCTCCAGGGTTGATTTGATCAACTACAATATCTCCAGGGTTGATTTGATCAACTACAATATCTCCAGGGTTGATTTGATCAACTACAATATCTCCAGGGTTGATTTGATCAACTACAATATCTCCAGGGTTGATTTGATCAACTACAATATCTCCAGGGTTGATTTGATCAACTACAATATCTCCAGGGTTGATTTGATCAACTACAATATCTCCAGGGTTGATTTGATCAACTACAATATCTCCAGGGTTGATTTGATCAACTACAATATCTCCAGGGTTGATTTGATCAACTACAATATCTCCAGGGTTGATTTGATCAACTACAATATCTCCAGGGTTGATTTGATCAACTACAATATCTCCAGGGTTGATTTGATCAACTACAATATCTCCAGGGTTGATTTGATCAACTACAATATCTCCAGGGTTGATTTGATCAACTACAATATCTCCAGGGTTGATTTGATCAACTACAATATCTCCAGGGTTGTTTTGATCAACTACAATATCTCCAGGGTTGATTTGATCAACTACAATATCTCCAGGGTTGATTTGATCAACTACAATATCTCCAGGGTTGATTTGATCAACTACAATATCTCAAGGGTTGATTTGATCAACTACAATATCTCCAGGGTTGATTTGATCAACTACAATATCTCCAGGGTTGATTTGATCAACTACAATATCTCCAGGGTTGATTTGATCAACTACAATATCTCCAGGGTTGATTTGATCAACTACAATATCTCCAGGGTTGATTTGATCAACTACAATATCTCCAGGGTTGATTTGATCAACTACAATATCTCCAGGGTTGATTTGATCAACTACAATATCTCCAGGGTTGATTTGATCAACTACAATATCTCCAGGGTTGATTTGATCAACTACAATATCTCCAGGGTTGATTTGATCAACTACAATATCTCCAGGGTTGATTTGATCAACTACAATATCTCCAGGGTTGATTTGATCAACTACAATATCTCCAGGGTTGATTTGATCAACTACAATATCTCCAGGGTTGATTTGATCAACTACAATATCTCCAGGGTTGATTTGATCAACTACAATATCTCCAGGGTTGATTTGATCAACTACAATATCTCCAGGGTTGATTTGATCAACTACAATATCTCCAGGGTTGATTTGATCAACTACAATATCTCCAGGGTTGATTTGATCAACTACAATATCTCCAGGGTTGATTTGATCAACTACAATATCTCCAGGGTTGATTTGATCAACTACAATATCTCCAGGGTTGATTTGATCAACTACAATATCTCCAGGGTTGATTTGATCAACTACAATATCTCAAGGGTTGATTTGATCAACTACAATATCTCCAGGGTTGATTTGATCAACTACAATATCTCCAGGGTTGATTTGATCAACTACAATATCTCCAGGGTTGATTTGATCAACTACAATATCTCCAGGGTTGATTTGATCAACTACAATATCTCCAGGGTTGATTTGATCAACTACAATATCTCCAGGGTTGATTTGATCAACTACAATATCTCCAGGGTTGATTTGATCAACTACAATATCTCCAGGGTTGCTTTGATCAACTACAACATCTCCAGGGTTGATTTGATCAACTACAATATCTCCAGGTCTTATTCGTTCAGCTTTGTTTCTTTTGTGGTTTTTTAAAACGTTCATGTATTTGTTTTTAAGCCCATTAGTTTTAATGTGAATCATTATGCCAATCGTAAGCAAATAAAAATGAAATTAGGGCTTGTGGATCTTTCTTTGATGCCAGTTCAATAAACAGTGTCTGCTTATGAAGGTATTCAGTAACCAGCATTGTCCGCTGGGGCGTAGCTCAGGTAAGTTCCGGCGAGGGCGGGCAATTATTTTTCCGCCACTCCACTTCCATTTGGCCTCAAATGCCTCATCTTCATAGAGAGAAAAAAAAAAAGACCCGACCGCACCCTTCTCAACCCCAATTTCTACGCCGCGGCATTTCCGCCATTTAAAAACTAAAAATGCATCGATGTCTTTCCACGTCTCCCAATTCAATTATTTGACGAAATGAATTTTCCAATCTGGTCCGATCTGTTCACCAATATTCAATAATGGACATTTACTCTAAAGAGCATTGCGTCTCATATTCCAAGATGCCGTGCTTTCAATCAGTTTGGAGTGATGAACATCTAAAGTGTATGTAAAGTCATTGAAAGGACACGCTGACTAAATGGATTATTACCGCCAGGGGTGAGAAAGGATATCCGAAATGATGAAAAAGAGGCTACATTAAAAGATCATGGTACAAGTAATTAATCTGAAATCTGTAAGATAAATCAAATAAGATAAGATACTCAATGTTTATTTATAGGTGCCAAAAGCACCAAAATAATTAACAAAGAAATAAATAATAGGGATGGAAAGAAAGAGGAAAAAAATAAATTAATAAAAGTCACAGTAAAAGGAAAGAAAGAAATGAAGAAAGAAAGCGAGAGAGAAAAGGTAAGAAAGAAGAAACGAAGAAACAAAGAGATAAAGTAATACAGTACGAAAGAAGGAAAAAAAGTAATTAAGGAAGAAAGAAAGAAAGAAAGAAAGAGTGAGATTGAGAGAGAAAAAGAAAAATAGTGGAGAACAGAGAAGAAAAGAGAGGGAGAAAGGAAGGAAGTGGAAGAATGAAAGGAAATAAAGTAATCGAAAACGAAAGATATAAAGAATGAATGTGAGAAAAATGTAAAAGAGAGAAAGAAAGAACGAAGGAAAGGACAAAAAAGTATGAAAGAAAGAAGGCGAAAAGGAAAGGAAGAAACAATGAAGGAAAGAAAAAAAGTAAGAAAGAGAAAACAAAAGAAAGAAATAATGAAGCAAAGAAAGGGAAAACAAACGGAAGAGGGAAAGAGTGAGACTGAGAGAGCGAAAGAAAATTGGTAGAACGCAGAAAAAAAAGAGAGAAAGAAAGGGGAAGAAAGGGAGGAAAAAAGGTACGAGAGAAAGAAGGCTACTAATTATATAAGGGCGTCTATCAAGAAACTGGAACATGAGAGGTCAAAAATCGTGAGTTAAAAGGGCATTATGATCCAGGCAAATAATAAACTCCAGCTTTGTATAGAGTACTCTCGGATTATTGAGGATTCCTAACATACAATCATGAAAACACATTGCTTATTATATGTAGAAAGCCGAGGTGCAATCTGGGTAAACTGTAAAACGAGCAAACTGCTTCAGTCTCCGTTTTCATGTAATTGAGACTAAATGTATTTTAAAATGAGACTTAAAATCTTTATCGCAGTTTTACCCTTTTATAATACGTAGAAAATAGATCTTGCTTAAAAATGTATTCAGCAAATACCTAGACATATGTTATCGAACTTGGTAGAAGATTGAATTTTTATTTCACTCCCGGGTTTGGTCTCAAGATGTAAAGTCTTTAGGATACAACCAGCAATCAGTCAACTAGATTTGTAGTGCAATAAATGACAAACTGACATTGTGGGATACAACTAACAAGCATATTTGTAGTGAAATAAATGACAAACTCACATTGTAGGATACAACCATCAATCAGTCTACTAAACTTGTAGTGCAATAAATGACAAACTCACGTTGATTTACTTTAGAAGTTGTCTTGACTACCATTTGTCCTTTCCCCCCACTTTTTTCTCCCGCTCAAAAAAATAATAAATAGAGCAGTACCTGGAATATCGCAACGTTACGTTCCGAGACGCCCCCCTGCCTCCACCGTGAAATGCTGAAATCCGTGAAGCATGATTTAAATATATGTTTATAATAAATCCTTCACATAATCTTTATTATTAAAATTATATTTCGATTATTTTTAATTTTATAGACCACAAAATGATAAGTTTTACGCAAATAGTTAAAATAATCATTTTATTGAAATAAATAGAGTGTCTATCGCAAAAATCCCGCTAAATAGTCAGAAATACCCATAACGTATTCAAGGAGAAAAGCTGTAGTGAGGTATAACTTTACAGAAATAAAATAAAACGTACTATATTGTATACACAAGAGACTAAATGTCCTCATCCCACCCCATTTTTTACCCCCCCCCTTTCCCCCCCCCCCCCCCCCCCATGTACGCCACACTTTGGGAAACAGCCTCGTAATGATATGATGCATCCAAAAAATATCTCGGCACGGAACATGAGGCTTCCAATCAGCTGCACTTTATTTTTCATTACGAACGATTTCTTGAGTAGCATTGAAAGACATGATAACTAATGAACCCATGTCATCTGCTAAAGATTAATCGACTGTATGACCTTCCGCCAGTTGTAACATTGAGAGTCAAACTAATAAAAAAAATTTGCGGTTAGACATTCTTAAGAGATTCTAAGCGTCACTGAAGATCAGACTGCGACTAAACTTGCGTTTCCCTTTGTTTAATGCAGGGTGTTATTGCTTTATAAAACACCGTTACATTTAATTGGTTTCTTTTTGGTGTGTTTACTTCTGGTAGAATGGTTTAGCTGCAAGGAGTCACCAATAGGATTTCTTATTTCACCAAGGGTTTTATTTATCCCCGTAAAAAGGGATACAATTAATTCAATTAAAATACACTTTGTATCATGTAACTAAATATGTAGTTACGATAACGCTGAACAATCTAGATTTAATAGGTTTTCATTATTCTATTAAAGCCGTTTTTCTACTTATCGCGGTAAGGGTCACTTTGCCTCAATATAAATGTGGTCGTGGCTTGAAAACGCCTGAAGACCAGTGTAGTAAAGCTACTGAGTTCAATAATTCAGCGCAGATCTTTAATAAGATTTTAATTGTTTTGGCTTATAACAACAATGTGTGAACATCTTTGACTATTTGCTTTCTTTTACTTTTATTTTAACACCCGGAAGTTCCAGGGACGGGAACATTTCCCAGGGAGTCTTTTTGATTTCACCAAAAGTCGTTCGGAATCCCGGAATCCCGTGTGACTAAACCCTTCATGCTTTCCACAGCGATGGGCATCATCAATCAGGCACTGTTAAAAAGGGGCGGGGTTTGTAGTGGTAGTTGAAACATCCTACGGGTTCGGAGTACTAGCACATAAGCTTCTGGCACATAAATGTCGTCAGCATGCAATGGTCCAAGTATTGAAACGTCATAGGCAAGGCTTTTAAATCAAGATATTATGATTAAAGTTGGACCACAAAGCCAATATAATGTACATACGTCACTTTGTAAGGTCTTAATAAGAGACAGCTCAAGAGGGAATTTTGTATATTCTCGTGTACAGTACGAATGTGCACCATCTATAAATAGAATACGAAAGTGACAAAAAGTGCGTAAATCTCAGTGTTCAATTTTCAGTGGACTTAAATGTTTGTACCCCACTTAAGATGAGCTTTTTTTAAGGATAGTAGCCATGGTCATTGATGACTTCGTTATAAATTGTAATATATAAGTTGTATGATATAAAATGATGACTTAAAATTATATATTTTGGCGTTCCCTTTATAACTTACAAAGAAAAAGGACAAGTGTTCATTAAATTAATCAAAATTTACACCTATTGGAGCGTCGTACATACCAACCAAGTAACAAGATCGAAAGACGCCAATTACTTCTATCAGTCACACAAAATGTAGTGTGACAAACGTTTGTGTAAACTTCTGTTAAGAAGTTATTTTAGAAAATCAAAAAGCTTTCTCCGTTGTCTAATTCAACAGCAAACTTTCTTTAAGAATGATATAATCGGATGCAGCCATTGAAACAGTTGCCGCCATCGTCTTTTATGGGTTGAATTTTTTAATCCCCCTCCATTTCTTTTCTTTAAAAGCTTATGTTACGTTTGTATTTTAAAAATGGCCTAAAACATTAGTATCCTTAATATCCTTCAAGTCGTAGATTTAATGACGTCTGTGGCATCATAAATATCATTACGGCCTTAGATTGAATGACGTCAGTGACATCATAAATATCATCCCAGCCTTAGATTGAATGACGTCAGTGACATCATAAATATCATCCCAGCCTTAGATTGAATGACGTCAGTGACATCATAAATATCATCCCAGCCTTAGATTGAATGACGTCAGTGACATCATAAATATCATCCCAGCCTTAGATTGAATGACGTCAGTGACATCATAAATATCATTCCAGCCTTAGATTGAATGACGTCAGTGACATCATAAATATCATCCCAGCCTTAGATTGAATGACGTCAGTGACATCATAAATATCATTCCAGCCTTAGATTGAATGACGTCAGTGACATCATAAATATCATCCCAGCCTTAGATTGAATGACGTCAGTGACATCATAAATATCATCCCAGCCTTAGATTGAATGACGTCAGTGACATCATAAATATCATCCCAGCCTTAGATTGAATGACGTCAGTGACATCATAAATATCATCCCAGCCTTAGATTGAATGACGTCAGTGACATCATAAATATCATCCCAGCCTTAGATTGAATGACGTCAGTGACATCATAAATATCATCCCAGCCTTAGATTGAATGACGTCAGTGACATCATAAATATCATTCCAGCCTTAGATTGAATGACGTCAGTGACATCATAAATATCATCCCAGCCTTAGATTGAATGACGTCAGTGACATCATAAATATCATCCCAGCCTTAGATTGAATGACGTCAGTGACATCATAAATATCATCCCAGCCTTAGATTGAATGACGTCAGTGACATCATAAATATCATCCCAGCCTTAGATTGAATGACGTCTGTGACATCATAAATATCGTCCCAGCCTAACGTCATGTGGAGTCCAACAATCACTGTAAACAAAAGTGGTTTTAAGTCTATTTTGTACACGGAGTTTCGGATAATCTTGGTCATCTTAAGAAAACGCCCCCCCCCCTTTTTTTTTTAACCTATATTCATGAAAACATATCGGTAAATATATCCCTCTCTCTCTCTCTCGCTGTCTGCTCCTTTTCATCCTGTCTATTCCACTCTCTTCCGCCCTCCTCTCCTTATATCTATTCTTCGCTTCTCCTTATCTGCTCTCACGTACTCTCTCTCTCCTCTCTCACTCTTACTCACTCTCTCTCTCTCCTCTCTCACTCTTACTCACTCTCTCTCTCTCCTCTCTCACTCTTACTCACTCTCTCTCTCTCCTCTCTCACTCTCTCTCTCCTGTCTGTCACTCTCTCTCTCCTCTCTCACTCTTACTCACTCTCTCTCTCTCCTCTCTCACTCTTACTCACTCTCTCTCTCTCCTCTCTCACTCTCTCTCTCCTGTCTGTCACTCTCTCTCTCCTGTCTGTCACTCTCTCTCTCCTCTCTCACTCTCTCTCTCCTCTCTCACTCTCTCTCTCCTGTCTGTCACTCTCTCTCTCCTCTCTCACTCTTACTCACTCTCTCTCTCCTCTCTCACTCTTACTCACTCTCTCTCTCTCCTCTCTCACTCTCTCTCTCCTGTCTGTCACTCTCTCTCTCCTGTCTGTCACACTCTCTCTCTCTCTCTCTCTCTCCTGTCTGTCACTCTCTCTCTCCTGTCACTCTCTCTCTCCTGTCTGTCACACTCTCTCTCTCTCTCTCTCTCTCACGCTCTCGTAGAGTAACTCATTTCCTAAGGGCGCAGGCCTTTTAGTTGTTATTTTGACGCTCTTCACTTTAAAATAATTTATCATCGACCGTTTATCGGGAAATTTGTCAGGGATGTTAAAAGCTTTTTAATACTCCTTTTACTATTATTTGTTTTACCCGCCTCCATTTATTCTCGATTTGTCTTTTTTGTGTTGCTTGGTCAAGTTTTTTTTTTTTTTTATTATCTTATAAGCCGCCTGACGTAAAATTAAATTCCCAATATCGATTCCAAGAAAACGGGAAAGATATTCATTAATATTTCACCAACAAACAAAAAAAAAGAAAAAAAAAGAAATACAACTGACTTTGGTATTTGTTCAAAGATGAATCACGAATATTCTTGACTTTTGTTTACAGTGATTGTTGGACTCCACATGTACGTTAACACTGTGGATTTTGTTTCTTAGATTCTCAACCGTTTAGTAGGCTGTTGAATTAAGAGGCGCCAGCTTTCTGAGACCCCGAGCAACTAGTTGTCATAGAAAGGTGTCAACCTGCTTCATTATCACGGGGTTGGTGCTTGTTCCAGTATATTTTCTGATGGCAATTATACAACCCCCCACCCAAACAACACATTATCGGCAGGCGTTATCGGCTGACAGGTTAGTAACATAGCAACCAGTAGGAAAACAAAACGGTCACCAAAAAAAAATTAATTCTATATCAGTTGACTTATTTACAATTTGAATTATTAGTTGTATTCAATACAAGCCATATTTTGTAGATCGAGGATTAAAATTAGTGAAATAAATTTCAAGTTTGATTTTAATGGAGTGGGCAAGACGAGAAAACAGTTTAGAATATAAAAGAACAAGTTATAAGGATGCTTCAAATAGAAAGACAGGACAAAAGAAGAAATCACGAAAAATATAAAGTATTTTTTTTTTAAACCTAACTGTTCACCATACTCGTGCATTGCCGGAAGTCGTATTTTACAAAAGCAAAATTACAGGAACTAAAATACATTTTGTATTATTACTGTGAAAAATAAGAATTTAGACGGACAAACATATTTCGGAAATAAGTAAAATATCTGAAATAATAAAATATATTCTCTCTTACCAGAGATCCTCCATTACGATGTATTTCTGATTTTGTATATAATGCCCTGTCTTTATCTTTCAAGCTTCCGTAAACCTTGTTCTTCTATTTCCTTCACACAGGTTTGACCCAGGCATTTACTAAACACATTAGAGGAACAGTGATTTAACACTTTAGAGAGCAGTGACTTAACCCTTTAGAGGAGCAGTGCCTTTACACTTTAGAAGAGCAGTGACTTAACCCCTTAGAGGAGCAGTGACCTAACCCCTTTGAGGAGCACTGACTTAACCCTTAGAGGAGCAGTGACTTAACCCCTTAGAAGAGCAGTGACTTAACCCCTTAGATGAGCAGTGACTTAACCCTTAGAGGAGCAGTGACTTAACCCCTTAGAAGAGCAGTGACTTAACCCCTTAGAGGAGCAGTGACTTAACCCCTTAGAGGAGCAGTGACTTAACCCCTTAGAAGAGCAGTGACTTAACCCTTAGAGGAGCAGTGACTTAACCCCTTAGAGGAGCAGTGACTTAACCACTTAGAGGAGCAGTGACTTAACCCCTTAGAGGAGCTGTGACTTAACCCCTTAGAGGAGCAGTGACTTAACCCCTTAGAGGAGCAGTGACTTAACCCCTTAGAGGAGCAGTGACTTAAACTTAGTGGTATACAAGAATGAAAACCAAACTTGTTATTATTTAACTTGTACGTTTCAATTTGTTTGCATGTCTGATATTAGTAAATTTGTAGTTTTAGAAAAAAGCTGAGTCCCTTCTCATAATGAGCCACATGTAGGGACAGATTGCTGAACGTTGTGCTAGCACATAATGATAAATATGAACAAACGTTATGAAATAGTTTTGTCTGCTTAGTGCAACAAGGTGTGCTATCCCTGTCAGAAGGAGATTGAAAATATCAGCAAATCTCAGTGGATTCTCAACATAGATTGTCAACATAGATTCTTAACATAGATTCTCAACATAGATTCTCAACATAGATTCTCAACATAGATTCTCAACATAGATCAACATAGATTCTTAACATAGATTCTAAACATAGATTCTCAACATATATTCTCAAAATAGATTCTCAACATAGATTCTCAACATAGATTGTCAACATAGATTCTTAACATAGATTCTCAACATAGATTCTCAACATAGATTTTCAACATAGATTCTCAACATAGATCAACATAGATGCTTAACATAGATTCTCAACATAGATTCTCTAAATATATTCTCAAAATAGATTCTCAACATACATTCTCAACATAGATTCTCCACTCAGCTTTGTGGCTGCAACACATCCTTAGTGTGAAAATGCCTGTAACAATTTCATTGATTTTTATTTCTACTTCTTTATTTTAAAAAAAAAAGAATAGTTTAATCTTTTTTTTTTCTACTTCCTTACTGAAGCTTTCATTCGCTAGATGTCCGTACCAACACGTCTTTTAATTACGTCAGACGGAAGTGTCTATAAAGCCGGATATTTATTATACTCCGGTGACGTTTTTCTTTAGTAGGCGCGTCCTTTTAATACAGGCTCAACGCTGCAGAACTTGACCAGGCTGACAACAAATTCTTAGCATTATCGCGCTCATCTACAACTTGCCACAGTCACTATGGTAACGAAAATCGATCAGCTCCGCCAGCAGGCCAATGCAGGTCCGAGTGGTTTCATTTTGATATTGTGTTTGTTGGCTTTGTTATAGTGATCGTTAGAGCGATTGTTGTTTGCGTTATAGTGTTAGCCATTATGTTTTCTGTTTTTGCTTTGTTAAATAGTGATAATTTTTAGTGATTTTTTTTTATAGTGATATAATTTTAGTCATAGTGGTTGTCGCTTGTTTGCCAGGGTTGTTGGTTATAAGTTTATTGTTAGTTGGTTGTGCTATGTTAGTGTTTTGTTATAATGTTTGTTACAGTGTTGCATGGTTGTGTTAAGTTGTCAGTTGTAGTGTTTGTTGCGTTGCAGCTGTGGTGGTTGGTATCAATGATGGATGATTTAGTTGTAGCGTGGTTGCAAAAATAACGATTTAGCTGAAAAATGTGTTGCTTAAATTTGAAATTTAAAAAGAAATACACAAAAAATAATTCTATATTACATCCCTAATGCTTTCATGAAAAATGGTTCTCTTGAATGATATAACGTTTGAATACAATAATTCAGTAAACTGTTTGCAGTGCCGCACCCAATATTGATTTCAATACATTTGACAGACCCCAGGAATAACAGTGCTAAAATAATGATAAATGAACCTGATTTTTCTGGGTTTTTCCCCACCACTTGACACAGTCTCCCGTGCCCACAGGGAGCGCACCACTGGTTAAAACCACTGTATTATAACGATAAATATACCAATGATAGCAAACTATAGTTGTCTAACCGTAAGTATTAGATCTAGCGTTACCAACGGATGGCTGCTAGTGATTACCTACTGCACGACTCACCATGGCGATAAGCATCTTGTTGGTCCTCTTCTTTCTTTTGATCTCCATCTCCTCCCTCTCCCTCGTGCGCGCCCCGCTCCCTATCTTGACCTTTGACCGTTTCTTGAGCGCGCGGGACACCATCGTGTAGCAGAACGAGATGATGCTGCACGGCACGATGTACTGCAGTACGAGGCTTGTCACTGTGAAGAACTGCCGGGCCTGGGGCTTGGGCCACTGCTCGGAGCACGAGTACGACGAGCTGTTCTTCTCCACCTCATGGTAGATGCCCAGCGGCAGCGAGATGGAGATGGAGATGATCCAGATGGCGAAGATCATGAGCACGCACATGTAGACCTTCATCCGTGGCTTGAAAGGGTAAACGATCACAAAGTAGCGGTCCACGGCGATGGCGGTGGAGGTCAGGGTCGACACGTAGACTGAGATGCAGAGGATCATTGGGACGATGTGGCATAGGGCCTTGCCGAAGATCCACGAGTTGAGGAAAAACGAGATCGGGGTGAAGGGCACGGCGAGCAGACACATCAGGATGTCCGAGATGGCGAGGTTGGTGATGAAGATGTTGGTGATGGTCTGCATGGCCTTGTTGCGCATGACGACGAACGCCACGAGGCAGTTTCCGGTGAGCCCCAGAAGAAAAATCAAAGAGTAGCAGAAGATGAAGAGACTCATGACCCATGGTATATGAACGACCTGACCGGACGTGTTGAGCGTGTTGGCCGTGGTCGTCTCGTGGGTGTGTGTGACGGGGGACGCTACTACTGCACTCGTCCCACTCATTTTTTTCACTTATTTTTTTCTATGGTGTTATTGGTTATGGGCCTTAGTCCCTTTGAGAGAGATTCGCGTCAATCTTCTCTTGGCGTTGAAGACGTTCAATGATGTATTGATCAGAGGGTCGGCTCACATCTAGGGTGAATAGAAACAGATTATCAATTAAGCATGAAGGAAAATTATAGTTTTTCAAGATGGGTACAGAATATAGAGAAAGAGTTGCAACGCAAAAAATAAAAAGAACAACGTAAAATGTGAACATTTCACAAATGGCGCAAATAAATATACATTTAGAAATCCTATAGTTTGAAACTACCAACGTTCTGAATAAAAAGCGTTTTTGGTTGTTTTATAATTTTAAAAAAAAATGTATGTTTATAGATGTATAGAAAGATAGATTTTAGGGTAGGGCGTTTATTTTCTACACATGGCAGTATTGTTGTTGACATCGAAAAGATATGTAGATACACACATCATACATATGTCATTAATAGTAAGTTTTTTAAAGCAGGACGGAAAAATGCATGGCTCCCCAAATGTCTAGAGAATTGTGTTTTTCATCTCTCCTGGTCTTATAAAAACTTCGGCCATGACATATATGGGCACTAAATTATAAGTTCTTAGTTGACTTCCAAATGTTCGTCCAGTTAATTCAGCGGTTCTCAACTTGTGGGTCGCGACCCCGTCAGGTGTCGCACGACCCTTTCACAGGGGTCGCCTAAGACCATCTAAAAAAACATACACTCTACAGTTATAAAGTATCAAGGAAAATAATTTTGTGGTTGGGGGTCGCCACAACGGGAGGAACAGTATTAAAGGGTCGCGGCATTAGAAAGGTTGAGAACCACTGAGCTAATCGAACCAAGATTCGCATTAACTATATAGCCATCAATAACATCACAAACGTTACCACCAATATGTATCTATATAACGAGGCAAGTTTGTTTAGGAACGTGAACATCTAATCAACTACTGGCCACGTATCATTACTTGCATGGTACGTCAAAAACACAACTTTAGGAAATCTTACCCTTCGTACTGGTTGGTCTTTTAGAACTCTCTTGCGTTACATTTCCACTACTGGCGTTACTCTCGATAAAGACTTAGTGTTGATAACATTAAAGAGTATTTTGTTTTTTCTGTCTTTTGTTTCAAATGAAGTTTACGGAGATGAAAACCCAAGCAGGTTGTTACAAAATGCTTTTTAGTTATATCCACATCAAACGTATCGCTTACTGCAACATCATACATTTAGACCTGCTGATGTGGTAAGATGGCTGCCAAAATAATTTTAAATGGTATTTCAAGTATTATTTCATATACCATTTCATATAGTATTTCAAGTATTATTTCATATACCATTTCATATAGTATTTCAAGTATTATTTCATATACCATTTCATATAGTATTTAAAGTATTATTTCATATACCATTTCGTATAGTATTTCAAGTATTATTTCATATATCATTTGATATAGTATTTCAAGTATTATTTTATATACCATTTCATACAGTATTTCAAGTATTATTTTATATATCATTTCATATAGTATTTCAAGTATTATTTCATATACCATTTCATATAGTATTTCATGCAGTATTGGCCTTAACTGAAGTCTGTGAGACATCCAAACCGATCTCATTGGATGTTGAATTCAAGTCGTAAGAAAATGTCACACTTGAATTTATTTCTTACTATTCAGTGATATAAAAAAATTAATACACTTTGAATGAACAACGAACACTTAGAGTTAATGTACGTTCTAAAGTACTCAATATTTGATAAGTAAAACGGAAACACATACATAAATCGTTGATATGTAAACTCCAATAATAAGCATTCCTGCATAGCCTGAGCGGATATCTCTTATGAACATTCATTTCTTTAAAGGCAACCGCTGTGCATGTACATTTATACCACACTTTTTGTGTTACACAGCTTCACCTTTTCATCGTGTCTAATTTATAACAAATTGTTGTATTAACTTTTAAGATTTAATTTTTTTTTAAAATCCTTTTTATAAAGACCAAATTAAAACACAAACACCTCGGGACTTAACCATTTCCACTTAAGCAAAGCTCAGTGTTTTTACATCACTTCTCCGTCTATTGTTCTAATTACCTTTCCCATAAAGCTGTATTCTTGCGCGCTGGGGGCTGACAACCAACCTAATGTCAAATAGTTCCTCGAGGCTGTTGTCGGTTAAAATATAGCCCCGTTACATAGTCATTCCGATGTTTTAAGTTACCACCTTTAGGTTAGCCATTAAGGTTATCCCCGTTGTCAAGACCCTTTAGCACACCGCTTTAATACACCCACTTTAGGACGCTCCCCTTTATGGACCCTTAGAGCACGTCCTTTCCTACAACACTTTGTACGCCCCCTTTAGTACACATTAAATTTAAAATCGATATCAGTCCATTATTTTAGTGTATTTTATCCATCTATGAAAGGAGACCACCTACAGCTGGAATGCCACGTCACCTCTTCACAATGACAGCAGCACAATTACTGCATCACAATGACATCAGCACAATGAAAGCAGCACGATGACAGCAGCACGATGACAGCAGCACGATGACAGCAGCATAATGACAACAGCACAATGAAACAAGCACAATGACAGCAACACAATTACAGCAGCACGATGACAGCAGTACAATTACTGCATCACAATGACAGCAGCACGATGACAGCAGCACGATGACAGCAGCATAATAACAACAGCACAATGAAACAAGCACAATGACAGCAACACAATTACAGCAGCACGATGACATCATCACAATGACAGCAGCACGATGACAGCAGCACAATTACTGCAGCACAATTACAGCACAATCACAGCACGCGTACACCATCACATGGACAGCAGAACAATGACAGCTTCACACTGACATAACAATAAGAGCCCAATGACAGCACCATGACAGAACACTGACAGCACACAAAGTGATTTGTCCCGTAGTGTTTTCTTATACTGCGCCACTATATAACATTTTACATTATAAACCACATGTCTTTGACTCTGACAGAATGAATTCCCAGCCCTTGTTCACTTCAACAAGAAAGAGACGAAATGTTGAGCCGTATGTTGAGCCCCCCCCCCCCCCCCCCCACCCCCCGAGATATGCGTCCATAACTCAAATAAACATAGGAAGAAGTGAAATCAAATAATGGATGTTTTTTGTTGTTTTTTTTATCTACATGTTGTTACCCCCCTTTCATCTGGGAGCCAACAGTTATGTCCCATAACAAAAAAGAAAAAACGAACACAATAGGAAAAAAAAGTAAACTGTGACGCGGCTCTACGTCAGTTTGTTGTCCCATCACGCTATCAGCATCACAGTCATGTGATGCGCAACATCACCAGAACCGGAAGCTCGGTGGCGCTGGTTACTGTCTTGACGATCAAGAGTCTTGCCCGTGTTTCTAATTAGTCAAAGGAAGATGTTTGCTGTCACGCTATTATAAGGAGAGCCACTGGAGATTGAGGCATTATTTGGCTGCTTCGGTCTTATGTTTCCTTTTATCGTTCAAGTGGTTGTGTAAAGAACTGTTTTATGTATATTATAGGCGGTACCTAGATTGTGGTAAGTGTAGGCAGTAGTACATTATAGTAGGTAGATTATGGTACGCGTAGGCAGTAGTAGATTTTAGTAGGTAGATTAGGTTGGGTGTAGGCAGTAGTATAAGTTTGTTGTAGGTAGCTTATGGTAGGTGTAGGCAGTAGTATAAGTTTGTTGTAGGTAGATTATGGTTGTTGTAGGCAGTAGTATAAGTTTGTTGTAGGTAGATTATGGAAGGTGTAGGCAGTAGTAGATTATAGTAGGTAGATTATGGTAGGTGTAGGCAATAGTAGATTATAGTAAGTAGATTATATTCGGTGTAGGCAGTAGTAGATTATTGTAGATAGTATGTGGTAGGTATGGTTATATTACGTCGGTAGCAGGCGCAAACCTTGAGGTACGAAGGGGTGACCATTCTAAGCCGAAATTATGTGATTTTATTTAACATATATAGATGATGACTGTGTCTGTGTTAGAAGACAAACTTTTAGTACTTCGCCCCGGGAAACAATAAGAAATGATTCGAAATTGATCGGTAAATTATACCCGGTAAATGTAGTGTTATAATGGGCAAAGGTACATTTTTGTAGGGATAGATACATTGTTTAATTCTAGGAAAAAATATCGTTTTATACAAGATGTAAATTACATGAGATGTTTGGTCGTTAAGAGAATTAAAACTATTACAATGTTCACTGACATTACAAAGGCATTTTGTCCCGTCGTATCTTCTTATACTGCACTACTATATAAAATAAAACAGCACTATATAGTGTAATGGGACTCATAGAATTATTTCTAGCTGTAGGATGATATTTTATTTATTTCCTTAAAAAAAGATCTACTCATATGACATCCGCAATGCCCAATGTTCACATGGGCGTAGATGAAGATTTTTGAAAAGGGGTTGCCAAGTATTAAGTACGTCACTACAAAGCTTGGGCATTTCAAATGTTTAAGATGATGGTAACACGAAGCAAGGCCTATATGTGGAACTTTGAATTGTTAAAAAAAGTTGCCACAAGCTGGAATTGAATGTGTATAAATATAACTGTGCTGAGATCCTAGCGTGCTTTACCGCAGTTGTCTTTCAGTTCATTTAGAAACTAATTAACATCATTGCAGTAGTAAGGTATTAGAGGAACGTGTGCAAAGATAACACGGTGGATGTGTGTCAGCTCCGGCACGCCAAGAATGCAGATGATCCCTGAAGGTAAAGGAGTCAATGCTTAGCGTGATGATGATGATAACTAATTATCGACTCTACAGTTAGACGGGGAATGCGTTGGACTTAAAGGAAGAGAGTAGAAAAAAGCGTGAATAACGCCATACAAACGCTTTGTAAACCTTCAGACAACCTTAGAGACATTAGACGTAAAAACGTCAGTTTTTTTTTCCGGTTCCCTGAACATGATGACAGGTTTTTGTCAGAAATTGTCATTTACCACGTGATCCAAGGATGTATGTGGTATTTTCTGCTTGTACACAGAAGTACGGAGCCAACCCTCGTTTTGTCATCTTCTTTCAAGCTTGATTAAAAGTGGACATCCACTCGGGAGACGGTTCATTGTCATGACTTCTTCTAGCGGCAGAGTCATTGAATTCCATTACGGCTTTCTGGCCAATGTCAAGGCCATGTTATGAAAGGAAGCAATTTATTGCAAAAATAACTTGGGATTGTTATTTAACAACCAGAGACGTAGCTGTTGTTGCAAAATAGTTTGTAAACTAAGGGTAACTGGACTCTATCCAACATTCGGACAGGGGTAATGCGTATCATTTGATTACCTTTTAAGCTGAAACTCCTGAACAGCACCATCACCTTACGAGTTAAGCTGACAAATTATTGTCAATATTTGTTGTAAGATAGAAAATATGGGTCACCACTGAATATATTATTTCGAAATCAAATGTCAAGTGGTAAAATTTCTACCCATTTTTAATAAAAACTAAATAGATATTACTCTTAAACTTCTCTTTGCCATATCATTCAGACATCATGGCAGACGTTGTGTATGCCACGGAATGCTTCTCTGCTAGGTCTTTCCGAGTCCAAGAGTTTAAATTATGGTTATTCAATTTGAGCTATTCTGTAAAAGTGGTATCCAGCAACAGTGGATTGTTAGTCAATTTGAGTTATCCTGTAAAAGTGCACGTGGTTCTCATCTTCATGTGTGAAGTTGATTTCCCATTTGTTCGTAGCCACAACAAAGAGTTACGGTTCTATTAGGCAATCAATTAAAACCATGAGAACAACACTATGTTTCAGCTTCTACTAGAAATTAACGTTGATAATGTAGATGAGAACCTTATGTTAACGTTGATAATGTAGAGGATGACGTGTTAACCTTGATAATGTAGATGATGACCTTGTGTTAACGTTGATAATGTAGAGGATGACCTTATGTTAACCTTGATAATGTAGATGAGGACCTTGTGTTATCGTTGATAATGTAGATGATGACCTTGTGTTAACCTTGATAATGTAGATGATGACCTTGTGTTAACGTTGATAATGTAGAGGATGACCTTATGTTAACCTTGATAATGTAGATGAGGACCTTGTGTTATCGTTGATAATCAGATGATGACCTTGTGTTAACCTTGATAATGTAGAGGATGACCTTGTGTTAACGTTGATAATGTTTTTTATACGTTTGCACTTTAAATTAACAAAATAATTAATTCACTTAATATGTAAAAAAACAACAATATTGTTTCAAGGAGATCAATTTATATTCACTTTTTTTTAAAATGTTAACTTCCATGCATGAAATCATTGACGTTGTCTCCATTTACCCATAAAATCATTGACGATGTCTCCATTTACCCATGAAATCACTTATGATGTCTCCATTTACACATGAAATCTTTGACGATGTCTCCATTTACCCATGAAATCACTTATGATGTCTCCATTTACCCATGAAATCACGGATGATGTCTCCATTTACACATGAAATCTTTGACGATGTCTCCATTTACCCATGAAATCACTGATGATGTCTCCATTTACACATGAAATCACAGATGATGTCTCCATTTACACATGAAATCTTTGACGATGTCTCCATTTACCCATGAAATCACTGATGATGTCTCCATTTACACATGAAATCACTGATGATGCATCCATTTACCCATGACATCATTGATGATGCCTCCATTTACTCATGAAATCACTGATGATGCCTCCATTTACCCATGAAATCATTAACGATATCTACATTAACCCATGAAATCACTGATGATGCCTCCATTTACACATGAAATCATTGATCATGCCTCCATTTACCCATGAAATCACTGATGATGTCTCCATTTACACATGAAATCACTGATGATGCATCCATTTACCCATGACATCATTGATGATGCCTCCATTTACTCATGAAATCACTGATGATGCCTCCATTTACCCATGAAATCATTAACGATATCTACATTAACCCATGAAATCACTGATGATGCCTCCATTTACACATGAAATCATTGATCATGCCTCCATTTACCCATGAAATCATTGACGATGCATCTATTTACCCATGAAATCATTGATGATGCCTCCATTTACCCATGAAATCATTGAAGGTGTCTCCATTTACCATGAAATCATTGGTGATGCCTCTATCTACCCTCCGAGCCTTCAAATGAGTCAATCACTTTAAGTGAAAACTTTTTTATTTTCAGTTAATTAATTGGATAGTTTTTCAATTTTCTGACCAGAAAATTTTCTGCATGATATTATAAGAAGTCAACCAGGCATAAGGTTACTCTCCTACTAACCGAGTCTGCAACAATCATATTATGTGAACAATATGGCAACTAAAAGTATCGATCTCTGTAAACAGTACTTGCATTGTAAATAGTACTTGCTTTTAAAATTGCTCTTTAGTGTTACAGATATGCTAGAATTATTCGCAATGGCAACATCGTCCAACATTCCATCTTCTTAAAGTGTTCCCTTTATGCGGGACAAGCGACTCGGGGCTTGAGAAACGTCGACGGACCTCGGGCCACCACTTTGAGAAGCACTGCACTACAATGATGCGGGAATTCAAACATACTTCTATCTCTTTCCTAAGCTGAAACGATTCTTAATGCCATGTGTGTAGTTTGAGAATTTGTTCATACAGCTTACATAAAAAAAAAAAATAACATTGAGAGAAGTGCAATGAGTTTTAAAAAAAGAGATATTTATTTTTATAATATGTCTAAAAAGTCGAAAATAATCAATAAAATGTTGTATAGAAAGCCCGCTAAGGGTAGAGATTATTTTTGAGGACCAGACTTCTCAATCACTTTGGACTGGCGAAACCGGACAGTGAGCCATGTATGCAGATATGTTTTCATTAAAATCTAATCAGTCTCTATCTTAAAATGTTCAAAGTTCCCTAACTCTGAGACCACCACCACCCCCCCCCCCCCGCCCTGTTTAAACAATTCAAGTAAATATTCGATTTTTCTCCAATCCAACAGTATAATTCAAAAACATTTTAGAGTTATTGTTCTCAGCTATTGGTTAAACGTAGAGACTGTGTTTAAGCTGTCTGAGAGAAATATTTAGAACACGATTTGTTGCAGTTTAGCTATTGAAACAAGACTATAAAACGCGATATACAAACCACAGGAAAGTTAGACAAAAAGCTTCGCCAGCGTATAGTTAAATGCAATGAATTTTTTATTAAGCCCATTTAACACGTGTTTTTTTTTTTGGGGGGGGGTTGGTGGGGGTGGGAGGGGGGGGGGTAAATATTAAACATCGTATGGTCTGTTCCAGCATGAACATTTGTACTCAATACTATTTGTTGACAAATATTTCGTTTTCTTAGGGCTCTATTTAAAGTCCTGTCATCTACATCTGAAACTACGAGATATACGAGGATATGAAGTGGCCTTTCATTGGGGTCTCGTGCAGTCCCCACTGTCAGTAGAAACGTGTTCAAACCTTCAACGGTTTTTAAAATTATCCGGATAACCACCCCACCGTAACCAAGCAAAAACTATTGATATTATAAAATAAATAATACATACCAGATGTATCCAAAAAATAAGGTATTTTTGCTCCAGGGATATGAACTCAAGAAAAATTAGGTCTTTTTGCTCCAGGCTTATGAACTCAAGAAAAATAAGGTCTTTTTGTTCCAGGCTTATGAACTCAAGAAAAATAAGGTCTTTTTGCTCCATTCTTATGAACTCAAGAAAAATAAGGTCTTTTTGCTCCATGCTTATGAACTCAAGAAAAATAAGGTCTTTCTGCTCCAGGCCTATGAACTCAAGAAAAATAAGGTCTTTTTGCTCCAGGGCTATGAACTCAAGAAAAATTAGGTCTTTTTGCTCCAGGCTTATGAACTCAAGAAAAATAAGGTCTTTTTGCTCCAGGCTTATGAGCTCAAGAAAAATAAGGTCTTTTTGCTTCAGGGTTATGAACTCAAGAAAGTGTCGAATGATTTAATTTCCTATAGAATTCCGACCGCATGGCTCCCAACGCAACGGGAGTAATTAATAACATGATTACTTGTTACCGTTTATGGATATGAGGATTGGGTGGCGGTTATACCCATGCCGATGATTTTAGCTACGCGGCCGTGAGAAAGCTGCTCCCAGGCAACCGTTTCGTCCCAGCTGTCCGTCCCGACCGAAAGGCTCCCTGGGCGGTGGGGGGTTAGAACACAAAACTTTCCCTCCGGAGCGGACGCAAACCCGCCCAAATCGACTGCGAACGCTTCAAACGCAGCGTTTTCGGTCGACCGGGCGTCCCCCAGGCCAGGGGAGAGGTTCCCGGCGTGCTTCCGCGTGGTCTGGTGCGGGGAAACCCGGCGTGGGCCCGCGTGGGGGTGTGACGGGGGCATTAAGAGCTCACACTAGACGGCTCACCGACACTATTTCCCATGTGACATTTTCAATTCCTTATAGAATGATTAGATGCATTCCCACTGTGATGTACCGTGTGTAATGCTAGCATTTTCCCCACATTTCTTATGTCTTATGTGTCTTATTATTACCGATTATGGTATAGTTATTTCTTGAGTTTTGGCTTCATAATTCCAACATATCAGACAGCTCTAATGCGTCGGAGGTGACTATTCTATAAATTCATAAAGAGCCACGGATATGATGTAGGGCTGTCTGTAGGACTATTGTTTAAAGGCCTGCAGGTAGGTTGTAGAACTGTCAGTAAGCCCATTGTTTAAAGGCCGGAAGGTATGTTGTAAGACTGTCTGTAGGTCCATTGTTTAATGGCCGGCATGTAGGGTGTAGGGTTGTCTGTTGGTCTATTGTTTAAAAGGCCGGAATATATGGTATAGGACTGTCTGTAGGCCTAGTGTGTATAGCTGGCAAATATTATAGAAAATAAGAAGTTTACTCTTTTATGGTAACACTTGGACCCATTGGGTATTTCTCAAAATATACCGTACCTCGGCGTAACAAACTGCCCTCGTTCAAGCCCTAGTATATAAATATCTATAAATATGATAGGGCTTTCAAGGGGGCAGTTTTTTTTATTTACGTATATATACGTTAATACAATTTTTGCTCCTTTCAAATACTGGTTGAATTTTCAAAGCGGAAAGTAACGAATAGGCAACACAGTGCAAATAATTAATGAAGCAGCATACCATTTTTTTTTCTTTATTTTTTTGCTAGGAGAAAAAAATTAACATTAAAATCTCTGTAATATAAATGACAGAATTGACCGGAGAAAGTGGGAAAGGGGTTATGAAAGTAGTCATATTCCCTCCCCTGCTCTCCAACGTCAATGCGCCATACAACTGTCTCAGCTTCTTTTAGAGCCTGATAAGGGACATCACTCGACTAAACAAATGACGAAGACCGTCTCTACTTATAACATTTCACAGTTGAAGAGCTTCCCTCCCCGGAACAAAACAATTATGGAAACTCAAAGAGAAAGATTTCAGTCAGCTTACGATGACGTCATACATCCGTTTGCCGTAAAAATAACACGCAGGTCTGCCATTTCTCTCTGCTTTAATTGTATTGTCTTGTTGGGGCTCATTCCGGGGGCAGTGGGCTAATTTGGGTGTGTTATTGTTAGTTTGGGCTGAGGCGGACCAAAGTTCTGACATCAGAGAGAGATCAAATTAATAAGGAACCAGCACGCTATTTTATTTTGATCCCCTCTACACGTTTGGGTCTATTAAAGCTGGATAATAAGATTAAACCCGCCATGTGTCTTGCATGCATAAGGAATCTAGGCTCTACACAACCAAATCTGAAGCTAACGTTGTATTTTAGGCGAGATCAGTGCTATGTTTGTATTCACAAATATATAGAATAGTACCGGTATACCAATGTACAGATACAGCCATATATAGAATAATATATCAATGCACAGATACAACCCATATATAGAATAATATATCAATGCACAGATACAACCCATGTATAGAATAGTTATCAATGCACAGATACAACCCATATATAGAATAGTATATCAATGTACAGATACAACCCATATATAGAATAGTATATCAATGTACAGATACAACCCATGTATAAAATAGTATATCAATGTACAGATACAACCCATATATAGAATAGTATATCAATGTACAGGGGATCAGTGTCGCAGCCATGGTTAGTGCCGCCCGGGGCGGACGAAGATTTTTACCATCCCCTACATGAAAAACTCGGCAGCTGCGAAAAAGACAGCACTCTATATCCAGAGTGCATCATGGGGCTAACAAACCCCCTCCTTTCCATTATGGTAACCTCAAATATGAAAACAATAAGGATACCTATAATCATTAGGAGAACTCACTTATATCCGATTCGATGTGTTACAGAATAGTCCAATCAATTAACTGTTATTTCATCTAATAAATACCGTTGGCTGATTTTAAGTTTGAACTCAGTTCGGAACTAGTCACCATTACGTTACTATCGTGACGCCAGCACAGTTATTGATGACAGTATGTATGAGAATGCAGGTACTGATTCCAGAAACAATGGAATTAGTGCTATTTTTAAAGCTTTTTTGGATTCTCTGCCAAAATCAAACCATCATATACCTGGTTACCTTGAGCTATTATGAGTACCAAAGGAAACAGTTTGTAAATGCATTTTAAATCTTCTGAAATCGATTGTTGACTCTCTAAAATTACCGGAACCTTTGTTTTTTATTTTAAATATCACTCAATTTATTGATTACTGTTAAATTGTTCGAGGTTTTTGTTCCCTCACATATAACAACCAGGCTCCTGGCCTTGGATTGTTCAATCACATGTATGAGAGTGGTGTTTCTTAAGGGAGAAAACATCGTCCTGTCCGGCTCAGGAAATCTGTTGACATATTGCCATTCAATAAAATATTAGACTTAATGGTTGATTGAATATCAAAATTTTGTTGCGTAGCTGGAAAATAGAAAAGACCAGCAGACCGACACATTCAATTTTATGTCACGCTAAGTGTGATTGAACGCTGGACTTCGTGCTGTAACTGCACCCGATGACACGACGCTCCTTTACACCCCTGAATTCAATATTTTTCTAACGACATTTCTCCTCCAGGATTGGCGGAATACACGTTTCTTCTGGAGTCTTCGATGATGCGAGTTTTTTTTTCTCTAATTTTTGACGTGACCATCCGACTGCCAACACACACACACACACCCACATACATACAGACACACACACACACACACACCAACAGACCAGGAAATGAAATGGCTGACATGCCGTCCAGAGAAAAGTGGAAACAGTAATCAAGCAGAGAAGCAAACATCCCACGGAGCAATGAGGAGAGATGATCAATGGAAGTGTCATTAAAAAGACATATCCGAAGACATGCAAGGATTTTTTCGACTTGAAAGAGGTTTGTTCTTCTCATAGCGATAGACTCAAACCAGGGACAAAAAGAGTCCTGAAGATAAATATGTGAGAATTTGTGGGATGAGTCTTAACACTTTGACTAAACCAACCACATGAGTCTTAACACTTTGACTAAACCGACCACGCAGTTTATAGAGATTTAATTTTTATTTTGTATTTGTAATCAGATATCCCCACCCAGTCAAAAAAAGAAAAAAAGAAAAGAATTAACTTACGGCTTGGCTCGACAAAGAATAATAAACCTAGAGGTGTCCTGTTACTTGAGGCCGGCCACTCATTCTGATCTTATTTACAGACGGAGACCATAAGTTGTATTATTGTTTCGGATCACACATTAACCCCCATCTGCACGCGCGCTCACACAAATGCACACACACGCACAAAGCACACCCCCCCCCCCCCCACACACACACCCCAACATCCTGCAGCACTCTTTTGAGGCACTGGACGTGAAACACATTTCCAAAACTTTTTTTTTGGACGTGGTTGTTGACAGGTCTGTGGTGACCAGACGAGAAATGGATCATATTGAGAATATTGGGTAGACCACTAAACGAATTGCCCCCCTCCTTCTCCCACGCCCCCACCACACACACCTAGCTATGACACGGCCAGTACCGGCCACCCATTCCTAAATATTTGATGACTGATGAAGTGAGTTTGTTGGCCGTTGGGGATGGGGGGGGGAGGGGTTGGATTCTAACAAATAGAAATGATTAACAGCTGTGTGAAATAGATACCTGGTTTAACTTTCAGCTTTCTTTCAATATGCGCTATTATCTCATTGGTTGACTGAATGTTTGATTCAAATGTATGGTTCATGTTGGCGATACTAAAATGTATGTTCCCTTCATGTGGGCGATACTAAAATTCATGTTTCCTTCATGTGGTCGATTGTATGTTCCCTTCATGAGAGCGATACTAAAATATATGTTCCCTTCATGTGGGCGATACTAAAATATATGTTCCCTTCATGTGGTCGATACTAAAATGTATATTTCTTTCGTGTGGGCGATTTATTGATAGTATTATAAGAAACATGAAATGTGTATACAATTATTGATTATCGAAAGTGTAGGAAAATGTAGGAAACATTTATTTTTAATTTGTTTGCAATGAAATATAAACGACGACAGAAAGTTCACCAAAAAAAAAAAGCTATATCATACAAATGCTAGTAGAGAGTAATTTTATCAGTGATCTTAAACTTATACAATATCATGGATTTCTTTTACAAAATATTATTCTTTCATAAGATATCAAAATTGTACACTTGTACCGACACACTTAAGTCTAAAATGTGTCCCTCTCAATGAACAAAAGTATTTATAAAAATACATATAGATTAATAATACCCTTTCAATAAAAGGAAAGTTATTATTCTCTTCAATTGAATTCAACCCCTTAACGTAAAGGAATAATACAGGGATGACTGCTAATATAGGATGACTGCTAATATAGAGATGACGTCTAATATAGGACGACTGCTAGTACAGGGATGACAGCTAACATAGGGATGGCTGTTAATAAAGAGATGACTGCTAATATAAGGATACAGCATAATGCAATACCAAATGTAACTAAAAAGGAAACTTCAAAGAAATGCGTTAGTTTTAATTCCATGCAATCCAACGTTAACTCCATTGGCGAAGGCTTCTAATGTTGATGATGATGTCAAATGCTCCCACCATACATCGAGGACTTGTCAGAATTTCCCTGAGAAATTAAATATAGATTTCGACAGCTTAACCCGGGGGTCGTTTCTTGCCTACCTCAAACTACTGACCTACTTCTACTTGCTAATTTGACCCCAAAACCCATCGACCACTCGCAGAAGACCACTATTGACCCACTTCGCCTTTTTGTCTGAGCTTTGCATTGACCACTCTGTGGCCACGTCTACTGACTTCACCCACCCCTCCCCCATTGCTATTTCATTGAAATGTCCGGTGCCTTGTTAATGACCTGCCTCTGCCTTCTGTCTCGATATTGGCATACACAGGGGCGAAGGAGGAGGAGGCATTGTGTCTACTGGGTTTCCGCCGAGAGCCACACCCCTCAACCTGTTCCCTGTCGGAACCACAGCCCCCCCCCCCTCGCCCTCTTCCTGTGTGGCGGCAGCAGCCACGTCGTCAACATCGTTAACGACCGGATCAATAAGCCATAGCCGATGGCCGGGTCGATGGACCATCGCCGGATGAATGTCCGCTCTATTGTATTTGATTCAGTGCTAATTGAGCTCATCAGTTGGACGAGTGTGTGCACCGACAAGCTTAATTTTATGGAAAATGTGGCGACACCTGCACAAGTGGACTTAATTTAGTTGCTGTTGTTGTTTTTTTTTCTTGTCGCCGGAGAAAAGTCCAGAAAATGACCCTGACCTCAAGTCTTCCAACGAGAGTTATCCGAGCCAACTGCAGGAGATAATACCAGCAACCCCCAGCCCCATGGCCTGACTAGTTTTGAGGAAATAGTTGAATAAATTTCTATCTTTCGGTACAACTAGAAAATAATGTTTTGTTCAACAAATAAATACTACTGATGGATTAGAGTTGTATATGAGCACAAATCACCCTTAAATAATATAGTATAAGAATTATGTAAAACATTTTTTTAAAATAGAGCTGGAACATATCAATTTAATAACCATTTTTCAGTTGATAAAAATATAACTAGTTACATGTACTCTAGACTGGTGTCTCACCAAAGTCAAAAAATATATATAAGAAAATGTTATATGTCCTTATCCACTCAAATTCCTTCGGCTATTTTAAAACAAGTTCACTGATTTACTCAAATATATCTACTAATCCCCCTGATGATATCTTTCTTCATATAGAAATGATAGATCGTGACGACACAATGTGACAGTTGCAATGTGATGACTACAATATGACGATTACAATTCGACGATTGCAATTTGACGATTACAATTTACAATTACAATGCTGTTAGTTTAGAATTTTGAATAAAACGTCAAGTAAGGACAATCCGTTCCGCGGGCCATATGCGGCCCGCAAATTATTTGGTCTGGCCCACCAGCGGGATACTAAATCCAATAAATATAGGAAATTAAATAAAGCAGTAAGAAAATAATTTAAGCAACAGATTAAACCTTGACGTTACATTGTGCGACTCTTAACACTTTCAGAAAATTTAAAATACCGTACAAAAATGATTTTTGCACGTAGTGCCCAAAATATTTGTATTTCTCGGCAAACGACTCTAATCATTTTTGTTAAGTAATTTATATTTATCAATGTATTAAGTATGGTACTGGAAAACTTTACATTGCGCAGCCATTATATATGTATCCAATAGCAAATTTATAGCTTACGGTACCAATTATTTTGTACATTTGTATATTAATATATGTTAATCTAAAAATAGTTACTGATCTCAAACACTAATTGATGTTGAAATAATATTTAATTATATAAACGTACATCATAAGTTTGTACTTCATGTTCTAGTTGTAAGGGGTGGATAATGTATGAAAAGGGGGAGGGGGGAGCGTAAACATTTTACTGCATGGGGCCCGCGAATAACGGTATCAATAGTTAGACGATTCTTGGAAGAAGAAAGGTTCCCCTCCCATGGTTTAGAGGCTCTCTGCATGTAATAAAAATAGCACGGCAATGTTGTTTACTGATGTTGGATTGGTTAATTCAATGTAAGGTCATTCAGGTACAATATCCATGTACAATAACTCACGTGTAATGATATTCAGGCATAATTCATATATTATAATTTTCAGGTACAATAGCTCATAATTTATGTTATGTTTATGTACAAAATCTCAGAGCTAAGTCATTCGGGGGCAAATAGTATAAATAAATGCAGGTACACAAATATATATGTAGCGAGGTTCAGGTACAATACATGTAAGGATACTCAGGAATAAATAATCAACTAAAAGAAGATTCAGGTGCAATAAATCAACTGTAATGACCATTAGCCGTCACAGTGTCCTAAGCTAATCCATCTTTGGCCGAATACGAGAAAGCCCTCAGTAATCACAGCATTAATTCCTAAAGGTCCAGCAGAAATCCCTGTCTCTGTCAGTTTATTTTGGTCTCTCGCTCTGTCACTCTTTATATTTCTTTTTTAAACTTTCTCTATTTTCCCCCTCCCTCTCTCTCCCCTCTCTTTTCTCTCTCTCCCTCCGTCTCTCTCTGGTCTCTCTTCTTCAATTACTTTGTCTTCTCTTTATTATCACACTTTACATTTGTTTTTTAACCTACTCACTTTACATTTCTCCCTCCAAAAGTCTGCCAAAACAGACTCTCGTTTAGAGAAGCAATACATGACTTCCTCTAATCTTACTTTATCCTCTTGCAACTCTCTCTCTCTCTCTCCTCTTTCTCTGTCTCTCTTTCTCTTTCTCTCTCTCACATCTTGATGTTCGTGGTTGTGGTTGTCAACTCTCCCCAAAAAAAAAAAAAAAAGCAGAGTTTGACTGTTGGAGACATTTAAACAAACATGTCCTTCAAACTACTTGAAATGTACGAACCAGTTTGTTGTAATAATCGTACTGACATATTCAATTGTGTATACTATTCAGTTGTATTCATCTTGTGGGTTCTGGGTGGCCGAGTGGCCTAAGGTGATGCTCTGGACTTCAATCCCCACCAAAGCGAAGTCAAGTAAAAACACCACCAGCACCCCGGGTGGATGGGACTCGTTAACCTTGGATGGCAACTCATCTAAGAGAAGGGAACTCTGACTTCAATCCCGGAGATGGAGTCCCGTAGGCGGATAACATTCGTACAATGAAACAATCCGACAACTCCTGCGACTCCACTAATGCCAAGCTGAATCATCCACATGATGTTCCCTTGGGTTTATCCAACTGGGTGGAGAATCATCTTATAATCCTAGAAGAATAATCCCAGGTCTTGTGGAATTCGTCCTGCGAAGTCCACACCATCGTCATACTGTGATGGACAGTACTTGCAATGCCAGCAAACAATTCATCTTTTTCTTTTTAGACATACCTTTTAGTGATTGGTAACGTTCATTATCAATAAATTTCAATATTTAGATAATTTCGTAGAGGGAAATTCTTCAATCCGACGATCCCCCTAAGGGGGATTTTTTAAAAAACTTTTTAAATCAATCGTCCACTACTCCACTATGGTATAAGCTAGTATTCTAGAAAGTCTAGCGTTGAGACTTAAATCAATCGTCCACTACTCCACTATGGTATAAGCCAGTATTCTAGAAAGTCTAACGTTGAGACTTAAATCAATCGTCCACTACTCCACTATGGTATAAGCTAGTATTCTAGAAAGTCTAGCGTTGAGACTTAAATCAATCGTCCACTACTCCACTATGGTATAAGCTAGTATTCTAGAAAGTCTAACGTTGAGACTTAAATCAATCGTCCACTACTCCACTATGGTATAAGCTAGTATTCTAGAAAGTCTAGCGTTGAGACTTAAATCAAGCCATTCCAACAGCTATAATATTAGAAGTACAAGTTTGAAACTTTATTTCGACAGAAGCCATATTAAGGTTTCGACGAAAAAATGACATCACAATGATTACGTGTCTCTAGTAGCCGTCATTTATCTAAATGCATTCATAATAAGTATATGATACCAATGATCAAATTCCTCACAAGTTTTGTGTGTGAAATATTTACATAATGTAAATTGTAAAATGTGTGGCCTGGTGTTTCTGTCACCATTTCTATACCAGCAGTTCTATGGCTTTGTTACTGGGAAAGGTTTGGAGTGGGTGTAAAATCCATATTTAGTTAGCAGTTTTTCTCCAATTATTTTTCTTTAAGACTTGAACGTTTAAATGCGTGTATTTGCTGGAGATGAATCCAAACTTGGTAGTTTTCACGACTATATCATAGTTTAGGCTTATGTAGTGTTCACGACTATGTCATAGTTTAGGCTAATGTAGAGTTCACGACTATGTCATAGTTGAGGCTTATGTAGTGTTCACGACTATGTCATAGTTTAGGATAATGTAGTGTTCACGACTATGTCATAGTTTAGGTTGATGTAGAGTTCACGACTATGTCATAGTTTAGGCTGATGTAGAGTTCACGACTATGTCATAGTTTAGGCTAATGTAGTGTTCACGACTATGTCATAGTTTAGGCTAATGTAGTGTTCACGACTATGTCATAGTTTAGGCTAATGTAGTGTTCACGTCTATGTCATAGTTTAGGCTAATGTAGTGTTCACGACTATGTCATAGTTTAGGCTAATGTAGAGTTCACGACTATGTCATTGTTTAGGCTATGTAAATAAATTGGTATTATTTAAAACGTGCAGTATCTCCAAGTTTTAAATAAATCCATTTATACAGCTAAACAAAAAAATGGAAGTGAATGGGAAAAGTGGAAATGGGGGATAGAGAAAAAGGGCGTATCCAATATTTTAAGAAAATAATCTATCAAACATATCTTACATCTTATATCTATCTTATATCTTACATCATATATCTTACATCTTAAATCTTATATCTTGTATCTTATATCTTACATCTGAGATTTTTTTTCAAGAATAAGACAATTCCTTTGAAACGCTACTGAGATGTCCAATGTTACAGACACGTGTAGTCTGAAGAATCCAAACCACACTGTTATTTATTAAAAGTCAATTAACACACATTGACTCATTAATATGTCTAAGCCAACTAACACACATTGACTCAATAATATGTCTAAGCCAACTAACACGCATTGACTCAATAATATGTCTAAGCCAACTAACACGCATTGACTCAATAATATGTCTAAGCCAACTAACACACATTGACTCAATATTATGTCTAAGTCATCTAACACATATTGACTCATTAATATGTCTAAGTCAAATAACTACATTGACTCATTAATATGTGTAAGTCAACTATAACTACATTGACTTATTAATATGTCTAAGTCAACTAACTACATTGACTCATTAATATGTCTAAGTCATGTAACACACATTGACTCATTAATATGTCTAAGTCATGTAACACACATTGACTAAATATTATATCTAATTTTACCCATCTAGAAAAATGCTACATTAGCGAGATGATGAGTTCTTTTTATTTTCCACTTTTTTCCTGTGGGGTTGAAAAATGAAAACAAAAATATGATAAGAACTCATTGACTTTTTATCAACAGTTACTTTTTATCAACAGTTACTTTTTATCAACAGGGAACGGGATTATCCTTACAACAAGTAAAACATTTTTGTTAAAAAAAATTTTTTAAATTAAATTTAAATATAAAAACTAGAGTTACATCAAGTCTGACGTTAGAGAAATTAAGTAAAACAAACTACAATTAAATAGGTAAAAGGGACACACTTCACTGTTTCATAGAACAAAGTGATCCGTGACACCATGTCAAAGAAAAAAGTGTTCTGTGACACCATGTCAAAGAACAAAATGTTCTGGGACACCATTTCAAAGACAAAATGTTCCGTGACACCATTTCAAAGAACAAAATGTTCTGAGACACCATTTCAAAGAACAAAATGTTCTGTGACACCATTTCAAAGAAGAAAATGTTCCAGGACACCATTTCAAAGAACAAAATGTTCCGGGACACCATTTCAAAGAAAAAAATTTTCTGGGACACCATTTCAAAGAACAAAATGTTCCCGGACACTATTTCAAAGAATAAAATGTTCCGGGAACCATTTCAAATAATAAAATGTTCCGGGAACCATTTCAAAGAACAAAGTCTTCCGATATTCCTTAACAAAAACATAAATAAGTCCTAAGAGAAAATGTTACCACACTATGGACAGTACACAATATGGGCAGTACACACTATGGACAGTACACACTATGGACAGTACACACAATGGGCAGTATGTGATATGTACACAAATTGGGCACTACACACTATGGGCAGTACACATTATTGGCAACACATGCTATGTACACAATATGGGCATTACACACTATGGGCAGTACACGCTTTGGGCATTACACATTATGGGCAGTACACGCTATGGGCTTTACACACTATGGGCTGTTTATGCTATGGGCAGTAAAGACTATGGGCAGTATACGCTATGGGCAGTACCCGCTATGGGCAGTACACGCTATGGGCAGATCACGCTATGGGCAGTACACGCTATGGGCATTACACGTTATGGGCAGTACACGCTATGGGCAGTACATGCTATGGGCATTACACGTTATGGGCTGTTTACGCTATGGGCAGTACCCGCTATGGGCAGTACCCGCTATGGGCAGTACCCGCTATGGGCAGTTCACCCTATGGGCAGTACACGCTATGGGCAGTACACGCTATGGGCAGTACACGTTATAGGCAGTACACGCTATGTGCAGATCACGCTATGGGCAGTACACGCTATGGGCATTACACGTTATGGGCAGTACACGCTATGGGCAGTACACGCTATGGGCATTACACGTTATGGGCAGTACACGCTATGGGCAGTACACGCTATGGGCATTACACGTTATGGGCAGTACACGCTATGGGCAGTACACGCTATGGCAGTGTTGAAATATTGAACGTTATTAATTGTCATTAGACATGAACATTTCTTGAAAATTATTAGAGTTGAATATTTGTTTTTACTTTATCGTTTAATTGGGCGACCCCACAAGGAACCATCAGTGAACCCCTTTAAGGGTCTCGGTCCTTGATTTAGACCAAATGATTATTGATCTTTTTAATCTTATTCTGTTTCAGATTTTCAGCTCTGTTCTTCCGTTGATCAAAGTAGTCGATGAAAGATCGTTGATTTTTTATTATGAAGTGGAGCAGTTGATATTATTTTACAACAAATTACATTATTTAAAATGAAATGAAATATGATATATATTACACAATACTACATCATAATTAATTACACGATACTACATCATACTTTATTACACGATACTACATCATACTTTATTACACGAAATGGCATCATAATTTATTACACGATATGACATTATAATATTTTACACGATATGACATCATAATTTATTACATGAAAGTAAAAAAATGCATATATCCAAATCATCGAAAGCTACCATGTAGGCGATCAAAAACGTCCCAGGGGAGGATACAGAATAATTTCATTTAATTCTTATAAAAACTTTATCTTCTTATCCCCCCCCACCCCTCTCTAAAATTTATATTAATATTAGTTCTCTCGGAGACTTCAGCAAAAATAATAATAAAGTTACAGACTCCAAACCAAACTCAAGATTCACCGTGGAAGACAAAAAAACCCCACAAGATTCAGGATGGAAGACCAACTTAAGATGCACAGTTGAAGAGCAAAATCAAGAATCACTGTGGATGACTGAATGCATGCTTCACAGTGGAAGACCAATCTCAAGAATCACTGTGGATGACTGAATTCATGATTCACAGTGGAAGAGGCTAATATTAAGTTTACAAGTGTGTGATGCGTGTCATTTTGAGATTCGTTCATCGCCGATGTTTGTATTTCAAACACCTTAAAATCGAGTTAAACAACATCTCAAGTTCTGATGACGAGAGACATGTTTGAGAACCTCATTACAGACACTACTGTTGTCCAAAGTTATTGTTAACGTGGCTGTTACGACCTGGATCGTTAATTAATTCTGGTCTGGCGGATGGCGACTGTGAGATGTTGTGTTAGGGCAATATTGTGGGGTCAGAGGTGAAATTGGTTCGTGTTGAGCAATTAGTGTAGCTGGGTGGGGGGTGAACAGACGGAGGGGATAAGAGCTGTGAGCTGGGTAGTTGGGTTAGTTAACAAGAGGTAGACCCAGGAGGTAGTTGACAAGAGTAGAGCCAGAGCCAGTAGTAGAGCCAGGAGTAGTAGAGCCAGAGTAGATCGTTAGAGTTAGTCTAGTCGAGAGTAGTTAGAGAGAATAGAGTTATTATTATCTACATTGATAAATTGACATTGGCTGCGATTAAATCATATAATAAAAGTACTATCATTTTATCTTCATTGGATGCTGTTGTATTGTTCTTTATTGTGAACCTTTGAGTATATTCGTTAACCCTAGACAGCAACGGAGTAAACAGTAACAGAAGTGAAGTTGTAACACTGTAACAGATGTGGAGTTGTAACAGTGGCATTAAAAGAGCCATCCTGTCCAAGCTTGCCCCTCCCCACCCTCCCCCCCACTTCCTTCGGCGATAATGTTGCTGACAGATTTGACATAACAGAAAACAAATGTCAAAAACTCTATGATGAGCTTTGCCTTGTGGCTCTAAACAAGGATGTCAGTCTCAGTTTCAGATGTACTTTCTTGTAAAGTAGGCCAAGGCCATGAAAATAATGTTTCATTATAAAACACAAAACCTGGTAAATATACGATCTTAGAAAAGAAAATCCTTGCCCTGTTCAACAAAAAAAAGTCATAAATAACATTGCTCCCCAAGACCCACCTAATTTTAACATTATTTCCTCAATAAATCTCTAATTTTAACCTTATTACTTTACTATTATTTCTCCAATACCATTTTATGTGCAAGATTATTATCGCTCATGAAAGTTGCAACATTAGTTCCCCAATACCTATCAAAGTTTCAAAATTAGTTCTCCAATACCCATCTTAGTTTTAACATAAGTTCTCCCAATAAGCATTATCCATCATACATCCAGCTCTTCATCCATCATACATCCATCCCCTCATCCATCATGCATCCATCACATCACGGTCCCACACAACCATTCTATTATCACTTCATCAAACCCGAACGTCTATATATTCTCCCCTGGGCAGCCCCCCTCTTCCAACGTTTCCTGACTTAAGTAGGCATTCCCCCCAACTCCCTTCTCATACCCGCCCCCCTGGGCCATTCTCCCGGCTCCCGCAGCCCACCCCACCAACCTCCTCAGGCTCGAGTATGCGGCCATTGACTAAAGCGAGATGGTATCATGTTTTATTAGAAGAAGGGGCTTTTCAATCATTGTAACTGAAACCCTAATGGATCCGGTGCAATGGTTTGGGGTCTGATACAAATCAAGATTGTTGAAAGCCTTCGACCTCATTGATCACTCCCTCTGGGAACTGCAAACATTTAAGAGAACTTGATAAGGTCCAGCACAGACGGAAAGAAAAAAACAACTTGTTTGCAGGTAATGCCATTAGTGACACTCTTTGAATATAGTAGCTACCTAAATTAAGTTCTTTGAAAGATGGCCGCCAGTGATGGGATAATAAGTCCCAGCCATGGCCGTCTGAATCTAGAGGGTCATCTCTCAGCCCGGTGTAAGTGTCACGGGTTGCCTGGTACTCAAAAATCTATCAACTTCATCTATGATTTTGTCAATTTCTAACGAATACAAAAATAACAATTTCAACTGTGACTTAAAATATTTTAAACAAAGTGAGAACAAATTTCTATATTAAAAAAGACAAGTAATTTCCACGCTCACGCGATAGCGTTATTTTGTATGCCTTTGACGCAATACGCCTGGAGCAAGTAGAAGACCAAACATATCACCATCTCACGTTACTGTGGTCTTCAGTGGCTTGGTTTGTTTGTTTGTTTTAAAACTCAGGGTTTTCATATAGCCTTATAATAGATGCATTGTTTACCTGATCAGTCAAAACCTAGTGGTTTGATTTTTTACAACGGCTAAAGGGGGCCCACTAACTCCTCGCCATGCGACAGAGGCGCCACCATCGCTTCTCGCTGAAAGTGTCACAGAGAAACACATCCACTGAATGTATAGTTTCAATAATGTATATTTAAACTATTCTTAATAACTATTTTAATATTGGGAAACCCTGGTATGATTATTTTTTATATTTCCCGTCATATTTGGTTAATTTAATGTATGTATGTTAGTGCAAATAATATTATAAGTGGAACATGTATGTTCCATGAATGGACCCCTAGTATATTAGCCCCTGTAATTCATATTTAACTATTTGATAAAAATTAAGAGTGGTGACGTCATGCACAGGATCCCTTTCTCTTTTAGTCAAAGGTCATGATGATATTTTCAGAACGCAAATTACACAACTGTTTATGGTATATGATCATAATATATAGATCTATATTTCCTTTTTTTTATTTTTCGTAATTCAATTCGCCCATCACTTTAGCAATTGGGCGATGGGGAGGGAAGTGGGATTGAGAAAGCCGTCCACTCCAAGCGGCGTTTTCCAAATATATAATGAGAATTGGGGGGGGGGGGGGGCTGCTAAAAACCTTGGTAACCTCGACCCGGGAATCACTAACTCTAGCTACGCCGCTACACTTTAGATATTCCTGGTCAGACCAATCCAGTTCCCCACCTCACTATAAAAGTTGTTCACCAGCACGCACTTAACAGCGAGTTGGCCATTAAACCCGCCTTCATCACACCAACACTCATCAAAGACTCCATATTCTAACACTTTGGACTACAAAAGCCGATGCAATTAACCAACGAAGATCAATAACAATCAGAGGCGATTTCTGTGTGCAATGTGTACACGTGCGCATGCTCACGTTGGAAACGTCTCTAAATACTAAACGTTTAAACATGGGTGCAATTATACTTAAATTTTTCTTGTATTCAACGTAAGCTCACATTTTAAAGGCAGTCGCATTTTCTCCGCTCTCGATACAAACAACAACAACAGAATTCAGATTTGCTCTTATGTTTCAAAGGTGTGGCGGTAACAATGGTTACATTAAAAGTTTCACGTCCAAGAAATCTAATACGCGATCAATACACACATGACAGAAGTTAGGTGACACAAGATTCGTGCAAAAAAAAAAGGGGGGGGGCGGTGTTATGTGACATAAATATTTAACCTCGACATCGTGTTATCCACGAAGTTAAATGTGATTGATATTAGTAAGTTGTTTGGTTTATTGTCATGTCATTGTCTGGATGGCATTCGAGATTCAATCTTGTAATAACATTGTAAAAATGGCACTTTGTTGGGGTAGTGTGTTGTTGACATTTGTTGGGACAGTGTGTCGGTGACATTTGTTGGACCAGTGTGTTGTTGAGATTTGTTGGACCAGTGTGTTGTTGAGATTTGTTGGACCAGTGTGTTGTTGAGATTTGTTGGACCAGTGTGTTGTTGAGATTTGTTGGACCAGTGTGTTGTTGAGATTTGTTGGACCAGTGTGTTGTTAAGATTTGTTGGACCAGTGTGTTGTTGAGATTTGTTGGACCAGTGTGTTGTTGAGATTTGTTGGACCAGTGTGTTGTTGACATTTGTTGGACCAGTGTGTTGTTGAGATTTGTTGGACCAGTGTGTTGTTGAGATTTGTTGGACCAGTGTGTTGTTGAGATTTGTTGGACCAGTGTGTTGTTGAGATTTGTTGGACCAGTGTGTTGTTGAGATTTGTTGGAGCAGTGTGTTGTTGAGATTTGTTGGACCAGTGTGTTGTTAAGATTTGTTGGACCAGTGTGTTGTTGAGATTTGTTGGACCAGTGTGTTGTTGAGATTTGTTGGACCAGTGTGTTGTTGACATTTGTTGGACCAGTGTGTTGTTGATATTTGTTGGACCAGTGTGTTGTTGAGATTTGTTGGACCAGTGTGTTGTTGAGATTTGTTGGACCAGTGTGTTGTTGATATTTGTTGGACCAGTGTGTTGTTGAGATTTGTTGGACCAGTGTGTTGTTAAGATTTGTTGGACCAGTGTGTTGTTGAGATTTGTTGGACCAGTGTGTTGTTGAGATTTGTTGGACCAGTGTGTTGTTGACATTTGTTGGACCAGTGTGTTGTTGATATTTGTTGGACCAGTGTGTTGTTGAGATTTGTTGGACCAGTGTGTTGTTGAGATTTGTTGGATCAGTGTGTTGTTGAGATTTGTTGGACCAGTGTGTTGTTGAGATTTGTTGGATCAGTGTGTTGTTGACATTTGTTGGACCAGTGTGTTGTTGAGATTTGTTGGATCAGTGTGTTGTTGAGATTTGTTGGACCAGTGTGTTGTTGAGATTTGTTGGATCAGTGTGTTGTTGAGATTTGTTGGACCAGTGTGTTGTTGAGATTTGTTGGATCAGTGTGTTGTTGAGATTTGTTGGACCAGTGTGTTGGTTATATTTGTTAATAAATATGTTATAGCCTAGTAGTTATATCCTTGTAGTGATATCCTTGTAGTGATAGTCTGTTGTGATAGCATTGTAGTGATAGCCTTGTAGTGATAGCCTTGTAGTGATAGTCTTGCAGTGATAGCCTTGTAGTGATAGCCTTGTAGTTTATAACTTTGGCATTTCTGGTTCTGTTTTGTCTTGGTTTAGGTCGTTCCTCTCTGATAGAACGCAGGCAGTCGCTGTCGATGGCTGTATCTCCAGCAGTGCTGACTTGGTGTATGGAGTGCCACAGGGGTCCGTTTTGGGCCCGGTTCTATTTACAATGTATACCAGGCCACTGCTCCTCTTGCTCGAGAGGCATGCTGTTGGGAGCCAGTCTTTCGCGGATGATACGCAACTATACAAGCATACCCATCCCTCTCTTGTAGATTCAGCTGTCCGGACTTTGCAGGAGTGTATTGGTGATGTCAAGTCATGGATGATACTCAGCAAGTTGAAACTTAACGATGACAAAACGGAAGCACTTCTTATTCATGATCACAAATCATCCTCTAACTCAGCTCTCCCCACCTCATTTCAAGTAGGTAACTCAGACATACAGTTTACATACTCAACTAGGAATCTTGGTTATATTCTGTCTAACAACATGTCTCTAGATAAACATATATCTCACATTTGTCGCTCTGCATACACTGCTATCCGTCAGATCAGCTCCATCCGCCACTACCTCACAGTTAGTGCAACAAAAACCTTAGTCTGTGCTCTTGTTCTCTCTCGTCTTGACTACTGCAACTCTCTTCTGTCAGGCTCACCAAAACACTTCTTAGAAAGATTACAAAAGGTTCAAAACTCAGCTGCTAGGCTAGTTTTAAAGGCAAAAAAACGTGATCACGTCACACCACTACTTCATTCACTTCATTGGCTCCCTGTACAAGCACGGATTGATTATAAACTCTCTGTTCTGTGCCACCACTTTTTCTCGAATTCCTGCCCTTCATATCTAACCGAAATTCTCTCTGTCTATTCACCCCTTCGACAGCTTCGCTCCTCCGCAGACGATCGTATTCTTTCTGTCCCTAAGACTCGCACAAAAACATACGGTGAAAGATCTTTCTCTTACTGTGCCCCCAAACAATGGAATTCTCTTCCACTACACATCAGAAATATATCAACCATCACAGCCTTCAAAACTGCACTCAAAACACACCTCTTTAAACTTTACTATCCTGACTGATTCCCCCTCTGAAAGTTAAACGATGCTGCTGAGTGCCGTCCATGGCTTCACATGTAAATTGTTATGGAATGGTTGGTTTTTAATTTATATTTTTAAGTTCATTTTAATTTGCATGTACAGCGTGGTGAGCCCAGCCCTAGGCTGGGGTACCACGCTATAGAAAACTACCCATAATAATAATAATAATAATAGCCTTGTAGTGATAGCCTTGTAGTGATAATCTTGCAGTGATAGCCTTGTAGTGATAGCCTTGTAGTGATAGCCTTGTAGTGATAGCCTTGTAGTGATAATCTTGCAGTGATAGCCTTGTAGTGATAGTCTTGTGGTAATAGCCTTGTAGAAAAAGCCTTGTAGTGATAGCCTTGTAGTGATAGCCTTGTAGTGATACCCTTGTAGTGATAGCCTTGTAGTGATAATCTTGCAGTGATAGCCTTGTAGTTATAGCCTTGTTGTGAAAGCCTTGTAGTGATAGTCTTGTAATGATAGCCTTGTAGTGATGGTCTTGTAGTGATAGCATGTCTTGCTCTCCATAGAACCAATATTTCCTAATTCTTACATTTTTCGACATCCTACCCTGGTAGATGGCAATACCTAATCTTAAAAAGCTCTAAACTAGATCAATCGTGTCGCTAGACACACTAAAACATAACATTGGACAAACTATAACCTAACATTGGACACACTAGAATCTAACATTGGACACACTATAATCTTACATTGGACACACTGTAACCTAACGTGGGAAAAAGTATAACCTAACTGGGGTCACACTATAACCTAAAATAGGACACACATAATAATCCAACATTAAACACAATATCCTAACATTGGACACACTTTAATCCAACGTTGAAGCGACTATAACTTAAAATTAAACACACTGTAACTTAACATTGGATACTCTAAAAATTACATTGGACATACAATCACCTAACATTGGACACAATTTAACTTATAAGGGACACACTATAACCTAATATTGGACACACTACAATATAACGTGGGACACACTATAACCTAACATTGCATACACTATAACTTAACATTGGACACACTATAATTTTAACATCGGACAAATTATAAATTATGTTGGACAAACCATAACATTAACATTGGAAACACAATAAACTAACATTAAACACACTATAACCTAACGTGGGACTAACTTTAAATTAACATTGGACACAATATAACTTAATATTGGAACACTATAACTTAACATTGGAATACCATACCCTAACATTGCACACACACTATTACCTAACATTGGATACACTATAACTGAAAATTGGATACACTATAACTTAACATTGAACACATTATTACTTAACTTTGGACACACTATAACCTATGTATAACACACCTTAATCCAACACTGGACACACTTTAATCCAACTTTGGACACATTGTAACTTAACATTGGACACACTTTAACCTAAAATTCGACACATTGAACTTAATAACTTAAAATTGGAACCACTATAATCCATCATTGGATACACTATAACTTAACATTGGAAATACTATAACCTAACATTGGACACAAGAAAAGTATGTTGAATACATTATAATTCAACATTTGACACACTATAACTTAACATTGGACACACTATAACCTAATATTGCACACACTATAACTTAAAATTGGACACACTATAACATAGCATGGAACACATTATAATCAATAATTGGACACACTATAACTTAACATTGGATACAATATAATCTAAAAGTGGAACCACTATAATCTATCATTGGATACACTATAACTTAACACACTATAATCCTACATTGGATACACCATAACTTTATATTGGAAAAATTATAATGTATGCTGGACACACTATAACATTAACATTGGAAACACAGTAACTTAACATAGAACACACCATAACCTAAAATTGGACACAATATAACATTACATTGGACACACTATAACCTTACATTGGACACACTAGAACATTAACATTGGACACACTATAACTTAAAATTGGACACAGTATAACCTAGCATTGGACACACTATAACCTAACATTGGACACACTATAACTTAAGATTGGATACACTATAACCTAACATTGGACACACTATAACCTAACATTGGACACACTATAACCTTACATTGGACACACTATAACCTAACATTGGACACACTATAACCTAACATTGGACACACTTTAACCTAACACTGGACACACTATAACCTAGCATTGGACACACTATAACCTAACATTGGACACACTATAACCTAACATTGGACATACTATAACCTAACATTGGACACACTATAACAAATCGTTGTGATATAATCTTATCTTTGATATTTGACTCATTAAAATGTTCCCTCGGCGTTAAGAATATTCTACACCACCACGCTTCCCCCTCCCCAGCCAGAGGAATGTGTGCGTTACGTGTAGCTCCAGACTTGATGTTGTAGATTAATGAACGCGTTACACTTTGCTACACATCTCTCAATGCGCTACTTGCCATAAATGAAAGCAAATATCACTTGGTCCTGACTGCACGCTTTAATAATCAAACTAATCAACAATAACAAAGCAAAATTTGATGACCCTGAGTCCATCAGAGCCGTTGGGCTATCATAATGTATACCACATAGAAATGGGAATATGGGAGAATTTTAAAGAAGATATCTCCTTACTCCTTACCATCAGTGTACGGAGGTCCGGAGGTCCGCCCCGCCCCCCCCCCCCGGCGACACTTACCTAAGCTACGCCCCTTATTTGGTAAAAAGGTGACGGACATAGTGAAGTAAATGTTATCCTATTTTCTCTCTTTCAGGTGCTGAAACCTCAGAAAATGCTGGTTAAATGACGCCACTCTACATATAGAGTCAAATTGTTACTAAGCAGATGGGATAATGTATAGACGTCTTAGAGTAGGTAAGGTGTGCTTGGGGTGGAGTAAGTATGGGGATTGGGTGGGAGAGGGTAGACGGTAGGAGAGAGGATTGGTTGGGATTTGATGAGAACTTATGCGTTCATGGTTTAAGGTGGTCGAGTATGGGCGTTCATTAATAATTGTTGCGACTGAATATTATGTTTTATTAGACGTGGTGTGTTGTTTCTGATATTAATTAGTTAGTGAACGCTCTTACCGCGCTTGACTTGTTAACGTATTTTATGCTCATTACTACGTAATGCCTTGTGACGTAAGTTTTATTCATTTGGCAGTCGTGAATGGAACTTTGTGGAAGCAGGATGTGTTTTATTTCTGTCAGTGACAGTGAGCTGCGCTATTCATATGTACATGAAATGAACAGTCTGTGAATCTAATTGTATATTTAAGTGGCATTTATTGTGATAGAAGACTTGAGTTGATGCAGTGCTAGTACGACGTATTACAACGTGTGAAAGAACTTGATGAATTAACCAATCTAGTAGAAACAAGGCTGTGCAGCGAAAGCGGCAGCGTCCCCGAGGAGACTTGGGGGCGTCCACATGGGGTTTTGCCTCTTCGTGGCGTGGCAGACTAGTAGGGGGACTTGTCCACCCGAAGCTAAAAAACCCCGGACAAACGCATGACTCCCAACGCAACGGGAGCTGCCACTAACATTACTAGAAGCTGTTAATGGATATGAGGCTTGGGTGGCCACCAAAACCCATGCCGATGATTTTAGCTACGCGGCCGTGACAAAGCCGCTCCTAGGCAACCGTTTCGTCCCGCCACTACCAACGTCCCGACCGAAAGACTCCCTGGGCGGTGGGGAGAGGTAACGCAACACCAACCCCCCGGAGTGGAAGCAAAGCCGTCCTGACCCACAGAGAGTGGACTGCGGACGCTTTAAACGCAGCGTCCTCGGTCGACCGGGCCTCCCCTAGGTCAAGGGGGAGGTTCCCGGCGCCCTTCCGCACGGGCTGGCGTCGGGTTAAGTCCTTCAGTGCGCTGGACTGTGTGGGGGGACGCCGGGGGGGGGGGCATTAAGAGCTCACGCTCGACGGCCCACCGACTCCATCTCTTATGCGACATTTTCAGTAGAAACAAGGAGTTAACAACTGTGACGGAGAGAACAAAGTAAAGGGAGTGGTGCATTTTATGTAGTGATGTGGGTGGTTGTATGAAACTATGTGGGTGGCTGTATGAAACTTTGTGGGTGGCTGTATGAAACTATGTGGGTGGTTGTATGAAACTATGTGGGTGGTTGTATGAAACTATGTGGGTGGTTGTATGAAACTATGTGGGTGTTTGTATGAAACTATGTGGGTGGTTGTATGAAACTATGTGGGTGGTTGTATGAAACTATGTGGGTGGTTGTATGAAACTATGTGGGTGGTTGTATGAAACTATGTGGGTGGTTGTATGAAACTATGTGGGTGGTTGTATGAAACTATGTGGGTGGTTGTATGAAACTATGTGGGTGGTTGTATGAAACTATGTGGGTGGTTGTATGAAAATATGTGGGTGGTTGTATGAAACTATGTGGGTGGTTGTATGAAACTATGTGGGTGGTTGTATGAAACTATGTGGGTGGTTGTATGAAAATATGTGGGTGGTTGTATGAAACTATGTGGGTGGTTGTATGAAACTATGTGGGTGGTTGTATGAAACTATGTGGGTGGTTGTATGAAACTATGTGGGTGGTTGTATGAAACTATGTGGGTGGTTGTATGAAACTATGTGGGTGGTTGTATGAAACTATGTGGGTGGTTGTATGAAACTATGTGGGTGGTTTGTATGAAACTATGTGGGTGGTTGTATGAAACTATGTGGGTGGTTGTATGAAACTATGTGGGTGGTTGTATGAAACTATGTGGGTGGTTGTATGAAAATATGTGGGTGGTTGTATGAAACTATGTGGGTGGTTGTATGAAACTATGTGGGTGGTTGTATGAAACTATGTGGGTGGTTGTATGAAAATATGTGGGTGGTTGTATGAAACTATGTGGGTGGTTGTATGAAACTATGTGGGTGGTTGTATGAAACTATGTGGGTGGTTTTAGGAAGTGCGTGGTTTTATGACGGAGTGTGTGTGGTTTTATGACGGAGTGTGTGTGGTTTTATTTAGCGATGTGGGTGTTGTTATGTAGTGGTGTGGTTGGCCTTATGAAGTGTTGAAGTGTTGTGTGTGTTTATATTTAGATGGGCTTTATGTAGTTGTGTGGGTGGTGTTATGATGTTGTGTGTGTGGTGTTATGACGTGGTGAGGGGGAGTTTTTATGTAGTGTTAGTATGATGAATAGGTGTAGGTGGCTTTATGTAGATTAAGAATGTGGGTGGTTTAATGAAGTAATATTGGTGGTTTTATGTAATCGTGTGGTCGCTTTGGTGGTGTCTGAAGTGGTGGCTTTTGTGTGGCTTGAAGTGGTGGCTTTGGTGTGGGCAAGAAGAGGTGGCTTTGGTGTGGGCGATAAGTGGTGGCTTTAGTGTGGGCAAGAAGTGGTGGTTTTGGTGTGGGCAATAAGTGGTGGCTTTAGTGTGGGCAAGAAGTGGTGGCTTTGGTGTGGGCAAGATGTGGTGGCTTTGGTGTTAGCAAGAAGTGGTGGCTTTGGTGTGGGCGATAAGTGGTGGCTTTTGTGTGGGCAAGAAGTGGTGGCTTTGGTGTGGGCAAGAAGTGGTGAATTGATTTTCATGCGCAAAGGGTTAAAGAACCAAATGTTTCTGGCTTTGAAAGTGGAGGAGGGGGGAAGTGGGGTTGGTGGTGGGAGCTGGGGGGCGCTACAACAGAAAGCTGATGAGTTCCAGATTATCACAGAGCAGTGTTCATAAACAAGCCTAGGGGAATTAATTTCATTTGAGAATGTGTTTAAGGTTTCATTTTAATCTGTAATTCTCTCCCATATAGATATTAAATGTGAACTTACTGAGAGTTGATATGGTAAAATGGGTAAGTATAGGAATATTTTTTTAAAAAATACTTTGCGTTCATTTTCACAAAGCAGATATAAGGATGCCATTGATCTGTTGTTTTAGTGAATGCCTTTTATAATAAACAAACATGTTGGTCTATTTTAAAGGGACTGGTGACATTAGTCTTCTAAAAAATATCATAAACAGTTTTGTTTGAATTGTTAAGATTAAAAGTACATTTGGTGTTTAAAAGGCGAAAAAAAAATTAAATCGGGTGCTCGAATAGTCGATTTAAAAAACGACTTTGGTCTTTGGACCGCCAAATCAAAATTAACTTTTGTTTTTTCTCCTAAACATCCATAATCGCCGCTCTACCAAACGTCATGGTAACACCGTTACTGTGACGTCATGGTAACACTGTTACTGTGACGTCATGGTAACACTGTTACTGTGGACGGATCTATTTAACAAAACACTGCCTCGGTCTGACCTGGCCAAATTAAACTGGACTTGTTAATTTGTGTGTGTGTGCGCTCGTGAACATGTGTGTGCGTGTGTATGTGTGTGGCCATAGACAAAAATGTTAACAGGAATTAATCAGGATATACATGCTACCAATCCAAGCATGAGGAGCGTCATGAGTTGTAGGTGTAAGTGTGTGGAGGGGGCGTGTAGAAGGAGGGTAGTGCTTTATCTAAGACTTGTTTGTTTTGGGGAAAGTATTGCTGTAAAAATCTGGCATTGAATGGATATAAGAAATGGACAAAAACTGCTCGATGGATAAATTGATTACTTATTGAAATTATTGGCTAAACAGGAAAACAAAAGACAGGCGGGGGAAACAAACATGATGTTTTTAAAGGGAAGTAATCGGCTCTGTTAAGTTGGTATATTTTGCCATACGTTATGTGATGAAAACGCTTGGCAGTGGCCATAATGACGGGAAGGCCCCCTGGGGAAAAGTTGCAGGAAACATCACAAAGATGAAAACGTACCGTCATAAACGGCAAACATGTGTAGGAACACGAGTGGCGTATTAAAGATAAATATTCAACAACAACAACAAAAATGGCGTCTGATGGCACACAGACTAATGACGTATGCAAATAAAAGATAAATTGCCTGCCATCTGGCAGTAGTGATAGGCCCATTGCCAGTACCATAATATTACATAACTTCATCCACAAGATATCGATGATACGATTATAACGTGATGACACAAGGAGACAGTGGCGTACATTGATGGAAATGCCACGCGGAGCGAATTTCCGAAATTACGCTCCCACAACCATGTTTCATATCAATTAGAACTTAAACTAATCAAGTAAAATGTGCTCTTTATATTGATTTTGTGTTCAAAGCTAGGGCCCGCGTGCCTTATGCGCCTGCAAAGATGTTAAATCCGTACCGAGAGACCTTTTGTTATGTAGGTGACGTGTTTGCTCCATTATTTCCACGTGCTGTGAACTCTGTTTGACCCAATAAGGTGAAGGGTGTTATTCTTATGGTGTGGGTAGCTAAAGAAATTGTCTCCCGTTGACGTTGACTAAAATTAAATCTATGCCCTGTTTAATAATTCGAACACTGTAGAAGATTGGAGAAAAAGCCAGAAGCGAGTAAATGCGTAAGGCGATTCTACAGACATCAGTAGGAAATGACTATAAAAAGACAGATAGAATGAATGAAAGAGAGGCAGATCATCTATCACGAGACTTGGAGCATGTGTTATATTTGTGCTACTAGACAGTGCTTTCTTTGTTTACCGTGTGTGTGTGATTTCTTGTCACCATTGTACCACTTTTGCACAAAGTATTTTTATTAACATCGTACCGGTACCAGCCAAAACAATGTACTATGAATCAATAGTTTAATTATATTTCTTTTGATTTTGTAATTTATTTTAATTAACACATTAAAACTTATTAATTGTAATTTGGTATCGTCTTTTGTTATGTACTGTTCTAGAACGAGCCATACGCTTAAATAAGAGATTAAATTATCCACATTGATAACAGCCCGTAACACCTTTAGATACTGGATTCGTGTTTTCGTCAAATGCACAAATTGTAAATGATTAAAGTCTATACAAAATTATAATCACAGTGTCAATATATAAAACTGCAGTAATATTTTTCACAATAAATTTAAAATTATTCTACTGCTTATTGCCCACATTAATTTATCCGTCATTAATCCTCTTACTTTAGTTCTTTCATTGTGTCAAAAATTTGAACAATCGTTTCTTGTCTTGAACTCTAGATTTCTAGGAAATTATCATGCTGCCTGCCAAAACAAAAATTATTACCATAAAACCAACTGCACAAGAGAGTTACCAACCCCTGGTCTATTAATTCTAAAAGCAGTTACATTTTCTAGTTAATTTAATAAAAGTATTTAAGCACAAAATGCCCAAAAATACCATATTAAAAGTATACTATTTTTGAAAAGTTTTTTTTCAAAACAGACACTGATAGATGTTATGTATACAAAGTCTGATGTCTGATTAATGTCTGCATGTATTACGTTAAGTCATGTACTTTTAGTTCATATTTTTAAAAACTTTTACAAATCTCATTATTTATTTTGCGCATTATCTTAAACATATAAATAATTCAATAAATATTACATAAATATTTCTAAACATTTATGAGAATTTCAGAGTTGCAAAGCTACACTCTATATAAACGTGTACGAACTATCTATAGCTATATGAAATTGGAAATAGTTTTGCCTCTGATACCGAAATCACATATCCACCTCGTAATGAATTCGACCAGAGTCTATAGCCAGAGTTGAGAGATGTGATATTGAGATTTGGTCGATTTGAAACGGGGTCCATTTGGATCCTCTTCAGGATGAGATGGAGGAGTGGGGGGGGGGGGGGCACACACGCTTCTATTATGACTCTAATATACAGTTCCGCTCCCGGGGAACCAGGAAAAGTTTTATGTTTCTTGGGGGCCATACTTCTATTGTGACTCTCCTATAGAGTTCCGGTCCCAAGGAACCAGGAAACATCTCAATGTTTCTTGGGGGCTACACTATATGCCTGATAGCTATGACGTCATCTAAAAGTAACCAAAAGCGTGTAAAGGGAGACTAGTCGATAGAGGCAAAGGACACGGCCATAATATCAGTGGACATTTTACTTTACTTTTAAATGTTTATTTTTTTCAGCTATTGATTTCCTTTGGATTGCACATTTGTTTTAAAACGTTTTTAGGAACAAAAACATTGACTATAGCTGTCTCAAGAGACCAAAGAGTTAAAGCCTCAATGCCAAACCAAATATTTATCCGCCCCCATCCAAGATAAATATGCAGTTTTTCGAAAATGCAAGCCCCTCAAAACAAACGAACAAGTGCCAACCCCGTTCTTACGCGTGTCGATGGTTGTGAGTGACAAGCTTCCTCAAGGTCCATATGTTGGTGATTGTGAGTGGCACGCTTACTCAAGGTCCAGGTGTTGGTGATTGTGAGTGGCACGCTTACTCAAGGTCCAGGTGTCGGTGATTGTGAGTGACAAGCTTCCTCAAGGTCCAGGTGTTGGTGATTGTGAGTGGCACGCTTACTCAAGGTCCAGGTGTCGGTGATTGTGAGTGACAAGCTTCCTCAAGGTCCAGGTGTTGGTGATTGTGAGTGGCACGCTTACTCAAGGTCCAGGTGTTGGTGATTGTGAGTGACAAGCTTACTCAAGGTCCTGGTGTCAGTGATTGTGAGTGGCACGCTTACTCAAGGTCCAGGTGTTGGTGATTGTGAGTGACAAGCTTACTCAAGGTCCAGGTGTTGGTGATTGTGAATGACAAGCTTCCTCAAGGTCCAGGTGTCGGTGATTGTGAGTGACAAGCTTACTCAAGGTCCAGGTGTTGGTGATTGTGAGTGGCATGCTTACTCAAGGTCCAGGTGTTGGTGATTGTGAGTGACAAGCTTACTCAAGGTCCAGGTGTTGGTGATTGTGAATGACAAGCTTCCTCAAGGTCCAGGTGTCGGTGATTGTGAGTGGCAAGCTTACTCAAGGTCCAGGTGTTGGTGATTGTGAGTGACAAGCTTACTCAAGGTCCAGGTGTCGGTGATTGTGAGTGACAAGCTCACTCAAGGTCCAGGTGTTGGTGATTGTGAGTGGCACGCTTACTCAAGGTCCAGGTGTTGGTGATTGTGAGTGACAAGCTTACTCAAGGTCCAGGTGTCGGTGATTGTGAGTGGCACGCTTACTCAAGGTCCAGGTGTTGGTGATTGTGAGTGACAAGCTTACTCAAGGTCCAGGTGTTGGTGATTGTGAATGACAAGCTTCCTCAAGGTCCAGGTGTCGGTGATTGTGAGTGACAAGCTTACTCAAGGTCCAGGTGTCGGTGATTGTGAGTGGCTCGCTTACTCAAGGTCCAGGTGTTGGTGATTGTGAGTGACAAGCTTACTTAAGGTCCAGGTGTTGGTGATTGTGAATGACAAGCTTCCTCAAGGTCCAGGTGTCGGTGATTGTGAGTGACAAGCTTACTCAAGGTCCAGGTGTTGGTGATTGTGAGTGACAAGCTTCCTCAAGGTACAGGTGTCGGTGATTGTGAGTGACAAGCTCACTCAAGGTCCAGGTGTCGGTGATTGTGAGTGACAAGCTTACTCAAGGTCCAGGTGTCGGTGATTGTGAGTGACAAGCTCACTCAAGGTCCAGGTGTTGGTGATTGTGAGTGACAAGCTCACTCAAGGTCCAGGTGTCGGTGATTGTGAATGACAAGCTTCCTCAAGGTCCAGGTGTCGGTGATTGTGAGTGACAAGCTTACTCAAGGTCCAGGTGTTGGTGATTGTGAGTGGCATGCTTACTCAAGGTCCAGGTGTCGGTGATTGTGAGTGACAAGCTTACTCAAGGTCCAGGTGTCGGTGATTGTGAATGACAAGCTCAGTCAAGGTCCAGGTGTCGGTGATTGTGAATGACAAGCTCAGTCAAGGTCCAGGTGTCTGTGATTGTGAGTGGCAAGCTTCCTCAAGGTACAGGTGTCGGTGATTGTGAATGACAAGCTCAGTCAAGGTCCAGGTGTCGGTGATTGTGAATGACAAGCTCAGTCAAGGTCCAGGTGTCGGTGATTGTGAATGACAAGCTTACTCAAGGTCCAGGTGTCGGTGATTGTGAATGACAAGCTCACTCAAGGTCCAGGTTAAACCAAAGTTTTAAATGTTTACGGCAGCGGGGTTTGTTCATATGCAGGGCAATTTAATGTTTATTTTTGACGAATACTTTATTCTAATGTGTTTGATCAATGATTTTATCTATATTCACACAACTCTGCTGTAGCCAAACGCAACGCCCAAGGCAATTTCATTGTTTGCAACGGTTACAAAGCATACACTATTGTAGAAAGAACCACGAATTTGAAGGGAAGAAAATGTGTATTCCATTCTATGAAAACTGGACCAGACGTTGACAAGGCACGAGACTTGGGGTTCTAATAAACTAAATGAGAAATATGAAGACGCTTTAATGAGTGTTTGAACCCCTGCCCACTGGGGTCCTCGGTGTCTCGAGCACACTCTTGGTGTACATCTACAAGAGGGGTTTGTGATGGAGTGGGTTTAATTAGAAGGTTTAGCCCCCGGCATTAGCCGGCTATAAGAGTGTCCGTCTTTCTTAAAATTTGTATGTTTCTGATCTTTCAGGAAATCTGTCCACTAATTAATCTATCAAATAATCGTTCTAGCCACTAATAATAAATCCATATTAATGTATAAGCCATCCATTAGATATCCATAATATATTAACATCCATCTATTACATATCCATGATATATTAACTGCCATCTATTGTATATCATTTATATATTACTATTCATCTATTAGATATCCATAATATATTAACATCCATCTATTACATATCCATGATATATTAACAGCCATCTATTAGATATCCATGATATATTAACTGTATCAGCAGCCCTCTGCGCACCCACAACCGAAGTCAAAGTTAACATATACGATGATTAAGCTGGCCATGGTCGATATACGTATACATTAATAAACATAAATAAGCTATGCCTCATCTAATCGCTCGAGCCATCTATTAGATATCCATCTTATACTAATAAACAACAATAAGATATCATTCATATAATCGTTTCAATCATCTTTACGATATCCATTGTAACTCAATAGCCACTTATTAGAAAGACATCGCATTTTAAAAGACGTCCATTAGATAGCCATCAAATTATTATCCTAGCAATCTACAATTTATCCATCGTAAATTAACAACCACACATTTGCTATACATATATCTTTTGATATTGATTTAAAATAACAGCATGCAACAACCAATAAAACACTTAACTCATATAATGAACCATCACTGTCTCTGTGATTCGTATGTAATTCATGTCATGAGATGTTGTAAAGAGATATTGTAATTACAAGTGGTACGCATAGATTGTACAGAATCTGTTTACAAAGTCTCAAATGTGGGAGTCACATATGATTTCGGAGCAGGATTTGTTATTACTATTTTATATTATTTTTCTTTTTTTTATATTTGGGGCGGTGGGGGGTGGTGTTGGATGGGTTAGGGAAAGTTCAGAAAATACGGTTTTCCTACAATTTAATCAGCTAAATGAATTCACTCCATTTCCTAGCTTCGAGCGCCTATACTGCTAAATAAAAACGATTCGTTATAAAAAAGAATAATGTTATGTTCTACCAATAATGAATTGTAATGTTATCTATAAACCCAATTTATTCATTATATTCAGCTTGCTATACTTAGCTATACTGTACTATTAAATACTATAATATACCATAAAATGGGTTATGACAATGAAGGAAAAACTATTTATCTTTGGAGAAAAGAGAGCAAATGGATTGGTTGATAACATATCATTTGTGGTAGTCCTGGTTTGGCTAAGTAGACCTGAATTGGATGACGATACGGTGAGTTGAAAAGAAAGACATTTTTCAGAGTAAAGAATTATTTTTTTAAAATTTACATTATTTAGTCTTTCTTAGTTAGCCCTACCCATCATACTGAAACAACAAACATGATTTGGAACCAACAAAATATTGGAAAAAGTAGGCGACCTGTAGGCCTACTATGTAAGTGCCCTAAACTGTAGGCCTACTATGTAAGTGACCTATACTGTAGGTCTACTATGTAAGAGCCCTATACTGTAGGCCTACTATGTAAGTGCCCTATACTGTAGGCCTACTATGTAAGTGCCCTATACTTTAGGCCTACTATGTCAGTGCCCTATACTGTAGGTCTACTATGTAAGAGCCCTATACTGTAGGCCTACTATGTCAGTGCCCTATACTGTAGGTCTACTATGTAAGAGCTCTATACTGTAGGCCTACTATGTCAGTGCCCTATACTGTAGGTCTACTATGTAAGAGCCCTATACTGTAGGCCTACTATGTCAGTGCCCTATACTGTAGGCCTACTATGTAAGTACCCAATACTGTAGGCCTACTATGTAAGAGCCCTATACTTTAGGCCTACTATGTCAGTGCCCTATACTGTAGGCCTACTATGTAAGTGCCCAATACTGTAGGCCTACTATGTAAGTGCCCAATACTGTAGGCCTACTATACTGAAATATAATGTATAGTAGCAAAAATACCCGTGCTTCCTTACGAGGGGGGGGGGGGGGCTTTAATTGCTTGATTATGCAAAATGAGTAAATGTTAGCATTTTTTCTCCATTAAACTGAGTAAGTGATAGACTGACTGAGTAAGTGATAGACTGACTGAGTAAGTGATAGACCACGAAAGAAAACCAGCTACCTATAGAAGGGAGAATTGGTAGTTGCGGAGGGTTAATGGTTCATTGCAAGTCTCAAGTCATCTTTAGATGTTACCAATATGGAACGCTTCTTTGCTACAATCTACCTTTTACTGTGATCTCTTTTTTCAATTGGTTGATGTGTTATTTTATTTTACTTTACCCCGTAACATACTCTAAAGTATTTTGTATTTATCACCATATAGTCATTTTAGACCCATGAATACCAACAAATCCCTCCATCCACAAATCCACAATCCCAACCTCCATCCAGCGAGCCAATTTTCTCCGAAAACTCTAATTTGATATAGTGCCACCTATCTATTCGGTTTCCGCCGTTCTTCCCCCTCAACTAAAACGCTGTTCCATCCATTTTAAGCTACGGCCATGGTTGTTCTTCCTCCATCACATCTGTGTCACAACATATTATTGTACTACACAACCAGAATCAAATCACATATGAGTCACAACATATGATTGTACTACATAACCAGGATCAAATTACATCTGTGTCACAACATATGATTGTACTACACAACCAGAATCAAATTACATCTGTGTCACAAAATATGATTGTACTTCACAACCAGGATCAAATCACATCTGTGTCGCAACATGTGATTGTACTACACAACTAGGATCAATTAATATGCAGTCTCGTAGGTCAATGTCTTGGTGTTTCATTATTTCAAAGTATTTACATAATTCAAACCAATCCCGCTCTAGACTCTATATTCAATTCTTCTGTTCCACATTTCTATGCCACCTACTTCGCCCCGTGATATCGTTTAAGAATAAAGTTTCCAAGTTGACGTAAGGAAAGTTTGAATTAACATTACGCGATCTACTTAGGTCGAGAGATTCAACGCTCTAAGACATAAAAATTACAATAAAGATAATGTCATATAGCACCCCTCTCACACACACACAAACACATACAGACACACACACAAACAACCACACACACACACAAACACTCACACAAACACACACACAATTTTCTCCCTTTAAAACCCCACATAAATGCAGTATGTCTCATAGACTAAAATTACACCCCCACACCCCCCCCCCCACACACACTTTTTTCATTAAAAAATCTTGAAACTTTTTCATTTCGTAAAACAGGCCATACCATCAAACCATCCTACCATCAAACCATCCTACCATCAAACCATCCTACCATCAAGCCATCCTACCATCAAACTACCTTACCATCAAACCATCCTACAATCAATTCATCCTAAAATCAAATCATCCTAAAATCAAACCATCCTACAGTCAAACCATCCTAAAATCAAACCATCCTAAAATCAAACCATCCTTGATTTTTACTATTTATCTTAAACCCTACTAGACAGGTAAACCTTATTCCTCCCATAATCGTGTCTCACTTTAAAGCGATTTAATTACCATTTATACTTTACTAATGTTCCATTCGGTTATCATTGACACCTGTAAAATATAAAATATACACACTATCAAAAGGAATACAACAATAAAATGTCTTCTGCAATAGGCTAGTCTATGCCTATGCCTTAAATCTCAATGAAATTGGAAAAGGAAAAAATTGATAAGATTCTCTTTGAAACTAAGTACACAGTAAGTTTCCATCTCGTTAAATAGACTGTTATAAGGTGAGGATAAGTTGTGGGCACAAATGTATGAGGTTAATATATATATATATATATATATATATATATATATATATATATATATATTATGTATCCTACCTAAAAATGAAAGAAAATAATACAATTAGATTGGGCACAAGTCCCTAAAAAAGGAAAGAAAATAGGTAGAAGTAAAAATTTTTAAAGAGAAAAAAACATTGCAGCTATGCAATGCAAAATTGTGAATTTGTTTATATCGTATGGAGTGAACTTAAACTTGTTTTTTATTTATTTTCCTTATAAATGCTATCAGTTGTATTAGTTGCATACAATTTACCATTAACTGCCATCTCTGATATTCCATTACGGCTAGCGCTATTGAAATGTTTGGAAACTGGACAAAGGGCTTGTTTATTGATGTTTTACATGTGCTCTTTTAAACAGTCTCCAAGGCGATGACCTGTCTCTCCCACGTATGACTTTCCAAACTTTTTATAAAAGGTGATGAAAACCATCTTTGATTCTCAATATTTCCAGAGGGAAAGTGATCTTCTCAACTTTAATAACGTAGAGATGTGTTACAATAGCTACGCTTGAAACTGTCAGTGCCTATAGGTGCTTTAAAGATCGTATTGTTTTATTTACACAATTTGTTTGTGTCTTATTAATCTTGAAATAATTCAAACGTCACCTTTTATAAAGGGTTCCACCGCACTAGAAGATTGGGTATCTCAATATCATTTTAACATTTCTGTTATGAACTTTTCATTAGCTTTACAGCCCCAAGTTCCATTACTGCACAGATAACACAGTTTCATTTGAAGCTGCCTGTACTCTAACGCAGTTTTTAAAGAGAAGGAATAATTTGAAGGCATTTAATTAATGTGACAGTCAGATGGCTTGATCAATGACACACTGAGAGTAAAACAAGTCATGCATGTCACTTCGCTGACATTATAACAATTTCGACAACAGTTACACATACCATTAGTCGCTTTGAACGTGGAAAGATCGCGTCCCTCGCCCCTTCATGGTAAAAAGAATAATTCTATTACATCTGCTCATGTATATTTAACACAGGAAGAATAAAGATACGTTAAACTACCGAGATTAAGAAAAAATACAGTTCTTACAAATAATTATCTTATACATATATAACATATAACATAGGTGATTAAAGCAATAAAGGCTAACCGTTATAATAGCAGTGAAAGCGTCTTTATATAAGGTGGGAGTGTTACCGTGTCTGGGTATCTTAGTGTCTGAGTGTATACATATGTGTATGTTTGTGTGAGTGTGTGTGCGTGTGTGCGTGTGTTCGTGCACGTGAGCTTGAATGTGGGGAAAATGTCTATAAGTGCCCCACATCCAATAGCGCCCTTTATTATCAGCTCCCATTCCAACGAAACACCCCATCCTCCTTTCGGTGCGTAACTAACACGTGTAATGGCAATCATGCAGTCTTTTAACATCTCTTTAGCTTTCTCTACATTTCAAAATACTTTGTTTAAATAGTGCTTTTAAAAAATTAAACATAAAAAAAGATGAATGTATGATCCTTAGTGGAAGAGGAAAATACAAGTAAAAAAAAATTGTATTAGCTTTTATTTTTTTTTTTATAAATTAGCAATTCCCAATTAGTTTACGTTTTTTCTCTTTTCTAAAATTATATCGACTCTGATCTTTCTTGATGTTTTTTTTTTTATGATTGAGACATAATAACAAATGGGTACCTGCATTTCCTTTTCAATCTTGTCTATGGGTATATTTTTGTGACAGTATGGAATCCATTTTTTAAATTGTTTGCCGATGAACACGAACTTTTAACAGACAATGAATTTCCCACAAGACACAACCTACCACCTCTAGTGTATAGTGTGCAACTTAAAAACTCAGGAAATATATCAATTTTTTTCCCAAAGCTTACATCCAAAGAAAATTGTAGTGTACTCTCGTCTGGTTAAAGCGGAAACACGTGAAATTGAGAAAAAAATGTTCGAGTTTGAGATGAAAGGTTTGGGAATGGAGATGAAAAGGTTGGAGTTTCAGATGAAATGTTTGTCAATTTAGATGAAAAGTTTGGAGTTTAAAATGAAAAGTTTGGAAATTGAGATGAAAAGGTTGGGGTTTGAAATGAAAGGTTTGGAAATTGAGATGAAAACTTTGAAGTATCTTCATGTCCGTTTGCAACATTTTGAAAATGTTTTAATACATTTTTTAAATGTTTATAGATGATTTTAACACCAGTTTTCAAAGACAGAGTTTTAACCTCACATCGTTTCTTAAAACTATATATTCGACTTTTTCCTTAGTATCAAGCCATTTAAGAACCTTTACACAATTGATGTTCAGTGATGTTTCATCCAACAAAACTGTCGTTCCGTGATGTTCCCTCCAACACATTGAACATTCAGTGATGTTCCCTACAACACATTGGACATTCAGTGATATTCCCTACAACACATTGGACATTCAGTGATGTTCCTACAACACATTGGACATTCAGTGATTGTTCCCTACAACACATTTGACATTTAGGGATGTTTTCCCAACACATTGGACATTCAGGGATTTTCACCAACACATTTGACATTCAGAGATGTTTTCCCAACACATTGGAAATTCAGGGATGTTCCCCCCAAACATTGGACATTCAGTGATGTTTCCTCCAACACTATTGAAATTATGAATGTTTACTCTGACATAATGGACACTCAGTGATGTTTCCTTCGACACTATTGAAATAATGAATGTTTACTCTGACATAATGGACATTCAATGATGTTTCCTTTGACATCCTGGGTGTTGGGCGATGTTTTTAAGAAATAATGGCGACATCCTGAGAGCAACAACGCATTAACGGCTGTGTTTCTTGAACCTTTTTAAATTAAAACCAGAGTTTGTCGATTAGAAAATGTATATTTAATGAGTTGGTAATTTCTATTTATAGCTTTTTGATGGCACGCTTCGAGTGACAAGGAGCAAGAGACGAAGTACCGTCATTATGTCCGCCACTGTCTCCGGGGAGTCTTAGAGTCTAATAGCATCTCCCGGCCCGGGGTTCGGTGGGGTGGGGAGTTGACTGTGATCATGTCTGGCTACACTGTTGTCCCCCCCACACACACACACACTATATTATATCCAACACATCTCTCAGGGGCGTCCACAGTCGTACATAGCAATCAGGTTTGGTGGGTTGACAGTCTACACTAAACACAACACATCACTCAGGGCGTCCACAGAGGCCTATGGGAATTAGGTTTGGTGGGTTGGCAGTCTACAGATGATATATTTCACAGCTTGCACGATTCTTGATGTTATAAGGACTCGAAAACGAAAACAAAATATCGAAACATGTGTGTATTGTTCGTATCAGGGTAACTTTGAGCATCCTTTCTCTGTGTACGTCTTCGTGACTATAAGCATCCTAATAATTTTGTTGTATGGATAGCTTTGTGGTTGCTATTAATGTTTTAGGTTGAAAATAGCATAGACAGCGAATGATCACGTTCGGGGCGAAGATGAGAGAGTATCTTAGAGAGTATCCTAGAGAGTCTCCTAGAGGACATCCTAGAGAGTATCCTAGGGAGTATCTTAGAGAGTATCCTAGTGTATCCTAGAGTATCTTAGATAGTATCCTAGAAATTATCCTAGAGAGCATCCTAGAGAGTATCCTACAGAGCATCCTAGAGAGTATCCAATAGAGCATCCTAGTTAACTATTTCCTGTGGGTCGAAGTTTTCCAATCGACCCTGACTTCATAGATTATTAACAGTAATAACAGATAGATTTGAGATACTGTGAGTGTATGGGGTGACCATGGATTTAATACTAATTAACTTAATGTAATTTTATAACATTTTAAGCTCATCTGCAGCCTCTTTTTGGGATTATCGTCAAGATGACCATTTGATCTATTGTCAAGTTGGTCATCTGATCCTTTATCAAGATGGCCATGCTACCTATTGACAATTTATTAATATGATCTATTGTCATGATGGTGATCTCTCAACACTGCTGAATTGTTATAAAGGTTCAGTAATTGGTCATGGATACTGATAGTTTCAAATAGCTGCTATCTACAATAAAAGCACGAAGAATGATATAGAACAGTTTTAAATATTTGTATTTATTTATGAAGATGAAAGAAGCATATGACGGCCAAGTTAGATGCAAATGGCTGCAAATTTGACTTTACTACTGATATAACATTGTTAAAAAGATTTATGTATTAGCTAAAATGGAGATTAAACCTACTACTTGAGTCAGATTTATATAGCTACAATTTCACTAGACATAGTTTATATCATTTAACCGCACAAGAGTCAGACAGTTTATATCTCTAGAATAGCACAAGAATCAGTTTATATAGTTTCAATGACACAAAAGTCAGACAGATATATTGCTGCAATGAAACAAGAGTCAGACAGTTTATATCGCTGTAATGGACCTAGAGTCAGACAGTTTATATCGCTATAATTGACCAAGAGTCAGACAGTTTATATCGTTTCAAAGACACACGCGTCAGACACACCAGTAAGATGGCAAGACATCAGGCACCCAATGAACTGAACAACCCAAATCTATGATATGTACAATTGGCCATCCACACCACTCCTACCTTCAAGTTTCAAAAGCTTCTGCATATCATTTGCTCTCTCTCTCTCCCATTAGCGCTCTCTCTCTCTCCCATTACCTCTTTCTCTCTCTCTCTCTCATTAGCTCTCTCTCTCTCTCTCCCATTAGCTCTCTACCCCGTTTGATCGCTCTCTCCCCCATTAACTCTCTCTTTCCCATTAGCTCTCTCCGCTATTAGCTCTCTCTCTCTCCCATTAGCTCTCTCTCTCTCTCTCTCCCATTAGATCTCTCTCTCTCCCACTAGCTCTCTCTCTCTCTCTCTCCCATTAGCTCCCTCTCTCTCTCCCATTAGCTATCCGTCTCCCATTAGTTCTCTCAAACCCATTAGCCCTCTCCCCCATTAGCTCTCTCTCTCTCTCTCATTAACTCTCTCTCCAATTACCTCTCTCCCCCATTAGCTCTCTACCCCGTTTGATCGCTCTCTCCCCAATTAACTCTCTCTTTCCCATGAGCTCTCTCCGCTATTAGCTCTCTCTCTCTCTCCCATTAGCTCTCTCCCTCATTAACTCTCTATCCCATTATTTATCTCTCCCATTAGTTCTCTCACTCTTCCATTAAGTCTCTCTCCCATTAGCTTTCTCTCCTATCAGCTCTCTCTCCCATTAGCTCTCTCTCTCTCTCCTTTTAGTTGTCTCTCTCCAATAATTTATCACTCCCTCTCCCATTAGCTGGCTCTCACTCCCTCTCCCATTAGCTGTCTCTCCCCTTACCTCTCTCTCCTATTAACTCTATCTCCCTCTCACATTAGCTCTCTCTCTCCCATTAGCTCTCTCTTTCTCCTATTAGCTGTCTCTCTCATTAGCTATTTCTCTCAGGATAGCTCTCTGTCTCTCTCCCATTGGCTCTCTCTCTCTCCCATTAGCTATCTCTATATCCCATTAGCTCTCTTTCTCCCTATCCTATAAGCTCTCTCGCTCTCCCGTTAGCGCTCTCTCTCTCACCCTCTACATATGCTCTCTCCCCCTCTCTCTGCCACTCCCCTTCTCTTCCTCCCTCTGTCGCCCTCTCTCCTTCTCTCCTTCTCCCATTCTCTGTATCTCCATCTTTTTCTCTCTAATTCTTTCTCTCTTTCCTTCTCTCCCTGCCTCTGTCTCTCTCTCTCACTCACACACTCTCCTTTTCTCTATTCTCTCCCTTTCTATTTATTTTACTATTGTCATTCTCTCGCTTTTACTCATTCTTTCATACCCTATCTCGTTCTTTCACTTACTCACTTTTTTAGCTCTAACCCAATCTCCATTTTTCTCTCTCAATCACTCGTTCTTTCACTTACTCACTTTTTTAGCTCTAACCCAATCTCCATTTTTCTCTCTCAATCACTCGTTCTTTCACTTACTCACTTTTTTAGCTCTAACCCAATCTCCATTTTTCTCTCTCAATCACTCGTTCTTTCACTTACTCACTTTTTTAGCTCTAACCCAATCTCCATTTTTTCTCTCTCAATCACTCGTTCTTTCACTTACTCACTTTTTTAGCTCTAACCCAATCTCCATTTTTCTCTCTCAATCACTCGCTCTTTCCCTTACTCAATTATTCTCTCCTTCTCTAACTCATTCACTTTCTCACTCACTCACTCTTTCTTTCTTTATTATTTACTTACTCTCTCTCTTCCAATAACTCACTCACTTTTCTCTTTTTCTCACTCCATGTCTCTCTCCCTCTCTTTCACTCTCTCTCCATTATCTCCCATCTCACTCTCTATATTTCTGTGCAAGTGTTGTGTAAAACTGTATGTGAACTTTTTTATCTGCAAAATACTATAGTGGGCAGTCATCGATACCATTTATAGAAAAGTTCCCTAACGAATGTCATGTTTTAGATACTGGACTCAATGAATGTCATGTTTTAGATACTGGACTCAATGAATGTCATGTTTTAGATACTGGACTCAATGAATGTCATGTTTAGACCCTGGACTCAATGAATTTCATGTTTTAGATATTTGACTCAATGAATTTCATGTTTTAGATACTGGACTCAATGAATGTCATGTTTTAGATACTGGACTCAATGAATGTCATGTTTTAGATACTGGACTCAATGAATGTCATGTTTTAGATATTGGACTCAATGAATATCATGTTTTAGATACTGGACTCAATGAATGTCATGTTTTAGTTACTGGAATCAATGAATGTCATGTTTCAGATACTGGACTCAATGAATGTCATGTTTTAGATACTGGACTCGATGAATGTCATGTTTTAGATACTGGACTCAATGAATGTCATGTTTTAGATACTGGACTCGATGAATGTCATGTTTAGACCCTGGACTCAATGTATGTCATGTTTTAGATACTTTACTCGATGAATGTCATTTTTAGACCCTGGACTCAATGAATGTCATGTTTTAGATATTGGACTCAATGAATGTCATGTTTAGACCCTGGACTCAATGAATTTCATGTTTTAGATATTGGACTCAATGAATGTCATGTTTTAGACAGTGGACTCAATGAATGTCATGTTTTAGATACTGGACTCAATGAATGTCATGTTTAGACCCTGGACTCAATGAATTTCATGTTTTAGATATTGGACTCAATGAATGTCATGTTTTAGATATTGGACTCAATGAATGTCATGTTTTAGATACTGGACTCAATGAATGTCATGTTTAGACCCTGGACTCAATGAATTTCATGTTTTAGATATTGGACTCAATGAATGTCATGTTTTAGATACTGGACTCAATGAATGTCATGTTTTAGATACTGGACTCAATGAATGTCATGTTTTAGATACTGGACTCAATGAATGTCATGTTTTAGATACTGGACTCAATGAATGTCATGTTTTAGGTACTGGACTCAATGAATGTCATGTTTTAGACCCTGGATTCAATGAATGTCATGTTTTAGATACTGGACTCAATGAATGTCATGTTTAGACCCTGGACTCAATGAATTTCATGTTTTAGATATTGGACTCAATGAATGTCATGTTTTAGATATTGGACTCAATGAATGTCATGTTTTAGATACTGGACTCAATGAATGTCATGTTTAGACCCTGGACTCAATGAATTTCATGTTTTAGATATTGGACTCAATGAATGTCATGTTTTAGATACTGGACTCAATGAATGTCATGTTTTAGATACTGGACTCAATGAATGTCATGTTTTAGATACTGGACTCAATGAATGTCATGTTTTAGATACTGGACTCAATGAATGTCATGTTTTAGATATTGGACTCAATGAATGTCATGTTTTAGATACTGGACTCAATGAATGTCATGTTTTAGATACTGGACTCAATGAATGTCATGTTTTAGATACTGGACTCAATGAATGTCATGTTTTAGATACTGGACTCAATGAATGTCATGTTTTAGATACTGGACTCAATGAATGTCATGTTTAGACCCTGGACTCAATGAATTTCATGTTTTAGATATTGGACTCAATGAATGTCATGTTTTAGATATTGGACTCAATGAATGTCATGTTTAGACCCTGGACTCAATGAATGTCATGTTTTAGATACTGGACTCCATGAATGTCATGTTTTAGATACTGGACTCAATGAATGTCATGTTTTAGATATTGGACTCAATGAATGTCATGTTTAGACCCTGGACTCAATGAATGTCATGTTTTAGATACTGGACTCAATGAATTTCATGTTTTAGACTCTGGACTCAATGAATGCCATGTTTTAGACAGTGGACACTGATTTCCATTTATTCAGCGGCCATTTCATTTAGCATTTGCGCTCAGTTCAAATTCTCCAAGGTGAATAATGTTCAGTGTTCCATTGTTGACTCAGTGGTCGACCAGTTCAATGTTGGAAGGGTAAACACAGATCTTTTCCTATCGATTCTTTTCCCCTCTTAACCCTCCTTTTCCAAAAAAAGCTGCGGTTAGAGCTGGATGTGCAGCTGAAGCCGACCACTGAATGGAAATTGTTTGGCTGATCTTAATCTGTGCTACCTTTCTGTTCTTTGCTGCTCCAATTTCCTTTTTTTTTCCTCTCCCCTGCTCAAGGGGTAAACATTTATTTTTTCTGTGACCAGAGCTTGAAGCCAAAAAAAAATTTAACCAGCCCACCGATTTTGACGCTCAGGTCATTTAAGTGATGTGTGTTGGTAACAAATATGTTAAACTAGCAGCCGATTACATTATACATTTAGACATTCATTGATATTTCCTTGTACAAATGAGGTCTACGAACGTCAACGATGGAGGATTAAATGATTGAAAAAGTATACGTTTAGTTAAGAGATTGGGGTAATAAAAAATGCCCTTTTGTTGCTTTGCATTAAGGCCATACCTTCATCGACAATGTTTATTTTAAAGAAATACCCTTACATTAAAAGTTTCAGACATTTGAACTGAACGCACAGGAAATGGGTAGCAAAACGTAAGAGAAAACCTGAAGGAAAAGTAAAAATGAAACTAAAGTCTCAACAGGAAGTAAAACAGCATTAGGTGTTATTTACGTTAGGACGGTAATTTAAAAAGTTGAACTGGATCTAAACGGGTAAAGACTGTTCATATTTAAGCTAGACTTTTTTAAATAAAATGATTAGTACAATGACGACCATCTTCTCTTCTAAACCTCTTTTTACACTCGAGCCCATCATCTGTTTTATACATTAAGGACCATCATATGGTCTATATAATGAGGACCATCATCTGTTTTATACATTAAGGACCATCATCTGTTTTATACATTAAGGACCATCATCTGTTTTATACATTAAGGACCATCATCTGTTTTATACATTAAGGACCATCATATGGTCTATATAATGAGGACCATCATCTGTTTTATACATTAAGGACCATCATCTGTTTTATACATTAAGGACCATCATCTGGTCTATACAATGAGGACCATCATCTGTTTTATACATTAAGGACCATCATATGGTCTATATAATGAGGACCATCATCTGTTTTATACATTAAGGACCATCATATGGTCTATACAATGAGGACCATCATCTGTTTTATACATTAAGGACCATCATCTGGTCTATACAATGAGGACCATCATCTGTTTTATACATTAAGGACCATCATCTGGTCTATACAATGAGGACCATTATCTGTTTTATACACTTGTGGCCTGCACAAGTCCTGTCGTGTTATATTTTGGCCCGCACAAGTTTTTCATAAAGTATTACGGCCCACCTTACATTAGGTTGTGCAGGCTGAGGAACACCAACAACTCTACAGTATACATAATTCCTACATATATAGACTTTAGTCTATAATATTGTCTGTTGTTTTTGACATAATATCTCTAGTCCTTTCAAATGCCCCCTCACCCCCCACGCTAACCATTTTTTGTAACGTCAGTAGGACATCTGACGCACAGATCGCACAACGGATGAATGCGGCCCTCGTCTCCTGTGGCCGGTCCTAATGGATCGCAGCAGACAGTACATTTTGTCCAGACCGGTGTTTACAACACCTGCCTCTCCCTCCTGGTCTGAAAGCCGAACTAAAGGGACCCCTCAGTCTTTTGGACAGCATCTTATCCCAACCGACAGTTCATTTACACTTGTTTTTAATGTATCTCCTTCCGTTTATAAATAGCGGATGGATATTTTAATGAAAAGAAGTCCCGACTGTTATCGGGTGAATGATTGGGTAAGAAAACGCCCAATGAATTAATAGCATCCTTCAAGTTGATGTATCGCCTATGCACTGTGAGGTCTCTGTTGGAAGACGCTGTGGTTAAATGCGCCTTAAGTTTGAGTTGGACTCAAATGTAATAGAAACGTAGACTCTCATGTCATTTAAACTCTCAATTTTGGGGAGAAAAGGGGAAAAAGATGCACAACAATGGCGTAGCTAAGGTAAGTAACATCAGGGGAGGGTAAAGATTATTGCCACCCCCCCTCCTACGAAAAAAACCTCCGCATTAGTCCGGAAAAGCCGCCCCTTAACATAAAGAAATAAGTGTCAACCAGGGCTGACCGCCACCTCCACCTACACCTTTCCTACGCCACTGTTAAAAAAAACAATATTCCGTTGAGAAACGCTGTTATTCCCTTTCTACACTGTCGTTGAATATGTTCATGTAACTGTCACAGAAACATATCATTATTATTGCTCGTACTTACACTTCCAAATCTAGTGTATGCATGTTTCATTATGATGAATGTGTCATTATGATGAATGTGTCATTATGAAATAACAAGTTTTAACTTAGAACATTCTTATCATCAAACGGACCATAGCTGAAAATACAGAGCAACAACTTCCTCTCTACACACAAAGATGATGTGACGTGACCTGAAATATTTGTTTTGGCAGGAGACCCAGAATTTTCAGTGTTCATACTTTCTGCCACAGCGGTGGCTGAGGTTTGGATGTGTGGAACTGTTTGAATATTTTTAACAAGAAAATCTTAAGCGTCACAAGACTGAAATTGTCGTTAGAGGTTGATACAGAAAGTACGAATTATTTTAATGGAACTGATACTTAAAGAACACCATTTACGAGATTAAAGTGCCACTAGCTATCGCCCACCAAACAATGGCGACAGCAATGCGTGAACTTCCCAACTACTAAAGTTACTTGACAAAGCAAGCATTCAAGTAACACACTTTATACGAATCCCAATCAGTGTTTATCCTCCAGGTTCACAACCGCACACTTTTTGTAAGCCTCTGAACTATATTAATATATCAGCCGTTTTTATACCGCATATTTCTAACCACATAATTAAATTGAGACTATTTCTTTAAACAGTTAAAACTATTACGCACGAAACTGCTTTGCGGTATTTTAAAGAATCTCATTTAGCGAAGTTAACGGGAATTTGATTGAGTGAAATCAGCGTCATCTGGTAGTGTTAGGGACATTGTTACATAGAACATTATTTATTTTGATATTTGTCTTGAAACTTCCGCTCTTAATACTTTTTTTTTATTTCCAGAGGGAAAAAAATCTTTGAAGCACCTGTAATACTAACTGAATCCTATGTTAAACTAGCATTGCTCAATAAATACTTTAACTTTGAGCATGTCCTAATCACGAAACAATTATGATGGATTGCTCAACTCTATCCCATAGCCTAGACCTGACAAAAAGTGGGAATATCCACGGAATAACTCTTAACTGAACACACACATGCCTCCATTCAGAAACGAGAATTCCTACCAGACACATTTAAGAAATGCCACGAAAATGAAGACTACTATTTACTGCAATCTAAACAATACTGCTGACGTCAATGAACATCACCCTGATGTAAAAGTTGGACAAGGGTGGGAGAATTGTTGATGCAGAACTTCTTCACTGTTACACAAATGTTTACAATAAATCGTCCTGACATTACTCATGTTTGAGATGATTCTATCAGATAGTGGAAACATTGAACAATTCTTTTGTCAAGTGAGAAATCCTTTTTCCTCCTCTGAAAGTTTTAAAATAAAAGTAACAACATTTTGAAATGGTATTTCTTATCGCCCCCGTTTTTATGTGTTTTGACAAAAACAAATTTCACTGATTCGTCCCCAAAGGAGTTCATTAAAAGTTGTTGACTGCACTCACTGAATGAAATCCGTCATTCGTTGTTACTTGTAGATGTTATATATCATTCGTTGTTACTTGTAGATGTTATATATCAAATAATTGTTCGTCGTTTTAAATGTCTGTGTGCGAGCACCATGTTTATCCAACTCTGAATTCAGACATTACAACAGAAATGTAGTCGAGTAAAAAAAAAAATATAAATATATATTTTAATTGCTGATTGACAAATCCCATCGGAACTGTTCTTGGCCGCGCCAACAAAAGACCAGGACAGATTTCTATAAAAATGGAAATTTTACAGACAGGGTTCGGGGTAATTGAAAGATTTGTTTTTCTTTGAGTTTTTGTGTGGGGCCTTGCTTAATTCGATCAACAGCATAACCTTTGGACGCTGGTGTCAGTGCTGATTAAGGGCGAGTTCATTCAGTTGTAAATAAAATTGTTCAAGCTATTGATCCAACGGCCGGAGGGGAAAATGGAACGCTGGAGAGGGGGTTGGGGTGGTGGTGCTCGATTCAACTTTAAACAAATAATGAAAGAGCCCATTGGAATCATCGGTGTTACGGAAATTTCGCTGTTATTTTTGTTACAAAATAATTACCGCCGTTCTTCTCATTTCAGATATTACAATTAACTATCTCATTACTGGAATGCTCATTACAGATATTACAATTAACTATCTCATTACAGGAATGCTTATTACAGATACTACAATTAACTATCTCATTACATATGCTTATTACACATGTTACATTTTACTATATAATTACATGCTCATTACAGATATTACAAATAACTATCTCATTACTAAAATGCTAATTACATATGCAACAATTAACTGCTTTATTATTGAAAATGCTAATTACAGAGTTACAATTAATTACATCATTACATGCTAATTACAGATGTAATAATTAACGACAACATTCCTGGAATGCTCATTACATATGTTACAATTGACAATTTCAGTGCATGCTCATTACAGATGTAATAATGAACCCCATCATAACCTGCTCTTTACAGATAAACAAATTACTACATTTTTTTAGACTTAACTATTAATCACATCATTGAATGCTCTTGTAATAACTAACTAACCAATTACATGGACCGTGAGGCGGCACACCAGGGACCTCTTCTGACCTTAACCGCCCCCACACGCAACCGCTCGATCGGATTTGCGGATGGAGGCTTTCCCCGCTCGGGGACGTTCGGTCGACCGAAAACGCTGCGTTTAAAGCGTTCGCAGCCTACTCTCCAAGGAAGTCGGAATGGTGCTTTAACGTCCCAATATCTTCCCCCCTCCATCCCTTGGAAGAGACGGACGCCCTTTAAGAGAGGTACTACAGTGGGTTTCCACCCCGGAACTAGTATGCAAAGTAGCTAATACGAAACGGTTGCCTAAGAGCAGTTTTTTCAGGGCTGTGTATCAGTGGCGTAGCGAGCTTAACTCGCACCCGGGGCACAATACCTTTTTAGCGCCCCCCTATTCGAAAACCATACAATATTATAGTAAAATATGCCATTTGGCGCCCCTTTGTGAGTAGCGCCCGGGGCATGATGCCCCCTTGCCCCCCCCTTCGCTACGCCACTGCTGCGTATTTAGAATCATCGGCCATAGGCGTTTACCTTAGCCTCTCGCCTCATATCCATTGATGGCAACTTGTAATCATGATCCCTACCCTGTATCTGGCTTTACTTCCAACTGTAAAACATCACAGTTGGCAGCCATGTAGATGTTTTATTACCGGCAGGCACCATACATGTCCCTTGTCTGCCCACGCAGGACACACAATGGTGGTTTTGTTCCCCGGGTAACGCCGAGGGTCCGGTGTCGGCGCTTCCTAATCGGCAAGCCACCACAGACTTGTCAACCGGAGCCCCGGGGGGGGGGGGGGGGGGGTTTATAAAAATTGTCAGTTGCAGAGATTGTGGTTTATCAAAGTGGTCAGTTGCTGAGAGTGTGGTTATCAAAGTGGTCAGTTCCTGACAATGTGGTATATCAAAGTTTACCAAAACTAAGCATCGTGTAATGCAAAGTAACTAATGCTGGTAGTTAAGGATAGTTTAAAGGTCATCTGAGTATGGGATTAAGACCACTAGAGACCCTATGCAGTTCAAATCTAAGCTCCCCCACCAACACACTCAAAACTCACAATGATAACAATTTAATCAATTATATATCAAGGATAACGATAAGTTTGTTTGTAAAATATAATACAATCTCGATGTCAAGTATGTAACTGAGAGTTAACAAGTATGTAACTGAGAGCTGACAAGTATGTAACTGAGAGCTGACAAACATGTAACTGAGAGCTGACAAATATGTAACTGAGAGTTGAGAAGTATGTAACTGAGAGATTATAGTAGGTTTTATTATTTTATTACACAATTTTGTCCTATTCTATAATACGGCAACGCATAAATAATACATGAGCTCTTCCTAATAAGACAAATTCTTAAGTGATCGCCATAACGTTGCATCATTAAATTGTTTTTTATTTTATGTCGTATTTTTATGTCTTATCTGAGGAGGAAGGTTCTAAGCCTAAACCTCCTAGTTGTATTGTCCTGTCATTTCATTCGAACTTCCACAAACCGTGTTCTACTATTTCCTACAAGCTATGAGAGTCAGGCCAAATACACTGTATCAGAGAGTCAGACCAAATACACTGTATCAGAGTCAGACCAAATATACTGTATCAGAGTCAGACTAAATACACTGTATCAGAGTCAGACCAAATACACTGTATCAGAGTCAGACCAAATAGACTGTATCAGAGAGTCAGACGAAATACACTGTATCAGAGTCAGACCAAATACACTGTATCAGAGTCAGACCAAATACACTGTATCAGAGAGTCAGACCAAATACACTGTATCAGAGAGTCAGACCAAATACACTGTATCAGAGTCAGACCAAATACACTGTATCAGAGTCAGACCAAATAGACTGTATCAGAGAGTCAGACCAAATACACTGTATCAGAGTCAGACCAAATACACTGTATCAGAGAGTCAGACCAAATACACTGTATCAGAGAGTCAGAACAAATACACTGTATCAGAGAGTCAGACCAAATAGACTGTATCAGAGTCAGACCAAATACACTGTATCAGAGTCAGACCAAATAGACTGTATCAGAGAGTCAGACCAAATAGACTGTATCAGAGTCAGACCAAATACACTGTATCAGAGTCAGAACAAATAGACTGTATCAGACAGTCAGACCAAATACACTGTATCAGAGTCAGACCAAATACACTGTATCAGAGAGTCAGACAAAATACACTGTATCAGAGAGTCAGAACAAATACACTGTATCAGAGAGTCAGAACAAATACACTGTATCAGAGAGTCAGAACAAATACACTGTATAAGAGAGTCAGAACAAATACACTGTATCAGAGAGTCAGACCAAATACACTGTATCAGAGAGTCAGAACAAATACACTGTATAAGAGAGTCAGAACAAATACACTGTATCAGAGAGTCAGAACAAATACACTGTATCAGAGAGTCAGAACAAATACACTGTATCAGAGAGTCAGAACAAATACACTGTATCAGAGAGTCAGAACAAATACACTGTATAAGAGAGTCAGAACAAATACACTGTATCAGAGAGTCAGAACAAATACACTGTATCAGAGAGTCAGAACAAATACACTGTATCAGAGAGTCAGAACAAATACACTGTATCAGAGAGTCAGAACAAATACACTGTATCAGAGAGTCAGAACAAATACACTGTATCAGAGAGTCAGACCAAATACACTGTATCAGAGAGTCAGAACAAATACACTGTATAAGAGAGTCAGAACAAATACACTGTATAAGAGAGTCAGAACAAATACACTGTATCAGAGAGTCAGAACAAATACACTGTATCAGAGAGTCAGAACAAATACACTGTATCAGAGTCAGAACAAATACACTGTATCAGAGAGTCAGAACAAATACACTGTATCAGAGAGTCAGAACAAATACACTGTATCAGAGAGTCAGAACAAATACACTGTATCAGAGAGTCAGACCAAATACACTGTATCAGAGAGTCAGAACAAATACACTGTATAAGAGAGTCAGAACAAATACACTGTATAAGAGAGTCAGAACAAATACACTGTATCAGAGAGTCAGAACAAATACACTGTATCAGAGAGTCAGAACAAATACACTGTATCAGAGTCAGAACAAATACACTGTATAAGAGAGTCATACCAGATACATTAAATGTTTACAAGAACCACTTTAAGGTTAGTCTAAGCAAAGTGATGGGGAACCTACGGCTCAAGGGCCACATGCGGTCCACGGAAACGTTTAATGCGGCCTGCGGGAACTTCCGGGAAACATGATGATTTTTGATGTTCGAATGATTATCTGTAAAAGACTTTGAAATTAATCACAATGTTAAACTGTTAAATCAATGATACAAATGTTGTCATCAAATTTAAAAATCATTTGTCAGTTTTTTTTAACGAAATGATTTTTGGTATCTTTTTTTTTTTTTTTTTTTTTTTGGACAAAAATGGAAAATTGATCAAATAGTAATTTGAAAGGTTTGACCGGGCTTCATACAAAAACTGCATCAAATGCATGATCGAAAATTTGATCGTGTGAACTGACGCTTAATGACATATTTCACGTATATGACATATGTCAACAATTATAATGTGGCCCGCAATATAAAAAAGTATTTCCATGTGGACCTCGGCGCAAAATGTTTGCTGACACCTGGTCCAGTCAATAGTAATATGTCAAGGTTTTAGAAGCAAAAAATGGGTTTGAAATGATATATTTTTTAATAATGATTAAAAACAATATTTACGTTCCAATACTTAAACTGCATTAGTCATGTGTGCTTTTGAATGAAACGAAATAAACTTAAAATCACGAATGTCAATTGCTATTATTTTTAGCTCGAAAATAAGAAATTTTGCAATTCAATTGCTTAATTTTATTTTTAATTCTGTAAGACCAACTACAAATTTCAAGATAAATAATTGGTTGACGCAGAACATTCCCTCTTAATTTTAGAAAAATGAGGGGGGGGGGGGGGGCTTTGTTAGCTGGGGTGATGTTAAGTATGAGTAAGAGCTTCATTTTCCGGGAATCTGGGTGGTCCATGTAAATATGAGGGCATGTGGTGTGTACAGCGGTATGTCTTTCATATATGTTGACGTTGTGGTGCCAAATATCCTAGAGGTAAGTGATTTAAACTTATCACGTGACCCAAGAAACAGTGATACCAGCTATATAACTTCATTGTACCAAGCATACTGCACCTGATGAGATTGACATACTCTGGACAGACAATCCAAATGTACGATCATTTTTTGATCGGCCCACCAATACAATCTCTTTCTCTTCCTCTTTCTCTCTATTTCTGTCACTTGCTCATTGTCTCACTCGTGTTCTCTCTCTCTCTCACACACACTCTCTTTCTCTCACTCATGCACTCTCTCTTTTTCTGACCCACAAACCCATCTTTCTTTCTACGTCATTTCTACAATCCATCCATCCCTCCACAAGTCCTCTTTTACAAGTTAGTACAGCCCTCGACGTCAGCCTCCCGTCTTGTCCACAGAGAAGCCCCTTTAAAGCCAATGTCTTCCCCCTCGAGTTCCAATGAATGCTACCGCTCGAGTGTTGTCCACGGCCGGTGTCGCATTAACGCGCCTGTACTTGCCGGCAATATCGGAACTCCAGCTTGAGCTTTGCAGGGTTATTAAAAGATGGATAATGTAACGTCTAGGCAGGCGGGCCTGGGGGGTGGGGCACATAATGGGAACGGGGAGCCGTTAAGTTGAAAGCCTTATTCTCTTTTTACATTTTAAAAAAAAAATGTTTCACTTCAAATAGAATCGTGCATGGGTGAGAGGGTGACTTAAAAAAGAAACTTTTTTGTTAAGGATAGGGCTTGATGGAAGGGCATGAGGAAAGCAAGTAATACATTGAAGGTCTGGACACCTTGTAATGGACATGAAATATTCACGCTCTACCTGTAATGGACATGAAATAGTTACCCCCACCTTGTAATGGACTTGAAATAGTTACCCCTACCTTGTAATGGACATGAAATAGTTACCCCACCTTGTAATGGACATGAAATAGTTACCCCCACCTTGTAATGGACATGAAATAGTTACCCCCACCTTGTAATGGACATGAAATAGTTACCCCCACCTTGTAATGGACATGAAATAGTTATCCCCACCTTGTAATGGACATGAAATAGTTACCCCCACCTTGTAATGGACATGAAATATTAGTGCTCACCTTTTAAACTAGTAGAAATATGCTCGTAGAGATGAGATTAAAGTTTTAAACATTAAGGAAACGTCAGCTGTGTAGATGTACACGTTAAATATGCAACGGCAACAAGGTCAGGTGTGTACATATACATTTTAACTGATGAACGACAACAGCGGAATCAAATCGTTAGGTTGAGGCGTGTGTTAAGTTACTGGCAGCATGTTATAGTTTTTTCAGGGCAGATAACAGGACGAATATACAAATGAAATAACAGTGGATAGCAATGGAAAACATTATAAAATACTGACACTCATAGGGTCATTGTAGGGAAACATTATATTGCAGTGGATTCCAATGGATAACATCTGATGGCACTGCCAATCTTAGGGTAACTGTAGGCTAACCTTATATTGTAGTGGATTCCAATGGATAACACCTAAGGCACTGTCAATCTTAGGGTTAATGTACGGCAACCTTATATTGTAGTGGATTCCAATGGAAAACACCTATGGCACTGTCAATTTTAATGTCACTGTAGGAGCATATTTGCAGTTGGTTACCATATATTTCTGTAAAATTTTCTTTAAAACATTACATTGTCTTATTAATGATAACTGTTAATGATTTGTTCGATAAGTGTGATCTGTTGTTTGTGTTTTGTTTCCTGATTTGTTAGGAGAGGAAGAAAGAAGGCACACCGAGGGGTTGTTGAATAGATAACCTTTTCTTATATCTATTTTGCTCCTGGTGTGTCCTGCTTCAATTTCGAAATTGCCCACACCCCCTCCCCCAAAATCCACATGTTTTATCTTTACAGTAATACGTTTTTCACAAAGGCTGTCATGCGTGACGTTTGATCTCGGTGAATCCAACTTGAGCCACACGGGTAAGGTGGAGGGCAGTATGCGGGTCTGTCTGCGGGCTTCTTGTACAAGGGCCGGTAGGTAAGGTGTTGGACTGTCAGTAGGCACCTTGTACATAGCCCGACGGATAGGGTGTAGGACTGTCAGTAGGCGCCTTGTACATAGGCCGGCGGGTAGGGTGTAGGACTGTCAGTAGGCACCTTGTACATAGCCCGACGGGTAGGGTGTAGGACTGTCAGTAGGCGCCTTGTACATAGCCCGACGGGTAAGGTGTAGGACTGTCAGTAGGCGCCTGGTACATAGACCGGCGGGTAGGGTGTAGGACTGTCGGTGGGCCTATTGTTTAAAGGCCGGAAGGTAGGGTGCATGACTGTCGGTAGGCCTCATGTTTAAAGGCCCGCAGGTTGGTTGTAGGATTGTCTGTAGGCCTATTTCTCAAAATACCATAACCCGTTGTAAAAAAACACTGCACCTGGTTAACCCTAGAATGAAATACCAATCTTGGGTTTATTACTAATTGCACCTAGACTAATCGTACCAAGGAAATGATTGTGTAAACGGAAGTTCATAACAATAACAAGACATGAACTCCCCGGAACAAAACTATTTGATCATTCTTTTTGAGGTCTACTATTGATCAGACGACTGTTATCATGTGACATTTTTGTTCCAAATTAAACAAAACAACATAATAAAGACTGAAGCAAAACTCTAAATCGCCGTCAAAATAACACCATAAAACATTTTCTAGAACAACTATAATTTGAGCATAATGGACCCACAGAAACAACTTCAAACATAATGGACTAATAGATAAATCAACTTGAAATACAATGGACCAAAAACATCCAATAGAATGGACCAGCTGAAACAACATGTTTTAGCGAGATGCCTTTCTCTAGAGATCAATAAACACCCACGCAAATTTTCTCCCCGGGCTCAAGGCAAAGTGTTCTAGAAATCTATTCATAAGCACACAATCTTATTGTAATTTGTTGGTGTGCAAGTGTGCTTTTCATAAAAACCCACTCTTGATGTAATATGTTGGTTTTCATGTATGCTTTTTATAAACACACTTTTTATGTATTATGATGGTGTCCATATGTGCCTTTCATAAACACACACTCTTGATGCAATAGGTTGATGACCATTTGTGCTTTTCATAAGTACACACGATGTAATTTGTGGGTGTCCCTATATATTTTTCATAAACATACAATATTGATTATATACAAGTGTGTTCTAGTGGTATATTCAAAAGCACATAATATTGATGTAATATATAGGTGTCCCAATTATGCTTTTCATAAGCATATTGTCTTTGCTATACACCGTAATAGCTTTGAGCGATTAAAAAAGGAATTTAGTCTGAGCTAATAAACTTGTCTCTGGTTCTGTCTCTTGTCTCCATATGTCTATGGTCCCTATATGCCTCTAGAACCCATAAATCTATGGCCTTAAATGTATATATATATAAATATCATTTGGTATTTTAAACGTGTATGATATCCTGTGTATAGTTTCCCTGTGTTTGGTCTCCAAATGTCTCTGGTATTAATGTCTCTAGTATTAATGTCTCTGGTATTAATGTCTCTAGTATTCATATCTTTTGTTTTCATGAATATGGTTCATCTCTCTGGTAATCATATCACGTGGTTTTCATGTCTTTGGTATTCATGTCTTTGGTATTCATGTCTTTGATATTAATGTCCTTGGTTTTCAATGTGTGTGCTCTTATTGGTACAAAACTATTACTATAAAAAGTCTCAAATGTTTCTAGTTTTCAATATCTTTAAAGTCTACAATTTGTCTTTCGATGTCTCCAGTCTCTGAATTTCTCGTCTTTAAATGCCGCTGGTCTCAAATGATTCTTGTTATGTTTAATATCTATAATCCCTAGTTTCTAGACAGTACATTTCTATTTTCTCATAGTCTTTATTTTGCAAAGGTCTATGGTTTCTATATTTCTAGTCACTAAATCTTTCAGATCTCAATATTTCTTGTTACTACTACTACTACTTAAGAAAATCAGCAAACTATCGAGCCGAGGCTCATAAAGTCTTCCCCAGTGCACCTCCTTCACTCCCAACCGGCATTCAACCACTCCCCATTTCTTGTTACTAAATATTTCAAATCTTTATATTTCTTGTCACTAAATGTTTCAGATCTCTATATTTCTTGTAATTAAATTTTTCAGATCTCTATATTTCTTGTAATTAAATTTTTCAGATATCTATATTTCTTGTCACTAATAATGTTACATCCACAGTCTCTTTCTGCCTGGAAAATCTCTTAGCCACTTTTCACGAAAGTGGTCTTTCAACAAGGCCATGACTCCCAGCTAAGTCATTGGTTTGTCGAGCTGCGGCTGGACTGCGCCTTCTTTGGCCAGATAGTCTACCCTGTCATGTTGCGTCGCCTCATCATGCCAGGATGTACTGCATAAGTACTTTTCCGCCTTTGGCATGGATATTACCTACTGTCTCCAGAATGGCGTTTACCATCGTGGTCTCTCTAGAGCTGAGCGTGAGTCGGTGAAGACAAAGATGTCCGGAAAGTTTTTCCACTTATCAAGGCGTCGATGGACTCTCTTAAGGGCAACCATTATTACCTCCATCTCCGCATCGAGGCTCGTTCTGCTTTACCCACTGGGTCCAAACAGCTCATCGGGTGGAGCTATTTCTTTGGGAGACTGGATAAGAGCACCGTAGCCGCCGCGTTCTTCCTAACGAAGCATGAGCCGTCTGAGAAGAATTTCAGCAATTTTTCCGGAGAGGCATCAATCGTTCTTTCCACTGCCTCTGATGGTTCTGGTTGAGGACTGGCTTTCGTGACTTTAATGTTTGTCAAGGCAAGACGTATTTCAGGTCGGGTGAGGATTTCGTGTGGTCCCCGTGCCGGGATCACCCTAAACTTTTCCATGCTTTCAGTTAATGCTGTGTCTTCCTCAAGATTGAACCGTATCCACGAAGGAGGATCTCTTTAATCTGGTCTTCTTTACCCACCGATCCTGTAACTGAAAGCATGGTTCCTGTGTGTCCATTTGATGATATCGCACCACCGTCGTAAGGACAGCCTTTTCCCGTCTGATATCAAGTCTGCCAAGATTTCCACCGCTGCCGTGGGTGTTATGCGGATCGCCCCACATACGAACTTGCGAACTCAGCTGTGAATTCGGTCCAGGCACTCTAGAGCCGTGCGGCTCGCAAAGTTTGGACAGGGACACTATAGTCCATTGCCCGGCTCAAGCTGCTTAGGTAAAGGGACCTCAGCAGTCTTGCGTACGCGCCCCAGTCAGTGCAGGCTGGCTTTTTCACCAGGTCCAATTTTTATGAAGTCTTAGCGCACAGTTGGGGTATATGGTTGTGAAGCTGGAGCTTCTCATCCAGCTTAACTGCCGGGTACACTGGTGTCCGATTCCATGCCAGATTTGTGCCATTGATGGTTAACTTTGTTTCCACTTTCAGTGCGTTCAGCCCATTCGTACAAAAGCGAGTAAACAGTATTGTCTGTGTTTACGAACATCTTTCATCTATTCGCATAGGCCTCTATTCGGCCTAGGTCGCGTTTCATCCGGCTCTGCAATTTTTTTTTTACATCCTTTCCCGAGCTCCAAATTGCTAGCTCGTCTGCGAACATCGCATTCTGGGACTCTAGTTCCTCTTGCAGATCGTACAGATAGGCCATGCCACAATCAACGAGCTTCTGTTTGCGGACGATTGTGCCCTCAATGCTGACACTGAAGCTGCCATGCAGCAAAGCGTTGATATCTTTTCTGAGGCCTGCAACAACTTTGGACTAACAATCAACGCGAAGAAGACTGAGGTATTGTATCAGCCAGCTCCCAGTAGGCCCTACGTTGAACCCAACATCATCATCAGCGGACAGCGTCTTAACGCGGTGGATAAATTTACTTACTTGGGCAGCACCCTCTCCAGATCTGTCATCATTGATGATGAAATGAATGCCAGACTTGCAAAAGCTAGTGCCATATTTGGCAGGCTCCGCAGCACTGTATGGGACAGGAGAGGTATCAGACGAGAAACGAAGATCAAGGTCTATAGGTCTAATGTGACTTTGTACAATCTTATCCTAGCTTGAAGATTCGGTTGTACAAACAAAGTTAAAATCATTTACAATTTTGTTTTCCCCCAAAGGCATCATCCAATCCACATCAAATGACAACCGTAGTCGTATCGACACATTTACATGGCACCAATTCGACAATGCACCACTTTTACAATGCACCACGTTTACAATGCACAACTTTTAAATTGCCCCACTTTTACATTTCACCATTACACTACGTTTAAATGACATCACGTGTTTATTACATCAGTTTTACTTACTCCCCAAACAATTTTTGTCAGAAACTTAAATATTTTGAGTATGTTTTCTGACTCTGATCGCCTTAGTAACGTAAACTTTTAAACAATTTTTTAATATTTTTTAAATTTTATTTTTTCAATCATTCGAAATGCTTTTCTTTTTTCGGTAAAAATATATTGAAACACACACACACACACACACACACACACACACAAACAAACGCACACCGGATAGTGTCAATGTAGCCGATTATTCTACAATAAAAATTATGCCATAATAAACAAACTTACCTCCATTTAACGGTCAGCAGTGATAATGCAGTTTAACACTGTCCTCGATTAGCAATTATTCCTTATACACAGCAAACAATAAAAACTATTTTAACTTATTTTGTTTCCATTTAGCCAAGCTGTGTCAAGCTCACTCGCCAGGCCTTGAAATAACCAGCAGCAAACACGTCAGAAAAGAAGCAGACGATGAGCAGAAGACGCTGTTGAAGAGGAAAAAAGGGAAAGAGGGGGTAAAAAACAATTGTTGATAGCACGATCTCCATCGCCAACTACTCCAGCCGCGTGTTGGCTGGCTGTGCGTCAAGGGAAGAACGAGGCACTCGTGTCGTGCGGTTCCACCACAAGTCTCACCCTCACCCACTCACACGCGGGGTTGGTACCAGCATCCCGTTTTCCATTCTCATCGACCTTAGGCCCTCGTGCTGTCTTTGCAGACTCCAGGCTCGCCGATCAATAAGCAGATAATAAGGACAGAAGATTATTATTATTTTTATTATGTTGTATCCCCCCCCCCACCCTTTTTTTTCCTCCCGTTCCATTAAGTCGGACACATTCCTCCCCAATGTTCCTGACACAGTTTGAAACAGTGAAGAATGGAAACGTCATTATCGGAGCAATTCTAGAAATCCACGAATAAAATAACAAAATGGCATGGTCCTTTGCTTGAAACTTTAGAAAAAAAATATTTATTACAAAAAAGTAATAATTTATGTCCATTTCTTCTCTTACTTATTCTTTTCCTGCTTATCAATTTAATTACCAAATGAAAATTGCACATACTGATGTGCTGGTGAATAGGCCTCTCTATTATTCAACATGTGATTAGTGATGTAGGGTCAACAGAGTAACTAGCGCGGGTTTGTTCTTGTGCCACCAAAGCTAAAAATTATTAACTTCCAACTGTTTACACAAGGACAATAAATGATTGTGCTTAAAGAACTGTGTAGCATCTTGATTGGTTTGTTACGCTCAGGAATGTGGATTGGTTTAATATTGTTGGCGACTTGTTTGGCATTTAATAAAGCTGGAAAATTAACACAACCCTGTACAATAAGAACCTGATAGTGAACGCTATGAAAGTTAGGCCCTGATAATGAACGCTGTGTAAGCTAGGCCCTGATAGTGAACGCTGTGTTAGTTAGGCCCTGATAGTGAAAGCTCTGAAAGTTAGGCCCTGATAATGAACGCTGTGTTAGTTAGGCCCTCATAATGAACGCTATGTAAGTTTGGCCCTGACCCCAAATGTGTGAAAGCTACTACCTAATAATAATTTGTTAGTCGGCCTTGATTATGAACGGTGTGTAAGCTACGCCCAGTTTATAAATGTGTGAAAATTAGGCTCTGATCATAAATGTGTGATGTTTATTGCCCTGTGTATTAGGCTCTGATCATAAATGTGTTTTAGTTAGGCCCTAATCATAAATGTGTTTTAGTTAGGCTCTGATCATAAATGTGTTTTAGTTAGGCCCTAATCATAAATGTGTTTTAGTTAGGCTCTGATCATAAATGTGTTTTAGTTAGGCCCTAATCATAAATGTGTTTTAGTTAGGCTCTGATCATAAATGTGTTTTAGTTAGGCCCTAATCATAAATGTGTTTTAGTTAGGCTCTGATCATAAATGTGTTTTAGTTAGGCCCTAATCATAAATGTGTTTTAGTTAGGCTCTGATCATAAATGTGTTTTAGTTAGGCTCTGATCATAAATGTGTTTTAGTTAGGCCCTGATCATAAATGTGTTTTAGTTAGGCTCTGATCATAAATGTGTTTTAGTTAGGCACTGATAATAAATGTGTTTTAGTTAGGCTCTGATCATAAAGTTATTTTAGTTAGGCCCTGATCATAAATGTGTTTTAGTTAGGCCCTGATAATAAATGTGTTTTAGTTAGGCTCTGATCATAAATGTGTTTTCATAAAGTTATTTTAGTTAGGCCCTGATCATAAATGTGTTTTAGTTAGGCCCTGATAATAAATGTGTTTTAGTTAGGCTCTGATCATAAAGTTATTTTAGTTAGGCCCTGATCATAAAGTTATTTTAGTTAGGCCCTGATAATAAATGTGTTTTAGTTAGACTCTGATCATAAATGTGTTTTAGTTAGGCTCTGATCATAAATGTGTTTTAGTTAGGCTCTGATCATAAATGTGTTTTAGTTAGGCTCTGATCATAAATGTGTTTTAGTTAGGCTCTGATCATAAATGTGTTTTAGTTAGGCTCTGATCATAAATGTGTTTTAGTTAGGCCCTGATCATAAATGTGTTTTAGTTAGGCTCTGATCATAAATGTGTTTTAGTTAGGCCCTGATAATAAATGTGTTTTAGTTAGGCTCTGATCATAAAGTTATTTTAGTTAGGCCCTGATCATAAATGTGTTTTAGTTAGGCCCTGATAATAAATGTGTTTTAGTTAGGCTCTGATCATAAATGTGTTTTCATAAAGTTATTTTAGTTAGGCCCTGATCATAAATGTGTTTTAGTTAGGCCCTGATAATAAATGTGTTTTAGTTAGGCTCTGATCATAAAGTTATTTTAGTTAGGCCCTGATCATAAAGTTATTTTAGTTAGGCCCTGATAATAAATGTGTTTTAGTTAGGCTCTGATCATAAATGTGTTTTAGTTAGGCTCTGATCATAAATGTGTTTTAGTTAGGCTCTGATCATAAATGTGTTTTAGTTAGGCCCTGATCATAAATGTGTTTTAGTTAGGCTCTGATCATAAAGTTATTTTAGTTAGGCCCTGATCATAAATGTGTTTTAGTTAGGCCCTGATAATAAATGTGTTTTAGTTAGGCCCTGATCATAAATGTGTATTAGTTAGGCCCTGATCATAAATGTGTTTTAGTTAGGCCCTGATCATAAATGTGTATTAGTTAGGCCCTGATCATAAATGTGTATTAGTTAGGCCCTGATCATAAATGTAATTCATATAGCCCATAATAATGAATTGTGTGAGCGCCCTTCTAAGAATTATGGCGGGTTATTTAAGCTGATGGCTGAGACTGAACTCTGTAATAAACTGACCGAATCACACACTCAAAAGTACATATGAAAATCATGTAAGCCACAATTAAATAAACCCAGATTCTCAGTTCACACGATTAAATCTTCGTCACATTTCTTTTTAAACGCACTATTTTGTGTTACAACATAAAAACCAAGTTTTTCGTATAAATCTTTTATTAATATTGAGCAATGGTGGAGGGGGTGGGGCTGAAAATTTAACAAAACATGCATGCAAGTAACGGACTTTATAAGAATCCCAATCAGTGCTCCCCCCCCCCCCCCCAACCCCTCCAAGGCTCACAACCGCACTTTTCTTTCACGCCCCTGAACTATATTAATATTCTAATGATACACCCGCTTTTACACCGTAGATTTATTACACCAAGTATTTTAGAAAACAAAAGAAAATATTATGCACCAAACGCACTTGCGATAATTTTTTTAACAATCTGATTTTGCGCAGTTATTGGGAAATGCATTTTTATCTTCCCCTTGAAAAACAGGAAAAACTGATTTTGGGGGTTTGTGTTTGGGACTGGGGGGCTCAAAATGCTATTATCAGCAACTTGTCTATGTGCAAAATTTCAGCACAATAGGTTGACAGGAAGTGGATCAGTTAACGGTCCGAAGATTTAGCCAGTCCGAAACCCAGCCAGTCCGCCACCCAGCCAATCCGCCACCCAACCAATCCGCCACCCAACCAATCCGCCACCCAACAATTCCGCCACCCAACCAATCCGCCACCCAACCAATCCGCCACCGAACCAATCCGCCACCCAGCCAATCCGCCACCCAGCCAATCCGCCACCCAACCAATCCGCCACCCAACCAATCCGCCACCCAACCAATCCGCCACCCAACCAATCCGCCACCCAACCAATCCGCCACCCAGCCAATCCGCCACCCAGCCAATCCGCCACCCAGCCAATCCGCCACCCAGCCACCCTCGGATAAAAAGCGAAGTCAATATAAGTATTTAATTCTAACAAATGTTTGATCTATATCATTAATATTTTATTTAAGTTTTCGTCTTTTTCAAGGAATATCATTAATACCATAACCTGAAGCTATTAAGTTTGATGCACCAAACAGTTATTGAAAATGTTTGGTATTACTGCAGGGTGGGGGACAGGAGGGTTTATCTTTCTAACTCCTTAAATGCCTTTTGGAAGAATAAATAGGCTCAACTCGCAATCATCTTCATCCCGATACGCCCCTGTTCACACTACTGATGTTAGAAATAAAAAAAAAAGTTTAAAATACAAACTCTTAACTAACTGCATGTTTCTTCAAACACGCAACGCGTCCCATCGATACATCAACATGGAGATTGCTTTTCCGGCCCTTATGTTGTGCTCATCTATTCACGGGTATTCACGCTCACTCAATACGCTCATAATGAGTTCAAATTACAATTTGTTATTACTTTTTTTTATTCATTGTGTTCTTGCAGGTTTGAGTTTGTTCAATTTGTTGTCTGTGAGATGGCAAAATGTCCGTTTTCTCTGAGGTGAAGGGGCGAAATCATTCTAGGCTTTTATAGGCCTAGCATTCAAGTGAAAAAAAAAACGTCATATAAAGACGTAAATCACGGAATGTAGAGCTCAAAGGATGGCTTAGGTTGGAAGCCCCCCCCCCCCCCCAAACAAACACACACAGACATGGGTGCCCGCACGTAGTGTTAAGGTGGGGCACTTGCAACCCCCCCCCCCGGACTGAATTATTAAAAAAAAAAATTAGACAAAAATGGACAAAAATTTTATTTTACTGGGTAATTATTTTTATATTTTCTATATTAATTAGTTTTACAAAGTTTTATCCGGCTGTCAGGTATGCCTTACTAGTTTTGCTAACATTACCAGCAACAAGATGTACGGTGGAGCGATCGTTCAGCACATTACGTCGTGTAAAAACATGGCTTAGATCTACAATGTCAGATGAACGTCTGTCTGGGTTGTGCATGTTAAGCGTACAGAGACAAAGTGAACAGCAACAAAAATAGACTTTATGGACAAAATTGGAGATATGTTTGGTAGCGATAACAGACGACTCCAGTTCTTGTTTAAAGAATACATTTTATTTTAAATTTATGTTGTAATATTTTTTGTTATATACATATATTGTGTTAATACAAAATTTGTTGCTACAGTATGCCCTTCATTACTACAGTGTCCTGTCCGTTCGTGCACAATACAAATACGCTACAGTAAATTAAAACTACATTAAAACATTACTAAAAATATTTTGCCCCCCCTAGCCCCTAGAAAATATTTTGCCCCCCCCCCCCCAGAAAATATTGTGCCCCCCCCCCGAAAATTTTCTGAGGGCGCCCATGCACACAGACTGTCAAAATGCGCCCCTGCTAACATTATATAATGAAGACTGAACAATAAAAATAGTATTACAGTTTCAGTTTTCTGGTTGCTTATTCACTGACCCTATCAGGTGACGTAGTACTTTTAATATAGTAATCCCAGCTGTCAACAAAAGACAACACCATGCCTCTCAAAATACTCCATTTGTTGATTGCATTTAAAGGAAATAGGTACCATGCTGTTTTCATTATTTTTGAACATCCATTAATTCTAAAACTTGTCAAATTCTAACAAGTAATCTTTGCAACAAATAAAACATTTTTTTTTTAAATTTAAGAGTTTAAGCGCCAGCTACTGAATAAGTGTAGAAGTTTCTGCAAGATTTATTTACTTACTCAAGTGAGTACTAGTTTGCATTCGGTCAGCTAGATGTCATGTACTGTCACAAGTGAGTACTGGTTTGTCTCGGTCAGCTAGATGTCATGTACTGTCACAAGTGAGTACTGGTTTGTCTCGGTCAGCTAGATGTCGTGTACTGTCACAAGAGAATACTGGTTTGTCTCGGTCAGCTAGATGTCATGTACTGTCACAAGTGAGTACTGGTTTGTCTCGGTCAGCTAGATGTCATGTACTGTCACAAGTGAGTACTGGTTTGTCTCGGTCAGCTAGATGTCGTGTACTGTCACAAGAGAATACTGGTTTGTCTCGGTCAGCTAGATGTCATGTACTGTCACAAGTGAGTACTGGTTTGTCTCGGTCAGCTAGATGTCATGTACTGTCACAAGTGAGTACTGGTTTGTCTCGGTCAGCTAGATGTCGTGTACTGTCACAAGAGAATACTGGTTTGTCTCGGTCAGCTAGATGTCATGTACTGTCACAAGTGAGTACTGGTTTGTCTCGGTCAGCTAGATGTCATGTACTGTCACAAGTGAGTACTGGTTTGTCTCGGTCAGCTAGATGTCATGTACTGTCACAAGTGAGTACTGGTTTGTCTCGGTCAGCTAGATGTCATGTACTGTCACAAGTGAGTACTGGTTTGTCTCGGTCAGCTAGATGTCGTGTACTGTCACAAGAGAATACTGGTTTGTCTCGGTCAGCTAGATGTCATGTACTGTCACAAGTGAGTACTGGTTTGTCTCGGTCAGCTAGATGTCATGTACTGTCACAAGTGAGTACTGGTTTGTCTCGGTCAGCTAGATGTCATGTACTGTCACAAGTGAGTACTGGTTTGTCTCGGTCAGCTAGATGTCATGTACTGTCACAAGTGAGTACTGGTTTGTCTCGGTCAGCTAGATGTCATGTACTGTCACAAGTGAGTACTGGTTTGTCTCGGTCAGCTAGATGTCATGTACTGTCACAAGTGAGTACTGGTTTGTCTCGGTCAGCTAGATGTCATGTACTGTCACAAGTGAGTACTGGTTTGTCTCGGTCAGCTAGATGTCATGTACTGTCACAAGTGAGTACTGGTTTGTCTCGGTCAGCTAGATGTCATGTACTGTCACAAGTGAGTACTGGTTTGTCTCGGTCAGCTATATGTCATGTACTGTCACAAGTGAGTACTGGTTTGTCTCGGTCAGCTAGATGTCATGTACTGTCACAAGTGAGTACTGGTTTGTCTCGGTCAGCTAGATGTCATGTACTGTCACAAGTGAGTACTGGTTTGTCTCGGTCAGCTAGATGTCATGTACTGTCACAAGTGAGTACTGGTTTGTCTCGGTCAGCTAGATGTCATGTACTGTCACAAGTGAGTACTGGCTTGTCTCGGTCAGCTAGATGTCATGTTCTGTTGAATTCGATTAAAAGCCAAAATATTATTTTTTTAAAATTGTGCACATTTTCCCAGTGCCCCCGTGAGGAAGCCGCGGTTCCCCAGGGCGCCGTGCGCACAATTTGGTAACCCATGGGCTAAGCCTAAAGGGCAGAGAAGAAAATCCCTGGCATTATTTAACACTGTTTACTTTGACATCGTTGCATAGTTATCGAAAAGATGAAACAGGTGCTTGGTGTTGGTGGGTGAAGATTCTAATTCTATGTAAACACATGGGTGAGTTCCTAAAATGGACGGGTGCACAGAAAGGAGTGATATGAAAACTTGTTGTCGTACGTAATATATGGATGTCCCCTTCGGTATAATGACCTCAATGCTGATGTCACTATGTCTTTTCGAGAAAAATATACATTTATGTTTCTTCAATTCTGGTGATGCTGTGTCCTAGCCATGCCCCCCCCGCCCCCCCCCTGGCCAGCCTTGACCCCCATGGCCAGCAAAGTGATTGGCGCGACACTTTGCTTCCCCAAATAATGCTTACTAATGACGTCGAGAGGAATGTCTGGCTTCTCGAGCGGTCGAAAGGGTCCACACGAAGTTTGATAAAGAGAGCCATCCCGTGACAATCCAACACCACCTAGTTAGTCCTTATCTAGAAACAGCGGCGTAGCCAGAGACAATACCCCACGGGCCTGACGAAGATTTTTATGAATAAAATAAATAATTCTGCATTTGGCTGGCCGCTCATATAAAGAAAATAAAGAGCACATTAGGGAGGACAGCACAATCCAGACACGCTCCTATGCCCTTTAGGGAGGACAGCACAATCCAGACACGCTCCTATGCCCATTAGGGAGGACAGCACAATCCAGACACGCTCCTATGCCCATTAGGGAGGACAGCACAATTCAGACACGCTCCTATGCCCATTAGGGAGGACAGCATAATCCAGCCACGCCCTATACCCTTTAGGGAGGACAGCACAATCCAGCCACGATCCTATGCCGCCTAGGGAGGATAGCACAATCTGGCCTCACTCCTGTGCCCTTTAGGGAGGACAGCACAATCCAGACACGCTCCTATGCCCATTAGGGAGGACAGCACAATCCAGACACGCTCCTATGCCCATTAGGGAGGACAGCATAATCCAGCCACGCCCTATGCCCTTTAGGGAGGACAGCACAATCCAGCCACGCTCCTATGCCGCCTAGGGAGGATCGCACAATCCTGCCTCACTCCTTTGCCCTTTAGGGGGGACAGCACAATCCAGCCTCACTCCTATGCCGCTTAGAGAGGACAGCACAATCCAGCCTCACTCCTATGCCGCTTAGAGAGGACAGCACAATCCAGCCTCACTCCTATGCCACTTAGAGGACAGCACAATCCAGCCAAACTCCTATGCCACTGTCTCCTAAGTACTCCTCCCATACACGACTCCTCAAGTTGTATGTGAAAAATGTGAACTTCAACCCCCGAACTTCACATGAAATTCAACTTGCGCTGCAAGGCATCACAATTCCTGTGTTACTTTGTGTTTTTCTGTTTCTAATATATCCAAACATTTGGACAAGTTAATGGAGGTTCGTGACGTCATAGGTGCACATGGCCCGACGCCTGGTTCTCGTTTATGCAGACAACGAAGACACAAGCCAACGATATCATGACGTCTCTTTGATCTGTCAACGCCTTCATTACAGCCATGCAAGTATTGGTTTCACGTAACGGTTTGTAGGATTTACACAAGACAACATGTGCTGTTCTTGGTCTTTTAAGCTTTTGTTTTTTAAAATGGAAGACGTGAATAAGGGATATTTTGAATAATGGATAGTATAAAGGATTGTTTGAATAATGGATATTGTTTGAATATTGGTTATTTTTAAATAATGGATATTTTGAATGATGAATATTTTGTATAATGGATATATTTAATAATGGACAAAAGTGTCATAGGTCTAAAGGGGGACCGTGATAGGCTGTCCTAGGCCTGAAGGGTGACCGTGATAGGCTGTTATAGGCCTAAAGGGTGACGGTTATAGGCTGTCATAGGCCTGAAGGGTGACCGTGATAGGCTGTCATAGGCCTGAAGGGTGACCGTGATAGGCTGTCATAGGCCTGAAGGGTGACAGTGATAGGCTGTCATAGGCCTGAGTGGTGACCGTGATAGGTTGTCATAAGTCTGAAGGGTGACCGTGATAGGCTGTCATAGGCCTGGAGGGTGACAGTTATAGGTTGTCATAGGTCTAAAGGGGGACCGTGATAGGCTGTCCTAGGCCTGAAGGGTGACCGTGATAGGCTGTCATAGGCCTGAAGGGTGACCGTGATAGGCTGTCATAGGCCTGAAGGGTGACCGTGATAGGCTGTCATAGGCCTGAAGGGTGACCGTGATAGGTTGTCATAGGTCTGAAGGGTGACCGTGATAGGCTGTCATAGGCCTGGAGGGTGACCGTGATAGGCTGTTATAGGCCTGAAGGGTGACCGTGATAGGCTGTCATAGGCCTGGAGGGTGACCGTGATAGGTTGTCATAGGTCTAAGGGGGGACCGTGATAGGCTGTCATAGGCCTGAAAGGTGACCGTGATAGGCTGTCATAGGCCTAAAGAGTGACCATGTTAGGCTATCAACGGCTGTTATATGCTGTCATAGGCCTAAAGGGTGACCATGATAGGTTGTCCAATGCCTAAAGGGTGACCGTGATAGGCTGTCATAGGCCTAAAAGGTGACCGTGATAGGCTGTCATAGGCTTAAAGAGTGACCATGTTAGGCTATCATAGGCCTGAAAGGTGACCGTGATAGGCTGGAGGGTGACAGTTATAGGTTGTCATAGGTCTAAAGGGGGACCGTGATAGGCTGTCCTAGGCCTGAAGGGTGACCGTGATAGGCTGTTATAGGCCTGAAGGGTGACCGTGATAGGCTGTCATAGGCCTGAAGGGTGACCGTGATAGGCTTTCATAGGCTTGAAGGGTGACCGTGATAGGCTGTCATAGCCCTGAAGGGTGACCGTGATAGGCTGTCATAGGTCTGTAGGGTGACCGTGATAGGCTGACATAGGCCTGAAAGGTGACCGTGGTAGGCTGTCATAGGCCTAAAGATTGACCATGTTAGGCTGTCAACGGCCGTTATATGCTGTCATAGGCCTAAAAGGTGACCGTGATAGCCTGTCTTAGGCTTAAAGAGTGACCATGTTATGCTGTCAACGGCCGTGATAGCTTGTCCTAGGCCTGAAGGGTGACCGTGATAGGTTGTCCTAGGCCTGAAAGGTGACCATGTTAAGCTGTCAAGGGCCGTGATATGTTGTCAAGGGCCGTGATAGGCTGTCAAGGGCCGTGATAGGCTGTCAAAGACCGTGATAGGTTGTCATAAGCATTTTGACGACATCAAGTTGGACCTAAGAATTTCCTATGCCAGGATGTACTGAACACCTTGCTAGAGACAACCCGTCCCCTTTTTTTCCGTCTTTTCCATTCGTCTTTTTCTTTTAAGTAGGAGTTATTCCCCTTGTTGTGATTGTCATCGTTGCCTTAAAACTCCAATTGCGCGTTGAACCGTGTCATAAAATGCGGCGCAGTAACCCCCCATGCCATAAGTGAATAAACTCACGGAAAATTTTGATCACATTTTAATCATGTCGATCTCTGATGATCAGTGTTTCGCCATGAAATATATATTTCTCCACACGCGGTGGCCATTTGAGATGTTATCTTATGAACTTCTTACATCTTAAGGATGGTGAAGGGGATTTTAGATATTTGTTATCCTAAGAACGTTATCAATAAGACGGCGGGATATACCATATTAATATATGCATTATGTTATAATAATTAATGTGTGTTATTTCCTTTGAAAAAAAATCATCTGCCCAACGTCGACGCTAGCCATAAATGGAATATATATGTACAAGCTTATTGCCCCTTCAATGCCTCTTTTTGAATTCGTTGTTGGAAAGGGACAAGTCAGCTTATTACTATTAAAAAAGTTGCTCCCTTCCCTCTCTTACATAATTTTACGTATGTGCTGGCTGCTGTAGTACAAGAATCCACCGCATCTCAGCAGCTGGATTTAAGATATACCCTGAGGTCTGATTGCGAGGGTCCCCCCAGAGCTACACATCCGTCTAACGCCAGCCTGCATCACACAGAACTGCGAGTTTCAAGGACACTCCATCCACGACACACCGCTGGAAAGTCCATCCCATAAAGTACAGCTCGAGAGACTACTCCACAACGTACGGCTTGGAAAACAACTTTCTTTCTCGCCCTGAGAAGCCTTGAAGGAAACGACAGGAGGATCGACTTCCACCCAAGAAGTGACCTAACACAATCACAGATCTGTTACGATCGTCAATTAAAATAATATTGAAACGCTACGCTTTAACCGATCACACCATATTTGTCTTATTACAAAGCAAGACTAAAGCTTATGAAATATTAGGTTATTACGAGAGAATACATGGTCATTAAAACCTAGATTGTAAAATTATATGCAAAGGTTCATCTAAATCTTTTATGCGCAAGTGTTTTTCATACTTTAAAGATTTGAGATTTTTATGGAAGTGTTGTAAATTTAATGTAAATAAGTAAGTTCATTTCATTTTATTGAAATTGTTAATATACTTCTTTTGCATTGATGAAATTACGTTCCGTTGTGGTTAATTTGAATCCAAATAAAAAAACATCTAGACACAAGCATTCGATTACTCAGCGAGATTTATCAAGCTAAATTAAGTAACATAATAAAAGAAAAATTAAACTTATTAAAAAGAATTTCTACCAAAGACGAGTTAAAAAGTAGAAAATAATTTTCAATTTCTTAAAATGGTTATTCAAAGGAAGAATTTACAGAAAATATTTTAAAAAGTGAATTAAGTCTAAAATATTTAAGTTTCGTCTATGTACGATCCGATTCTTTTGGTTTCAAGGAGTACTCATAGCCTTTGATAGAAAGTCTTTTAAACAGTTTTTAAAAATAGTTTTTTTTATTTTTATTTTCTACTTCTAATCATATTTTTCATTATTATAAAGCATCTCTTTCCATGGCTACTTCCAAGCATCTCTTTCCAAGGCTACTTCAAAGAATCTCTTTCCATGGCTACTTAAAAGAATCTCTTTCCATGGCTACTTAAAAGCATCTCTTTCCAAGGCCATTTCAAAGAATCTCTTTCCATGGCTACTTCAAAGAATCTCTTTCCATGACTACTTCAAAGAATCTCTTTCCATGGCTACTTCAAAGAATCTCTTTCCATGGCTACTTAAAAGAATCTCTTTCCATGGCTACTTAAAAGCATCTCTATCCATGGCTACTTCCAAGCCTCTCTTTCCAAGCCTACTTCAGAGAATCTCTTTCCATGGCTACTTCAAAGAATCTCTTTCCATGGCTTCTTCAAAGAATCTCTTTCCATGGCTACTTAAAAGAATCTCTTTCCATTGCTACTTCCAAGCATCTCTTTCCAAGGCTACTTCAAAGAATCTCTTTCCATGGCTACTTAAAAGAATCTCTTTCCATGGCTACTTAAAAGAATCTCTTTCCATTGCTACTTCCAAGCATCTCTTTCCAAGGCTACTTCAAAGAATCTCTTTCCATGGCTACTTAAAAGAATCTCTTTCCATGGCTACTTAAAAGCATCTCTATCCATGGCTACTTCCAAGCCTCTCTTTCCAAGGCTACTTCAGAGAATCTCTTTCCATGGCTACTTCAAAGAATCTCTTTCCATGGCTACTTCAAAGAATCTCTTTCCATGGCTACTTAAAAGAATCTCTTTCCATTGCTACTTCCAAGCATCTCTTTCCAAGGCTACTTCAAAGAATCTCTTTCCATGGCTACTTAAAAGAATCTCTTTCCATTGCTACTTCCAAGCATCTCTTTCCAAGGCTACTTCGGAGAATCTCTTTCCAAGGCTACTTCAACGAATCTCTTTCCATGGCTACTTAAAAGAATCTCTTTCCATTGCTACTTCCAAGCATCTCTTTCCAAGGCTACTTCAAAGAATCTCTTTCCATGGCTGCTTAAAATAATCTCTTTCCATTGCTACTTCCAAGCATCTCTTTCCGTGGCAACTTCCAAGCATCTCTTTCCATTTATACTTCCGGTTGACGGTTGCCAATGATCCACCTTACCTTCGAAGGATCATATTCCATTAGTACGCCGGGACTCTAAGGGTCGGAAAACTCAATCTACGTTTATACGTTTTCACTCTGGCATTTCTTTATCTAACAAATTAAAGGATATATTTAAGCCAGGCAAATTACGGAGGTGACTAAAATTATGTCGGTCAAATAGAGTTATTTTAAATTCATATTTCTAAGGGGGGGGGGGGGGGGGTTAGTTGTTTCTTTTTCAATTTTTTTCCATTTCTGCACAAGGAGATGCATCTATCCTCCAAAACTGTGGTCATCTTTCAAGGACATATCCTTATGATGGAGATGAATCATTAAATATTTCATTAGCTTATTTTGAGATGCAATTATTCCATGCACCGTCGGAAATTTTGTGCGCTTTATGTTTATCTAATAACAAAGCAAATGCATATTTCCTTGTTATATGAAGCCAACTACAGCTCCATCCATAACTGTCTCTTGCAAAGAGCTTAATGACGTCATACATGTGCCATAATTTTTATCCATTTTAAACAGCTTCAACTAAATATTCCGAATTCTACTCCAATCCCGAAATCGTTTGATTTCTTCACCCAAATATTTCGATCATAATTCGTTCAAAGTCACCGACTCCGTTTGAAATGTTTTGCTTTCGACTCCTCCGGGCTTTAGAAATAGACGTTCCAAACATTTAACGGAGAACGCAAATTTTGTGTACAGTTTTAGATGCACCTGCTCCTCTGTTTATTGTTTTAAGCACATACAAATGACACAATCTATAATGTCAACAGTATTTTAGGGTGAGCCGTAATGACTTACTGCTTGTTACTAGGCGAGCGATATATTTCGTGTTTTTCCCCTTGTTCTAAGACTAAGATGTTAAATGACTGAGGTGTAAACACCGTGCAAAGCTTCTGTTTTTACGACATATTTCATGGATGGGTGTGTCCAATTTGGTCTAGAATGGGCTTCATTGGATTTATGTTGAGTTAGTGTCTAAGAAGTAAAGAGCGTCCAACTAATTTTTAGTGCGTCTATTAGACATGTGATTAAATGGCATTTCTTTGAACAGCGATGTAGGTCAGGGAAGACTAGGTCAGGGAAGAGTAATTTAATAGACATCTAAATAGTTGGAAAATAACGTAGTTTATTGCTGACACAATGTCTACCATATATAACATCTTACCCATCCTGTACAATTCCGTCTATACTATACAACACACCTCCAAAACACTTACAACGCATCCCACTCACACGTATCCAACAAATCCCATCTACATTATGCTGCCCACAGTGTACAATAGGCCTCGTCTACATAATACAACACATCTCGTTCGTACTGTACACCTCCTTTCGTCCACACTTTATAAAATCCTCGTTCACACTATAACATACATAGATCACTTTATATAACATACATTGACAACACTATATATCATACATTGACCACACTAAATAGCACACATTGAATAAAATATATAACACGCATTGTCCACACTATATAGCATACATTGAACACACTTTATAACACACATTGACAACACTATATAACACACATTGACCACTATATAACACACATTGACCACACTATAAAACGCACATTGTACACTCTATAAATAGCACGTTTTACCCACAATAACTCTTCACTACTTATCAAGCACACTTCCTTAACTTCTTAGCATAAATATGAATATTCAACATTCCTTGAAACACTCATAAATAATTTCATCTCCTTTTCAATATACCTCCAACCTCTTTATGGGCATTCGTCCGTTTCTGTAGGACTGTTACAATATGGAGAAATTAATCTCTTATTTAAGTGTATGGCTCGTTCTAAAACAGTACACAACAAAAGACGATACCAACTGATAAATACAATAACAAAGAATACGATACTCAAACCAGGGTTATTATAATTAATACGTTTTAATATGCTAATTATAATGAATTATAAAATCAAAAGAAATATAATTAAAACTATTGACTTAAAGTATATTGTTTTGGCTAGTAACGGTAAAATGTTAAAAAAATACGATGTGCAAAAGTGGTACAATGGTGAAAAGAAATCTACACACATACAGTAAACAAAGCACTGTCTAGTAGCACAAATATAACACACGCTCCAAGTCTCGTGAGAAATGATCTGCCTCTTTGTCATTCAATCTATCGGCCTTTTATAGTCTGTTCTTTTCATTTTTCTAGAACTGCCTTACGCATTGTTTTCCATTCCAGTTTTATTCAGATTTTTCTACAATATTCGAATTATGAAACAGGCCATGGATTTGTTAATTGTAGCCGAGGTCATAGCTACACATACCCTAAATGCGGTCTCGAGCTGTTGTCTGCTAGATTTTATGACATAAATACAGGTCGTCTACATAACAAGGACAATGATGCAGCCATCTTTTTACTGACAACACATTCTTACAATATGGACCTTAATATAATTGCACGCAAATGGAAAGCAACGGTTTTGCAGCACGTTTATCTACTTCTCAACCAGAAGAAATATGAATGTACTAGGGCTTAACCAGGTGCAGTTTTTATACATCGGGTCCGGGTATTTTGAGTAAATATTCGGTGGGTCCAATTGTTACAAAAAAGGAGTTATTTTCTCCTTTTCTATAATATCTCTTATGTCATAGTGAAAGTACACTGCTTTTTCAGCCGTTAGTGTCAAGAAATAACCCAGCAGTTGCTGTATCCCAGAATAGAGATGATGCTGTACGCACGAAGCGCGCTGTGTGACAAGGGAACACGACCAATAACGACACCGAATATAAGTTGTCTCCCTGAAAGAAATGTATTTTTACCTGCGTTCACACGTCACGCATAACAGCCCTTTTTCACTCAGTACTTTTAATACAATACATGTGGAGTTGAGGGGGGGGGGGTGTTTTCGAAAAGGAAGCAGGTATAACTTTTTTTCATCCTGGTACATATATGTATATGTGGGTGCTGGGTGGCCAAGTGGTCTAAACTGAGTCAATCCTAAGCTTGTTATCTGGACCCTGTAAAGCGTCCCGGGTGGATGGGACCCGTCAACCTTGGATGGCAACTCATCTAAGAGATGGAAACTTTGAAATAAACCCCTTGAAATGAAGTCCCGTAGTGGGACAACATTGACACTATAAATAATTCAGGCAAATTCTGATACGCTATTGGTGCCAAGCTGTATAATACACATGTGATGTTCCCTCAGGCTATCAAGGTGCGTGAAACCAGGTTATATCCTTATACTCGTAAATAATAATCCCAGGCCTTGTGATTTCGTCATGTGAAGTCTACACCATCGTTATATTGTGACATACGGATGCAACAAAAAATGACATATAATTTTTTTATAAGATAATTTAAAAAATATATATATGAAATCTTTTTCTATTTTTAAAAATAAATGGACCTGCTTTTGAAATTTCGGTTTTAATTCAATATTACAAAAACCATGCTAGCAAAACAATGTCTTTAGTTACACATGGCTGAATGCGGGAAAAGTGCCAAAACATCCTCACGAGGGTAAAAAACCAAAATTTTAGTTGCAAGACCTTATTTCGTCTCTTCATTCTTTGTTTCTTTTTAAAAACATAAGACCTTAATATTGCACATGTATAATAAGAGATCCAGCAGATGGAACAAAGGATCCGACAAACTGTTTGACTGCAAACATTGAGGCAAGTTCCCTGCCCCTTTTCTAATCTTAATATATCAACTAAGAGCACGTGCACTTATTTTATTTTAATTGGCATGAATTAATTGTTAATGATGTTTATAAATCCTTATGTTATTCGAGCACAGTGACAGATGTTTCATTGGGAAATGGAGTCGGCAGGCCATCGAGCGTGAGTACACAGCCCAAACACTGGGTCTCCCCGATGCCGAACCATGCGGCGGCACACCAGAGACCTCCCCTGGCCTGCACCGCCCCTATCCCGACCTGCTCGATCGGATTTGCAGATGGAGGCCCTCCCCGCCTGGGGACGTCCGGTAAACCGAAAACGCTGCGTTTAACGCGTCTGTAGCTGAGTCTCCCAGGGATTCGGGATGGTACATTAATTTCTTAATATCTTCCCCCACACATCCCGGGGAAGCATCGAACGCCCTTTAAGAGGTGTTCTACAGTGGGTTTCCACCCGCAACTAGTTTGCGAAGTAGCTTGGACGAAACAGTTGCTAATAGCAGCTTTCTCAGGGAGCGTATTTAGAATCATCGGCTAGAGGCTTCCATCATAGCCTCTTGCCTCATATTCATTAGCGGCAACTTTTAATCATCCCAATCATGTCTCTGCCTTTACTTCAAACCGTAAATTCGTCACAGTGGTTGCCCTGTAGGGGCTGTTTTTATTCCAGCAGGCACCATGCATGTCCCTTGTCATCCCACGATTGACACGCAATCGTGGTTTTGTTCCCCGGGTTATGCCTAGGGGGTCCGGTGGCCGGCGCCTCTTAATCGGCAAGTCACTGCAGGCTTTTCAACCAGAGCCCCGGGGAAGACAGTGACAGATAGACATTTCAATACCATTTAATGTAAGCATAAATTTTGCTATATGACCTTACAAAATATACAAACATTACTGTACATTTACTTCGCTGACGTTAAACGATTTTTAATTTAATAGCATGAAGAGCGTTGCACATGCACATAAATGAAGAATAAGTAGATATTAGCAGAGAGAGAGAGAGACAGAGAGACACACAGCGCGAGAGAAAAAGAGAGTGGGGAGAGAGGAAAAGAAGGGAAGAAAAGAGAGGATGGAAAAAAATCGAGAATTATGAATGAGTAATCAGCTCTACTGAGAAAAATAGTGTATCTAAAAAATCCCGAAATAATGTTTAAAGCGTTTGTAACATTGACGCAATAAACTAAATACGTTGGACATATTATGAACCGAAATTCCTAATTGCATATATGACTTTGTAAGTGCTTCTTCTATGATGTTTTAAGTGTTATAATGAAGTTGTAATTATATGTAGTACGTTGTAAATGGGTCGACAGCGTTGTAAATGCGTGTATGACGTTGTAAATGCCCGTATGACGTTGAAAATGCGTGTATGACGTTGTAAGTGGGTGTATGACGTTCTAATGCATGTATGACGTTGAAAATGCCTGTATGGCGTTTTAAAATCATGTATGACGTTGTAATCAGGGGTCAATTCCGGTCGGACAGGCGTGCCTCTACTTTTTACTTATTAATAAATATACATATTAATTTTGGTAAAATAGGGTGGGAGGATCATGTTAGCGTGTATTTATTTAAATGTACATTTGAAATTAAGGAATCATATGTTTAATTTTTTTTAAACAAGGTTATATCTTAATAAATTTTAACAATTAACGTATCTGGTTTTTACGGCAAGTGTGGATGAATTATATTTTGAGAATCATGTGTCTAAGAAATAATAATAACTTTGTTCATATTTTTTTTTTTTTTTTTTTTTTTTGTTTGTTTGTTTATTCATGGTATGTATTATGTGTTAATGACCAGTCGCCCGGGATCAGTTATAATCTCATGGACACCCAAGAAGATGCTAATGCATCGTTTTTTTAGGCAAACAATTTTAACACGATATGAAAAGATAAACACTATCAACTGATCTAATTACCAAATCTTTCTTGTCACGTCGTCACCCACTTTGACATATTTCTCCGTCCAGTGAAAATCTTGTTTTTCAACACAGTGCGAAAAAAGTACTTGGAAGAAGGCTCTACGGACGTCCTGTTTTCAACCATTGAAATTAAAGTCAATCTTGCTCGCGGCAGGACCACTTCCCGTGTGCAGATCTTATCATCCGCCCTCAGCCTGAAACAACAAACCAAATAAATATTCTTTAACTCGTTTGAGAAATGGCTTCTGTGTCTGCGCTACACGCGCATGTTTATTTATCACCCCACGACATACATAACCCGTTTATCCCGCAGATTGCAGCATTGCCAGGTTGGATGGTGAGGGGGGGGGGGGGGGGAAATCGCTTTTATGAACTCGTTACAGTCTGAAATATTCATCTCCTCGGTTGGAGGTGATCCCCCCTAGTTCCCACCTCTCTCCTGACTTTTATTGGCCAGCATTAGACGCGTAAGTCTTGCAACAAGAAGGTGCATGCCAGACCCGGCAATTAACCCCATCAGCGGTACTCATACGTAACGTCATGGGGCCTCATGTCAACAAAGTCTGCTCATCACGGGTAACGGGCAACAGCGCATGGGATCAACGTTAGCTGCATACATAGGGTTGGTCCTAGATAACGGCTCGCATAGGGCTGCTCTAACTTTAAAGGCTACCATAGGATGGCTCACACGTACGTAGCCTTGCTCTTAAATTATTAATCACTCATGTAGCAATACTCCTACATTAATAACTCAAATAAGGCTGAACCTCTAATTATAAACCTTTTTTTAATTGAACAAAAATACTATTTTTCTTGCACATTTTTTATCCCTTGAGTTTTAGTGCACGATGAAACGAAAGTCTTAAACATGTATCATTAGAATAGTGAAAGCTGAGCTGACAACCAATTAAGTCAGGAAAGTAGTTATAAATCATTAGAGTATACAAGGAACTGTGCTGATCATTAGAGTATACAAGGAACTGTGCTGATCATTAGAGTATGCAGGGAACTGTGCTGATCATTAGAATATGCACGGAACTGTGCTGATCATTAGAGTATGCACGGAACTGTGATGATCATTAGAGTATACAAGGAACTGTGCTGATCATTAGAGTATGCACGGAACTGTGCTGATCATTAGAATATGCACGGAACTGTGCTGATCATTAGAGTATGCACGGAACTGTGATGATCATTAGAGTATACAAGGAACTGTGCTGATCATTAGAGTATGCAGGGAACAGTGCTGATCATTAGAATATGCACGGAACTGTGCTGATCATTAGAGTATGCAATGAACTGTGATGATCATTAGAGTATACAAGGAACTGTGCTGATCATTAGAGTATGCAGGGAACTGTGCTGATCATTAGAATATGCACGGAACTGTGCTGATCATTAGAGTATGCACGGAACTGTGATGATCATTAGAGTATACAAGGAACTGTGCTGATCATTAGAGTATGCACGGAACTGTGCTGATCATTAGAGTATGCACGGAACTGTGCTGATCATTAGAGTATGCACGGAACTGTGATGATCATTAGAGTATACAAGGAACTGTGATGATCATTAGAGTATACAAGGAACTGTGATGATCATTAGAGTATACAAGGAACTGTGATGATCATTAGAGTATGCACGGAACTGTGATGATCATTAGAGTATACAAGGAGCTGTGATGATCATTAGAGTATACAAGGAACTGTGATGATCATTAGAGTATACAAGGAACTGTGATGATCATTAGAGTATGCAATTATCTGTGATGATCATTAGAGTATACAATGATCTGTGATGATCATTAGAGTATGCACGGAATTGTGCTGATCATTAGAGTATACAATGATCTGTGATGATCATTAGAGTATGCAATGAACTGTGATGATCATTAGAGTATACAAGGAACTGTGATGATCATTAGAGTATACAAGGAACTGTGATGATCATTAGAGTATACAAGGAACTGTGATGATCATTAGAGTATACAAGGAACTGTGCTGATCATTAGAGTATGCACGGAACTGTGATGATCATAAGAGTATACAAGGAACTGTGATGATCATTAGAGTATACAAGGAACTGTGATGATCATTAGAGTATACAAGGAACTGTGATGATCATTAGAGTATGCACGGAACTGTGATGATCATTAGAGTATACAAGGAGCTGTGATGATCATTAGAGTATACAAGGAACTGTGATGATCATTAGAGTATACAAGGAACTGTGATGATCATTAGAGTATGCAATTATCTGTGATGATCATTAGAGTATACAATGATCTGTGATGATCATTAGAGTATGCAATGAACTGTGATGATCATTAGAGTATACAATGAACTGTGATGATCATTAGAGTATACAATGAACTGTGCTGATCATTAGAGTAAACAATGAACTGTGCTGATCATTAGAGTATACAATGAACTGTTCTACTGCGTATGTTTAGCTCTAACAAAAAAGGCCTTTGTTTACATTTGACATTTTCACCAATAAGCTGCACAATTCTTTCTCACTTTGTCAATAAAAGAGAATCAAAAGCGATTGAGCATTTTGTTATTTTGTTACAGGAATATAGGAATTAATTCTCTACTTCAGATTGTTTTGAAAATCATTATGAAAAAAAACACCGTTACTTTGATCGACCGGAGGGAGGGGGGGGGGGTGGAGAGTGGAAATCGAGGACGCCTACCAAAGTCCATAAAGTATGCCTAACGTTTTGTTATTTTGCCCAAATACTTTTAAAAAGTGTCAATTCCTATCAAGCTCATGACCAGTGTAATTGTCTATCAAACTGATAAATGGTGTCCTACCTATCAAGCTCATGACCATAGTCGTGTTCAGGCACAGGTAAAGTGGGCAGTTGCTCAGAATCTCACGCTTCTAAGGGTAACAAGTTTCCTATATGTTTATGAATACTAAAATATCTTTAGGCAATTTAATTTCTTTTTAATTGCAGTGTGAAGCAGATTTTTTTTGTGAATTAGTTTTTTCAAACTAATGTTTTATTTTATTTGTTTGTTTTTTTAATTATTATTTTATTTTTGTACTACTTTGTAAAAAAATTGTCAAACTACGAAAAAAAAAATCCAGGGATCCAGAAATTGACAGAAAGAAACACTGGTCATAATTCATGGGCATCCTGGGCCCCAAATGGTTTTCCTTATATTACTTTAAATTAGTAAGAGAGGAATAAAAGGGCCTCAGTTACTTTGCCCAGGGTCCCCGATGGGATTAAGACGTCCATGCTCATGACAACATCTACAGTGAATTTCCGAGAGAATATCGACATATAAAACATCGACCCCTAAAACACCGACCCCTAAAACATCGACCCCTAAAACATCGACCCCTAAAACATCGACCCCTAAAACATCGACCCCTAAAACATCGACCTGAAGAAATCATTATTATCATTTTGTTTGATGCGGACAGAGTTTGTCCTCGTAAACCTAAATCTTATTGTGTCCCACCGTTATATGTACATAATCTAAATCTTATTGTGTCCCACCGTGGTGTGTACATTATTTTAATTCTTATTGTGTCCCACCGTGGTGTGTACATTATTATAAATATTATTGTGTCCCACCGTGGTGTGTACATTATTATAAATCTTATTGTGTCCCACCGTGGTGTGTACATTATTATAAATCAAACATAGTTTTTAAAGAACATTCGTCTTTTAAAGAGTCCCCAACGGATTCCTATGATTAGTGAAAAATTTTGGATAAGATATGTGATAAAACCTTAAGACACATTGAGACAGGGTGTTATCCTATTACAAGACATGTCGGATATCAAACTAAAATGTTAACAGGGACCGAAGCCAAATAGGAGGGCGGCCTTGTCCGCCTTTCTCCAATTTAAACAAGCATCACCTCTCTTCATCTCGATGTTTGAACAAGGGTTATGCAATGAAAGCCATTTAACTTACTTCACCAATAGCTTACAGATTATAATGATCCTTTGTTTCACCTCTAACCACCTCTAAAATATCCCAATTTTGCCATTTAAAACGGATAACGAGCCTGTTTTCCTTATGTCAACCCCACAACGCTTTGTAATACACAGAAAGAAATAAGTTCCCATTTAAGTTCAAAGAATCAGCCTTGTTATTTTATTTAATTTTTTTTTTTTTTTGGTGGGGTGGACCTCACTCATTTTTTATGTCGAGTTATTCCAACATGAATACGTAATCCTGTGCGAGGCTTTTTGTGTGCGTTTGGGGTTGGGGGTCAGCATCAATCGGTGGCTTTTAATACTCGGCCGAATACAAATATTTATGAAAAACAAGTAACCGTAAAGAAGGTATATGTTGGATGTTACTATTAAAATGAACTTGAACTGTTCCGGACGAAGATAAGTACGTTAGAAAAGTAAGATACCGTAGGGTATTAAACTTTCAATGTTCGTTACGGCAAGGGACGGTGGGGTATTAAATAGTCTGCTGAAGTGAAGTAATAATGTATCGTGTTAAAAACTGACAGAATATTAAATATCCTATATTATTTCACTACATTATTTCACTACATTATTTCACTACATTATTTCACTACATTATTTCACTACATCATTTCACTACATTATTTCACTACATTATTTCACTACATTATTTCACTACATTATTTCACTACATTTTTTCACTTTTTACAAAATTGTATTATTCGTGTTGAACAGCTAAAAAATCTATTCGGCTAAGTTGTTGTTCTTGTTTTTTGTTCTTGTTGTTTGTTCTTCGTCTTGACATTTCACCTACGTCCACCTCCCAGCATCTAATTCAACAAAACATTTAAAGTAAAACTTCCTCCCCAGTGTCCGCTTGACATACAAAATTTCTAACGTATTAGCGAGCCAACAATAGTTGCACGAAATTTAAACCCCCGGAAAACTTTCTTTTTCTTTTTTGAATGACCCTTTTAAATTGACCATCCTCTATCCGTTAGCGCAATGTGCACAATTCTAGACTCGGCGTTTAAAGCAAACTGTCAGAATAAGAGAGTGATTAATGGGTATGGCCTCAGCAGAAAAAGCAATGTATTTTTCCAACCCACGAGATATCAGCATTACATGAAACCCAAAGACGTAGGACGTTGGGGGGAATGAGGTTGGGGCTGTCAGGTGGGGGGCGAATGGGGGAGTACTCCAATTTAACAGAGAGGCGTGTGGGGTTTTAAAGAGCGAGCCGAGGACCCGACTTTATATATAAATAACGAAGCCCTTAACAAACAAGCTAAAAGCCTTTACTTACAGGGCGGGGCGCCGGGAAGCCGGACCTTGGATGTGGTGCATTAGGGTGACATTAGTGAGAGAGGCAGAGATAAGAATAGTGTCTTAAACATGCGCAAAGGGTATGCGTGTGGAAGGGGAGGTTATATCTATATATGGAGCTCTTCCGTCGACCACACAATTTCCATTTTTTAAGACTTTTACCACGGGATGGCAAGATGCTAAGAGCAAAGACTTCAGGTATAGCAACGGCTTCCAAATGTGACGTCACGCCACCAATATTTCCTGGCTGACAAATGACAAATGTCATCTTATGGCTCATACCAACACTCACGCCACTGATATTTCCTAGCTGACAAAAGACTAATGTCATCTTAAAGCTCATGCCAACACTCACGCCAACGATATTTTCTAGCTGACAAATGACAAATGTCATCTTATAGCTCATACCAACACTCACGCCACCGAAATTTCCTGGCTGACAAACGACAAGTGTCATCTTATAGCTCATACCAACACTCACGCCACCGAAATTTTCCGGCTGACAAATGACAAATGTCACCTTGTATCTCATACCAACACTCACGCCACCAAAATTTCCTGGCTCACAAATGACAAATGTCATCCTATAGCTCATACCAACACTCACGCCACCGAAATTTCCTGGCTGACAAATGACAAATGTCATCTTATACCTCATACCAACACTCACGCCACCGAAATTTCCTGGCTGACAAATGACAAGTCTAAGTGTCACCTTGTATCTCATGTGCACACTCACGCCACCCATATTTCATGGCTGACAAATGACAAATGTCATCTTATATCTCATACCAACACTCACGCCACCGATAATTTCTGGCTGACAAATGGCAATTGTCATCTTATTGTTGTTGTTGTTCGTCCGTCAACATCGACTAGGACCATCCAGTCATCCGGTTGGGGGGGGGGGGGGGTGGGTCACGGTGAGTTCGTAGGTGGATTGCTAATCAGATCCTTGCTCAGAATAATCTCTGGCACCGCGGGCAGTGGATAGTTGCTGCAGTCGGTGATCTAATATTGCTCTGTCGGGCAAGCCTGCGTGTCTCAGTTGTGAATATCCTACTGACTTTATGAGATTTACCCCCCTTCTTGACAGCTGATCTCCACCTGACTCTGACACCTGATGGCTGTCTGCACCCATTTAGTTTCCTTGCCTGGTATAAAACATATTGTATTTGTGTCCTCAATGTGGACATTTAATTTTTCCACATGATCAGTTTGGTGGTTCATTTTGAATTCCCGGAGCCCCCAGTGTCGCCAAGTACTTATCTTACTTCGTCTCATTGAATAGTAGCTTCCTGTTCTGAGTGAATAGTACAGAAATGAATAATTGCACAGACATGCTTGTAAAGTAATTGAAGACGTATTTAACTATTTGAATTGAGCTAAAATCAATACATTAATTTGGGCTTTGTATTTTAGAGACAGTTATGGATTGTATGGCACCATCCATCTATTATCCACCTTGTTTCCCTAAAGTTCAACAAAGTTATCATTAACATTGCCTTTGGTCTCGGCAGAGAAATCTTTTGTGAATTCTGTTGTGCATTGGCCATTTTCCATACACGGTGCATTTGGATCTAATGAAACACATGGGTCGTGTATCATACAGAATTTTACGATTTTATGTAGCTTTGCGTGGATATCTTTATCAAGAACTTCTACAGAGTTCATTTTGTTAATTCTTTCATTCCCACGGGCATTAACTTGTATGGCCAAGAATAGCAATTTGTACTCATGTGGTAACCCCATTTTTTCAAACTCGATCCAAATCTTTGGTGTTTGGTAAAATTTTCAAATAGCAATTTCAGTTTCAGCTCAGACACTCTTGCTACTAAATCAGTTTTGTCGCATGGTTGTTGACCGGGAAGTAAGATTTCCCTGATTTCATTCCCTTTATGATTACACATGAATTTTAAAACGATTTTTAAAAAATTATTTTTGTCATATTTCCTGACAATGGCCAGCATCTTTGTAGTTTTGAGATATATTTCTTGGAGTCCCTATGAAGGTTGAAGGCAATATAACTTACTTTCCAGGCAAAATGTTAACGTCAAAATTGTGGTTGTTCACAAATCGGTGAAGGACACCATAGTCTTCATCTCTTATTATGATTTGATTTTTTCGAAACCAATTCAAACCGTTAGCCTCAGTCTTGCAATAGGCATCAACAATGAATTGGTAAATCAGCTTTCCTGCGTTTGGGAACTGGTCAATATGTCCATCATAAATGGCGAAATGGATTTAATACCACTAAAGCTGGGACACATTTCCTTGACCAACAGCTTTCTTTAGATTTGTGATACAACCATATCCCCATACTTTAAAGCAAAAGGGTAGCAGCATGGATATATTTTTATAAATATCCACTTTCCTGGGGATGACCACCATCTGCAGTGTGAAAAAGAGCATCAATTTCTCCTTTGGCACTGGCCGTGTTATTTCTGCCGTGGTGTGCACTATTTACTCTTTCTCTCAAGGTTGTCAAGCTATATTCAGTTGGCGTTCGGTTTTCCCGATTTGCCTTTAAATTTAGTTTTCTTCAAACTTAAGCATCTCACGCACGAAAACGTCACACTTTTATCTACATAGAAACAGATACACAAATAATCTCTACACCAAATACCCCCACTATATTAAAGGTATAGCTCAAAGCATGAATGACAAACATCGGTAAAAATACGTATATATTTACGGATATGGCCTGTTTCATAATTCGTCATTGTAGAAGATTGGAGAAAAAGCCAGAAGAGAGTACAATGCGTAAGGCGATTATAGAGACATCAGTACGAAACAACTTTAAAAAGGCCGATAGATTGAATGAAAGAGAGAGGCAGATCATTTATCACGAGACTTGGAGCGTGTGTTTTATTTGTGCTACTAGACAGTGCTTAGTTTACTGTGTGTGTGTAGATTTCTTTTCACCATTGTACCACTTTTGCACATTGTATTTTTATTAACATCGTATCGGTACCAGCCAAAACAATATACTGTAAGTCAATAGTTTAATTATATTTCTTTTGATTTTGTAATTTTTTATGATTAACACATTAAAACTTATTAATTATAATTAGCCCTGGTTTGAGTATCGTATTCTTTGTTATTCTGTTTATCATTTGGAATCGTCTTTTGTTATTTACTGTTTTAAAACGAGCCATACACTTAAATACGAGATTAATTTCACAGTGCAACATAAGCAGTCATTCTTTCCACGCACCATAATTGCTTGGAACAACCTGGACAATACCGCCGTGAACTCAACAACGATCGAAAGCTTCAAGGCCGCCCTGGCATCTGCTAGGAGCCATTAGATTGGCAACATCGCTTCCCCAACCGTTGCACATATGCCAGTTTATGGATGCAGCAACAGTACCGAACCAGAACCAGAACTTAAATACGAGATTAATTTCTCCATAGTGATGGAGTGACACGAATACATATTGCTTTAGTCTCCTATTCAAAGATGACCGGGTAACTTTTTCCTATATAAACGGAAAATATTTTAGTTAATATATGTATTGGTTTGGCTTTGTTTTGTTTGGTCCTTTCCTTGATAGGTTTCACATTTCTTATGTAAATCCATCACATAGCGTCAGCTTCCCAGGCTCGTCTCAAGGTGGACAACGCGGGGATTATTTCATGCTAAAGACAATCTCGATTTTTTTTAAAGATGATTTTTGAACAAGATTCAAAGAAGGAAATGTGTACCTTGTTTCAGTTTCTTCACTCATGTTTTGCGGACCGTCAACGTAAAGGTTTAGGGACCGGTGCCGGTCCACAAACCACGGACCGCTGAGCTAGACGGAAAGTGACTGATACATGTGCCGTACGTGTTTCGGAGATTTCTTAAGTTACATTTAGCACGATTTTATGTGTGTTTGCCAGTGGCGTAGTGAGGGGGCAAGGGGGGCATCATGCCCCGGGCGCTACTCCCAAAGGGGCGCCAAATGGTATATTTTACTATAATATTGTATGGTTTTCGAATAGGGGGGGCGCTAAAAATGTATTGGGGGCGCTAAAAAGGTATTGTGCCCCGGGCGCGAGTTAAGCTCGCTACGCCACTGGTGTTTGCAACTGGCGTTTTTTTGTGATTTTTAGTTAAGCTGAATGAGTGTTTTCTTTCTACTTTATTATCATGACACACAAATAAGAGAAAAGTCTATCTCACCACCAAGACTGCTCAATTTCAAATATTTCAAAAATGTATTTATAGGTGATATACAAATATGCGGTTAACTGACTATTGTGTGCGAGTAAGTGTAAAATACATGCGGCGTCCATAAACTCATTAATACTAATAATGCAGTAATCAAAAATGTGTTCGGTGAAACATTGGGACAAAAATACTTAAAATGTTACTAATGAGGTAAGGGAAATGACGAATGAGGATTAGGATTATACCTTTTTTACTGTAACCTGGTAATTCGTTTTTTCTCGAAGATTCTGTGCCGCAGAATTCCCTCCTAGTAGAGTTCATCTAACTTTATATCTATGCCACATAACTCTCTCCTAGTATAATTCTTGTAGCTCTATATCTATGCCACAAACCTCTCGCCTATTACAGTTCTTCTAACGCTATATCTATGCCACAGAACTCTCAGACCATTTATCAACAGACCACGTGACCTTCAACCTATAATCAATGTGTAGGCCTAAAGTTCTAAAGACCATACTTAAATGGCAAAGAAAGATTTCATAGAACAGACTATTTGGGATCAGTTATATTTTCTTTGCCATCACGTTTTATTTTAAAGATAATAACAGTGATTATTTCACATTGGGATTACTAACATGGATAGAAGTGAAAGCTAAACAACAGAGTAATGAGAAAATGCAACATTTAAACGGATGAATAATGTTTGTGAGAATGTCTAAATTAGTTCTTTAGCTTAGCTAGACAGGGGTAATAGAATATTACTGTCAAGCTAATGCAATAACTTAAGGTGGTTAACTTTCAAGTTACTGCCATGACTTAAGGTGGATGACTGCCAAGTTACTGCCATAACTTAAGGTGGTTGACTGTCAAGTTACTGCCATGACTTAAGGTGGTTGACTGTCAAGTTACTGCCATGACTAAAGGTGGTTGACTGTCAAGTTACTGCCATGACTTAAGGTGGTTGACTGTCAAGTTACTGCCATGACTTAAGGTGGTTGACTGTCAAGTTACTGCCATGACTTAAGGTGGTTGACTGTCAATTTACTGCCATGACTTAATTTTGTTGACTGTCAAGGTTCAAACTAAGGTTTAATCATGTCGTAGGTCGGAGAAACACAATTTAATTAGATTACTACCAACATAAAAGTACATAACGTGTACTGTTGTCTAAGTCTTCATGTGTACTGTTGTCTAGGTCTTCATGTGTACTGTTGTCTACGTCTTCATGTGTACTGTTGTCTAAGTCTTTATGTGTACTTTTGTCTTAGTATTCATGTGTACTGTTGTCTAAGTCTTCATGTGTACTGTTGTCTAGGTCTTCATGTGTACTGTTGTCTACGTCTTCCTGTGTACTGTTGTCTAAGTCTTCATGTGTACTGTTGTCTTAGTATTCCTGTGTACTGTTGTCTAAGTCTTCATGTGTACTGTTGTCTTAGAATGCCTGTCTACTGTTGTCTAGGTCTTCGTGTGTACTATTCTCTTAATCTTCATGTGTATTGTTGTCTAAGTCTTCATGTGTACTGTTGTCTTAGAATGCCTGTCTATTGTTGTCTAGGTCTTCGTGGGTACTGTTGTCTTAGAATGCCTGTCTACTGTTGTCTAGGTCTTCGTGTGTACTGTTGTCTTAGAATGCCTGTCTACTGTTGTCTAAGTCTTCATGTGTACTGTTGTCTTAGAATGCCTGTCTACTGTTGTCTTGGTCTTCGTGTGTACTGTTGTCTTAGAATGCCTGTCTACTGTTGTCTAGGTCTTCGTGTGTACTGTTGTCTTAGAATGCCTGTCTAATGTTGTCTAGGTCTTCGTGTGTACTGTTGTCTTAGAATGCCTGTCTACTGTTGTCTAGGTCTTCGTGTGTACTGTTGTCTTAGAATGCCTGTCTACTGTTGTCTAGGTCTTCGTGGGTACTGTTGTCTTAGAATGCATGTCTACTGTTGTCTAGGTCTTCGTGGGTGCTATTCTCTTAATCTTCATGAAAACCACAAACGCGTTACAAACTTGTCCATTGCGTGCAAAAAGAAAACAATAAAATGATTGTAGATTCATTGTCTTGTACGGTTCAGATCGAAAAAAATATCATTCAGAGAGATTCACTGGAATAATCTGTTTAACTCACATTTGGATGAAGTAATCTTCCCGGCGCCCCTTTCATTGCTCCATTGCAGGGTCATTCTGGGTGTGTTTGAAGCACTTTATATTAAGTTGCACTTTGTGAGAGCTATTACAGACTTTCTGGGGCCACTTTTAGAGTGAACTTTCATGTATCAGTCATTGAATTTCAGGCACGCGGGTAAAATAATAATTTTAGTGGAAACACTGAATGAATGATGCTAGACACGTTGGATAACTGAATCTAGAGATGTTTGATGAATGATGCTGGAGGCATTGAATAACTGCTGCTAGACACGTTGGATAACTGAATCTAGAGATGTTTGATGAATGATGCTGGAGGCATTAAATGACTGCTGCTAGACACGTTGGATAACTGAATCTAGAGATGTTTGATGACTGATGCTGGAGGCATTGAATAACTGCTGCTAGACACGTTGAATAACTGAATCTAGAGATGTTTGATGACTGATGCTGGAGGCATTGAATGACTGCTGCTAGACACGTTGGATAACTGAATCTAGAGATGTTTGATGACTGATGCTGGAGGCATTAAATGACTGCTGCTAGACACGTTGGATAACTGAATCTAGCGATGTTTGATGACTGATGCTGGAGGCATTAAATGACTGCTGCTAGACACGTTGGATAACTGAATCTAGAGATGTTTGATGACTGATGCTGGAGGCATTGAATGACTGCTGCTAGACACGTTGGATAACTGAATCTAGAGATGTTTGATGACTAATGCTGGAGGCATTAAATGAGTGCTGCTAGACACGTTGGATTGGATAAATGAAATTAGAGATGTTTGATGAATGATGCTGAACACATTGAATGACTGCTGCTAAGCACGTTTGAAACATATGCTGGACACGTTAGATGAATGAGACTGTTAAAAGTGTGATGATGAGAAAACTGGCAGCAGTCAAACACTGTTATTTTTTATCATATGCCTCAAGGTTATGACACCATGTGGATGCCGCAGGTAATGTGTGTGTTATTAGAGTGCCACCAAGTATCAGCCACGCGTGACGCGTTTAGGTTTGATCAAAATGTCATGTTACATATCAATGTACGGGATTCTAAGTTTTAGTAACTGATATTAAAATATGTTCCATCCTTAGAGCATAATGAACGTGCCAACCAATCCTAAGACTTTTAGAGCCTAGTCGGACATCATTGAGATCATGTTCTTTTTTGTGCAGCGATTATTGGCATCATCGACTTCTAAGGAATAACGATAAGATTACCGAGCCGACACGTTAAGGCGAGTGCATCTGGGGCAGTCACACATATACTATGGCAGTCACACATATACTATGGCAGTCACACATATACTATGGCAGTCACACATATACTATGGCAGTCACACATATACTATGGCAGTCACACATATACTATGGCAGCCACACATATACTATGGCAGCCACACATATACTATGGCGCCAAATGGCTTACACGTTCGTTGTTTTTTTTTTTACTTTTTCATTCATTAACTATGGGGCGTCAGCAGTAGTGTCTGCACCCAGACAGGTTAATCCTAGTTTCCGTTTTAAAAACGTGAGTTTCATCTGGCCCAGACGACTAGCCTCTAATCCCCAGAAAGTTCCGAAAGTTCAGTGAGTGAAGGTTGCATCTGACTGCATCACACAACAACAATCTTATTCCCACTTAAGGGATTTAAATTCGGTTTGAGAATAATAGCGGCTTGGAAAAAAAAGGGGGGGGGGGGTGTAGTAAGGGGTATTAATTTATTTTTGTAACTATTTGTTTTGAAGGGTGCGGGTAGGAAGCTATTTGGACAGTTACTGGCTGTGGATGCTAAACACAATGTGATGCAGATATATTCTGTTATTTCATCACACACAGTAATGTGACGAGTGGGGATCAGACCACATCTGGCCCAAAAGAAGTTATTCATAAATACTTAATACCCATTGCTTGTTGGTTCTTTTTTATTACTGGCATCCGTCCGTCACTATAGTACAATGGTGTGACTTCACAAAGCATGGGATCACTTTTTAGGACTATAAGCTGGTTCCCTAGACAGCAAAGCGCCTCTTTTATCACACCTGGATAGCTTATGTGTGGATGATACAGCTTGGCACCCACTGCAGGAGTTGTATTGAAGTAATGAATCCTCCTACCGCGTTTTGAGAGTTTCCTTCTCTTAGGTGAGTTGCCATTCATTGTGTTGTCTTGGGTGACTTGCCATTCATTGTGTTGTCTTGGGTGACTTGCCATTCATTGTGTTGTCTTTGCTGAGTTGACATTCATTGTGTTGTCTTAGGTGACTTGTCATTTATTGTGTTGTCTTTGGTGAGTTGCCATTCATTGTGTTGTCTTTTGTGAGTTGCCATTCATTGTGTTGCATTAGGTGAGTTGCCATTCATTGTGTTGTCTTTGGTGAGTTGCCATTTATTGTGTTGTCTTTGATGAGTTGCCATTCATTGTGTTGTCTTTGGTGAGTTGTCATTCATTGTGTTGTCTTTGGTGAGTTGTCATTCATTGTGTTGTCTTTGGTGAGTTGCCATTCATTGTGTTGTCTTTGGTGAGTTGCCATTTATTGTGTTGTCTTTGGTGAGTTGCCATTCATTGTGTTGTCTTTGGTGAGTTGCCATTCATTGTGTTGTCTTTGGTGAGTTGTCATTCATTGTGTTGTCTTTGGTGAGTTGCCATTCATTGTGTTGTCTTAGGTGAGTTGCCATTCATTGTGTTGTCTTTGGTGAGTTGCAATTCATTGTGTTGTCTTAGGTGAGTTGCCCTTCATTGTGTTGTATTAGGTGAGTTGCCATTCATTGTGTTGTCTTTGGTGAGTTGTCATTCATTGTGTTGTCTTTGGTGAGTTGTCATTCTTTGTGTTGTCTTTGGTGAGTTGCCATTCATTGTGTTGTCTTTGGTGAATTGCCATTCATTGTGTTGTCTTTGGTGAGGATTCAGCTCAAGACCACAAGCTTGGGATTTGGAATTGACTTCTAAGTTTAAGCACTCCACCACCCAGCCATCTAGCCACCAAATGGTTTAGTAGTGAGGAAAACACCTAATAGAAACATAATTTCATCGTTTTGATTCTCATCATAAGGGTAAACGCGTAGAGCTCTCAAATCGGGTGATAAAGTGCACGGCACTCAACCAAATGATTGTGTCAAATAGTTTTTTGTTGTTTGTTCGTTTTTGTTTCCCTCTTAACTCCCATTTGTCTACAGTGCACATCTTTAACGAAGTGTTTTTGACATGAGTTCAAGTGTCGTCATTTATTATATTTGCATTTGAAAATAACACTTTGCAGCTCTTTGTTTTCTTCAGGAGATTGTGGGTATTATTTTTATTGTTCTTAGCTAATATTATATTATCAGTGGCGTGGCCACGGTTAGCGCCACACTGGGTAGGAAAATATTTTTGTCTCTGCACACACCCCCCCCCCCCAAACCCAAAAACACCACCACCAAAAAGGAACACAAATGACAAAAGAGCTCTATTCCCCCCCCTTCCCCCCATAATTCCAGCCTTCCTTATAAAGAAGAATAAATAAAATGTCCCATCCCGGACGCCCCATCCTACGAGGCTGCCTATGATATTCTTGATCACATTTAGACATCGATTTTTTTCTTTTAATTTACGACATTTCATTTTATTTTGAAATACTTCGGTTGATTTTATTTTCTCTTTAAGAAGACGATGGAAATCCCATTTGTGACTATATCTTCAGCCCACTTCTACATAACTACATTCACTCATAGCCCACGTCTACATAACTACATTCACTCATAGCCCACGTCTACATAACTACATTCACTCATAGCCCACGTCTACATAACTACATTCACTCATAGCCCACGTCTACATAACTACATTCACTCATAGCCCACGTCTACATAACTACATTCACTCAAACCAAAGGAGCTTGACTGTGCACGCCGAATATTATTTCCAATGGGTTGGTTCAAAAATCATGTTTCTTGTTTCTAAACTCAATTCATGTAAGTTCAGCTATAAGGCAAATTAAAACAGACCTAAAAACATAAATTGTACAAATGTATTCCTTTAATCTGTATAATTTGTTTCCTTTAGTTTGCGGTTTAGTCGTCCAATACATGTTTACTCGACCAAATCTTAGCAAACAGAAATGATATACATTCGGAACCAATCCATGTGCTATTTTCTCTCCGAAAATAGTTGTTTTTATACTTGGTAGTATATCATAATTATCTTGGTGTCGTTGTCACTGCTATTTGATGCAAATATATATATTTAATACGGAGCAATCTATTTGATACGGAGAAATCTATTTGATACAGAGAAATCTATTTGATACAAAGCAATCTATTTGATACAGAGAAATATATTTGATACAGAGAAATGTATTTGATACAGAGCAATCTATTTGATACAGTGCAATCTATTTGGTAAAGATCAATCTATTTGATGAAGATCATTAAAATTGATACATAATAATCTATTTGACACAGAGCAATCTATTTGATGAAGATCATTAAAATTGATACATAATAATCTATTTGACACAGAGCAATCTATTTGATAAAGATCAATATAATTGAAACAGAAGAATCTATCAGATACAGAGCAATATATTTGATAAAGATCAATATAATTGAAACAGAAGAATCTATCAGATACAGAGCAATATATTTGATAAAGATCAATATAATTGAAACAGAAGAATCGATCAGATACAGCGCAATATATTTGATAAAGATCAATATAATTGAAACAGAAGAATCGATCAGATACAGCGCAATAATTTTTCATTGTTCTAATCGTCCTTGTATTTTGTCTGAGTCATGCTAATCTCAGTCCCTACAAATTTAACAAAAAATAGGATACAATTAATTCTCTCTCTCCCTCTCTCTCTCTCTCTCTCTCACACACACATACACACACCCACCTGACCACACAAAAACAGACTGATGCCTAACGACTTCTAACAATGCTAAAGGTTTCCTTTGAGTGTTAATTAAGACTTGCCTTTGATGGAGTCAGTCAAAACAATTTTGATGATGTTTGAATGAACTAATGGAATATTATGTTGTTTTAGTCCTGTGTGAAAATATAGCTATTATCAATACTTGGCATCAGCTCAAGATGCTGATCAAATAAGATACAACAGCCATTTTTAACTCACGTACAGTAGCGTGGGAAGGGGGGTTGTTTGGTTGGGGGGTGCACCACGGGTGGCACTATTTTCCTTATATTGAGGAGTGACATTTTCGCCAACTGCGGAGTTTTTGTGTGGAAGAGGGGTGGCGAAAATCTTAGCCCACCCCGGGTGGCACTAACCCTAGCTACGCCACTGCTTCAACCGTTATGTCATATCATTCGTCTTATGTAGAACGTATGTCACACTTATGTAGAACGTATGTTACACTTATTATTATTATTATTATGTGTAGTTTTCTATAGCGTGGTACCCCAGCCTAGGGCTGGGCTCACCACGCTGTACATACAAATTAAAATGAACTTAAAAAATATAAATTAAAAACCAACCATTCCATATCAATTTACACGTGAAGCCATGGACGGCACTCAGCAGCATCGTTTAACTTTCAGAGGGGGAATCAGTCAGGATAGTAAAGTTTAAAGAGGTGTGTTTTGAGTGCAGTTTTGAAGGCTGTGATGGTTGATATATTTCTGATGTGTAGTGGAAGAGAATTCCATTGTTTGGGGGCACAGTAAGAGAAAGATCTTTCACCGTATGTTTTTGTGCGAGTCTTAGGGACAGAAAGAATACGATCGTCTGCGGAGGAGCAAAGCTGTCGAAGGGGTGAATAGACAGAGAGAATTTCGGTTAGATAGGAAGGGCAGGAATTCGAGAAAAAGTTGTGGCACAGAACAGAGAGTTTATAATCAATCCGTGCTTGTACAGGTAGCCAATGAAGTGAATGAAGTAGTGGTGTGACGTGATCACGTTTTTTTGCCTTTAAAACTAGCCTAGCAGCTGAGTTTTGAACCTTTTGTAATCTTTCTAAGAAGTGTTTTGGTGAGCCTGATAGAAGAGAGTTGCAGAAGTCAAGACGAGAGAGAACAAGAGCACAGACTAAGGGTTTTGTTGCACTAACTGTGATGTAGTAGCGGATGGAGCTGATCTGACGGATAGCAGTGTATGCAGAGTGACAAATGTGAGATATATGTTCATCTAGAGACATGTTGTTAGACAGAATATAACCAAGATTCCTAGTTGAGTATGTAAACTGTATGTCTGAGTTACCTACTTGAAATGAGGTGGGGAGAGCTGAGTTAGAGGATGATTTGTGATCATGAATAAGAAGTGCTTCCGTTTTGTCATCGTTAAGTTTCAACTTGCTGAGTGTCATCCATGACTTGACATCACCAATACACTCTTGCAAAGTCCGGACAGCTGAATCGACAAGAGAGGGATGGGTAAGCTTGTATAGTTGTGTATCATCCGCGAAAGACTGGCTCTCCACAGCATGCCTCTCGAGCAAGAGGAGCAGTGGCCTGGTATACATTGTAAATAGAACCGGGCCTAAAACGGACCCCTGTGGCACTCCATACACCAAGTCAGCACTGCTGGAGATACAGCCATCGACAGCGACTGCCTGCGTTCTATCGGAGAGGAACGACCTAAACCAAGACAAAACAGAACCAGAAATGCCAAAGTAATTTTCAAGCGTTTTGTAAAGGGTTTCATGGTCGACAGTGTCAAAGGCCGCACTGATGTCCAAGAGGATCAGGAGTGAGACATCACCACTGTCCAATGCAAGCAAGAGGTCATTGGTGACTTTCAAGAGAGCCGTCTCAGTGCTATGGAAAGGTCTATAGGCTGATTGATTAGGACTGAGAAGAGAGTTGTCATTTAAGTAAGCAAAAAGTTGTTTTAGAACTAGTTTTTCAATGACTTTAGACAAAAATTATAAGTTAGATACAGGTCTATAGTTTTTAAAATTATTTTCATCCAGACCAGGCTTCTTAAGCAATGGTTTTATGACAGCTGACTTACAAATAGATGGAACAGTGCCCGATGACAAGCTTTCATTGACTATGTTGGTTATCGTTGGGAGCAAATGATCTAACGACTCAACCAACAGGGGGGTGGGGATGGAGTCCAAAGAACATGACGTAGGCTTAGACTCCAGAATAGTAATTTTGACCTCCTGTTCTGAAACCGGCTTAAAAATTTCGAAAAGTGAACTAACACAAGAAAAGGGTGGCAATTCTAAGGGGGGTATGTCAAGACAATCAAGCTCAGCGCGGATGTCAGCAACTTTGCTTGTAAAGAAATTGCAGAACATATCTGGTTGCTGGGGCAACGGATACACTGAAGGAAGAGCAATTCCTTTGTTACTCCCTCTGAGATTGCCACATTCAATTATCTTTCATTTGATACCACATTTGGTCTTACAAACCCAACAATAATATTTTAAATCGTTTTTTAAATCCCAACCTCTCAATTCTGGTACCCGGGTATCAATAGCCACTTCGTTGAAAATATTTAAACTTTCTTCAATTGACTTTATTTTATTTTTTGCTAGCCATACTTTATATATTTGAAAAGATCCCAAACGTTGATTTTTTTACGCCCCATAAATCCTTGCTGGTTGTATGTCAAGTCAATTTTTGGGCGCCTTTTTGTAAGATCTATATCAAGATGTAGTGACTGTAAAAGGGATACTGGAAGAAAAAGAATTTCCTGGCGGGATATCAACAAAACCAAGTTGTCGTGATTTAAACAAATGGTGGAATTTTCGGTCTGCAGTGCAAGGAAAGCAAACGAGCAGACGGCCATGATGTCAAAGAGATGAATAGAGACACACTCCCATTCCCCTTTTCTCGGGCAGGCCCGGTATCAGAAAAGAGGACGGACCCGTTAACCGCTCACACTGTGACGTGACTCCTGCGAAAGTTGGCTTTGCATCCAACGTCAGGAGCGACGGGCAATTAATCTTTCGCAATTACATTAGTCGCTGGAGCAAATATTTGTTCGTATTCGATACCGTTCATGGATCGAGGACATCTACCGGAAATCTGATGACTCGAGGAGGAAGTAAATCCCCACCCAGAGCGTTGTGAAAAAGAATAATCGATTCTTTGTCAAAACAAATATAAAAAAATATATATAATGTTTCGAGACACGTCGGCTCCTCGTGCATCGCAAATCTCAGTTAGGATTTAGGGTATCTCAGTGTGTGGAGTGTGAGGTGGCGTGGGGATAGTAAAACACTCATTTGTCTTTATGGTACCATCATGACGATAGAGCGTTTGTCCCTTCACCAATAGCGTTATGAAGCTCGACTAGATACTGGACGCCTCTACGACTTGTATGTTTCGGTAACTCTCTTTTCTGGGTGAGAAACTGCTGTAAATGAAGACAACATGACGAGCTGTCTCGACTGTCTGATTACCTACAAGACAGTTGTATCACGCCGGGAATGCCATGCCATAAGAAAAAAAAGGTGATTGACAAGCTATCAAGAGTAACCGCCTTTAACTTGGTCCCCCAGCCCATATTTATTTGTAGCTTTTCTGTCCCGCTACTAAGTCTCCGGACCGGGCGAAAATCTAGTCTAAGCCCGCCAGGAAATGACGCGTAGCAAGCGGGGAGGACAAGGAAAATGCATTTGTAATTACATATTTTGAATCTAATAGACGCGAATACTGAGTGGGGTGGTGGGATACATGGTCAACAATCTCTAGTTATATAACAAATGAATTCTGTACGTATATTTGGAGGACGAAGTGTGACATAATAACAGCGATGGTTGACAAATTGAGAGACAAGGGTTTCAGTACAATGACATTTTGGGCAGCTGCTTTTTTTTTTTTTGTTGACTCAAATTAAAACGTGTCTTTGCATTTTTGTCATTAAGCGTAGAGTGATCTTTTGTGTGTTATAACTATGTAAGAGTGATCTTTTGTGTGTTATAACTATGTAAGAGTGATCTTTTGTGTGTTATAACTATGTAAGAGTGATCTTTTGTGTGTTATAACTATGTAAGAGTGATCTTTTGTGTGTTATAACTATGTAAGAGTGATCTTTTGTGTGTTATAACTATGTATTAGAAATTGTTAGTTGCAAAACTGTCACTTGGTTAAAATGATGGCTTATATTCAGCGGTGTATTGCCAAATTCGTAACAAAGGGTTCGCAGTTAATATAAATTTTGATTCTTTTGAAATTAGTACTTGATTTTAGGCATATTTATTTTTGAACCAACGGCTCACACGAACATGACCGAATCGGGTCCAAACCACCGCTTCTTATATGGAAAATATGTTATCGGATAAGTTAACCGATATACCCGGATAAGTAGTTCCAATGAAAGACAGCAACTTTTCCCCTTAAGTCTGGTATAGCATTCACCTTTTCCCCTTAAGTCTGGTATAACATTCACCTTTTCCCCTTAAGTCTGGTATAACATTCACCTTTTCCCCTTAAGTCTGGTATAACATTCACCTTTTCCCCTTAAGTCTGGTATAACATTCACCTTTTCCCCTTAAGTCTGGTATAACATTCACCTTTTCCCCTTAAGTCTGGTATAACATTCACCTTTTCCCCTTAAGTCTGGTATAACATTCACCTTTTCCCCTTAAGTCTGGTATAACATTCACCTTTTCCCCTTAAGTCTGGTATAACATTCACCTTTTCCCCTTAAGTCTGGTATAACATTATTTCAAATTTTTTTTTTAACTGAATTAAATTTTCATTGTTGATTTGTTTTATTTGTCTGACTGTCATTGTCTATTAATGAATTTTTAAAAAAACAATGTTAAGATTAGTTGAGAGGTTGGTCACTTGCTACTAGTTCCTTCATTTCTACTTATCCTTAGTAATGTATGCCTAGCTATAATATGCTTGCTAAGCAAATATTGGATAAAACTGCCTGTAGAAAAAAACTCCACCCCTTCTTTATAGGTCGCAAATACTCGTTTCGAATCTGTCTCGACATGTTTACAACTAATGTTTAGAATAACTTTTAACAAACTGCGTCGAATAAAAAATAATACTGATGTTAATAAATGTATATATATATATAAATATATATATGTCGATGTCTTACTAGGTTGATTTGGTAAAATAAAAACAATATTTGAAACATGAACATCTTGGGATGATCAAGTTGCTACAGCCCATGTTTCCAACCTGCGAGAGGATTTTTGTGAGGTCGAGCAGCTGAAACAATAAACCAAGATTTTTTTCAAGCTATGTGTTTCATTTGAAAATTTCAGTCATGACATCAAATATGTCATTAATTACGATACTTGAAAATCTAGTTTCATATTTTGTTCCATTTCCCACGAATTTACACTGTTTAGAAGCCTTCTTTCTCCCTGTTTTTCACGGTAAGGGTCATCTGCTGTTAATTTCTCCACATCTTTGCATTTTGCATGCTGGTGTTTGTTTTATGAGAATAATCAACTAGCAAGATCCTGATAGTGATAGGACAAGTTTGTGCACAGTTTGTTTTGATTTATAATAATATTACAATTGATTTTCTAAAAATGTAATCAAATTTTCCTTTCATTCGTATACATAAGAATGATAGCCTGACGAAAACAACTTGTGTAGCAGAGCAACCGAGTTAAATAATTCAGGGCAGTTAACTAGATTTTTCAGGTCCTGGCTTACAGCAACAATTTGTGACTTGCTGAAATGTAAGAAAAGAGAATGTTATTCTAAAAATGTGTACCAGGCATCAGGGCCGTGCAGGGGCCGGGGTAATCACTCGGGGCCCTGCTCGCATAAGGGCCCCCGTAGGATGGATTTTTTAGGATACAAATAAGTATTCTTTTAAAATTTGTCGGACCCAAAATTTGGATTTTCTCGGGGCCCAAAAATTCTGTGCGCCGCCCTGACCGGAATTTCCAGAACGGGAAAATTCCACGTGAAGTATTTTGTTTGCTAAAATCATTAGGAATCACGGGTGAGAAACCACAACTGCCACAAACAACTTACCAATCGGCACTCAGCTACAATACACATGGGTATTCATTAGTGCTGAGCCGGCAGCTGACCCAGACAACCGGAAATGCCGAGAATTTCACCCCAAAAATACAAAAGCCCGGCCAGTAAAACAGAACAGGGTGACGATGTTTAAAAACATGTATGCATATTTTTTTTCATTTGCATACGGAAAATAAAACTACTACCAATGAGCAGCACTCACGCATATATCGCAGCTCCGCTCCATGTTCGAATTTTTTTTTTATGTTTGTGGGTTATGTTTATATGCTATTGTGTTATGGGGCCTTCAGCTATGTGAAATTCGTGGTTTTTACTGGCTCTGTACATACAGTGTGCACTTGTCCCCATTGGGAAGACAACACTTCACGTTTTCCCTCGATAATTCTTAAATTGTTATACGTGGACACAGACTTGGAATTGCGGGTATGGTCTCAAAATACCCGGAGACGGTCCCCGGACAAACAAAACTACACCCGTCCTAGACAAGCCATATAAATATATGTGAAAATATATTGTGATACGTCAGTGATAAGCTATTGGGATACCTTAACTAGCCACTAAAACTATCAAGGTTGTTGGTGTTAAGGATCTAAAAATCTCCACAACCCCCTCATCAATAAAGCCCAATCTCACGCTCCATTCATTGATGACATTAATTAAGCAATTCCGGAAGTGCACGAAAAAACTCAATCTCATTTCTTAAACAAAATTAACCAATTATAAAAGTGTTGGACTGCGATAAGGCTTTAAAATAGATTAAATAGACACGAACAATCTGTGTCGATAGACACGAACAATCTGTGTCGATAGACACGAACAATCTGTGTCGATAGACACGAACAATCTGTGTCGATAGACACGAACAATCTGTGTCGATATAACAATATATATTGAGCTTTAATAATAATTTTACATTACAAATAATTAAACGTTTCGGAGAAAGTCTATTTCAGTGGTACCCAAACTGCAAAGAAGTATAAAGTAAGTTACATTAGGACTTTTTTGGTTCTTTTCTCCATGCCTTTCGAAGTCTTCATCAGTTGTTTTCAATGTGGGTATAATACAAATATTTCTGAATCATATGAAACGTGTTACATCACATGTAGTACAAGGATGAAGAAAGGTCCTTATAACCACAATATTTTTTATATTTCTTTAAATAAGATGGACGTTTTGAAGGGGAATTATTTTTAAGCAACACTTTCTGCTGCATATGTTGACAAATGAGGGACTGACCAAGACAACGTTTTGTCTACTACAGATTATGATGAAATGACCTGGTTCAATCAAATGTGACCTGAGTGTCAGCACTTAAATATTTGACTGAGTTCAAACGATACAGGGCTGGATAAATAATATAAACTAGAAGATGTATCGATATAAATTGGATATAAAATTGAAGCTATGAAACTGAAAGCTGAAATAGCAGGAAATTGGAAGCTAGAAGTAGGAAATTAAAATCAGTTAAACAGAAGACCAGAGTAATCAGGAAAGCAGACGAAAAATTACAGGAGCAGAGATGCTAGAAGATAAGAAGATCATCAAAAGCTTAAACAATTTATCTAAAAATGGAAGCTATAAGTAAATTACGTCAATAAGAGAACTTAAAAGTCCACTTCACAAGTGGCAGCTAAAAGAATTCTAAATTATATATAATTTTCTAAATTAAATTTCTTGGTCAGAAAAGGCAATTTAATTTTTAAATCTATAAATTTCTAAATGACGCTTATCAAAGGATGAGGCACTGCAAACTGTGGATCAAACAAGCGGGGCTGCTAAAGGCGGTCTTTGTGACAATTAATGTGGCACAACTTTTGAGTACACCAGGTTTAAGCTGAAGGGTGGAAAGAGTTTATTTACCCCCGGGCTATCGCCTCCGTTGGTCGCTAAATGCAGCATTTATTAATAATATTATGGAAGGTTTTGCGTCGCCCGCCCCCCCCCCCTCTAATGCTTTCTTTGAGCAGATGTTAATCAAAGCCCACCTTGGGTCAGCTATCTTTGAGCTAATGTAAATCAAAGCCCAACTTGGGTCAACTATCTTTGAGCTAATGTAAATCAAAGCCCACATTGGTCAATTATATTTGAGCTAATGTTAATCAAAGCCCACCTCTGTCAACTAACTTTGAGCTAATGTTAATCAAAGCCCACCTTGGGTCAGCTATCTTAGATGTACCCGACTCGGCCATTCATCGCTGACATCAGGGATCAGTTATTCCCTGCATACATCGGCCGCCCCCCTCCCCCGGGGGCCACTGTCGTCCGGTGTAAGCTATTAAACGATGTAGCTGTTTATTTAATGAGAAATGCATCAAGTCGTTACTCTAGGTTTTATCTGTAGATGGAAATGCGTGAAGCGTGGCTTGAGACCCATACAATACCTAATGTGATTTTGTTGACGTTCCTCCACCCTCTTGTTGTGATAAGATATCACATTTCGTTTTTTGTTTTGGTTGTTCTATTTGGGTCTGTAACAACTTGTCGTTTGCGGTTCTTTTAGCTTTTCAATAATGTTTTTTTAATACTTAAAATTCCGTAGGATTGATTGGCTGATCAAATCTAATATATAAAAAAAAGGTCTGTATGTATGTCTCGTATGCGCTCCTACACCATTTATGCGATTGCGATAAAACTTTGGTGAGTAGTTGTCCCATAAGCCCGCGCATTTTTCTACATCATTACGACCATTTTAAAATATTCCGTTTCGGGTTTTTGGCCCTAAATTCGTTTTTTTTCTTTTATGAGCTTTGTAAAAATATATTTTCTGTATGCGCTCCTATACCATTTATCCGAATGCGAAGAAACTTTGTTGAGATGTTGCGCGCACGCCCGCAAAGGTTTATGAATTATTACAACCATTTTAAAATATTCCGTTTGGAACCAGGGGCCCTACGTTAGTTTGGTTCTGGTTCTGGTTCGGTACGTTGCTGCATCCATATACTGGCATATGTGCAACGGTTGGGGAAGCGATGTTGCCAATCTAACGGCCCCTAGCAGATGCCAGGGCGGCCTTGAAGCTTTCGATCGTTGTCGAGTTCACGGCGGTATTGTTCAGGTTGTTCCAAGCAATTATGGTGCGTGGAAAGAATGACTGCTTATGTTGCACTGTGTTACTCCGAGGCACAGTGAAGCATTTGTTATTGTTTCGGGTGTAATTTCTCATGGGGTTGTCAGATGTTAAGTCAGTGTTAAGTGACTGTTTGGCTCTAATTAATCGGCCTGGCTTCTGTGGGATAAGATAATTGTTTGCTGGGATGGCCGGAATTAGCCCCATGGCCATTTTATATAAGAATGTTAGGCGGATCTTTTCTCGTCTGTCCTTGAGAGTGGGGATGTCAAATCTGTTTAAAAGGCCAGTGACGTAGCCAGGCGTGGTGGTTTTATAGTCACGTGCTATGAAGCGCATTGCGTTACGTTGGATTCGCTCCAATTTGTCCACGTCTTGCTTGAGGTATGGGTCCAAGATGATTGCACCATTATGTAGCATTTGGTTTCATTAAATTTCATGCCCCATTTGTCTGCCCAATTCATAAGGCACCCCAAATCTGCTTGAAGTTGGTTGTGGTCATCGTAGTCGATTATCTCTCTGTAGACAAGACAGTCATCTGCAAACAGCCTCACTTGAGATTTTACAGTATCAGGGAGGTCGTTTATGTGACAGAGAAAGAGAAGGGGGCCCAGTACTGTGCCTTGAGGAACTCCTGAGTCTACGGTGGCTTTGCCTGATCGGACGCCATCTACCACTACTTGCATGGTCCGTTTTGTTAGAAATGTTGAGAGCCAGGAGTGAAGGTTGCCGGTAATGCCGTAGTGGTGGAGTTTGTGTAGAAGAAGGCTGTGTGGAACAGTGTCGAAGGCCTTGGAGAAGTCGAGAATTGCCATGTCGACCTGGTTACCTTTGTCATAGGAGGCAAGGAGGTCATTGGTGATGATGATTAATTGAGTTTCTGTGGAGTATCCAGAGCGGAAACCGTGGTTTAGAGTGGTCAAAATGTTGTAGTGTTCAAAGTGGTTCATGATGTGACGACAGATGATGTGTTCCAGAATTTTGCATGGAACGGAGGTCAGGGATATTGGGCGGTAGTTTGCTGGGTTATGACGGTCACCTTTCTTGTAGGCACTAGTGATATTTGCATCAAGCCAGTCTAGTGGGAGTTTGCCGGAGTCAAGCGACTTTTGGAAAATGCGGGTGATGGTTGGGATGATGTTGTCAGCCAGGGTCTTTAGGACAATGTTTGGGATACAGTCAGGTCCGGGTGCTTTATTGGGCTTGAGGTTTTTGAGAAGTTTGGCTACTCCTTGTTCAGTTATGTTGAGGGGGTCAATTGTACCAGGTGAAGGTTTTAGGGATGGTAGTACTGTTGTGGTAATTTTGGTGAAGACAGATTGAAACTGCCTTAGGAGAATTTCAGCTTTGCATTGGCTATCGCTTACAAGTTGCCCGTATTCTAGTAGACGGGCTACGCCAATGTTGTCTTGCTTCTTGGATTTTATGTAGCGCCAGAATGGTTTTGTGTTGTTGTTTTCAAGGCCTTCTTGAGTGACTCCATTTATGTGCTGCCACTCGCCTCTTCTTAGTTCCCTACGACAGTGTTTCTGGAACTGGCGGTATAGGGTCCAGTTGTTGGTAGTTTGGGCTTTCTTCAATAGTCTTTTCTTTCTTTTCAGCAGCTTCTTGAGCCGTGTGTTCAGCCATGGTAGATTACATGGATTTTTTAATGTGGCTAATGGGACATTTTGATCTAAGCTTTTGAATAAGGCATATTTGAAGGTCGACCATAGTGTTTCTACATCCTCTTCCTCGTTGTATTTTTTCAGCATGGCCTGTTCAGTGGCGGCGAGATCAAGCTTGACCTTGTCCCAGTTTGCTTTACCGAACTTGTAAGATTTCCTGGGTTTCTGGCGCGTTAATTGAGCTTTTGAGTAGAAGTCAACCACCACTGCGTCATGGTCAGATATGCCTGGGACACACGTGGATTTTTTAACAAGGGTGGGGTTGGACGTGAAGATTAGATCTAGGATGCTTTTTTAACGTGTTGGTGTCTTCTGCACTTGTGTGAGTAGTGAGGATGAGGTCAAGTCGATCAGTGATTGCTGAATGGTATTGTCTTTACCGGTGGAGTGGGCAGTATGCGTGGTCCAGTCTATATCGGGGCAGTTGAAGTCACCGGCGACGATGATGTCGCGCTCGTGCTTGCCGTTGGCTGTAAGAATGTTGATGGATTTTTGGAGTTCGTCAAGTGCACTCTGGGTTCTTTTGGGTATGTAGAATGCACCGATGTAGAGGTCTTTCTTGTTTTGTAATTTACCTTAGCCCATACTATTTCGCAGGCTGTGACCAGGTGCGGTTGCTCCACTGATGTGAGTGATCTGTGAGTCATGATGAAGACGCAGCCACCTTTTTTTAGGCGGTCATGACGATAAACATTGTAATCCATTGGGAAGATTTCTGAGGACTTTATATTGTCCAGGGTTGGTTCTTTCCCAGGTTGTATGCCTCTGAGCCACGACTCTGTTCCACATATTATGTCGGGCTTGGTAAATTGGATAATGGCTGCGAGCTCTTGTCTCTTTGATTCTATGCTTTGGCAGTTGCTATTTAGTAAGCGGAGATTTGCATTTTGGGGGTTGTCATGGATAGAATTGGAGGTTGTAGGATGTCGATTATGTTCTTGGGAGCTTGTGGGATGCCTTTGGGGGTGTATGAGTAGGGAGATTGAGTGGGATTGTGGGATTTTGGGGTACTAGTTCTATGTGGTGAAAATGGGTAAGGTGTTACTATAGATTCAGCGTTGAGACTGAGTGAAGAGAGGGGTGAGAAGGAGTTTGAGCAGTTTAGTTGATAGCTGTGGAATGTAAAGCTGTCGTTGTTGATGCTGTTCCAGCGTGGACAAGACCATGCAAAAGAGGGTTGACTCGTTTCGCGGTAGTTTTTCTTATATGAGCTATATAAATATAATTTCAAACAGATATAATGCATGTGTGGAGAGAACTTTAATCAAATGCAAATAGCGACATTAAATGTTGTGTTTGAAATAATAAATAATTTTCTGAAGTAATACAATCTCTTATATATATTATGCTTCTGGTACGACTCGTGGATGGCGTCCTAATTTACTGCTTCCATTTCCGGTTCAATAATGAGTTCAATAGCGCGCAAAATATAATTCCCGATAACTACGCTAAATGATTTATATTTTTTTACATAACGCAACTGCGTTTGGCGCGTTATATTTTCTTTTCGAAAAATGAAATCTTCCCAATTTAAGTATGATGGAAAAAATATTATTTTTAAAAATGGTTGGGACATCAGAGTATTTAATATAGTTCATGGGTGTGAAAGAAAAAGTGTGCAGTGACGTACCATGGGGGGAAGGGGTGTAGCAAAAATTGGGATTCTTAAATGTGCGTGACTTGAGTTCATGTTTTTGTCAAGTAACTTTAGTAGATGGGAAGTTCACGCATTGCTGCCACCAATGTTTGGTGGCTATATCTAGTTCTACAATATTCCGTTTGTGGTCGAGGGCCCTAAATTCTCGTTCCCCCTTATATAGGCTAAATTAATATAATTTCCGTATGCTTTCCTATACCATTTATCCGATTACGATAAAACTTTGGTGAATTGATTTGCGCCCACCTGAAAAGGTTTCCAATTTAGTACACATTCCGTTTCGGGCCGGCTGCCCTTACTTCGTTGTTTCTTATATGTGCTATATAAATATAATTCAAAAGGAACTAATACCTTGGTGGATGGAATTTTAATAATATACAAATAGCGACATTTCAAATTGTGTGTGGCATAATAAGCAGGTTTATGAATAAGTATAACCATTTTACAATATTCCGTTTGGGGTCGGGGGCCCTAAATTAATTTTTTTATTATATGAGTTATAATAATATAATTTCAACAGAGCTATTGCATGGGTGGTTGGCATTGAATCAAATACAAGCTGGGACATTTCAGTTTGTATGTTACATAACAAGTATGTTTCTGAAGTAGTATATCTATTTTACATTATTCCTTTTGGGGCCGGGGCCCTAAATTTGTTTATATGTAGTAAATGAGCTACATAAATATAATTTCAAACATAGATATTGCATGGGTACATTAATCACTGCAATTGTGTAGACTAAATTTATTCGATTACACACCAGACAGTAAAAACAAAAAAAATAATATTGTGTATAAGAAAAGTACTTCAAAAAACATAATTAAAACACAGCCACTTTATTTCTTTGAGTGGCATTGCAACGCATGCCGGGTTTTAGTTAGTAATTTAGAAATTTTTAGAGTTACTAAATCAAAAACAATTTACAAACATATCTTTTAATTCTTGTACAACAAAAAACAAGCATCATTCAGTCAGCCAACATTCAGTCACCCATCATTCAGTCAACCATCATTCTTTGAACCCTCATTCGGTCAACCATCATTCAGTTTCAAGCTTATTTTAATCAACCATCATTCAGTCAACCGTCACTCAGTCAACCATCATTCCGTCTAGCATCATTCAGCCAACCAATATTCATTCAACCATCATTCAGTTTATCATCATTCAGTCAAGTCAACAATCATTCAGCCAACCATCATTCAGTCTAGCATCATTCAGTCAACCATCAATTAGTCTAGCATCATTCAGTCAACCATCATTCAGTCTTGCATCATTCAGTCAACATCATTAAGCTAACCATCAGTCAGTCAACCATCATTCAGTCTTGCATCATTGAGTCAAGCATCATTCAGCCAACCCTCATTCTTTGAACCATTATTCAGTCAACCATCATTCAGTAAACCATCATTCCGTCAACATCATTAAGCTAACATCAGTCAGTCAAGCATCATTCAGTCAAGCATCATTCAGTCAAGCATCATTCAGTCAAGCATCATTAAGTCAAGCATCATTCAGTCAAGCATCATTCAGTCAAGCATCATTCAGTCAAGCATCATTCAGTCAAGCATCATTCAGTCAAGCATCATTCAGTCAAGAATCATTCAGTCAAGCATCATTCAGTCAAGTATCATTCAGTCAAGCATCATTAAGTCAAGCATCATTCAGTCAAGCATCATTCAGTCAAGCATCATTCAGTCAAGCATCATTCAGTCAAGCATCCATCCATCAATTCGAATGGTGTCGTTTTCAAAACGCTACTGATCCGCCCCGCGAAAAAAACTGAACGATGTCTATATTTAGATATTTAGATGATTATGTTAATTAGGCGAGCGATGTAAATGTGGTGGGATATTTTTCTCTAATAAGAGCGGGGGGGGGGGGGGGGGAATGTGGTATTTAGGCCTAGTACGAGCGGGGGAGTGTTGTATTCTGGTCTAGTAAGAACAAATAAATTAAGATGATATTGAGTTACTTAAGGCTATAGCCTAAACGTTTATCACCAAAGATGAAAAAATTATGATGACATGCCCTTCACCCCCAACCCCCCTCCCCCAACAGATCTTATGATGAAATGCCATTCACCCCAACACCCCCCCCCCCCCCTTTTTCAAAGATTATGATTAAAATAACCCTAGGTATGAAATCAGTACAGTGAAGTAAAGTTGTCGTTTTTGGGGCCACAGCAAGAACTTGGATTTTGTTTTTAATTAATCCAAACCCTATCATCTTTTGGCCGACCATAAAACCCCAATCACATGCATACTTTTGCCCCACCACTGCCAATGATCAAAGGTATTCTTTTATCAGGATAACCCTGCTTTTTTCTATTAACAGATGCCGCAGTCATTTATTGGCTTCTGTCATGCTTGTGACACGATAACACAGGTCAATGAGCTGCTGGTGAGTGAATCCACAAATATACCGCAGTAAATATCTTGAACTGACCCCACCGCCACCCCCTAACAGCTCAACTCCCCACCCCCGGGGCTAGAAGACATTTCCCCATACAAAACATCTGTGGATGTTTGGTTTTAAGGTAAATTGTGTCAGCTGTGTCTGAGTCACGTTCCCTGGCTTGTTGAAAACAGTGCAGCAGCAGTGCGGATACATTGTAAGTGAAATCTACGAAACACCACCAAGAACCTCTTTAACAACATTCAATGAAAAGTTCTTTTAGTGAATAACTGAGTCGAGTAATGGGAACACCCACGTCAAGCCCCTTTACATTGTTTATAATGTATACAATAAGAAGATATGGCCAGGCAATGACGGAAGAGTTGTTTTCTTACAATATATTTTTTCTTCATATAATTTACATTTGTTTTTATTAATTCCATCTCAGGAGTGACGTACATTTAATAACTATACCATTTAAGGAATAAAATAGGAAAAGCCTTTTTTTCATAATTTACAAACTAAAACGAGATGAGTCTGTGCGTGTGTTGGGGGGGGGGGGTTGTACTCACCGGGAATCGAAACCCGGGGAACTGGGGTGAGGGGGGCGAGAAATGTAGGGGCATAGGTGGTGTCTTTCAAACCGTAAAATGATCGCTTGTTTTAACTATGTGCAGAAACCCAACTGTGTACGCATGTAATTATCTGATTACATTTATAAAGCGCTTAGTTTGGCTTAAAGCGTAATATTGTGTCATGGAGCACATACTGCGAGCCTAGCCTATCCAGTAATAAGCTTCAGCTAAGCTGTAAAAACATATCCTAGATTGGACGGTCCAGAAACTTAATCCCTTGCTTCATTTGTCCTACGTCCTTTTATTACAATAAGGGTGTCTGTCCGTCCTGTTCTTACAATAACGAATTATGTCACATAATGACTGCTAGTCACTTGGTTGGCAAACACTTCACTTCGCAAGCAGATTTTATTAACGTTGTCTCGACAAGCGAGCGATGCCTCACTATATGAGCACCACTGAGTCAACGGGTATTTCATACTCGGTCACATACAGATAGTCTGACTGGGCTAGATTTTCTGATGTCAGGTTAGTGATTAGTGAGATGTTTTATGAAAGTTGCCAAGGTGCGAGTGTGAAAGCGGGGCTGGCATAGGAACTTTAGAGAACAAATGGGACGAGCGTTTGATAGAATGGGGAAAAGAAGAATTGAGAGAATGAATGAGAAAGCAGTGTAGTCACATGATCCCCTTAAGGCGTTGCCTTTTGGCTAAGTTTGTTCGCGAAACTTACTGTACTGATTGGAGAAACTTACTGCACTAAATGGAGAAACTTACTGTACTGATTGGAGAAACTTACTGTCCTAATTGGAGAAACTTACTGCACTAAATGGAGAAACTTACTGTAATGATTGGAGAAACTTACTGTACGGTTGAGACCGACCGAAAGTGATTTGTCTGATTTCGGCCGAAGCCAGGCCGACAGTTTAAAATGACTTTCAGCCGAAACCCAAGACGAAACCAAAAGCTCGACGAGACTTTCGGCCCAAACCGAAATATTTATATATTTTTACCTTCGTTCACGCATACATTCTCAATACATCGAAAATGATGGTGGAAGTTAAAAATATTTACATTCTTTTTATAAAAAAATTAGATTATCGTGAATATTAATATTTTGGATTTTACCATTTTAATTTAAAAGTAATTTAATTTCTTTAAAATGTTTTTAAAGTAGTATGGTAAGTGAAAAGTGGGACCCTAGGGGGGAGGGGCAAAATTCATGCAAAATAGATCCTTGCGTCCCTCTTCTTTTATAATAAAATTACAACGCTACCTAGACATATATCTGCAATATTATCACCTAAATAAGTTAAAGGCTATTAAAATATCACCACAATGTTTCGCGGTTATCGTCATACTAATGCTTTATGTATTCATAAATAGCTGGCAATGTTTCCCTTTATTAATATTTAGCCTAGTACCATCACATTGGTGAAGTAATTATTTCGTTCGGCGACTGACCTCCCTCCACCCCCATCGGTGGGGGGGAAAATATATTTTTTAACCGGGTCCCTTAAAATTGTTGTTCTGACGGGTCTCGAAGGAGAATCCCAAAAGATATCTAAAAATTGTAAATTGGTCGCCAAAATCATAAAGTAAACCGGTCTGCAGTAGGCCTACTATATGATTACTATACAAACCCGTGATAATGTACACGTGTGTTATCTCGTCAATAACAATGTTAATGATAATGATGAATTTCAGGAAATCAATTGAAAAAGCCTAAGGATCCTTAAATTTTATTTTTTTAAAAATAAAACAAAAATAATTAATGGAAATTTTACCATTCCCTAACATTATTTAATATTATTCACATTTTCCTTTGACAACAAAGATGAGCATGATAACTAAAAATTAAAATGAATATCAGAAATGAAGGAATTGAATAAACCTAGGGTTTCAAATTTTATTTTTGAAAAAAAAACTAAACAAAAATAATGAAATAAATATTAACATTCCCGTAGTTCTTCTTCCACAGAACTGTATATATTTCCCTCGGCCTAATTGAAGTTTAATTTTTGGACACAAAGGACAAGTAAGTCATCTTGCAGCTGGGAGCTGTTTTCGCAGAGTATTAGTCATATAACATATGATGACAGCAAGACGTCGAGCAATAAGGAATATCGGATTGCGGGGTAATAGACAGACAGACAGTCTGATTCTGGTAGATTACAGAAAACCTCAATCACTTTCGGCCACATGGCCAAAAAATTCGATCACTTTCGCCCGAAACCGAAATAAGGCCGAAAATTAACTTTTATGTTTTGGCCGAAACCGAAACAAGGCCGAAATTGATTAAAATGGCAACTTTCGGCGCCGAAACCGAAATTCGGTTCACAACAAAGAGAGACTATCATCATGGCCTCATTTTGTACTCAATCGTATCACAGCGGCTCTTAACCAGTGTGATACTATCATAATTAATGATGACTGGTCGTATTAGATTACTGTGTTTTGACTTTGCTGCTCACGCCCAACAAAGAAGTTAATTCCTTATTCTTAGATGTCATGTGACCAGATGAACTAGAACATTACGTCAGATGGACAACTTAACGTGAGTGTGGTATGTCGTTCGTTTGAATAAGTCACTGAACAGTTCATCAAAAAGTGGAGCCGAACAAACCCCACCAACCAACAACAAATATGTTTCAATAAAACATGTAAACCTAAATGATACAATAATCCTATATGATGCAATAATCCTATATGACTGGTTTGTTTTCTGGTCATTTTTTATGTAGGCAGACGTTAAATGCAATTGAAGCAAAACTAAACTATTTCAGGCTCAGATCAAATTTCTTGTGCATCTTTAGCACCTAACTAATTTAGTAGAAATTAAAATTTCGGTGTCTCTTTCGCTTAATATAAGTTCAAAAGGGCCATGTCACCTAATAAATATCCACCATGAAGTAGGGGCCACTTGTGTATCCACCTATCCGGTGGGGCCGCATGAAGTAGGGGCCACTTGTGTATCCACCTATCCGGTGGGGCCGCATGAAGTAGGAGCCACTTGTGTATCCACCTATCCGGTGGGGCCGCATGAAGTAGGGGCCACTTGTGTATCCACCTATCCGGTGGGGCCGCGTGTAAATGCTAACATCTCAGAGCCTACTTCGTTTCTTCATTGTCTCGTACACAGCTCAGTAGGAATCAAAGCCTCACGATTCATTCATTGAACCAGAAGTGACTGAAAGGTTCTCTGGATCAATTCAATAACCCTCATGATAAAGGCAATTTAACCCGACTCACGGCTCAAAGCTACCTGAACCATTAGAACCAAGTATTTAACATATTAGATGATGTCAGGTGAGTGCATCATGTTTAGTATCCAACCAACGGATCCACCCATGCTTGTTTTATTCAAGTCCCGGTTATTAAACTGTTCTTATGATCAACATCGATATCTAGAAATAACACAGAGATGTTGGCTTTATTGGTCATCTTGAACCTGAAGTCTATGTGATCGTTGAAGGAGGAATCATTTTGTGATATTAGCAGTGGTATAGCTGCGGTTGGTACCGCCCGAACAGCGTCAATATTTTAGCCGCGCCACCCGTTCCTTATAAAATCTGCATATGGCCGAAAATTCCACCCCCTGTATATATGAAAAAGCTTCGCCCTATATGGAAAACCCTCCACAACCCCCTCCCACCCCCACAACCCCTTTCCTAAATACAAAACACACAAAAAAACACCAAGATAAAGCTAAATAAATTCATACATTTTTAAATATCGTATGATGAATGATGAAAGGAAAAATAAACTATTTAGAGACATACACACTTGTCTGTACTACATAGACAGTTGTCTGTACTACAAAGACAGTTGTCTGTAGCTACGTAGACAGATGTCTGTACTACATAGACAGGTGTCTGTACTAGATAGACAGTTGTAGTTACTACATAGACAATTGTCTGTACTCACATCAAATGTAGAAACACTGCTTATCCAACTGGCCGGCGCGTATAATTTATTAAAAATATTATCCCAGCAAAACGATTTCTGATCAACGTTTAAAAGCAGCGCACAGTTGGAATAACTCGCCCCACACACTCTACTTCACTCGGTTGCTTTCTCTTGTTTTGTTTTTCTTCTTCTCCTCTAATCATTTTTTTTAACTAACCGCTGCGCGTATCGCGGTGCTTGGATCGATGAAGGTTGAAAAAGCAAATCTTGTATCTATAACCCCGGCAAGGCCCAGGCGTTTATCGATAACCCGACTAGGATTTGTTTTGTGTTTGAAAGACAAGCCAGACAAGGCATTTTCTCCACAAACTGACCGCCGGAGAAATCGTGTCGCCATTAGCCCCGCCAGGATGCGCGCCCGCCCACCCCGTCCTACCCCAGGCTCTGCCAGTTCTTGTGGACACACGACGCCATATTTGCTGGAGACTTGTTCGCTGTACAGGTCGCCTTGGTACTGGCACCATGTGTATTGTATGTGTGTGTGTCGGGAGGGGGAGGGTTATTTAACACACCTGATGACATGTATAACGTCTTCGAGTACTTATTTTTAAAGAAATCGACACCTTTGAAAATAAAGGAATTTGAACTCATATGAACAGTCACCATTTCTTTTCCTAAAATGACCGTCTACTCCATTGTACACTTGGTGTATTTAATTAAAAATGAATTGTTCAAACCAACAATTGTTTATGTGATCTCTCCTTTGTTTATATGTTTCTGTTTTTAGCGTCGGATTAATAAGGTAACAGACCACTTGTAAACAAAAAAGTCTTTGGCCAGTCAGGTGGTTTTAGACGTAGGCTTATTTTGATGGCTGGCTATTCCTGGTGTGCATAGGCTTATTTTCAAAGCTGGTTACCTTGTAAACATAGAATTATCTTCATGGATGGCTTCCTATTGAATATAAATGCATACGTTCACAGATGGCTTTTGATAGGATTGTGTGATAGACGGGGAACTCTGTCCCCCCTAAAAAGGCTGGGATTATATGACATAGGGAGGATTGTGACAGAAATCAAAAGGCGATGATTTTGTAGTATACTGAGGATTGTGACAGAAATCAAAAGGCGGTGATTGTGTAGTATACTGAGGATTGTGACAGAAATCAAAAGGCGGTGATTGTGTAGTATACTGAGGATTGTGACAGAAATCAAAAGGCGATGATTGTGTAGTATACTGAGGATTGTGACAGAAATCAAAAGGCGATGATTGTGTAGTATACTGAGGATTGTGACAGAAATCAAAAGGCGGTGATTGTGTAGTATACTGAGGATTGTGACAGAAATCAAAAGGCTGTGATTGTGTAGTATACTGAGGATTGTGACAGAAATCAAAAGGCGGTGATTGTGTAGTATACTGAGGATTGTGACAGAAATCAAAAGGCGGTGATTGTGTAGTATACTGAGGATTGTGACAGAAATCAAAAGGCGGTGATTGTGTAGTATACTGAGGATTGTGACAGAAATCAAAAGGTGATGATTGTGTAGTATACTGAGGATTGTGACAGAAATCAAAAGGCGATGATTGTGTAGTATACTGAGGATTGTGACAGAAATCAAACGGCTGTGATTGTGCAGTATACAGAGGATTGTGTCGAGGATATGGACACAGTAGAAGTAAGGAATAAAAGGGACGAAGAAGTGAGAGTTCACTCCTCTTTCGCTGCATCAATACTATTGCAGCCTTTTTAACATCTAAACTGACACTAGCGTCTAGCTTTAAAAGTGGGGAGGGGGTGTTGTTCTGTATAATTGCGTTCATGGGGGAAGCCATTCAGCCAAAACATTCCTTTTATTTTCTTGGTTTTTTTTATCACGTGGCTTCGGTTCAAACCTCTAGATATAGTATCAAGTTAATAAAAGCTTGAACAATCGCATGCATTTGGAGAAATGAAGAGACTTCGAGAACTACCTGATTATAGTTTCATTGAAATAATTCTATTAAAACCTCTTCTGACAAAAACGGGTTTACTAGAAATACGTTTTTGTTTACTTTCACTTGTTACAGACCCACTATGACGTGTTACAGAACAACTTTGACTTGTTACAGACACACAGTGATTTGTTACACACCCACTGGGATTTGTTACACATCCAATGTTGCTTGTTACACACCCTCTGTGGCTTCTCACATACCCACTTCGACTTGTTACAGACCAACTGTGGCTTGTTACAGACCCCCTGTGGCTTCATAAAGACCCACTGTGGCTTGTTAAAGACTCACTATGGCTTGTAACATACCTAAAGTAACTTGTTACACACCCACTTTGACTTGTTACAGTCCTACTTTGACTTGTTACAGACCCACCGTGACTTGTTTCAGACCCACTGTGGCTTGTTACAGATCCACTGTGGCTTGTTACAGATCCACTGTGGCTTGTTAAAACCACTGTGGCTTGTTACAGACCCACTGTGGCTTGTTACAGACCCACTGTGGCGTGTTACAGACCCACTGTGGCGTGTTAAAAGAAATGTGGCTTGTTACAGACCCACTGTGACTTTTTACAGTCCTATTTTGATTTGTTACAGTTCAACTTTGACTTTTTACAGACCCACTGTGGCCAGTTACACCCACTGTGGCGTGTTATTATTATTATTATTATTATTATATGTTGTCTTATATAGCGCGGTACCCCAGCCTAGGGCTAGGCTCACCGCGCTGTACATAAAAATAAAGTGCATTTATGTGATACAAAAAACAGCTGTATAGAGACAAAACAAAAACAAATTCATATTCACCCCACCCACCCCAGAACTTTTACATGACATACCATGGACGGCAGCTAGCAGCATCGTTTATCGGTCAGATGTGGGGAATCAGTCGGGGTAATAGAGTTTAAAGAGATGTGTTTTGAGTGCAGTTTTGAAGGCCTGTGTGGTTGGTATATTGCGGTTGTTAAGTGGCAGAGAATTCCATTGTTTGGGGGCGCAGAAAGAGAAAGATCGTTCACCATATGTTTTAGTACGTGTCTTAGCAACGGACAGAATACGCGTGTCTGCGGAGGAGCGAAGCTGTCGAAGGGGTGAATAGACAGAAAGAAGTTCGGTTAGATAGGAAGGGCAGGAATCTGAGAAAAAGTTATGACAGAGAACAGACAGCTTGTAATCAATGCGTGCCTGTATAGGAAGCCAATGAAGTGAGTGGAGTAGTGGAGTGACATGATCACGTTTTTTTGCCTTTAGAACTAGCCTAGCAGCTGAATTTCGAATCTTTTGTAGTTTTTCTATGAAGTGTTTTGGTGAACCTGACAGAAGAGAGTTGCAAAAGTCAAGACGAGAGAGAACAAGAGCACAGACTAGTGTTTTTGTTGCGCTAACTGTGAGGTAGTGGCGGATGGAGCTGATCTGACTGATAGCGGTGTATGCAGAACGACAAGTGTGAGAGATATGTTTATCAAGAGACATGTTGTTAGAAAGAATATAACCAAGATTCCTAGCAGAGGATGTAAACTGTATGTCGGCGTTACCTACTTGAAATGAGTTGGGTAGAGTTGAGGTAGATGATGATTTGTGATTGTGAATGAGGAGTGCTTCCGTTTTGTCATCGTTCAGCTTCAGCTTGCTGTGTGTCATCCAAGACTTAACATCACCAATGCACTCCTGCAAAGTCTGGACAGCGGAATCCACAAGAGAGGGATGGGTATGCTTGTATAGCTGCGTGTCATCTGCGAATGATTGGCTCTCAACAGCATGCCTCCCAAGCAAGAGGAGCAGTGGCCTGGTGTACAATGTGAATAGAACCGGGCCCAAAACTGACCCCTGTGGCACTCCGTACACCAAATCAGCACTGCCGGAGAGAAAGTCATCGATAGAGACAGCCTGCGTTCTATTGGAGAGGAACGACCTAAACCAAGACAAAACAGAACCAGAAATGCCAAAATAATTTTCAAGGGTTTTGTAAAGGGTTCCATGGTCAACAGTGTCAAAGGCCGCACTGAGATCTAAGAGGATCAGGATGGAGACATTACCGCTGTCCAATGCGAGCAAGAGGTCATTGGTGACTTTCAAGAGAGCTGTCTCTGTGCTGTGGAAAGGTCTATAGGCTGACTGATTAGGACTGAGAAGAGAGTGGTCATTTAAGTAAGCAAAAAGCTGTTTCAGAACTAGTTTTTCAATGACTTTAGATAAAAATGATAAATTAGATACAGGTCTGTAGTTTTTTAAATTATTTTCATCCAGACCAGGTTTCTTAAGCAAAGGTTTGATGATAGCTGACTTACAAATAGATGGAACAGTGCCAGAAAACAAGCTTTCATTGATTATGTGTGTTATCGTTGGGAGCAAATGATCTAATGACTCAACCAACAGGGGGGTAGGGATGGGGTCCAAAGAACATGACGTAGGTTTAGATTTTAGAATAATACTTTTAACCTCTAGTTCTGAAACAGGTTTAAAAACATCTAAATGTGAACTAACACAAGAAGAAGAAGGAAAATCTAGGGCCGGTGCGTCAAGACGATCAAGGTCAGCGCGAATGTCAGCAACTTTGCTTATGAAGAAATCACAAAAAATATCTGGTTGCTCGGGCAACGGAAACACTGTGGCATGTTACACCCAATATGACTTGTTACAATCCTACTTTGACTTGTTACAGACCCACGGTGGCTTGTTACACCCGCTGTGGCTTGTTACGCCCACTGTGGCTTGTTACAGTCCTACTTTAACTTGTTTCAATCCTACTTTGACTTGTTACAGTCCTACTTTAACTTGTTTCAATCCTACTTTGACTTGTTACAGTCCTACTTTGACTTGTTACAGACCCACTGTGGCTTGTTACACCCACTGTGGCTTGTTAGAAACCCACTAGCTTTTTACACCCACTGTGGCTTGTTACAGACCCACTGTGGCTTGTTACAGACACACTGTGGCATGTTACAGACCCACTGTGGCATGTTACAGACCCACTGTGGCTTCTTACAGACCAACTGTGGCTTGTTACAGTCCTACGTTGACTTGTTAGATACCCAAAAGGAAACTCGATAACAAAGAAACTGAAAGTTAGAAAATTTTTTGACTTGTTTCTTCATGACGTCAGAAATAATTGTTTCTCGCATCACATTCTCCGGGCGTTTTTAACTTTAACCTTCACCTATTTCACAGCGACAACATTACATTCGATCAATTTCCATAGTCTTCATCAATTCAATTTCCCATGCGGCTTTTGGGGCCCACCTTCTTCCCTTCCCCCTCCACATACATACGTAACTGGTTTTCGCTATCCTTTCTACCCCACCCCTTTTTCGGTGCCTTTCGGCCCCCACCTATTTTTAAAATTATTCCATATATGTACCTAAATGCGCTTTGCCATCTAATGCCCCCCTCCCACCAGCCAACTTGGTTTAGCCCACCATTTCCCATTGTCAACTGAAATACAATACATTAAACACGAATAAATAGGGTGCGTACCTATTGTTGCATACACATAACTAAGACTAACAGTGATTTTATGTCATCACCTTTATATGTTGATCCATGACATGTTCATGACCCCGGATAGCATCGGGCTTGTACTTGCAACAGAGCAAATAAAGAGAAGTTTGATAGGTAATATGTTTCCCCAGTTCCAGAGCTGTCTGTTTACGGACTGACCACTAAACAAGATGAACGGACTAACCACTAAACACGATGAACGGACTCACCACTAAACACGATGAACGGACTAACCACAAAATACGATGAACGTACTAACCACTAAACACGATGAACGGACTAACCACTAAACACGATGAATGAACTAACCACTAAACATGATGAATGGACTGACCACTAAACACGATGAACGGACTGACCACTAAACACGATGAACGGACTGACCACTAAACACGATGAACGAACTAACCACTAAACACGATGAATGAACTAACCACTAAACATGATGAATGGACTGACCACTAAACACGATGAACGAACTAACCACTAAACACGATGAACGGACTGACCACTAAACACGATAAAATGGACTGTTGAAGACAGTATAATATCCAATAGCTAAACTACCGTGAATGGCCCATCCAATGATTGACTTTCCATTGAAGACTATCCATGGATGGTGTTATGCAGACGACGTTTTTACATCATCTTACCCCGTGAATGAACTCTAGCTGACCCCAAGCTCGGAACCGCATTTATGGTGTGACTAGTTAAAAGTAGGCTCTCTTGACTTTGTTTACAACTAAATGAATTATGAAGAAAAAGTCTGGAAATGAAAATATTGTGTAAGGCTATTCTAGAAATATCAGTAAAACAGGCTATAAAAGGAGACACACGAGATCGTGTGCTAGGATTAAAATCATTTATCACTAGATATTTTGAGCTTGTGTTATTTTTGCTACAAGACAGCTTTGTTTACGGTGTGTGTAAATTCCTTTTCATCATTGTACCTTTTTACAACATTGTACCGGTACAAGCCAACTATTATTCTCTAAGTTGATAGCTTTAATTAAATTTCTTTGGATTTTGTAATTTATCATGAACATATTAAATTTATTAATTGTAATTGGCCCTGGTTTGAGTATTTTATTCTTTGTTATTATATTTAACATATGGTATCGTCTTTTGTTGTGTTCTGTTTTAGAACGAGACATTTAATTAAATAGAGATTAATTTCTCTAATCTTACAAAGGCTGTACTATCCAAAGAGGTATTATCCAATGATGTACTATCTAATAATGCACTATCCGATGACATATTTTTACGATGACGAAGTATTCAATGGTGGGCTATGCAATGACGAACTATCCAATGACGCACTATCCAATGCCGCGCTGCTGTGCCTACGTCACTTACATGCAAAGATACCAAGCCTCAGTTTGACGGCGTGTCTTCTAAATGTTCAGACCATTATTTTATTACAAATGTCTTGCAAAGTAAGTTAAGATTATTTTATTGGTTTGTATGCCACCCCCCAAGCAAATGGTAAGCTTGTGGCCTCTCCTCCCCCCCCCAAGCAAATGGTAAGCTTGTGGCCTTTCCCCCCCCCAAGCAAATGGTAAGCTTGTGGCCCCTCCCCCCCCCCAAGCAAATGGTAAGCTTGTGGCCTCTCCCCCCCCCCCCCCCCACTTTCTCCATGCCTAAGCCATGCTAATACATTACTTGTGTCACTTTGAACTAAGTCAGTACCAAGTTCATTTCTGTTTGATGTTCCTTAAAATTCCCGTACCGTTATAAGAAGTCTTTCCTAGAAAATAAAAATTCCTCCCTATCACCGGTCTAACCCCACCCCCCATTCCATATTTGTAGCACAGTTAAGCCAAAGTCCCGTGTTAGATTCGGGCCCTGGGCTGCCCAGATTCGGGCCCTGGGCTGACCAGACTATCGCTGGTTGTTCGCCACTTCACTTCTCCGCTGCTTTTCTAATACTCTTGGATGTTTACGGCCCAGCTGATCAAGTCAACCTTACCATGAGACAAGTTGCCACTTTCAGTGGTCCCGGGGGCGGGGGGAGGGGGAGTCCTTCACTGAAATACCATGCTGTGGGGGCGCTCATGTATGAGCAGATCAAACAAATTTGTCTTACGCTGCCATGACTTTATGAGATCTCTGTTGTATGCCACTTCAACCGTAAAATTTGGGATGAATTTTGATATTTTTTTTTTAAGTTCAAGAGTGGAGATTGTTTGGGTAAGGGATATCAAAAGGCTTATTATATAGTGACGATTTTTATTTTTTTAAATATATTTTTGTAGCTTTTATTTCTGGGGTAACTGGTTCCATGAAGGAAACGATTTGTGATGAATTGGTTTCTGCTGTCGTTATATTCGTTACCACAAAGTAGCAAAACTTAAACGATTTCTCTATGTGTTTATCATTTCTTGTCTTTATGAAATAATTTTGAACTACACTTAACCACTACATTCAAAATGAATTTATTCCCTTCGAACGTACGTAAAATTGTACATTAACTTGGTGATACATAGAAAACATTAATTTTATGCCCGTTTCACAGATACAAAAATGCAAGCAATATATATTTAATTTATTGTTATTAGTTTGTATGAAACTCCATTTTATAGTGACAAACATCAGTGTGTTGTATTTTGATACTAAGAAGCGAGGCTGTAATCGAGGGGTCGCTACTCTATCCACGGAGAGTTGTAAAAAAAAAAAAAAAAAAAGTGAGAGAGATGTTAGGACCAAGGCACGGAAATCCTTCTCTGCGATTCAAGAACATGTGCAAGGGCAAATAACTCTCTTTAACATTTCTTCCAGGGTTGTGTCTTGACTTTGATTGTGGACAAGAAAGCGCCCAAAAGTAACTGTTAACTTCATGGTCTCCATGCTCATAAAAACACCAAACTTTTTCTTCAATATAGCTATATAATCACTAATAAAGTTTCTCAGGTCAGATGCTTTCAAAAGGAGTTACAAGTCGTAGAATTAGGTCATTACCGCTTGTATCTGGCGTAGTGAATTAGAGCCCTCCCCCTTCTCAGTTATTTGAGAAATGGAATACGGCCCCTTTACACGACTAATCGAGCAGTCTAAACTGAGCCAATCCGTCAAACATGGTGGCTTGGATTTCAATCCCCACCAAAGCCCACATAAGCAACAACAAAAAATAAATTCCCCAGCACACCGTGTAGATGGCAACGCATCTATGAAAATGCAAACTCTGAATTCAAACTCCGGAGATGGAGTCCCGTAGGATAACATTGACACAATGGAAATTCCGGCAAGTCTACACATTGTGACGTATGTCGGCAAAATTTTAGTCGATCTACCTCAGTGGGCATGACATGTACGTTTTTTAAAAACTAAATTTTACAGTCTCTCTAAATAAATGATATCCTTACTTAATAGTGTTCCCATAGTTCACTCCGTCATTGTTCACTCCGTCATTGTTCACTCCGTCATTGTTCACTCTGTCATTGTTCACTCCGTCATTGTTCACTCCGTCATTGTTCACTCCGTCATAGTTCACTCCGTCATTGTTCACTCTGTCATTGTTCACTCCGTCATAGTTCACTCCGTCATAGTTCACTCCGTCATTGTTCACTCTGTCATTGTTCACTCCGTCATAGTTCACTCCGTCATAGTTCACTCTGTCATTGTTCACCCTGTCATTGTTCACTCCGTCATTGTTCACTCTGTCATTGTTCACTCCGTCATTGTTCACTCCGTCATAGTTCACTCCGTCATTGTTCACTCTGTCATTGTTCACTCCGTCATTGTTCACTCCGTCATTGTTCACTCCGTCATTGTTCACTCTGTCATTGTTCACTCTGTCATTGTTCACTCTGTCATTGTTCACTCTGTCATTGTTCACTCTGTCATTGTTCACTCTGTCATTGTTCACTCTGTCATTGTTCACTCTGTCATTGTTCACTCCGTCATTGTTCACTCTGTCATTGTTCACTCTGTCATTGTTCACTCTGTCATTGTTCACTCTGTCATTGTTCACTCCGTCATTGTTCACTCCGTCATTGTTCACTCCGTCATTGTTCACTCCGTCATTGTTCACTCTGTCATTGTTCACTCCGTCATTGTTCACTCCGTCATTGTTCACTCCGTCATTGTTCACTCTGTCATTGTTCACTCTGTCATTGTTCACTCTGTCATTGTTCACTCCGTCATTGTTCACTCCGTCATAGTTCACTCCGTCATTGTTCACTCTGTCATTGTTCACTCCGTCATAGTTCACTCCGTCATAGTTCACTCCGTCATTGTTCACTCTGTCATTGTTCACTCTGTCATTGTTCACTTTGTCATTGTTCACTCTGTCATTGTTCACTCCGTCATAGTTCACTCCGTCATTGTTCACTCTGTCATTGTTCACACTGTCATTGTTCACTCCGTCATTGTTCACTCTGTCATTGTTCACTCTGTCATTGTTCACTCTGTCATTGTTCACTCTGTCATTGTTCACTCTGTCATTGTTCACTTTGTCATTGTTCACTCTGTCATTGTTCACTCTGTCATTGTTCACTCTGTCATTGTTCACTCTGTCATTGTTCACTCTGTCATTGTTCACTCTGTCATTGTTCACTCCGTCATAGTTCACTCCGTCATTGTTCACTCTGTCATTGTTCACTCTGTCATTGTTCACTCCGTCATTGTTCACTCTGTCATTGTTCACTCTGTCATTGTTCACTCTGTCATTGTTCACTCTGTCATTGTTCACACTGTCATTGTTCACTCTGTCATTGTTCACTCTGTCATTGTTCACGCTGTCATTGTTCACTCCGTCATTGTTCACTCTGTCATTGTTCACACTGTCATTGTTCACTCTGTCATTGTTCACTCTGTCATTGTTCACTCCGTCATTGTTCACTCTGTCATTGTTCACTCTGTCATTGTTCACTCTGTCATTGTTCACTCTGTCATTGTTCACTCCGTCATTGTTCACTCTGTCATTGTTCACACTGTCATTGTTCACTCCGTCATTGTTCACTCTGTCATTGTTCACTCTGTCATTGTTCACACTGTCATTGTTCACTCTGTCATTGTTCACTCTGTCATTGTTCACTTTGTCATTGTTCACTCTGTCATTGTTCACTCCGTCATAGTTCACTCCGTCATTGTTCACTCTGTCATTGTTCACACTGTCATTGTTCACTCCGTCATTGTTCACTCTGTCATTGTTCACTCTGTCATTGTTCACTCTGTCATTGTTCACTCTGTCATTGTTCACTTCGTCATTATTCACTCCATCATTTCGTAATTCGAGCATCCTGATTGTAAACAACTCCATTTTCATTAAAGTGACTAAAATGTCTTCTTTGAAAACGTATTAACATTAGAACTAATGTTACGACACAGAAACAGTTCATGATGTTCGCTATAATTGTTTTACATTGTCATCGAAATATTTGTGTATTGAGAAAAAAGAATAATAAATTAATTAAAAAATATATGAGAAAATTAATCTCAAAACAACATTCAATACAAGGTGCTAATTAGTTTATTTCTAATATCTAATGCTAGATAGTTCAATACAAGTTGCAAGAAAGTTAAATACACAATGTTAATTAGTTCAATACAAGGTGCCAGATAGTTCAATACAATGTGCTAGATCAGTGGTTCTCAACCTTTCGAATGCCGCGACCCTTTAATACAGTTACTTATATTGTGGCGACCCCCAGCCACAAAATTATTTTCGTTGGCACTTCATAACTGTTGAGTATATGTGTTTCCCGATTGTCGTAGGCGACCCCTAGGAAAGGGTCATTCGATCATCAAAGGGGTTACGACCCACAGGTTGAGAACCGCTGTGCTAGATAGTTCAATATAAGGTGCTAGATAGTTCAATACACGGTGCTACTTAATTCAATACAAAGTGCCAGACAGTTCAATACAAGGTGCTAGATAGTTCAATACAAGGTGCTAGATAGTTCAATACAAGGTGCTAGATAGTTAAATACAAGGTGCCAGATCATTCAATACAAGGTGCTAGATAGTTCAATACACGTGGCTAGATCGTTCAATACAAGGTGCTAGATAGTTCAATACAAGGTGCTAGATAGTTCAATACAAGGTGCTAGATAGTTCAATACACGTGGCTAGATCTTTCAATACAAGGTGCTAGATAGTTCAATACACGTGGCTAGATCGTTCAATACAAGGTGCTAGATCGTTCAATACAAGGTGCTAGATAGTTCAATACAAGGTGCTAGATAGTTCAATACACGTGGCTAGATCTTTCAATACAAGGTGCCAGATAGTTAAATACAAGGTGCTAGATAGTTCAATACAAAGTGCCAGATAGTTAAATACAAGGTGCCAGATAGTTAAATACAAGGTGCCAGATCATTCAATACAAGGTGCTAGATAGTTCAATACACGTGGCTAGATCGTTCAATACAAGGTGCTAGATCGTTCAATACAAGGTGCTAGATAGTTCAATACAAGGTGCTAGATAGTTCAATACACGTGGCTAGATCTTTCAATACAAGGTGCTAGATAGTTCAATACACGTGGCTAGATCGTTCAATACAAGGTGCTAGATCGTTCAATACAAGGTGCTAGATCGTTCAATACAAGGTGCCAGATCGTTCAATACAAGTTGCTAGATAGTTCACTACAAGGTGCCAGATAGTCCCTCCACCCCCACCCACCGAAATCAATTATGATAACCCTCCAGCGGCCATCCGTCCCCCATTCACCCCCACCTTCTCCTACCACACAAACATAGCAAAACGTCGTCCTTCAAATTTGATTTATTAAGATTTCAAGCTGGTCTCTTCACCCAGCAGGCAGGAAATCTATGGGCATGATTAGTTATTCAGTAGTCTGCCATGAAGGTGACTTGAGAGCCGATAATAACTCTCCTTTTCATATTATAATATGTGTGGCTCTTTTTTTAATACCTTCCCCCGACCTATCCTTAACTCCTTCTTAAAGGGCTTACGTACGGGCTATCGTGTCCGTTTATAAATGGGCTTACACATGTGCTATGTTGTCCGTTTATAAATGGGCTTACACATGCGCTTTGTTGTCCGTTTATAAATAGGCTTACACGAATGTTCTTGCTCGCTGTTAAACGGCTTACACGCGCTATATTGTATGTCTCTAAATCAGCGGTTCTCAACCTGTGGGTCGCGACTCCTTTGGGGGTCGAATTAACCTTTCAAAGGGGTCACCTAAGACCATTGGAAAACACATATACTAACAGTTATGAAGTAGCAACGAAAATAATTTTGTAGTTGGGGGTCGCCAAAATTTAAGGGACTCTATTAAAGGGTCACGGCATTAGGAAGGTTGAGAACCACTGTTCTAAATTTACTAACCTGCACCGTGGTTTTCGTTTAATATAATATTTAATCCCTTAATAAGTCGTTTTATAACGAAACAATTATTTATTATGTTAAAATTTTAAACATTCTTTTCAAATTTTACATTAAATTATGTACTTGATCATTTAAGTTTCTGAAAAAGTCGATTCAGTTTTAAAATTGATTTATAACTCAGTCAATGCGCTTCAATTAAATTAAGAGAGCTAAAGTAGACCTGTTTGTTGTGGTCTTTTCTCTTCAACTCTAAAGACCCATGAAGGTCAACTTTTATTTTTATACAACCAGTGGCTGTATCGACTTTCTGAGAATCTACACCATATTATCTGGCAAACCTACCCTTGCATTGGGATTTCTTACACTAGCATTTGGTTTGCCTAAACATCATTGGGCTTCCCGGCAATAGCATTGGGCTCGTCAACAATAGCATTGAGCTTGTCAACAATAGCATTGGGCTTGTCAACAATAGCATTGGGCTTGTCAACAATAGCATTGGGCTTGTCAACAATAGCATTGGGCTTGTCAACAATAGAATCGGGCGTGTCAACATTATCATTGAACTTGTCAACAATACCATTGAGCTTGTCAGCAATACCATTGAGCTTGTCAACAATAGCATTGAGCCTGCCAACAATAGAATCGGACGCGTCAACATTATCATGGGACTTTTCAACAATAGCATTGGGGCTGTCGCCAATAGAATCGGGCGTGTCAACATTATCATTTGACTTGTCAACAATACCATTGAGCTTGTCAGCAATAGCATTGGGGCTGTCAACGATTTCATAGGAATTGTTAACAATATCACTGGGCTTGTCATCAATATCATTGGACTTGTCATTGATAGCATTGTTCTTGTCAACAATATCATGGGGCTTGTCAACAATAATATTGGGCTTGTCAACAATAATATGGGGCTTGTCAACAATAATATGGGGCTTGTCAACAATAATATTGGGCTTGTCAACAATAATATGGGGCTTGTCAACAATAATATGGGGCTTGTCAACAATAATATGGGGCTTGTCAACAATAATATGGGGCTTGTCAACAATAATATGGGGCTTGTCAACAATAATATGGGGCGTGTCAACAATAATATGGGGCTTGTCAACAATAATATGGGGCTTGTCAACAATAATATTTGGCTTGTCAACAATAATATGGGGCTTGTCAACAATAATATGGGGCTTGTCAACAATAATATGGGGCTTGTCAACAATAATATGGGGCTTGTCAACAATAATATTGGGCTTGTCAACAATAATATTGGGCTTGTCAACAATAATATGGGGCTTGTCAACAATAATAGGGGGCTTGTCAACAATAATATGGGGCTTGTCAACAATAATATTGGGCTTGTCAACAATAATATATGGCTTGTCAAAAAGAGCACTGTGTTTTTCAACGATAGCATAGGTCTTGACAACGATTTTATTGGACTTGTTAATAAGATCATATGGCCTGACAACAATAGCATTGGACATGTCACACACACACATATATATATAAATTTGAAATATATATATAGTTTTATTAATTACCAGTGTTTTCACTTTCTTACAACAGGATGTTCCCATTAGATTCAGTTCATTTGTTAATGTATACATAAATGAAATACAATTACGTGCGCATTTATTATCGAATTCTTATATTAAATTTCTACACAAAAATGGCGCTGATTGAGTTTAACTATAACCACAGCTTCTTCAGAGCACACACACACACACACGCACACACACACATGCAGAGAGATGAAAGTGTGAATGAGTTGTTGTTGTTTTGTTGTTGTTTTTTTTGGGGGGGGGCAAAAAAAGAGCTCAAAAGATATTCTAAAACGTTAAACAACATATTTCCCGCCACCCTTGACTCTGCTTAAATCACCCTTGACACTGTTTCCCGCAATCCCTGACACTTCCTCCCGCACCCACTGACACTGCCTCCTTCACCAACAACTCATGGAAGAGAGGGAGAAGAGGGCGGAAAAGTGGGGGAGGGGAAGAGAAAATAGCTCACACTTTTTGCATGAATATTTTGTTGAAAAGATCTCTTTGTCGAGATAGCATACCATTGATTCATTGCACTACAGATAGCATCCCATTGATTCATCGCTCTACAGATAGCATCCCATTGATTCATCGCTCTACAGATAGCATCCCATTGATTCATCGCTCTACAGATAGCATCCCATTGATTCATCGCTCTACAGATAGCATCCCATTGATTCATCGCTCAGCAGATAGCATCCCATTAATTTATTGCTCAACAGATAGCATCCCATTCATTTATTGCTTACAGATAGCATCCCATTGATTCATTCCACTCCAAATAGCATCCTATTGATTCATTGTTATACGATACCCTCCCATTTAATCTTTGACTTATTAAATTTAGCCCTGTTTTATCCACACAAACTTCTAAATATTTGATGCAATCTACGTCAAATATCAAAGTGCACATTTTATGTATACTTCATATTTTTTAGGTAAATCTCATCTATTTCATGTACACATCAAATATTTTAGGTACGCCTTTATCTTGCTGCCCTCTTGGGCAATATTTCTCAGCTAAGTGCTATATTATTTTTTAAATTTTATTGGTTTTTCTGTTTGTTCGCTGATGAAGGCTTCCTGCCGACACGTTCGTTGTTTTGTTGCGTTCCTTTTTTCAGGTTTAACCTTAATGTGTTTTACTAATTTCCTATAGGATAATAACACCAGGACATATTGACACATTTAATACGTTTCATTTAAAATAATGTTTTGACAATTATTTACAGAAGTTAAGTTTCTTATTTTTTAAGTCACGTGTAATGACTTATCATTAGATGTGTTTGTCTCAAAGGCTTGTCAAAATGTTTGTTTGTTGAATGACTTGTCAGTAGATGTGCTTGTTTAATGACTTGTCAATAGATGTACTTGTTTAATGACTTGACAATAGATGAGTTTTTAATGACTTGTCATATAATGTGTTGCTCTCACAGGCTGGTCAGAAGGTTTGTTTGTTTATTGACTTTTCAGTTGATGTGTTTGTTTCATGACTTGTCAGTAGATGTGTTTGTTTGATGACTTGTCAGTAGATCGTTTTTCTTGTATACTTGAGTAATCCTTCAGAAAAATGAGTCATTTTGTCAATGTTTCCTATTTGAATTACGACGATGCGATACGAGCTTAATTAAATGAGTTGTTTTCTTGTGAATGACTTTCTCAGTGTACATGATGTTAAATACAGGGCTATAAATTATATGTAACGTGTCCACGGAAGTCTGCTACACATTTAATCGATGAGTATGGAGTGCTTACTTGTAACATATTGGTTCACTTAAGGCTAAGTCAATAAATACTCTTAAAACCTTCCACGACATTACCCTCGAACTAAAGGTTTAACAAGAGATCCGTCGACTATGAAAACGCGAGTATTAAGACCCCTGGGATCTTATTGTCTTAGGTGGAAATGTTGTTAAAGGGGGCGGGTCAGTCACTGCTTTGGAGTAAAAAAAATAAGAAAGAACAAAAACTAAAAGATAACAAGAAAATAGTTTATTAAATACCCAAGCTTTCTGAATATAAAAAAGTTATAGATATATGAGATGATATCTATGCTTTACAATGGAATGACAAGAAAATGATATAAAAGATTGAATAGCCTGAAACTTTTACAATGTAATGACATTTTTAAATGGCATAGTTCCTACAACTGAATACAAATATCAACATACAATCTTTAAAATCTGAATTATAGACCAACCGGAAGTTATTTTCTCATTCGCATGCAAACGAAATCAGGCCGAAAGCTAAAAATGACTTTCCACCGAAAACGAAACCAAAAGCTTAACGAGACTTTCGGTCAAAACCGAAAGATTTAGATAGTTCGATAATCCTTCGCACATAAGTTCTGTGCGTCGAAAATTGATCGATATTTAAATTCTTTTTTTTTATTTTAAATTTTTGTGCATTTTAATAAATCAAGATCTAATGAATACTTTCGTTTGAATTCAATAGTAATTTTAAGTTAATAAAATGTATTTTAAAGTAGTATTGTATGAATACATTTTGAATAAGAAAGTATGGGTGTGGGGCACATTTCATGCAAAATAGACCCTTGAGGCCCTTTGCTTTTAGACATATTTGGTATGTATTTGTATTGGTATGGCTCACTAAAATGTCCAGACATTTTATTTCATGTAACTAGAATGTATGTTATACTTCATATAACTAGAATGTTCGTTATAGTGTCATATGACTAGAATATATGTTACATTTTATGTAGCTAAAATGTATTTTATATGACTAGAATGTATGTTATATTTCATATAACTAGAATGTATATTATACTAGCCGATATACCCGGCGTGGCCCGGGATTGCATTAGGACCCCGATCCCGGTGGCCTACAGATCCCGTTAGGATACTGTTCTCTGTATGATCCCGTTCCATCTAAGGACCCTGCTTTCTAATGTTATCCCATTTCCCGATAAAATCTATTGAATAATGCCATAGATATAGCATTTTAAGAATATCGAACTTTCTCGAAAATTCTAGATTGGATATTATTAGTTTTACATCCACCGATATTTCTGTACGGACAGTGGAGTGTATTGCTACCACCCTAGGCCTATATCCATCAATTGACATAGAAACTATAGAGTTGTCTAATCCTATCGATATTTATATAGCTCATATAAGGAAAAATGAAATGGGGCCCCCGGCCCCAGAAGAATGGATATTATGAGTTTAGTACCCATCGGTACTTGAATATGGATAATCACGTGTACGTGTACTAAGTTTGATCTATATCCATCCATTAACGTAGGAGTATTTGTTTGTAATTTTTTTATATAGCTCATATAAGAAAAAAACGAATTCGGGGCCCCCAGCCCCACACGAAATGTTATTAAAAGTTCTCAACCCCTTAAGAGTTCCTTCTGGATAATGATGGATATATGTGCCAAGTTTGGTCAAGATCCATCAATCCGTGTGAAAGCCTTTGTGGAACAGACAAACCCACAAATTTTCACTTTTATATATATACTAGCCGATATACCCGGCGTTGCCCGGGTTTGCATTAGGACCCCAATCCCAGTGGCCTACAGATACCGTTAGGATACTATTCTCTTTGGGATCCCGTTTCATCTAGAGACCCTCCTTTACAATGTTATCCCATTTCCTGATATGATCGTGACATAGATTTAGCTTTTTAAAGATATCGAACTTTCAGGAAAATTCTAGATTGGATATTCTTAGTTTTAATTACACCGATATCTAAAAACGGACAGTGAAGTGTATTGCTATCACCCTAGGCCTATATCCATCAAATGACATAGAAACTATAGTGTTGTATAAGCCTATTGACCTATAGAACTTTCTGGAACATTCTAGATTAAATTTATTATCCTCCCCGAACTGTGTAAAAACAGTCTTTTATTAGTAATAATTATTCTTCGAATACGAAAAATTATACGACTAAATGAATTTCTATAACTATAAAACATTTAAGTTAAAAGAGGGGCCCCGGGGCCCGTTCCATAATTGTACCGAATTAGTTTTTCCTGAGATGGGGCCCTATAATAATCATTCAGGTAAGTTATGAAGTTACAATTTTAAATTTTTCCCATAATATCTATTGAATAATGCCATAGATATAGCGTTTTAAAGTTATCGAACTTTCTGGAAAATTCTAGATTGGATATTATTAGTTCACCGTTATTTCCATATAGACTAAGAAGTGTATTGCAACAAAGCTAAGCCTATATCCATCAATTCACATAGAACCTATAGTGTTGTCTAAGCCTATTAATATTTATATAGCTTATATAAGGAAAAATGAATATTATGAGTTCAGTACCCTTTTGTATTTGAGTATGGATAATCAAGTGTATGTGTATTAAGTTTGGTCAAGATCCATCCATTCATAAAGGAGTATTAAGCTTATCGCTATTTATATAGCTCATATAAGGAAAAATGAAATGGGATCCCCGGTCCCAGGAGAATGGATATTATGAGTTCAGTACCCTTCGGTATTTGAATATGGATAATCAAGTGTACGTGTACTAAGTTTGATCGATATCCATCCATTCACTTAGGAGTATTTGTTTGAACATTTTTTATATAGCTCATATAAGGAAAAAACGAATTCGGGGCCCCCGGCCCCACACGAAATGTAATTAAAAGTTCTCAACCCCTTAAGAGTTCCTTCTGGATAATGATGGATACATGTGCCAAGTTTGGTCAAGATCCATCAATCCGTGGAGAAGCCTTTGTGGAACAGACAAACCGACAAACAAATTTTCACTTTTATATATATACTAGCCGATATACCCGGCGTGGCCCGGGATTGCATTAGGACCCCGATCCCGGTGACCTACAGATCCCGTTAGTATACTGTTCTCTATGGGATCCTGTTCCATCTTGGTCTATTCACATATAAACTGTAGTGTTGTCTAAGCCTATTGATATTTATATAGCTCATATAAGGAAAAATGAAACGGGGCCCTCGGCCCCAGAGAAATTGATATTATATGTTCAGTACACTTCGGTATTTGAATATGGATAATAAAGTGTATGTGTATTAAGTTTGGTCAAGATCTATCCATGCATGGAAGAGTATTTGTTGTTAATTTTATTTATATAGCTCATAAATGAAAAAAACTACATTTTGGGCCCCCGGCCCCAAACGGAATGTCATAAAAATTTCATAACCCCTTCAGCGTTTTTTCCGGATAATGATGGATATTTGTGCTAAATTTGGTCAAGATCCATCCATCCATGTAGGAGTATTAAGCCTATTGACCTATAGAACTTTCTGGAACATTCTAGATTAAATGTATTATCCTCATCGAACTGTGTAAAAACTGTCTTTTCTAAGTAATTATTCTTGGAATACGAAAAATTATACAACTAAATGCATTTCTAAAGCTGTAGTACATTTACGTTAAAAGAGGGGCCCCGGGGGCCCATTCCATAATTGTACTGAATTAGTTTTTTCCTGGGATGGGGCCCTATAAAAATCATGCGGATACGTTAGGAAATCAAATTTAAAATTTGTCCCATTCAAATGTATTTAAAAATGCCGTAGATATAGCGTTTTAAGGTTATCGAACTTTCTGGAAAATTCTAGATTGGATATTATTAGTTTTAAATCCACCGATATTTCAGAACGGACAGTGATGTGTATTGCAACCACCCTAGGCCTATATCCATCAATTTACATAGAACCTATAGTGTTGTCTAAGTCTATTGATATTTATATAGCTTATATAAGAAAAAATTAAATGGGGCCCCCGGCCCCAGAGGAATGAATATTTTGAGTTCGGTACCCTTTAGTTTTTGAGTATGGATAATAAAGTGTATGTGAACTAAGTTCAGTCAAGATCCATCAACTAATGTAGTAAGTATTAAACCTATCGATATTTATATAGCTCATATAAGGAAAAATGAAATGGGGCCCACGGCCCCAGGAAAATGGATATTATGAGTTCAGTACCCTTCGGTATTTGAATATGGATAATCAAGTGTACGTGTACTAAGTTTGATCGATATCCATCCATTCACGTAGGAGTATTTGTTTGTAATTTTTTTATATAGCTCATATAAGAAAAAAACGAATTCGGGGCCCCCGGCCCCACACGAAATGTTATTAAAAGTTCTCAACCCCTTAAGAGTTCCTTCTGGATAATGATGGATATATCTGCCAAGTTTGGTCAAGATCCATCAATCCGTGTAAAAGCCTTTGTGGAACAGACCCACAAACAAACCCACAAACAAATTTTCACTTTTATATATATATATGATATGATATGATTTAAAATGACTTGGATGTATGTTATATAAGTAGAATTATAGATATTTGAAACAAAAACTATTACTTACATCTAAGCACATTCTTAGGAAAATCTGTTATTTTAATAAAAATGTAAACAGCTACTGTCATTATGACTGAGCCTGGTGGCTAGCTTTGTGAGACTGAGCCTGGTAACCAGCTTTGTGAGACTGAGTCTGGTGGCTAGCTTTGTTAGACTGAGCCTGGTGGCTAGCTTTGTGGGACTGAGCCTGGTGGCCAGCTTTGTGAGACTGAGTCTGGTGGCTAGCTTTGTTAGACTGAGCCTGGTGGCTAGCTTTGTTAGACTGAGCCTGGTGGCTAGCTTTGTTAGACTGAGCCTGGTGGCTAGCTTTGTTAGACTGAGCCTGTTGGCTAGATTTGTGAGACTGAGCCTGGTGGCTAGTTTTGCGAGTCTGCACCTGGTGGCTAGCTTTGCTAGACTGTGCCTGGTGGCTAGCTTTGTGAGACTGAGCCTGGTGGCTAGCTTTGCGAGTCTGTACCTGGTGGCTAGCTTTGCGAGACTGTACCTGGTGGCTAGCTTTGCGTGTCTGTACCTGGTGGCTAGCTTTGCGAGTCTGTACCTGGTGGCTAGCTTTGCGAGACTGTACCTGGTGGCTAGCTTTGCGAGTCTGTACCTGGTGGCTAGCTTTGCGAGACTGTGTCTGGTGGCCAGCTTTGCGAGACTGTACCTGGTGGCTAGCTTTGCGAGTCTGTACCTGGTGGCTAGATTTGCGAGTCTGTCCCTGGTGGCTAGCTTTGCGAGACTGTGTCTGGTGGCTAGCTTTGTGAGACTGAACCTGTTGGCTAGCTTTGTGAGACTGAGCCTGGTGGCTAGCTTTGCGAGTCTGTACCTGGTGGCTAGCTTTGCGAGACTGTACCTGGTGGCTAGCTTTGCGTGTCTGTACCTGGTGGCTAGCTTTGCGAGTCTGTACCTGGTGGCTAGCTTTGCGAGTCTGTACCTGGTGGCTAGCTTTGCGAGACTGTACCTGGTGGCTAGCTTTGCGAGTCTGTACCTGGTGGCTAGCTTTGCGAGACTGTGTCTGGTGGGTAGCTTTGCGAGACTGTACCTGGTGGCTAGCTTTGCGAGTCTGTACCTGGTGGCTAGATTTGCGAGTCTGTCCCTGGTGGCTAGCTTTGCGAGACTGTGTCTGGTGGCTAGCTTTACGAGTCTGTACCTGGTGGCTAGCTTTGCGAGTCTGTACCTGGTGGCAAGCTTTACGAGTCTGTACCTGGTGGCTAGCTTTGCGAGTCTGTACCTGGTGGCTAGCTTTGCGAGTCTGTACCTGGTGGCTAGCTTTGCGAGACTGTGTCTGGTGGTTAGCTTTGCTAGTCTGTACCTGGTGGCTAGATTGAGCCTGATGGCTAGCTTTGTTAGACTGAGCCTGATGTCTAGCTTTGTTAGATTGAGCCTGATGGCTAGCTTTGTTAGATTGAGCCTGATGGATAGCTTTGTTAGACTGAGCCTGGTGGCTAGCTTTGTTATATTGAGCCTGATGGCTAGCTTTGTTAGATTGAGCCTGATGGCTAGCTTTGTGAGACTGAGCCTGATGGCTAGCTTTGTTAGATTGAGCCTGATGGCTAGCTTTGTTAAACTGAGCCTGGTGGCTAGCTTTGTTAGATTGAGCCTAATGGCTAGCTTTGTTAGATTGAGCCTGATGGCTAGCTTTGTTACACTGAGCCTGGTGGCTAGCTTTGTTAGATTGAGCTTGATGGCTAGCTTTGTTAGATTGAGCCTGATGGCTAGCTTTTTTAGATTGAGCCTGATGGCTAGCTTTGCGAGTCTGTGCCTGGTGGCTAGCTTTGCGAATCTGTGCCTGGTTAGCGAGACTAGCTAAATTTAGTCAGTTATATTAATTTAATTAGTGAGCTATCAAAATTTAATTAGTTAGTTATCGGCTATAAAATCGTATAAAAATAACAACAATAATGAAGAGTGTTGTGAAAAGAACAAGTATCATGAACCGCTTGGTTGAAAACGATTTTTTTTTTATTTCCCCGTTGGGATGTAGGACACATGATCAGATGTAGGACACGTGAGCAGATGTAGGACACGTTAGCAGATTTAGGACTCGCGATCAGATGTAGGACACGTTAGAAGATGTAGGACTCGCGATCAGATGTAGGACACGTTAGCAGATGTAGGACTCGTGAGCAGATGTAGGACTAGTGATCAGATGTAGGACTCGCGATCAGATGTAGGACACGTTAGCAGATGTAGGACTCGCGATCAGATGTAGGACACGTTAGCAGATGTAGGACTCGTGAGCAGATGTAGGACTAGTGATCAGATGTAGGACACGTGAGCAGATGTAGGACACGTTAGCAGATGTAGGACACGTTAGCAGATGTAGGACACTTGAGCAGATGTAGAACACGTTAGCAGATGTAGGTCACGTCAGCAGCTGTAGGACACGTTAGCAGATGTAGGACACGTGAACAAATGTAGGACTCTTGAGCAGCTGTATGTCACGTGATGAGATGTAGGACACGTGAACAAATGTAGGACTCTTGAGCAGATGTATGTCACGTGATCAGATGTAGGACACGTGAACAAATGTAGGACTCTTGAGCAGATGTATGTCACGTGATCAGATATAGGACACGTGAACAAATGTAGGACTCGTGAGCAGATGTAGGTCACGTGAGCAGATGTAGGACACGTGATCAGGTGTGCATCACGTGAGCAAATAACATAAAACTTGCCGTGGTAAAAGACGAGCGATATTTCTAATAAAATCGTTGTGATCTGTTGATTGTCATCACAAAGTTTTACGGTTAACAGCTCTTCTAAAATGGATTTGGCAGTCTGAGGCTATGTCAATCACCATGGCCATTAGTTAGGTAAACAATAAAGTAATTGATTCCCAATTTCGCTACACGTCAAACTGACAATTGCATGTGACAGTCCTTTCCCAAAAGACACGACCAATACACTTACTGAAGAGACACGACCAATACAATTCCTGAAGAGACACGACCAATACACTTACTGAAGAGACACGACCAATACACTTACTGAAGAGACACGACCAATACACTTACTGAAGAGACACGACCAATACACTTACTGAAGAGACACGACCAATACATTTCCCAAAAGACAAGACCAATGCACTTCCCCAAAGTCATGACCAACGCTCTTCTTCAACAGACATGATCAACGCTCTTCTTCAACAGACATGACCAACGCTCTTCTTCAACAGACATGACCAACGCTCTTCTTCAACAGACATGACCAACGCTCTTCTTCAACAGACATGACCAACGCTCTGCTTCAACAGACATGACCAACGCTCTTCTTCAACAGACCTGACCAACGCTCTTCTTCAACAGACCTGACCAACGCTCTGCTTCAACAGACATGACCAACGCACTTTTCCATAAATCTTATGTTAACATCTGAAGAAGCCTTTACCTCACAGAGACAAACGTCTTCACCGTGTTTATTCATTCTATTGCTGCGTGCAAATCTGCATTTGCGTAATTGTTATCATCTGAATTAAGTGATCGCATTGTTTATTGTTGCTGTTTGTCAACGCCTTGGCGTACACTTCGTCCCCTGACATCATTATGTGCAAGGCATAACTACAGATACTAAATTATAGTCCCCCGAATGACAATGAACCATCAATGTTCCATATGGACAACATAAGGATGAGCAAGCGATCGTTTCGGCATTATTACTTGATTCATATATGAAATGAATTTGATTACCTTATAAAATGTGTTATAGTGGCCTAACGGACTATACCGTCCGGATAGCCAACTAGGTCAAACAGCGCGCATGCGCAGAGAGACTGTGTTTGGAGTGTGAGGCGGACAGTGTGTTCCGAAGTCAAGCATAGAGTCACCACTACTAAGAACTTGTATTATATGATGATTTATGTTACTGTTTATTATTTGAAATAAAACAATGTGAAAACATAACAATTGGTGGCCAGTATAAATTAGTACAACTCAGTACAATCAGCTTAGTACCGGTTCACAGTAAGTACTTCTCGAAGAAATCAATCGACTAGTCTTAGCCTTGTACACGCCACGGATTTCACGTGACTGAAGAAACAATGGAGTCAACTCTGACCCAGATGGAAATTATCCAAAAACTCATTCAACAAAATGAAGTTCTGTTGAAATTGGCAACAGGAAATACGTCTGCTCAGACGAAGTTTGCAAGTTTTAATAGTGATGAGGAAACATTTACAGATTACTATGCAAGATATATGACTTTTGTCTTGGCTAACAATGTGCCCAAGAAAAAGCAAGCACAAATTTTCTTGGCCAACCAGAAACCTGAACTCCATAAAATGTTAACAGCATTAGTAGGACAAAGAGATCCACCGCAAGATGTAAATCAGTTGACAATAGAAGAAATCTATTTGTTAATGATGGAGCAATATGATCCTACCAAATTTGTGATCAGGGAAAGATTTAAGTTTTGGTCAGATTCAAATAGAAAACCAGGGGAAACTATCAAGGAATTGTCAGCTAGAATTAGACAAGAAGCAGCCATATGTGAGTTTAATAAAATAACAAATCCACTGGATGAAGCTTTAAGGACAAGATTTATGTGTTCTGTGAAGAACGAAGCAATATTAAAAATTTTGTTTAGAATGAAGGGCACTGAGTTATCATTTAACAAAGCAGTGGAAATAGCTGTGGAAACAGAAGAGGCAGCTAAGTGTGCTCAAGAAACAGTCCATGAGGAAACTCCAGTAAATAAAGTTCAGACAAAAAGAAATAAACATCAAGCAGCAGAGCAATTTTCTCCATCACAAAGTCGTGACTTTCCGTTTGGGACTTGTGGCAGGTGTGGAGGAAAGGGACATAAAGAAAATATCTGCAAGTATAAAGACATGATCTGCCGCTTTTGCCACAAGTGAGGACATCTAGAAAGAGTTTGTCTTAATAATAAAGGGAATGCTCCAAAACAGAAACCAACTTATCTTAAAAGTATAAGAAGGCAAAAACAAATTAAAACTATCCCTCCAATTATTCAAGAATTAATTTTAGAAGGAAAGAGATTTACATTTGAAATAGATACCGGAGCCGGAGAAAATTGTATGTCTGAATCTGTTTGGCGAAAGCTGGGACAGCCAACTTTGAGTCCAGTATCTGTTAAATATGAGTCAGCGTCTGGGGACCAGCTTAATGTTTTGGGATGTGTGGAGATCAACACTGATGCAGGAGAATTATCCACTAATCTGTCATTTGTGGTAGTGAAAGAGCAAAATTTAAATTTATTGGGCAGAACCGCAATAAATAACCTCAATATTTCAATAGACAGCCTGTTTCAAACACAAGTAAATCACATTAGCAATCAAAACTCATTGAATAAATCGTGTGAGCAAATCTGCAAAGAATTTCCTAAACTGTTTGAACCAGGTCTTGGACCGTTGAAAGATTTTGAACTAGAAATTAAGTTCAAGCCAGAGGCACAGCCAATTTATATGAAACCTAGAAATGTTCCTTTCACAATAAAGTCAGAGCTCTCGGAGACTTATGAAGCTGGAATATCCTCATGAGTCTGGAAGCCGGTACAGTTCAATCAATGGGGCACTCCTGTAGTTCCAATAAGGAAGAAGACTATCTCAGGAAATCATTCACAAATTAGGGTCTGTGGGGACTATGCAAAAACGGTAAATCAACAGTTAGAAACACCCAGGTACCCCATGCCATTACCTGAAGACCTTATAAGAAAATTGTCAGGACATTATTTCTCAAAAATAGACTTAGCACATGCTTATAACCAGATCAAGCTGGCTAAAGCCACTCAGGAGAAACTAGCTTTAAGCACACATAAAGGTGTATTGCAGCAAACACGTTTACCATTTGGCATTACATCTGCTCCAGCATATTTCCAAGAAATCATGGACAAACTTACGCAAGATTTGCCCGGAGTAGCAGTGTACATGGACGACATTTTAGTGAGTGGGAAAAATGAGGAAGACCATTTAGTCAACCTTCGCAAGTTGTTACACAGACTGGATGAAAATGGATTAAAGTGCAGGAAGGAAAAATGCATTTTTGCCCAGCAATCGATTGAATATTTAGGGCATAAATTATCAAACAAAGGCATATCAAAAGGAGCCAAAGTAGATGCAGTTATATCCATGCCGGCACCCACAGATGTTTCAAGTCTACGGTCATTTCTGGGTCAAGTGCAGTTTTACAACAAGTTCTTACCAGACCTATCAACCGTACTTGAACCATTGTATTACTTGACTAAAAAGAACGTATCATGGAACTGGAAAACAGAACAAGAAGAAGCTTTTACCAAAGTCAAGCAATTGCTCTCTTCTGATACAGTTCTAGCTCACTACGATCCTACTCTGGACATAGGCATAGTCTGTGACGCTTCCAATGTTGGCATAGGATGTGTTCTGTTCCATAGATATCCTGATGGCAGTGAACGCCCTATTGCAAACATTTCAAAAACCCTCACAACAACACAATGCAAATATAGCCAGATTCAGAAGGAAGCACTGTCAATTATTTTTGCACTATCAAAGTTCCATCAATATCTGTATGGAAGAAAGTTTGTTTTGGTTACTGACCATAAACCACTGATTAGCATTTTTGGACCAGGAAAAGGAACACCAGCACTGGCAGCAAATCGTTTAGCCAGGTGGGCTCTTACCTTGAGTCAATATGAATATATCATAGAATTCCGTAAGTCAATTGAACATGGCAATGCGGATGCTCTTAGTCGTCTACCCTCAGGGACTGATGAAATTTTTGATGCTGAAGAAAATGAAGCAGACATGGATTCTGTGTGTATGCTCAAACAAATCAGTTTACAGATCAGACCAACAGACCCAGGAGTCATTGCTAAAGAGTCACTTAAAGATTCTACTGTTTCTACAGTAATGATATACTGTCAAGGGGGATGGCCATCCTCTACAAACAAAGAGCACTTGAACAAGAACGCAGCAAGTATAGCCGCTTTTAAAAATATTCAAGACTCACTCTCCGTGGAGTCAAATTGTCTATTTTATGGTTCAAGAATTGTGGTTCCAAAAACACTACAAGCTTAGGTTCTCCAAATCCTGCATACAGGACACTTTGGAATGGAACGGGTGAAACAGTTGGCCAGATCATCTGTATACTGGCCAGGGCTTGATGCTCAAATCATGGAAATAGGTCGAACATGCCAAGCATGTACAGAACACGTCAGAGACCCTAACAAAGCAAGTATCCACCCATGGATGCTGCCAGAAAAACCATGGAGTCGAGTGCATATCGACCATGCCATTAACTTTAAGGGATCACATTGGCTGGTGATGATAGATGCTTATTCAAAGTACCCGTGTATCCACAGGACGACATCCACATCAACCAAAGCCACCATTGATCTTCTGGAGGAAGATTTTGCTCATTTCGGCTATCCACACACCATAGTGAGTGATAATGCTACTAGCTTCATCTCTGAAGAATTTCAGCAATGGTGTAAAGAGAGGGGTATTGTACATCTAGCAGGCGCTCCCTATTATCCTGCTACGAATGGAGCTGCCGAACGACTGATTCAAAGTTTCAAGAGTTCACTGAGAAAATCATCATTACCTTTAAAAGAATCTCTACAAGACTTTCTGCGTCAGTATCGCAGGACACCATTGTCTAGTGGATTGTCACCTAGCCAACTGCTGAACAATCGGCAAATAAGAACACTTATAGATACTCTAGTTCCTTCTCCTGCTCATCGAGCACAGGGACAACATCTTAAAGAAATAGTCATCCGTAATGGGACTAGTAAACGTCCTAGTCAATCATTTAACCGGGGAGATCCATGTTATGTCAGAATATATGGAACAACAACAGACACTAAACCCAGATGGGCTCCCGGAAACATCACTCAGGTTATGGGACCACGCCTTTTCAAGGTGAAGATTTATCCTAATGGTCCCATATGGAAGAGACATTTAGACCAACTTCGCCCCAGGTACGGAGCAGAAGAAGATTCAGAACCAGGTTTGGATATCATGACAGGAAGTCATTACCCAACCACTCAGACAGCCCTGAGTCATCAACCGTCAGCACTTCCAACATCTCCAAGTCCACCTAAGAAGAAGATTAACCCTCGACATCCAAGACCATCAGACTATCTCATACCCAGAAGGTCTCAAAGACAACGTCGAGCACCATTGTTACTGGACTGGTAATTGTTCGGGGAGGTGTTATAGTGGCCTAACGGACTATACCGTCCGGAAGCCAACTAGGTCAAACAGCACGCATGCGCAGAGAGACTGTGTTTGGAGTGTGAGGCGGACAGTGTGTTCCGAAGTCAAGCATAGAGTCAACACTACTAAGTACTTGTATTATATGATGATTTATGTTACTGTTTATTATCTATCTTATATATATAAAAATGAATGTATGTATATATGTATGTTTGTCTCGTATGCGCTCCAACACCATTCATGCGATTGCAACAAAACTTTGGTGAGTTGTTGGCCACCTACCTCGGCATTTAACTGCGACATTAAAAAATTTTTCAATTATTTAGTTTTCGGCCGTTGGCCCTTCATTCGATTTTTTTCTTATACGAGCTTTGTAAAACAATATTTCCGTCTGCGCTCCTACGCCATTCGTCTGAATGCGCTAAATCTTGGGTAAAATGTTACACGCACGCCCACAAAGGTTTGGAAATAATTATAAACGTTTTAAAATATTCCGTTTTGAGCCAGGGGCCCAGTGTTCATTTTTTCTTATATGAGCTATATAAATATAGTTTCAAACCGTATGCGCTCCTATACCATTCATGCGATTGCAACAAAACATTAGAGAGTTGTATTCTACAAGCTCGCGCATTTTACTGGGTCATTATAACACTTTTAAAATATTTCGTTTTGGCCGTTGGCCCCAAAATCGTTTTTTTTTCTAATATAAGCTTTGTAAACAATAGATTTCGTCTGCACTCCTACACCATTTATTCGAATACGCTAAAACTTTGACGAGATGTTGCGAGCATGCCCACAAAGGTTAATAAATGATTACAACCGTTTTAAAATATTATGTTTTGAGCCAGGGGCCCCATGTTCGTTTTTTCTTATATGAGCTATATAAATATAGTTTCAAACCGAATGCGCTCCTACACCATTCATGCGATTGCGACAAAACATTGGAGAGTTGTATTCCATAAGCTCGCGAATTTTACTGAGTCATTATAACACTTTTAAAATATTTCGTTTTGGCCGTTGGCCCAAAAATCGTTTTTTTTTCTAATATGAGCTTTGTAAACAATAGATTTCGTCTGCGCTCCTACACCATTTATTCGAATACGCTAAAACTTTGACGAGATGTTGCGAGCATGCCCACAAAGGTTAATAAATGATTACAACCGTTTTAAAATATTATGTTTTGAGCCAGGGGCCCCATGTTCGTTTTTTCTTATATGAGCTATATAAATATAGTTTCAAACCGAATGCGCTCCTACACCATTCATGCGATTGCGACAAAACATTGGAGAGTTGTATTCCATAAGCTCGCGAATTTTACTGAGTCATTATAACACTTTTAAAATATTTCGTTTTGGCCGTTGGCCCAAAAATCGTTTTTTTTTTCTAATATGAGCTTTGTAAACAATAGATTTCGTCTGCGCTCCTACACCATTTATTCGAATACGCTAAAACTTTGACGAGATGTTGCGAGCATGCCCACAAAGGTTAATAAATGATTACAACAGTTTTAAAATATTATGTTTTGAGCCAGGGGCCCCATGTTCGTTTTTTCTTATATGAGGTATATAAATATATTTTCAAACCGAATGCGCTCCTACACCATTCATGCGATTGCGACAAAACATTGGAGAGTTGTATTCCATAAGCTCGCGCATTTTACAGAGTCATTATAAAACTTTTAAAATATTTTGTTTTGGCCGTTGGCCCCAAAATCATTTTTTTTCTTATATGAGCTTTGTAAACTATAGGTTTCGTCTGCGCTCCTACACCATTTATTCGAATACGCTAAAACTTTGACGAGATGTTGCGATCATGCCCGCAAAGGTTTCTAAATTATTTGAACCATTTTATAATATTCCGTTTTGAGCCAGGGGCCCCATGTTCGTTTTTTCTTATAGGAGCTATATAAATATAATTTCAAACCGTATGCGCTCCTACACCATTCATGTGATTGCAACAAAACTTTTTTGAAAGGTTGTTCATAAAGTCGCGCATGTTAATGAGTAATTACAATACTTTTAAAATATTCCGTTTTCAGCCGTTGGCCCCAAATTCTTTTTTTTCTTATATGAGCTGTGTACAAAATAATTTCGGTATGCGCTTCTATACCATTCATATGAATGCGATAAAACTTTAGTTAGATGTTTCTCCGACGCCCGCAAAGCTTTTCCAATTATTACAACCGTTTAAAATATTCTGTTTTGAGCCAGGGGCCCCATGTTCTATTTTTCCAATATGAGCTATATAAATATAATTTCAAACCGTATGCGCTCCTACACCATTCATGCGATTGCAACAAAACTTTGTTGAAAGGTTGTTCATAAGGTCGCGCATGTTAATGAGTAATTACAATACTTTTAAAATATTCCGTTTTCAGCCGTTGGTCCCAAATTCTTTTTTTTTCTTATACGAGCTTTGTACAAAATAATTTCTGTATGCGCTTCTATACCATTTATCTGAATGCGATAAAACTTTAGTAAAATGTTTTACCCACGTCCGCAAAGCTTTTCAAATTATTACAACCGTTTAAAATATTATGTTTTGAGCCAGGGTATTATGTTCTATTTTTCCTATATGAGCTATACAAATAAATTTTCAAACAGAGCTAATGTGTGGATGGATAGATTTTCAATCAAATACAAATAGCGACATTAAATTGTGCGTGTCACATAATAATTAGGTTTCTGAAGTAGTTACAACACTTTTAAAATAATCCGTTTTTGGCCGTTGGCCCCAAAATCGTTATTTTTCTTATATGAGCTTTGTAAAAAATAATATCAGTATGCACTCCTATACCATTTATCTGAATGCGATACAACTTCAGTAATATGTTTCTCTTTTTTTAATTTTGTGATATAATAAGTAGGTTTCTGAAGTAATACAACAATTCTACAATATTCCGTTTGTGGCCGGGGGCCTAAATTCGTTTTCCACCCTTATAGTATCTATATAATTATCGTATGCATTCCTATACCATTCATCCGATTGCGATAAAAACTTTGGTGAATTGATATGTGCGCTCCCGCAAATGTTTCTAAATTAGAACAGCATTTTACAATATTTTGCATGGGCCGATGTCCTTAAATTCGTTTTGTTTTCTTTAACAAACTTTATCAAAATAATTTCAATCGGATCTATCAACTCAACCGCCCTTGAACAAATGCCAACAGACATCAATTTGTAGCAAGAGCAGAGAAAACATGTTTTTGCATGTTTAGTGTAGAGAGTATTTTTGTTGTTTTTATAAATAAGCTTGAATTTTGTGACGTATTTTAGAATCGGATATAGCTTTGTAAATGTGTTGTGATTTTGAATAGCAATGATGTAGTAATACATCTATTATATAAGAATTATAAATGCTGACCGTAACTCACAAAGAACCGATACGACTTAAATACGTTCCCATTTTTTAAAACAATCATAGTTTTCTACTATTATTTTAATGGTAATGCGAAAAATATATTGTATATTCGCTTTAATTTTAATAAAATTTTAAGTATTAATAATATAAATTACAAATAAATCTGGAGTAACAACTAAGGAACTATTTTAAACATTTTATATGTGGTTGAAAGTTATGAAAATTAGTAAAACAAATTATAATCAAAGAATTACACTGTAATCACATTTATCGGGGAAACCAAAACATCTGTTGATTTTAATGCATTTTTTAAGTACGTTCCAATATTGTGTAAAAAAGTAAAACTAATTTGTTCTAAATAATAACGCAAATGACGTCAGAACTCAAAATGTCTATTTATTCAATGCAAAAATTTATCTGATTTAATAACCGCGCCTAATAAAATTGATAATGTATTTCCCCCTTCCTAAAAGTAAAATTAATAAATATAATAGATTGCTTTTTAAATTGCTACAATTTAAAAAATGAAATAAAATTTTTGCTTTTCATTTTTAACGTTTAATAAATTTTTACTTTTATTCTTTCCAAAAATATACATTTATGAAATTTATAAATTAATTTAAAAAAAAACAAAAAAAAAACCCTAACCTTTAAATATACTTTTAATACGAAAATGCCGTTTAATGCAATCAGTGCAGCGAAACTACATATCCAAATAGCATCCACTAATGCACTTATCACTCATTTAAATAAGAACAAAGCATTTGAAATGCAAAAAAATTGTTTTTGCGTAAGTAAGTGGATTACAATCCCGTGGATGATTTTATTAATTTCTTTAAAACTCTGTTTGGGGTATGGGGAAGTTGACAAAATGAATTTGACAAATAATTTGCCTTCTTAGGTACATATATATGGGGGTTATGAAATAGGGTGGGTACAATTTTATATCTTTAAATCCAATGATATTACTGTTGTGAAAAATAGATGCTATATTCTCATTTTACGAATTAAGAAAATCAATGACGTTAACACAACGTAAGTACATTTACAAAAGTATATCCATGAATATCAAAACCCATTCATTTTACAAAGAATTACCAGTTTTGGACCGGGGCCCTATAGTAGTTTTTCTTTCTAATATGAGCTATTTAAATATAATTTCCGTATGAGTTCCTATACTATTTATCTGAATGCGATACACTTTCAGTGAGTTGTTGTGTGCAGGCCGCATTAGGTTTCTAAAGAAGTGCAAATATTTTACAATATTCCGCTTTGGGCCGGGGGCCTTAAATTCTTTTTTTTCTTATATGAGCTATGTAAATATAACGTCAAGCAGAGCTATTGCATAAGTGGGTGGAATTACATTAAATATAAACTGTGACATTTCATTTTGTATATGTGACTTAATAAATAGGTTTCTGATTTAGTACAAATATTTCACAATATTACTTTTGGGGCCGGGGGCCCTAAATTTGTTTATATCTAATAAATGAGTCATATAAATATAATTTCAAACATAGCTATTGCATGGGGGGGGGGGGATCAATCGCTATAAGTTTTGGGACTAAATTTGGAAAATCCATGCTTCCCACTCGGACAGCTGCGTGTGGTCTGCTGACACTTCTTAAAACCTTCTAATTAATTCGAATACGCACCTGACGGTTAAAAAAGGTGGTTATTAGAAGAACTTAAAAAAAAATTATTAAAACACAGACACTTTATTTCGATGAGTGGCATTGCAACGCATGCCGGGTACTCGCTAGTTTGAAATAAAACAATGTGAAAACATAACAAAATGTAAAATACCTACTTTCAAAACGAAACGGACATAATTCAAATGTTTTAAAATAAGATTTACAAAGTAAATTATTTTGCCATTTTTCAGGAAATTAAAATAACGAACATAGTGGTAGTTACATTTTTTAAATCCAATGTTTGACATACATTACTCAGTAAACGAAAGCCAACCTTTAAGTTATCCCTCAAGTTGAATCCATTGGTTCTTCTAAATGTATCTCAACCCTTTCAAGTGTGTGTTACTGTCAGTGGCGTAGCTACGTTTAGTGCCATCCAGGGTGTCAGTGGCGTAGCTAAGTTTAGTGCCATCCGGGGTGTCAGTGGCGTAGCTACGTTTAGTGCCATCCCGGGTGTCAGTGGCGTAGCTAAGTTTAGTGCCATCCCGGGTGTCAGTGGCGTATCTAATTTTAGTGCCATCCGGGGTGGGCAAAGATTTTTCAACAAAAATAAAATATTCGCCATTTTGCCGAAAATACCGCCCTTCCAATAACCTTAATGATTCCGGTGCTCCTTGTTCATTTTACAATAACCACACTAAATGTGTTTAATTAATAGAACAACTGAGAGATCAATACGGAAATCTCGTGAGCATTTTATTTTTTATTGTTTAACGAAATAATTATGCTATAGTAACCAAACGTTATTAAAATATAGAATCGACCACCATGTGGTAATTTTAACCTAAGATACATGGTTTGAAAACTTATATTAATGAACGCTTTGTGTATGCGCATCATTTGCACAATTTAAACAGCGCATATTCAAATTCAGTGTAAAGCACATAAAACATGATATCAAAACACAAACCAAAAATGTCCCTGACGCAACGAATAAGGGCTTTTATATAGGTTGACACTTGGGTCATCTTAGGCCCCTTAGAATCACCTTGCATGTCCTTTTTGTTTCTATTTTTGTGTTGTTGTTGTGTTTGAGATCTTGTGATCAGTGAGTCAGTCAGTGTGTTATTTGGCTTTTAGGTCTATAGACTTCTACAATAAGTTTCAAAACGTCTTCAAGAAAATTATAGCATTCTCAATTAATCTCCACATTATGACACTATCACTGTCACTAAACAAGGCAACGAATAAACCGGAATAAAAAATACGCAACGCAAAACAAATGATCAATACTAACCGTAGTTTGGACTCTGGTCATTTTAGGCCACATAAAAGCTGATTTTATTCTAAAAAATATCAGTACATGCATAGAGTATAGGAGGAAACTTCGTGGAAGTGTTCATCTTCATAGTTCTTCGAATCTCGTTCTCAGTGAGTGAGTGGTACTTGGCTTATACAAAGCGATATATTCTTAAAGTTGTAATGCGATGTTGTTTGTCAGAAGTGGTCGGGTTCGGTAATTATGAAGGATATGGGTTTGAAGGAATGTTTTATAGATGTTTTCCTGAGATTTGAAGGGTTGAAGAAACGCATCAATGCCATGGGAAGTTCCTGGATCCCGAGATCCCGGTGTCCAAAGAAAGGTTTTGAGTTGAATGTGAAAAAGTTTAATGACATGGCCCATGTCGTTTGTGTTCCGTCAAAACTTACACATCATTAGTTAGAAGATGAATGCTTCACGGCGGGCCCTGTGCGGGGACGAGGGGCGCTGCTACTGAGTATCCATTCAGACATGTGTCTGCTCTTACAAAGGGGATATCACACTGGATGTCGATTTTCCCAGGCTGCTCTCCAAGTTTCTTATGGTGCCAACTTGACACCCCTGCTAGTTGATCTGTTGATGGTGCCAACTTGACACCCCTGCTAGTTGATCTGTTGATGGTGCCAACTTGAAACCCCTGCTAGTTGATCTGTTGATGGTGCCAACTTGACACCCCTGCTAGTTGATCTGTTGATGGTGCCAACTTGACACCCCTGCTAGTTGATCTGTTGTCTATGATACTGTTTTAGGTCACTGTCTGTAAGCCACTTTGCCAAAATGCCTCTATGTCACTGTTTCTCTGTGTCCCTGTTTCTCTATGTCCCTGTTTCTCTATGTCACTGTTTCTCTATGTCTCTTTGGCCCCTTTACACGCAAGTTTATATAAATGACAAACCCTCAATATTAGAGTCTCCTGTCCTTGAATGCCTCCGTTATTAGTTGTATTATTTCTATGGTTCACTTGAGAAGACTTTAGAATAAGGTCAAAATATTTTAGTACCAGAAGGCCAGGCTGTTAATTCCATAGGGATGTTGAGCCGACGATATAAATCGACTTACTTTTGTATAATTAAGTCCTTCCTATTCTATTTATATGTTCAGTTATAGAGCCAAGTCTATCCTATGTAATCCCATGTTGTAGAATGGTAAATACGGAATCAAGAGCGGAGAGCGAGGGAGAGAAAGAGAGAAAAAGAGAGAGAGGAGGAGTGAGAGGGCGAGAGATGCAGTGGTCAGATTCTGTCGGTGCTTATCGATTCAGTAGAACTTTTACTAAATAATTTGTATAGATCGGCATTACGGTTGTCAAATGATGGAGATATCTTTAAAATATTTTTAGTGTTGTTTGGCAGGTTCATTTTAACACTTTTGTGACAGCATTGTATTGTTCTTATTGAATTCATTGATTACATTTGGGTAGCTAACCGGTTGTAACTTATTTTAATTCATATATGGAATGAGGGAGAAAGTGAGAGAGGCGAGAGGGGGTGAAAGAGAGAGGTGGAAAGGGGGGATGAGAAAGAGCGAGGAACAGTCAGAAAACAGAGACATACGAACTGAGAGAGAGACAGAGCGAGAATGAAGAGATAGATAGATAGAGAGAGAGAGAGAGAGAAAGAGAGGAAAGAGAGAGAGACTAAATTGAAAAGTTCTTCATTTGGGCTTGGATTAATGTGTTGATGTATTTACACTGTGTAGATATTTCTAAAATACATCACTAATACATTTTACGATGTGTAGAGTGGTAGGCAATATAAACTAACTCCCCATCATTTATCAATTCAATCAATACCTCTATTTTCATCAAGGTACTATTAACATTATGTGTTATCTTCTGTTGTTTTAAGGACACTCTTATATCACATTATATTTTATTATTATTTTGTATGCTTTGAGTCCGTTGAATGTAATTATAAAGGGATTTTAGTTAATGTATCGAGAGCGAAAATAAAAGTGAACATTTTGTCAGCGGGCCTGACAATCTCAGTGGCTTTTCTATAAATAAATATATCCTGTGTTAAGCTCTTCCGTACCAAATGTGTCATTATGGTACTCCCCACCCCACCTTTTTCCTATAAACAAATGTTAATTTACGTATTATAATCATAATAATGTATGCCAGACACTGGCGTAATTTGTGCCTTTGTCTCTTGTGACTATTTCTCTCGTCACTCGTCACTATGTCTCTTGTCTCTATTTCTTTAATCACTATGTCTCTGCTACTTTAAATATGTCACATGTGTGACTACATCCCCATGTCTTACAATGTCGCTGTTTCCCTTTGCATTTGAAGTACTACTTTCTCTGGCATCGTCTGTCACAATGGGAGGATGGTGTAGACATCACAATGTGACGATGGTGTAGACGTCACAATGTGACGATGGTGTAAAACTTCGCAGTACGAAATTACAAAGCCTGGTATTTTGTCCTTTAGGAGGATAAGCTGGTTCCCTAGACAGCAAATCATCTCTCTCCACGCATCTGGATACCCATGGGAACATCATGTGAGGATGATACAGCTTGGCACCAGTTGCGTCACTGTCTCATTGGTATACCGCATACGGGTAGTACAATAGACATTATTCAATGACGCATACAAGTAAAATAAATCCAAGCATACACCATCCCACTCAAAACATCTCCTACATATCTGCCTGTGGATCTGTACTTGATAACCTTTGAAATATTTGTAGCTTTCTATTTCTGTTTCCGTCGTGGCATTCATTTCCAACACCTTTTCAAAAAATCGATTGCCATGGAAACAGAAAGGGAGCGCACTCTATTTTATGCGGCCAGTTTGGCTGCAGTTATTGTGTGAAGTACAAAACTAAAATTTCATGTTCGAAATGATGTTTTTTAATTGCTTTTGGTTTTGAAAACATTATTTGTTTTAAAATATTCTTAAATGTTAGGCGACTTTGAAGAGAGATGCTAGGGAGGGGAGAAATGCATACTATACAGATTCTCTGTAAAAAAAAAAAAGAAAACAGTCAGAGGCGTCACTAGGGTTGGTGTCACCCGGTGCGGCAATAGCATGAGGCTAAACCTCCCCCTGGACCTGCACCATGTAATGTTTAGCCATGATCTTACAGAATTGATTATATTATTACTTGTAACTTACATCTAAAAGCAACAAATCGTTTGAAGAAAACATGGAACATGGCGATGAAAGCATTTTAATTATTTGTTTAATACATTTTGTTTTACATTTAATTTTACAGTTTAAACCTTACTTTCCTGACCTTCAAAGATAATCAACTGTCAATTACTTCAACAAATTCAAAATTGTTACCATATCAATTTCAATTGACTAAATATCGCTGGACTGTTCCATGCTGAAAGTTATTTTTCTTTATAAGTTTACGTTTTTAAAAGATCCTCTCTCATAGAAAAAATAGTAGCCTCTAACTTGAATAGCATCAAAACTATCTGCAACTTCCTTAATGCCTCCTGATCTGGTCTGACGTTCAGAGTAATAACGATAAATACACTCAAGTGTAGCCATCTTACACTCAAGTGTAGCCATCTTGTTTTCTGCTTGCAGACATGTGGAGTCTGACATTCAGAGTAATAACGATACATACACTCCAGTGCAGCCATCTTGTTTTCTGCTTGCAGACACGCGGAGTCTGACGTCAATTCCATATTTGTGGCATTTTTATTTTTAAAAAGTGCTAGTATTTTCTCCTATTTATCTGTGGTTCTAGTGCTTGAAACACATTAGCGCGTCTAAATTTGTCACCTTAGTCACCTTTGTCACCTCTGTCACCTTTGTCACCTCTGTCACCTTTGTCACCGCTGTCAAAAGTGAATACTTTATTTCCAGAATTCTAACATCAGTTTTAACAATAACATAAGTGTCTACTGTAACATCAGTGTCAACTGTAACATCAGTGTCAACTCTAACATCAGTGTCAACTCTAACATCAGTGTCAACTCTAACATCAGTGTCAACTCCAACATCAATATCATCTCTAACATCAATGTAAACTCTTAAAATCTGTGTCAACTGTAACATCAGTGTCAACGCAATCATTAGTGTCAACTCTAACATCTTTTTGCACCCTTTCAGCGTAAACATTAGTGTTAACTCAATAAGTGTCAAATCTAACATCAGTATAAGCTCAAAAAAGACAACTCCATTGTTCCATGAATTTTGAAGAAAACATGAGTGGTCAATTGCTATTTGAATCACCGTTGTCGGTTGTTTGTTTACTGCAAGACTATATTCTTTGATATAGTCCTCATGAACAACATATGAAATACAATTAATGCTATAAGCTCGCTATTAGAGTTAGACGAAACTCTTAAATAAAAATAACTGAACGATTTCCGTACCTACTATTTTAATAAATTGTTCACCCATACTAGGCATTATCCGGTCCCTTCGAAGTGGTTTGAATGGTTGTCTACCCCGAGTGCCAGATCCAGGGAAGGGGCGCCAAAATCGCGAATTGTCCTTACATGTATACATATTATATCACGTATAATTCCTAAAACTTTTATTGAAGCAACGGGTTATGGTTTCTTGTCAGTGCATAAGTTTTAATTTGTAGAGGGTTATTCAGTTTACTTGGAACAATTGGACTCGTAGCATTTACTCAAGAGCGTTTCTATAAATATGACAGGGCAGTTTGACAAGGCAGTTTGACAGGGCAGTTTGACGGGGCAGTTTGACAGGGCAGTTTGACAGGGCAGTTTGACGGGGCAGTTTGACAGGGCAGTTTGACGGGGCAGTTTGACAGGGAAGTTTGACGGGGCAGTTTGACAGGGCAGTTTGACGGGGCAGTTTGACAGGGCAGTTTGATAGGTTTCTCATTAGAATTTCATTGTCATATTTTAAAAAACATGATTTGATCAAGTTGACGTGCCCCCAATCTGTGCTTTTACTCCAATCAGACTGACATGTTCAAACCTGAAATCTCGTCTCTGTGACCGTTACAATGTTACAAATTTGACATAAGGAGGCGATCCGAACAGCCTCATTTCGGGGCCATTTTGCCAGTTCTTTTCAATTGTTGGCTACGTTATTCTGGGCGCTATGTTGGTACATACTTTGAAGACATTTTTATATGATTCTCGGTGCCACGTTGGCAGGTCTTTTCAAGGGGTTGGCTACGTGATCCTCAGCGTTACGTCGATCCGATTTTGCCAAAGCGCCACTTGGGTAGGTATTTCTAAAGCGTTGGTCACGTGATCCAAGCCGCCCATGATCTAATCCAATCTCGGCCAGCTACGAGATGTATGAGGTTCATTTAGCATCCCACCCATTTCCAGACGTCTCGTTCCCATGATATTACAGGCGTTACCTTTGTTAGTTAATAGAATTCACGTTCAGATTGACACGTGCAGAGGTCAGAACAATCTTGGAGAGAGCCTTGAGTGTTGTGCAGGGGCTGAGATGGAGAAATCCCCCAAAGCTTAAACTCACTTACCGGCCACGATTTGATTACGCAGAAATCTTACGTCCTTTCTTTTTAATCACTTCTCCTTTTTTTACTTTTTAAAAAATGTTCCAAATGATTTTTTAAGAGGAGGTAAAAACACACGCAAAATCGTGCAAGAAACATACTAAAATATTTTTGTTAGAGATGTAAGTTGATATTATCTCCACACTGTTAAGTCGTAATGGATTTCATTTTTTGCCCATGAAAATGGAGGACAAGCCTGAATAACACGGTTATATTTCTTTCCATTTGAAAATAATCTTATTAGCCGTCTTCCTACTATCGGCTTCTTCTCCCTGTGTCGCTAAGTGTGCACACATTTCACCAAGTAATGGAGACGGGGGCCAATTTAATGATGGGGACCACGCGGACGATGGAATCTGAGCTACAATTGACTTGACGACCATTTCCTCACAATTAGTGGTCAATGTTGGTGGGCCGCCACCCCACCCCACGCTTGTTATCCTAGACTTTTATCCAATCAAAGTCCTTACAGGCGACTTCGCTCCCCGCCCCCTCAATTTTATTACTTTTTTTTTTTTTTGAAAGGAGTGGCAATGGGGGCCAAGACTGGGCTCATTATTTGTCTGGTGCAGCGGTTCTCAAAGAGGACGGTACCGCGGGGTGATAGAATGTCTAAAGGGGCGGTAAAATGATTAGCAGATTTAGGGAGGCGCCGAGACTACCTAAGGGTGCGGTATCGAATTATCAGAAACCCGTTTTTAAATATCAAAATTATATCAAATTTTAAGAAAATATGATGTTATGGATGCCTTGAAAAAGACAGAGATCGTGTAATAAAATTCTTTCTGACACATCATTAAAAAAACATTTGAATGTTCAAACAACACATGGCACAATACACTTGGCGGAATTAATAGACAACAGTAACAAATGCACGCAGTACAGGAGCCATCGCCCAATCTTGTAGAGATTCAAGGAACGCCGACTCTTCTCTAAGTGCTGACTACTCTCTCAGTACTAGCCTCTCACCCGGAGTTGATCCTATCCAAGGGCTCCAAATTCATTAAACATGCTCTTGCTTTTGTTAAATAAAATTAGAAAATGTCAATGAAAATGAATTTACATTTCGAACTCTGCTAATTATTAATACTGGTAAATAATCGAGCCCGTCATACCCAGAAGAGGTGGAGGATGATAAGGTGATATTTGCAAGTACCTTTCCACCATTTGAATATGGTACACAAAATATGTCTTAAGGCTTATAGAATCTTCTTTAATTGAAATTTCTGATTGTACGATAAATCCAATTTCAGATAAAGACTCAATCTGTATGATTGCCTAATGCAACTTAACAATGCTATTGAGCTAAAGAAATTGTATCAATAGTTTTGGCTTCATAAGAAAAGTTCATGTCAATATCATACACCGTGGAAACTGGTGAGATAGTTGCATTTACACGATTGTATTTCACAGATGGTGGTTTAAGTCGTTTTTTTTTTTTTTTTCGTTCTTTTGCTTTAGTTCAATCGAAGAAATATAATCAACATTTAATCAATATATTATCAACTTTCAAGAGTGCCGCTGATGCTAGAGTTGCTCCAACAAGACATTGAAAAATGACGTCACTTTGCTAAGCCAATCTAAAGCATACACTAAGAATATTTGAGCGACGTAGAAGTAAGCTATACTATGACTAAGTGTCTTATCTTACTCCTACTTTAAAAAGCTGTGGTATTAATGATTAAAATAATATGGTCAATTTATTACTAAATTAATCAATAAAAGCTTAGTTTTATAAATTAATTAAAAATTTATTTTAATATACCCATTTTATTGTGATTGGGATCTCTTCTTACGAAGTTGTGAAAACACCTTCCCTAAAATTATATTTTTGGTGGTAAAGGGCTGGGGGCGCTAGGGATAAGTTTATGTTGCCATGGGAACGGTGACATAAAAAAGTTTGCAGACCACTATTGTCTCGTCTAGTATAATAGTTCGCAAAGGTGATCGGCTTTTAAGTCACCGAAATCATCCCCCCCCCCCCCAAGCAGGTCGCCATCTTGGTGTTTAACACGCGAATCAGATTCCTTCAATAAATGACAATTCATGGTTATAACAAACATTTTAATTGTATTTATGACCATCAATGCTCTACCAACTGTGACATACATTTTGTTGACCTTCATTTTACGAGATCCGAGTTCAACAAAATAGTGCCTGTTTTCTTTTGTACGACGAGTGTTTGACGAGCTGCAAATGATTGTGTTTTGACTTTTTTTTCTTTTTAAAATATGTAATATCTAAAAATTATCTTATCAAGATCTTTTGAATCGTGTTTTTCAAAGTTTTTTTTCCTTAATTGCAAAGTAAATCATTAGTATCACCACGCACAATTATTCGACTTCGCAGTCAGCAGAAATTTTACGGAACCATTTTCAAGGTTTCAAAGACACGGGAAAGTTCGGAGACACGCTGATATAATCCCAGTCTGGACACACTCAGATAATACCCCAGTTTGGAGACACTCATATAAAACTCCAGTTTGGAGACACTCAGATGTGACCCCAGCTTGAAAACACTCAGATATAACCGACAGAAAAGCTTTGAAAAGAAAAAAAAAGGTTTCCGGGGAAAGATAAAGATAATACATTCATTATTGGCCAATGAATTATTAGGGAGGAAAGCTATGAGTGAGGATTAAGCCATTGGAATATCAAAGACGTTTAGAAGCAGGTTATCTAGATATTGGGCATACAAGAAATAGCAATGCATGGATAAGCTGACCTAGCAAGCAATATCTGAACCAGCTTGTAATATCTGATCTAGCAGTTAATACCCCCCTGGGGGCTCTAGTCGGCATGTCCAGCCCTAGAAAGTCCGGCCCGGTTGTTGTGTGAAAGCAATACCCCGGCCGGCCAGGCGTTCTTTCTCTGGTGCCGCCTCACTCGCATAGTCATTCGAGTGGAAGGGTGGGTGAGGCTCTCTCAGGGGCGGAACGCTCCCGGCGTGCGGCTTTGCGGCCCGACTGGAAAAAAAGACTCCTGGGGGAGTAGTTGATGGTCAGTTGAGTTTAGCGGAAGATGCGTTGGGGAAGACTACTGTTTTTCTAAAGTAGATTAGATCAGCCTGTAATATTTGATCTTACATATAATATCTGATCCAGCATGTAATATCTTATCTAGCATATAATATCTGATCTAAAATGTAATATCTTATCTATCATGTAATATCTTATCTATTATGTAATATATATCTAACATTTAATATCTGATCTAGCATGTAATATCTGATCTATCATGTAATATCTTATCTATTATGTAATATCTATCTAACATTTAATATATGATCTAGCATGTAATATCAGATCTAGCACGTAATATCTGATCTAGCATGTAATATCTCCTCTAACATGTAATATCTGCTCTAACATGTAATATATGATCTAGCATGTAATATCTGATCTAACGTGAAATTAACAAATCCAGCTTGTTATATCTGGTAAAATAGCTGAAGCACTTTAAAGTGGCAAAAACTGTTATCAATTTTTAAAAAATTAAACTCGACAATTTTTACTACGCTACTTTTGATTGTTACTACAGTAATTATCTATAGGTATCCATGTATCAATGAAAGGTGTCTATATATCAATGAAAGGTGTCTATGTATCAATAAAAGGTGTCCATAAGTCAATGAGACGTTTCCTTGTATCAATGGGAGGTACCCTTGTATCAAAATTTAACTTCTCTTATACCCAGAGACAATATGACACCCTGAACACTAGGCCGTGTGCATTTGTCAATAATTTAACACTTTAAAATGGTAACATGTGGTATGGTCAGTAACGTAACGTTTCTAAAATGGTAATATGTGCAAGCATACATATGGATTTAGTTGAAAAAGGAATGTTGAAGCTTGAGTTAAGGAACGAGACAATAAGACAATAGCGTTTCATCAGCAGACATGACAGACAAAATAGGACAAGAAATAGTAACAAGTTAAAAAATCAATTATCGCTATTTGTTATTGCAGGAATTTGGATTTTTTCAAAACCAAGATTACAGGAAGTGAAAGAATTTATGAATTGTTATTGTGAAAAATAAGGTCTTAAATCTTAAAGGACAAAATTATTTTGATCATAAAAAAGGACACATTTCCAAAGAAAACCATGGAATTTGAGAATAAGATCACTATTTACTTTGATTACGTCACTTTTACGTTGTTTACGTCACATTTTACTTTGATTACGTAACTTTTTACTTTGAAGTGTAATTCCTCTAAATTCATCTACAGCAAAATGACTTTTTTGATTTATGTTAAGGGGTTATTTAGTATGGCTCGCATGATGATTAAATCACTAAATGTGACCATCTCGTCCCCATACTAAGACTGGCACTGCGGATGTAGCTCACAATACCTGTCATTAGCCCCCGCAGTTGGATGAGACCGCTCACTACACGCCATTAGCCAAGATAACAATGATTTCCCAGTTAAATTCTTGTCAAACGCGGCCAGCTGAGTGGCAGAAAATAGACAGACGAGGCGTCCAAGTTTTCCCATATCGATTTATGTTCATCTTCAGAATTAATTATGATCTCATTTTAGATACGTCTCATTTTTTCAGACAACCATTTTTTTAAAAATCTTTAACTTCTGACGTGCATTTAGGTGCATTATGTGTTGTGGTTTTCCTAAAAATATATGTCACACGTGTGGCATGGGGATGATTTGAATTGGAAAGATCTGGCTTATCTTGTATGTCGTGAGATGTTAGCTTCGACGTGGTGATTAAAATGTCTTGTAACGTACAGGGCGTTTATCAGAAAGGTGCTAAATCAAGCATAAAAACATTGTAGCAACTGTGCAGGGTGTCGCTTGTTAAAGTGCGTAGAATGCCAAAATCTCAACTCACATTCCCAGGATAGCACGAGGAAACCCAAACTGCATGAGACACAAAGAATCCTGGTCAAGAACATCAGGGGAGGATCTGTGGAATAGAAACCTGCACTTGGCACTTGCATCAAATACTGTCACCGCATTCGACTGAATGAACGAAAGAATGAATGACTGAATGAACGAAAGAATGAACGAAAGAATGAATGACTGAATGAAAGAAAGAATGAACGAAAGAATGAATAGATTGTCAATGTGGGATTGATGCGTATTTAAAATGGCTGGGTTTTAAGACATTTGAAAATTACCACGACCAGGAAACTGCACTCCGATTCTTATTGTTAATGGTGTTGATAAGTTTACAATGCGATTTATTATGTCCACGGGCTTTTAGTTACTCAAAATGTGTACGTTTACAGATAGTAGCTCACAATGTGTACGCTTACAGATAGTGGCTCACAGTGTGTACGTTTGAAGAAAACTTTAGTGCGGTTCCCTAAATGTCTTGCGGGTCGGATTAAAACGTTTATGTGAGCCTGATTTGGGAGTATTGAATGTATAGGTGAGTGGTTGGGGGCACACTAGATTTCCATAGTTGTTTGAGACCCACTATTTAGACCCACTTTGTTTCAATGAATCATTTTCAAAACCCATGCATTATTAATCTTATTAATAGTTTCCCACAAGTGAATCCAGACATTGTTACTTTAGCTGCACATTTCCTACTAGTGACTCTAGCCATTGTTACTTTAGCTGCACATTTCCTACTAGTGACTCTAGCCATTGTTACTTTAGCTGCACATTTCCTACTAGTGACTCTAGCCATTGTTACTTTAGCTGCACATTTCCTAATAGTGACTCTAGCCATTGTTACTTTAGCTGCACATTTCCTACTAGTGACTCTAGCCATTGCTACTTTAGCTGCACATTTCCTAATAGTGACTCTAGCCATTGTTACTTTAGCTGCACATTTCTCACTAGTGACTCTAGCCATTGTTACTTTAGCTGCACATTTCCCACTAACGTTTGCAGACATTTTTAATTACTTGTATATTTATCACGGCAATTTTTCTTTTAGTGGGTTCCTCAAAAAAAAATTCGCTGGCATTGGTGACTTCCTGACACTTGGCCATGTTCGCTGCCATTGGTCACTTCCTGACACTTGGCCATGTTCGCTGCCATTGGTCGCTTCCTGACACTTGGCCATGTTCGCTGCCATTGGTCACTTCCTGACACTTGGCCATGTTCGCTGCCATTGGTCGCTTCCTGACACTTGGCCATGTTCGCTGCCATTGGTGGATTCCTGACACTTGGCCATGTTCACTGCCATTGGTGGCTACCTGACACTTGGCTAATAAACGAAATGATGCCGAGATCGGAGCAAAGCTCTCCATATGAACACAAAAAATTGGATTGTTTATTAGCCGTAACTGTGCAACACTCGGCTGGCCTAATGTGGCTCTTCCTGAAAGTCATTGGAAAATGCTGCATAGTAAGTTCTATAGGAGATTTGTTGGGTTTGATGTATCACAAATTTCGTAATTTCTTTGTTATCAATTATTTTAAATGTTTTGTATGTATCACATCTATCGCAATGTTTTTATGTATTAACAATTGTATCGTGATGTCGTTTTGGTGTCAAATATACCGTCATGTTATTTATGTCTCACATATATTGTAATGATTTTGGTATCACATATATAGTAATGTATTTTGTGTCACATATATCCTTATGTTTTTTATTGATCACTTATATTCTGTTTGTATATATCACATATATCGTAATGTTTTATCCATAAAATAAATCTTAAGTTTTATTATCACATATTATATCCTAATACTAGTTATATATTACATATATGATAGTGTTGTTTATTGATCCCATATAGATACATGTTTATGTATTACATATATGATAGTGTTGTTTATTGATCCCATATAGATACATGTTTTATGTATTACATATATTATAGTGTTGTTTATTGATCCCATATAGATACATGTTTTGTGTATTACATATATGATAGTGTTGTTTATTGATCCCATTTAGATACATGTTTTATGTATTACATAATGTTACATTTTGTACGTACCAAATTATTGTTATGTTTTTTTCATGAAACACATATTAATATATATATTAATCTTCTTTTTGCATTTCAATATTTCGTAATCTTTTTATGTGTCAGATAATATATCGTATAGTTTTTTATGTATCACATGTAACTTAATATTATTTTATTTTTTTTAAATATTGATCTTTTTGACAGGCCACCCATTAAATAAAATGTGACAACGACCTACACCATTTTCCTGTTTTTATTAAAGAGACACAATCAACTCTAACGCAATCAATTCTAACACAATCAACTCTAACACAATCAACTCTTACACAATCAACTCTTACACAATCAACTCTAACACAATCAACTCTAACACAATCAACTCTAACACAATCAACTCTAACACAATCAACTCTAACACAATCAACTCTAAGTTTATATCATTAGTATTTCATACATGTCCACTGCTAATAAAAATTCACAATTAGATTAAACTTCGTTTTTTGACATCAAATTTTAATTCATCTTGTAAAAATCTCACAATGTTATTATTTCCATTGGCACTTCTGTCGACTATCCTGTGTCGAACGTGTGCCGCCATGAACACCAAGTGCTCTCCGTGTGCCGCCATGAACACCAAGTGTTCTCCGTGTGCCACCATGAAAACCAAGTGCTCTCCGTGTGCCGCCATGAACACCAAGTGCTCTCCGTGTGCCGCCATGAACACCAAGGGCTCTCCGTGTGCCGCCATGAACACCAAGTGTTCTCCGTGTGCCGCCATGAATACCAAGTGCTCTCCGTGTGCCGCATTGAACACAAAGTGCTCTCCAAGCTAACATAGCTTGTGCCTGCATCAAAGATAAATCTATGTGGCCATTACCCCCCAAATGAGACATATGTCGCTAGATACAATTATCGCAAAGGGATCGTCTTTTCATTTTTTTAAATTTTGTCTAAGGAACATTTATCGATTCTCGCATTGTGTCATTCTGGCAATCTACATGGTCTATTCTATCGTATGAGGATATCATTCATTTTTTTTTATCACGGAATGATTGGATAAAAATCGATTTTCACTTAGTGTGTGCTTGCCAGTTTTCTTTCATTTAAATACCAAATTGTGCGTCTAGCCAGACTTTCCTGACTTGTAAATGTCCTGAGTTTTTTCATGCCGAGAAGCATGGCCTCGGGGCAATAAGTAAAACAGAAGATGGAATTGTACCGTTGCAAGTTTGTGGCGTTTGCATATGGTTGTGGATCAGTTGAGTCTTATTAGTCATGGCTTAACCTTCATTTTGTTTTGATTGACAGGTAAGTGGGTTGTTTTTTTTAAATATGGTACCAGAAATAGCCATGGAGCTCAAATAAGGTGTGATCTATTTATTCGATTTTCGATATAGGCTGATCTGAAACAAGGTGGGACGTTCAAAGTTTTGATCTGAAACAAAGTGAGTTTTGAGAGAGAATGATCTGAAATAAGGTGTGATGCTTGAATTGACTCTAGAGTTTATAGATAGGGTGATTTAAAATAGGGTGTTGTTATAGAAATAGTTACAGAGGTGCATACTAACCAAAGTGAAACAATGTACTATACCAGAAAACATTACAGCGCTGTTGTACAGCTTGATCCGAAGGATGTTATGGAGTATAACGCCATACATGACAACCAATATGAAAGGTTTAACCTAATCATGAATCAAATATTCAAAGGTATCAAAATATCATCAACTCACACGTTTATCTATATCAGATTTGAGAACCTCATTTGTAAGTAATGTTATTCTGTTATTTCGTTTATTTTATTGATTTGTTGTTGATTTTACTATTATAAAGTTAAATCTTTCACATTTTCCCAAAATAAATTTTTATTTTTAAAAAAGTCATATTAATTCTGAATCAAATTGTATCTGATTTCTTTTCTTTTTTTTATATTAAAAAACCAATTTATTAAGAATTGTATTTGAGATGAGGTCAATAGGACAGGTCTAAAAGAGCCATTACAACTTTCGTCAACGTTTTAACACAAGTGAGAAAATATGATGTCTGTTTAACCAAGCCGCATATATTTGTATTTGCTTTATAGTTTATAAAGTTTATACATAATCTTTATGTTTGGATTCGCGTCTGTCTGTTTCTGTGGTTTCTGGGAATTTATCTGTTAAAATGTAGAAAAATGACAATATATATATATAATTCTGTACGTACAAGAAAACATTGATCCGCTCCTTTTTCATTTTGTTCATAACTTTTTTATCATCGGCATAACTGTGAAGTTTACTGCATACCAGAGACCACGGTTGCGTTTAAAAACAAAAATCAGTTAATCCTATTGACATGGCCACTTCTCGGCTGGCATGGGGAAATCGCTGTCCGTGAGCGCAAGAGCCCGAGAAATGATGTAAACAAGACCATAAATCTTGAAGCCTATAACCGTTATCTCTGGCCGCTCTAGTTTACCCACACTGACGATGGCTAATCTATGGCTGACCTCCCGGGCTTATTTAGTACAGCGATAAAAGGCTTGCTGTCCTGTAGGTGAAATCAAAGTCTCTCCCGATATTTGGACGGCATCAAGGCTGGGCGGCTTGGTTATATATCACTCAGAATCTTGTGTTGGGGGGGAGGGTCTATAGCCCGAGTGTTTTATAACAGGGTTTGCGTTTTTACAAGGTCATCGATGAGCCGTTTGAGAGACACGAGACGTCACGCGAGACGTAAGGCACGCCATTTCATAGAGAGACACGAGACGTCGAGAGGTAAGAGACGTCATGTGAGAGGTAAGGGACGTCATATGAGAGGTAAGAGACTCTATTTCATAGATAGACACACACGAGACGTCATTTGAGAGGTAAGCGAGGTCATGTGAGAGGTGAGGGACGCTATGTCAGAGAGAGACACGAGACGTCATTTGAGAGGTAAGGGACGTCATATGAGAAGTAAGGGACGTCATATGAGAGGTAAGTGACGTCATATGAGAGGTAAGGGACGTCATGTGAGAGGTAAGGGACATTCTGTCAGAGGTAAGGAATGTCATAGAGAGAGGTAAGGGACGTTATGTCATAGAGAGACACGAGACGTCATTTGAGAGGTAAGGAACGTCATTTCATAGAGAGACAGGACACGTCATGTGAGAGGTAAGGGACGTCACGTGAGAGGTAATGGACGCCATATGAGAGGTAAGGGACATCATGTGAGAGGTAATGAATATCATGTAAGAGGTGAGGGTCGTCATATGAGAGGTAAGGAACGTCATGTCATAAAAAGATACGAGACATCATTTGAGAGTTAAGGGACGTCATGTCATAGAGAGACACGAGACGTCATTTATTTGAGAGGTAAGGAATGAAATGTCATAGAGAGACAAGAGACGTCGTTTGAGAGGTAAGGGATTTCATGCCACAGAGTTTATGGTTGTCATGTCAAGTTGAGCGTATCCCAAAAAAAAAAAAAAAAAAAAAAAAGATTAGGCCGCCATTTTCTTTCACAGAATGTTATTCCAAAAAAGGGATTTGAATATACATCGCTTTTTAATTTTTATGTTAACCTAGGTATACAATGTTTTGTTTTGTCAGAGATAGACACATTGTTTTGACATTGATAGACACATTGTTTTGACATTGATAGACACATTGTTTTGTCAGAGATAGACACATTGTTTTGACATTGATAGACACATTGTTTTGACATTGATATACACATTGTTTTGTCAGAGATAGACACATTGTTTTGACATTGATAGACACATTGTTTTGTCAGAGATAGGCACATTGTTTTGACATTGATAGACACATTGTTTTGACATTGATAGACACATTGTTTTGACATAGATAGGCACATTGTTTTGACATTGATAGACACATTGTTTTGACATTGATAGACACATTGTTTTGACAGAGATAGACACATTGTTTTGTCAGAGATAGACACATTGTTTTGACATTGATAGACACATTGTTTTGACAGAGATAGACACATTGTTTTGCCGAGATAAAGTAACATGTAAAATAAATGTTGAGTCCTAAATACAGGTCAACCTACACAGCACGCAGCATTTCAAAACTCCGGTTATATGACATCTTTAAATCCCAATATTTTTTTGGAGATCTTTTATTTTGTAAATAACTTTAGTTAATGCCATTTTCAATGTCTATAGGTAATTATTAATAATATAAATAGTTGTATATAGCGCAGTACCCCAGCCTAGGGCTAGGCTCACTGCGCTTTACATAAAAATTAACAATTACAGAAAAGTATACATTTAAAAACAACAATTAGTAAAAAGCTTGACCTCACCCACATTAGTATTATCTACCACTGACTAGCAATGGACAGCGCCCATCAGAATCGAGCGTTTTTTATCTGTTAGAGATGGGCGAGAAGGAGTCGGTATAGTTTGAAGAGATGTGTCTTGAGGGCAGTTTTTAAGGCCGGGATGGTCGGTAGGTATATTGCGGATGTGTTATGGGAGATAGTGCCATTGTTTGGGGGTGGGGGCACAGAAAGAGAAAGATCGTTCACCATATGTTTGAGTGCGTGTTCTGTGAACAAGCAGAATACGCATGTCTGCGGAGGAACAAATATTTCGAAAGGGTAATAAACAGAAAGAAGTTCAGTTTGGGCAGGAACCATAGAAAAAGTTGTGACTGAGATCAGACAGCCTATAATCAATTCGTGACTGTAAAGGGAGCCGAGGGAAGGAGTGAAGTATGACGTGATCACGTTTCTTTGCCTTTAGAACTAACCCCAGTGAACAGCTGAGTTTTGAACTTTCTGCGGTTTTCCTATGAAATATTTTGGTGAGCCTGACAGAAGCGCGTTGCAATAGTCAAGGCGAGAGAGAACAAGAGCACATACTAGTGTTTTTGTTGCGCGAACTATGAGGAAGGGGCAGATGGAGCTGATCTGACGGATAGACGTGTACGCAGATCGACAGATGTGAGAAATATGATTATTGAGAGACATGTTGTCAGAATGAATGTAACCTAGAATCCTAGCAGAGAATGTGAACTATATATCGGAGCTACCTACTTAAACGATGAGGGGAGAGATGAGTTAGAGGATGATTCAAGATTGTGAATGAGGAATACTTCCATTTTGTCATCTTTCAACTTTAACTTGCTGAGAGTCATCCATGATTCGACATCACCAATGCACTCCTGCAAGGTGTGAATAGCGAAGTTGAAAAGAGAGGGATAGGTATGCTTGTATTGCTGCATGTCATCTGTAAATGACTGGCTCTTAACACCATGCCTCCCGAGCAAGAGGAGAAGTGGCCTTGACGGGACCCAAAACGGACCCCTGTGGCACTCCGTACACCAAGTTAACAGTACCGGAGAGACAGCCATCAACAGTGACCGCCTGCGTTCTATCGGAGAGGTGGGAACAAAACAAAGCCAAAACTGAACCAGAAATTAGAAAATAATTTTCAACGGTATTGAAAAAGGTTTGATGGTCAACGGTATCAAAGTTCGCACTGAGATCTAAGAGGATCAGGGTGGAGACATTGCCAATCTCCAATGCAAGTAAGAGTTCACTGCTGACTCTCAATAGAGCTGTCTCAATTCTGTGAAAAGGTCTATACTCCGACTGAAACGGACATTTCAAAGGGCAATACGTCAAGAGGATCAAGCTCAGCACAAATTTCAGCTTCTTTGCTTGTGAAAAAAATTATAAAAAATATCTGGTTGCTGAGGCAACGGATACACTGAAGGAAGAACAGTTACTTTGTAAATCCCTGTCAGTTGGCTACCGATGTCAAACATTTGCTTGCTGGTTTTACCCCTAATGATCTTGTTGCTCAAATACAAAACTTAACATGATAAACAATCTGAGTCACACTCTTCTTGACAGCAGAATAGATATGCTATTAAGCAGCAAGGTCTGACCTCAACCACTTCTTTTCCGCAGTTCGCAGCTCTATCTTGGCACTGCGTAATTCTTTTCTTATGGTCACATACCAGGGAGCTGACAGTGCCGACCTAACAATTCGGCGGATAACAGGGGCGTGCCGGTTAAGCAAAGCGCACAAGGCACTGTCCAGCGTTTCCAAAGTAGAGCAGAGGGCGGGGGACATTTCTAAAGCCATCGCTATTTATCGCACGCAGACTGCGGACCAACCTGAACAGAGGGAGAGGTGGGTGCACCAACACTAAGCTCGCAAACAACACAGAAGTGGTCTGAGGACAGCTCTTGAATTATTGAAGTAGATGTAACTACATCATCCTGAGGCCTATGTAACACCCAATCAATAACATGTTCACGAGTATGATTCAGTTGGTCGACTGATTGTTGAAGACTAAATGAGTGCTACTACAATATAAGTGCCAGCCAATGTGTTGCAATGATCAATTACCTACTACACTATAAGTACCAGCGAATGTGTTGCAGTGATCAATCACCTATTACAATATAAGTGCCAGCCAATGTGTTGCAATGATTTAAGAAATCCAGGAATTCTCGATGAAACACAACATCAGTAAATTTATTTTTCCTGCTAGGGGAGTTGCGACAAATGCACATAAAATGAATTCTGTCCTGGGGCACCAACAAGGTCCGTTGAACCGCTTCAAATGATGCCATGTCTATAGGTAATGCCCTTGTCAATGTCTATAGGTAATGCCATTGTATATGTCTTCATTTCAATACTTTGGTTATTTGACATTCAAATATTTTTTGGAGATGGCAGCACGTTCGTGGCATTTTCAAGGTCTTTAGGTCATCATTATAACATCATGATACATGCCTGACCAAATCAGAGCACGGTCTTTAGGTCATCATTGTAACATCATGATATAAGCCTGACCAAATCAGAGCACGGTCTTTAGGTCATCATTGTAACATCATGATAAAAGCCAGACCAAATCAGAGCACGGTCTTTAGGTCATCATTGTAACATCATGATATAAGCCAGACCAAATCAGAGCACGTCTTTAGGTCATCATTGTAACATCACGATATAAGCCTGACCAAATCAGAGCACGGTCCTTAGGTCATCATTGTAACATCATGATATAAGCCAGACCAAATCAGAGCACGTCTTTAGGTCATCATTGTAACATCACGATATAAGCCTGACCAAATCAGAGCATGGGCTTTAAAATTAAGTGTGGGGGTGGGTGTAGCATTAAAGTCTGAGCCCCCCTTGCAAGTTGCACAAATTCCCTTAGTGATGATAAAATCGATGCGATGCCATTATGTAGCTTTGTTTGATCAGGGGGAGAGAAAATAACAAAAGCATGGATGCTACACATTGATGTCATGGCGTGAACAATGAAATCTGGCCATTGAACTATTAATAGACATGTGCGCATCAATGCATTGTGCGCATAAATCAATGAGAGGGTCTGTTGTATGCTTGGTTTTTGGGCCCCTTTCGTTTTTTCAGTTTTATTTTCTTTTACATCTATTCTTTACTAAGTATACATTCTATTTACATAAGTATACACTTTGGAGAAAGCCTTTCTCTTTTCTTGAACAATTGATATCAATCTATAGATCCCTATACATACAGTGTAGTTTAAATATCCCATACAGTGGCGTAGGAAGAGGGACGTGATGCGGCGGTCCTCTGCGTGCGGCACTTTCTTCTTTATATAGAGGAATTTTCGGCTACTGTTTTTCTAGTGGACTTAGCAGAATAAAATGTAGGTCTGCCCGTCAGGCACTTACCTTAGCAACACCACTATATCCATCAAGTTCGAATATTTATGTAGCCGTGTCGAGTTGTAAGTGGTTGGAAATACTGTTTTATATCATAGTTAAAATTCAAAGAAATGAGATCTTGAGAACTATAGCTATATAAGTCAGTGTGGGTAATTAGAATTAGCAAAAGAAAAAATGAGGGATAAAACGCCGAAGAAAATGGACAATATCTGAGAAGATATATAGTACCAAGTACAAGTTATTCAAATGGACCAACATTTAAAGATATATATATATATATATATATATATATATATATATATATATATATATATATATATATAAACACTATGGATAACTCTGAATAACACATGTTTTACGGGTTATCAAAAGTACAACAATCATTCAATAAACATGCCGGATAACTATGGAGTTACAGGTAATTCAATGTATGACTAAATATATCACGAGCAATAACATATTTATCTTAATGTGCCTTATCATGTTGGATATTAAAGTTGAACAAACCCGATGATTAATCCTCGTAATAGTAGCCCCCTCCCCCAACCATGAGTATCCTAAAGTTATGTTGCGGGTTCGAGCTTATATGAGAAGCACACATTTTTACATCCGAATTTATGTGCGATGCGAGGGCAACTCAATATATTTATGTTTACAAATACCCTGTACCTATTTTATGCACGTAGACCGTGAGGTACTGGAAGACTGAGTTAATTTACAATTCTAGAAATGTGACTATTTCAATGAAAATGTTGCACACGAGTGTCTATGTAAGACTTAACCACATGGCAGTATATTTACTAAAATGATATAACATTTAGGAGTATACAAGCGCACACAGCAGGTTCATGTATGACTTAACACACGGCAGTACTTTTAACTCAGATACTATAAAGTGTAATCGTGAGTTGGATACTGCTGTATACGTTAGGTCTAGTGAGAACTAGCTCATTACAGCATGTGCAACTAGAACGATCTAAATTATAGCTGTTATGCAAACACACGTGGGTCTACAAAGACGTTTCGCGTGGCCTTATGTTAAAATATAGCGATAAGCATTCAATGAGCTTGACCAGCAATGAAATTCAAGCACTACTTATCACTATCAGGAACATTTCAACAAGATATAAATGTACTCTACAAATACAAGGACATCATATAATAATGTGCATGTTTGTTAAAGGATAACCAAATACGACCGGCGAAATATCTAAGAGCTAATTGTACTTTATACAAGTTGGTTCTCTCGATTCAAAATTGAGCGAGTAATATCGGTCCCTCCCGTGCGGACATAAAGAAGGAGAACTACGTCAGAGTTCGAAGAGAGATAATGGAACCAGGACTACCTGCTTGTTACGTGTTGGTCAATCCCAGCGCATGAGTGACCAGCCTGATTGATGTCACACACCTCCCTGTATGTTCCACCTGTGTCATGTGTTAGCCACGGGATGATAAATCGCCGTGCACGAGTGACCATCCCGAGGTTAGGACCCAGCACACAGTTAGTGCTTCGCCGTACACGAGTGACCATCCCGAGGTTAGGACCCAGCCCACAGTTAGTGCTACTCTTAAATACAACGGGTGTGTGCATGTTATAGAATAGCCTGAGAATTACCCACAGTGAAACTCAGAACATTATGTTACATTATTACAATTAAGTCGCAAAAAACATGAGAACCACTGCTCTAGCCTATGAGGAAACTTTTGAAAATCTTTAATTAAAAGCCAGATTTCTAAAATATAAATTAATTATTCTATTTCTTCTTACATAAATATGCTGTTCAACATGAATTAATATGCTGTTCAACATGACATAAATATGTTGTTAAACATGACATAAATATGCTGTTCAACATGACATAAATATGCTGTTCAACATTACATAAATATTTTGTTCAACATGACATAAATATGCGGTTCAACATGACATAAATATGCTGTTCAACATGACATAAATATGCTGTTCAACATTACATAAATATGCGGTTCAACATGAATTAATATGCTGTTCAACATGACATAAATATGCTGTTCAACACGACATAAATATGCTGTTCAACATGACATAAATATGCGGTTCAACATGACATAAATATGCTGTTCAACATGACATAAATATGCTGTTCAACATGACTTAAATATGCGGCTCAACATGACATAAATATGCTGTTCAACATGACATAAATATGCTGTTCAACATGTTCCATTCGCCAAATAAGAACCATTAGTTCGCCCTTTCTCTATCACATGGGTCAGTATCATTTCATTTAATTGGTTGGTTGATTCATTGGTTGGTCGATTCATTGGCTGGTTGGTTTATTGCTCCACTCATGGCCCTTTATAGCAGGGTTCATCTGCTGTAATCTGCACGAATAAACGAGGTCTACATGTACGAACACATTCGGAAATAGCTGTCAGCATCTGAGAGCCAACCATAGGAGATATCTACAGGAGGTAGTCACAGTAGGTAGCATGGGAACTAAGACTGTTTACTACGACAGGTTTCTCCTCGGTTAAATATATTCCCTAGGTCTGTGTAAATAAATATGTTTAGCTTAGCTTACAATAGTATTTTACATTATGTTTATGTAACAGAGCTATTGCTATTGTATAGCCCCGGCAAGAACTTTACAGGCATTCCGTATCTGCTGCACATCGCCGTAAATCAGACTTTCTGCGTGGATGTCTGGAGTGTTCCCACCCCTCCACTCGTTAGTATTGGGAACTCGGCTAGTGCACCGTCTCCGGCGCCTGTCCGCAATGACGGCAACTCGGGTACCGAAGAGGATGTAATATATTCAAGTCGAACAGTTGTCTGTTCTCATCTGGGTTAAGAGGCTCTCATTCTCTCGCTTTAATTGTCACAAGTCATCTCCCTTTCTGTTCAGTTCTGGTATTTTTCGGTAAAGTTTACGGCTGTCTCGCCGTTTTCCCTATTCTTTAACCATTCCTCTCGGAAGAAGTCTTTGAACCAAGCCTTGACCCCACAGTTGGTTCATTGGCCGGTTTGGTTGTAGGTGGGCAGAGCATTGTCTTGCTAGATAGTCAGCTATTTAATTTTGGGTTTGTCCCGCGTGTTCAGTGATTCATTGAAGGACCATTCGGCCTACATGTGACTGTATGTCTTGCATGAGGTCTATTAGTACACATACCATTTTTGCGTCGAATAATCTCCTTCTCACAGCTTCAAGAGCGCACTTTGAGCCTTAAACACAAAGATGGTGAGAAGTTTTCTTCTACCTAATATGCTGCGCACGTGTTTCAGGACAATTAGAATAGCTTCGATTACTGCATAGATATTAGTGCTATTCTTCCCACTCGGTCCCAAAATCTCCTCTGTTGGAGGTACCCCTTTTCGGTACTGGATGAGTGCGCCGTATTCAACTTTTTTTCTCGTTGGTGTGGCAAGAGCCGTCTGTGTAGACTTGTAAAACAGAGTCCTTGTACTGTCCTTATTTTGGCCTTGCTCTGCACATCATTAGGGCTCACCTTTGTAACTGTCACAAATCTAGTTTCAGACGTACAATCAACCTCTTGAAATGTATACAGCGTATACAAATTATATTGTTGAAATGTTTGTCACTGTTCATAACAAAAACTGTAATACTGAAAAGCAAATAAATAAAACCCAAAGACAAAGCAGAGCAATGCCATACATGTGAACTCAACCTTTCATTTTTCTCTAAATCGTTTGGACTCGGGGATTGATTCGTGTAACTAAAGTCTCTCAGTGGGCAACTACGCTGCTATTCAAAAGTCAATTCCATTCCTGTCCAGTCGTCCGCAAATTGATTCACGCGGTGTAATCTGCCATGGAAAGATGTCAAACTTTGAACCACAACACAAAGATTGTCTGTTTTGATGAAGCGAGCTGCTTCTCGTCTGTTATGATCGTTGTAGTATGGAACTATAAAATCTTGGCCGTTTTGAAACATTGAATGACTTGTGGCTAAAATAAAACAGGATTGTAATCGTTCGTTTTTTTTTTTTGGTAAGGGTCGGACAGTGTCTAAAAGGATTATAAATATTTTGCTCAGAAAAAATAATTTAATTTTGTTCCTTTTTTCACATCACATTCCATATTTTATTTTGATCTAGTTGCCTTTACAGACGAACAAAAAATTTTATCTATAAAAACTTTAGATATTTACCCCTACCTACTTAAGTCATTTTTACTTTTTACCCTGATTTAAAAAATTTACCAAATTTCGTATAACTCGCTAGGGACTTTCGGTTCAAATCTTGTAACTTCTATGTTTCGACATGAATTATGAATTTCAAAAAAGTGCAGGCTACTCTGAGTGGGACTCTTAGCGGCAGTTCACACGTTCAAATTATCTTCAAATTTTACGTCAAATTTTTGTATGAACGGACGATTTTGTGCGTGGTTTCTTTTTTTAGACAAAAATGGGAATTTTATCAAATAGAAATTTGAAAATTGTAACAAGGCTTCATACACAAATTGCAACAAATGTATGATCCAAAACTTGATCGTGTGAACTGACACTAAGAATGAATGCCAAATGAAAGAGAAGTGAAGAGGGTGCACCACAAAAAAAACCCAGAGGAAAACGGCTCAAAGGCAGACCTAGGCTTAGATGGATGATGTGTGAAAAGATCTACAGCAGCTGAGAATCCAAGCATGAATAAGAACACCAGTTAGGTCTCAGTTGAAGGAAGAACTTTGGCAGGCCAAAGTCGTACATGGGCTGTAGCGGCACAGGGATGGATCAGATAGATTTTAAAATGGAAAACTGACAGTTAAGAATGGAGATTCCTATCCGGTGACCATTAATGCTATAACAAATATTTCCTGTCAAACGAATCAAAGTTCTAATTAAAGTTAGTAACACAAATATGAAAGCTGTATACCATTTCTCAAGGGGGGTCATTTATAATATAGAGAAGGAAACATTTGTTACAAGTGTAATAAAAACAAAAATAGATCTCTTGTAGCTTTGTTAGTCGAGGGTTCCATGTCAGTTCTAGTCTTCAACATTTTGTTGAAGGATAATTATGTATTATCGTTTCACAGAATGACATACATATTTTGATATTAAAGACAATAAGAGAATAGCCTAAAGAAATGATATTTTGAGTATTACATTAAGGAGTTTGAGATTCGTCTGGACATGTCGACTGTCATAACAACTGGTTTTATCTAACTACAAAGATGAAAACGTTAAAAGGAAAAAAACGGAATAACAAAGAGGGGGGTGGGGAGAGAGATTTCAAACTATCTAACTTTAAAATAAATTTAAAATGCTGTCCCTGTTTTGTTGTTCCAGTGTATTTTTTGTTTCACCAAAGTTTGGTTCAAATGTTTGGATAAATGAGTAAACGAACAATTAAAAACATTCATGTAATTATTCTTTATAACTTATGGTTGGTGGGGGATATTGTTAAAGTCTCCAGGACGTTTAGAGACTAAAAAGTCAATTTGATCATTTAGGTCTTCAAGACACTTAGAGACTAAAATGTCAATTTGATCATTTAGGTCTTCAAGACATTTAGAGACTAGAATGTCAAATTGATCAATAAAGATAAAATAGGACGGACTTGACCATTATAGTTTTCATTCAGAATAATTAGTTCTGGCTGTTATTGTTCTAAGTCAGAGTAACGGACATCGAAAACTTCCTCTGCTCCAAAAGTGCAGTGACTATTTTGTAGTAGGAGCAAAAAGAAATGTATACTTTTTTTTATTATGTTACATAACGTCTGATTATGAGGAAAAGAAAAAAAATGACGTCATATGCGTACCATTCCAACGATGAGTTATGACAAAAAACCATTTACATGTTATATCCTATCTGACACATTGTTATATCATAATTTAATCTAGATATATAAAAAAATCGCGGCAGGTTTCACATTAGAAATCCCGGAAAAGCTCCCGTAACTCAGAGATCTGAATGATATTTGGTTCTAGAGTACCGAAGGGAAGACAGCTCTCATAGACTGGATCTAACAACCAGACAAATGAAGTGTGTAAGTTAATTTATTAGTTGCTGACTCACAAAATAGATTTTGGATTTTTTTCCCGTTATTTTTACTTTCATTTTTGAAAGCGCTAGCTAGTACCGAGTATATCACGTGAACACATTATTTACATTTTACAGTCTTCTAGCTTGTCTGGTAGTTTTAATATTTAAAAATCTGTCATATGATCAGTAAACGGAAATAGTTTAAAATTATAATGTACACAAACATGACCAAAAACTGGTTGATTATGAAGTGAGAAGAGCTAAATAAGTGAAAGCAGCAGAAAGAAATTTTCTAGTGCATTTTTTTATAAACAGAATGTAATTGTGTCTAAAACAGATTTTCTAAATCTATATTCTGACCTATCTATCTATCTATCTATCTATCTATCTATCTATCTATCTATCTATCTATCTATCTATCTATCTATCTATCTATCTATCTATCTATCTATCTATCTATCTATCTATCTATCTATCTATCTATCTATCTATCTATCTATCTATCTATCTATCTATCTATCTATCTATCTATCTATCTAATCGATCTATCTTTCTATCTATCTATCTATCTATCTATCTATCTATCTATCTATCTATCTATCTATCTATCTATCTTTCTATCACTCCGTTGTCTGTCCGTCTATCCAATTATCCGTCTTTATCTCTTTAAATGTGTCTGACTGTAAGTCTTTATCTTTGTGTTTCTGCAGAACTATAAATCTCTTTATGGAGTGTCCAGACAGATTCCAGGCATTCTTGTATATATGTATCCCCTCTTTCTATCCCCCCACTGACACACAAACACACACGATTTCCCACACACGCCCTTAATCCGATAGGTTAGAAAACTAAAAGTTTTCGTCTCTGTGTTATTTAACTGGCGTAAGAGACAAACTGCGTCTCGCAGAGGAAATGCGATAAGGAAACCAATGCTTCCTTGACGTCACTGCTATCCCTGAAACATAAACGTCAAGCAAGGGGCTTAATTGATTGCCGCACCCGGGGTAGGGTGAGAGCGTAACCACAAAGGGCACTCTATTGTGTTGGTCATTGTGTGCCAAGAATCTATTTGTTTTATTCCCCTCGTTAAGTTATGAATCAGCCAGCCTGTCTGGTCCCTTATTATCTATTTGGTCCGACGTCTGAGCGGTCGTTTTATAAACGGACACATCCGGAGTGGTATCTATGGCTACACTTGTCTGTGGGTCGCCTCGACAAAAGCATCGTATTTGCTGTGTGTGTGTGGGGGGGGGGTGTTTGCGCAGGTGATTATGGACATTGTTACAGATTATCTCACATGGTTTGGCCTCTCACAAACTTGCTTCTAATCGCCTATAGAAGTGGACACTGTTTAGGTGGGGCTTCAGTTCTCGAAATAGTTGGTACACACTTCAGGGGTTGTTTGGGATTATTATCCATGGTGCCCTCTTACGTGTCGGTTGAATGAAATATTAAAAAAAAAATTAATTTCTTTATTTTATAAGGCAAGATCTTTATTTCATGCATTTAAATGGAAATGCCTTTAATTATATTCTATTTTCATTTTAATCAGGATAAAATTCTCTTTAAAAAATAATTCTTAAATAGAACAATTAAACGTAAGTCACTTTTAAAAAGTCGATTTTTTTCATAAAAGTCATTGCTTGACAAATGTTAATTTGGTCATAGAGATCCTAGCATCTTTTTCAGACGTAACAGAGTACTTGCATCATCGTTTGGAGATGGATAGATGCAAAATTAAATTATTTATAAAACGTTTTAAATTATTTGTAAAAAAGGGGGGGGGGGTATTTTCTTTAGTTTTCTTTAGATCTCTTAAGCTAAAATGAAATAAAAACATGAGATCAATTGAATTTAAGTATCACAAGTGTTTCTTGCAGACAATTTACCCTGTGGGGCATTTAAGATTTTCGGGGGGTTGGGAGCAGTGCCAGGGGAATTAGGCGTAGTTAAGGTGGGCATAAGGAGCATATGTCTCCTGGCGTCAAAATAGCGGGGGCACCTAATGGGCTTTTATTGTATTATTGGATTAAAATAATGGGTTTCAGAGTTTGGGGAGGGGGGGGTAAAAATGAAATTTGCCCCCTGGCACCAAGCACTCACGACAGTGACGTAGAAAGGAGGGGAGGCGAATAGTTGGTCTGCCCATTTGTCTTTTTTTTTAATATTGAGCGGTGACATGCCAAAGGTGGATGAATGGATAACAGCAGGCAACCGAATTTATTTCAGCCTACAGAAGCTACTAGGAAGCTAAAAACTCTCTAGGGGTACAAAAAAGGGCAATATTATAAGACCAGTAGTAACTTACGCAAGTGAGACTTTGTCCCTACCAGAAAAGCAGAGAATCTGCTCAATACATGGGAGAGAAAAATTCTCAGGAAAATATATGGCCCGGTGATAGACAATTTTGTTTGGGGAATCCGTACAAACCAAGAGCTTTATCAATTGTACAAATTCCACATATAGTCGCAACAATTTAAAAAAAAAAAGAAGACTGCCCTGGACATGACACATTGAAAGGATGCCGGATTGTAGGGCAGCAAAAACGATCTACAGGCAGAAACGTAAAGGGAAGACGGCTCACGGGTCGACCAAGACTAAGATGGATCAACGATGTAGAGAAGGACACTAGCTGGAGGTTCGCGCATGGATACGGAAAGACATGATCGATCTGAATGGAAGTATGTGGTGGAGCAGGTCATTTCCCTACATGGGATATAGCGCCACCGTTAAAGAAATTTCAGACTTGTGGGTGGGAAGCGCTAAAAATAGCCATAATAACTAACAAGAACGTCTCTAACTCTCCCACCAGACCAACATAAACTAAATTCAATCAAGTTGGAGGCCCTTAAGGGATTGCTTTTTGCCGATAGAAACTGCCTAGCTTAAACTTCCCACTTAAATCTTTATAGTTCCCGGAAAATTTTTGATAATTAAAACTGCAAGAATGCATTTTTGTACATAGTTAAGTTTAGTTTTGCATCCTTATACACTTGATTGGAGAGCAACCGTTGAGATGCTAGTTAAGATTTTAGGTGTCACTTGACCCCAGAGCCATTGTGTGGGCTCTGCAACCCGTACAGCTGCATGGGGGCTCGAATATTTTAGGGGCTTAAGGTTGTGCTGTAAATAATTTTACTTATCATCTTTTTACAAATTCCATAGAATTTATTTTTAACCACTACCAAAAAAATGGAATCTACAAGATAATCGAAAAGCTCATTTTTTTAAAATAAAAAAACGTTATTTATTTTGTATACATTCTTTCTACTGGATTATCATATGAAATAACATGTAAAAATGCGTTCAACTAGTTGGGGTCGATTGTTTATTATTCTGATATTAAAAAAATAATAGTGGCTTGCGTTTTAATAAATATAGGCTAAGTAATTTTTTTAAACTTCATTTTACTCTGTTGTACTAGAAACTGTTTTACAAAATTAGAAACGCACTTGATTTAATAATAATTAATGAGCCGTCAACTATTTGTATGCAACCGTTAAATTCCTAATTTGTTTTAAAATATCACTTTTTAAAGTTTGCCTTTTATCTAACTCAAAATACATGGATGGAATCGAGTACATTAAAATGTATGCTAAAAACGACATTTTTTAAAAGCATGATGCAGGTTTAAATTTTATAATTAAATTTTATCTCTACTTTTATAGTGATGTTTTTATGATGAAATTTAATTTGAAAACATAATGCACATGTTTAAAACTTAGCAAGGACTGTATTCAATTTATAGAACTTTATATAGATGTAAAGGCAGTTTAATACATTATTCAAACCTTTCAACTTGTCAAGCAGCAAAATAAAAATAAATAAAAATAACGATATATGCTAACAACAAAAAGTAAGATTTCGGCGTATGATAAGGAGCAGCCAATTTTCAAAACAATACACGATATTAATAATCGAATTATCCCCCCTTCCCCCCCCCCTACCTTTTTGGGGTTTGCCTGAAAGAAACTCTGAGTACCACTCTAAGCTAAGCATTAGGTAGAATGTTCCATTCATTTATCAACCACACGGAAATGGAACAAGGGCGTGCGCCATGTTTTACCAACCCTTAAGCTGTAGTCAGGGTAAAAAATTGACTAACTAATTAATAAAGGGTTGGAATACGATAAATCCTTTAAGTAGATTAAAGAGACACAATTTGCATAAATAAAACAATTATAAGTATATATGATTAAACAAAATAGAACAAATCAAACACCCTGCTCTGACATCTGGATAAGTTCTTTAACGGTGCCGGCTTTGATTATCATGTTGGTCTTCAGAAGGAACTCAACCTCTGAGTTATCTCTACCATCACCAAGGACCGACTGGAACTGTTGATTCATCGGTACCCTCGATTTCTGCCCTAAACTACGATGAAAATCGCGAATTTTTGGTGACGATAGATACACTGCCTAGTAGCGTAACTAGTATTAGTGCCACCATAGGCGGGCAAATATTTTTTCCGCTCTCCCTTTTACGTTACAAACTCTGCAACTGTCCGAAAATGCCCCACGACCATATAAAGAAAAAGTGACACCTGGGTGAACAACCTTATCCCCCCCTTTCTACAGCACTTAAGGGGGCGTGGCTAGAGTGTTTGGTGTCAGGGAAAATGATTCATTTTTACGCCCCCACCACCCAGCCTTAAAACGAAACAATTCAACAATTAAATAACATCAAAGCCAATGTTGGTGTCCCCGTTACTCTAGCTACGCCTCTGGGCACGGCCACTGGCACTGCAAGCCCCCCCCCTCCCCAAATTCTGAAATGCCACCCCATGGGAAAATGTCAGAAAGAAAAAAACTGATCTCACCTAAAGCTATAAAGGGAAAGAAAAGAATAAGAAAGGACACAAGTCCCTAACGAAAACAAAGATCAGAAGAATGGAAACAAAGTGCTTGTAAGAAAAATAATTTTTAAAAACAAACGAAAAAAATGCATGGCATGTTATCTAAAATTCTGAGTTTGATTTATACTGTATTGAGTCAAAATACCACCATTTTTTTTTTATTAATTTGTTGTCCATATAAATTCTATCAGCTGTATTCTTCTTCTTTCTTCTTCTTATGCCTTTTTACCACGTCTGGGGCATGGGCCGTCCAAAAGAATTTTCCATTCGTCACGGTCCTGTGCGTTTCTTTCCAGTTGCGTCCAGGGGTATTCCATACTGTGCATGTCTGCCTTTAGCTCGTGTCTCTATTTATTCGTTGGTCTTCCTTTTTCCCTGAGGATTCCATGTTAGTGATTGTCTGGTGATGCTATCTGGTGGTTTTCTGAGAGTATGCCCTATCCACCTCTATCTTTTCTTTATGATGTCTTCATCAATAGGCACCTGGTAAGTCCTTTCCATTAGATCTTTGTTGGTGATGTTCAAATCTTGCATCTCAACTTTGACCTAAAGAACTCCAGTTAACCTGTAACTTTGTGCCCTTACCCACCTCGATGCCAATACAACCCTTCGTTATGATTAAGTCACCAGCTTTCTTCATTGACCCTTGAGTGACCTCTGCGGGTGAAATCTTGAATCTCATTTTTGGTTAATTTCCTTATGTCCAATTGAGATGAACTTTTTTCAAGTGCCCACTATGAAGCCGAACCGAACACACCGAACTCGAACCCTGCTGACGGCCGAATCGAACACTGTTACGACCAAACACGTCACTGACTAGGAACTAGTTTGAACATTCTATTACAAATATTTTAGAAACACCACCGTTTTACGAATATGACACATCACTACTTACTCCAGAATGTGGCACATCACAAATTACTCAAGAAATGCTTATAACTAGAAAATTCGGTTGCCAAACTATTTTTCATAAACCAAAATGATCTTTTTTTTAAATCATCCCCTACCCAAGCCCCCCGCCCCCACCCTACAAAACACTTTGGTGCATATGCTTATGTTTGTATTAATATCATATAATATGTGACAAATTAAACACTATGTGGCCGTCTCTTTCATCCAGTGGCAGAAACTTGCTCTAAACAAAAATATTGGATACTAATAGACATATTTATTTTTCAATCAAACAAATTGTTTACAGATGACAACCCCAAGATTGTGCCAGATACGCATGCGCAGAGATAGGGGAAAACGCCAGAGCAATAAGATGATCCTACAAGCAGTGGCCAACTGCAGTTCTTTTATCTTGGAACGGGCGAAACAATTCTTGGCCCGCTCACGGCGACGCTAACCACTGTCGACCAGATAAACAATAACAAACCCTGACCGCCACAATAGAGTCAAAGTGAGGATTGATAATGTTCATTTAACCAGTGCTGCAGTACGACGAAAGCTTACTGTAAGGAGTGGCATCATTGGGGTCAATAATGTCATAGAATTGATTTTGATTAAAACATCCGGTCATTCTTTGAAAGAAAATATCATTTCTTTAATACCTTTTCATTTTAATTTGACAATTTTTTAAATTATTGCATATAGTAACCTTCAAGTCGAATAATGATCAACATAACAAATAATAAATCTTAGTTGATATTGAAAGCATTTTGAAACCATCCACAGGTAATGAATTTCACTATAATGACCAGCCTGAAAAATGTCCATATCAACAAATGTTCATTCAAAAATATGTACACTCTGTTTTACACAATCTATACACAAACTATTATAAACATAACCCATTTTCATCGCCGTAGTCGTTCACCCTGTTGGTAATACAGTGGTAATAGTTAACTAAGTCTATGATAACTGATTAACTGTCACTGCCACACCAAGATTTCAAATGTAATCAAAATGAATCATCGAGTGACTTGACGTAATAACACTGATACTTTATTATAATTAGATCACATTCACACTTGACGTAACTAACACTGATACTTTATTATAATTAGATCACATTCACATTATAAAGAATAACTACATCTCTGGTACAGGATATCTCTCTCTCTCTATATATATATATATATATATATATTCACCCTTGTATTAAAAATATCTTTTCTAATGTCCTAGCAATTATTACTTTGCAATACTTTCCACCTGCTACTGCGAAAGCTCATCACAATTCCATATTTTAAAAAATAGTATCTATGTAATGATGTTTAAAAGTTTTAGGAAGTATTTTTCTGCTATATATAATATGATTACCCTACCCATTTTCGCGCACCTAAATTACATTTTTTTTAAATATAAAAATGACCTTAAATTACCAAAAAAATTATCACTAATTAAATCGTTATTGTCATTAAAGAAGTTCATTTACGGCTGATTTCTGCGCTAGAGAAACACTTTAGATGTCATGTGTTTTATAGTTGTTAAATGTTGAGCCTACCCTACCACTTTTCGTGCCTCTAAACTATATTTTTTCTCTAAAAATTGTGAAAACTTAATCTTAAATTTACCACAAAAACTCTATATACCATTTTAAATATATTTTATATTAAGGGGATTTGCTTTACTTATATCTTCATGTACAATTTAACCAAACTTTTGCTTTTGTTTTCTACTATTTTCTGGGAAAATCGTAAAACAAAGAATTCTTTTATCAAAAGAAGAATCTCTCAACCTCTCTCTTTTTCATGTCTGTAGCAGCCCTTTATTTGTATATATGATTGTGTATTTTTATATCAACTTATTAGTATAATTAAATTGATAATTGTTAATATTACCACCATTTTTCTTTGTATACTGGTTTTCAGTCCTTGATTACATATTTTTCATATAACGAGCCAAAATTTAAAACAACAATTAAATTGTCAAAGCGGTTTGTGCCATTATTTCCATGAAGTCTACAACTACAAGTCTCCCCTCTTCAAGGTGCGTTCTGCCAATTAAAACCGACCATTTTATCTTCTTTACCCACCGGTTCTGACCCTAATGATTCAGCTCGTATCACTGCCCCAACCTTAATAGGGCTTAACACAAGAAACATTATCCTATGTACAAATATCATTGTTTAGCAGTTATCTCCCCCCATATTTAAACAAAATGAGAGGCTATGTTTGTTTGAACAATAATCAAACGACAAACAGTCTGAATCAGATAAAAAAAAATATTGGCCACTTGAGACATTTTTTACCATAAATCATAACAGAGGAGATTCTCATTCACATAAGTGTCAAAATAGATTTAGGAAAATAAAATAAAGCTCTAATATAGTACAAACTGTAGAGAAATTTCTAACAAGTGCCCTAGATATCGGCATAGATTTATGGATATATGTTTATTTCACATATATATATATATATATATGGAGAGAGAGAGAAAGGGAAATAGCGGTATAAACACGCAAAAATGTAGTTGACGATTAAGATATATGCATATAGTTCAGTAGTGAACCAATAAAAAATGCGTAACATGTTTATGAGTGGTTTTATCCCATAATGCACTAGCTTGGAACAACATTTAAAACGTTTGGATAGAAATGTATAGTTTAATATTGCATAACACAGAATTCCCGTTTAAACCAGACTGCTCATTGTTAATAGTATTTGTAAGCAAGATCACAAAGTGTTTGAGAAAACTCGAATCAATGTAATCTACTCCGTCAACAGTGACAGTGGTAATGTTATTTTTTCAAACAAACAAAAATGAAATCCACTAAACATTATTAAAATAGCTAATCATTGGATCTGAGAGTAGCCATGAGCTGGTCACATGTTACAGACTGTTACGCGCAGTGTTTCTTTCAGATGTTCCGGGGGGGGGGGGGGGGGGCAGTGCCAGTTGTCAGTGGCCAGAGGCGTAACTAAGGGGTGGCATATGGGACATATGTCCCCAGGCGCCTGACTAGCGTGGGCTATAGTGTTAATGGATGAAAATAATAGGTTTCAGAGTTTAGCGGGGGGGGGGGGGGGGCGTAAAAATGAATCTTGTCCCCTGTCACCAAAGACTCAGTGACGTAGAAGGGGGGGGCGAAAATTTGGTCTTCCCGGGTGTCATTTTTTTTTAGATAGAGCGGTGGGATTTTCGGACATCTGCAGAGTTTCTATCGAGAAAGGTAGTGTGGCAAAAAAGTTAACCCACCTTGGGTGGCGCTTACACTAGACACGCCGCTGGGCAGTGTATATATCAGCACCAAATTTGGCTGTCATGGCAAGTAATTTTTATCGGGAAGTAGGGCAGCAGAAAATGTGTGATTATTTAACAATCAAGAGGTGCATTTTGGAGTATACATGATTCGAATGTTTTGATAAGACTTTTATTGATCGGGGGGAAATAATTTTTCAAGCGTCAGGGGAGGCATTATGGCGCTCAGTGCCATACATAAACTAAATTCATTATGGTTGTGGTGCGCCTAAGTATATAATTGACACAAGTTTAGATTCAACCCGTTAGTCACATTGATCGACGTCAAGGAAAGGGGGAAGGGGTACCAGAAATTGAGGAATCTGAAGAGTTTGAGCAAAGGTGAGGGCAGGGTCACCTTAATTTAAAAATAATAAATTCAAAATGCAGTGATACATTGTGGTGCAAATTGTTCTTCTTCTTTTTCTGTATACTAAAGGCCCACGATCAATTTATTGATCATTATGGCTCCTATGAATGCAGATGGGATTTGCAATGTTTCTGTGCCTGGTGTTGATGCGGATATTTCACTGGTAACAAGAGTTACCTAGTGAGGGTATCATGCACTGTATTCAATGTATCTTTAAGACAATGTGTGAAGGGGCATTTCAAACGTTCATATATTTATTGTTAGATGTCTCGTAGAAAAATGCTAAGAATGCAACTATATGTGGACTACAAATCAGCTTATGATAGCATAGACAGGAACTACATAAACGATGCTGCGCTGGAACTTGGAGTCCTTAACAAACTTACCCGACTCATACATAAGACGATGGACAACTACAAAAGTACAATCAAAGTACAGAGAGAGTACTTGAGGGAGTTCCCAATCAATCTGGGCCTCAGACAAGGAAATCCGTGTATCCTTTTCAACATCACTTTAGAAAAGAGCATTAGAAACATACATGTGAGCATCTGAGAGGTGGTACAGAACAACCATAAGGAACTTTATAAAGCCAGCCACTGCAATACCTGGCCTACACAGACGAAATAGCGCAATTTGGTAGAAACAGCATTGATATAATTAAAACTTTCAGGGAACTTGAAGATGGGACGGTCAAAGCTGGTCTTGATGTAAATAAAGCGAATGCAATATATATGATAATGTCAGGAAATACGCACTGATGACTTCATCAATATGAACATCTACGCTTTTAAGAGGGTAGCTACTTTCAAATATTTAGGGCTGACTATAAATAAGCAAGAGGAAATACAATCGGAGGTGCAAAAAGGAATAACAGCATGCAACCGTTCTTATTTCAATTTACAAAAGCTACTTCAAAGCAAAAACCACGCTAAGGGAACAAAGAAGGCAGTATACACCACTATCACAAGACCAGTAGTAACTTACGCAAGTGAGACTTGGTTCCTACCAGAAAAGCAGAGAACTTGCTAAATATATGACCAGATGATAGACAATTTTGTTTTGGGAATCCGTACAAACCAAGAGCTATATCAATTGTACAAATACCCATCCATAGTCACAACAATATAAAAAAGGCAGACTGCCCTTGGCAGGACACATTGAAAGGATGCCGGATTCTGGAGCAACAAAAACGATCTACAGGCAGAAACCTAGGGGCAGACGGCTCACCGGTCGACCAAGACTGAGATGGATTGACGATGTAGAGAAGGGCTTACAAAGGTTGGGGTTCGCACATGGAGGTGTAAAGCGATAGATCGATCCCAATGGAAGGATGTGGTGGAGCAGGCTAGGGCCCTAAATGGAATGAAGCGCCACTGATGTAAACATTTCAGACATTTGGGTGGGAAGCGCTAGAAATAATGATAATAACAGGACATCACTAACTCTTCCACCAGCACAATATTAAATAAATTCAGTCCAGTTGGGAGCCCTTAGGGTATGTTTTTTATCGAGAGATACTCCATAGCTTAGACTCGCCACTTAAAACTTTATAGGTCCCGGAACATTTTTGATATATTCAAAATGCAAGAATGCATTTTTTTACATAGTTAAATTTAGTTTCGCATCATTATACACTTAACTGGAGAGCAAATGGAGAGATGCTAGTTAAGATTGTATGTGTCATTTCACCTAAGAGCCATCGTGTGAGGTCTGCAACCCGTATAGCTGCATGGGGCCTCGTATATTTTAGGGGCTTAAAGTTGGGGCTGTAATTACATTAAATTATCAACTTTTACTGCTAGGTAGAGAAGGACAAAACCGAAAAGAAGCACGGGTGCTATAAAAAGTCAAGCGACGTCTCTGCTTGACTAAGTGTGTTATGTAACCATTTTTTTAAAATTGAAAAGTAACGTAATTTTTAAGTTATTATTTTAAAATATATTTGGGGTCAACTACATAAAAATAATGAATTTACTACAAATTATTTTTAAAATTAAAAAAAAAAAGAATTCCTTCCAAAAAAAGGGATCCATCCCAAAAAAAAGAAATGCTAAAATAGTTTTATATTTTGAACGAAAAAGAAAAACCAAAAACATACGTTTATTTCTAAATATTTCCAAGTTTCACCAAAGTCAAAACGAAAAAAAAAGCTTTTCTGTACAAAAGGCTATAGACTAAATCTTTATGGGTTTTCAAAATTGGTATGTATTTATAAATCATATCTTACCGACAAAATTGTTAAGAAGTCATGAGTTGTTTACAAAAGACATCATATATTTATTAATGTGTGATTTTTTGTTCGTATAAAATTAAAGTTGAAATTCTCAATATTCAGTTGATTGAAATGTTAATTAAGATTTTTAGACTAATATTATTTACTTCAGATCATTACAACTTGCCTCTTCGATATTATACATTCTTTTTTTACCAATTCCATATGTTTTTTTTAACTATTACCAAAAATGGCATTTACAAAATAATTGAAATACTCGATTTTTTTAATTCGTTGTTTAAATATGTATATTATTTCTAGTGGATTATCATCTTAAAATATTTTTTTTTTAAATAGTTCAAAAAGCTGGGGAAGATTGTTTATTATTATCATATTAACAGAGAAAAGTCATTGGGGATTTAATAAATAAAGACTTTTTTTTAAAAATCATTTTACTCTGTTCCCGAAACTGTGTTAAAAATTAGAAACGCACTCGATTTAATAATTATTGATGAAATGTCCACTATTTGTATGCAACCGGTAAATTCCTAATTTTTTGTTTTAAAATTATTATTATTTTTTTTTTTTAATTTTCATTTTATCTAAGTCAATATACATCTATGGAATCTACTACATTAAAATGTTTGCTAAAAACGATTCTAATTTAAAAACAGATTGCACATGTTTAATACTTAATAAGAACTATATTCAATTTATAGACATTTATATCGATGTAAAGGTAGTTTAATACAGTGTTATTAAAAAGTCTTTCAACTTGTGCAGCTGCAAAATGTAATTAAATAAAAGATACCGATATCTGCGAATCAGAAAAAGTCAGATTTAGCTTATGATCAGGAGCGGCCTATTTTCAAAACAATACGATATTAATAATCGATTTCTGCGAGCCTGTAACAAGATTAACTTGAACCATATGGATCATCAATATATATCGAACAAAGCGATATTTTATTTGTTCCAATAATTGTTATCGATGAAAGGCACACATTTCAATAACTTTTAAAAATGTTATAAAAATTAAATTTAGAGTAATCTTTTTTTATAATTTTTTCTTACACATTTTCCCCTGGGGGGGCACTTGACTTGCTCCGGGGGGGTAGTGCCCCCCGGATGTATGCCTGAAAGAAACCCTGCATGCGCGTGAGTCCCAGCGTTGTCTTTTTCTATTCGATTTTTCTTGTGCTTTGTTTAAAAGCGCAACCATCAGCAAGCTTACAAAAATCAAATCATGTTCCAATCTGATAGTCCAAAAATTTTTTGACGAGGGACGCTACGATTGGGTGTGGTTATGTGGTAAGAGATGGCCCGGTTGGGGGGGGGGGGATGGGGTGACGCTAGACCAACCAAAATTCTTTCGCCAGCCGAGAAAAGGAAGTGGGTAGTGGAGAAGGTCTTAAAAGAAACGTCGGATACGACGGCTTAGAAATGTCTTTTGTTTTCCCTTGCAGCTAAAACTGGATTAGTTTGAAATTCTCTTCGGGGCAATCTTGCCTCCATGTATGTTAGGTCCTGCTCTTTGTTACCCTGAGCTTTTTCTTCTTCTTCTTTTTTTTTTTTTTTTTTTTTTTTGCATCTTCTTTCGACGCGTTGTGAACATATGTTTATCACGCACAAAACGCTCTGAGAACATTTAAAGGAGGTTTTAGAGACACAAGTAGTCCTTATTATTGTTTCATGATTATAGGAAGGGCTGAGTAGAAAAAGTACTTAAGTTACAATTTTTCAAAAATTAGTTAAGACAGGCATTATATTTGAGTAATTCCTTCTGAATCATTCCTGTAAATATCATTCATGAAAAATGGCCATAAGTGTTTGATTCAGAGTTACCTCGAACAGATTTTAATGTATCTAAATAAAAATTTTAAAATTTTAAACTCAATTTATAGTAATTTTTGTCCTCGGCCCTTCCTTTAGCACCTGGACCAGAGTTCTCGTACACAAGTATAGTTCGTAAAGAAAGATGGCTGACTTATTAAACAAATTTTAATTCGGCTTAAATTTAAATAATTTTAAATTCAAAACATCCTTTGTTGCTGTTTGTATCAATCTATATTTAACTTTTTAAAAAAAAAAATTCAATAATTGAAATCAAAATGGTGATCTACTTGTTCTATTAGGGCCAATAGTGTCGTCTCTTTGATTTGGTTGCGAGGAGAAATAACATCTTCAGTGTTTCTCATTTAAGGGCACCCATACTTCAAAAACAGAGGAATTAAAAAAACAATAGGTTTAATTAGTAGTTAAACACAACAAATCCAAAGACTTTATATAAATGGAAAATGTGAGATAAACTTATAAATAAAAAAAGTCGTTACAAATTGTAAAGTAAACTGAATGTAAAATTGTGTTTATTGAACTTTCAAGACCAACCAGCAGTTTCTTTCGAATACTTTTTTCTTTTTTTATGTATCCAGATTTTTGTATTATTTATTTATTTTTTTATTATTAAATCGTGTCTTATTATTGCTCAAGCGAAATGTCTAGGTCAGTTTGGTTACGCGGTTAGTCTTCGTCACGAGACTTTGGAATCTCACTTGAAATTGACGAGAACGCTGGTGTAGACTGAAAGGAAAAAAAATCTTATCTGAATTTTAATGCACCTCATTTAAGTAATCCACAGTTTATTAGAGGCATTAAGTGGATCATAAACAAATGCCCTTACCAACAATCGTTGAAACCGCTTGCACAAGGCGCTGACCAGATTCTAGACAAAGGCTTTTTGGACCAGACTTTAGACAAAAGCTGTTTCATGACTTTTTTTTCAACACGCTGAGCCCGATCTCCCGAAAGTTAATGGAAAATTGACAAAACTAGGTGGCCATTCTCCCAAGAAGACAAATGGAGCAGAGTGGGGGGAGAAAATCCTAGACGACATATCAAGTTTCATCCTGTAAACAGATTGGCTGTCTTAATCTCTTGCTCCCCAGCCTAGTTTACTCAACCTTGAGTCAATAAAACACAAGTGGATATGACCATAAAACAAAGGAGTTTCTTTAGGGCTGACATTTTTTCACAAAATGTGTGAGTTTGCGGTGAAGGGTGAGGAGGGGTGAAGGTTTGGGAGGAATTGAGAATCTCTTAATCCTCTCCACAACTACCGCCAGCACATCCCCAAGCACACCCCCACCCATTGCTTGTGTTTGGTCATAAGTCTGTTGTCGAGCTTGCACAGGGGAGGTAAAGTAACAATCCAGGGATGTTTGTCTGGAAACGTCGAGGAGACATAAACAGTGGCAGAAGCTCGGGGATTGTAACGAGCTCGGATAGCGCCCCGGAGAGAGAGATCGACATCTGCTTGGTGTGTCACGCGCTTATCCGTGGGGCTAATGAGACAGGTCACGTGAACAGGGATAGCGTAGCTCCCCTACCATCTTTACAAGCCTTACATAGATTCCTTATTGTTGCCAGCTATCCTGTATAATCTACGATGACAAGACAACAATAAAGAATTATATTTGGAACGACCCTTATCGAGGCTAGGTAATTGATTTTTACGTGGATTATTAAATATTCGGTAATCGTTTTTCACCGTCAATATTGACGTTTTAGTAATCGATTACACATCATCAACAATATTTGCAAGTTTTTATAACATGTATTATAAGCATTCAAATGATATGAACTAGAAATTATTTTTAAATTAAAAAAAAAAATACCTGTAATTATTATAAATTGAGATCTTCAGTTCCAAAATTTTGAAATAAACATTTTTGTTTGCATCGATTTTTTAAATAGTGGTTTGAAAAGTGTCTTAATATGTACCACGTAGTTGGTAAATCAATTAAAAAATATCTCTAAGATAATGTTTGCTTCTACCCGGTGAAATCTGTGACTTGGTATAGTCCTGATTGAGTGCTTGCATCCGTGGTTCAGGTGTAGTCGTGGTGCTACGTGATAGGGTGCTTAATCGGTGGTTGAGGTGCTGTCGTGATCGGGTGCTTAATCGGTTGTTGTGGTGCTGTCGTGATCGGGTGCTTAATCGGTTGTTGTGGTGCTGTCGTGATCGGGTGCTTAATCGGTGGTTGTGGTGCTGTCGTGATCGGGTGCTTAATCGGTTGTTGTGGTGCTGTCGTGATCGGGTGCTTAATCGGTGGTTGTGGTGCTGTCGTGATCGGGTGCTTAATCGGTTGTTGTGGTGCTGTCGTGATCGGGTGCTTAATCGGTTGTTGTGGTGCTGTCGTGATCGGGTGCTTAATCGGTTGTTGTGGTGCTGTAGTGATCGGGGGCTTAATCGGTTGTTGTGGTGCTGTCGTGAGCGGGTGCTTAATCGGTTGTTGTGGTGCTGTCGTGATCGGGTGCTTATCGGTTGTTGTGCAAGATTCATTTCGGGTGCGTACATGTTTAATGTGGCCCACTCTGTATAGTCCCAACATGTAAAGGTACCAGTTCAACACGCAATGTATTTGTGATGATTAAGAAGTTAAGTCATCAGGGGAACTATACTCACATCACACAGTTCTCAAAGTACGCCCATGATTAAATGTGTCACTCAAAAATTTGGCTTCAATACAGTTGAGGCATAAAAATATTTCTTAAAGATTTTAAAAATAATTACCGTACCAACCTTGCAAGTGTTATTCTAGACCACCACGGTCAAAGTAGGATCTTTTGACAATAGGGATTTTTGTCTTGGCCGTTTTCAGACATCGGTGTTAAATGTCAACTCACGTTAGTTCATCTCTAAAGCACTTTAATAACAATTCAAGGGAATAATTGATTCAAACATTGTTATAGTCTCCACCGTTTGCATTTAATATATGAACCTTTTTTGTAAATCATAAAAAGTCATTTAAAATATTACCTCTAATATTATAAAAATACTATGCCAACATAATGGAAATGACTACACAATTTCCAAATGTTATTGCGGTGAGTAGTTCAAATGACGTCAATTTTTTTTTCAAAATCCGATGTCGAAATATCGAACTCCCCATTTCAGAAAAACTTCAGCCAATGAGATTTTCTCCTGCCACATCAGTGGCCAGGGTCAAGGCCTTCTACGAAGGTCTCCTTGAAATCTGACACCCCCCAGACGTGGCGTAATATCATTTTAGGTCCTCCTAACAATGATAAGGCACGCTATGGCCAGGCAGCTGGGCGTGAGGGGCTTAAAGTAATTAGAGAGGCGGGTACCCCCTCGATGATGATTATACAAGCCCTTCAGTCAATATTCATGAATCTCCATAGACTTTATAGCCCAACCAATCCCTGGCCTAACATGTGGAATAGAGAGACGCCCATGCTTCCGATGATTTACTTTAACAGACATGGTACAAACTTGAAAGTCGTGAAATAGAAAAATAACAAAATATTCAGGCCGATCAAAAAGAAAAATTTAAAAATATCAAGAAAGAAACTAAAAATCGATAGGACTACATTCTTGTCTTGGGTAGCGAGATATTTAGTTACATTTTGTAACAGTAAATATTGAAACAAATTGCTTTGAGCAAATGTTAATTTACTTTCATTCGTCTGCTCAGTTCCGAATACATAATTGTTTTAAAACTAAGCAGTGGTCAATTTATATTTAGAAATAGAAAATAGCTAGACATTCACCCAGTATCAGTCTTTCTTTCTATTCGTATTTCCATTTTGTTTGTCAAGTGGAATTTTTTCTTGACAAACGTGACGGTCGATTCGGGTTTCCTCGTGCTGACCTGCAAGGTCGCATCAGAGTCCTCGAACCAAGCGTTACAGCTCCGGTATGCTGGCTTGATGGAGGGGGTTGGGGTGGTAAGTGATGGGGATATAAGAAAGGTTATTTTAAAAACAACCCACCCCTTCGCTTACAATGACCATCAGTCCTAACTGTACGATTTTGTGAAAGGATGGGGAAGGGGCTGGGCATTTCGGCAATTAGACTCTGATCAGCAGATAGCGAGCAGTCGTTAAATTCAAGCCTGGTTAGAGCTAATTCATTATACCAGTGATTTTGTAAGCATTCGTACTTTTAGAAAATAATTTTTCTTTTGTAGATAATTTTAAAATTTCATACTAAAAAGTAGAAAATAATAATTTTTAAAAAAAAGACTTGCTTTCAAGGACGAGATTAAGCACACTAAAAGTAACAACTAATTTTATTAAATTTCTTTACGCAAAGAAAGTCTGTGCAGAAAATATTTTTAAAACTTGAAGGAAAAAAAACATATTTAAGTTTGTTTTCTGTATTTAATTGGAATGATTTGGCTTCATAGAGCCATGTTACCTTATGCACATATTCCTTTTGCACAAAGAATTTTAAGAGAGTTATTTGTCAACTTTTTGGTGCGTTTAAACTAGTTTTCGAAAGAAAATCTTTTTATTTTAAAGTAATTATATATATTTATATTTTACGGGATAGAAAACATAAATATTAAATAATTTGTTAAATAATCTTATAAGAACTGCCGTCTTACCACCTCAAGGGATAAATTAGCATTTGTGTATATAATCCAATGCATTCAAGTTACGTATAATTCCACTAAACATCTAATTCAGTTCAATGAATTTCAATGTCTTAACTTATATCAGCTTTATTAGGCTCGTGTAATAGCATCCACTCAAAACAGCAAGTTTTATCAGTTGGTGCTGATGGAAATTTTCTTTACTTGAATGTCTCAAAATGCTTCACCTATTGGTACCCGGGTACCAGAAGTGAGAGGTTGGGATTAAAAAACGATTTAAAATATTATTGTTGGGTTTGTAAGACAAAATGGATCCGGACATGCAGCGCCGCCATTCGCACCCGGGTATCATTAGATCAATGCTTTTCGGATGTCATTTGTGGTAGTTTATTTTAGTTTAACTGAAGAATTAAGATTACAAACGTATAGTACATTCAATTATCTTTCATTTGATACCTCATTTGGTCTTACAAACCCAACAATAATATTTTAATCCCAACCTCTCACTTCTGGTACCCGGGTACTAATAGCCACTTCGGTCTCAAAAACGGAAGAAATGGTTGTCCATTTCCGAAGGGAAAATCATCCAATTTCAGATGTCACAAAAAGAACATTGCAGAATGAAGCAAGTAGAGACATGTAAGTCCTTGAAAGTTAAGATTGATAGCAAGCCAATATGGCAAGAATACGGCCAACTTTTTTATAAAATAGTTAATAAAAGACGTTTCTATCTTTAAAAAGTATACAAGTAAACAAACAAATTATTAACTTACTTGCCGAGGGAGATTTACGGGGAGATGTCCTTAATATATATAAGAAAGAGCTAGGGTATCTCATAGAACGCTAAAAAAACGAATCTATTTAAATACGCTCAGATTCTTCAAAACAATCATAGTAATTTTCTATTATTTTACGGAAATCGAATACATTTAAATGTGCAAAAATAAAATATATTCGCTTTTATTTTAGTATATGTTTAAGTATTATTATTAAAAATTACAAACCCATTTTAAATAACAATTAAAGAACTATTTTAAGCATTTTACTTGAATTTGATAGTTATGATTTTTTTTTTAATAATCAATAACGTATGATCTAAGAATAATTTTTACTAAATTTAAATCATAATCAGATTTATCGGGAAAACCAAAGCATCTGTCTTTAGTGATTTTTAATATTTCGAGATTAAATTAAAATTAATTTGATCTAAATAACTTCAAACAATATCGAAGAAATATGTTCGATTGAACTGAAACAAAGGACAAAAAAAATGATTTTCATAAGAGATAAATTTAAACTTGAAAGTCAAAATCTTTAAGTTTCTTTGATTTAATAAATGAGCCTTTTAAAAAGTAAAATTATTAATAAATAAAATTAATTGCTTTTTAAATTGTAAATAAAACACACCACATTTTAGCTTTGTATTTTTAACATTTAATCGGTTTTTACTTATATTTCATTCCAAAAATGCACTTTTTAAAATTTATAAACTAATAAAAACTTAACGTTTAAAAATACTTTTAATACGAAAATGCGGTTTAAGTCAATTAGTGCAGCAAAACTTCATAGTTAAATAGCACTCACTAAATCACTTGTCACTCATCCAAATAAGAACAAACAATATGAAGTTGTAATTGGTTCAATTTGAAATCAATATCTCAAAGCCCTGTTTGAACTTTGGTATATACTTTAATGTTAAAATAAATCACCATAATCATTCCATATACAGGATTATGCATTGGATTATTTTTAGATGATGTAAAACACTGCGTGTTAAAAGTGTGCTAGGTCTTAAGAATTTTTATAAAGTTCATGGGCGGGAAAAATGTGTTGTTGCGTATTTAGGGGGCTTTCACCACGTGGATGATTTCATTAATGTCTATTATAAACTTTTGGGAGGGGAATTTGCTATTTTCATTTAAATAAAAGATCTCTGTGTCATTCGATTTTCCGATAATATAGTAATGAAGCGAAGGTTTGGTTAAATTTTTAATGACGATACTAATATATCATATTCCTTTTATGTAAAAGATATTAAAATGGTATATAAATTTTATATTGTAATTTTAAGGACAAGTTTTTTACAATTTATACCTAACAAAAATTTTATTTCACTGGAGCGATAATCGGTAAGGAGAGTGTATGTTGAGCTATGTAAAATAAAACGTTAAAAAAAAAGGATTTTAAATTAAGAATTTAACGTGGGCGTACAATTTTTTTCAAGTTTCAACAATTATTATTAAAGCGAAAGCCTTTGTGTTTTCGCTGGAAGCATTACTTTTGTAACATAGTTTCCTGAATAACAGAGTTTTAAAAAGAAATTTAGTTTATGTTTATTCCCAACTGCTTTACTCTTTTTAATATCAGAATAATAAACAATCTCTTTCCAACCCCCCCCCCCTTTTTTTTTCCCACCCAATCCAATCTACCGACACGCCTTCGTTTTAGTTAAAAATACAGAAAGCTAAAAAAAAATGTTTATGACATACCATTTGGATTATCATGTCAATTCCATTTAATGTACTATTATATTATCATGTCAATTCCATTTAATGTACTAGTATATTATCATGTCAATTCCATTTAATGTACTAGTATATTATCATGTCAATTCCATTTAATGTACTAGTATATTATCATGTCAATTCCATTTAATGTACTAGTATTAGCAAAGAAAACATTCGTTCTAAAGCGTCATTTTCACACTAAATTCTATGGATTTCTTAAAGAAAATGTGATAAAGTATAACGAAGCCAAATTGAGCTTAAAAAAACGTGTAAGTGTTTGAAATTTCAAATAAATAGTTTAATCAACTGAATAGTTCATTAGGAAATGCGTCATCGAGCCGTCGATCTTAGTTTCGAGCTCTTTATGCCCTACCCAAGGCACTACGCCGATACCGATATCGGCCGCGAAGCGGTAGGTTGGAGATCTCCCTTTGCCAGGACAGCCCCAACAGCACTCAATCGATCGGGTACCAACAGAGGCCACCCCAGCCCATTGGCATCCGATCGGCCGGTGACCCTGTTTTCACAGTCAGCAGTCGACCTTCCCTGGAGTCGGGATGGTATAGTCAAGTCCTAAAATCTTCCTCCTCCCATCCCGGGGAAGCGTCAGACGGAATAGGAATTTGCATAGTGAGTTTTTACTTGTAACTAATTCATGAAGCAGCTGGGACGAAACAGTTGCTTAGGTACAGCGTCCTCAATTGTTGTGTAAATAGAACCAATTGCATGATGTTGCTACTACCCACCTCATGTCTCATATCCATTAAAGGTAAAATGCAGTCATGTTCTTTAACCTGAATATTCGGAAATGTATAATTTATGTTTGTACGATTTCCCACGGATAAATTGACACATTAAAAAATATATGATGTTTTTGTAAACTCATGTCTTCATAACATAATTAAGCTAGAGCAATAATTATGCCCTCAAGGGCATAAGCTAGAATGAGTTTACTTCATGTTGGGCTGGGGCGGAAATAGAGATGTACCTGATCTTTATTAGGGCTACTTCTCGCGCTTACCAACGTACGTTCGAAATGACCCCTTCCTAATTGCCTAAAAGAATCACCAACTTCAATTGTGCACCAAAATGCATCACTGAATTTTGAAATAATAAAAATGTTTCTATGGGGACCCCTGTCCCAACATTTGCTTGAGAGTTTTCGACACCCTCAATGTTCCCTCGCGCAAATCAAAAGGACAGAACGTGGTTCAATCTAGGCGTGTGCCAAATGATAACCATGGGGGACGCCACAACTGGAGTGAATCCAGTTTAAGTATGTGGTACTTGGCGCAATAATGCTTCCCCCTGGGCGCTTGAAAAATTCTATCTCCGGATCAAATAGAAACACTGAATTCAGGTAAACTCCAAAATTCACATCTTGATTTTAAAATAATCAATCATTTTCTGGGAAGCTGATCCCCAGGCCCCTCCCAATCAGATTTTCTTCCTAATTCCCGACAAGCATTATCGCCAATTTCTGTTACGATAGATGCTCTGTTTAGTGGCGTTGCTAGTATTAGTGCCGCCATCGGCGGGTCAAGATTTTTGAAGCCTTCTCTTTCACGATAAAAATTCGGAAGTTGTCCGAGAATGACACTCCTACTTAATAAGAAAAAACTATTATAGCTGGCTGCACAACCTCATCCGCGCCCTTTTCTATGCCACAGGCAGAGGCGTAACTTGAGTGCTTGACACCATGGTACAAGATTCATTTTTTTACCCCTCCCCCCAACCCCGCTTCATTTCTGAAACCCATTATCTTCATTAACTGAACAATATAAAAGCCCATTTTGGTGCCCCCACTAGTCTGGCGCTCGGGGACATCTATCCCCTCTGCCTGCTCCTAGCTACGCCTCTGGACACTGGCAATGCCCTTTCTTCCCCCCTCCCCCTACCCCCGCTGTGGTTAATTTCTGAAACAACACTGCTCTTAACGAAACATTGTAAACTATACAGTTATAATAGGAATGGCTTTCCTCGTCTGTCTGTCTAAGACAATGATGGGCAACCTGCGGCTCCGGAGACACACAGCTCTTCAAAGATGCCCCCCCCCCCACACACACTTTAAAAAAAAAACTTATCTAAAATGAAATATGACTACCGAAAGTTTTTCTTAGCAGATAATTTGTTTTTATAACTTCTTAAAAGGGCTTCTCAGATTTAAAAAATTGTTAGCGATCACTGTACTAAGATTATACATAACAAGCAACAGGTGTGACAGGTTAAGCTGACAAGCAACAGGTGTGACAGGTTACGCTGACAAGCAACAGGTGTGACAGGTTAAGCTGACAAGTAATGAAATCACGAACTGGGCGGGAAAGAGTAAAAACATCAAAAACGATAAAAATACTCAATATTAGTTCGATAAATATCTCACAGTGACGCCCCTGTCCGAGACTTAACCCCCCCTTACAGCAGCTACGATGTGACAATGTGTTCAAGCTGAAATAACAAACACTGTTAGTTTTTTTGTAAATATCCATGCGCTGGAAGCTTGGAGTCAGCAAAGGGAAACCTAACAATACTAACCCCTCCCTAATACCACAACCACCATATGCCGCCACCTACAGACACCCTCAGTACACCAAGCCCCACCCCTACCATTGCACAACCCATTACACACCACCCTCACACTCACCACACGCACACACAACCCTCAAAATCAACCCTATCGCACACAAAAGAAATATTCACCTACGTAAGAAGCTGCAGCCGTATCCTAGATAAGGATGAATTACAAAGGCCACGTAAATCCACACAGGTAAACTCGGGTACAATTGCCACATTAATCCACACAGGTAAACTCGGGTACAAATGACACGTTAATTCACACAAGTAAACTCGGGTACAAATGACACTTTAATTTACACAGGTAAACTCGGGTACAAATGCCACATTAATCCACACAGATAAACTCGAGTACAAATATGACTTTACACCTGCGGGGAAACTCAATAAAGCGACAACAGAAACTCTGGAAAACAAGCTAACAACTGTAATATGTATCGTATGTCAAATACACTAAGCAAATATTGTGATGTTGTCGCTGTAACAGATTAATAAAGTTCACACTAGACCTAACTACGGAACTTAAAAAAAACATTATTTCATCGAGGGTACCAGGTACAAAGCGAAGTAAGCTGTGACGTCAGCGACAGTGTTTAAGTAGGTCGAACATGTTTACATTCACTTGCAATTTTTTTATTACGGGTGGTCGTCAAAGCCTTTTCTGGAGACACAATGTCAATATACATGAAACATTTGAACTGTCTGGGCAGTCTCTATCAAAACTACGTTCCAACATTACAAGTGACCAGAAAATCTTATGGCGTCACCATGTTGACACGCCTGAAGTGGAAAGGGGGGGGGGGGGGAAGAGAGGGAGAGAAAAACAAGCTAAGAGAACAAAATTAGCCGTTGGATAACTTAATTAGGGAATGACGTGGGCAAGATGACTGCCATACCAGAGTGGTTGCCAGAAACACACACACTTTTCTCATTGGCATTTGTTGAAAGAATCAAGACTTCTGAATCTTAAACAAACCTTTGCGTTCAGCATTTGACAATCAATAATCCGTTGATTTTTGTGAGTATGTTTATTGGACAAGTTTTATGTTGAGGTTTAAAATCCATGGTTTATTGCCTATGCATTTACTACAATGTCAGTTGGGGAGGGGGGCCGCACACACATATACACACATTTTTAAAATGGGAAATAATTCAGTAATAACAAATGTAGATTAATCAAAAACCTAAATTAAGTCCCTTGCTTTATACTTATTTATTTTAGCGACATGGATGATGTTTTTTTAAATTATTATTTTTAAAAAAAACAAACTTACTCCTTTACATACGTTCCTTGAAATGTTCTGAATTATTGATTGGCCAGCAAGAGTTGAGGAGGTAACTGAGCATCAGTTGGTTTTTAGGACAGAAAAATTTCCAAATTACGTGCCCTTTTGTTATGGTTGTCTCTAAAAAATCTTGAATTCACAATTAAAGATATTTTTATGACATCATCCGTTGATCGAATTTTTAAATTCAATAATTTCAAGATAATTTTAGGAGATCATCCATTTATCGAGTCGTTTCACATCGCATTATGTTAGGGTGCTGGGAATTGCTAAATTTTGATGTGCCGCGGAATTCTTGAAAAGTCATTTGCTGCAGAGACGTAGTTGGTGGGTAAGGGGAGGGGCAAATGTCTCCGGGGCGCCAGACTAGCAAGGAAGTCAAAATGGGGTTTGGCGGTGCTTTATTGATAAAAGTAATGGGTTTCAGAATTGAAGCATATTTGGGGGGGGGGGGGGGGGGAGGCGTAAAATGAATTTTGTCCCCGGCGCTAAACACTCTAGCTACGCCTCATTTATGATGTTCTGTGTTTGGGTCAAAAGTTTTACTTTATTTTTAATAAACGTGTAGCATCACTGATTCCATCAAGGTGTTGTCACTGTGTATGGGAAATAACAAAATTAAAGTTTAGCTGGCGACTTTAGAGTGTTGTTTCCCTTAATGAAATTGAATATTTCTGTAGCGGTTCGACAACTAATTCGATTAAAAAATTCCGTCCCAAGAGACGAGAAAATTTCTTTGTTGCGTGGGCTCAGACCAACTTGTAAGCAAGAGATGGGAAAGAAAATAGATCTCTAGAGTCCATGTCTTATTTCACTGATGTTTTGTAACAAAATAGTTATGTGGTAGTAAAAGTCAAGCTGAATATGGTTAGACCCAAATGAATAATTTATTTTGGTTTTCAGAGACAGTTTGGAATCTAAAGCTTGGCAGTAGAAAACATGTTTAAAGGCCCTTTTTGTCACTTTTTGGTTTGTCCTCCCCATCTTGCATTGAAAGATAATAAGTAAGAAATTATTCGCATCATATCTTTAAGCCCCTAAAATACCCGAGGCCCACTGCAGGCGAAGGTGTTAATGGGCATGCAAAATGTTTCTAAGGTTAAGTTACACCTACCTTTTTTAACTAGCATCTCTTCCGTTGCTCTCCAAGTATAGAATGTTTCAAAACTAAACTAACGTATTTTCTAAAATGCACTCTTTTATTTTGAATTTATCAAACATTTTCTGTGGACTATAAAGCTTTGAAGCGTACCATCAAGGGTGACACAATTAGAGTGAATTTAGTTCATGTCACGCTGGTGGGGTGTTAAAGATGTGCTTGATCATTATAATGGCCAATTTTGGCGCTTCCCACACGAAAGTTTGAATTGCCACCATAAAATTGTCTAAAAGAAACAAAGAATTCAAGTATGTGCCAAAATGCACCCTTGCCGTTTAAATTTGCGTGACTGTGTTCAGCACCCTCAATTTCTGCAAACGCCTTCCCTCACACTGATCATTGTTGCTGTATGGGGTTTTAAATTAGCTAGTGCCCAATGATTACCCTGGGGCACGTCACAAGCTGAGTGAAATCAGTTTATGTATGGCGCTGGAACCCTAATGCCTCCCAAGAGCCTTAAAAATATATTTTTCCCGTTCAACATGTCTAATTGAAAAATTGAATTCAGCTATACTTCAAAATGCACCTCTCGATTTTGAAATAATAAAACCGCTCACGATTCTTCTTACTTAATTATGTATGCGTTTTAATCCGTCTGGGTATTGGGCGTCTTAAAAACATTTTGCTTTCATGTCGGCCCTGTGCTTTTCTTTCCAGTTGCCTCCAGCTGGTGTATCCCATACTTTGTGTGTCTGCCTCCAGCTGGTGTATCCCATACTTTGTGTGTCTGCCTCCAGCTGGTGTATCCCATACTTTGTGTGTCTGCCTCCAGCTGGTGTATCCCATACTTTGTGTGTCTGCCTCCAGCTGGTGTATCCCATACTTTGTGTGTCTGCCTCCAGCTGGTGTATCCCATACTTTGTGTGTCTGCCTCCAGCTGGTGTATCCCATACTTTGTGTGTCTGCCTCCAGCTGGTGTATCCCATACTTTGTGTGTCTGCCTCCAGCTGGTGTATCCCATACTTTGTGTGTCTGCCTCCAGCTGGTGTATCCCATACTTTGTGTGTCTGCCTCCAGCTGGTGTATCCCATACTTTGTGTGTCTGCCTCCAGCTGGTGTATCCCATACTTTGTGTGTCTGCCTCCAGCTGGTGTATCCCATACTTTGTGTGTCTGCCTCCAGCTGGTGTATCCCATACTTTGTGTGTCTGCCTTCAGCTGGTGTATCCCATACTTTGTGTGTCTGCCTCCAGCTGGTGTATCCCATACTTTGTGTGCCTGCCTCCAGCTGGTGTATCCCATACTTTGTGTGCCTGCCTCCAGCTGGTGTATCCCATACTTTGTGTGTCTGCCTCCAGCTGGTGTATCCCATACTTTGTGTGTCTGCCTCCAGCTGGTGTATCCCATACTTTGTGTGTCTGCCTCCAGCTGGTGTATGCCATACTTTGTGTGTCTGCCTCCAGCTGGTGTATCCCATACTTTGTGTGTCTGCCTCCAGCTGGTGTATGCCATACTTTGTGTGTCTGCCTCCAGCTGGCGTTTCCATTTATTGTTAAGGCTTCATGTCTTTCTTTTTCTCTGTGGATTTCATCTTAGGGATTCTCTAGTTATGTTATCTGGGGACTTGCGATGAGTGTGCCCTATCCATCTAAATCTTTTCCTTATAATGTCCACACAATGGGCTCCTGGTATGTCCTTTCTAGAAAGTCTTTGTTGGTGATGGAGTTTGGCAATTTGATATCCTGGTTCTTTCTAAGGCAAGTGTTTATAAAGGTCAGTACTTTCTGCTTAATGCTCGCTGTTGCTCTCCAAATTTTGGCTCCATAGAGTAGAACTGTTTTGACATTTGTGTTTAAAATTCTGACTTTGGTTTGAAGAGTCAGCTCCTTTGATTCCCCATATTTTCTTTAAAAGCACAAACGCTGACCCAGCCTTTCCAGTTACAGCACTGACATCGGATCGACTATTTAAGTCAATGGTCCTGCCTAAGTATGTAAAGGCTGCCGCTTATTCCAGTACATTTCCTAAGAGAGAGATGTGCTCTTTGTTGGCTGAGTTTACCTTTAAAACATTTGTCTTGCTTCTATTTATGATTTTTTATTTCTACCTTACATCTTGATGAAAATGATCTCTAAATTTTGATGACAATATAATCACAGGAACGAGGTGTAGCTTCTAGTGCAATAATGGGGGCCGATATTTTTGACACTCTCCCTTACACGATACAAACTGTGTATTTGTCCGAAAATGACGCACCTCCATATAAAGAAAAAGTGAGACCTAGATGAACAACCTCATCCTCCCCTTTCTACGCCACTGGAAGCGACATAGCTAGAGTTTTTGGTGTCGGGGACATGATTTATTTTACGTCTCCCACCCTACCATAACTCTTAAACAAATTATTTATTTTCAACCAATCAATACCATGAAAGCCCATGTTGGTGCCCATTGAAGTCTGGCACCCGGGGACGTATGTCAATCTGCCATTCCTTAGCTACGCCTTTGGCCACTGCCCACTGGCAAACGGCACCCCCCCTTCCCCCGAAAATCTGTAATGCCCTCGGGGGGGGGGAATGTCTGTAAGAGAAACTGCTTATGACGCCTACACCGAGCACAGACCTTACGGCAGATCATCACCTTTCCTTCTTTGTGAAGCATACAAAGAAAAAGTGGACAGAAGAAGAAGAAACCAATAGAATGTATTTGTTATGTTAATGTCGTGTTACTGTCATGTTACAACTATCTGCACAGCAGATTAACCCAGGCGTCTCATTCCCATGCTTTAGTTGCGTGTGCTAGCATCAAGCGTCATACAACTTTCTTTCGATTCTGCAGCTCGTGTAATTTTGTTCGACTATCCATTTTCTGTAGTTTTTTCGCACAGGTGCTCCAAAAATTATCCTACCTTTTACTTGTTTTTCAAACGTGTCCAAAAATGTCCTTGCTTAGCTTCCTGACCAAGCCCAGACCAAGTGATTAACATTAAGATCCAAAACAAATAGAAATTGTCTCAATACAGTTTACTGGTGCGTAATAGCAGTCTTAAGGTCTAGATATGCTCTTAAAAAATTCAGGGTTTTCCATGTACATTTTCCTTCATTTTCCTTAGTTTAAAAGTCTTAAGTTTTGTATCACTCCAGCCTAAAGTCCTGTTTAAACAAATCCCATATCTGTCCATGCGTGTCATTTATTTGTTCATGAAATAAATAAAATATTCAGAAGTTTTTTTGTTTTAAGGCGACCAGCACAGCCATATCTCTTTAATAAAAATAATATACAGCTCCAAGTTCTCCACGAATCCGTGTTTCTTTAGACTATATCCTCTGGATGTGGGTGCATTTCAGATTTTTGGGTGGGCAGTACTAGTGGCTAGAGGCGTAGCTAATGGGGGACATAGAGGAAAAATGTCTCAGGGTGCCAGATAAGCAAATATGGACTTTGATGGTATTTAATGATGGGGAAAATGAGTTAAGGGGGGAGGGCGCGTTAAAATGAATATTGTTACCCTGGCGCAAAACACTCTAGCCATACCTCTGTCAGTGGTGCAGAAAGGGGGTGGATCAGGTGGTCCACCCAAATGTCACTTTTTCTTTACAGGGAGGGGCGTCATTTTCGGACAATTGCAAAACTTGTATCTTGTAGGGAAGAGCACCAAAAATCCTGTCCCACCCATCGCGACAATAATACTAGCTACCCCACTAGGTAGTGTATCTATAGGCACTAATACTAGCTACCCCACTAGGCAGTGTATCTATCGGCTAATACTAGCTACCCCACTAGGAAGTGTATGTATCGGCTAATTCTAGCTACCCCACTAGGTAGTGTATCTATCGGCTAATACTAGCTACCCCACTAGGTAGTGTATCTATAGGCACTAATACTAGCTACCCCACTAGGTAGTGTATCTATCGGCTAATACTAGCTACCCCACTAGGCAGTGTATCTATCGGCACTAATACTAGCTACCCCACTAGGTAGTGTATCTATCGGTTAATACTAGCTACCCCACTAGGCAGTGTATCTATCGGCACTAATACTAGCTACCCCACTAGGCAGTGTATCTATCGGCACTAATACTAGCTACCCCACTAGGTAGTGTATCTATCGGCACTAATACTAGCTACCCCACTAGGTAGTGTATCTATCGGCACTAATACTAGCTACCCCACTAGGTAGTGTATCTATCGGCACTAATACTAGCTACCCCACTAGGTAGTGTATCTATCGGCACTAATACTAGATACCCCACTAGGTAGTGTATCTATCGGCACTAATACTAGCTACCCCACTAGGTAGTGTATCTATCGGCACTAATACTAGCTACCCCACTAGGTAGTGTATTTATCGGCACTAATACTAGATACCCCACTAGGTAGTGTATTTATCGGCACTAATACTAGCTACCCCACTAGGTAGTGTATTTATCGGCACTAATACTAGATACCCCACTAGGTAGTGTATCTATCAGCACCAAAATTGGCGATCGTTTTTATCGGAAAGCCGGCGAAAAATTGAAGGCAAAGAATACTTTGGATCCTCCGATCAGAAAATTGCTGATTATTTCAAAATCAAGAGGTGCATTTTGGATTATACCTGAATTCAATCTTTGTATTAGACTGTTTGATGGGGAAGGAATTTTGTAAGCGACAAGGACGCATTATAGCCCCCAGTGCCATATATAAATGTAATTCATTACGGTTGTGGAATACTCTAGACTTTAGACTAATCATTTGGTATAAGCTTAATTTCAATCTCGTACTTTCACATTGATCAGCGTGAGAGAAGAGGCTAGCAGAAATGGAAAATTCCAAATGCAGAGGCTTTTTTTGCAAAAACTAAAATTCGGAGTTTCTTTCAGGCAAATGGATAGGTTCTTTCAGACATTGGGGTGGTAAGCTCCAGACTGGTCCATAATAACGATCAGGGATATCTGCAACTCATTTCAGTTGTATCGCTAGTGGGGGTATGTTTTTCTCATAGCTTATTTTCGCCCCTTAAATCTTTATAGTACCAAGAAAACTTTTGATCAATTAAAAATTTTAGCAAACACTTGAATTTAGCTTTGCAACATTTTACACTTGATTGGAGAGCAACGGTAGAGATACTAGTTAAAATATAGGTGACACCTTACCTCAGAGCCATCACGTGGACCACAGGTGGCCTCGGATATTTTAGGGGATTAAAATTGTGATGTGGACACTTTTTCTATAATCAACTTTGAATGCAGTGGGCCTCGAAAAGTCTAGTGATGGCGCTTGCATGACCTGGTTGTGTTATACAAACACATTTCTATATTACTTCATAGTAATGTGGATTTCATTTTTTATCTAAAGTATTTTAGACGTTAACTTCTTGATTCATAAAATAATTTCAAAAAGAATAAACATTCCAGTCCAAAATAGATACCAACATAAAAAGCACTAACATCATTTTACATGTTGTAAGCATATTTTAAAGAAATCAATTTACTTATAATAATTACCTTTTCTAAATATTTTAAAGTTTTACTAGTCTGTGATGAAAAACATTTTTGTTGAAAATTCTTTACATTTGTATGAGATTTCAAAGCTGGTCATATTAATAAATCTTATACGAACGGTATAACTATGTGTTAAGACGCCATGAGATGTATACAAAAGATTATTTATTGTGTGATTTTATATGAGGGAAATCGTATAAAAATAAAGTATAAATTTGCAATATTCAGTTGAATTTATTGTTTATTTGTAATTTTAAACTACTCTAACTTTCTTGAGATAAATTACAAATTGCCTCTTAGATAATAATATATTTCAGCTCATTCCATATAATTTATTTTTTTAATTGATGATTTTTAGTAAGAAGAATTTTTTCTAAAAATTTTTTCCAAAAAATGGCATTGACATGATAATAGAAATACTAGTCTAAAAATACGTTGTTACTTTTTTTTTTTTTTTTCTATTGTGTGCTATTTTTAAAAAAAACTTTAAACTGTTTTCTCTTCATCAAAAACATAATAATAATAATTAAAAATGCTTGCCAATAGTTGTGGCAGAATGTTTCACATTCTGATATTAAATAAAGAAAAGCAGTAATAAATAGAGCCAAAGTATTTTTTAAACAAAAGTAGCACATTTAAATATAAGACACACGCTTTTGATTTTATAATAATTGATACCAATATATGCAAACAATGGTCACTAGCAAAAACACAAGCACCCCGGGTGAATGGGACCCCTTAACCTTGGATGACAACGCATCTAAGAGAAGAAAACTCTGAATCAAAACCCGGAGATGGCGTCCCGTAGGAGGATACACTAATACAATGAAAACTCCGACAACTCCTGCGACGCAACTGGTGCCATCATCAATATACGGTGTTCTCTTGGGTTATCCGGGTACGTGGAGAGAGGCAACATGCTGTCTAAGGAACCAGCTTATTGTCTTAATGAAAAGAATCCCAGGCTTTGTGATTTCGTTCTGCGAAGTCACACCATCGTCACATTGTGGAGAAAAAAAACACCTGTTATAGGCACCGGTTACTTTTTTCATGTTATAACAATGACAATTGTTTTAATAAAATATATTTTCGTTTTTTTTGTACACATTTTTCTCTAGGTTTGGGGCACTTGACTTGCTTCGGGAGATACTGGGCAGTGCCCAACATTGATGACATTCAAACTCTTACCTTGACATCTCGAAAAGATGTTTCCTTTATCGGTTTTGTCTAAAAGAAAGTTATATCAACCTAAGCAAGTAATAGATGAACTCTGAGAATATTTACACAAAAGTTACGGTCACCACGAAACCATTGTCTGCCTGTAGTGTTACACACCGCTTTGTCTATACTGGTAAACACCAGTATGTTTGTCTGGGCTGGTAGATACCACTTTGTCTTCCTGAAGTTTTAGACACGACTTTGTCCGTCTGGACTTATAGACAGCACTATGCAGTGGCGTAGCGAGCTTAACTCGCGCCCGGGGCACAATACCTTTTTAGCCCCCCCCAATACCTTTTTAGCGCCCCCCCAATACCTTTTTAGCGCCCCCCCCTATTCGAAAACCATACAATATTATAGTAAAATATACCATTTGGCGTCCCTTTGTGAGTTTTGGGGAATTTTTTCTCGAAAATTCTTAAATCAGTGAACTGGCAATGATTGATTAATTACCAGTAGTATGTTTCGGCGGCAGCTTTTAAAATTTATTATTTTAAATAATCAACTTGAAATACTTAAAGAAAAATATCCATTATTTAGTAGTATTGTTTCTACACGTAAATATTAGAATTGTGTTAAAGTAGCCCGAAGTTTTGTTCTAGATTTACTGCATCAGCACAAACGTGCCACTTAACAGAAATAGCATTTGAACCGAAAGAAAAACCCATATTGCGTTTTCGGTAACGGCTACATTCGCCTTCAGTTTATGATAGGAAGAAAAAAAGTGTCAGTGGGAGGAGAGGGGTGTATTACGGGTAGAACGAAGAGGTGGGGAAGAGAAACACGAACGCACTGCAACAGATAAATAGGTCACATTTATTTCCCCTGTGTATAAAGATCTTTATAAGTGTGTTGCGAGGCTGTTAAGCAGAGATTGCATATACAGCGGGGCAGTGTGTTTATTTCTAAAATAATGTGTCGGAGAGTATACTTTTAAAAAAAAGGTATGTCGTGTGTTCATTCAGTTAAGCGAAACGTAAAGATGCAGGAATGTCATCGTAATAAGTTACAATATTATTGTGGATATCTCTGCTTTGGGTAACCTGTGAAATGTTTCGACTGCTCTACGCTTACTCTTACCTGTAGACAGTGCCTTCCTGCCGACATAAAGTCAAAAATTCATTCTCAGTTCAGACACAGTAAGTTATACTCTGTACTTTACATAAAACACGCTAAAAGGAAAATAAACGTTTTTTTTTTTTCCTTCTTGTTCTAATAATGAATCGTTATCTCATTTTCAGAGAGCACACGTACAATTTCTCTCACACACTTATTAAGAGATACGTATTATGAGACACGTATTATGAGTTACTTTTTATGAGACACGTATTATGAGACACTTATTAGAAGACACGCATTATGAGACACGTATTATGAGTTACTTTTTATGAGACACGTATTACGAGACACTAATTATGAGACACTTATTATAAGACATGTATTATGAGAAACTTAATATGAGAGACTTATTACGAGACACGTATTATGAGACACTAATTATGAGACACTTATTATAAGACATGTATTATGAGAAACTTAATATGAGAGACTTATTACGAGACACGTATTATGAGACACGTATTATGAGACACTTATTAATAGACTTTTTTAAGGGAGAGATTTGTGGTTTGTAGTTTACTAAATTTAGTCTTTAGGTAAAAATTCCCGCAACAATTTACAAACTACAACACAAATTAATTTAACACACATCCAGTAAACACTTTGAGCAATTATAGGGACTAGGGCTTCTCATGTCCCGGGTTTTTGCTTATCCCAGGAAAATGGGATTAAAGAAACTCTAATCCCGGTATTTAGTAGAGGAAATCTTGGGGGAAAAGTTATACAATTGCAACTAGATTATAAACTGAAATAAACAATAAAAGAGTGTTGTTCTTTTAATAATTGCTAAGTTGTGATTGTCTATTAATGAATTGGAAAAGTTATTAAGGGTATATATACCTACAAGCTAATGTTTTTAACAACTTAGCAACTTAATAATTAGAAATATGTATTACTTATGTGCATGACTTACTATGCTGTTTTTGGAAGTAAAGAGTACACTAAAAAATTATAAGGCATGTTTCCAAATATACAGCTTCGTATAGTAAGTTACTAGAGCACATTTTCCCAGGCAATGGATGTCTCTCTTTCAATTGGGGAATGGAATTTGAGGGGTCGCTGTTTTAAACTAGTTACTACGAGAAATATTGATTATTTAAGGTAGTTTTATTATTTTAAAGTGTGTCTTAAGTTTGAGTTACGATTTCAATCATGGCATTAAACATGTCCTAAATAGCTCGTCGATTTTAATACTGGAGACGCTAGATTTAATATGTTTCCTTTTCCAGCGGCTCTCAAACTTTAAGGGAATTCTCAGCACTGGAGCAAGCCACGTACACAATTCATTGATCGTTCTTTTCTTATCTCTTTAAGTTTTTCAAGTTTCGGTGACATCCCCAAAAAGTGGCGTGGGTTGGATGGCTAGTGGGTCGGTGAGGGTCCGCGGACCTCGATTTTAAGTCCCGCTGGACAGCAACTTGGAAATTACATTAGGGCCAGCACGCATACATGAAAGCAAGATTGCTTCAGTTAGACCTGAGTGAGACCTTAGTCAGCCAAAGAATTAAATATTTAACTGTTATCGTCACTATAGTGGAGATTCTAATCGAAATTTCATTTTTAACTTTAATTTTGAAATTATCTTTTTAAAATATATATATTTTTTTAATTTAAAGTATTTTTTAAAACTTCTCCTATATTATTAAACATAGTAAAGAAAACAATCGCGTATTGAACGATTCTTATCTATGGGAAGCTATAGGTTAGTTGAACTCATGTTTTGAACAAGGTATCTTAAATAACAGAGTGGTGACTAAGCACACACGGTTTTTGTTGTGTTTATGCTTCTGTTTATTTTATTGCTGGGTGCGTGTGGGTGTGATGTATGTGGATGTTGTGTGTGTGGATGTGGTGTGTGTGGATGTGGTGTGTAAGGGTGTGGTCTGTGTGGGTGTGGTTATGTCTAGTCCAAGGGGTTGAATCATCTTTGGTGTCCGAGATTGAGTTTTTCTTTCAGCCGCCACCAATAATTCTTCTAATCGCGTGACCATTCCTGAAGTCTGCCCCGACATTATTTCTCTACACACTCCTCGCACGTGTCTGCTTACCTGTCCATTGAGCGTGTCTGCCTACATGTTCATTGCACGTGTCTGCTTACATGTCCATTGCACGTGTCTGCCTACCTGTCCTTTAGGTGTGAACTGCCTTAAGGGTCATATTACTTGTGTGTTGTTTTGTAATATAATATTCATTGGTACCTACAACACACGGACCGTCGTTCAATTGTTTCAAGTTGCAGTCGACAGATAGGAGGAGAACGAGACATGAGAGCTCAACATCGTCTTACGAGTTGAGCATATTACCTCTATATCAGCGGCGTATTTTGGCCCGCCCCAAGCGGTAGTTTCGGAGTCTGTTGCCATAATTATAATATAGATGTGTGTGTTAGGGAACAACATTTTGGGAGTTCGCCCCGGGAGGCATTCAATCAAGCTACGCCACTGCTCGCTATAACCCTCTTACGTTGGGACAAGACAGGGCACGTCTCGCTGGAATCATACGCTAAAAATTGTGCAAAATGAAAGTTAAGGACTGGAAGAAATGTCCCGTTGAAAACAAAAGCTCGTTGTTTGAATGAATTGTTATTTTGGACCGAAACGAAAGCTATGTCATCAGTGCTTCCCACTGCAGCGTAACTATGGGAGTGAAGTCTGGGGCGGGACAAGATTGTTACCACCCTTCTTTCACGAAAATTAATTGCAAGCGCGCTTCTTCCTTCCTACGCCACCGGTTTCCTGTACGATCTTTCATCACCAGAAACGATACCATCACTTCTGCTGACTTGTAGCTATACATCTAAATAATACACAATGAATGTGTGCAATACTATACATTAAGTCAGGGTACTTAGACAAAGCAAATTCGCATTTCTTTTTAAACGGGACAAGTATATACGACACGTGTACAAAAATAATTGTTGCGACAAGCTGCGGAGGGGGCCGTCCCACCCTGGGCGAAACTATTTTTTCTTTACATTGATAGTCGGTATTATCGGATCACTGGAGGCGAGGGGGTTGGCAAAAAGCTTGGCCCACCCGGGGTGGCACTAACCCTAGTTACGCTACTGGTGGGCTCATGTTTCACGTGCTAATCTGGATACGTTTCTTAATCTTCTTCTGGTCTTGTATCAAAACGTACATTCAAATCATGCGATTTACCTTTCATATCTTTTGTTACTTGTTTTGTTTTCTCCATTTCCCTACGTCAGTTTTCATGTTGTCAAAGTTGTTCAATCAATGAAACCTTATGAATATGTGTTTACCGACACGGGTCATTGAACACCCATAGTAAAGCCGACATAACAAAATAAACAACCTGCAGGTGAAAGAGAGGAGAGACATGGTACCCAAGGCTTTATGTGGTGTCCCTCTTCCTGCTAGAACACGTCTCCCTATCTGTGGTGCTCATAGACCTAGGAGGTGCGAGATAGACTTTTCAGGGGCTCGAGGAAAAGAAATTATAAGGACAGGAGTCATTGGCTTATGAGTTATGAAATTCTAAGGACAGAGGAGTCATTGGCTTATGAGTTATGAAATTCTAAAGACATTAGCTTATGAGTTATGATGAATAAACAGATTTTTAATTTCTAGATAAACCTTTCTATATGTAATAAGTAACGCGTATATCTTATAAGTTCTATGGTTCAATTTGCGATTCAATAAATAAATTAGAATTTCACTAGATATATCCCGCCAAACATTGGCGATAGCCATGCGTGAATTTCTCATCTACTAAAGTTAATGGACAAAACATGAACTCAAGTAACGCACATTTAAGAATACCAATTTTTGCTACACCCCTTACCCCCATGATACGTCACTGCACACTTTTTATTTCACACCCTTGACCTATATTAAATATTCTGATGTCCCAACCACTTTTAAACCGAATACTTCTTAAACCATACGTAAATTGAGACGATTTCATTTTACGAAAAGAAATATTACGCATCAAATGCAGTTGCGTAATTTTTTTTAAAAGTAAATCATTTAGCGTAGGTATCGGTAATTATATTTTGCGCGCTGTTGAACTCATTTTTGAACCATACTTGCTTTGAAACTTATAGCATTATTAGTTATATACTCTTATACGCTGAATAGGAAGCAGCCGGAAATGGAAGCAGTTCATGAGTCACACCAGAAGCGTAATGAATATAAGAGATTAATTTCATAGTTAAAAATACATTGTTCATTTTGTATGGAATGCGAGATTAGGTAAAACAACTCGTAGGGGTGCAAAAAATGGTCAAAGAATTCGACTGGTGTGCCAAACTGGTCAAAGAAATGCGTAGGGTGGGCCAAATTGGTCAAAGAAATGCGTAGGGTGTGCCAAACTGGTCAAAGAATTGGACGGGTGTGCCAAACTGGTCAAAGAAATACGAAGGGTGTGCCAAACTGGTCAAAGAAATGGACGGGTGTGCCAAACTGGTCAAAGAATTGGACGGGTGTGCCAAACTGGTCAAAGAAATGCGTAGGGTGTGCCAAACTGGTCAAAGAAATGGACGGGTGTGCCAAATTTGTCAAAGAAATGCGTAGGGTGTGCCAAATTTGTCAAAGAATTGGACGGGTGTGCCAAACTGGTCAAAGAAATGCGTAGGGTGTGCCAAACTGGTCAAAGAAATCGTAGGGTGTGCCAAACTGGTCAGAGAAATGCGTAGGGGGTACGGAGTGCTGAGCATAGAAAGGCTTATGAAATACTGTGCTGGAATGGTAATAGCTAATATTTAGGAATCACATTGAAATTGCTATGATTTATAATGTTTAAATTATAGTCACACTAAATGGGTTCTTAACTGATAAATTAGAACAGCATAGACACAGTTTAATTATTAAATTAGAAAAGCATATACACTAAATGGATGAGCTGCATTGAGAAATTAGAATAGCATAGACACAGTTTAAGGGAACGAGTAATCACGGTCGTGGCAAGAAAAATCTGCGCCATCTTTACATAGTATTATATATATATATATATTGGTGGACAGTCAAATCAATTCCGGGAAATGATCTATCGAAAGTCGTGTGTTAGGTTACAAGATCAAACAATACATTGATCTCGAATTTTCAAAACAAAAGTTGTAAATTGCAGAAATTTTAATCAGAAGTTTCTTGTATTGCTAAAGAAATTGAAATAACAATGTATTATTATTTTAAAAGACTCATTGTTATATATAGTGTGATTTGTTAATAAATTAAAAAAAATAATATGTTGAATCGGACTTCTACTGATATATATAGTGTGAGTGAGATGTGGCTTATCAAGTGTGTAACGGTCATATTTACATTGATGTCTGGACTGCAGGTTGTCTGACGATTTGAGTTAACTATGGTACAATCAGGAGATTTGCCATATGTTGCAGTATGTATTTTTTGTGCTGTCTTTCCTGAGGTCATCCAATCAAGAGTGACAGCATTGTTAAAGGCGCAATCCTGATTAAAAAAAACCATGAGTCACATGGACTTATTGACAATGTCCTTATGCCAATTCTTTGTGAATGAAATGTTATATCAGCGAATGCCGAAAAGGCAACAAACTACCCAATGGTGTTTTTAAAAGCTTAACACCTGGTATACCTGCTCATAGACTTGAAAGTTGTTGCAGTAGTAATGTTGCTACAACACCTTGAGTAAACAAAAGTCCTGTGCAATGACACCAGAATAATCATCAATAAAATGATATCAAAAGTAAAAAGACCGTGACAACCTGAACGTATCTTTTAATGGTACTAGGGTATTTGTTCCAAGAGTTATTCTTGCACACAGTGGACCTGCTCTCCCCTTTAAATGAGACGAAAACGGTTTCCTTTGAGGTTGCTATGACGATCATAAAATACAAGGATAATAGTTTTCTTTAGATGTGTGCTCCACCCTGAACCCCCATTTGAGATCTGTGCTCCAAAGAGTAGATCATTGGGTCACATTAACTTCTACTCAGAATGGAAGCAATGTTGCTTCTGGTAGTGGGAGCGTTCTTTCTGCCGGGATGCGCATTATTTACTCGTTCGCTCAAAATTTGAAGTGTGTCATCCTATATTCAATTGGCGTTAAAGCTTACCGATTTGCCTTCAGAATTTCGTACTGTCAAATTGGAGCTTCTCATACCTGAAAACTACATAGAAAGAGCTACACATATAATCTCTACATCAAATACGTGCACTAAAAATAGCTATAGCTATGACTGACACACTACCTAGCGCCTTATATTATAAATATACACATATTTTGAATGAAAAATTATTCCGTCCTGTGCAATACACTATATTGCTCTTACCTCATTAATACATATTTGGTTTATATTTCAATAATTTGATATCTTTCGACTTGAATTGTAAAGGTCTAGTACCTTATTTCTGTATATAATATAGTACTTCATAGTTTCCGTCAATAGTAAATTAATTCATTGTCTGTCATCCTAGTTGTAACATTCTTCATTCCATATCCCTTCCACTGTATTTGCTTAGTGCCTTATTTCTGTCTATAATACAGGAGTTTCTTATTTCAGTCTATAGTAAACTAATTCATTGTCTTTCATTCTGGTAGTAATGTTCTTCATGGCATATCCCATCAGCAGCATCCTAGTGGTAATGTTCTTCAAGGCATATCCCATAAATTGTACACAGATCCTCAGTAAACTAGTTCAAATAAATCATTCGCTTTCTCTGAAAACTTTGTGGATTATGGCTTGCTGGGTTCGTCTAACAATGTGCTCACCACAGGGTTACTCTTTTTAAAATAAGCCTCAATTAATGTGACGGTCCTAACAAGGCGATGCTTCATTTTTAAGTCAGCCTTCAGGTGTAAAAATATCACCTCCTACCGCCTCTATGAGTTGTTCCTGTTCCAGCTGTACGGGCAGGGGGTAACTGGTTTATTTTACACCAGAAGTGCACTTGAGATTCGGGTTTTTATTTAATTTAAATTTTAAGTTTTAACACGTGTTCTGATTGAACCGCCACTGCAAGGATCCTAAAACGGTACGTCGCTGCCTCGCTGGTGCCTAGAGGGTTGACGAACTTTAAAAAATGTGGCCCAAAAATGAAGAAAATTACTACAGAGTGACCGTATACGATAATGAAATCTAGAGTCTTTTTTAAATAATAATAAATTGTTTATATCAATTTCTTTATCAATACAAAAAAATTCTGATTTAAATTGTTGCATTTTACAAATTATGTTTTGAAAAATGTTTGATCTTGTAACCTAACACGTGACTTTCCATAGATTATCTCCCGGAACTGATTTGGCTGTCGACCAATTTCTCGACACTCTCTTTAGTCATTCAAATTTCTACTAGAAAATAAAGGTACATAAGAAGTATTCAACTTTCAACACTTCTTGACAGCTGTGTAATCCTACAGAAATATGGCATAGTTATAAATTCCCACAATTGTGGCACAAACAACATCCATATCATAAGTAACATTAGCAATAATTAAAGGCTGCACCTATTGGATACCCGGGTACCAGAATTGAGAGGATGGGATTAAAAAACGATAAGTTTGTAAGAAATGAAAGATAATTGAATATACTATACGTTTGTAACCTCAATTCTTCAGTTTTACTAAAATAAACTACCACAAATAACATCCGAATAGCATTTAGTCTAATGGTACCCGGGTTCTGGTCAAATTATTCAGAACCCAAACGAACAACTCCGGCGTTGGGTTGAGCATTATCTTGAGCTATACGCAACAGTGAATGTAGTCACTGAGACCGCTCTGAATAACATTCCAGCCTTGACAATAATGGAAGAACTAGATGAAGAGCCAACAATGCAGGAGATCGGAAAAGCAATAGACTACCTTGCTGTTGGGAAGGCACCAGGGATTGACGGCATTCCCCCGGAAGTCCTCAAAAATGGAAAAACAATCCTAATTCAGCCCTTACATGAGCTCCTATGTGTGTGTTGGGAAAAAGGTCACATTCCCCAGGACATGAGACACGCTAACATTGTAACATTGTACAAAAATAAAGGGGACCGAAGTGATTGTAATAACTACCGAGGAATTTATCTCCTTGGTTTAGTTGGAAAGACCTTTGCCCGTGTTGCCTTAAAACGATTGCAGAGTCTGGCTAACCGCATCTATCCAGAGTCCCAGTGTGGCTTCCGGAGTGGGCGCTCAACTATAGACATGATATTCTCGTTACGCCAAATGCAGGAGAAGTGTCGTGAACAGCATATGCCTCTTTATATCGCTTTTATAGATCTGACAAAGGCATTTGACTTGGTAAGTCGGAATGGCCTGTTCAGTATCTTACAAAGAATAGGTTGTCCCCCACGACTGCTCACAATCATACAATCATTTCACAAAAACATGCGCAGCACAGTCACATTTAATGGCGCTGTCTCTGAGGCATTCCCAGTCAGCAGCGGAGTAAAACAGGGTTGTGTACTGGCACCAAATCTCTTCTCCATTTTCTTCTCGATGCTCCTTCAATTTGCTTTCAAGGACTGTGAAGATGGAGTGTACATGCATACCAGATCTGATGGTAGGCTGTTCAATATCGCTCGCTTTCGTGCAAAGACCAAAGTAAAAAGGGTACTAATTCATGAACTACTGTTCGCTGACGATGCCGCCTTAACATCCCACACGGAAGAAGGTCTTCAGCGGCTAGTTAACCGTCTATCACACGCTTGTAAAGAGTTTGGATTGTTAATTAGTCTACAGAAAACTCATATCATGATGCAAGAAGCGCCTTCCCCTCCAATTATAACTATTGAGGGCCATAATCTGTCGGTTGTTGAGCATTTCACATACCTTGGATCCAATATATCTAGTTCTCTCTCCATTGATGAAGAGATAAACATCAGGATCGCAAAAGCAGCAGCAACTACGGCTAAACTGAATAAGCGGGTGTGGAATAATCTCAATCTAACTGACAAAACAAAGCTAAGTGTCTATCAGGCATGCGTGCTTAGTACGCTCCTATATGGCAGTGAAGTGTGGACCACATATACCAGTCACGAGCGGAAACTCAACAGCTTCCATCAACGATGTCTGCGTCGCATTCTACGCATCCGATGGCAGGACAAGGTGACTAACACAGAGGTCTTGGAACGTTCCAAAATGTGTAGCATATTCTCCGCTCTTAGCAAGAAGCGCCTTCGCTGGTTAGGCCATGTAAGGAGAATGGAGGAAGGCCGTATTCCAAAGATGCTGTTGTATGGAGAGTTGGCAGAAGGGACAAGACTTATTGGACGGCCTCGCCTGAGATATATGGACGTTTGCAAAAAGAGCATGAAGGAAGTGAACATTGAAGTCAATAAATGGGAGATCATTGCCGAACAACGTTCCAGCTGGCGAACGGCAGTGTACGAAGGAGTGAAAAAGGCAGAAGATGTGCGGAACGAAGCCCTTGCAAGAAAAAGAACAGCAAGGAAGGCCAATAGTATCCAGGAATCATCATTCTTCTGCGTGAAATGCAGACGAGATTGTCATTCCAGGATTGGCCTAGTGAGTCACTCGTCGAAGTGTAGGACTCAAATATAGCTACTCCATCGTCTCGTGAAGACGGAAGGATGCCATACAACCCGGGTACGAATTGTGGCGCTGCGTGTCCGGGTACATTTTGACTAATGCTATTCGGATTCAATTTGTTGTAGTTTATTTTAGTTAAAGTGAAGAATTAAGTTTACAAACGTATAGTCCATTCAATTATCTTTCATTTGATACCTCATTTGGTCTTACAAAACCAACAATAATTTTTTTAATCGTTTTTTTAATCCCAACCTCTCACTTCCAGTACCCGGGTACCAATAGCCACTTCGATAATTAAATTCATCACCAGACAAAGCTCTGAATTCTCAGCACTAATCAGGTGCCAGTCCGTAACAGAGTTCTGGGATTCTTGACCCAGTCATTGCTGGGAAATTTTATGGTGATGCTCTTAACATTACAACTTTCTAGCATTATTTCCATAATTTTTGTCTTCTTTCCCCCCCCCCCCTCCTTTTTTACAACAAAGATCTTCAGACTTCAACAGTCTTCAAGATCTTCAGGATATGACGCCTTGAAAGATTGTATACGTTCTGGCCAAAATCCTAAAACTTATAAGCAGTGAGCTGTCTTGCGACTTGAAAACTGACCAAGACATTAAAGCTCTGACGCTATTAAAGATCGAACGACTTTAAAACTAAAAAGATCATAAGAATTTGACAAGTATTTACTACCTTCGGTGAACGCTTTCCATATTTACGACCCCAAAATGAGAACAAATAACAGCCGCATCGAACCCCTAATGCTTGTTGCACATACCTGTTCCAATACCTGATCAATTCGGAAAGCAGAAGATTATATATATATATTGAAATCTTTGGAAAAGAACAATCTATCACAGACGAGTTTAAACGTACTAAAAATTAGAAAATCTCTTAAACGTTTTACGCTTCCGGTATGACTCGTGGACTACTTCCATTTCTGGCGACCGTTTCCTAAACATCGTGGCTGCTTCCTACTCAGCATATTTGGTTTTGAGAGTATATTACAAATAATTCTATATGTTTCAAAGAAAGTATGGTTCAATAATGTTTGCAATAGCGCGCAAAATATAATACCTCATAACTACGCTAAATGATTTTTGTATATATAATGCAACTGTGTTTGGTGCGTAAAATTTGCTTTCTAGAAAAAGAAAACTTGTCAATATAAGTAAGGTGTAAAAAAAAATCGGTTTAAAAGTGGTTGGGATATCAGAATATTTAATATAGTTCATTAGCGTGAAATAAAAAATGTGCAGCGAAGTATCATAGGGGGGGGGGGGGAGCAAAAATTGGGATTCTTAAATGTGCGTTACTTAAGTTCATGTCTTTTCAGATGGGAAACTGGGAAATTCACGTATTGCTGTCGCCAAAGTTTAACTGTTAATCTTACTTTCCTTCTTGTGAATTTTTTTCTGTGAATTTTCTTCCTATAACTTTTCTCTCTTTGGTGACTTTTCTTCCTGTGACTTTTTCCTGCAATTTTTTCCGCTAACCGAAAATGCAGCACAGCCACCTCATTGTTCTAATGTATTCGGAGACACAACGAATGACCTTTTCGTGACTTGACAGCTGCCTACTAGTAATTTAATATTTAATTTTCTTTTAATGTATTACGCGAAAAAAGACTAGATTTTACAGAACGTGACTAATAGTGACAATTTGTGTGCAATCTTTAACAAATTTTAAATACCTTGGACATCCCGAATAGTCTTTTGTTTATTAAAGAAAAAGGGCGAGATCACTAGAACATTTTAAATGTATCAAAACAAATTTTCTGTTTTAAAATGTATTTAGAAATTTAGACATGACGCGAATCACAAGCACACATAACACAGGGATTATCAAGATAAGGCTGGATGAGTTACTGTTAGAGCGAGAGTGAGAGAGAGAGGGACAGATGTTAACATCTATTTCAAAATAACCAATTTATAGACATTAAATATATTTAGTGAATGCTTTTTAATTATTATATTGATTGTAATAGATTAGTTCAATAACGATTTGTTTCTATGTATGAATGTCAATGTCACGATCTGTTTGTACCAAATTCAACTAAACAAGATATTATTGATTCAGAAAACCACAGCTTGCACACAATCGATTTATTTCTAGTGAAGCTACGTGAGGAGCAAATTAAATGTGGTAAATTCGGGACTTGTTGTTATAACAATAAAATCTGTTATATATTTTGATATTATCTGTGTTTTTAAATGGGGAACACAGAGAGGAGGTACATAGCAGAGGAAGCACCTCACGTGTGTTCAAATATTGAAAATATAGAGAAAGTAACTCAGGTGTTCTCTTCACATAGGAAAAATATAAAGTCAGCAATTCACCTGTGTTCACCTTAACACAACAGAGAAAGATTTGACCTGTATCACAGGGATACATTGTTAGGAATCGCCTCAGTTTTGTGTGGCTTAATATGGGAAACTTAATAACTAATTCATCTTCGACCGATTATATAATACGCATAAGCGTAGGAGGTGAGTGCGGAGGGGCCGGTCCGCCCAGTACTGCATTTTTTCTTTATAACATATGGAGGGGCAGTATGTTCTGCCAAATAGAGTTTGTTTATTTTTTACGAGGAAGGGGCGTAAAAATATTGGATGACACTATCCCTAGCTACGAAACTGACAACACGATATAGAAGTTAAAGAATCTCTACCAAATCTTTACCTTTTTAATCACTTAAACTTTTTTGGGGATGGAGAATTGACTTGTGATGCACGAGTTTTCCTTTAATGAATCCGCCACTATCTCACTTGGTACATGTTCCTTGTCTTAGCAGGCTTGTGCCATGGGTAACAAGTGCTGCAGCCGCAGGAAACGGGACCAGCCGGAGGCCATAAACCCGGCGCTGCACGCCATCCGGGAGGCCCAGAAGAAATACTTCGACAGTCACATTGAAAGTGACCTGGACGAGAGCGATGGGGAAGAGAAGGAGTTATCTCTAGACGTTGGGTTCGGATCACAAGACAGCTTGGACCTGCTCGACACAGACTCGGTGGACGACGTGGGTCAGGGAGAGGAAACCCAGGCAACAGAAATGGATATCCCGAAGGAAGCGGCCGGCATGAACAACAATGTCGTCAGTAGAGAGGACGGCTGCGTGAAAATGGTGCAGGAGAAAGTGGAAGCAGAGGTGGAAGTGAAAAACGAGTTTGAAGATGTTAAACCTGTGAGCGGAAGGAGGAGGAAGAGTGAAGTGGTGAAGAGGAGGACGAAGGCCAAGTACATCAGACTGAGCAAGAGGGCAGACTTCTTTTCTATATTTAATTCAGAGGATAAGAAAGCTCGAAGTGTGGATCCAAAAATGTATGCATACCCCTTTGAAAATTTAGTGTTCGAGGGCGGTGGTAATAAAGGGCTGGCTTATTGCGGCGCTGTAAGGGTATGTACTCTTTTTTTACTCGCTTCTTATTTTATCTTTAAATACAATTTTTTTTTCTGTCCTGTAACTTACTTTATCTGTACAATAGTGTATGTCAAAAGTTAGTGTTTGTTAACATCGTCTTTACAAATATGACAACTGTTAAATTTATTGCTTACTTTTTTTACTTGATAGTGATAGCTTACACTATAACAATTATTATTATTTCATAGAAAGCTTTCAGTGACCATTTGTTAAAAATATGTTGGTTGGGAGTGGGGGAGATGCCGTTTGATTGACCAACACCTTGTTATATCTGGTCCACACTCACACAGCACGAGCCATCCCTTTAAGCATACCTTTTGTTTCAGCTCTTGGAAGATCTTGACATCTGGCCACAGATCCGACGACTTGCTGGCACAAGTGCGGGGGCGATGACAGCATCCCTTCTGGCAATAGGTTACAACTCTCACGACTTAGAGGAATTCTTCAGTCTAAACCTGAACAACATTTTCTTGGGTAGGTGCCACCCGTAGATGATTTCATGTGTCCAATGGTCAGCTCTTAGTATAGGTTGATGACAAGTGCTTTTGGCATATTTTGTCCAAGTGGCTAGAGCCAGTGGAAAATATTGCTGGTAAAAAGTGACGGATTTCTTTTTAGCACAGGGGTGTAACAAATAAATTGCTGATGTGTGTGTTGTAAGAGTCCTTTGTTTTGGCATGTGCCTCATTTCACTTTATTCAGCGCCTGCTGGTAAGTGTCACACTAATTTGGTAATTTGGTAACTAATTTGTCATTAATTGATTTCGAAAAATTCACCAAAAGCAATAGCACTCAAGACTGGCATAATGAACAGCTGATATGTGAACAGCTGATATGTGAACAGCTGATATGTGAACAGCTGATATGTGAACATATCGTCTGCGAAAAAGAGCATGTAATGGAAATGCTGCTATTGCGAGCCAAATGAAAATTGTTAAGCGTCAATTTTTAATCGATTTTTTGTGACGTCTTTCGTTTCGAAAAATGTCCCCACCCCACTTAAAGATCTGTTTATTCCCGGTATAACAGTAGTGACGGAGAAGTAGAACTGAAAGCACAGAAAACCGTGTGGTAATCTAAGTGTGGCGACATAGTTCAATATTTGTTCTGTTATCTCAATCTTTTTTGAGCTCTCAACAATTATTCCCTGGATCGTTAATATGTACTGGTGTTGCTTTAATATATATATATATATATATATATATATATATATATATATATATATATAATTGCAATATCTTTTGAAGATATATTTTTTGAGCTGGTGTACCTCTTAAATCTGGGTTATTTATGATTCGTTTGTCGGGCAGATGAGACTTACGCTCCACTCTTCATAAAATGTGTTACTATTACATTTTAAAAATACTTTAGTGGGGCGGGGAAATATGGGAAATAAAAAACAAGATATACTTTAAATGATTATAAAAATCCTTGTTAACATATTAAAAACTAATCGAATAACACTTAACCAATGTTTGGTTAATGTTATAGCATATGTGTATGTCTAATTTTAGTCAAAACACTTGTCTACCCTTTCTTTTGTTTTGATTTTGACGCCATCGATTAAATGTGCCCAGCCACTCTTTTTACCCAATACATCCCTTAATTAGGAAAAGGTTGTATATGTTCGAACACGTTCTATTTCTTCTAAAGAATGCTTTAAGGTGTGCAAATTCTAGAATTACATTTCTGGATGGTTCAGATTTAATCCATATATTTATATACTCTCTCTGTGTGTGTGTGTGTGTGTGTGTGTGTGCGTGCGTGCGTGCGTGTGTGTGTGTGTGTGTTGGTTGGTTGATATTTGTACTTTTTGAGGATTTTACGTTTCCCTTTGCTATTCTGTAAATTGATGTCGTTTTGTTCGTTCCTGTATATTTGACCTTGTATTTTTATATAAATTTAATAGTCTAATTAAACGAACTATTTTTAGTATGACCAACTTTGCTGACGTTTTTGTTTGCATACTTTTTTTTAGTTCATTGTTAATTTCACTAGCCAAAACTTAAAATATTAAATTTTAAAGAAAAAACATCAGACGGTACATAACAATTATACTTTGTTTTTTTAAGAATAAATTGCAAAACAAATAACTTGATTTTTAAACTATTTTTTAAATGATTTTAAAACTAGAAACATTGTATGATAGTTCTTTCCAGGTGTTAATCCACTATTTTGTAATTTTTATCACCAGAGTTGTGATTTGTCATTCCCTGAAGCTATTTTTATGTTTCCCACTTTCCCACAGATCACAAATGTGGTTACCTGAGTTTGATCCCCAACCTTCTCAAGTCTTATGGCTGGAACCCTGGCAAACGTATCAACCACTGGTTCGGTGAGAAAGTTTACGAAAAAACTGGAAATATGGACACAACATTCAAACAGGTTTAAATTTCTTTTATCATTTGGTTTGTTTTCATTATCAAAATAAAGATTATCTTTTGTTGTCAGCCTTGAAGAAAGGAAATTCGAGCCTGTGCATTTGTTTGAACAATTTGATAAGTTTGTATATTAAGGTTTAACGGAATTAGACGTGATTACCCAACAAACATGAATATATTCTGAATAATTTTAATGAGCTAAGTCCCTTCATAACTACCAGTGTTCAAAAAGTTTGTCACAGACAACTGGTCTTTATGAAACCTTCAGATTGATTTTATTACGTTATTTGGAGAATTGCATGTCCCAGTGGATCATAGGCGTCACTAGGGTTGGTGTCACCCCTTGTTGTAAACTCGTGTGTCACCCATTGTTGTAAATAAAATACCCAGTTCGGTAAATTCATGTTGTCGACCCCAAACCCAATTTTATCCCCCTCCCCCGACCACCTGCACCTTTGTAATTTTTAATCAAATCATACCAAATCGCTCATTGTATTGTTTGTTATCGAACAAACAAAAAAACAGAATAAAATATAAAAAAATAGCACTTAGCTGAGAAGTAGTACCCGAGAGGGCATCAAGCGAATTGTGACAAAAAATAATTAGGTGAGAGATTAAATAGGGGAAAGCAAAAGAAAAAGCAAAAGTTACTCAGCTGCGATTGGTCGTGACGTGGAGGGGCGGGGCTAGACTCAATCTGTGAATAAAGACATGACGTTTATGCCATGTGGTGTCAAGGTTCCATAGGTCGGGATAATTGTTTGTTTTCCAAATTCACCGGCTGGGTGATTGTTATGAAGGATGACGTGTTTTGATACACGCTTAACCCGCATTCCGCGTGCATGACCTCTTACAGTCGAAGCCGTTTTGGGGGTGGCTAGAAAAATGTCACTTTGTTTACATTTAAGCTTATTATCGTCCGTTCCAGTCGAACATGATAGAATGATCTCGAGAATGCGGGAAGCAGTAAGACTGCGTATTCCATTTCCAGAATGATCATCTGGAACAGGGTATAAAAATGATAAGATTGAATGACGAGGGAGATTTTCCTTTCCCTTATCACGAGATGTGCTGAGTGTCATTATTTAATACAAGACAGTGCTTTGTTATGTGCATTTTTTCTTCCATTGTACCACTTGTGTTCATTGTATTTTCACATATAGTACCGGTACCAGTCATACTGTAAGGAAATAATTTTAATCATATTCTTTTACTTTTGTAATTCATTAAATTCACACTCTTCCCGCTACTGATGCCTACCTCAAGCGTAAAGTTCCAGACCCAAAAGACATGACCAACATCTGGAACAGAAGAAAAAACAATCACGGAAGATATTCCAACAAAACAGCGAAACTCACGGGCCGTCCACATATTCAGTCTGGGAGCAGTGTCCATATGCAGAACAGGCCTCGAAGATCATGGTGGCCAGCAGTAGTTATCTCAGAAGCCTCTACACCAAGGTCATACATTGTCAGGACAACCGATGGGATGACATATGGACGAAATCGTTAAAAGGTAAAGAGACATTTATCGGGCAAAGCAGTGCTCCAGATGTATTCGAACTGGAGAGGCCTGATACAACTCATGAACCACAAGCTACGAACTTATAGGTTGAAAAAGAGACACTAGTGAATGTATCGCTGACAAGAGCTACCAAGTCTATTCCAGCACAATTGATAACAAGATATGACAGGCACGAGAACTCACCAATACACTTTCCCGATATAGACATGTAAAATAATATACACTGATAAAAAATGCAAATTATTGTTTAATCTGATTGTGCATACAGAACAGTTTTCTTGATTATATATTGATGTTCTTATTAAGAGGGAGATGGGACAGTATGTGACAGTATGTGATATTATGTGATATTATGTGCCAGTATGTGACAGTATGTGATAGTATGTGACAGTATGTGATAGTATGAGTGACTTACGATTATGTTGTATTGTGTATTGACTGAACTTGTGACCTGGTTGCCCTGTGTTGTTATCATGTTGTATGACTGGACGTGGTGACCTGATAGCCCTGTGTTGTTGTCATGTTGTGTGACTGGACGTGGTGACCTGATTGCCATGTGTTGTTTTCTTGTTGTATGACTGGACGTGGTGACCTGATTGCCCTGTGTTGTTGTCATGTTGTATGACTGGACGTGGTGACCTGATTGCCCTGTGTTGTTGTCATGTTGTATGGCTGGACGTGGTGACCTGATTGTCCTGTGTTGTTGTCATGTTGTATGACTGAACGTGGTGACCTGATTGCCCTGTGTTATTGTCATGTTGTATGGCTGGACTTGGTGACCTGATTGTCCTGTGTTGTTGTCATGTTGTATGGCTGGACTTGGTGACCTGATTGTCCTGTGTTGTTGTCATGTTGTATGGCTGGACTTGGTGACCTGATTGTCCTGTGTTGTTGTCATGTTGTATGGCTGGACTTGGTGACCTGATTGTCCTGTGTTGTTGTCATGTTGTATGACTGGACGTGGTGAGTTGTTTTCGTGAATGTTTAAAATTAAATGTGGGAATATTGGTTGGATAACTGAAGTGAGTGGTCATTTGATGTGAGGTATAAAAAGAATTTAGAATGGTGAATAAAGGTTATTTGTTACACAGACCACAACCTTGAGTTGATAGCTTATTATACTATTGCAGATACAAACTATTGTACAGTATCAGAATCATCTTCAAACACAAAAACAGGCTCCACTGGTCGCTTTAAGGTGGACTTTAAACATATGTCCATAGACTAAGCAATGCTAATGTGCACTCATTATGTCACATGCCTTATACGATGAAATCGAACTCTCGTTATGCGATGTGGAAATATAAAAAAGAGCCGAAACATGTGGGACATATATTTTTGTCTATGGCATTGGAGTATCTAGTCACAGAATTTTTTCATCAAACACCTTGCTACAAACAAAAATTGAACAAAACCGCCGTCAAACACTATCAAGTTGTAACATACTGACAAAATTTTACCATGTAATCAAAACAAATTTCTATTTATTTAAAACTGTTATAAAATCTTAACTTACATTATAATATGTATAGTTCGTCAGTCAAAATCAGGCTTGGCCGCTTCAACCATAGTATATGCTAATTTTGAACTTGCTTGTAGGGGCGCAGGTGGCTCATGAGATCGATTCTGGCTCGACATTTTCCTGTGCAGTGAGCGCAGGAGCTAGATGGGTCATCTCCAGGTACAGAGTTATTCAGGGCTTTTCTTGCATTTCTTTTGTACATCATATCGTATTCTCATAGGTTTATGAGATGTTTGGCCGTGAACTATGTGTGGTGGTGACCAATCTCAACCAGATGACGTCACTATACTGCCATCCAAAGACCACACCAGATATGCCAGTTAGACTAGCAGTGCGCATGTCAATAAGTATACCGGGTCAGTATGTGCCATATGTGATTTATATAAATGTGAAGTCAATTAAAATTAAATCCTTTATTTTCAGTTTTATGATAGATATATTTACTCGTGCTGTAATTAGTTTTTAATAAATAGTAATTCTGCAAAATTTACTTACTTGGAAATTAGCTTAGATGTTGGGGAAAACCCTCTTAAAAAGTTTTCACATAAATAATGTTTTGTTTATACAATAAAAATTAATTTGTTGCATACATCGGATATCATCATATTTTTCCCCGTTCATATGTAGGAATGTTTAAAGCTGTCCGCCACACGCTCTATGGACAGACCGATGTATTTGTCGATGGTGGAGTGCTGTGTAACTATCCCATTCATTGCTTTGATGGTAAATCATAGTTAATTTGAATTATTTTACAATTATACATTCAAAGTGGATTACTTGTAATTTTTATTTGACATTGACATCGCTAGTCGAATGATGTTAGTGACATAATCAAGGCAGATTTCTAGTCAAATATGCATGGGACGTCCATTAATTACTTCAATAATTTTTACGCAATTTTTGACCCCCTCCCCCACAACCTTGTCAACAACTGGCAAACTTTCAGTGACGCCCCCCTTAGTAATTATGTCAATATTTTTATACCCCCCCCCCAATGAATTATAATATAAATAAATATATAAATAGTCTACATTTTACTTTCTGCTGATCTATTTTAATAACACACAATTGTAGGGAAAACATTTAATTGCATTTTTAGCTTGTTAATCAACAAGTAAAAAAGTTTTTAAACTTAAACTTTATCATGCAGAATAAATGAAAAGGTTTTTAAAGACTAATTAACATTGCTTGTGTAAATATTAATAGGATTGTTGTCAGTATAGCTGACAATTGAAGCATAGTTTCTAGCTGCTATCATCTTCCCATGGAGTAGCCAGGTGATGCGCTATCGTAACAATGGGCATAGTAGCTGATTTATTATTTTCATCCTGCGGAACTGATACACCAGACAAGTCAACATCATCCTCATCTAATCATTCAGCACTTAGAAGCATTGCCCGTGTAAGCAATAATTGCCATAAGCTCTCTCCGTCTCCTGGCGGCTACTTGCATAAGTCGAATCCTTTTTTGTTGAGGAGCAGGTGGTAATTTCTTATGCATTGTCGGTGCTGTTGAACATGCTGTTATATTAGTAGTATTATGTCTAATACCCAATGAAGTCTAACACATCTGTTGATCTGCGTGTCTATATCTTTAATGAATTTAATACCAGCAAGCTCACGTGACTTCTCAGCTCACATAACACTGACCTCACGCATTGACACAAAGGAACGCAACTGTAACATAATAACAACAGTGATATCACAACACATGCTATTTCAACATGACTTGTGATGCAAAGTAGATGTTACAGATTTTGCAAATCCGTTCAAGCAGCAATGTTATTATTGTTGCTCACTTTAGTTTCCCCTAATTCTCAAAATATCATATTCCTACTCTATCAATATCATGTATCTTGACTGCACATGACACTTGAACCTTGTCTTTGTTCCATACCTGCAACATGATCGCAAACATACCGCCCTAGTAATGTGCGACAAATAGAATCTACAGACGAAGAGAAGCCAACTTTTGACTTTTCTTGCACTAACAAAGTGTGCTAACATTCTGACCAGCCATCAGCAGTTCACAGACAGACAGACATTAAATAAATCTTGTTTAATTTAAATTCAGTAATTTTTTTAAAAATAATGTAATTACCAGACAATTTTTAAGATTAACATTTTAATAGAGAATACATAATTTTTGACGTCAACTTATCTAACCCCCATGTCAACAATTGTCAAACATTTCCAACCTGCCCCCCATTTTGTAGACATAATTAATGGACGACCCCCATGCTCTATAAACTACGATTACTTTATTAAGCAAATTATTATTATTGTAAATGAAATTGTTATTATATGTAACTATAAATTACCGCATATTATAGAAAAAGTACAATATTTGATTATACCCAGGTTCCTTATATGATGGTACGTCCCAGCAACAAATTGTCTCCCCACACCCCTATAAGTACGGTATTTTTTTAATTTTCAGATATTGAAATCTCTTTTCAGTCACCTGTATCAGCTACAAATGTTCATTATAATTGATAGTTGCTTTTATGTTCATGATACTGCAAATTGGAGGCCGGCCGAATATGGAAACCCTAAATTAATTCATTTCATTCATTTGTGAAATTCATTTGATATATCATTATCCTGCTCATAAATGTTGTCATGGGCAAAGTTGCATAATTTTATGGGGAAAAAATACATTTCTTTTACCATACTACTTTAAAATTTATTGTTACAACTTTTTAATTTAAATCATAAAAGCCAAAGTTATCATTAGATTTTTATCTATTGAAATTCACAATAATCTCCATTTTGATAAAAAGAATTTAAATGTCAATACTTTCCCCTATTTTTCGACGTGCACAGAACGTATGCGCGAACGATTTTGAAAGATCTAAATCTTTCGGTTTCGTCCGAAAATCATTTTTAACTTTCAGTTTGGTTTCGGTTTCAGCCAAAATCAGAAAATCACATTCGGTCAGTTTCTAATTCAAATGTTCATGTTTTATCATTGCTTGTCTGTCTGTTCATAATATGACAAATGTTAATTAATGTTGACAGATGCTATTATAATGGTAATAACAAATGCTTACTCTATTTTCTCCAACCCAGGTTGGTGGTTGTCCATGGAACCCGAGGACAACTTTTTAGAAAAGCTACAACCCTTAGAGGACATTCCACGACTTCTAGAGAGGACGGAAAGATTTGGTACATACAACGAAAAGACATTAGGATTCCAACTGGTCAGTGATCTACTTACCTTTGTTTACATTTTTATAATGAAAGAAGATCCTGATGTCATCCAAGTCATTAATAAGAAATGTAAATAATAATAATAAGGAACCATTATCAATCTTGACTTTGCTTTCAGATTTGAACTTGTCACATTTGTGTAATACAGCGTTATCCATTTACTGGTGAAGCATTTAAATTAACCCCCTTATTATTAGTCAATTTAATGCCCATTATTATTAGTCAATTTAACCCCCATTATAAAAAGTCAATTTAACTGGAATGTTTAGATTGAAGATATTGATTATTCCAGCTTCTTATTTACTTTCAACCTGCCTAAGACGATTCCTCATTGTCTGATTATATTTTATTTTAAATTTAATCGTACAAGCCAACTTTAACAGCTCATCAAACGGCTGTACTATTTTTGTTTTAATCCTGACAACGTTTTAGAAAGTTGATTTGTTTCGTCATACTTTGATTCGATCATTCCCTTGTTTTCAGCATTGCCATTCATATTATATGATTTGCCATATAAGTAGTCTTAATATAAGAAGCAGGGCCGTGCGAGAGACGGACTTGCCCCAGCCCCAACCTCGGGAGTGGGGGAGGGGGGTGGAGCTTAAGTCGTCTGAAGTAGAAAAAATATTAATCAAATGATAAAATCCCATGAACGCATGATAAGTGGCGCCAAATTTGCTTTTTTCTGATTCTTCCCGGGCGGCTCTTTCACTAAGCCATTTTCGGGCTTCGTCCCAGGCGAAGTAGTTACCTCAGAAACATCTCAACGTTAAGATTGTATTTCTGGGTTATCCCCCATGAACTCTTCATATCGCGTCTCGCACACCATTGCTTTTCGTTTGATATGTAAACCTACCCATTTAGGTTTAATTCTGGTTATGTAAACAATCGACTGAATCTCTCCAAGAGAATCTTTTGAACATCAAAAGATGAGAATCTTTTGAACATCAAAAGATGAGACTACATCCCACTACTGTCCTATAGCAAGTTCGCAACCTGTGGTCCTCTTGTAAATATTTTCAGTACTCTGACAATGAGCAGGACCTTCTAAAGTACCAACTTGAGAACCTCCGACACGGAGTTCAGCTCCAAGACCTTCCCAATACTAAACTTGCCAGGTTTGTCATTTAATAATCACTTGTCTAGAATTAATTTCCTGATCTAGGTTATAATAGCTGAAACATTATCTTTTTATTATCTAAGCGCGTTTAGACTCTAGTGCATGCACTGCAGCATCCGAGTTCAATATTATACAATTTGGACGTTCTTTAACTAGGGCAGCGGTTCTCAACCTGTGGGTCGCGACCCCTTTTGGGGTCACTCCCTTTCTCAGGTCGCCTAAGACCATTGGAAAACACATGTACTCCACCGTTATGAAGTAGCAACGAAAATAATTGTGTGGCTTGGGGGTCGCCACAACATGAGGAACTGTATGAAAGGGTCGCAGCGTTAGAAAGGTTGAGAGCCACTGAACTAGGGCATTCTTAAATCAATGGTTCAATTTAATTCTCTATTCCAATATAGACTCAAAGTAGAATTTTCATTGTTATATAAACCTCTGTCTTACCAATAGCGAAGAAAAGTAGCGACAGGGTTGGTCCAGCGTCTACCCCGGGTCGTACTTTTCCCAATATATTGATCGATGGCATTGATTGCCATATGCAGGGTTTATCGGGGGGGGGGGGCGGGCGTCTAAAATCTTAACCCACCTCGCACGCCATTAACCCTAACTACGCCACTATGTCTTAACACTACAGTAGAGAGCAGTGATTGAAAAATTAGGGTAAAACCAACTTTTTCAGTACTGGAACAGGAACATAATAATTGATATATTTATTGCATATTATCTCAGATTTGAAACTATTTTAGCCTCAAAGAGTTCCACTGTATCAAATATGAAAAATTAAGCTGTTGCTTGAATTTTCAGTGCGATCAAACTTCTTATGGACAATTTTTACTTCTTAGCAGAAATTCAGAACGTTTTCATGTGCGGCAGCGTGTTAACAAAGGCATTGAAATGTCAATACGACCATGTGACAGCACTCCCATCGTCACCCAAAACACTTTAAAAGCAATTTTCTCAGTCATTCATGCACGTAAATGATCCACGGCTGCTTAAACCTTTGTCAATTCACCTTCCCAAACCCCCATGCCCCATTGGCATGTAGGACCTAATTATTGAAGCAATGTCCTATTATAAATAGTTTAATGTTTTTTCTAAAAGAAGCAGTAGGGTGGATTTTTTTAGTTCCTGGTTTACAAAACTCTCCATGGAACAGTGTCGTATGCCAGGCTGTGCGTGCAAGACTTAACTAGAGCCACTGTCCAAACATCAAAACCTGTTAGGTGTGTGTTTGATTATAAATTATTTAAAGGGTGGTTGTATGGCCTTGTGGCTCATTTTCTGCTTTTTAAGTGGTGCTCCATCTTGCCCCACCCTAGATACGCTCCTGAAGTTTCCTCTTATGGTTATTTGCTCAATAAGTTTTGTTAATCATGATGTTAAGGAGTTTTTATACATCATAATTTAGAGCTAAAATCAGGAAGAAGAAACTCCAACTGAAGACCGACAGAGAGCACAGACGGCTGGTGACTGCAATGAATGCCTTTCTTAGGGTGAGTTACTGGTGCAATCATGGGTCTGGTGGAGTCATGGGTCTGGTTGTGTCATGGTTCTGGTGGAGTCATGGGTCTGGTTGTGTCATGGGTCTGGTTGTGTCATGGTTCTGGTGGAGTCATGGGTCTGGTTGTGCCATGGGTCTGGTGGTGTCATGGGTCTGGTGGAGTCATGGGTCTGGTGGTGTCATGGGTCTGGTTGTGTTATTGGTCTGGTGGAGTTGTTGGACTGGATTAGTCAAATGTTTGGTTTTACATACACTACCATTAAGAGTAAATCTTAACTACAATTATGGATAGATCTAAAATACAATCATGGATAGATCTAAAATACAATCATGGATAGATCTAAGCTACCAGTAAGGGTAAATCTAACCTACAACCATGGATGGCTCTGTCATATGTGGGAGTACTAATATTTATAAGTTATGTACCGTTTGATAGAAAATTTAAGCTAGTAAGCCGGGGGCCAATTACCCCATGACCCTTTGAACTACCACTGGCTACAGCAACATAAGGAATACATATCATCAACCTAAGACACTCGATTACGTGCTAGCACCATACAAAACTGACGTAAGTCACGTGACGCCTTCAGTTCTCCTGCTGTTTCATCTTACACCTCAGTAGGGATGAAATTAGACAACTATTCCAAATAATGAAAAAGTTCTTTTCAACTTCTTCGGCTTTTATGTAATCTGGACTGAGACAAATCGATGGCGGTGTCGTTCAGAGTTAGTTTTTAACGCTGGGTATTCTGTCGAAACTCATCGCAGCCAGCTAGGTGTGTAAGGACTGCAGGTGTAGCGCAGCCAGCTAGGTGTGTAAGGATTGCAGGTGTAGCGCAGCCAGCTAGGTGTGTAAGGATTGCAGGTGTAGCACAGCCAGCTAGGTGTGTAAGGATTGAAGGTGTAGCGCAGCCAGCTAGGTGTGTAAGGATTGCAGGTGTAGCACAGCCAGCTAGGTGTGTAAGGATTGCAGGTGTAGCACAGCCATCTAGGTGTGTAAGGATTGCAGGTGTAGCGCAGCCAGCTAGGTGTGTAAGGATTGCAGGTGTAGCACATCCAGCTAGGTGTGTAAGGATTGCAGGTGTAGCACAGTCAGCTAGGTGTGTAAGGATTGCAGGTGTAGCAAAGCCAGCTAGGTGTGTAAGGATTGCAGGTGTAGAGCAGCCAGCTAGGTGTGTAAGGATTGCAGGTGTAGCGCAGCCAGCTAGGTGTGTAAGGATTGCAGGTATAGCACAGCCAGCTAGGTGTGTAGGGACTGCAGGTATAGCACAGCCAGCTAGGTGTGTAGGGACTGCAGGTATAGCACAGCCAGCTAGGTGTGTAAGGATTGCAGGTGTAGCACAGCCAGCTAGGTGTGTAAAGATTGCAGGTGAAGTGTCAATGGTGTGCTAGAGAAATGGAATGTTAACAGCATGCACCAAGAGTCTTAACCATGGGTGTCCATACACATTGGGGATGGGGGAAACAGTGTCAGGCGGTGCGGGAAGACCCAGAAAAGCTGGTTTTATTGTCATTTGTATAAGCTTTTTTATTGGGGTGGGGGGATTGGGCCGTAAATATCTTTTTGAAAAGAGGTGTGGGTGTGGGAAATATTTAAAGTTGAAAAGGGTGCGGCGCTGAAAAATCGTTGAGCTACACAAAATGTGAAGATCATGTTTACCCTAAAGTACAGCTTTAACGTTAGCATACATCAAGAGTTCTATAAACAGCTTTAACGTCAGAATACATCATGAGTTCTATAGACAGCTTTAACGTCAGCATACATCAAATGTTCTTTAGACAGCTTTGAAGTCAGCACACATTAAGAGTTCTATAGACAGCTTTAACGTCAGCATACATCAAGAATTATATAGACAGCTTTAACGTCAGCATACATCATGAGTTCTATAGACAGCTTTAACGTCAGCATACAGAAAGAGTTTTATGGACAGCTTTAACGTCAGCATACAGAAAGAGTTCTATAGACAGCTTTAACGTCAGCATACATCAAAAGTTCTTTAGACAACTTTGACGTCAGCGTACATCATGAGTTCCATAGACAGCTTTAATGTCAGCATACATCAAGAGTTCTATAGACAACTTTAATGTCAGCATACATCAAGAGATCTATAGATAGACAGCGTCATGTTATTGTTGTTGTTTTTATTTTTGGCTATTATACTAAGGGGGATGAAAATGTTTTCAACTACCTCAAGCAGTCGATCGGAGGAAAGGAAAGGAAAACACCAATAATTAAATTGTTTTTAATGATATTTCTTAAACTCCTACAGTTTAATAATTATCTGGGAAGTGAGTTACGGACCCAGGCTTTGGAACTAGACACTCAAGTCTGTTTCAATTAGTCAAAAAAAATTTTTCGTAAATGTAATTTTGTCTGCGTTCATTTAGTGCTTTTCCCATACACCACAATTACTTAAAACATTTTAGCATTGGCTTTCCGCACACCAGAGCTAACTGAACATTTAAATTAAACACAGGCTTTTCAAATATCGCTTCCAGGCCTTTTGAATAAGATCAAAGGGTACCATCTTTTCCCGCCAGGCTGCTAAATCTTCATGATATATTGCCTTGTGTCTGGCCAAAGCCGGGTGAACTGGTAGCATAAATGAAAGAGCCGAAAGGCCAAGAGACTCATGAGGGTAGTCTTTGAATGGAATACCGCGGTACAGCAGTACGTCACGGGGATACCCAAAGAAATAAAGATACTTGTTTTGTTCAGGGTCCAGTCTATCGTCCTCAATTGTTAATGCATCAAAACAATCAATACCCAGAATAATGTTACCGGACACATTAGCACAATATATGTGCCCATCGCATCATTCGAATTCATAACACCCATAAGTCCATTGTCCTCATTTCCAACTCTCCAGGCACTGAGAAAACACAATGCTGACAGGAACAACACCATCGACAGGGGGGAGCTAGAGGCGGCTTTAAAAGATGTGAGTAATTTAATGTAAGAATAATGTGAGTACCTGAATGTAAGAATGCTGTGTGTACATGTATTTAAGAATTATGTGAGTACATGTACTAAACATAATTGGAGTACTTGTTTGTAAGAATAATGTGTGTACTTGTATGTAAGAATAATGTGTGTACTTGTATGCAAGAATGATATAGTAAGTGTATGTAAGAATGATGTAAGTACTTGTATGTCAGAATGGTGTGTGTACATGTATTTAAAAATTATGTGTGTAATTGTATATAAGAAGGATGTGTGTACTTCGATGTAAGAATGATGTTTATACTTGTATGTAAGAATTATGTGAGTACTTGTATGTAAGAATGATGAGAGTACTTGTATGTAAGAATGATGTGAGTACTTGTATGTAAGAATGATGTGAGTACTTGTATGTAAGAATTATGTGAGTACTTGTATGTAAGAAGGATGTGTGTACTTGTATATCAGAATGTTGTATGTACATGTACTTAAGAATTATATGAGTATGAATTAAGTAATGATGTGAGTACTTGTATGTAAGAATGATGTGAGTACTTGTATGTAAGTATGATGTGAGTACTTGTATGTAAGAATGATGTGAGTACATTTATGTAAGAACGAATTGGGTAATTTTATGTAAGATTGATGTGAGTACTTGTATGTAAAATGATGTGAGTACTTGTAGTTCGAATGATGCGAGTACTTGTATGTAAGAAGGATATCAGTAATTGTATGTAAGAATGATGTGTGCATTTGTATGTAAGAATGATGTGAGTACATGTATGTAAGAAGGATGTGTGTACTTTGATGTAAGAATGATGAGATTACTTGTATGTCAGAATGATGTATGTACATGCATTTAAGAATTATGTGAGTATGAATTAAGTAATGATGCGAGTACTTTTATGTAAGAATGATGTGAGTACTTTTATGTAAGAATGATGTGTGTATTTGTATGTAAGGAGGATGTTTGTACTTCGATTTAAGAATGATGTGAGTACTTGTACTTTGTACTTCGATGTAAGAATGATGTGAGTACATGTATTTAAGAATTATGTGAGTATGTACTAAGTAATGATTTGAGTAAGAATAATGTGTGTACTTGTATGTAAGAATAATGTGTGTACTTGCATGTCGGAAAGATGTATGTAATTGTATATAAGAATGATTCGGTTACTTGTATTTAAACATTGTGTGTTTACTTGTATATAAGAAGGATGTGTTTACCAGAATGTAAGAATGATGTGTGTACTTTATATAAGAATGATGTGTGTACTTGTATGTAAGAATAATGTGTGTACTTGTATGTAAGAATAATATGTGTACTTGAATGTAAGAATAATGTGTGTACTTCAATGTAAGAATGATGTGAGTACTTGTATGTCAGAATGATGTATGTACATGTATTTAAGAATTATGTGAGTATGAATTAAGTAATGATGTGAGTACTTGTATGTAAAATGATGTGAGTACTTGTATGTACGTATGATGTGAGTACTTGTATGTAAGAATGGTGTGAGTACTTTTATGTAAGATAATGTTAGTACTTTTATGTAAGAATGATGTGAGTACTTTTATGTAAGATGATGTGAGTACTTGTATGTAAGTATGATGTGAGTACTTATATGTAAGAATGAAGTGATTACTTGTATGTAAGAATTATGCGAGTACTTGTATGGAAGAAGGATGTCAGTACTTGTATGTAAGAATGATATTACCTGGGGGGGGGGGGTTACCTGAGACACAGACACCCGTAGAGTCCTGCAAACATTTAAAGACTTATTTGAAGATTTCTGCTCGAAATCTCTTTGGATTAAGATGCCAGAGGTTGCAACGTCAATTGAAGCTTCCACATGGATTAGTAAAACGAAACAGATATGATAATCTGTATGAGCGTTTTACCATCGGTTACTAAATACACTAGCATATCAGATATATCGGGTCATGATTATAATAATATATCAGCTATGTCGGGCCTTGATTATAATAACATATCAGCTATGTCGGGCCATGATTATTATAATATATCAGCTTTATAAAATACAAAGATAAAAAGTCTAAGACCAGTAGATTATGTTTTCTAATTACCAGCGAACACACAAACACAACAGCGCTACCCGCAGCAATCTTGATTATCGTATGAATAATTTAGACTCATTAGAATGTGTAACGTTCACAACTTCTGGGTCATGTTAATTAAATGAGCCAGTGTTTGGTGGGGAGCCAGACGGCACAGTCTTTGCCCGTCCCAGGCTGCATAAAAGCTAACTGCGCCTCTGGTTTTAAGTGAACGAAGGCAGCTTCAGGTTACTTTAGTCTCCTTTTGTTATTTGCTCAAAAGCCAGTGTCGACTAGATCGTGACTGAGTAGTTAGTCAATGTTGATTTTACAAAAATAGAGTTGTGATGCAGGTACCACATTTTTCGTGTTCTTAAATTATTTACCATTGTAAACAGTCCCCAATTTTTTTTTTTTTAAATTTTTAAATTAATAAAAAAAAATTAAAAATGATTGAATCTGCTGGACTGCTACTTTAAAATACTGCTCCGAACAGCCTGAAACTGTGAGATTCCTTTCAACATAACTTTGTAATGTTGGTATTTTAAGATATAATTTTGACATTCTAAGATGAAGATACACAGTCAGGTTTAAGGTAAAACGCATATGATCAATTAGAAGAAGCTCGGATCACAATACCATCCCATTGTTCTAACACGTTGATGAGACACCAAAACAGCTGTCGTTGTCTGTCTGACTTCCTTGGCTTCATCTCAAACATTTCATGTCAACAATGGAGATGTAAATCTTCTCAACCCTGATGGGAGAGCAGTCGACATGAATATTTTGTTTAATGACAGACTTGAGTCGTAAACTAGAAATGGAGTAGCTGACAGACGAGAGAAGTTAACTAGAAATGGACTAGGGGACAGATGAGAGAAGTTAACTAGAAAAAGACTTGGTGACAGATGTGAGCAGTAAACTAGAAATAGACTAGGTGACAGACGAGAGAAGTTAACTAGAAATAGACTAGGGGACATTTCAGCTGGCACAGTTTTTTTATTCACGCCTGTTTTTATAATTATATGTGGTGGGGAAAACTAAATTATGTCTGTATTTTGCTCGTTTGCTAATATTAAGAAAGCGGTTTGTAATTTATTAACTGTTGTTTTTTTTTAACTTGTCACCTTCTGCGGACCGGCGAAGAGGGTCGGACCGCGGACCACGACGTTGAGTAGTTGTCAACTTATGGGTGATTAAATAGATATAGAGTCATATTTGTTATGTTGTTTTCACAAATCCAATCTTAACAAACTAATTTCATTTCTTTGTTCTTTTTTTTCAGGAAGACTTGTTTCCACTCAAAAGAAAAGTTATTTTGTTTGGAGACGTGGAATCAGATGTAATCTTAGATTACTTGGACAAGGACCACAATGGACAAGTGAGTTAACTACAAGACTGTCAATTCCTATTTTATAGTTAACTAGCCAATACATTCGGTTTTGCTTGTGTTTGTAAAATAAGTCTTCGTGTATAGCTTTGGATATTATAAGGAAATACACTATGAACTTAAAAAATTTCTTTAAATCTAATAATATTCATAACATTTAAGGAAAATCATAGAGACTTGTAGAAACATTAAAAAATATTAAAAGGACATTTATATAATCTTACATAAGGGGGTGACCATTAATTAAGTCAAAACTTTTTATGCAATTTTGACCCCCCACCGCCCTTGTCAACACCTTTAAATGACCGCCCCTTGAAACATTATGTCAACATTTTATAGCCACCCCACCCCCCCCCCCACCCCCAAAAAAAAAAGAATTATAATATAAATAAATATATAAATACATTTTATTTTGTGTTGATATATTTTAATGACACAAAGTTGTCGGAAAAACATTTTATTAAAATATTGTTGATTAACAAGCAAAAGATGTAAAATTAGCGCTGAATGGTTAGTTGAGAATGATGTTGACTTGTCTGGTATATCAGTTCCGCAAGAGGAAAATGATAAATCATCTACTATGCCCATTGTTACGATAGAGCAACACCTGGCTACTCTATGGGAAGATAATAGCAGCTAGAGACTATTTTAGAATTGCCATTAATGCTGTTGAACAAGCTATTTCAAAATGACTCGTGATGTAAAATAGATATTACAGATTTTGAAAAAAAACCCAAGCATCGTAGTTGATATTGTTACTTATCTTACTTTCCCCTAATTCTCAAAATATCGTATTATCAGTCTGTCAATATCATTTATCTTGACTGCACATGACACTTGAACCTTGTCCTTGTTCCATACCTACAAAATGATCGCAAACATACCACCCCAGTCATTTGCAACAAACATAATCTACAGTTGAAGAGAGGCCAAATTTTTACATTTTTTGCACTAATAAAGTGTGCTAACATTCTGACAAGCCCTCTGCAGTGCACAGACAGACACACTTTAAATAAATCTTATATTGTTAAAAGCCTAAAAATTAAATGACTATTTACACTCATTTTTTTAATATTGTAATAACCATTCAATTTGTAAGATTAAAATTTTAGTAGAGAAAACATGATTGTTAACGTCCCCTAATCTAGCCCCCCCCCCCCACCCCCTTGTCAACAATTGTCAAACGTTTCCAAACCCCTCCCCCATATTTTGTTGACATAATTAATGGACGCCCCTTATCTTAAAAAGTTTTTTTTTAATCCAACATTCTAGTAAAAGGTAGAAACTTCAAGAAACGCAATGAAGATACCTAAAAAATGACCTGTAAAATGAACTCATGTGTAATCATTATTTCAATAATATAACATCTAAAAACAAAATGTCATTTTCCTTTAAAGTTAAAAAATGGCCCTTGTTAAAGGGAACGTTTTAATTCCCGAAAAAAAACATAATCCATGTAGATATGTATGCTGTACAATAGACTTTTTTTATGTTTATAGTAGATACAAATTATACCAAAGACATACATGGATGAACATTTGAAATCTTATTGAGTGATGGATATTTTTATATATATTTTTTTAATGCAACTATTTTAAAATATACATTTACATATTGATCAGTACCGATATTACGTCGTATGGTTTTTCATAGTTCATTTTCTTTCACCATTTTAACTGTAGCACTCCTGTAACATTAATTGATGCAAGTAACAAAATCTAGACAGAGACGTGTTGTTGTGTCATTAAAGAAGTTTATTATACAACATAAAAATAATTGTATTAAGAAAAGGTGAATCTAGATTTGACTGAAATTATAGTGTGCGCAAAAAATTGTGCATTTGAGACAATTCTAAACTCATATAATGCACCCACACATATTAAAAATATAAAGATTATAAGAAATAAGAAAAGAAACAAATACAGAGAAATTGAGGACCTCTAGTAGAAAATTATTTTGTCGATTCCATAATATGGTCATTTGGTAGAGAACATCTGATTTACTTTTCTTTCCATTTCAAGCTTCAACAATTCATAAAAGAACACCAATCACTGGAAACCCTCTAGGTACCCAAAGCCCCCTTAATACACGCCACTCAACAATATTAAAATTATCATGTACTATCATTGAAAGAACATAGAACAAAGCTTTATTGAAGTGCGTAAACAAAAGGATACCGAAAGCATTCCTATAATAATAGATAAACGTTTGAAAGCGCAACAATCTCAATGAAGGCTTATTCAAAATGCATAAACCAAAAAAAGCAAGGGAGACTACTAATAATCTAATCTACTTTAGAAAACAGTAGACTATCGAGCCGAAGCTCACGAAGTCTTCCCCAAAGCACCTTCCGCTAGACTCAACTGGCCATCAACTACTCCAGCGGCCTTTATTCCAGTCTGGCAACGAAGCGGCACGCCGGGAGCTTTCTGCCCCTGAGACAGCCTCACCCACCCTTCCACTCGATTGACTATACGAGCAGTGTTTCTTTCAGGCATACCTCCGGGGGGGCAATGCCCCCCCGGAGCAAGTCAAGTGCCCCCCCCCGGGGGTAAATGTGTAAGAAAAAATAATTTAAAAAAAAAAAAAACTACTCAAAATAAATTTTTATAAAATGTTTAAAAGTTATTGAAATGTGTGCCTCTTATTGATTACAACTATTTGAGCAAATAAAATATCGCTTTGTTCGATATATATTGATGATACATAGCGTTCAGGTTAATCTTGTTACAGGCTCGCAGAAATCGATTATAAATATCGTATTTTTTTGAAAATTGGCCGCTCCTGATCATAAGCTAAAATCTTACTTTTTCTGATTCGCAGCTGCAAAAGTTGAAAGACTTTTTAATAACCCTGTATTAAACGACCTTTTCATCGATATAAATGTCTGTAAATTAAATATAGTTCTTGCTAAGAAATAAACATGTGCAATCTGTTTTCAAATTATGTTGTATAATAGCATCATGCTTTAAAAAATCATTTTTAGCAAACATTTTAATGTAGTAGATTCCAAAGATGTATGCTGACATAGATAAAATGGAAATTAAAAAAAATAATAATAATCATTTTAAAACAAAGAATTAGGAATTTACCCGTTACATACAAATAGTGGACATTTCATCATAATTATTAAATCGAGTGTTTCTAATTTTTTAACACAGTTTCGGGAACAGAGTAAAATGATTTTTTTTTTTTAAATAGTCTTTATTTATTAAATCCCCAATGACTTTTCTCTGTCAATATAATAATAATAAACACTCTTCCCCAGCTGTTTGAACTATTAAAAAAAAATATTTTATGATGATAATCCAGTAGAAAGAATATAATATATATTTAAACAACGAATAAAAAAAATCGAGTATTTCGATTATCTTGTAAATGCCATTTTTGGTAGTAGTTAAAAAAAATTATATGGAATTGGTAAAAAAATTGTTTTCAAGTATAATATCGAAGAGGCAAGTTGTAATGATCTGAAGCAAATTATAGTAGTCTAAATTTCTTAATTAACATTTCAATCAACTGAATATTGAGAATTGAAACTTTAATAATTTATAAGAAAAAAAATCACACATTAATAAATATATGAGTCTTTTGTAAACAGTTCTTGACTTCTGAACAATTATGTCGGTTACATATGATTTATAAATAAATACCAATTTTGAAAACCCATAAAGATATATTCTTTAGCATTTTGTACAGAAAAGCTTTTTTTCTTTTTGACTTTGGTGAAACTTGGAAATATTTTTAAATAAATGTATGCTTTTGGTTTTTCTTTTTCGTTCAAAATGTAAAACTATTTTAGCATTTCTTTTTTGGGATGGATACCTTTTTTGGAATGAATTATTTTTTCTTAATTTTAAAAATATTTTGTAGTAAATTCATTATTTTTATGTAGTTGATCCCTAAAATATTTTACAATAATAACTTTAAAAATACATTACTTTTCAATTTAAAAAAAAATGTTTGCATACCACATTTAGTCAAGCAGAGACGTCGCTTGACATTTTATGGCACCCGTGCTACTTTTCGGTTTTTTCCTTCCCTACCTAGCAGTAAAAGTTGATAATTTAATGTAATAACAGCCCAACTTTAAGCCCCTAAAATATACAAGACCCCATGCAGTTATGTGGGTTCTTAGGTCAAATGACACATAAAATCTTAACTAGCATCTGTCCCGTTGCTCTACAGTTAAGTGTTTAATGATGCGAAACTAAATTTAACTACGGTATGTAGAAAAAAAAATGCATTCTTGCATTTTGAATTTATCAAAAAATTTCCGGGGCCTATAAAGTTTTAAGGGGCGAGTCTAAGCTAAGGAGTATCTCTCGATAAAAAACATACCCTAAGGGCTTCCAATTGGACTAAATTTATTTAATATTGTGCTGGTGAAAGAGTTAGTGATGTCCTGTAATTATCATTATTTCTAGGGCTTCCCACCCAAATATCTGAAATGTTTACATCAGTGGCGCTTCATCCCATTTAGGGCCCTGGCCTGCTCCACCCCATTCTTCCATTGGGATCGATCCATCGCTTTACACCTCCATGTGCGAACCCCAACCTTTGTAAGCCCTTCTCTACATCGTCAATCCATCTCAGTCTTGGTCGACCGGTGAGCCGTCTGCCCCTATATAGTTTTCTGCCTGTAGATCGTTTTTGTTGCTCCAGAATCCGGCATCCTTTCAATGTGTCCTGCCTAGCGCAGTCTGCCTTTTTTTTTATATTGTTGTGACTATGGATGGGTATTTGTACAATTGATATAGCTCTTAGTTTGTACGGATTCCCAAAACAAAATTGTCTATCATCGGGTCATATATTTAGCAGGTTCTCTGCTTTTCTGGTAGGAACCAAGTCTCACTACTGGTCTTGTGACAGTGGTGTATACTGCCTTCTTTGTTCCCTTAGCGAGATTTTTGCTTTGAAGTAGCTTTTGTAAATTGAAATAAGAACGGTTTCATGCTGTTATTCTTTCTTGTACATCCGATTTTATTTCCTCTTGCTTATTTATAGTCACCCCTAGATATTTGAAAGTAGCTACCCTCTCAAAGGCGTAGATGTTCATATTGATGAAGTCATCAGTGCGTATTTCCAGACATTATCATATATATTGCCTTCGCTTTATTTACATCAAGACCAGCTTTGACCGTCACATCTTCAAGTTCCCTGAAAGTTTTAATTATATCATCAATGCTGTTTCTACCAAGTAGCACTATATCGTCTGTGTAGGCCAGGTATTGCAGTGGCTGGCTTTATAAAGTTCCTTATGATTGTTCTGTACCACCTCTCAGGTGCTCACACGTATGTGTCAAATGCTTTTTTCTAAAGTGATGTTGAAAATGATACACGGATTTCCTCGTCTGAGCCCCAGATTGATTGGGAACTCCTTCAAGTACTCCCTCTGTACTTTGATTCTACTTTTGTAGTTATCTATTGTCATATGTATGAGTCGGGTAAGTTTGATAGGACTCCAAGTTCCAGCACAGCATCGTTCATGTATTTTCTGTCTAAGCTATCATAAGCTAATTTGTAGTCCACATATAGTTGGTGTATGTTGATGTACTCTTAGCATTTTTCTACGAGACATCTAACAGTAAATATATGAACGTTTGAAATGCCCCTTCACACATTGTCTTAAAGATACATTGAAACCAGTGCATGATACCCTCATTAGGTAACTCTTGTTACCAGTGAAATATCCGCATCAACACCAGGCACAGAAACATTGCAAATCCCATCTACATTCATAGGAGCCATAATGATCAATAAATTGATCGTGGGCTCTTAATAGACAGAAAAAGAAGACGAAAAATTTGCACCACAATGCATCACTGCATTTTGAATTTATTATTTTTAAATTAAGGTGACCCCTGCCCTCACTTTTGCTCAAACTCTTCGGATTCCTCAATTTCTGCTACCCCCTCCCCCTTTTTTTTTCCTTGACGTCGATCAATGTGACTACCGGGTTGAATCTAATCTTGTGTCAAATGATTTTCTTCGGCACACCACAACCAGAATGAATTTAGTTTGTGTCAGGCACTGGTAGCCATAATGTCTCCCACGACGCTTGAAAAATTATTTGCCCCGATCAAATGAAAGTCGTATCAAAACATTCGAATAATGTATACTCCAAAATGCACCTCTTGATTGTTAAACAATCACACATTTTCTGCTTCCCTACTTCCCGATAAAAATTACTTGCCATGACAGCCAAATTTGGTGCTGATATATACGGCACAGCGGCGTGCCTAGTGTTAGCGCCAGCCTAGGTGGGTTAACTTTTTTGCCACGCTACCTTTCTCGATAGAAACTCTGCAGATGTCCGAAAATCCCGCCGCTCTATCTAAAGAAAAAATGACACCTGGGAAGACCAAATGTTCGCCCCCCCCCCCCCACTTCTACGTCACTGACGTGAGTCTCTGATGACAGGGGACAAGATTCATTTTTACCCCCCCCCCCCCCCCGCTATACTCTGAAACCTATTATTTTCGTCCATTAACCCTTTAGCCCATTAGATGCCCCCGCTAGTCTGGCGCCCGGGGACATATGTCCCATCTGCCACCCCTTAGCTACGCCTCTGGCCACTGAAAAACTGGCACTGCCCCCCCGAACGTCAAAAGTGCCCCCTCGGGGGAAAATTTCTGAAAGAAACACTGTATACGAGTGAGGCGGCACCAGAGAAGGGACACCTGGCCGGCCGGGGTGTTTCTTTCACACAGCAACCTGGCCGGACTTTCTAGGGCTGGGGTGGATAGGTTTTACGTCCTTATGTCCCCCCCTCTCAACCCAGGGAGACTCGTAGGTGTTTTACAGACGCCCTCTAATAAGGGTTATGTGGTTTTCTGCGGTGTGACTAACTCACACAGCAGCTGGGAGTGAAAGAAATTGAGTAGGAGCATTACCCTCAAAGACTGCATGCTTTGAATCATCAGTGAGGTTCGCCACGTTCCCTCACCTCATATCCATACGGCAGCTGTAACACTCTTTACCATCCGCAAGATGAAAATGATAAATTAGCAACGATCTTTTAAATTACAGGTTTTTTTAGGATAAAGGGACTATGACTAGTGTTTGTTACAGACAACTTCCTCCGGGTAGGGGGGATTCAGATTTTCAGGGTATTGGGGAGGCAGATCCAATGGTAAGATGCGTAGCTGAGGGGGGCAGATGTCCCCTTATGCCAGACTAGCGGGGGCGCCAAAATGGGCTTTGGTGGTATTAAATGGGTCAAGATAATGGGTTTCAGAGTTGAGAGGGATGGCGGCGAAAATGACTATAAAAAAAACACTCTAGCTACACCTCTGCCAGGGTCGTAGAAAGCCTGCACTATTTGTATGCACCCGTTGTTTTTAATCTTTCCTGTTTTTAAGTTTTCAATTTTTCTGGCTCAACGGGCATGAAGTAGAGGACGTTTAAATTATGCTAATAAAAGAATAACTAATTTTTGTTAAAGCATGATACCATCATACAATTTTTAATTAACACATATCCCTACTTTAAAAGCCATGCTTTTATGATGAAATATAGTTTGGAAAGAGATTTCACATGTTTGATTCTTACCAAGAACTGTATTAAATTATGGATCTCGATATTGTTGGAAAGGTTACATTAATACATTGTTATTTAAGTATTTCAGATTGTAAAGTTGCAAAAAATAATTAAATAAAAATACCGTTATATGCGAACAACAAGAAGTAAAACTTCGGCTCATTAACGGGCGTGGCCAATTTTCGAAGCAATTCGATATATATATAATCGAATAGTGTAAGCCTCTAACAATATTAGCCTTATATATAAGGTTAATTTAATATATCGAGAGTAGCGATATTTTATAAATTCCACTAATTGTAATCGATTAATGGCACCAGTTACTACTCTTTTTAAATCGGCTCAAAAAATTCGGTAGCTTTTTTATCAAATATATTTTCGTTTTACTGGTGTACACATTTTGCTCCGGGGGCAAGGGGCACTTGACTTTCTCGGGGGCCGGAAAGATGCCTGAAAAGAAACTCAGATTATGACCAAACACTCCAGGAACCATCTATAGGTCGGAGAATGCCAATGTCAAATTTGGTGGCGATCCATTGTTTAGTTACTTTGGTTACCTTGATCGACCCATTTACAAGCAAACAAATTATAAATTATGAGGAATTATAATTTGATAAAGTATTCAAACGCTAAAGTACGCATTTTTGTTGGTGTTGCTTATCTGCAATAATAAAATTATTTCAAAGTAATAAGGCTGCCAGATGATTTAATGAATTAAATTTTGATTATTTTGACTGTGGTCATTGGGACAGGATTTTATATCATAAGCAACAAGACCAGACCGAAGTGGTCGACAACATTTTTTGCGTAGGGAGCCATTTCTATAACATTTATGATTTGTATATCTTTTAGGAAAATATGGGAGTCGCATCTTATATATAATGTACAAAGAAGTAAAGAGAGCAGCATATATTGCTTCAAAAACCCAAATGCGTGTTGCCAAGCGCTGTGACAGTTTGATATAACTCTTCGTTTTCATCAGGCTCATATAATGGCAACCAAACACTTCAAGGTTTTTCTTTTTTCAGATAAGCTACAATGAACTTCTAAGTTTTATGGAGGAGACGGGCATCAATATGCAGAACCGTTTCCTTGGTTACCAAAGACGCGTCATTAAAAACTTTCCTTCATTCTTGGACACTTTACAAGCCACACTCCTCACCAACGTCAAACGGGTTTATGTAGAGGTGAGTACCTATGACATATCCAACAACTCAGTCCCCATGCATATACTTCATCCATATGCCCTATATAATTAACAACATTATCCTATAACAAATAACTCTTCCTCTTTACTTCATCAGCATACAGTTGTTCACAGCTCATTCATAAATTCGTTTAATGTATTTTTTTTCTAATTAAATCATGTAAAGCCTTTCTGTTCATTTCACTTCTTGTCCGTTTCTTTCTTACCGTCGAGGTTTCTTCTCAATAAGATCATTGGTTATACCTCCTTACTTTTTTGCCATGTGGATTCCATTAAAGAGGCTGTCTAGTAATATTTGATTTCATCGGTTTTGGTACCACAGCGTACACATCAACGGAATCTTCACTTCAGAACCTCGTCGTCCAAATTCTATAGTTTATAGATCAAATGATTATATTCTAATATTCATTTTCTGATTGGCTTACTGTAATTTCTTTGAGCTCTTTTTAATTTCATAATTTTCTTTGATTTCAGGAGCGTGATTTGAAGCGCACAGTCGGAATCAATACTGGTCATGTGGGAACCTCAGACTTTGTCCTCGAGCCTCCCGATGTCGAATTCGTCATAGAGAGAGGCAGGCGCTCTCTGGAGGCCTTCCTCAAATATTACGTGGCCACCAACCATCTGAAGAAAAAACCTGAATACAAACAACTGAGGCGAGATTATCGCAAAGACTCTGGAGCCTCCATTATATCGGGCTGTTCAAACCAAAGCTTGGGGAGCACGGAGACAGTCGACAGCGCGAGTCTCCCTGTTGTGCAGATCAGTGGCGAGTGTGCGCCAAGCGGGGACCCAGTCACCGCAGATCAACAGGCGACCGCGAGGACCGGATCAGCGTCATCCGGCAAAAGCGTCAGCATCTCCGACAAGATCGAGGTCATCGGCCTGGGCGGATATGACCCCTCTGAAGATGAACTCCGCGAAGACGCTCGTCTGTTGGGGGATGCCTACGGGGCGTCCTACATCCGAAACACGACACAATCGGGACACCTTTCTCCGACACTGAAGACGGCCAGGGCCCAACCACGGTCATTGCTGAAGAACTCCGCCAGACACGACGATGTTAACGTGCAGGTTCATTACCATGTGAGTGATCCAAGTACCCCGTTATTACATGATGGCAATGAGACACTTGAGCTGCAGCCAGCGGCTGTCGTAACACGGAAATTAAGTCCAACACTGTACTAAATGTGTGTTATTACTTGTACTGTAAACACAACGTAGACGAAAGCACATTCAATTAACTTTGTATTTATTGTTAGCATGCAATAACGCATAACATATCAAACAATTCTCGCACAAATTGCTTAGCATTGGCTAAATTAACAATGGTTATATGTTTTTTTTTAATTTTATTATTTCTAAAACCTGTACCAGTGTTGGGTGATCTTTAAAAAAATAGAGTTTATTTTGCACAAAGGCCAAAGATTGTGACAGTTGCGAAATCTAACATAATAAACTCAGTGTCACGGACATAGATCAAGGTGAGGTCAATACTGATAACTAGTAAAGTATCTTTCATAGGCAAATGTAATGTAATAGATACATAATATAATGTTAGTTTGGCATGCTGAGATCACCAGTCGCTAGATCTGCCAGTAAGTTTATATTTGTATATAGTTTTATCATTGTAGTGTAGTTTTTATTCCAAACAATGATGTGGAAATAAAGCAAAAAGCGTAGTGAGACTATAATGGCGTCAGGTCGTGTGGAAATAAGTAAGGAAAATGATTCATTATCCAGACACTTTGCCAAAATAAATAAGTATTTATTACATAGGACACAAAAAGTACAGCAACGGCATTCCCACGCGTTCCTCTGTGATTTTACCCTTGATATTTTGACACTGATTGCTTAAGTTTTCTGACCTGGGACAATTAAACTTTTGATGTACCATTCCATGTTACTATTGCCATCTCCAAGGCTTTATATTGTATAGTTTCATTTGAAAAACAGCAATGCTGCGTACTTTTTATATTAAAGGTGCTCTTCTAATGTCATAAACTACCAGGTGTTAACTAGGAATCCTCATGTCGATAATTTTTGTGTATACTTTTATTTATTAGTTGAACTAATCTTTGATGTGCCTTACAGAACCATTTGTTTAGATTGTTAAGTTTTTTAATGTGTATTTTCATTTAACAAACAACGCTCAAATTAGGCAATGCTCAAAATTATGTTTGGATACCCTAACCTATAGCTGCTTTTAAAAGTAAAGATTGTTTATGACTGTTTATTAAATTTTTTGGTGTATTTTTTAAATATAATTCTCAACCTTCCTCTAAATTTCTCTGTGTTCTCAAATTTTTTTTTCTTTTTTCAACATTTAATTTTGTTTCCACTTTGCTGTATTGAAAACATTAAAACTATACGGCTTATTTTTTTTTTTTTTTTTTTACATCGCTTCACAAAGGAAATAGTAAAAACAATGGAATATAAGGCTAAAATTAAAATTGGGGGGTGCCTTTACAGAAATAGTTCTCTTTGGCGGTATATATATATATATATATATATATATATATATATAATATATAAATATATATATGACATCCTTCCATCTTCGTCAGACGATGGAGTAGCTATTGACACTTTATCAAATGGAGGGTACATATCAGTTATCTTAGTCTGGCATTACAGAGTAATGTTGAATATTTTTTTTAATGAAGTCAGTGTAAGTAATTATATTGTTAACAGTGATACGTCATGTCAGCAGTGAGGGGCTAGATAATTTATGTAAATGACCAAGGCGAACTTACAAGCATATCTTTATCTTATTCATTGGGGTACTCCACTAGTTACCCGAGAGAACTTCATTGAAAAAGCTTTAAAATAATGATGGATTCTTGTACTGTTTTGTTGTGTGTGAATGTTGTAAAGATTGAATCTCGACCAACAATGTGAACCGTTCAGTTGAAGGCCACTAAAAATAATTCACTGGAGCTTAAATATACTATCGATTTTCTTAGACAGCCATGTAGAGAAAATAATTAAAATATTTGGCAACGTTAGCCAAAAACATCAATATTTACAGAGTGTTTTTTTAGTTTGCACCCTTGTTTCGTTCATCTGCAACAGTCTGTGTGACCTTGCAAACTCCCGTCTCGTAACTTTTGGTGAAGATTTTGGTCAAGAAATTGTAAAATACTGTTTGGGTTGTGTTGTTTTTTTATTTATTAAGTGTGGGATGTTTTTGTCTTCCATTTGGATCGACCTCGCTTTTATCTATCTTTCTATAACATTTGGCAAACATTTCCATTTACTTTCTATCTCAGAGCTACGCATTGCCATCTAACTTTATATCAATCAGGCATTGCCATCTAACTTTATATCAATCAGGCATTGCCATCTAACTTTATATCACTCAGGCATTGTCATCTAACTTTATATCAATCAGGCATTGCCATCTACCTTTATATCAATCAGGCATTGCCATCTAACTTTATATCACTCAGGCATTGCCATCTAACTTTATATCAATCAGGCATTGCCATCCAACTTTATATCACTCAGGCATTGCCATCTAACTTTATATCAATCAGGCATTGCAATCTAACTTTATATCAATCAGGCATTGCCATCTAACTTTATATCACTCAGACATTGTCATCTAACTTTATATCAATCAGGCATTGTCATCTAACTTTATTTCACTCAGGCATTGCCATCTAACTTTATATCACTCGGGCATTGTCATTTACTTTTCTACCAAAAATAAAACTAATTAGATTGGAGTGAAAAACTTAAAAATTTAATCTAGAAAGGCTCAGTGTGTAGTTCTGTTTCTTTGTATTATTAGTATTCGTCCACAAACCTACTTGGTCAACAAAACCATGTGCTTTGATATACCACTCATACACACACACACACACTCACACACACATACTTCTTCCGATTAAAAAAATGAGTTGACCGACGTTGCCAATCATCCTTACAAAGATAAAAGTGCCGCCCACTCCTCTGCCGCTCTTTCATAAGCCACTGCCTTTGCCATGGGGAAAACTATGAGAGCAAATAGGAAAAGTAAGAAAGACCAGCAACAAAACTAAAAGTGTACACACTAATGCAGTTTTAATACGTAAAAAAAGAAGAAAATCATTGACAACTGTAATCACTTTAAAACAACTCCAACTGATACTGTACTACAACATCAGGGTGGATCTCTCACATGGGTTAAAATTCGATTCTATCTCAATCCTTCATTAACCAATCTCAACCATGAATGTACTTTTCCTCATAGTTTACTTTTATATATTTTAAGAGCTGAACCCTTAAGACGAAGACAGAAGTCCTGCACAGATAATCCCCCAGAGGCAATAGACGAACGTTGTTACAATTCGTCATCTTTGTAAAGCTTCGCATTAAGATCCATTGTTTTCAGATCTTCCTTGTATTCCTCCAACTCGACCTTGGTGCAGTAAGATCTGCAGATTTTCTGTCCCAGCACCTGATCTCCACGGGTCTTGTACAATTCATAGATAGTTTCCTCCTCGAACAACCCGACCAGTTCCTTACATACGCCTTGCATCCTGGAATGGATATCAAAAGTTAGAGGGAAAACGAGGACATTTTGATAACTTCAGATAAGCAATATTTTGCATTTCATGACTTTAAATACAGTAATTTATTGACATACAGTAAGTTATTGACCTACAGTAAGTTATTGACATACAGTAAGTTATTGACATACAGTAAGTTATTGACCTACAGTAAGAAAACACTAGAACATAGTAAGGTTAAACCTGATAAAAGGAACGCAACAAAACAACGAACGTGTCGGCAGGAAGCCTTCATCAGCGAACAAACACAAAAACTAATAAAATGAAAATGTATCAAAAACTATAATATAGCACTTAGCTCAGAAGTAGTATCCAAGAGGGCAACAAAAGATTAGTGACAGAAAGTAAGTGGGAGAAAGGTTTACATAGGAAAGAGTGAAAGAAAAGAGGAGAAGTAAGTCCACTGCAATAGGTCGTGACGTGGAGGTGCGGAGCTAGGTTCAAACAGTAAATAGAGATATGACATTCATGTGGGTACAAGGTGTCATAAGTCAAAATAAGCTTGTTCTCCAAATTCACCCGGCAGTTTTCTAATTCGCGGCGGTTTCCTTTGCACTAGCCGTAATGTTATCTACGCTATTGTTTGCACCCGCTGCCAGATGTCATACATTGGGGAGACAGGACGCCGACTCTCTGACCGGTGTACTGAACACATCCGTAATATTACACAAGATAAACAGTGTCCTGTCTCCAAACACTTCAATAGAGCCGACCACCTGGGCAAGGCGGACTTTTCAATATGCGCGATTGTGGCCAGCACAAACACACCCAGCCGGACCCTCGCTTGTGGAGGTCCCTCGCTTGTGGAGGTCCCTCGCCTGTGGAGGCCCCTCGCTTGTGGAGGTCTCTCGCTTGTGGCGGTCTCTCACTTGTGGGGGTCTCTCGCCTGTGGAGGTCTCTCTCTTGTGGAGGTCTCTCGCTTGTGGAGGTCTTTCGCTTGTTGAGGTCTCTCGCTTGTGGAGGTCTCTCGCTTGTGGAGGTCTCTCGCTTGTGGAGGTCTCTCGCTTGTGGAGGTCTCTCACTTGTGGAGGTCTCTCGCTTGTGGAGGCCCATCGCCTGTGGAGGTCTCTCTCTTGTGGAGGTCTCTCGCTTGTGGAGGTCTTTCGCTTGTTGAGGTCTCTCGCTTGTGGAGGTCTCTCGCTTGTGGAGGTCTCTCGCTTGTGGAGGTCTCTCGCTTGTGGAGGTCTCTCACTTGTGGAGGTCTCTCGCTTGTGGAGGTCTCTCGCTTGTGGAGGTCTCTCGCTTGTGGAGGTCTCTCGCTTGTGGAGGTCTCTCGCTTGTGGAGGTCTCTCGCTTGTGGAGGTCTCTCGCTTTTGGAGGTCTCTCGCTTGTGGAGGTCCCTCGCTTGTGGAGGTCTCTCGCTTGTGGAGGCCCCGTGCGGGGCCTTTATTATTTAATATTATAAATATAGCCTAGGCGTGTCATTCCATAGTTCCTAATTTCAAGTCAACAAAAGTTTGGATGTATAAGTATAAGATAATCAAATGATAAGTCTTTCCTTGTCCCGTACCAAATCAAATGATACGTCTGTCCTTGTCCCGTACTAAATCAAATGATAAGTCTGTCCTCGTCCCGTACTAAATCAAATGATAAGTCTGTGCTTGTCCCGTACTAAATCCCTCCAAGTTCCGACTCGAGTCCAGGAGACAATAAATAGAATATTGAAGCTGCTTGTCATGCAAACTACGAGGTGGAAAATTTTGAATTTCTGCTTGCCATTGTCTTATGGTATGACGTCTTGTTTGCTGTCAACACCGTCAGCAAAATCTTGCAGACCTCGGCTATGCAACTTAATGTACTCATTGCATATGTCGAAGGTCTAATCCGTTTCTTCCCCATATCAGCAATGACCACCGCAAAGGAAATTGCATCGCAAACTAATATCGAGCTGATGCTTAAAAAACGCCGCAATGTGCGAAGAAAGAGTTTGACTAATATGAATCTTGAGAAGAGGCCCAACAGACGCATGAATATTTCAGGATATAATATATAATAGCATTGTGATCCGCGAAGACATGTTTCAACAATTGAAACAGTACTTTGCATGTTTGTCATTGTATATGATATTCAGCATTAATCTAGGTAATTCGAGAAAACACTGTATGGATTTCGACATGGCCTTGAAAAGTGACGATTCACAGGATATAGATGGTTCGTAACCGAGAATCTTTAGAAAAATGTATTTGAAGAGAAGTACAAACAGCATTAGAGTGTCTTCAAATTGCTTGTGCCGAATTTTACGATCGCGTGTCAGATAACGTTGACAGTGCCGGTAACCGTAGAAAGTTCTAAACGATTATTTTTCAAAATTGGAGTTGATAAAAACTTTCTTGAGATGACCAGTGTCTCAGACTCGATTGAATGGATTGTCAAATTTGTCAATTGAACAAGACATTGTTACGACCCTTGACTATGAAACATTCTCTGTTTTTTCTTAATTTTTTTATTACATGCCCAATGGCAGCCTGAAAATTTTTTATTTTTCTATATTATGCTAATTCAGCTTTGTGTTTTCAGTCATTTACTTTTTACAACTATGAGATTAGCAACAACCGAGCCATGATGAGTAATTCCGCTCAGGGCAATTTAACTTTTGCAGAACTTTTTTTTTAAATTATACATTTCGGAAACTTAGCAAGTGAAAAAAAAAAAAGGAATTCTGACTATAACAAAGTCTTAAAATCAGATCGGCCTGGGTTCAGGTCCCGCAAATTTTATTGGTCCATGGCCCCGCACCCCCTAGCACCACTGATAATTTAGGTTTAAGGCGATTTTTTTTCTTTACAATATTGTTGCACAATCTTAGCGATACTAAAACTGTGTTTCTGGCGCCAAGTTGCGAATGTTATGGAAGTTGCACTGTGAATGTTTGTCCTTGTTGAAATTGTAACTATGAGTTATTTAATGCATTTAGATTGAATATGTTAGCATAAACAAACAATAGTTTTCGGGATCTGGATAATATCTTGAATGTTATTTTGAAATTAGCGTAGTCGTTGATTGTTTGATAATGGAATCGATTACATTTAATTAAAGTATTATTTCCAACTTGACGAACATAATATAAAATTGATGAATGACGTCATGGTCAAATATTTTTAGTAAGATTAAATTGAAATTCTGTGGTCATTCATATATTACGTACCACAAAAGGGGAGGGTTTTTAGAGATTTTGTCTATGGGTGCGTAAGGTGGGTGGGGGTCTTGGCAGAATGTACAGTACATGCTACAATAATTATTCCGCAGTCCATAAATAATATATTTTCATTTCTAATAAAGTCAATTGTCCTGGCGTACAGTTTGAGAAACACTAAGGCTACGCCGAACAGACAGCGGAGAAAACCCGTGACATATTTTCACGATCTACATATCTTTAAAGCTACCTTTCAATCCAGCCTGGTCCGATCCCTGTCATGCCATATTCGTAGTAAGCTTTCAAACCTTCTCCAGATAAACGGGGTCGTGCATTTACTGTTTTAGCTCCATACCTGAAAAGGTAATGCATCTTTATAATCATGTTTCGACTTCACAGCGAGGTATCGGTAAGTAGTTCAGTTTTAATGAGGCGTAGTTAGAGTGTTTGCCGACCGAGGACAGGATTCATTTTAAAGAGCCCCCCTTTCTTTTTTCAACTCTCAAACCCATAGGTTCATCAATAATATAATATCGAAGCACAGTTTGGCACCCCTAACTAGTCTGGCGCTCAGGGACATCTGTCCCCCTTGCCCCCATTAGCTACGCCTCTGTGTGTTTAAATATCCGAATTTTAAACAACAAAAAACTTTAAACACTCATTTAACTTTATTTTTTCCTTCAAAGATCTGAAATATAACTTATGCAGCAAGTTCTCGTGTAATTTTCAGTGCATGGCTAAGTCGGTACGCCAGATGTCTATATTTTAGCCGGCCCTAAGACACAGACAGCTATCGGCAGAGTCTTTTTCTGCATCAATTAGGTCAGGCTAGGAGTCGGAACCTCCAGCGATCCAGACCCATACGCCACTAAGAAGATATCTCCTGTGGATCTGATTACTACTAAATAATTATGAGTGTGTTCATATCGTGTATTGTTTTCTCAAGCGTGCTTCGAACAATGCATTTCATCACGACCAGCGATGAAAAGTTATGACATAATCTCCATCCCTTCTTCGCCATTAAATGCGTTTGACCTGACTGTTGTAGCCTACTGACCCACTTCTGTTCGACTCACTTGTTAAATCCTTTAGAGCACAGTTTATCAGAAACGTCCAGAATCTGAGACTCGGTCAGGGGCACGCCTTTCTTGGATCTCCTTTGCTCTTCCAGTCCAAACTCTTTTTGAAACTTTTGGAAATAATACCATAATAAATTGTAAATGCGTGTGTAGTCGCCGTTTAAATGCCAATGTAAAGTAAAGCATTTCCCCCCTTAGATGTGATCAGGGAATAACGACATTTGCTGAGTAAATGTGTCCACAACACCCCCAAGTATGATTAAAGCTTTAAGCCAGAATCAATGTCGGGATAGGTTGGGCATTGAATCTGAATCCTTGCTGTATCCCCTCTTCTTTTCTTTAATATTCCAAATTAAAATATTTTTCAAAGGGAACGACTAATGATCTTTTTTGTTGTCACTGAATCAATCTTCTGATGACCTTGACCAAGATCGTAATTAATGACACTTTAATAACATTAATATGCAATTTAAATCATGTCAAGAGCCGAAAGGTTTGTGTACTCTTCTTATAACATAAGAAATGGAAATATTACTAAGTGTGAGGCGAAAAGAAACAATTAAGGACCCAAATTATTGATGAAATGAATTTATATCGTCATTACTCAAAGTCATACATCCTATATCTTCATTACTCAAGGTAATATCCTTTATCGACATTACTCGATGTCATATATCCTATATAGAAATTACTCGAGGACATATATCATATATCGTCATTACTCGAGGTCATATATCTTATACACGTTATAAATGAGTTGTGTGTTGTTCTGCGTAGCTAAGTCAGTATTCCTTTTACCATTGAACGTTTCTTTCACAGAAATCAATTATTAATTTGGGATCTCGAGCTTAATAATTTAAAAACTTGTCTTCGGCCTGAACTAGAACTGATAACAACAAAATTGCTCACAATCTCGAATTTTTTCGCTACGTCATCTCAGTCACGATACCTTACTTACATATGTTTTATATAGCACCGGGCCCTGCCATAATTTTCATCATCTCTTGCACGTAGATTTTAAAACTATGATTTAAGAAAAACAACTTTTCAGTCAGCAAAAATTCCATGGGGAAAAAAATAAACCTTACTTGAAAGCCGACTCCAAGGCATGCGTCACATCTGTACTTAGGTGGCATCGACCAGGATCCCTTGTCCTGAAGGTCAACTTGAGGTGCCGAGTAAAAATAGGAAGGTTTCTCCTTGTCTCCCATGATGGAATTGATGTCAATGTCAGGGACGTCGAATGCCTGGACGTTTCTGAGTTCGCTGACCACCACCAGGATTGAGATGAGTGACTTGCATGCAACCACCAGGTGGTCAAACATGGCAGATGCGTTAATCTAAAGGTAAGACATGCGGTAATGAAGAGTGACCCTTTGTCTATGGTGACCTTGAGCTTTGATTTTAAAAATATTAACCACAAAAATACTTTTTTTCCCCCTATTTAATCCATAGCAAAGTTGGAAGAGGAGAAAAAATAAAAATAGTGCTTAGGGCAGTAAAGGAGGGGCGAGGCTTAGGGCAGTAAAGGAGGGGCGGGGCTTAGGGCAGTTAAGGAGGGGCGGGGGGTCTGTATTCTGTCTTTGACTAACAAGGTATTTTTTATTCTCGTCTAGATTTTTAATTACCAGTGAGTTTATCTATAGTCTTTTTAACTTTTTATACAGGTATCCTAAAACTTTTAAAACGTATATGCAGCATTTAGCGGGTATCCATCCACAACTTGACTAACCGTTAACCCGTATGGCTGCCAGGCGGGCCGGGTTAAGGAACCCTGGCAGGTCGAATGTGACCCTCGGGCCTAGTTTGAGTTCTTTGCTCTAGTCAAACGTGTAGCCGAAAGAGAAGCTGGGAGGAGGCAGTTGGGGGGGGGGGGGGTCTGTAGCAGCATGTTAGATTAAGTTGCAAATTTTTGGGAAGATAAAAAGATTGTATCTTTTTTTTTATATTATTAAATCTTGTCAATGTATGAATATGTCTATATAAGACTTGGCGTTTAAATCAGTTAGATTCTTTCTTTTTAAGCAGGGCATGCTCCAGCACAAATACATCTCAGTGTATTGGAATTGTATTTGGTCAAACACAGATATCGCTTTCTATTCTTCTCCTTAAACCTCTTTACCCCGTCTGGGCATAAGCCGTCCACAATAATTTTCCATTCATCACGCTACTGTGCTTTCCTTCCCAGCTGCTTCCAGGTGTATCACATACTTTGCGTGTGTGCCTCTAGCATGTATTCTTTCGCCTTCCTCTCTTTCTTTTTCCCTGTTGATTCCCTATTAGGGGTTGTCTGGTGATACTATCTGGGGGTTTTCGGAGAGCATGCCCTATCCACCTCTAGACATTATTTATAATGTCTTCATCTATGGGCACCTTGTAAGTTCATTCTAATAGCTCTTTGTTTGCTATTGTATTTGGCAATTTTATGTTCATGATCTTTCTTGTTTATGAAGATCTGTACTTTCTGCGTAATGCTCCAAGTTTTCAAGTTTCTGCTCCATTTGTTTTGAAAATTCTGACTTTGGTTGGCAGCTTCAGCTGCTTTGACGTTCATGTTTTCTTTAATAGCACAAATGCTGATCTAGCCTTTCCAATTCTAGCCCTTACACCCGCATCGGATCCGCCATTTATTTCGATTGTGCTGCCTAAAAATGTGAAGGACTCCATTTCTTCCAGTGCCTTTCCTGCCAGAGAGATAAGCTCTTTGTTGGCTGAGTTTACCTTCATGATATTTCTCTTTTTTTTAAATTTATATTGAGTCCGAGCTGTGCTGAAATGGTGGCTACGTCTACGTCTATGACTCAGTATATTGGAATAATATTTGGTCAAACACAGATGCCAATTTCTAATAGATGTAATTCTAAAAAATGTAAATAATTTCATTGTCATTTTAAGGTTCAAATTTCTTAAGAATTATGTCAATAGGACTGGTGCGGACTAGTGCCGCCGGGTGCGGGCTAGTGCCGCCTGGTGCGGACTAGTGCCGCCTGGTGCGGACTAGTGCCGCCTAGTGCGGGCTATGACGAAAAAATGCGGTAGTTTTCCGAAATTGTCATATAAAAATATATATATAACTAAAAATTCTCGAAAGGGGTTGACTGCCCCCTCCGTCTCACCGTTCCTATGTCAGTGTTTCAAAACAGACATTGATAGGCCTACATGTCATATGTTTGATTAACCAACTTTTTATTTACGGAGCCAATCTTGTCTAGGTCTATAAAAATTCAGACAACCTACGTCTATCAAAATGGGCTAATTCAAATAGATCGTACCTCATTTCATTTGCGTCTTTATTGAGAGTCACTTCCCTTTATTTGTTTTGTATTTTTAAAATAGAGTTACATTTTCATTAATATGAAGGTGGCTAATTTTTATTGGTTGATTAATTATAATTTTTAAAATTTCATTGGTTAGCTTATTAAATATGTTAATGTGCTCCGCCATTTTAGAAGATGATTTTAGAGGATGGTCACACTGTGTTTCATTAATGTTTGGATATTATTTTCGATGGAACCTGAAATAAAGTGTGTAAAAGTGTATTCCATGAAACTGTAAGTTGGGGGTAATTGCACGCTACTGGTACCTCTATCGCTCACCCTAACCTGAACCCTAAATCTATCCCAAACAAAGGGCAGTGACTCCCAATGAGGGACCACAGATAGCAATTAGCCTAAGTTGGGTTTTCATTATTTCTTTATTTTATAATTAATTTTGGGCACTTTTCTTTGTTTTTTTTTCATTTTCCCACTTTTCAGGATCAAAACCCAGGTTAGGCTAGGGAGAGGGTCAAAACATAAAAGTTCGCGGGTCGGGGCAACCATGATGGCGGCCATGGTGAAAACACGCGGTACGATCTATTCGAATTGACCTCAGAATGATATTAATTACCTCTAAAAAAATTTAAGCCTCAAAACTTACCTCGCTGACTGGATGCTAAAAAATAAACCTTCAACAATTTCTGTTCAAGTTTTTATTTCTAATAATTATACTGACGAAGATTACCACAACATTTTAAACAGATTGCACAATCAAGCTTACGTTTGATATGCAGATGATTGCTTTTCTTTGTTTTGTTTTTTTTACAATTCGGAATGTTGTCTTGAAGTTTGAAAATGTATAATGAAGTACCATGCACTTACGACACGTCAAATTTGTGTATATATATGTAGTTTGTTAAATGAGAGCAGAAAATGATGACGCTATTTTAATTTAAATGTGTATTTCCTGTTGTGTAATTAATTTCATTTAATTTTTACTAGTAGCTATTTCCTCAATTGATTAATTAACCAGTTATGTTTAACAAGAAAAAAAAAGTGTGTGTATTTGAACCACGAGTCTAAATGTTGTAGACATACATTTTTTAAGCAGTACTTGGCAATAATTAAGATTATTATCCACGCATAATATGAAGATCGTATTCGATGAGAGGGAATGGAATACAGCTTTTATCAGCTACACTTGTCCCTGAATCGGTCCTTTTGGTATTATAGTGTATTACCAGAATATTATATTAACATTTTAATACTTAAAAGGCTTGTTGATGACAGTAATAAATATACACAGGGTAGTAGGCCCGGTTAACTATTAAAAGCAAGATAAGAATGTGCTTAGGCACAACAAAACTATACAGGAAAATAGCAAGAGTTTTGTAAATCTCTGTCTGTTACTGCTTCTGATATTAAATAATAAATCTCAGTTACAGAAAAAAGTCGTACGGAGTGCGCTCTTTTGAATCGGTGGCGCCAAAGTTATGGAATATTTTACCCCCATCTTTGAGGAGTATTGAAAAGGACAGAAAATCATTTAGGAAACATTTAAAGACTTTTTTGTTTAATAGATTTGATGAAACCAGAGTGCAGTGAGCATGTTAAAGTAGCATGAATACCAACGCTATAGAAGTATCAAATCTATCAATCAAAAAAATAATAATAATAATGTGCGAATCACAAGATATACATTTATTTTTAAAAAAAAGGGGGGGGGGCAACTCTCGAAAACTATTGTGTGTGTGGTTGGGGGGGGGGGGGTGTCAAACTCATGTCGGTTCAAATAAGAGAAGAAGAAAAAAAAAACAAGGTAAAGATGTCATGTAATTATAGTTTATACCATATATACCATTTATGCCATGTCTACCTCTAAAACCAAGCAAGATGTAACGCGTTCAGAAAAATGAAAATTATCGCAACAGAAATAATAGTAGGCTGTTCTGTGGATATTGTCACGAGCTCCTTTACGCTCAGTGAAACTTTGTCTAATTGCTAAATCACCTCTGACACCACTTTGTGTTAATGTGCCCAAGAAACACAACAATAATATAATAAAGAAAATAAATCCTCAATATAACTCAACTTAACAACATCTAATTTAATCATTGAATATAATATACAATGACATATGAAAGTCTACAATATTTGATTAAAGAATATGCAATGAAATGGAAATAGTTGTTACACAAACATGACATAGAATGCACTAAGAGGGTATGCTAAGAAATATATATTGTTGTCACACAAATGTAACTAAGTAATATATATATAATATAACAATCATATTATATATCTTATGCGAGAGGCTACACCTCTTTACAGTCTTGGATGACTGTCGCTTCTGTTCTACCTAAGGGTCTGTCCTATCGTAAATTACTGCCCCCAGCTCTTCGTCACTTTTCGTGATCACAAAATTCATAACGGTCACCTTGTGCCTGTGAAAGGTATATAGTGTGCAAAACTGAATAGCTATCACATTTCTTCAATCAAGTTCCACACATGTTAAACCGATTCGGATACAAACACAATCTACGTCACCAGCCACGTACACGGCCACTTTCGTCCAATTTTAAATCCTAGGTGTTACAAGCACAAACTTCATCAATTATATTTTTGCCTTCATATCTCATCATACATTTAAATTCTCACTTCATACCGTTACGCACCCTTGCAGTGTTTCTTTTAGACATTTTTCCCCGGGGGGGGGGGGGGGGGGGCACTGCAACATTCTACAATTAGAGAGCAACGGAAGAGATGCTATTTAGAAAAATGTAGGGGTATAGGGGACTCTGGGTAGAGGTAGTTCCTTACGATGTCTGTTATGCTGCACCCTCGGGTGGACAGCATCACTGGTCCTCATCCATCCTCTAAACCTCTCACATGTGGCTCCAAGCACCATACCCTGGAAAACTGCTTCAGCTGGCGGACTAAACCATGTGAGGGGATGGTGTTAACATGACACCATTGGGCGTAAAACCTCCCAGATGCAGGTTACTGGCCAGGGCGCAAGAGTTCCGAGACGAACTTGAACGCCACGTGTTCGTGACCAAGGCGAGCCACCTAGTTGGAGGTCATCGGCTATGGTTAGGCATCGAGAGGGATGGGCGCCACCATGCGACAACTGCCCTAGTTACTCTACATGTAAATGAGATCAGATTCAAAATCCATACCGGCTCGGCCGTCACCCGGGTTACCAAGGGTCGCGCCTACCGTCTCTGACCAGGACGGAGGTGGAAAGTATGCTACTGGTCGTCAAAAAACAATATGAGTGCCAGGAATAACATTACACTAGGTACCTGGAACGTGAGATCGTTGAGAGAAACGGGCAAGGTGGAGGAATTAGTGTATGAAATGAGCAGCTACAGATGGGGCATCCTAGGACTGTGCGAAATGAGATGGAAAAGCTTTGGAGAAACATGGACCCAAGAAGGCCGCAGACTATATTGTAGTGGATGGGAGGACACACACGAACACGGAGTTGGCTTCCTCGTCCATAAAAACATTAAAAACAGTATTATGAGCTGTCGACCAGTTTCGAGCCGGCTCATCACTCTCCGTTTAAGGGCAACACCGTTTAACATCACCATCGTGCAAGATTATGCACCAACTCCAGACCAAACTGAAAAGGAACATGTGGACGCCACTGTAACGCAACTTCAAACGAGAGAAGCCTGAGGCTCTTGGAATTCACCAGCTTCAACGAACTCATACTGGCCAACACATTGGGTGCACATAAAATATCCAGGAAAACCACATGGCATAGCCCTAATGGGAAACACTACAATCAGATTGACTACATCACGTTACAAATACGTTTCCGGTCTAGCATAAACATTGCCAAGACTCGGATCTTCCCAGGAGCGGACATTGGAAGTGACCACGATCTAGTAATGATGACTTAGGCTGCACTTAAAGAGGGTAAACAAACAGGGATATACCAGAATCAAATTCGACCTTCAAAAGCTGAAGGATCCTAAAGTAACAGAAGCCTTCCAAGCAATGATAGGAGGGAAATTTGCAGCGCTTAACGTTATAGATGCTGGCTGTTCAGACATGGATTCACTCATTGATAACTTCAACACAGCTGTGACGGACACAGCCCATGACATCCTTGGTAAACATCGACCAACACAAAAACCATGGGTGACAGCTGACATCCTCGATCTATGTGACAAACAGAGGCAGTTAAAGAAAACAAAGATGGTAGATACAGAGGGGGCCAATAAATATAGGAAAATTAACCAAACCATCAAAAAGGGTATGAGAAGGGCAAAGAAGAATTGGATTAAAGAGCAATGCTGCGACATTGAAAACTGCTTGAAGAAAAACAATCGCAAAAAGTCATACCAGTTGGTGAAAGAACTAACCACTGCAAAGCAAGGGCGTAGTACTACCATACAAGATAAAAATGGTAATTGTTTGACCGAGGAAAATGATATCCTGAAAAGGTGGACTGAATACTGCTCAGAGCTGTATAATGAAAATATAAAGATAGACCCAGAGATCCTTAATGTCCCCCCAGCAATGGACAATGAAAACTTCCCTATTCTCAGCGCAAAAAAAGAAGCAGCAGTCCAAGCACTCCAAATAGGAAAGGTCGCAGGAGTGGATAATATCCCTGCTGAATTGGTGAAACAAGGACGAGAAGCAATGGTAATAGCCTAATCAATATTTGTAACAAAATATGGCTAACAGGGGAATGGCCCAAATCATGGACCCAATCTCTCATCATCACCCTCCCCAAGAAAGGTAACCTACATCTATGCCAAAACTATCGCACCATTAGCCTAATAAGCCACCCAAGCAAGGTCATACTGAAGGTCATACTGAACCGACTAAAACCATACGCCGACAGAATCATTGCTGAAGAACAGGCTGGCTTCAGGCAAGGACGTGGCACTACTGCAACACCGACAAAACCTATACCACATCTTTGTGGATTTCAAGAAGGCATTCGACAGGGTCTGGCGTGCTGCTTTATGGGCCACAACATCAACACAAACCTAACCAGAATGATATGCAGCCTTTATGATAAGCAGTGTTTCTTTCAGAAATTTTCCCCCGAGGGGGCACTTTTGACGCTCGGGGGGGGCAGTGCCAGTTTTTCAGTGGACAGAGGCGTAGCTAAGGGGTGGCAGATGGGACATATGTCCCCAGGCGCCAGACTTGCGGGGGCATCTAATGGGCATAGTGTTAATGGATGAAAATAATAGGTTTCAGAGTTTAGCGGGGGGGGGAGGGAAAAGGGGGGGTAAAAATGAATCTTGTCCCCTGTCATCGAAGACTCACGTCAGTGACGTAGCAGTGTGGGGGCGAACATTTTGTCTTCCCATGTGTCATTTTTTCTTTAGATAGAGCGGCGGGATTTTACGGACATCTGCAGAGTTTCTATCGAGAAAGGTAGCGTAGCAAAAAAGTTAACCCACCTAGGCTGGCGCTAACACTAGGCACGCCGCTGGGCAGTATATATCAGCACCAAATTTGGCTATCATGGCAAGTAATTTTTATCGGGAAGTAGGGCAGCAGAAAATGTGTGATTGTTTAACAATCAAAAGGTGCATTTTGGAGTATACATGATTCGAATGTTTTGATAAGACTTTCATTTGATCGGGGGAAATAATTTTTCAAGCGTCGGGGGAGGCATTATGGCGACCAGTGCCAGACACAAACTAAATTTCTTCTTCTTTTTCTGTCTATTAAGGGCCCACGATCAATTTATTGATCATTATGGCTCCTATGAATGTAGATGGGATTTGCAAAGATTCTGTGCCTGGTGTTGATGCGGATATTTCACTGGTAACAAGAGTTACCTAGTGAGGGTATCATGCACTGTATTCAATGTATCTTTAAGACAATGTGTGAAGGGGCATTTTAAACGTTCATATATTTACTGTTAGATGTTTCGTAGAAAAATGCTAAGAATAAATCAACATACACCAACTATATCTGGACTACAAATCAGGTTATGATAGCATAGACAGGAAATACATGAACGATTCTGACTTCAAAAAGATACCTGTTACTTATCCCGTATTATGGAATATCGCGAACAAGTTTTTAATCGCTTTTCCATCCTCATACCTAGTGCAAAGGGGTTTCAGCGCAGTTACCAATCTCCTATCAAAAAAAAAAAGAAACAAACTGGACATCATTAACCGAGGAGATTTGATATTAAACCTAACTAAATTGATGCAAAATGTTGGACATTTATTATTGAAGCTTCAGGTTCATCCCTCACACTAAAAGTAAAAGCATTTATTTTTTGCTTAGTTATTTTATGTAACAGAAAGTAAAATTTAATTTGGTTCGTTTTAATTTGAATTTAATTAATATATGTATAAAAATTAACATGTTTTTTAAAAAGATTTTCACACTACATTTCACTACCGTTATAAATTTAAATCTTTCAAAGTGAGTAGCACTATACCTGTCAAAAATACATTTGAGGCTAATGAATTTGCAAAAAATCAATATCATGTAAGCAGGGGGTCTACCCAAAACAGAAAAAACATGGCAAGTGGTCTATGAGACAAAAAGTTTGGGGACCTCTAATGTAGCTTATTGGATTGCTCGTGGTCCCAAAAACAGTCAACATCATACTGGACTTGACCAAGTCTTACCATCATATCAGTTGTGTCAAACCTGTAAGATACTGCTCACAGAAACTATTCACATGAAACAAAAGCCAATGATGAGGATTTCAAGAAAGTGTTGTTATTGTTTTCACCATCAACAGTATCTCTATACTGTTTTGTATGTAATTGTAATCGCATAAAAAAATCTGCACATTTTGTAATGAGAGAAGGGTTTAGTAACTGTCTAAAGACTAACGTAGTTGATAATCATGTAAAAACAGTATTCACCCAGACTTGTGCTAACCTAATTAACACGCAGGCAAGGTATGGGGTTGTACCAACAATTCAGGAATAGTTTGATTACAGCGAACATTTCTTGAAGTGTGCCATAACGTGTTTTCTTAATTATAAGAAAGGGTCTTATATTAATTTTATCTTTTTATCTCTGAAATTCGAAACAGTCTTGAACAATGATATTGTAACCCAGTGTTGCGCGTTGCTGACAGTTAAATAACACAAATAGACACAGGTCTGAGAACTATAGCTTTATTTCACGAAAACGTGCGGTACATTCATTTGAACAGACACATATCTAGCACACATGCAGACCACTACCCGTATAATTTCACACCCCCACGGGTTAAATCACCCACCTTATAGAGTAAACACAGGGAAACCTTGATGTCAGCGTCACAAGATGGTCATGCACGCGTGTAAATAACAAAACATAAAATTTAAGGCCCAGTAGACAGCTGTGTGTTACTTTAAATTTGCATGGGTGTGTACGTACCTGGGGTTACCCACAGCAGTTACGCTGAGAGAGTGTACTCTCTTATTCCTATTGAGGGCACACAGTATTCACCCAGACTTAATTAACAAGGTATGGGGTTGACCAAACAATTCAGAGATAGTTTTATTACTGCAAACATGTTATGAAGTGTGCCATATCGTGTGTCCCCAAATATGAGAAAGGGTCTAATATTAATTTTATCTCCGAAATTCGCATCAGGGCTTATTTTCAAGGCATGTCTTATTTTTCTCAGGTACAAAAATCTGTATTTGTTCAAATACAGTCATGTGATCTTCTTCTGGAACATCGTCATCAATATCCAAACGCTGAATTCTTGTCTGAATTTATTGTAGAGCCATTGGTCCCAATCTCACATGCCTTACTATAGAACTCTCCTTAAATGAGCTCTTCTTTTCCATCTAGCCTGCTTGTAGTGCATTGGCAACAAAGCTGTCAGTTATTTTATCCAATGAATTCTTCCCCCAAGTAGCGACCTCTTGCAGGTCGGACTTCAAAATGTTTGACCGCTATCTCCGAAGTCTGCTACAACGGCTACTCAGTTTAAAAAAGACGCTGATGGTAGGGCTTACATTTTCTTCTGCATGATTAGCATGATAGTGTTTATTTTCGATGCAGCTACAATTTTCGGGGAAACGCGGTAGCTGTTATCCTGACATTAGATGAACGTGGCTTGGCTTTTCCAGGAACGGAATAAAGATTTGGAGCATTAGATATTAGAGGGCAGTATCATCTTATTTAAACAAGTCGCATTTCCAAATATGGAAGTCCTGGCATGGAAATCCTGGCCGTAGAAATCCTTTTTATTTATGTTAACGATGCTAACATGTCAGGGCGTTACAGGGGGGTTAAATAAAGCAAAAATATTGAAACAAAGCAAAAATTCAAGTATGTATCCCTGTGCTGCACATTCACTAGATCGAATAGGCCGAAGTGCTGCTGTTGTGGCACTGCTGCCAAAAGGCAGTGAATTTCTTCTCGATAGTGCAGTCGCTGTATAATTTTTTTTCGATATCAACCAGTCGGGGGCAAATCCTTAAAAGTTGTATCGGAAACGAAAGTGTTTTAAAATCCCTCTCTGGGCTTAGCTGGGTTGCAGGTGAGCGGGAAAATGTCACAGGAACAAAAGTCACGGAAAAAGTCACAAATTTTGCAGACGTGTTAGGAAAAATTAACTTTGATGATGTCATAAAGAATTTGCAATGATTCAATGTAAGAGAAAACATGTTTCAAATAAATAATGTTAACACATTTAAACATTCTATTCTAGCTTATATTCTATGTTTTTCTCAATCAAGTTTTATTTTATGGTTCATATTTTTCGATATTTTGATTTAGAGTTTCCAAAATTTTAATGTGCTTAGAGCTTGATGCAAATATCACTAGTGCCTACAAGAAAGGTGACCTTCATAACCCAGCAAACTACCGCCCAATACCTTGACCTCCGTCCCGTGCAAAATTCTAGAACACATCATCTGTCGTCACATCATGAACCACCTTGAACACTACAACATTTTGACCAACCTAAACCATTGTTTCCGCTATGGTTACTCCACAGAAACTCAATTAATCATCACCTCCAATGACCTCCTTGCCTCCTATGACAAAGGTAACCACGTCGACATGGAAATTCTCGACTTTTCCAAGGCCTCCGACACTGTACCACACAGCCTTCTTCTACACAAACTCTAACAATACGGCATTATCGGCAACCTTCTCTCCTGGCTCTCAACATTCCTAACAAAACGCACCATGCAAGTAGTTGTAGATGGCGTCCGATCAGGCAAAGCCACCGTAGACTCAGGAGCTCCTCAATGCACAGTACTGGCCCCCTTCTCTTTCTCTGTCACATAAACGACCTCTCTGATACTGTAAAATCTCAAGTGAGGCTGCTTGCAGATGACTGTCTTGTCTACAGAGAGATAATCGACTACGATGACCACAACCACATCCAAGCAGATTTAAAGTATCTTATGAATTGGGCGGACAAATGGGGCATGAAATTTCATGAAACCAAATGCTACACAATGAGCATCTCAAGAAAAAAAATCAAGCCATATGTACTCCCTAAATAGATAATCCTCCAACAAGTATCAAATAATTCATACCTTGGAATTCTCTTCTCAAATAACCTAAAATGGTCACCCCATATAAACAAAATTTCAAAAAAGGCCAACTCCACACTAAGTTTCATTCGAAGAAATCTGCGCCACTGCCTAACATCCTGCAAACGAAATGCCTATCTTGCACTCGTCCGACCATTACTAGAATATGGTGCGATCATCTGGGACCCATACCTAAAGCAAGACGTGGACAAGATGGAGCGAATCCAACGTAACACAGTGCGCTTCATAGAACGTGACTACAAAACCACCACTCCTGGCTATAACGTCACTGGCCTCTTAAACAGATTTGACATACCCTCCCTCAAGGACAGACCAGAAAAGATCCGCCTAACATTCTTATATAAAGTGGTCATGGGGCTAGTGCCGGCCATCTCAGCAAACAATTATCTCACCCCACAGAAGCCAGGCCGATTAATCAGAGCCAAACACTCACTAAACACTGACTTAACCTCTGACAACCCAATGAGCAATTACACCTGGAACAATAGCAAATGCTTCACTGTGCCTCGGAGTAACACAGTGCAACATAAACAATCATTCTTCCCACGCACAATAATCGCTTGGAACCACCTGGACAATACCGCCGTGAACTCGACATCTATCGAAAGCTTCAAGGAGCCGTTGGGATGGCAGCATCGCTTCCCCAACCGTTGCACATATGCCAGTACATGGATGCAGCAACATACCCTACCAGAACCAGAACCCAAGTGTGTGAATCTGGCCCTGCAGGGAAGGGAAAATCCTGAAGAAAGACAGCCCGAATCAGCAGACGTTTCTGCTACAGAGATTCTGATTATCCATAAAAGCCGGGAACTCAGTTCAAACAAATTCATACTCTGTTAAAATGCAAACTTTCTCTCGAGGACATAAAAGCTGTTCTGACAACACAATGATTCACTCAGAAATCGAACAGCTACTCTGACCACACAATGATTCACTCAAGAACGTAACAGCTTTGTGTGACCACACAATGATTCACTCAAGAACCTTAAAGCTTTTTCTGACCACACAATGATTCACTCAGAAATCGAACAGCTATTCTGACTACACAGCGATTAACTCAGAAATGGAACAGCTATTCTGACCATACAATGATTCACTCAAGAACATTACAGCTATTCTGAACACACAATGATTCCTCAAACGCTTTGCTGCTGAACAATTTTGGGGAACAGCAAAATCTCAAGGACTTTCCAAACAATATATATGCAATGCAATAAAAACAAATTCCATTTTTTTAGATTAATAAAAGCATCTTATCTTATGATCGCTATAAAAAGTTATGTTAACATTTAGTTTAGACCCTACTCACTATAAAAGCCTTAAAAAAGCGAAAGTCCTTCTAACTTGACTTTATCAGAGGGAAGGGGATATGTGATATAACGTAGGTAAATGTTTCGTACAAGACCCTGAGGCTCAATCTTCACGAACCTTTCAAGCAACTGCACTTGAAGATGGGAGATGACCTGTGGTAGAATTTACATAATATAATGTATCTGTGGTGAAATAAGGAGGATAACTCTCGGATCACCTGCTCGTGCCTAGGTGTTTTAGTTTCGATTGAAATCACACACAAAGGGGCGTAATTTCATACATATAGGCCTACTCTTCTATTTTATTCAAGAGAAGTCTATAACCAATTTCATAAAATCAAATGAACTTTTATGATGTCCTTACAACTCTTCATTTGCATCTCAAGTCGTAACAGTGTGGAAATCAAAAGCTTATAGTAAGGTTAAATCAGCCTTTTAAAAATATATTTCAATCTAGGTTGTGATCACTATGGATTTTTCTCCCCCCCCCTCCCCACCATTTATGGCCTAAAATTTTAGCATCTTAAGTTTCTTTGTGATAAAAATAATATGGTCTGGTCGTTCAAAACGTATCTTACCATTACTAGTATATTTGACGAGGTCCCTTCTTAGATGGAAGTGGATCATCCAGTCACTGACTTCGTGGCTTCTCGGTGCGGAAAGAAAGTGGACTTCCAAGTTGTACGTTGTGGAGTATTCTTTACAGTTGTATGGTGTGGGATGGACACCACAGCAGTGTGTCATGGGTGTAGAGTCCTAGAAACTTATAGTCCTATAATATGCAGGCTCAATGTTTGGGATACGTGTGTGGCGTGAGGCTTATCCTTCATCCAGCAATGGTTCATTGGTCTATTGCAATACGGCAACTAATATATATAAATAATATATTATTATTCTGAGCTGATCGATCAATATATATGGCCATCTCTATAGTTGAAGTAGAGCCTCCTCTCCTCGCTTTCTCGGAGTGCGGACGGATGTGGACTACCCAGCGGTACGTTGTGAAATGTTTTTCCCACGTTAAGTTGTGGGATTTAGAATCATAGAAATTCTCAGTTCCTTATGATGTAGGATCGCGGTTTGGTAGCCGGATGTTTAATGATGGGCGGACTCCTAGGAATCTGACCTCAGGCCTTATCCCCAATAGAGCTGATGAGATGAGGTGGTTTCAGGCAATACGCTAACCAGGTAGGTAAGTTTAACGGCATTTGTTATCACACAAATGATTTGTTGTGTACTGTTTTAGAACGAGCCATATACTTAAATAAGAGATAATTGCTCCATACTGATAACAGTACGTATCAAGGACAAATTTTAAATTTTAGCTCCATAATTTATATGAAAGAGTTTTATAAGGCCCCCTTTCTCAGACGTTACTAAAACGGTACATTATTAAATTGGCCCCCACCGGGACCCCTATTTAATTTAAATGTACTATACTTATAGTATTGCAATTTAGTTGTAGAATATTTCGTATTCGAAAAATAATTACATAGAAAAGTAATTTTTTACACGTTTCATGGAAGCAGAGGCGTAGCGTGGGGGCAGAGGGTACAGATGTACCCGGGCGCCAGCTATTTAGGGGCACCAAAATGTGCTTTGGTATTATTTTATTGATGAAAATAATGGATTTGACAGTTGAAAAAAGGAAAAGAGGGCGCTTTAAAATGAATCTTGTCCCCGGGGGCGAAACTTGTCCCCGGGCGCCAAACACTCTAGCTACGCCCCTGCATGGAAGATATTAAATTTAATCTAGAATGTTCCAGAAGGTTCTATATTGTTCTACGGGGATATATAATGGGATCTAAAATCGTATTCGAACAAAATCGCACTGAGCATGATGCCATAGAATAACAGGATCCTAATGGGGAACGAGATCCTACATTAAACTGGAACCTATCGGTTACGTGATCCCATCGGGTAACGGTATTAAACCGGGATTGGGATTCTATCAGGAAACGGGATAACATCGGAAAAGAGGGTCCCTGGGTGGAACGGGATCAAACAGAGAACAGTATCCTAACGGGATCTGTAGCCCACTGGAATTGGAATCCAATTAGATCGGGATCCCACCAGGATTGGGATCCCAATAGGAAGTAGGATGCCATCGGGATCCCACTGGGATCAAGATACCGACGGGATCGGAATGCCAAAGATTATCAAATTTACAGTCTTTGATTTTATCTAAGTACATCCAATGGACTACGATTAGTCGATTGTTTTGTCACGTGATACGTGTAAAAACAAGTAATACTTCCGGTAGGCTGTCTGCAACACACTAGTCGCTCACAAATTTTTCTTCAAACAACTTTCTTCCTTTGATCATAACTGAATTCTAATTATTGTCACATTTATTGAATGTCATTTAAAGAAACGCGTGTATTCAAGAATATTTTGAAAAGTAAAATTTTAATAAACACTGGAGAAGCGCTGATGGAGACAAACATTTTGCTTTAGAATTAATGATGATGGCAATGGCTGATCAGCTGTTTATCTGTTGTTATGTGTTGTTATGTGTAGCAGAAAGCCTACTAATGGCTGGTACGTATCACGTGACAAAACAAGGAAGTGACTAATCGTAGTCCATTAAAGCATTGAAATTCATCAAAAGGTTTCAACCACTTCTCTAAGTAACTAAGGCATGCTTCATACAACAACTTAACATCTGCCATAGAAGTGTAATACTCTTCTTCTCGACCACTTTCTTCAAGTCTTCTCAACATCTCCCTGACTTTCATTAAAAGAAATGTCTCCTTCAATCTGTTTTTCAAAATTTCCAAGGTTGTGTGAAGAAGGCTCATAACCTCTAATACTGATGTTTAATTATTTGAGAACTGTGACGAAAAACGCAAAAAAACGACATCACCGACCAGCCAAATGCTATATTGCCATAGATGGTTTTGCGTCATTTTTCGTATACGCAAACGGAATGCACGTGAGTTTTTCGTAGTGTGAGAATGACTAAAATCGACTGGTTCGCAGAAATGCATAGACTTTGTACGTTGTAACAACGTAAACATACGATTTAATAGTTGTAACATCATCATCATATCCCTTAGTCCTTGGACCGTTGGGGCGCCACAGATGACATGAAAACTATCCTTCTCCATTCCTCTCTGTCTTCTGCACTACGCACAGCATCGCCTAGTTTTAATCCGGTCCACTCTTTGATGTTATTTTCCAATCTTTTTCTCTGTCTTCCTCTTCTTCTTCTTCCTCCTCTAGTTGTGCCCTGCATGATTTCTTTGGCGAGCCCTTGTTTTCCTGTTACGTGGCCAAACCATTCAAGTTTGCGCTTTTTACCGACACCAGGAGGTCATCGTACTGACCAATTGCTTTACGAATCCTTTCTTTCACTTGTTCATTGGTGATATGGTCTCTATAGCAGATGCCAGGAATGCTTCTGAAACATCTCATCTCCATCGCCTTTATTTTCTTTTCAAGTTCTGCTGTTAATGTCCAGGACTCACAGGCATACAAGAAAATGGAGAGTATTAATGAGCGCATCAGCCTGATTTTGGTGCTGGGGGCAATATTTTTGTCGTTCCATATTTTCTTGAGCCTCTTTAGTTCTATTATTGTCTGCGCAATCCTGGCCATCAATTCGGGCTTGGAGCCTTCTTCAGAAACAATTGTTCCTATAAGGTATTTGAAACTGACAACTGTCTCTAGTCTTTCCTCACCGACCTTAATTTCAATGGCGATGCCAGTGGTGCTATTCGTCCTCATTTTTGTCTTTTCTGCACTGATTTGCATGCCTAAGGAAGATGAAGTCTTGTCGAGACGCTTTACAAGGTTGGCTAGCTCTTCTTCGCTTCCGGCCAGTCCGTCTATATCATCCGCAAAACGTAGGTTGGTGACTGTTCTGCCACCAATGCTGACTGTCCCTACATGCGTTTCCAGTGCATCTGACATAATTCTCTCTAAGAAGATGTTGAACAGGGTGGGGGATAGCAAGCAGCCTTGTCGTACTCCAACCGTGGTCCTGAACCAATCTCCGATGTTGTTGTTGAAGAAGACTGCACTGGTGGCCTTATCATAAAGGCTGCATTTCATTATGGTTAGGTTAATGTTGCTGTTGTAGTACCTCATGGTGGTCCATAAAGCAGCATGCCAGACCCTGTCGAATGCTTTCTTGAAATCCAACAAAGACGTGGTATAGGTTTTGTTGGTGTTGAGCATATTTCTCACATAGTATTCGGAGGTTTAAGATATGCTCAGTTGTGCCACGTCTTTGAATCCCGCCTATTCTGTAGCAATGATTCTGTCAGCATATGGTCTTAGTCGGTTCAGTATGACCTTCAGTATGACCTTGCTTGGGTGGCTTATTAGGCTAATGGTGCGATAATTTTGGCATAGCTGTAGGTTACCTTTCTTGGGGAGGGTGATGATGAGCGATTGGGTTCATGATTTGGGCCATTGCCCTATCAGCCATATTTTGTTAAAATATTGATTAGGCCATTTATCATTGCTTCTCGTCCTTGTTTCACCAATTCAGCAGGGATATTATCCACTCCTGCGACCTTTCCTATTTGGAGTGCTTGGACTGCTGCTTCTTTTTTTTTTTTTGCGCTGAGAATATGGAAGTTTTCATTGTCCATTGCTAGAGGGACATTAAGGATCTCTGGGCATGTCCTCCTTTTGCTGGACGTCTGGCAAGCCTAGCAATGCCCCAACTCTTGTCTTGTGAGGTCGCCAGGTCTAGGCTATAAATAATTTTTGGAGTCACTTTTTAAAAAAACTATTATTTAGACATTTCTAGTGAATTTTATTATTTTATTGTCTAAATATTTTAATAATTCTAATTTTTTTTTAAAACATAAAAGACAAAACTAATTTGCAAAATAATAATAATAAAATTTAAAATGTTTATGAAAGGGTAGCCACTCTTCAATATTAATATTTAATTTTCTACGAGCGACGTCATCTGACAAGGGAGATCATTCCTCTCCAACCATGCTTTTGTAAATATCAGTAAATTTAAAAATTTACAACATGATCCTGGGTTAGTATGATTACTTATGTGAATATAGTTATAAATATTTATAGTTTGCCAAATGTTATACTGATATAATTGTTAAAATATAGGTAATCTACGACTTGATCGTCGGCCAAGAAAAAATCCGGTTTGAAGGACTATTTTAACAATAATTATTATTGTTTTTTATGACATTGTCATTTTACTTATTCATTCAATCACATATATCATGATACAAATAACACAAAACAATTTCCCAATTTTTAAATAGAAAAACTAAAACAATGTAAATGTAATTTTAAAAAAATAAATATATAGGCCTATATAATAATTTAAACAATTTAATGTTTGAAAATGAAATTATCCATAGTTCTCCCCCAAGGCCAAGGTCACAATGAAGTTTTTGAAAATATCATTTCCGCGAAAACGGTTGCGGTACATAAATTCATGTAAATATGAAGGAAAAAGATCGCAGCTAGTTCCAAACTGTCTCTTCAGTTTGCGCTTTGCGCGCATCCACATGTTTTCCACATTCTGTGTGTGGACATCAGCGTCATCTGGATCCACAAAATTTTGTTGATGTACCACAACGGAATGTTCATAAATACCATGTCTTATTTGGTTTATATTGGCATACGCGCCCAACCGTCGGATACAATAAGTGATCCTGGAAGTATATATCTTTCGATGCACTCTTGTAAAGTTGTATCACGTCGGTCTGGCACTTCGATAAGAAAGCAGCGCCCACTCTCTCTTTCCACGCCACCGAAAACCCAATGACCCTCTCTCCACTGTCCACGATGGTATTTCCTGTGGAAATATTTTGTTTCATCTATTTCAACAACAATGGATTGGCCTTGATCGTCGAAACCCCCAATTTCAGAAGCATTCGCAGCTAGCCAGGTTTCGCATTCCTACCGCATAAAATTACACCAGTCCGACACAATAGTCAAATTTGAGACGTCTGCCTCGCGTGCCATCTGCAATTGTGGCATGTCACAAAACCAGCAGTAAACTAAAATAATAATTTGCTGGATGCTAAGGTGACTTCCAGCAAAGAAAGAGCCTTCTCGTATTGACTTCCTGTAGCTGCATGCAGCACAGGCCCACCTGACACCGTCCTGTCCTTGAGCGTATCTGTTCAATCTGCACAGCCCATTGCAGACACCACATGACATACTTTTTTTAACAGGCGTCGACGCACACACCATCGTAGTGCTGTACTAGGGTCTGACAAATTCAGCAGTAGTGTGGACAGCCGCCATACTTATTCGTTTCATATCTGGTCAGTATCAAACACTTCATGCATTGGCACTATTGTAGTCTCTCCTCTTTTTCTTCCTGCCATATCGGTAGCTTAGTTAGTAACAATTATTTAAATGTATCGCGCTAAACAACATGAGCGGAACCATTAACAGACAACAATATAAGAATAATTGTTTAAATAGCCCTTCAAACCGGAACAACAGGATGTTTTCTTGGCCGACGCTCAAGTGGTAGATTACCAAAATATAAACAAAAGAATTCCAGAAATGTTGTTTACCGGGAGGCTAATAAATGACTTTAAATGAGGGACTGCGTTCAAATTCAAGCTGTCACTGTTGGTGTGAAGGACAGGAAATAATTAATAATGTAAGTGGAACAAGGCTACAACTACAAGGTATGTGGAAGCTTAAAATTTAAAGATTAAATGCAGAACAATAAAAAAAGAATGTTTCGACTAAAATCCTTCCTCAGCAGGCAGGACAAATGAAGAAACAAGTAATAGACTACTGTCACTACTGAACCTGAGACTGAATCTACTGAGAGAGAAAATTTTTATATTTATTCAAGAAAAATGTAAAAATGAAGAAAAACTTATACAAAATAATTTTAAAATACAGTAATGAAAACACAACTTATAGATTCATAGAATACACTATTACTCACTTTTTTTCAGGTTCCACCAACAACAAAATCCAGAAAGTTGATATATTATATAGTAAATAGGGGCCTATTATATTCATTTTTTATGATTTCATCTAAATAAAGAGTGGAACGATTAATTTATCTTGTACTTCTATTTGTTCCGTTTTGTTTAAATTTTAAAAATTCATTTCCTCATCAATTAAGTAAAGTTAAATTATATTAGCTTCAATAATAAGTTAAAACTATTTATTAGCTATTATTAGGTACTTAACTAAAAATTTCAAAGTTGTTATATACTAATGAAACTTATACTCAGTATTTCCTTTTCATTGATACCAAGTTTATTTCTCTATCTTAATTAGAAAAAAAGTTATCACATTTTTAGTGTCAGAATTTTTCCTTATATAGTATCATAAAGCCTTAGTAAATAATTTCCAAAATTCTGTGATCGAAAAAAGACATCTTTGACACTCAAAATGCGATAACTTTTTATTCAACAAAGTTAAAGCTCTGAAATTTGCAACACATTTTAATTAAGTATTGGGCTTTTATAATAAATAATTGTTAAACAAATACTACAATAAATATATTAATGCGTGGGATTTCAACAACAGAGGCAGGGCTGGCCTTAGGCCATTGCAACCTATGTGGCCGCAATGGGTCCCGCACTTTCATAGGCCCCGCCCCGAATTTATTTTCTAATACAAAATCTTAATTTTCACTTATTATCCTTATCCTCTACCCAGAATGGGCCCCGCGGAGTCCATTTCACATAGGGCCCCGCAATTGTTAGGGTCGGCCCTGAACAGAGGGTACGTAAATTTCATTAAAAATGTAGCGTCTATTCTCAAAACTGAAAATGCCATAACTATTTCACCTGTAAAGTTAAAGCCCTCAAATTTTCAGCATAGTTTAATTAGGTATTGGTCTTTTATAATAAGCCATTTTCATATTAATATCTTAACTAATGTATTAATGCATGGGATTTGAACAACAGAGAGTAAGTAAATGTCATTAAAACGTAGAGCCTGTTTTCAATACTCAAAATGCCATAACTATTTTACCTGTAACTGTAACGTTAATTTACAGCATAATTTAATTAGGTATTGGGCTTTTATAATAAGCCATCTATATATTAATACATCAATAAATGAAATAAATCAGTGGCATTTGAGCAACAGAGAGTGAGTAAATTTAATTTTAAAATGAAGCCTGTTTGTGCATTAAAAATACAAATTGCATAAATATTACCAATTCAATCTATTGAGTTAATGCATACAATCATATAGTGAATTAATATTAATACTGTGAATAAACAGAAAATATTGAAAAATAATGTAGTATAATTTATAAGTCGCATTGACAAAATGCTTATCAGAAATGTTAAATCCCATCATCCATGTTCCAATCCATGAATTTGATAATCCAAGAAGCCATGCTATTAGTATTAGAAATCCACAATACAAATGATGATCACTTAATATTATATTATTCCTTTGAAAGTTCACTGAATGACTGAATAAAAGAATACACTTCCTTTCATAGAAATATGATGGTAAAAAGTAACGTGTTGGCCGAGTCCATAATCTTGATCAAATTTTTGGCAGTTATAGATACCATTGGTAATGATTCACTTTATGACACAGATGAATGGAGTCCTGAGTGTAGATACCATTGGTAATGAACGGTTTTTCAAAAATGGTTTACTTTGTGTCAATATTGTTGATTCCACCCATCATGATAATAAATAGGAGTCCTGAGTGTATAAATTGCCAAATAAATGCATTTGGTGAAATATATCAATAGCTGTTAAGATTATGGTAGTCCATACTGTGGTGGACCGTCCAGTTGGTCATTCAGTCACATATGACAGGTTTTTGTTAAAACAGGAAAGACCAGTACAACACAGTGAAATTGTTCACGCAGGCACATTTTGGCAGTAGAGGCCATATCCTAGAGAAGTATCTAGAAAAATTTTGCTGACAAAACACTTCTTTATATATAGCCTATATAATTAGCTTCTGACCTTAACATTTCAAATTGAGAGTTTTGATTTACCACTTTTCCACTAAACATATATAATAATCATCATCATCATGTCCCGTAGTCTTTCGACCGTTGGGGCGCCACAGATGACATAAAACTATTCTTCTCCATTCCTCTCGGTCTCCTGCCCTATGCATAGCATCACCTAGTTGTAATCCCGTCCATTCTTTGATGTTATTTTCCCATCTTTTTCTCTGTCTTCCTCTTCTTCTTCTTCCTCCTCTAGTTGTGCCCTGCAAGATTTCTTTGGCGAGCCCTTGTTTTCTGGTCACATGGCCATACCATTCAAGTTTGCGCTTTTTTACAGACGCCAGGAGGTCATCGTACTGCCCAGTTGCTTGACGAATCCTTTCTTTCACTTGTTCTTTGGTGATATGGTCTCTATAGCAGATGCCAAGAATGCCTCTGAAACATCTCATCTCCATCGCCTTTATTTTCTTTTCTGTCCAGGACTCACAGGCATATAAGAAAATGGAGAGGATTAATGAGCGCATCAGCCTGATTTTGGTGCTGGGGGCTATATTTTTGTCGTTCCATATTTTCTTGAGCCTCTTTAGTGCTGTTGTGGTCTGCGCAATCCTGGCCATCAATTCGGGCTTGGAGCCTTCTTCCGAAACTATTGATCGGAGGTACTTGAAGCTGCCAACTGACTCTAATCTTTCCTCGCCGACCTTACTTTCAGTGGTGATGCCAGTGGTGCAATTTTTCTTCATTTTTGTTTTTCTGCACTGATTTACCTCTTTTGGGGAGTGTGATAATGAGCGATTGAGTCCATGATTTGGGCCATTCCCCTATCAGCCATATTTTGTTACCAATATTGGTTAGGGCATTTATCATTGTTTCTCCTGCCTGTTTCACCAACTCTGCAGGGATATTATCCACTCCTGCGGCTTTTCCTATTTGGAGTGCTTGGACTGCTGCTTCTACTTCTGCGGGGAGAATAGGGAAGCTTTCATTGTCTTTTGCTGGGGGGACAATTAGGATTTCTGGGTCTATCTTTATATTTTCATTATACAGCTCTGAGCAGTATTCAATCCATCTTTTCAGGATATCATTTTCCTCGGTCAAACATTTACCATTTTTATCTTGTATGGTAGTACTACGCCCTTGCTTTGCAGTGGTTAGTTCTTTCACCAACTGGTATGCCTTTTTGCTATCGTGTTTCTTCAAGCAATTTTCAATTTTGTAGCATTGCTCTTCAATCCAATTCTTCTTCGCCCTTCTCATACCCTTTTTGATGGTTTGGTTAATTTTCCTGTATTTAGCGGCCCCCTCTGTATCTACCATCTTTGTTTTCTTTAACTGCCTCCGTTTATCACACAGATCAAAAATGTCATCTGTACCCATGGTTTTTTGTGTTGGTCGATGTTTACCAAGGATGTCATGGGCTGTGTCCGTCACAGCTGTGTTGAAGTTATCAATATATGATAATATATGTGGGGAAATGACATTTTCAGCCTTTATTGTTATTAACATTAAAATAGTTTCCCTGTTTTGTTAAATTACCACTTCTCTTAACTTTTTTTATGGCTTCTTTTGAAAAAATAGTAAAAATAAAACATTGATTTTACTGACCAGTCACTAGGTGTCAAAGGAATACATTCATAATTATTTTAGGACCAATACATTTGTATGAAAAATATTTAAATTGTAATTTCTACATCCATGTATTTTACTCTTTATGTTGCAGAGAAAAAACAATTAAATTTTCAATGCAAGTCTATGGTCCTTCATTGCTGAACATATAAAGATAATGATTTTATTTTAAGTTTTAAGTCAATAAAATTATTAATTGGTTTTGGCTGTTTGGTCATCTGATTTAAAATGGTAGGAGACCACTGTTTCCCAGCAGATGTATCCTATAGCTACATGGTCAAATATGGCATATTCATTGGATAAAAGTGTAGATAATTTTAAGTAATAATTGTTGGGTATGTAGTTACAGTACTTGAAAAATCAAAAGAGTAAGATGTGTATGTCAAAGAAACCATTCAAAATATGCCTGAGATATGATATAGAGACTAAAAATTTAGCTGTCTTTAAGAAAAAATATGCTTATAATTTATTTTCTTTGCTTTGATTTGAAAATAGTTTCTGTCTTTTCCTCCAACATTTTTGAAGCTAAGGCAACTGCACTTCTGACACTGACATACTGTCAATGATTAGCCATATTTTTTTGTCCTCTTCTCATGTTTTCTGTAAAAACATTTTTGAATTTTAGCAAACTTAAATCATTATCTTAATACGTTCATGTAAAATGTTCGGTGGAAAACAGAAACTCTGTGTCCAATGTTTCCTTATCCTTGGCAAAAAAAAAATCCCTTTTTTATTTTTATATTATAGTTTTGTAAATTTTGTTTAAAACTGCCGCTCTTGAGTTAATGTTATTGTGTTAGTTGTGTCCTCATTGGAGAACTGTAGAGCACATCCCTTATCTCCCATATTGTTATTGCTTTGTTGTCCCCATTTAGCTTGTTGCAACAGTCTGTCACGCCTTCCCCCACCTCCTTGATTGGGAAATTTAGAACTTCCAGAAGGCAGAATCCATAGAGGTAGAATTTACCTTTTATCGATTAAATTTCTAGACTATCTGCTCTTAAACTTAAATATTCAGATTCACTGACTATAAATAAGTGGTTGAATGATGGACATACCAGAGATATATGAGACCTTTGAAGACTTTCAAGTTTTCACTATGTGTATAAATTAATAGTTGTTCCCTTCTCTTATTTATTTATGCACCAACAACATAAATGGCGGATCTAAGAGCTAGAATTTGAAAGGCTGGATCAGCATTTGTGCTATTAAAGAAAATATGGGAGTCGAAGGAGCTGCAAACCAAAGTCAGAATATTTAACACAAATGTCACAACAGTCCTACTATATGGAGCAGAAACTTGGAAAACACAGCGAGCATTACGCAGAAAGTACAGACCTACATAAACACATGCCTTAGAAAGATTCTGAAGATCAAATGACCAAATACCATCACCAACAAAGATCTACTGGAAAGGACTTACCAGGTGCCCATTGATGAAGACATCATAAAGAAAAGATAGAGGTGGATAGGCATACTCTCCAAAAACCTCCAGATAGCATCACCAGACAATCCCTAACGTGGAATCCTCAGGGAAAAAGGAAGACCAAAGAATAAATAGAGACACAAGCTAGAGGCAGACATGCAAAGTATGGGATACCCCTGGGCGCAACTGGACAGGTAAGCACAGGACCATGATGAATGGAAAATTCTTGTGTAAGGCCTATGCTCCTTCCATCCCTGTGGCGATACAATCCATGTAGGGCTTTGACTTGTTGCCTCACTACATTTTTCCACTCAGACCTTACTATTGCTTTTCTTTTCCTTGCTTGGATTCCCAGTTGTCTAATCCGTTTCTTCACCACATCAGCAATGACCACTGCAAAGGAAATTGCATCACAAGCTAATATCGAGCCGGTGTTTAAAAAATGCCGCAATATGCGAAGAAAAAGGTTGACTAATATGAATCTTGAGAAGAGACACAACAGACACATGAATATTTCATCATCCCTCATCCCTGTCGCACTACAGCCCATTTAGAGATTTGGACTGCCTCAATACTTCCTTCCATTCAGACATAACTAATGCTTTAATTTTCCATGCTTAGATTCCCAGTTGTAGTTCCTTTTCCACATCATCCATCCGTCCAAGCCTAGCTCTGCCTTTGAGCCGTTTTCCTATGGGGTTTTGGTGATGTACCCTCTTCACTCCTTTGTCTTTTGGCATTCTCTCTAAATGTCCTGCCCAGCGTAGCCTACCTTTTTTATTTCTGCTACTATCGTGGGATCCTGATATAGACTGTACAATTCATGGTTATTCGTATTCTCCATCCATATTCATCTTTTGTTGTTCCATATATTTTCCTCAGACCTTTTCTCGCCCATGTGTTTAATAGGTGTTCTGACGTTTTTGTTATGGTCCAAGCTTCACTTGTATATGTTACAACTGGTCTGATTACAGTTTTATAAATAGTTTGCTTTGTTTCTCTTGCTATGTTTTTACTTTTGAGTATTTTATCACTGCTGAAGTATGCTGATATTCTTTCTTTCATTTCTGTTAGTAATACATTTATTTCATTTAAAGGGATTTGATCATTATGTTCTTCTCTTATCATAGCCATGTATTTTGTTTTTTGGGTTGTTAACTTCAACCCCTGCTTGCAGTGATGCATCTTCTAATTCAATAAAAGATTTTGATTGTAGAGAGTGCCCATTGGTTGTGGATCTTGGGTTTCCCTCAGAAAGTATAGTGTTATTGTTCCTCAGTCAATATGTTTGTTTCTCATAACTCTCTCTAATTGTTTCTCATAACTCTCTCTAATGTTAGGTTAAATAGCATACAAGACAGTGAGTCTCCCTGTCTCAGGCCTCGTCTAATCTGAAATTCCCTTGAATATTCTCCTTGAACCTTGATTTTGCCTTTTGAGTTGTTCAATGTGACATGTATCAGTCTTGTCAGTTTCTTGGGTATGCCAAACTCCTGCAGAGTCTCATATTGATATTTTCTTTTGATGCTGTCATAGGCCATTTTATAGTCCACATAGAGTTGATGTACTGGGATATTATATTCATAACATTTCTCTAACAGACATCTGGCGATGAAAGTCTGATCAGTTGTTGAACTGTTTTGTCTGAATCCACATTGGTAATCACCTAGTTTTTCTTCAGTGTACGGTTGTAGTCTTTTGGCAATGAGCTTCGTCAGTATTTTGTATGAAACATTTAATAGGGAGATTCCTCTGAAGTTTGTGCACTAAAGTTTGGAGCCTCTCTTGTGTTTTGGGGTTATTAATGCCGTTACCCATTCTGTTTGAATTTTCTCCTCTTGCCAAATTTTAGTTATAAGTTTAAATTTCTGAGTGTTTAGTTTTCTTCCTCCATATTTAATAAGTTCCGCTGTGATGAGTTCTACTCCAGGGGATTTGTGGTTTTTCATATAATTGATTGCTTCTTTAGTTTCTTCTAGAGTTTGGGAGTTTGTAAAAGGGTATGGTCCTCCGTGTGGTGGTTGGTGTCACAGAATGAGATCTTCTAAGGTATGGCCCTTCGCGTACCAAGAAATATTGGTGTTGATTAGTGCGGGGCTGTTCCTCTCTGTGAAAGTTCAGTATCAAGACGTTGAGGATTTTAACGAAGACAACACAGACGTTAATGAATAACCAAGGAATTCCTCATTAACAATTGCAAACAAGAGAATGTATTGATAGATCAATATAGTCTAGTAATGTTTCTTCAACTTTCAAACGCAACGTTAACTTCCATTAATCTCAACCTCCATAAGCTCTCTCAAAACATTCCCCCACTTCCCCCGGAAATCGCACCCGAGCACGTTTTTCATCAAATAAATGTGGTGCTACATATCGGAAAGTCCCGAACAAAACACATTATAAATTACATGAGTAATCAATGGTGCGCCGTTGTTCACTCCCAACCCAGTCATTTGTGACATATGTCCCCCCTTTCAAGAAATTTTTCAATTTCAATACATTGACAAATTTAAAAAAAACTCCACAAAAGACCACCCTACAACTCTATGCATAACACCATCACATGGGTCCAGCTCTTAGTCTATGCTTCGTTACGTCTATTATCACCTATACTCATCTTCAGTTTTTTTTCACCAAAATAATTTAGCAACACAAAACATCATGCATATGTCAATAATAAGCAACAAAATTAATAATCGTCTACAACAATGTGAACATTGAACTTGTACCTTAAAAACTCTAAGCTAAACAAAAAAACTTAAACATTTCTGCTCTGTCATTAAGATATTTTGATCTCAGAATCCTGGTTAACTCTGCAATAACCAGATACCAAAATCATCTTCAATTTCCACATTGACAATATCTTCCTTAGTTGCATCCTCAAAAATCACCATATTCTATGTAACTTCTGAACATGTGTCTCTAACATGGTAACTCTAAACTACTATCATAAAAGACTTAACCCCTAAGTCTTAATCTCTTCATCCGATTCCACGGATTTGGTCGACGGATTATCCATTTCTAACTCACACATTCACCCATAGTGTAGGGTATAGCCGCACTACCCATGTTATACCCACACATTACCCAGTGTGGGAAATAGCTAACCTAACCAAGCTATCTTAAACATTACACAATGTTGTTTATAACTGACCACCTCATGCTACTCTACGCATTATCCAGTGTAGGCTTACTATTCATCCTAAGCTATCTCACACCTCTCTAAGTTAGACCAACTCTATCTCCAATGCTGTTTTAATTTAAACCAGCCATACAACTTATACTATCCAATTAACATATTCACCATCACAAAATAGCCCATTCTATTTGACACCCTAAACATCGTCTACACCACAAGCCATTATGTGCCCTGCACACTCTTGTGTAGACGAGTACCGGTGATGTGCATAACAACATTCCTGTTATGATGATATAAATAACCAACATAACTGAAACATTATAAATCCACCTACACTGTCTTCTTAATAATTGCACAGGGGCAGCGACTCGCATATATAATTCATTACAAATATTTATAACACAACCCAACAAGTGTCAAAACACATGATTATACTTATTATCAGCATTATTTAAATTACACAAGTTTTTTTAATTAAAAAATGCATGTATGAAACTGAAAACTTAAATGAAGATACCACAACTAAATTAACTAAAGTTACACTAGAGTCTTAAAAACATGCCTAATGTCTCTTTTAGAAAATCTCCCTGATGACGCCATTGAAATATTTCTCATACCAACTGAGCACTCTATCGCCGTCTACCAAAACTGCTTACAAACTGTAATCACTCACATAGAAATATTAAACTACTTGTTCCACTATGACGTCATTGGCACTAGATCAAAAACAGAAATCTTGTTTAGGCCTCGATACACAACCAGGCTCGGTTGGATCCATCTTTTTGCTTCACTATAACCACGGATGATGCATTAGGTGATGTGCTTTTGCGAATAACATCTAAATTCTCCATTTTAAGCATCTCGGTCTGGAGGGCATCACGAACTGCGTAAGGAATTTTGTATGGCCTTGATCGGACGGGGGCATCTGATGTCAGTTTGATATAACTTACACTCAAATTTGTGGCCCCTGGGCGGTCAGTCAAATTGGTGGCCCCTGGGCGGTCAGTAAAGATCATCTGATATTCGTTTACCAATTCAGTGATTTCTTGAAGCTGTTCGGACGTTAACTGCTCACAATACTGTACATCTTGGTGTGACTCCTTTGGTGACCAAACACCAAGTTCAGACAGAACCTCGGTGCGTCCACTTTCGTCATCCTCTTCATAATCCTCTAGCAGCCCGACACCAGCTACAATCCATGTCTCTGATTTCACTTCACGTTTATAGCAATCGATATTCTTAATAACTGCATCTTTTCCTTGATCTGTGTCACGAGACACATATTTCTTAAGGAGGTTTGCATGAAATTTCTTTTTCTTTCCCTTCATATCAACACAATAGTCACAGGGCCCTACGACTCCAGTGATTAAATAGGGTCCCTTCCACTGCATCAACAATTTGTTTACCTTAGTTGGGAGTAATACCAAAACCTTGTCACCTAGCACGAACTTTCTATCTCTTGTCCCTCTATCATAGTAATGTTTGTGTCTTCGTTGTTTCTTGTCTTTAAAGGCTCTATCAACTACGCCATCTTTAAAATCAAAGATTGTGTTGTTCTTTTGTTCCGAATCTTTCTCTTGTGTCAATGAGCAAATAACAGGGTCGCCTTGTTGCAGCTGTATGAGAGTCTCGCGACTCACCTCCGGGTGCTTTTCCACCACAGGTATTTTTAAGTGAGATATATCTTCAGCCCTTTTATCTTGCGCCCTGGTAGTCGCCATGGCCCCCGTCATTGTCTTGTCTGGGTCATCAGCACCCCTCGCGCCATCCACATTTCCCACTATAAGGTCCACTATAGATTTTGAAACACAGAGCACCTCTACTCTTCCACTAAAGTATGGTGTTGCTATGTCGATGATAGCCTTTTCTGCTTTTACAATGTCTGTGTTCATTAGCTCAATGAATCCTACTCCACCTGTTAGCTGGTCATCCCATACATACTTTCGCTTAACAATTATTGCTTCACATCCAGTGTCTCTTAACACCTCAACTTTAGTAGACCCGACAAAACCTTCCAGAATCGGCAATCTCCTCTTTCGTTTCGTTGTGCTGCTTACTAATCTCTCCGCAACATTTGATATCTATCTTTGTGTCAATCTCTTTATTTTCGTTTGGCAATCTGTAACTTTTATTTTCTCGCCTGTTGCCCGAAAGTCGCTTCCCAGGATAAAATATTGCTGATGCAGCCATTTTTCAATCAATTTTATCCGATTCACATACATTAGGACAGTTTCTCGCTATATGTCCACTCTTATGACACACAAAACACTTAAAGTCAGGTCTCACCTGTCCCCTAATGCCACTAAAATCTCTCGTTGGACCAGGCCATGTCTTCTGCTCTTCATCTTCTCTATTGTTTGTGCCGTTTCTCCGATTCTCCAACTGGATCACGTGAGGCAGATCATTGAAGCGTCTCCTCCTTGCCTCAAGAAATAGCTCTGATACTCTCGCTACTTCATCAAGACTATTAATCCCTCTCTCTTTTAAGTGAGTAGTCAAATCAACGGGACACAAACTCATAAATTGTTCCTTGACAAACATGTCCATAATACATTCCACTGTACTCTCTGTCTTCGATAGACTAATCCATTTCTTGAGGTAATTCTTCAATCGTCCAATGAATATGGCCGGACACTCATCTGCCTGTGGCCTGCTTTCTCTAAACAAGATCCTGTATCCATCCTCTGTAAGGTTGTACCTCTTTAACAGCACCTCTTTCACCTTTTCATAATCTAGTGCATCTTTATAGGGCATTCTTGAATATTCTTCTAAAGCACGCCCAGACAGAAGCGCACTAAGCGACAACGCCCAGTCGCTTACCGGCCAATTGCTGGTCTTAGCAAATAACTCGAATCTGGTGAGCCATCCATCTAATAAATCCACTCCGTCCATGAAAGGTGGAAGCTTAGGCTGCCTAGGTCGACCATCATGACCATTGGAACGCCAACCACAGGATTGTTCTATCCTCTTGGCTTCCAATAGCGCCTCTCTGTCAGCCGCCCTCTCTGTCGGCCGCCCTCTCTGCCGCCTCTCTCTCAGCTGCCCTTTCCCTCTCTGCCGCTTCTCTCGCAGCTGCCCTCTCTGCCATCTCTCTCTCAGCTGCTCTCTCTGTCGCCTCTCTCTCTCTCTCTAACACTATTCACCTCTCTCTCGATATATTCTTTCCTCTCATCTCCTCTAAGCTGAAGAGCATCTACTAGAGCCACTATCTCATTCAAACTTGTCACTGGCATCCTCGTCGTCCCCTCGTTATGTCTGGACCCCTGTAACGAGCCCCCAGATGTCACAGAATGAGATCTTCTAAGGTATGGCCCTTCGCGCACCAAGTAATATTGGTGTTGATTAGTGCGGGGCTGTTCCTCTCTGTGAAAGTTCAGTATCCAGACGTTGAGGATTTTAACGAAGACAACATAGACATTAATGAATAACCAAGGAATTCCTCATTAACAATTGCAAACAAGAGAATGTATTGATAGATCAATATAGTCTAGTAATGTTTCTTCAACTTTCAAACGCAACGTTAACTTCCATTAATCTCAACCTCCATAAGCTCTCTCAAAAACATTCCCCCACTTCCCCCGGAAATCGCACCCGAGCACGTTTTTCATCAAATAAATGTGGTGCTACATATCGGAAAGTCCCGAACAAAACACATTATAAGTTACATGAGTAATCAATGGTGCGCCGTTGTTCACTCCCAACCCAGTCATTTGTGACAGTTGGTAATTTTCATCTTGTCTATTGTCTGCATTTAGTATGTCCTAAAAATATTCAGCCCACCTCTCCAGTAATTTACTATTTTCCGTACTTAATTCTCCATCCTGGTTCTCTCACATTTGCGGTCTGGCTTAGTATCCATTATTTTCATATTTTATTTTCATGTACATTCCTCTGATGTTTCACTCTCTTGATAAGTCTTCTGTTTATTTTAGCTTAGCTTTTTCCCATTCCCTCTTTTTCTTCCTACACATTTTTGTGGCTTTCCTTCTGGCTTCCTTGTATATTTGTATTGTCTTTCTTGTTTCCCTTTGTAACATGATCATTCGTGCTTTGTTCCATTCTTCGACAGTCTCTCTGCATTCATTATCAAACCAGCTCTCTCTGCATTCATTATCAAACCAGCTAACTCTGTTATTTAGTTGCTGGAATCCTACTACTTTTTCTGCTGATCTTTTCATAGCATTTTTATTCCACTGTCCATTTTTGTTTTTTCCCCTGTTTACTTCCTCCTGAGATGCTTCTAGTCTAGCTGTGCTTCTACTTCATTTTGGTAAGCATTTGCCTATGCCCCAGACGGGGTAAAAAGGCATACGAAGAAGAAGAAGAATTTTTATAAAATTTAAAACAATGGTTGCCAAATCATAAGTTCTAAAATCCCAATGGTTATTTGGATTAATTTACTTTTTAAATTTAATAGTTCTTAACTCTCTAGATAGGCGTTTACTCTACTGTTAAAGGAGTTAACACTACTGTGTTGTAGGAGTTTACTCTATTGTGTTGTTTTACGTCCTGGTTCTTGGTCAGTATTACAGGCTGGCATGGCTCCCAGAGTATTTCTTTATGTACGGCTTGAAATATAAGTATAAAAGAAATGTTTCCCAATCAAGTATAAGAGAAATGGTGCCCAATCAAACACCAGTTCCGTATTATTTACCAATCAGAGCATTCATTTTTGGCTCCGTCTAATGTCCCACCCCCCCCCCTACACCACATATTTATTACACGAATAGTTATAGCCCGCCAAACAATGGCGTCGGCAATGCGCGAACTTCCAAACTGCTAAAGTTACTTGACAAAACATGCACTCAAGTAACAACCTTTTTATTTTAAGACTCGTAATTAGTGCTCTCCCCAGTGTTTGAAACCGCACACTTTTTCACGAATTTGAACTATATTACTATCCTAATATCCCACCCCCTTTTATACCGCAGATTTATAACACCATATTTAAATTGAGACTATTTCAGAAAATCAAAAGAAAATATTACGCACCAACAAACGCACGTGTGGTATTTTTAGGAACGAAGTGGCTTTTCGTACCCGGGTACCAGAAGTGAGAGGTTGGGCTTAAAAAACTATTTAAAATATTATTATTGGGTTTGTAAGACAAAATGAGGTATCAAATGAAAGATAATTGAATGGACTACTTGAATGTTTGTAAACTTAATTCTTCAGTTTAACTAAAATAAACTACCACAAATGACATTCGAATAGCATTTTGTTAAAATGGACCCGGACATGCAGCGCCGCCATTCGCACCGTTAGGCTACAGGTTTAACTACGGCGTAGTTTATTTTAGTTAAACTGAAGAAGTACCCGGGTACGAATAGTCTCAGCCTTTTAGGAATCTCATTTAGCACATGGACGAACATTGTTACATAGAGAATTGTGTATATTGATTTATTTTTTAACATTCTTTTTTACAAACTGACCTTGAAAAAAATAATTACATGCGACGTCACATTTATTGGTTTATTCTGAAAAATTCCTTACTGCTCAAGCTCCATTTAAATTAGGTTCAACGTCATATCTTATTCAAATTATTGTATTACCCTTTACGTGGTATTTGCTGTAAAAAGCCACTGCCTATTCAAGAAGTTATTGCTCGAGTAACGTGTATTCATGTGCATACTGGTATTATTGCAAAAATCTCCATTCTCTGATCGCTGAAAGCCACCTCGGCACTAAATTGTTCATAAGGAACCGTTCCATAATGTTGTTATTGTATCATGTGAAGACCCAGATTAGTGCTAATCGATTTTTGTTTGTTGTGAACGATAGTGGTGTGTGACTGACAGTCAGGCGCGCTAACGGCTAGCTGAACCATAGAGTTCCTATCATCACCGACGTCTAATATTTGGTGAACGGGGGTGGGGTCTGCTCAGACATGGATCGAGTGCACCAATAAACTTTTTAGATCTAGGAGTTAACCTGGTGTATATTTATGTTTTTAACAAAGATCAATTTTTTTAAAAATCCAGACCCGTCATTGGGACCCTCTCTAGGAGCATTCATTCGGAAGTTAAGAAATGCTGAGTTGGCCTTATCTGTGTAGCGATCCTGACAACGGGGTCGAAGGAGATTTGTCACCATTAATGAATAATTAATTTCAACCAGTTGATCTCATGTGACCGCTAGCATAGGAAGGGTAGGGTGGAGATGGCCGCCCCGGGCAGAAAGTTTTTCATTAAATAGTTTTGTCCAACTTCAGATTTTTGTTCACAGGAGGATGCGTCAAAAATATTGACTAACCCTAACTACGCCACTCTGTGACCATAAATTCACATATTTACATAAAAAACCGTTGTGTGTGTTCAATATATTACATTCTGTTTGGGGGGCGGAGCTAACTTTTTTTTTTTTTTTTTTTTTTGTTCAATAAGAAAGTATTTTATTTTATTTGCTTTAAAAATAAATCATAAAGATTGGAGATACTAAACAGGCCTATACACATACAATATTGGGAATGTCTCTTATTATAAAAATAAAAGGATCAAATTGATCATCAATGCTGGGAATTGGTTCCGTTAAAAGACAAAGAATAGTTTAAAGATATATATAGTTCAACGCTCAAAAAAGCGTCAGCATTGTAATCCCTTTGAAAATTCATTCAACATGATATACGATTAAAATAAGATTCTGTAATGATCCAAATTAATGGAAATATTGGTGGATTTCTTTACTACATAGTCATTTTCAGCACATAAATAAATAACGGTACCAGTACACATTCATTTTAACCAGACAATATTTTACAATTAGACCAATTAACACAAGATAATAAATATACTTACATATTTCTCTAGCGTCACAAGTGTCAATAATGAGTTAGTTAGTATTCATTTATAAGATTTGGTAACCGCTGGGGGAGCACGCTGGTAAATTCTTAAAGACTGGGGAACCGAAACATTCAGAATATTTATACCTTTTGGTCCTAAATTTGAGGGAAAGAATTCGCCCTGATCGAGCTGATCTTAGGTATCTGTGATGAGTAGGTGTGATGTAGGCCTATCATATAAAAATAGTTTTACAACAGCATTTTCCTTCAAATATTTTTTCAAGTGATGGATGTTTAGTTTGTGTGATATTGCTAGTAGTACTAGCTTTTTTATTAGTCTATTTAATCGGTGTTTGATGTCAGAGGATGAATTCCCACACCAGCCGGTAAACTGAAGTTTAGTAGGCTTCCAAACTTCCAATCAAACACATACAAATAAAAATGTAAAGCAGTGGCGTAGCTTGGTTTAGCACCAGCTGGGCAAAACATGTTTCTGAACTTGTAAACTTCAGGAAATTTCCTTCACGAATATTAAGCTCTGCTCCATAAAACATTTGACACCCCACTATAATCATTATCTGTAGTTCAGCTTGGATGAACCACGTGACACCAAGAGCAGAAATGGATGCTTAATTACACCCTATTTAACTTTGGTTCAATCCGCCTGCACCTTTTCGTGTTTGTTCGACCCCCCCTTCACTAAAAAGACATTTGTAGTAATTGTAGAGCAGACAGGATACATCACCAAACTTCTTTATGTGTCAACAAAAGTCTGTTCGTCAACCCGGGTATATTACAAAAATGTACTGCTGGGTGTTTGTCTTCTGTTATAAATGAAAAATGTTAGATTATGGAAAAGTATACAATGTTTCTTGTAGACCAGTGGTTTCCAAATTGACTGACACCGCCCCCTTTGGCTACAAAGGATTACCTTGACGGGGGACGGGGCCTCTGGAGTTGAGGGCTCGGTAGGGCTATATCAGATAAGGCAAATTTTTAAGTTATTTATTTAACCATATATTAGGCTTTCCGACATCCGAAAAAAGAGTGTAGGTTGCTGACCGGAAATATTTTGGAGGTTTTTTTTTACACCGGGTCCGTGTATTTTGAAAAAAATAAATGGAAAAGCTTATAAATATTCTGCGTTGGCCTAATTATAGTTTACATTCATTTACACTTTACATAATAAAAGCCCTCCCTGCCACTTGTCATTCACTGTTTGTTTTTTTCCTCGCGCGGTTACAAAACTTCAGACCTCAGTGGCTGTCATTGAATGCATTTGCACCTAAAGACTCCTCATAGATATTGATTGTTATTTAAATTGTTCCTACGTGTTTTTGAAACTCCAAAATTCAAAAGGTTTGAGAAGCTCTGACTTCTTCTAGCCCGTATCGCCTGGTTTGACTGGATAATGATATGCTTGTTCATTTCATCCTGTTCTATAACTAGTTTGTTTGCTTCAGTCAAATGAATATGAACAGGGGTGGGGAATGTGTTTGGGCTTGGGATTTATAGCACTACTTGTCTTGCGGGGTTAATTAGTTTGTACTTTGGCAGCGAACTTTACATTAACAGCGGATTAATTTGTTGCGGATTCAAGTTTCGGGATTTTTAAAAACTATTTTACATTCCTCTTAACCTCAAAATTCTTATTTAAACAAATGAGGAATCTATGTTCATTTAATATTTGATTGTTTTTTCATTAACTTTTTTTTTGGTTAAACACTGCATAATTATAGTACTATTAGCAGCAAACATTTTAAATTTATTGATTGAGTTGTCTATCGACTGTACGGCTCAACAACCCTTCAATGGTTGGTTATTACGTAGCCTACCGTACACAATGAAAGTAGTGTTTAATCTAGCATTGGTGCCCATAGTAAGTATTGTATTGGCTTTAAGTTTCACCAATGCAGGACAAGATTCCAATGGATTTAGACTGAAAAGGCTTTGTTCTCATTGTAACCTTTCATAAATTTATTACATATATATATATATTGTCTTAAAAATCTTCAATTTCATTTAGTCGCTAGGGGTGTGTTGTTTAATTTATTTATAATTCTATTTCCAGACCCGAGCCGCCATTAAGTGGATGTGCCTGACCAGATACCCAAGCCATTCATTCAACAAGAAAAAGTCAACTCTGTAGAAAAGGAAATAATTCTACAACTACTTAAAAACTTGCTTCAGCTATTTTATTATCCATGTGGTTTTCTAATGACGCTAATGACCTTCTCACATAAAGCACCCCGCTGTTTGAAATCCATAAATTTGGCCCTTTACAAACAGATTGATATCCCACTAGTGTGTGCAACATTACAGAGGCATGAGAAGAGAGCCACATCTTTGTTGAATTTGGGATGCCAGGCAAAACCAACAGGTGCCACGAAAGCAGTGTCTAAACCATTGCAGACAACGACAGTTAGTTGTCATAGAATACTGTCAGCATTCTCCAACAAGCATTCCTCCAAAGCCACTCAGGGTTTATATCCTAGTTCATTTGGAGAGCGTCACATCCTAGCCCGAAGCCTGAACACCACTGCAGCCATGGCGAAGAGCAAGTTTGAGTACGTCCGACAGTTTGAGGTGGACGATCCATGTCTACCTAATTGTTGGCTCGTTGTCCGCATCGACGGCAAGGCCTTCCACAAGTAGGTTCATCTTTCAGTACCATAATAATAATAATTTTTCTTCTTGATTATTATACCACAAATAAATATTTCCTTACAAGCTGCTCCTTCCTGCATGTTTTGTGGGACAGTAAAGAGGCTGATGTCTCTGCCTATCAGTTTATGTATTGATGCCTCTGTCAATCAGTTCATGTATTGATGCCTCTGTCCATCAGTTTATGTATTGATGCCTCTGCCCGCCATTTATGTATTGATGCCTCTGTCAATCAGTTCATGTATTGATGCCTCTGTCCATCAGTTTATGTATTGATGCCTCTGCCCGCCAGTTTATGTATTGATGCCTCTGTGTGTCAGTTTATGTATTGATGCCTCTGTCCGTCAGTTCATGTATTGATGCCTCTGTCCGTCAGTTTATGTATTGATGCCTCTGTCCGTCAGTTTATGTATTGATGCCTCTGCCCGCCAGTTTATGTATTGATTCCTCTGTGTGTCAGTTTATGTATTAATGCCTCTGTCAGTCAGTTTATGTATTGATGCCTCTGCCCGCCAGTTTATGTATTGATGCCTCTGTGTGTCAGTTTTTGTATTAATGCCTCTGTCCGTCAGTTTATGTATTAATGCCTCTGTCAGTCAGTTTATGTATTGATGCCTCTGCCCGCCAGTTTATGTATTGATGCCTCTGCCCACCAGTTTATGTATTTAGTAGGACTAATTCAAAGGCTGGATTAGGCATGGTTTCAACAATTTTCAGCTCAATAGTTCAAAACTGGAACTCTGACAGAACTAATTCTGTTTTTAACTCCTATATGTAGGACCTCCAGGCAGTAGCAGAGGAAGAGGTTTGCAGAGGGGGCCGTTTACCCTGGGAGGCACTTTTTTCTTTATATGGAGGGGCTGCATTTTTGGCCAAATGCAGAAATTTTTTTATGCAAAAAATCTTGTCCTGTCACGGACAGCAATGACCCTAGCTACTAAGCCACTGCCTCCAAGGTTATTTTTTGTATGAGCTTAACTTTGTGTAATTCTGGATCTGCATACTGATATCCTGACACAGTGCAATATTTAGAAAGTGTACTACACAGGATGTTTAAAAATCATCACCAATCTCTTCTTTTCAATGGGGCGTTAGTACTATTTAATTGTATTCAGTTCTTGGGAAACTATAATTTCTTATTTTTAAAAATGCAGTGAAATCATGAGTTTGTGATAAAATTTTTGAGCTGATTTTTTTAGTTTTTATTTTAATCAAGATGAGTTCTGTTGCTATTTCATCCGTTAAGAAATTTTTAATTTTAAATTTCAATGTTTAGATTTTCAGAAAAACACAACTACCTAAAACCAAATGATGAACGTGGCCTCAGTCTGATGACCTATGCAGCTCAGAGAGTGGTGAATGAATTCAATGAGATTGTACTTGCCTATGGCCAGAGTGATGAATACAGCTTTGTCTTTCATAAAAACTGCCAAGTGTACAATCGGAGAGCAAGGTGGGTTCAAATGTATTCAATTTTTGACATTTTATAATTTTTTGAAATCCAAATATATTTCATTACACATTGTAAAAAAAAAAATCTATTTATCTGCTTAAACTTAATGAAAGTTAATGTATTTCCAATTGCTCATTTTTTTAAACAAGAAATCTCATCTTAAAATGCTCAAAGATAAAACTTTCATGTCTCTTGTACAGTAAAATAATGACAAATGTGGTCAGCCTGTTTTCATCCTCTTTCACAATGTACTGGCCTCGTTATTTCAACATGCAAGAGCTCCTGTATCCCCCATCATTTGATGGCAGAGTTGTGCTGTACCCAACTGATGAAAATCTCAGAGACTACCTGAGTTGGAGACAAGCAGATTGTAAGTTTACACTGTTTTCATTGTCAAGGTTACATATTTTCCATAAATTTAGTGACTGTCAAAATTTTACAAAACTTAAATATGTCCATAAAAACTGAAACAGTGTCGAAAAATATTTTGAAGCAAAACAAAAAAATAAATGTTATTGTTTATGATTTGTTGCTTAAACTTGTATGATCATAACGAGAACAAATTCAAACTGGTGAAAATGCCATGCAATAAGATAATACTAAAAATAGGCTAATGTCTCATGGTCTTATGATAAGGGGTCTTAGAAATATAGTCATAAGAAAAAATATTTATTGACATATATTTGACATATTACCTTATTATATAATCATAGAAATATATTTGCACAAAAATACCAGAGATGATTGGTGTGTCAGACAACCTCCATTTGGTGGCTACAGTCAAAAGTTGGTCTAACTCAGCCTTACGAAACATTAGATGATTTTGGGCTGGAAACTCTGAGGCATTAGTTGGTTGAGCACTTTTCATTATGAGAAAGCTATAATAATCATTGACAGATTTTTGAGGTACCAGAACACCTACCTCCACCACTTGGTACTTGCTGGGCCCACAGGGTGTTAAGCATAATGCTGGTCCGCCCCCCTCCCCCAAGCATATTAGAATTGTAGGTTACAATTGGCATGGGGATTTCTGTATCCATTATTCCATCTTTTGACTTGCTGTTGAACCATGGTCACTACTGGGTCTGATTTGTGGATATGTTTACTTGGCATTTATCAGTCCATTGTGTGACAACCATTACACCTTTCTGCTTAATTTTAATACTTGGCCTTTTCTGTTTTGACTTTGGTCAGTCTTTTCTGTTTGGCCTAATGGTTGCCAAACTGTATGTTTTTTCATGCTAAGAGGTCCTCTGCAATTAGTTTTGGAGAGGAAAAACATTATCAAAAAACCCTTTGTGATGCCTATCTAGATATGGTTTCATCGTTGACATAACTATGTTATTCGTTATATTCCAGTCCATGATCTAAGGGATTAATGCTTTTTCCAGTATAAATTTGAAAGTAAAGAACATATCCAGTTTTCTTTTCTGCACAGCACCAAATTTTAATGCCCCATGGAGTTGGCTTGTTAATCAAGTACTGCTGGAATAATAAGCAGCCTCAAAAACCAACCATTGCCCCATCTACTGACGCTGTAATTGTGGTTTATACGCTGTTTGGCACACATTCCTAATATGATATAGAGGTGGTCTCACTTGGTAAAATGGTCACATCTTTCATGGCCATAAAGTTTTCACTGTTGGTGATATGAAAATACTGTCTTACTTTTTCCTAATGGGTGCGCCCCCATAATATCTGCAACTATTGCGACCAAATGCGGCACACCCGGTATGCAACAACTCCTTAAATGTTTGTCCATAAAATTCAAGAGATTCAGTATAATTATCCATAAAATTGTGGAGATTTAGTATAATAATTGTCATTTTTATAGTTCTGTAGGGCTCGCAATTTGGGGGGGGGGGGGGGTGTATTTTTATTTCATTTTCTTATCTGTTAGTGTTAGTAGCTATATGTTCATTGGGGTGTTTGGTGGAGGGACAATGACACCAATGATCAGTTTATAAAGAAGATAATTGATTTAAATGTTATATGGGCCTTGATACCAACACGTTAATCTGATGTGGAGATGCTGTCATATTGTCATTTGTCAATTACACTGGCCTTGGGGCAAATGTTTATTGCTTTTTTTTAAAATCTTTTTAAAATCAAATATGGAGTAGCTTTTAGGTAACCAGTCAATACACATGATTAAGCAGCATCCTATGGCGAATTGAGACTCTCAACGGTTTGCTTGTCACTGAATTCAGGGTTTCTTAACCAGGGTTGCCTAGGGTTGCCTGCACTGCCCCCCCCCCCCCCGGAGCAAGCCAAGTGCCCCCCGGGGGAAAATGTGTAAGAAAAAATAATTTTACACAAAAAAAAAAATACTCTAAATTTAATTTTTATAACATTTTTAAAAGTTATTGAAATATGTGCCTTCCATCGATAACAATTATTGGAACAAATAAAATATCGCTTTGTTCGATATATATTGATGATCCATATCGTTCAGGTTAATCTTGTTACAGGCTCGCAGAAATCGATAATAAATATCGTATTGTTTTGAAAATTGGCCGCTCCTGATCATAAGCTAAATCTTACTTTTTCTGATTCGCAGATATCGGTATCTTTTATTTAATTACATTTTGCAGCTGCAAAAGTTGAAAGACTTTTTAATAACCCTGTATTAAACTACCTTTTCATCGATATAAATGTCTGTAAATTAAATATACTGGTAGTTCTTGCTAAGAAATAAACATGTGCAATCTGTTTTTAAATTATATTGTATAATAGCATCATGCTTTAAAAAATCATTCTCAGCAAACATTTTAATGTAGTAGACTTGGATAAAATGAAAATTAAAAATAATAATAATAATTTTAAAACAAAAAATTAGGAATTTACCGGTTGCATACAAATAGTGGATATTTCATCAATAATTATTAAATTGAGTGCATTTCCAATTTTTTAACACAGTTTCGGGAACAGAGTAAAATGATTTTTTTTTAAAAATAGTCTTTATTTATTAAATCCCCAATGACTTTTCTCTGATAATATAATAATAATAAACAATCTTCCCCAGCTGTTTGAACTATTTTTAAAAAAAATACTTTAAGATGATAATCCAGTAGAAAGAATATATATATTTAAACAACGAATAAAAAAAACTCGAGTATTTCGATTATCTTGTAAATGCCATTTTTGGTAGTAGTTTAAAAAAAATTATATGGAATTGGTAAAAAATTGTTTTCAAGTATAATATCGAAGAGGCAAGTTGTAATGATCTGAAGCAAATTATAGTAGTCTAAAAATCCTTATTAACATTTCAATCGACTGAATATTGAGAATTTAAACTTTAATTTTATACGAAAAAAAATCACACATTAATAAATATATTTGATGTCTTTTGTAAACAGTTCATGACTTCTGAACAATTATGTCGGTTACATATGATTTATAAATAAATACCAATTTTGAAAACCCATAAAGATATAGTCTATAGCCTTTTGTACAGAAAAGCTTTTTTTTTTCTTTTTGACTTTTGGTGAAACTTGGAAACATTTAGAAATAAACGTATGTTTTTGGTTTTTCTTTTTCGTTCAAAATGTAAAACTATTTTAGAATTATGTTTTTTTGGGATGGATCACTTTTTTGGAAGGAATTCTTTTTTTTTTTAATTTTAAAAATAATTTGTAGTAAATTCATTATTTTTATGTAGTTGACCCCAAAAATATTTTAAAATAATAACTTTAAAAATACATTACTTTTCAATTTTAAAAACAATGTTTGCATAACACACTTAGTCAAGCAGAGACGTCGCTTGACTTTTTATGGCACCCGTGCTACTTTTCGGTTTTGTCCTTCTCTACCTAGCAGTAAAATTTGATAATTTAATGTAATTACAGCCCAACTTTAAGCCCCTAAAATATACGAGGCCCCATGCAGCTATACGGGTTGCAGACCTCACACGATGGCTATTAGGTCAAAAGACACATAAAATCTTAACTAGCATCTCTCCCGTTGCTCCACAGTTAAGTGTATAATGGTGCGAAACTAAATTTAACTACGGTATGTAAAGAAAAATGCATTCTTGCATTTTGAATTTATCAAACAATTTCCGGGGCCTATGAAGTTTTAAGGGGCGAGTCTAAGCTAAGGCGTATTCTTTCGATAAAAAAACATACCCTAAGGGCTCCCAACTGGACTGAATTTATTTAATATTGTGCTGGTGGAAGAGTTAGTGATGTCCTGTTATCGTTATTTCTAGCGCTTCCCACCCAAATGTCTGAAATGTTTACATCAGTGGCGCTTCATCCCATTTAGGGCCCTGGCCTACTCCACCACATTCTTCCATTGGGATCGATCCATCGCTTTACACCTCCATGTGCGAACCCCAACCTTTATAAGCCCTTCTCTACATCGTCAATCCATCTCAGTCTTGGTCGACCGGTGAGCCGTCTGCCCCTATATAGTTTTCTGCCTGTAGATCGTTTTTGTTGCTCCAGAATCCGGCATCCTTTCAATGTGTCCTGCCCAGGGCAGTCTGCCTTTTTTTATATTGTTATGACTATGGATGGGTATTTGTACAATTGATATAGCTCTTGGTTTGTACGGATTCCCAAAATAAAATCATCTGGTCATATATTTAGCAAGTTCTCTGCTTTTCTGGTAGGAACCAAGTCTCACTTGCGTAAGTTACTACTGGTCTTGTGATAGTGGTGTATACTGCCTTCTTTGTTCCCTTAGCGAGGTTTTTGCTTTGAATTAGCTTTTGTAAATTGAAATAAGAACGGTTGCATGCTGTTATTCTTTCTTGCACCTCCGATTGTATTTCATCTTGCTTATTTATAGTCACCCCTAGATATTTGAAAGTAGCTACCCTCTCAAAGGCGTAGATGTTCATATTGATTAAGTCATCTGTGCGTATTTCCTGACATTATCATATATATTGCCTTCGCTTTATTTACATCAAGACCAGCTTTGGCCATCACATCTTCAAGTTTCCTGAAAGAGTTAATTATATCATCAATGCTGTTTCTACCAATTAGCGCTATATCGTTTGTGTAGGCCAGGTATTGCAGTGGCTAGCTTTATAAAGTTCCTTATGGTTGTTCTGTACCACCTGTCAGGTGCTCACACGTATGTTTCTAATGCTTTTTTCTAAAGTGATGTTGAAAAGGATACACGGATTTCCTTGTCTGAGGCCCAGATTGTTTGGGAACTCCCTCAAGTACTCTCTCTGTACTTTGATTCTACTTTTGTAGTTATCCATCGAAATATGTATGAATCGGGTAAGTTTGTTAAGGACTCCAAGTTCCAGCACAGCATCGTTCATGTATTTCCTGTCTATGCTATCATAAGCTGATTTGTAGTCCACATATAGTTGGTGTATGTTGATTTATTCTTAGCTTTTTCTACGAGACATCTAACAGTAAATATATGAACGTTTGAAATGCCCCTTCACACATTGTCTTAAAGATACATTGAATACAGTGCATGATACTCTCCCTAGGTAACTCTTGTTACCAGTGAAATATCCACATCAACACCAGGCACAGAAACATTGCAAATCCCATCTACATTCATAGGAGCCATAATGATCAATAAATTGATCGTGGGCCTTTAGTATACAGAAAAAGAAGAAGAAAAATTTGCACCACAATGCATCACTGCATTTTGAATTTATTATTTTTAAATTAAGGTGACCCTTGCTCTCACTTTTGCTCAAACTCTTCGGATTCCTCAATTTCTGCTACCCCCTTCCCCTTCCTTGACGTCGATCAATGTGACTAACGGGTTGAATCTAATCTTGTGTCAAATGATTTTCTTCGGCGCACCACAACCAGAATGAATTTAGTTTATGTATGGCACTGAGCGCCATAATGCTTCCCCTGACGCTTGAAAAATTAATTGCCCCGATCAATAAAAGTCTTATCAAAACATTCGAATCATGTATACTCCAAAATGCACCTCTTGATTGTTAAATAATCACACATTTTCTGCTGCCCTACTTCCCGATAAAAATTACTTGCCATGACAGCCAAATTTGGTGCTGATATATACACTGCCCAGTGGCGTGTCTAGTGTTAGCGCCACCCTAGGTGGGTTAACTTTTTTGCCACGCTACCTTTCTCGATAGAAACTCTGCAGATGTCCGAAAATCCCGCCGCTCTATCTAAAGAAAAAATGACACCTGGGAAGACCAAATATTCGCCCCCCCCCCCCCCCCCCCCACTTCTACGTCACTGACCGCCATTAAACTCTGAAACCTATTATTTTCATCCATTAACACTATAGTGATAGCCCATTAGATGCCCCCGCTAGTCTGGCGCCCGGGGACATATGACCCATCTGCCACCCCTTAGCTAAGCCTCTGACCACTGACAACTGGCACTGCCCCCCCCCCCCCGAACATCAAAAGTGCCCCCAAGGGGAAAATTTCTGAAAGAAACACTGGGCCGTCCTTATGCACTGAGGGGGCGGGTGGGGTTGTCGATTATGAAGATTTTGCCTACGCGTATGGGGAGGGGGGGTCACGGAAGAAAGTACGTATGTCATTCAAAAATTTTATAATATTCATCCTGAAAGTCCAAAATAGCATTCTATTTATATCTCGAACGCTGTAAAAAAAATGTCACGCAATGTTTTGTAGGAATTATAGTCATATTGTTGCCATGTATTTTTACAAAACTCGCTAGATAAAGTCAGATGGTATTAGACAAAAGAGTAAAGGAATTACAGTAATATTTAGTTCAACGTGTGTCCAGCGTGCTTCTGACTTAAATTTTGTTGGGCTACGCCAAGTGGTTCTAAAATTTTTGTTTCCCGGCATCATTACCAAATTAAGGTTTGCAAGAGGGTCCCCTTGCTAAATTGTTACAAGTACACTTCCAAATAGCGAATACATAAATTAACATAAAATAAAGGGTTGGGTCAAAATAACTATAAGACATATGTAGGTCATTAAGTGTCATCTAGTAACTGCAAACATTAATTACTCAAGTGAGTTACTGTTTGAACCTAGTAACTGCAAACATTAGTTACTCAAGTGAGTTACTGTTTGAACCTAGTAACTGCAAACATTAGCTACTCAAGTGAGTTATTGTTTGAACCTAGTAAGTGCAAACATTAGTTACTCAAGTGAGTTATTGTTTGAACCTAGTAACTGCAAACATTAGCTACTCAAGTGAGTTATTGTTTGAACCTAGTAAGTGCAAACATTAGTTACTCAAGTGAGTTACTGTTTGAACCTAGTAACTGCAAACATTAGTTACTCAAGTGAGTTACTGTTTGAACCTAGTAACTGCAAACATTAGTTACCGGTACTCAAGTGAGTTACTGTTTGAACCTAGTAACTGCAAACATTAGTTACCGGTACTCAAGTGAGTTACTGTTTGAACCACAACCGGTAGATGTCACATTGGATTAAAATGGAAATAAAATTATGAAAATTTTGACGCCTATACTTATAATCTTAAGTTAAGTCTTACTAATAGAAGAAGGAAAAAAAGGGGGGGGGGGTCTCGTTTTAAAAAAAATTACGCGTGCAAATTTTGCGTTTGCTTTGGTGCTGTATGACGTAATTTTGTGACATAATTATTTGTGTCGGTTGAACCGCGACTAGAGCAGAAACGGAGAAAACTAGAGAATGTATTCTTCACTGTTCCGCGATGCAACATTAGATTTTAGATTTGGACATATTTTATAGAATATGACAGTGCCTTTGAAATCTATTTTAGAACGCACAACAGCAAGTACCATTTTTATTATCCCCTCATTCCTGTCACCCATTTTACAGTTTTTGATAGTTATAAGACTGTAATAGTAATATATAGGTTAACGGGAATGTGCATACTAGATGTTGATTCTTAATCTTCTTTTTTTTAAATTAGATTGTCTGGTCTTGCAACGTCGGTTCCAGACGTAGCCAGGGTTTAGGTCATAACCCTCACCTTATGCTTAGGAATGTTCTTTCTCTATGTCCGACTATAACAAGACCAGATTCATAAATTTGTCGAATCGACACTGATCAAGGAAACATAACCCCCCAAAATACGCCTGTTTGATTATCGATTTGAACCATTTAAGTGAAAGTCAATGCGTGTGTGTGTAAAGTAAATTCGATCAGCCTAAGCTAGAATTGTTGACATGTTCAAAACTACAGTAGGTGGAGGAGTCCACACTGACGTTCAATGATGGTTTATGCTACAAGGAAGACAAAGTCGGGGAAAACAAGTGGAAATCAGGTGGGGTATTTGAGAACGGATATCTCTAATGAGTTAGAGCACCGGTAATGAGTTTTGTAGTTTGCTGGTAAATGTGGATAGTAGACCCTGGGTAGTGTTAGTTTCATTATTAGTATTAGCGGTAGAAAATAAGCGGTTAGAGTTAAAGACATGGTATAGGCGTCCGGCCGGTGTAAAGGATATGGTCGGGAGAATGTTGCCCTTGGTGAATTAGCAAGTGGTATTCGAGTGGTGGGTAGGTTGTCGTATCGCGAGGGCGAGATAGATAATTAGCTAGAGGTTGCGGACACCCGGGGAGGCGGGGGGGGGGGCTGTCATTCAATCAGTCTTACTTGAACAACACCAAAATATCGTTGCGGTATGTGTAAAAGTTGTCAAACCGATCGTTTTACTTCAAGAGCGTCAACAAAACACATCACAAGTTTAAAACATCACAATTTGTTTGATTTCTTAAAAATCTGTCCAACTGTTCACTGTTATCTTGTTTCTTTAAATTTTCCTGTTGGTGGTGATTTACACTCACAAAAACTCATTCTCTGTGGCAGTGCGGAAGGGTAGGACGAAGGGGACACTCTCCCTGGGTGTCATAATTGTATTTAGATAGGACTTAAAGTTAAAGAGTAAATTAAACGATAAAATCCTGTTTACTTCACAAAGACAAGGCCCGCCAAAATCGTCTTTTTGCTGGTCCACCCCGGGCGACGCATTTTTCTATAATTTGAAGGGTGCTATTTTCATGATTCTCCCAGGACCCACTTTACCTTGGCATGGCCCTGCTTATGATGTTTTATCAGTTTTTGTTAGCATCCCTTGTAATTCTACAGCTGAAGCAGTTTTGATCATTCTTTTATCTCTATAGGTCACATCAACAATTTGTATAATACATGTTTCTGGAAATTGGTCCAGGAGAAGGGCCTGACACCAGCTCAGTCACAGGAGCGATTGAAGGTAAATCTTTCAAACTGTAAATACTAAAGCCACAAAATTCTAAGTTGAAATGCAGAAATATGACGGTTACTTTATTTTAAATTAAAAATTAAATACATTTGGAGATTCTGATTATTATGTTTTTTTATTTTTAATTTTAGGGCACCTTATCCAGTGATAAAAATGAACTCCTCTTCTCAGAGTTTAAAACAAACTATAACAATCTGCCAGAGTTGTATAGGAAAGGTACAGTCATCATCAGGCCCCAGGTACGTTGAACTTGCCTTGTATCATTAAGGACTCTCAGACTCAGAGATATAAAAAAAAAGTCATATGTACTTTTTCCAAAAGTTAACATTAATTAACAAAGCTATTCGTCTGAAAGAATCCCAAGAAATTGAGAAATTCGTGTCCTTTTCAAAAATTTAATTTAATCCATTACTTACAGTCAGACCTGTTTACTCTGTGTGTGTGTGTGTTGTTTTACAACCATTATTTTTAATTTAAAAACAAATGTGTAACCTGTGGTCATCAGGTATTATATGTATGTTATTTTAGATACTTTGGTACTTGTAATTAACTCTAAATTTTAAAATGATACTTAATAAACAAGCACAACGTGACTATTAACATTAGGCGTAGATAGGAGGGGGTTTAATTTATTTTTTTAATCTCCTTCTGATTCTGGTCATAGATATTTTTTCTGTTGTTATCTTCAGCTTGTCTTGTTCTTTACTTTATGCTGCTTGTGAAGAAATTAAAACAGTTGCTGTATTCTTTCAGGATGCCAAAATTCCATCTCAAAACAACAGTGATGAGGATAAAAATTCCAAGAATCCCCCAGTTAAGTGGAAATCTTCCAGCATTGTTTTTCATACTGATATCATCGGCAAATCATTTTGGGAAGAACATTATTACATATTGAATAAAAGATTATGAACATCCTAGAAATATTTTAACAATAATTTTTATGTCCAAATCGATATATTTTATAAAGGTATTCAATACTCGTTATGTTCATGTCCAGCAATTTCCAGATTGTTTACTTTTTAAAATTTATTAGAATGTTTGGATATAAATTATTCCATATTGGATGTAACATAGTTTTATTTAAAATGTATTTAATAATAATTTATACATACTTAATTAATCAAATATTTAAATACATTTGTTTTGCATTAATTTTACTTGACTTTATAGCTTCATCGTCAAAAGCTTAGAGTTCACACAATAACAAACAATGTTATTTGTTGGTATAACATAATTTGTTTATATACGTGCAAGTTATTTTAACTTGAACAAGAATACAAAGTCATAAATAAACATCCCAGGGTGCATGGACCAATTTAAGTAGTAGCGCCTATTTTATATTACGGTAACGGTACTATACATTAAGCTGATTGAATATTAATAATGAAAGACAGTACATACTGAGTGAAAGTGGGCTCAAATAATAACAAGTCATATTCAAAAGAAGTATTTGAAGCATTTTTTTTTAAGCAGCAGCAGAATTTTCTCTTTCCCAAAACTCAAGAGTTTATGGAAATAAAAAAAAGATTCTTACCACCCCCCCCCCCCCCCCCACGCCCCAGATCAAATGAGGTGAATTTAAAAAAATAAGGATTATAATTTATAGAATTAGAATGTTTAAAATGCATTACATGCATATTTACTGTGATTAAATTAATTCTATTTTCATTTCTACATTCTTTATTTTGATGATATTAAAGTGATAATAAATCATGTCAAAGGCATTTTTATTAATAATTAACAGTATTATGACTATATTTACAGCTCATGAAGATTGTAGCACAAGTGAACCAACTTACTGTATTATGTTATGCCAATAGGTCTGAAGTTGGACACTTCTTTTGATGTCTTGTCCGCAAATGTCCTGTCCGCAAATGTCCTCAATTAAAAGGGAATGAGAAATTACTTTGGTATTGCATATTAACTTCATTGGTCATGGCTATTCCTTATTCTTCAAACACACCTTATAGTTATTAACAACAATTCACTTGACATAGCAAAGCAGCAGTGACTGGCCTCAAGCTTCTATTATGTACAAAAATCCACTGCATAATTTATTATCACAATACAGGTAGGAAATGTTGAAGAAACTCAAAACATCCAATCTTCAGTTACAATTCAAATACCGGAAACTCAAAAGTTCAAGCATATATTTTTTTTTAACATCAATTAGGACTAGAAAAATGTAATTAGTGTACTCTCTGTGGTAGATATATGCTTCACCTCCCATTTAACTCTTGTACACCTGTGTGCTGTAGCAGCCAGTTGTGAGACACATTTGACTTTTGAACTATGTTTACTTTCCACTTGACAATATTGAACTTATAACACATGGTTTCAAGTATACAAGTTTTGTTGTTCTTTTTGTAGTAAGCTTTTAAATAAAAAGTGAATCTACACATTTTTACATCAGAGTATTACAAAAAAAAAGGTCTAAAAAATCTTCATGTACCAGGTTATACAGATTTTTTTCATAGACTGGCAGTGTTGATGACAGCTTTCTTTAGAAAGGAAACTGTCCCTATTTACCTCACTACATTGGGAACTTGATTCAGCCTTCCTTCTCATTGTTAAAAAAAAGGTTCTGCTCTTCATGTTTCACAAGGCAAGCTGCAATAAGCATTGTTGGATAAATTCTAAGGTGGCCAAAAATAATTTTATCATCACACTGTTCCGGGACTCATGCAACACCATTTTCCAACACTTTCAGCTGTTTCAATACTGTCTCAATAAGTTTCTTTTTGTCTCTTTCATTTTTCTTTAATGAAGTGAACAAATTATTTTTCTTCTTGTCACCATTGTTGAGCCTGAAGAAAGAAAAAATACTTTCTCAATCAAGTTTTAATTTTCATAAAGGTTATTTCACGAATAACATATTTATTCTAATACTAAACTTCATACATATGACTCAGTATTTTAGTAAAGCATTTTCTGAGGAGTCATCAAAATGAGCAAGTTGGTAGCAGTTTATTTTAGTAAAATGTATTTGTCTGACAGTAACCTACATAGAGGTGAGCTCATTCAATAATAAGGGAACAGGTAATTACAACTTACTTTTCTAACAAACTGACAGCAGTATGCCTGGGTACTCGCAGGTAGCGAGAAGTTTGCTTGCCAAAGTCAGCCAGATAAACTGACCAATCCCAATTAGTAAAAAGATCTAACAACTGGGGGAAATTAAAAAAAAACAAGTTTGGGTTGGTTTTTTTCAAGCCTTCCTTGTCAACAAATATTTAATTTTAATCCACTGTTCTCACAAACCATAAATAATAACTTCAGTGAAATTCCTTCTCATTTTTTCATCTTAAATGTGTCATTTCTGTTTGTTCCAAAGGTGTCAAAGTCATTTAGTATCTGATACTAACTACTAGCAAAGTTATCCATATCTAAATATCACTGTTTTAAACACGAATGTGTACAAAGTTAAAAGGAGATTATTCATGAATGTTACTATGTTATATATGAATATAAAGGTTATAGCCGTCGACCTTCGGCTTCATGTGGATGTAAAGAGTTAAAATGTAAAGGTACCTGTCTAAGATCTGTGAAAGCCATCTGAAGTGTTCCATCACTTGAGTCTGGCACTGGTTCTGAGACAGCAAACACTAAAAAAATGAAGGAAACTTGAATGTTAAGCATTTTGTATGAGTAAGACAGTATTTTACATACAGCCAGGCTGTATTTTAAATAGTGCTTATAACTTATATTCACATGGGCCTCAAGTTTTCACAGGACGTGTAATTATTAAATGATCAGCTACAGATAGTTTTCTCTGTTAATAGTTAATGAGATGCAAATATATTTCTGAAAAATTCCCCTAAAACGTATGGTGTTTCATTATCGAATCAGTAAACCAATTGAAAGTAGCATTTTCTATATCATTTAAAATCCACCAGTGAGTCAATAGTTAAAAATGTTATGACATAATGGTATTTTAAAAAAAAAAATTGATATTTTAACAAATTGACTTTTCTGAAAGGACTGATTTGTTTTTGATAATTCAAGTTTCCAAATGGACACTATGGAAATAACAAATACGGTACTGATATCTTACGTTCACACTGCATGACATCAAGATTAAACTGTTGAAGTGCACCCATAGACAGCTGTCGAATTTCATTATCTAATAATAAGGCCATCAGACGTGAAGCTATATGCTGGCATGCTGACATACAAGCAGTTTTGGCCACTTTCTCCTGCAAAGATAACCCTTGGATCAATGGGACCTCTGTTATTTGAGATTTGATTGAGATAAGCATGATATCACCTTAAAAGAAGATTTCAGAATAAGTAGCTTTCAATAATTATAATCCAGAGCATGCTCATGTGTAATATTTAGTGTCATTTAAAAGTTTTACGAAGTGATATGCTGTGTTCACAATTAGTGATCTTATCATGGGACTGACCAAACGCCAGTTCTAATAACATTGCTACAAAATGGGAATATGAAAAGCTTAATGCATGCATATAATATAATAAAACCTGAATTGTCACAGCTAAAAGATATACTATTTTGTCTTTTTAATAATGCCTTTATTTATATATTCTACCTCTTATCAAAAAGTAGGCTTTGCTATATTTATATCTACCATGTGTGATATTTAATGTTGTTCTGTTCTAAATAATACTTTGAAAAATAATAAAATAATTATAAAGTGAAGAGGATTGGTGAGGTATTGTGGCTTAGGGCAATTATAAGGGTGGGAGGCGACGAAACAATAAATCTAGGAACCTGAAAATTTGAGGAATATTATAATCAGTCCTTCATCCAAGAACAAGCATTTATTTCAAACAACATTTTAACTATGGTATTTATTGTGAAATGTGAACAGGCTGACAAACCAGTTTGCCTGAGTGTGTATATAAATATGCTATCTATTACTTTTACTACTACTCTACATTTTATAATGTTAGCCTGATTTTTGAAGTTGAGCTCCAAATGCATTCTGACAACCTTATTTTAAACTGTTACATTAGGTTTCAAACAAGCTAAGCATTTTTTGTTAAATGCATGCAGCAAGAGCATTCTTTGTCTAACAATATTTCAGTTACTGTAGTAGATTTCTCAACAATTTCATCACATTAATGAGAAAATTTCATTCTTCATGGTGCCAAATCAAGCAAATAAAAAAATAGAGCAGCAAGTTTATTAACACTGTAACTTAAAAGCAAACAATTCCAAATATTCTTTAACAATACATCTGCAGCATCTTTTTATAGTAAGATATTTTGTAAAGTTCCAATTGTATAAATTTTATTATAAGTTCTTGTGACAGTTCCTAATAATGATCTGCCAATTATTATGTCATGGTGTTAATCTGTTTATCCATTCATTAAAGACAACTTCTATAGCTATAACATGCTTTACAGTCATCAGCAAACAGTGCCATGCTATTCTTACTACATATTTAGCCCAATGTGTATGGAAAACCTGTATTGTGACAGAAGAAGAGCGGGTCTTTAAGAGCATATTACTAGCTTAAACCTTAACATTAAATCCTGCAATGATCAAACATTTTAATATACTAAAAGGTAAAACTGCCTAATAGCTCAATGATCAAATCAAAAGCAGCATACTATATTAAATTATTTTAAGGCATTCCAGTTGGCATTTTTGGGTGCATTAAATCTGTAAAGAGGCTCTACTAGTTAATGACCTTAATTTTTCAACATCCTGATGAACTTTTTATTGTATTCTGTCCGTTGCTAAGACACATACTAAAACATATGGTTAACGATCTTTGTCTTTCTGCGCCTCCAAACAATGGAATTCTCTGCCACTACACATCCGCAATATACCAACCACCCAGGCCTTCAAAATTGCACTCAAAACACATCTCTTTAAACTCTACCACCACGACTGATTCCCCACATCTGACCGATAAATGATGCTGTTGACTGACTGCCATCCATGGCTTGACATGTAAATGTTCTGGGGTGGATGGGGGAATATGCATTTGTTTTTGTTTTGTCTCTATAAAGCTGTTCTTTATTACATAAATGTATTTTATTTTATTGTCACGATTATGTCTCTTTTGCTAATATTTTTATGTACAGCGCGGTGAGCCTACCCCTAGGCTGGGGTGCCGAGCTATATAGGACAACTAATAATAATAATAATGACTTAAGAATTAAATGAGGGAAACTGCCATAAACAGGAAATTCAAGTACAAATAGTGTCACACAATTTTAAAAAAGGGGTGATAATTGGAAAATAAAGTTCCAAGACTTATTGTAAGCAAATGGGGCAAATAGTAATTCTTATGTTCATGGGCAAAAAAAATTTTGAATGATTGAAATAACAGACCCAACTTACATTCCCTCTTTGAATGCCCTGTCAATAAATCAATCCTGTATATTTTTACCAATTAGTATTAGCTTTGTCAAAAATGTTACAAAGATAGTTCTTCTGCGTGAATAAGTTCTCTTTGGATTGATCAAATTAGTGTTCAGATCAGAGTTTCCAAAATTTTGTTTAGGTTAGCAATAGGTAAAGATGTGCTATTTTCTTTCAGCCCACACAAGTATAGTGGTGTAAAGAAGAAAATATTATTTGATGATAAATAAAAAGCATTAAATAATTGTCATAAGAAAAAAAAGATCTTAACTGCTAAAAGCAGACCTGATTACCCTCAAACTCCTAAAATCATACTATATCCTCACAAGATCAAAAGTATTCATGTGAAGGGAAGAGGTGGTATAAAAATTATACAGCTTTTTTGTGCATTCTAAAAATACATTTCAATGGCTTCCTCAGATCCTATAAAATATTTCAAAATCTATGTTGCTACGCCAAACAGTTGAGAATTCATTCTCTAGTTTTTGCTGTTTTCTTGCCACGGTTCAGCCATGAGAAATAAGTATATTATAAAATTACATCATGCAGCACCGAAGCATACAAACTCATGGAGGGGCCATCAATATAGTTTGTACGAAAAATATTCTAACCCGTTGCACGCTTATTTTTTTGACAATCCCCGATGGTACAGTAAAAAATGTGACACGTGTTTCCACTGCTAGCTGTTTGGCGTGCCCAGTGGGTTCCAGAATATAAGCCACATCACATCACCCAGGGTGCTTTTTGCCCTTGTTTAGGGTTGATGAGCAACAGGTGCCAAAAATCAGGGGGCGCCAAAATCATCCTTAAAAAAGCATTAGTGACCTACATACGTGTTATATTTATTTTAACCTAACCCTTGATTTTACTTTGTTTATGTATTGGCTATTTTGAAGTGTACTTGTTTGAATTTAACCCAGAGAGCCCGGTGAAAACCTGAATTTGGCATAGGCGCCGGGAAACAAAAATTTTTGAAGCACTGGCGTAGCCTAACAAAATATACGTTTCACGTTTTTTAATAACGTAGGCACAACCCAAACCCCCCCCCCCCCCCAAAATCATCATGAAAAATGTGTTAATTTTACAGACTTAAATTAAATATTTAGACAACCCCTTCTTTTTTTTTTTACACAAAATCTCATAAATGAACTCCACTCGTTTCCCTCTCAGGGCAAACGTAATATAATTATAGATGGTCCCCATCCAATCGTATTTCTCCATCCATTCACTGCTGGATGTAGAATACAAATGCAAGTTAAACAACCGAAAATGTATTTCAAAAATGTTTTTAATAAAATTTTATCGGAAAAAGCTACCAGAATGTGTATATTTTAAACCCTGTTTCTTAAAATCGTAGTTTTGATGGTCTCAGTTACAATCGTCTTCTTATATATTTCTTCTTCTTATATATTTTGAGGGCCCACGGTCAATGAATTGATCATTCTGGCTACTCTTAAGAGTAAACAGGTCTGTAAGACTTATCAGGCACCTAACCTAATACAATAAATTAGTTGTGTTTGTGAAATTCAAGAAAAGATTTTCATCAGTGTATGGAACAAAAATCCTGTTTATGCAGCTATTACATAGCATTAAAAAAGAAAGCTGTTTAAGAAGATCATCTGCCCCATTTGTTGTAAATTTGTGTGCCTGTTTTATTGTTTACCTAATTATTTTTTACTTTCAGAAAACATGACAATTATTTTATAATACTTTTATTTATTTATATTGTGATAGTACACACCTTCACAATTATGGTGCACAATGATTTTAGATAAAATTTCCAACGTTAATGTTCAGTTGTTTTTTTTCTAAAAGTTGAGGTTCCTATTAAATACTTATTTGACCAAGTGTTGGATTTCAGTCCAACTTTGTTGAAAGGAACATATTACTATTTCAAGCTGAATCATTAGCATCACATTCTCTTTTTAAATATAATATAATTTTATTGTTTCAGCGACACAATTTTACCCCTATTTGATTAGTCTAAGCATAGTGAGAGAACTCCTGTGAAATTAGTCAGGGAGGGCATTAGAGACTGTTGGTAGATATGCAAATAACTGTGTACACTTACAGGCAAGTTGGTGAAAGACATAAAGGTGCTCTGTAGAAATGCTACAAGATCCATGAGGTAACTACTAGCTTGTCCACGGGATTCAGAGATTACCCAATCATAGGAAGCTGTACAGAATAAAATTTAATAGAAACAAATGGTACTAACATTAAAGAAATGTGAAAAGAAAGTGTTTTAAAATTGCTTGTTTATGTGATATTTTAATCTTAGCCTTACACTCTTCTTTGTTATCTCTTTGTCTATATCACTTTCACTAAAACAGGTCTGTTTAACAAGGAACTGTAAAATTAGTACTATTCCATCTTAAAATAGTACAATACTGTTTTAATACTTGCTAATTATCAATAAAAGAAACTATGATTGACACGGTCAAATGCCTTTGAAAAGTCCATCACCAGCACGTCAGTTTGCTTGCTGTTTTCCAGATTGGTCATCAAGTTTTCTACAAATTCAAGAAGTTGGGTCTCACATGATCTATTGACTCGGAAGCCATGCTGACTCAAGATGCTTCATGACTGCGCTTACGATTATGTGCTCCAACAGTTTACATACTACGCTGGTGAGGGATATCAGATGAAAGTTGGAAGGGTCGGAATGCTCCCCTTTCTTGTAGATTGGAGTGTTATGCGCTGTTCTCCAGTCTGCTGGAATATTGCCTGTGCACGATTGGAAGAGGATTGTCAGTGCAGAAGCGATTTTTTGGCTAATCATTTGAGCACTCGTGGTTTGATGTTGTCAGGACCACATGCTTTGTAGGGATAATGGCTTTGAGGAGGGCAAGCACACCCTGCCCTGAAATCTGGATATCTTCCATGAAGGGGTAGGCTCTATTCATCATGTTAATCTTCAGAATGAACTCAGCCTCCGAGTACTCTCTACCATCACCAAAGACCGACTGGAACTGTTGATTGGGTATGTCAGCCTGTGCTTTTGGGTCAGAAGTAAGATGGCCATCCCACCTCAGGGGGAAACTTCAGCGTTTGAGGACTTTTGGTGTTTCACATAGCTCCAGAAGCGCTTGTTCTTGACACCCTTGGTCGAAGCATCTATCTTGTGCATTAGGGTTACTAATGCTGTTTCCTATTCTGTTTAAATTTTCTCTTCTTGCCAAATTTTAGATATAACTTTAACTTTATGTATCTGAGTGTGCAGTTCTCTTCCTTCTATTTAATAAGTTCTGCTGTGATGAGGTCTTCTCCAGTCATTTCTCTGTAGTTTCTTCCAAGTTGGGGAGTATATTAAAGGGTCTGATCCTCCATGTGGTGGTTGTTAATCTTCCTCTTGTCCATTGTCTGCATTTAGTATTTTAGTATTCCCTCAAAAAAATTTGCCCACATCTCCAGTACTTTTCCATAATTAATTCTCCATCATTGCTCTCACATATTTGAGGTCTGGCTTGGTATCCATTCTTTTCGTCTTTTATCTTTATGTACATTCTTCTAATATTTCCCCCTCTTGATAAGTCTATTTCTTTTAAGTTAGATGTTTCCTATTTCCATTTTCTCTTCCTACACATTTTTGTGGCTTTCCTTCTGGCTATATTGTATATTTGTCTTGTAAATCTAGTTTCCTACTCTGCTTTTAGTTTGCTGAAATCCTACTACTTTTTCTGCTTATGTTTAACCCTAACAAGTAGATGGTCAGAGTCTGCATCTGCTCTTCGATAGCTTCTTACATCTATTATATCTGATTCATGCCTCCAATCGATTAGAACATAATCAATTTGGTTTTGGGTGATTCCATCTGGTAAGTTCCAAGTAACTTTATTTTACGTGTGTGGAACTTGTTGCTACTGACATCCCTTTTCCTGAAGCAAGTCTATTAGTTGATTTCATTGTCATTGGATTCTTCATGCAGACTTTCATTGCCAATAGTTGGCATGAACACTTTTCTTATTTTGGCATTAAAGTCGCTAATCACTATTTTAATATCATATCATGGTGCCTATTCATATATCTTTTCCAGTGTCTCATAAAAGGATTCTTTTTCCTGACCTTCCATATCTTCGGTGGAAGCATGAACATTTATAAATGTTATATTAAACATTTTTCCTCGCACACGCAGAGCACAATCTTTCATTCTCTGGTTTGAAGCCTATGACTGCATTGACTGCTTCTTTTTTTCACGTCAAATCCTGTTCCTTAGAGTGTTAATGTTGTTGCCACTATAAAACATGGTGTAGTCTTTTGATTGGAGGATGTCTGCATTTTTCAATTGAATTTCTTGCAATCCTGCAACATATATTTTTTATTTAATCAGTTGATTTGCTAGGTTCGCTAAGGATCCTGCTCAAAACAGGCTTAGTACATTCCAGGTCACAATCCAGAAATCATGTCCAGGCATATGTCGATTTCCATTGTATCAGTCCAAGTTTTATTCTGTTGATTAGCTTTTGTAACATTTTTTTTATACATGGCCGGGTTGTTAGCCCTGTGCACAACCCTCTTGGCTGACCCTTACAGCTCTCTAAGTAGCTGCCTTAATTTTTGGGTAAAGTTCCCTAGCCTTTGTGGATCCTTCCACTTATTGCAAGGCAGTAGGTTCTGATTTTGGTCGCCCCAGGTATTTTATTTTCCCCGGTACCCTTCATATCTGGTGGGCTTCCCCTATCCACCACCTGGGGAGGTGCTCGATGGAAAATTGGTATCTCCTCACGAATACAGTATCTTAATAGTAAATAAATAAACATACAGTAGATATCATGTATACAATAACTACTCGCATCACGTGTCAAGTGGGATCAAGTTATGCTTACGTCAAAAAGGGTAACTTCTTAAAGTAGATGACTGACATTTATTTATTGCAATCTGCTGTCACTTTGTTTTGCGAACGTGTATCTGCTATAGATATCAATCAATATTAAGGTGAGCGTGCAGATCACATTATCACAGTCTGTCACTGGTAAAAATAAAGTTAATGGTGAAATTTAACGTGGTTCAAACTCGAAGTCACATCAAAAACTGTAAATGGGTGAAGGGAAGAGGTGGTATTAAAAACCGTACAGCTGTTTTGCGCGTTATAAAAATAGATTTTAAAGGCACCCACCAGAGCCTATAAAATTTGTGGAAATCTAATAATAGTGCGTGGAACAGTTGAGAATGCAGCTCCATGTTCTCACCAGATGAGCCGTAAAAAATAATTATGTCATAAATGTCATATAACACCGATGCAAACAAATGTGAGGAGGGGCCATCTATATAGTAAGTACGCCTAAAAGTCATATTTTCTCCCTCCCCCCTTGTTGCATGTGTACATTTTTGACAGCCCCATACCCTTCTGTACATACAGTGAGCTTTCAAACCCACCCACCCACCCCCCAACAACAAACAAACAAACAAAATCCAACATTCTTTATATTTTATGTTACAATAAACAAAAATGCAACACGAGTTTTCACTGCTGCTTGCTGCATCACCCTGGGTGCTCGTTGCCCTCGGGAAAGGGCCATGAGAATTAAGCGAAGAGCAACAGGCACTATATCGTCATTAGAAATCATAGTTCTGACTGGTCTTGGCATACAATGGTAAATGACATCTCAAAACTGTACTTTGTATGCCAAAATCGTAAGCGTTAACAGGTCTGCTAAACCTAAGTACTTAATTTAACTGTCTCGTCTGCTAAACCTAAGTATTTAATTTAACTGTCTCTTTTACAATAGCCCTGAGACTTCCAGGAGAAAAACCCACTATCTTTACCATAGGACCAAAGTTTTGTTTTTATCAAATTATTTAATATTGAAGATTCTGCACCAACATTTATAAATCCTTGAATATATCTGCACTATTTCAAAACTATACTTAAAAACTTCTCATTTGAATTGAATAAGATTAAGATAGAGTTGTTTTTTATCAGATTTCCATTCATTTGAATGTGATAAATGTTCCTCTAGCTTTCTGTCTGGTCTATCTGAACTAAATGCTTGTTAATGATGCTCAGCACTGAATGAGTCAAATCCTACATATTATCTTCATGCATTACTAACTCTTAACTCCAAGCTGATAATTTTTTGTGGTTGTTATTTTTAATGAATTTACCTAGATCTAAGAATTCATCAATCTTCAAGTTAAGCTGCTCATAAATCTGTTGTTCAGCATCACTACGTGCATCCTGTGGACACAATCAAATTAATATCTCGATTTTTAGAATTTTTCTATAAAACTTCATTTTATCAATATTGAAAGGAAGTAATGAGTAATTTAAAAATCATAAAAAATTTAATCATCTAGATTAAGTAATTGTTATTATATTTTGTTCAAATACAAAACTGCATGCAGTTATACTTTTAAATCAATTATAATTTTTATTGGCCTTAATATAAGTTCTCGAATAGTCTCTTTTAAGGCTGGATAAAACAGCACAACGGCTCTGGGTGATTTTTGTGGCCAATTATTAAGTTTTCTTTTGTTATTTGTCTTGGAAAGGCAATGCTTTGTGTCATTTCTATAACTAGATGATCACCATTTTAACATCCTTTCATTCGGCTGAGCGTTTTTCAATGAAAAAGAACAGAGTGTGCCATTACATATTCCAAAATTAAATGCCTAGCTCACCTTAAACATTGATGAACCATGTAGTCTGGCTATGTGAACACTGTCTTTCTCAGCACTAAAAATCAAATTTACATAGATAAACCACTCATAAAAACTTCTATTTCATCAATGCTTTGCCTATGTTAAAATAAATTTAACCTAAAATACCCCATCCCTAAGACACAACAAAAGTATATTCAGTGAACCCACGTTCCGAATTTGATAGGTCAATGATAAGGGAGCATCTATTAATTATGTCAACAAAGAAGTGGGGTGGGGGTTTTTTGAATGTTTGACAATTGTTGACAAGGGGGGATGGGGGTAGATTAGTTGACGTCAACAATCATGTTTTCTCTAAACTCTTAATATTAATAGTTGACTAGTTATTACATTATTTTAACAATTGTTTAAGTGTAAATGAGTGTAAATAGTCATATAATTTTTAGGCTTTTAAAAATATAAGATTTATTTAATGTGTGTCTGTCTGTGCACTGCAGATGGCTGGTCAGAATGTTAGAACACTTAGTGCAAGAGAAATCAAAAGTTGGCCTCTCTTTACCTGTTAATTCTGTTTGTCACAAATGACTAGGGCGGTATGTTAGCGATCATATTGAAGGTATGGAACAAGAACAAGGTTCAAGTGTCATGTGCAGTCAAGATAAATGATATTGATAGAGTGGGAATACAATATTTTGAGAGTTAGGGAAAGGTATAGTGAGTAACAATAATAACATCACTACTTGAACGGATTTGCAAAATCTGTAGCATCTATTTTGCATCACAAGTCATGTTGAAAAAGCATGTTCAACAGCACCGACAATGCCCTATTGAGCATAAGAAACTAGCACCTGCTCCTCAAAAAAAAGGATTTAAACAATGCAAGAAGCTGCAAGGAAACAGAGAGAGCTTATGGCAATTATTGCTCACACAGACAATGCTTCTATTTTAAGAGCTGAATGGTTAGATGAGGATGATGTTGACTTGTCTGGTATATCAGTTCTGCAAGATGAAAATGATAAATCAGCTACTATAGACAATGCCCATAAGGGGCATCATTTCAGGGTTTTTTCAGAAGGGGGTGGGGGGAGGTGCAAAACCAAAACTTGGTCAACTTGTTAAGTTGTTTATTACTGGAGACGCCACAGTACATAGCAATTTAAATTAAACCTGCAAATTCAGTCCATGTTGATGGAGATCTGTATCAACTGATAACACAAAACAGATATTATTAGGACAGGCTTGAATTTGCTTGATAAAACGTATGTTTACCCACAGAGAAGGAAAACTTGTTGAATTTTAACACTGCTAACCTGATGTTGAGTTTCTGAAATTGAAGAACTTTGCCGCTGGTATGGCATCAGTGTTTGGAACAACTTATGTCTGTGAGACAAACATTTTCAAAAATGAAGTATGTGAAGTCAACAAATCGAACAAGAGTGACTGATAAACATTTGAAAAAAATTCTCTTGATTGGATGCAGCAATTCAAAACCAAAAATTGATGAAATCTTGATAGACAAACGTCAATTTCATAAATCTCACTCACCTTTTTTGCTGCTTATTTTGTGATATTCGAATATGTGCGCACTACGTCTTATGTAACTATCTCTTTGCTAACGTCACCTTCTTTGATAACTATTTTTCAAAATAAATATGATGGCTGTCTTTGGTTTTTTTTGTACATAGCATGCCACTCACCCAGTACCGGATTTAAACTATAAGCTAAATAAGCTACAGCTTAGGGCCTCACAATCTGCCAGCTATATATTTTTAATTTTTCTTTTACCACCATATGTAATTTGATTATGCATTATAAAATTTAAGAATAAAAACTTGTTTAACTTGTTGATTAACAAGCTAAAGATGTAATAAAATGTTTTTCCTACAATTTTGTGTCATTAAAATAGATCAGAACAAAGTAAAATGTATTTATAAATTTATTTATATTATAATTAAAAATTGGGGGGGGGGGGGTGTTTTAAGAAAATCTTGACATAATTAAATAGGGGGGTCATTGAAAGTTTGACAGTTGTTGACAAGGGGGGAGGGGGTCAAAAATTGCATAAAAATTGTTGACGTAATTAATGGACAACCCCTAACCCAAAATATTTTAGAGGGAAGTCAAGCAGGTGTAAATCTAAAAGAATTTAATAACACTAAGAAAAAGTATAAATAAAATTTCCTCAATGACAACAGCTTACTGCAGGTATAGTCAACAATTCATACATTCTAATTGCTCGGTTAGCTTACCCAGTGAGACTAGAGATATATTCCTCTAAATATTCACAAGACTTTTCTAAATAGTTCATGTTGATGGAGATCTGTATCAACTGTAAACACAAAACAGATATTATTAGGACAGGTTTCTGTACAAGTCACAAAATGCTTAAGGTATTGACAATTCTATTTGCCCTATACAACACAATAATTAAACAAGAACAGCAACACATAGGAACATAGGCGGTAATTACTCTCACAGGGCATCAAGTGGCAACATAAGAACCATTGAGATCAGTCTGAGAAAATCAACATCCAGGACCACATCCCTTTTGTATGAGCAAACACATGCATGCAATCAGATAGACCTACTAATTGGCAAAGGTACCCAACGAGAGGTGTGGACTAAGCCAGTGTGGGAATTCTCCCCACATGCACTACCCAAACTCCTCACACCTTGGTCTGCATGGACATTTCTCTTTAACTATCCAACAACCTCTGCATTCCATTGCCTTTAATTTATACCTTACTGTCACTCCCACACTAGCCTTGTCCTGGTATAATCTTATACAATACAATAGGTGGTCAGTGTCCGGTCTACACACCTGTGGGAATTCTCCTCTCACCTGCACTACCTAAGTTGGGGTTTTACACATTCTCCACACTACTAGCAACAGCTTTCCTTCTTTTATATATATGTGTACTCAGGATAAAGATTGATAAACCCTGACAAAATTATGAGGGGCTAAGGAGGAAAAGGAGAGGGTGGGAAGCACAACATAAAGAACAGTGGGGACACTGGCATGAATTTCTAGGTCTTTTAAACAAAAAATACTCTACTTCATTTTCCATTTTAAAAATAATATGTTAAAGGGAAACTATCATACAATGTAGAAGGATGAAATATGTATGCCTTAGCCGCCCCATAGGCATTGTCAATTATATGACATCTTATCTCATAATAATAATAATGCAATTTAAAATTAAAATATTTATCAACTAGTGAATGTGAAAATAAATCTGTAATTTACAAAGTAAAAGTATACATGTAAATTAGGGCAAGTAATTAAGATTAAACTTCAAAATAAAAATTGCATTGCATAATTGATCCTATCATTAATTCACACATTTTAAAGGAAAGAAAGAAAAAAACTAAGTGGATTTAGAAGAAAAAAAGCTCACCTGCAGCAAACTGAGGTTTGGTTTTTTAATAAGTTTAGAAAGACATCCTCCAAGAGTTTTAGTCAGCAGTTGATTGGCAGACTTGCGAATCATATCATCTATCTCTGTATGACTGGCAGATTTTAACAAATTAAAATAAAAACCCATGAAACAGTATAAAAAATGTGGAATAGCAACACCTCAGACTTTATTGATCATGACAGAACATTGAAAGTATTTTGGCAACTAAATTGCTAAAGCAGTTTTGATATAAATAATTTCTGTGGATAATTTATAGGGGTCAAGAGTCATATTGTGTAGACTCCTGGGCTACAGAAGTTAGTAAAAAGATTTTCATTAAAAGATATTTAATCTAATCGTTTTCCAATCCTTAAAATTTAATATAATCCATAATATTTTGATGTATTTCATTTGCAAAGGCCAAATCACACAATAGTTTGAATAATGAATAATGACTCACCTCAAATGTAAATCAGCTGAAAATTTTAAGCAGGCGTTAATGTACTCTTTAACTTGCACATAAATACTAGGCACAAACTGAGAGAAAGGAAATTGTCTTGGATAGCCAGCCTGAGAATATCATGAGGTCATCAAGAAATTATTACAAGTAGTAGAGTAGCATTAGTTCAAAGGTTAATTTCTGACAATAAATAGTCCACTTTATTCTATATCTTATAACTAGATCCACTTGGAAATTGAAAAGAAAAAAGTTCACTAAAAAAACTCAGTGGTAATAAATGTTCACTAAATTATAATACATAATGGGAAACACAAAAACAAAATTAAAAAGGTGACAACAAAATGAAAGTAACTATAGAACTATTCCCAATACTTATAATAGCACTTAGCAACAAGGTAAACAACTTGCTAATTTTTTTATTGCTCTAAATTTGAAAGAAATGGGTTTAGTTTTGGGTTACTCATAATGCTAATGTGCCTTAGGATTTTGTAACACATGCTTTGGTACACAACACTCATGATTTTTGCACAAAAAGACTGAGCGGAAGAATATCTGAGAAAAGCATGAAGTTTGGGACTTATTTTATTGGCCGGAGTATATTTCATGAGATTGAAGTGAGTGGTTGAGGGCAGACATTTTGAAGAAGGTGGAAGCACATATTTTTTTTATTAAGTAATGTCTAAAAAGTGATCTTATATATATTTTGGAGATGCATATCCTGTGATGTTGCTGATACTATTAATATTATTTTCCAAGGATTATTTATTGTGTTTCATGGAAATAAAGTGTAAAATTGGACTTGATATTTCATTGTGAAGGAGTGGTAGTAAGAGTCGATTGTCATCACTGTAAAACCCACATACACACAGGATGAAGATTTACAATTTTGTTAGTCATGCCAATCTTATAAACTGATTAAACCCATCCTCACCATCTTCCCCCACCCCCCAATGTGTATAGCATAAGTTCACAAATTCACAAATTTATATTTCCCTTTTTACTCCTATTTTGACAAGCACCTTATCAATTTTAAGTTTTAAACACATTTTTCTTTCCAAAGGACTGAAACAAAGTATAAATATATTTTTTAAAAAGAAAGATTCTTACTGTATCCAAATCTGGATCCCTGTAAGGAAATTGACTCCCTAAAATTGTGTAGTCCTCTGGATTATCACACATGATTGGTGTATAATTATCTTCAGCAAATATAGCAGTAAACACATCAACCCACTGATCAGACAATATGACACTGTATCTATCTCTGATAAATAAAACGTTTTATATATTGGTGAGAAAACATTTACGTGTACATCCATATAAATAATAATAGTCAAGAGCAAGTTCATATAAAAAATGTACTGGTCAATACTTACCTCATTTCCAGTAAAAGTTCTAGCAATCTCCCGACACTAAATCCATACCCCTGGAGAACGAGAGAGAGAAAAAAGTCATGTGAAACCATATTTCATTAATACAGATTTAAAATAATAAAAATTCCAAAGCATTTTAAAATTTAAACAACCTAAATACAATCCCAATTACAATAATTGAAAAATTAAAGAAACTAAATTACCTTCAAGGTGTGACAAAAGAGAACTATCAATTTCTTGACCTCTAACATCAAATTTGCTAATTTACAGGCTTGCTGAAAGAAAATAAAACAGTCAGATTAAGAAGAGTTTAGAAATGTTTCGAATATAATTTATATTTTAGCTCAGAAATATTTTGCCCCCACATTTTAAAGATGACATTTTCATTTATCTCTTTAAATAATCATAACATAACAATGCTGAAATCATAAATATAATATAAACACCGTTGCTTTTGACAGTTGTCATTCATTTTTTTAAATAAATTTTTTAAACTTCTAACAGAAAGTTCTTAGTGGGGAAAATAAATAATTAAAAAATTTGCAGAACTAAATATTTATATAAGAAATCAAGTTTAAAATGAACATGTTTATTTTATCCTGCACATGCAAAAAAAAATTATTTTTTTATTATTCATGTTATATCTTTAAATAGTATACTCAACATAAAATTCAACAGTTCCGTTTTAAAACTCAACAGTTATGTTAGTGCTGCAAATTATATAACAACAGAACTGTTTACCCTCAAACTCTTAAAATCGTACAATATCATAAAATCGTACAATACATTAGCTTAATAGTAAAAAATAAACACAGTATATATAATGTATACACCTCAAAATTGTACATTGTACGCCAAAATCGTAAGAGTAAACAGGTCTGTAACAACATATTATCTAACATCAAGGATGAGGGTTATAAATAACCATGTAGTTCCAATAAAATATCCAAAAATAATAATATAGTAAAGTAACTATTTTTTTTCTTTGTAAATGCAAAATAATTTTATTTGAATAATTAATTTTTTTTGTTTAAATAGTAAAAGGATTAAAGTTTGAAATTTGTATTTTAAAATTATTCTCTGTTAAATTTTATATTAAATATCTTAAGTGCATAATGCATCAACACAATTTTTAAAAAGATTAGTTAATGAGAAGCTAATAAATATATGGTAATTGTATGTAAATATTTGGGCATAAAATAAAGGACAAAATTAAATAGTGAATAATGAACACAAGCAAGCATGTGTTTTAAATACCAAATACAGTGGAACCCCGCTATAACGCGATGATCGGGGTCCATAAAATCGGATCGCGTTAATGCGTGGTTTTACAATATTTAACTTAGCACAGCGGAAATCCCTTACGTATTACTATTTATAGTTCTACCAGAAGAAAGCCTTGTTTTCTGCATTAATTTTGATACTAGTTTGAATGTGGTGCGTTTAGGGGCTCATTTTCTACGATATTTTGAAAAGTTGTGATTTTTTTCACTTTAAAAAAATGGCTTTCCAAGCAATGGATAACATTTTCAAAGAACTTAGGCCTGATGGAGTAAATGAATTTCAAATTTCAGGAACCATGCCACGATCATATTATTTTAAAAGTCACAACTAATCTCATGCCCAAAATGAAGTTAATTTCCCGCTTTGTTTTTTTACTTTTCTCCAAATGTGAATGAATATACAAAATTTCGGGAGCCATGTTACGACCGCGTTATATCCGAATTCGCGTGATGGCGGGGCGCGTTATAGCGGGGTTCCACTGTATATATTAATAAGCTGGGAGTAGTAATTCTTTATAAGGGGGCTGGACTGCAATAAAGTTTAAGTAGATAAAATGTGCCAAAATTTGTAAAACTAAAACACGAAATTTTTTACAAATCTTAATTACTAAGCCCTTTCTTACCCTTTACTTTTTATTAAATTCTAGCCGATGCATTTTTATTTAGTCCTTTTATTAAAGCATACTGTTTTTCTTAAAATTATTTGTCTCCAGAGTAGTAATACATTATTAGCAAAAACAAATTAATTTTAAGTCATGTGAATAGCTGGACATGCATGTTATATTATTTCAATTCTCTGCATTGCTTAATGTTTTACATTATTTTGAACCTTACCCCACGTTTAAATAATTATGATAAATGATTCAGGTTAATATTTAGTTCACATGCAAGTTACTGAGACAATTGCGTCAGATTCTTAGTATTAATCCTTTGAAGACCTGACCTATGGTCTTTACCACATACTAACATCTTGTGTGAGGTAGCAAGGCATTGCGCATGGTAAAACAGGGGTAAAGGTTTGGTCATTAACCTCCTGATACTCATTTTCCTCCAAGATACTGCTATCTTCAGACAAAATGCTGGTAACTTCACCACTCTCTTGGAAATATTCAAGCTGTTTCTCCTGAAATTGTTAACTATGGAATCTTACACATCAGTAATAATCTTGTTTCTAACATTGGCCACAAAGGAATCTTTCAAACTTGTTATCTGCAGCTAATTGGAATTTTTTTTATCTATATAACATTGATTGTGTTCTGTTGATATTTTAGGGTCTTCAAACCATGGTGAGGATCATTTTAATAAAGCACTAAATTTTAAAAATTAGTTAGTCTACATTGTTATCCTTTTAAGAAAAGGCAAGATAGGTAGGGCCTACTTGGAGTTAGTAGTGAGAAGTAATGGATGAATATATTTTTTTTTAATTTATAGCTTTGATGTTTAACACCAATAAATACATAAACACTGACAATGTATAAAAGGAAGTAAAGTTAATTTATTTTTATGAAAATTAATTTAAGATTTAATTTAAACATGCATGTTCCATAGCTCTAAATAAGATTATGAAAAATGTAATGCAAAATTAATATGAATTTAAAGATGAGCTCCATTAAAATGCTGGGAAGTTTTATTTGATAACACATCATCTGGCTAAAACTTTACCATTTAAGAGAACCAATATAAGTTAATATAAGTCAGTAGCATTTTAAGACAAAAAGCTCAATAAAATTATTAGTAAGAGCAAAACAGATAAAAATATCAGAGCAATTAAGTTTTACATACAAAGAAACCCTGCTTCACTTTAGGTTAACTTGTTATATCACTACAGATAGATACAGTAATAGTGCTTATCATCAAATTAGCAATAAATAGTTCTAGCATTATAACAAAGGAAACTATCAAAAACAACAACATCAAATTTACAGTGAGGAAACATAACATAGGGGTATATTGAATTCCTTCAAAATAAAAGTTAATGAAACAGTGACTCACCCATGTAGACCTAAGTGTGCCACTGAGCTTCTCCACTGCCTTTTCCCACAGCTCATCCATGTGTGATCTTGTAACAAGCCCTTGCGTTGTGTGTAATATGTGATCCTCAACAACAAAAAAACTGATAGCAGAATTTTATTTAAAAATTAATCATTCGCTTTTTTCTCCTAAACAATAAAAAATTAAAAAAGACTTTCTATAAAAGACAAGTTTCAAGTTAAAACGCACTAATAAGTAGATTATAATTTAAAATTTCTTAAAATGCATAACACAAAGAAAGGCTGTGTAGAAAAGAAGATGAGCTCTCTATGCAGCCTAAGGATTCCAATTGAATGTTGATGAAATTTAAATATCTTTTAATTTTAGAAAATATTTTCTGCACATAATGCATTTTAACATTTTACAAATTATTTTCCACTTTTTATTGCGTTGAAACTTTAAACTCACCTTTGATAGAACGTTTTTTTATTTTTTTATTTTGACACTTTTAAAGTACAATTGACATTCTATAGTCATCACAAAATTAAGTTACAAAATATAATAAATTACAATTTTTCTGCACCTATCATTAAGTATCAATCAGCAAAATGTCAAAATTGCCACACTGCTTTCAGCCCTTTGTAATGATTATTTGGAATCGACCAATCCCAATGTGTTTCGTAAGGTTGGAAAGCTGGTTATTTCAGGTTTTAGATAAATATAGCTTTTCTTCATAAAGAAAATAACAAAAGCAACGAAACCTTTTAGTCGCAGGTCATTTCTAGCAAAATTTGGTATTTTCCTGACCTACTTTGTGTATCACGTGTTCTAGCCCTGACATTTGAATAAAATTAGCATTTTCATTGGTTCCTAAATAGGAACTCTGTTTGTAATAACTAATTCCAGTGTAAAAAATCCATTGCTACCTTTCATTAGGCCTAGCAATTTTGATAGATCGTACGTAATTTGTTGCAAATAAAAACATTGAGGCTGTAAAAAAACAACCAAATCAGTAAATACCCTAAACAAATGGGTTTGCTTTGATTAATTGCCATGAAAAACATGATTAATTCTACTTTTCCTACTTCGATAAGTCTAAGTACACTAAAAACTAAAACCAAAACTAAAGAAGTCACAACTGTTACGCTACTTCATTAGCAGGAAGAGATAGAAAAATACCATGCCAATAATAATTTATAAGTTCTTAAAGCTCAAATCTATTTGTCACTTAGATTCAAATTTAATGTATTGTATCAATCATTCCTAAGGCTAAGCTCACTACACTCATACAATGATTGAATGAAGGCTTAAACTTATACTTTTTTATTATTCTTATTATCTCATTAGGAAATGGCGTCAGCGGGCCGTTGAGCTTACGCTCCTAATGCCCTCCCCGGCGCCCACCCGCACCTGCCAGCCGCCCCGGCGGCAGGCCGTGCGGAAGGGCGTCAGAGACCTTCCCGGACGTGGAGCGTCCCCGCCCGCAACCGCTCGATCGGTTCGCCGACGGAGACCCTCCCCGCCCGGAGACATCTGGTCGACCGAAGACGCTGTGTTTCAAGCGTCCGTGGTCCACTCTCCTAGGGGCCGGGACGGTAAATTAACGTCCTAATATCTCCCCCCACCCGTCCCGGGGAAGCATCGGACGCCCTCTAAGAGGGATTCTACAGTGGGTTTCCACCTCGCAACTAATTTGCGAGATAGCTGGGACGAAACGGTTGCCTAGGAGCAGCTTTCTCAGGGCTGCATATTTAGAATCACCGGCTATAGGCTTCCACCACAGCCTATAGCCTCATATCCCATAACGGCAACTTGTAATCATGATCCCTACCCTGTGTTTGCCTTTTCTTCCCCCTGCGAAGTATCACAGGTGGCAGCCCTGTAGGAGCCGTTTATTCCAGCAACTACCATGCATGGCCGTGTCTGCCACGCGGGACACGCAATGGTGCTAGTGTGCCCCGGGTTAACGCCGAGGGGGTCGGTGGCCAGCGCTTCCAAATCGACAAGCCACTACAGGCTTGTCAACCGGAATCCCGGGGGGGTATTATTCTTATTAGTAAATACCGGTTATACTGTAAGTTTAGTGTTAGTGATAGTAATAAAAATAAAACCTAATTGACAATTTAATAATTTAGTAATTGTGATATTTGACTTACATTGTCCTTTATTTACAGCTTTTAAATGGTAATATTTTAAATGTATTATTTTTCTTATCACTGCACACACTTTTATTGTCATTAGTGTTATTTTATTCAAAAGTAAAATAAGTGCCCTAACAAATTTTGCTTGAAATACTTGTCAAAAATGTTACAGACTCCTCGTTACAACATATGTTCGATGCATCGAAATTCAAGTAACCTCAGGCAGAGGAGGCAAGAGAAATATTAGTGTTAAAATTTGATTCAGTAACCAGTTACATTTTACAATGGTGTGATTGCTCATGAGTTTCCTGGCTCACACAAAAATCGTGTAAATATGCTTTTGGGAAAAATACATGATAACGCTCAAGAGATTCAAAAGTTGTGAAATAGAAATCAGAAAAAATACAACTTGTCAATATTCATTCCGTCATTCGAACTCGTAGGACTTACAAATTTTTTACAAGACCAAGAGTTGCATTTTCAGCATACATTGACACTGCCAAATAACTCTTAGGAATTGCATTTTCATATTGGGTAATCTTATGGTTTTGCACTTTATAACGCTGAAATTCTCCAAAATAAGCAAATTATTATTTTTTCAGCAAAAACTGAATAAAAGGTAATCACAACAAAAAGTTGAGTGGCCAGGAAAAAATACAAAAGGACCTGGAAAATGATAAAATATGTTCACAATGGACTAATAAAAAGTTTTCAGTCCAATCTGAATATAAATATATTATTTTTCACTGATACTTTCATTGTTATTGAAGTTTTTCTTCGTTATTTCAGTTTTCCCGTTTTTAATTTTTTGGTTACAAATGTCCCTAAAACTTTAGATTTTTCATCCGCACCTCCCCTTAACTCAATAGATCTGCCAGTAATCTTTATTTTGTTAAAATGTATTGAATTAGGTAAATAAAAATAAAACACTAACTCCACATACCCTTAAAGAGTAATAGGGTTAAAAATATATTGAAAACCCTAGTGATAAAAGTACTTAAGTGACATTTTTGTCAAAATCAATCTAAACTGTGACAGCCAAGTGAACTGCAGAAATTTGAACACATTAAAATGTGCCTAAGTCCCTTAATAAACAAGACAAAATATGAAAATGATCACCTTTCATAGATAAAAAGAAAATTTTAACTTGATTACCGGTATCTCAAAATGTGTATTTTGTGACTTAAGTACTTTTAGTTTTAGCACTAAGGTCTTCAACTTCACATACCCTATTATATCATGAAAATACTTCTTGAATAAATCCAGACTTTCATGCTGCAAGAAGAGGAAAGAAATAAGTTATTTTACATGTGAAATGATTACGTTCATGTACAAATGTAAAGAGTTTAAGGAAAATAATATTTAAACGCAAATAAAAAAACTAAAAAAAACTTGTCAATATTTTATTATTTGTTTTTTTAAAACTCTGTATCATTTGATTCTTGTAGCGTGCTCTCTTAACAAAACATTTATTAATCCTAACAACACAAATTTATGACTGACCATGTTTGATGGGGGCTGTAATGAGAGCCTTGCTTGTTTCCATCTTTGGGATCTGTAATAGCTTTCAAATTTTTCTTTATCTCCCTGAAAGATAACATATTTTCAAACAATGTTTTTGAAATCAGTATATCAGACCTGTTTACCCTCAATCTCTAAAAATCGTACAATATCATCAGAAAATGGTTCAATACATTATCTTAATAGTAAAAAATAAAAATAAAATATATATAAAAATACACCTCAAAATCGTACATTGTACGCCAAAATCATAAGAGTAAACAGGTCTGGTGTATGAATGAAAAATGTCTAATGAATTAGAATAATGTGACAAAATATTATTAATTTGCTCATTTTAGGTCATACAATTTATTTTTAAACAATTAATAAAAATGTTATAAATCATTTGCACCTTCTAGATTTTTTATGTAAAATTGTTTCGACTACAATTGTCTAAAACAGAGATCGGCAAACTCCAGCCTTTAATTTGCGAATTCCAGCCTTTAATTGGCAAACTCCAGCCTTGAGGCCAGATATGGCCTATCTAGTATTCCAAACCAGTCAGTATTGCAGCCAGCCTAATTATAATTGAATTGCCATTTTGTTCCCTTTTATTACCACTGCTCGCAACTCAAGCTGTCGCACTCATCTCAGGCACTTGTATGAAACACTGGGGAGGGATGATGAATGTTGTGTTGTAAACAAGTTCCCTCTCTGGTCTCCGTTTCATTAAAGGTCAAGGTGGGTGTTGTGCGCATGTCTGAATGATGTCTGCTTAATGTGCCATGCGAAGCAATTCCAAGAATGAAGAATGGGTGCGCACACAACGATCCAATTAAAACACTCTGCAACTTTATTTCATGGGTATATTACTGACATCAAGTTCCCGCACAGTAACCCCAATTACTATGCCTAAAGAGCAGAAGCAACGCGCTGCTACCAGTCTCCAAAACGGTGACCTCGTTCAACCTCAAATGGATTGATGAATTATTCTTCGCCAAACGCAGCAACAAACCTTATCTTTAGTGTGCAACGGTACCAAACTCAAACTGCATTTTCAAGCAGTCAAATTTGAGTGAAATTTCATCATCATGTTTCCCATTTATAGTACTGAATTTTTTAATAAAACCTCTGGTCTATGAATCAGCAGATTTCAAAACAGTCAAGAAAATAAGGTTTCATCTAAAATAAATATTTTATTTTTAAAAATCCTATTGCACAAAAGGAACTTTAATTACTGTAGTACATTTTTTTAATATATTTTATTGCATTGATCCCATATCTTTTTTATAAGTTTAATTTTCACATGGTTTTTTATAAGATTGTAAACATGTAAATGATATAAAGAAATTTAATATAAGCAATTTGCACATGCTTTCATAAGATTAAAGCTTGTTCTGAAATGTCTATTTACCTTTTTAAGATGCTTAAAAGCAATTACACAAGAAACTAAAAATATGTGATCAAATCTTGATAAAAACATATTTAAATATCAGCAACTCATTTTAAAAAAAAAAGATTATGGCTTAAAAATATGAGTTTAAATTTATAAAACTAAACATTTTCAGGACTCACCAACAAAGAATAGATGTGCAAACATCTGTAAACTGGTGAAAAGTCAACAAGGTCCTGAGCACTCAATTCCTAGCAAACAATAAAAAAATTAATTAATTGAGCTCTCCAACTTCTGGAGATTTTGTAATTTTTAGTAAGTGATTTGAGATTATAGAAAGTTTGGGTAATTTCGCACTATCAATGCCAAGATGTTTCACACGGCCGCCATCTTGGTTGCCACGACCCGTGTATTCACGGGTCGCAGCAACCAAGATGGCGGCCGTGGAAAAATAAAATAAGTCACATTTGCTAAAATTAAGAATAAAACGTTAAAAAATAATGAAAAAATGTTCTAAATGTATCCCTCTCCCTAACCTGAACCCTAAATTTCTCTCAGGGTTTTGACCCTCTCCCTAACCAGGGTTTTGACCCTCTCCATTACCAGGGTTTTGACTTTCTACCCAGAGTTTTGACCCTGAAAACTAGGAAAATGAAGAAAAAAACAACTAAAAATGACCAAAAATATTTATAAAATAAAGAAATAATGAAAACCCAACTTACAGTTTCATGGAATACACTTTTACACATTTTATTTCAGGTTCCACAGAAAATAAAAGCCACAAAATGAATGAAACACGTGTGGTCATCCTCTAAAGTAATCTTATGAAATGGCAGACGACATAAAATACTTAATCAGCCAACCAATCAAATTTTAAAATTATAATTAATCAACCAATAAAAATTTAATTAAAAAACACGCCATCGTAATTTAAGGAAAATGTAACTCTTATTACAACAATAAGGGGAGTGAATCCAAAACACAAACGTAAACAATGACGCTTGGCATTGATAGTGATAACTAGCCAAAATTTGTTTTAAAAGTCTGTTTTCTAAAAAGATACTAAATAATTGTATTAAAAGTAATGCAAGTTTCTTTAAAAATTATTGCAAAAAATTCTTTGAGAACATTAAAAAATATCAGCACTGACTTACCTCTTCCCTTTCTTCACTCTCATTAGATGGAGCTGGGGGAACATACTCTACCTCCCCTGTAAAAGGATTTGGAGGTGGTGGTGCCCTTCTTGTCTTTACTCTTTTTTTTGCTATTGAAGGATCCATATTATTTTGTTCTGCAGCCTGAAAAAAAATGAAAATTAAATAACAGTTATTCATTTATTTCAACCACATCATATTGTAATTTAAGAGGTATCAAGTCAAACCAAAATATAATTTAATTTCTTATTGATCAAGATATCTAAACTGAGCCCACTCACATGTCTCATAGCAACTTCTCCGATCTTAGCAGAGTGTTTTCTAATACTTTCTAAGAAATCTTTGAGTTCTGTCATTGAGGCTTCTTTGATTCTCTCTCTTAGCCTTGGAATAGCCTCTGACATAGTTTGTGAAAACCAATGGTTCATTACCCTTGGCAGGTAAGTGTGTTCCAGCTGCTCTAGAGTTTTTAATGCTGGATAGTATCTATTAAATATTAAATTGAGCAAGATTTAACATTATCTAAAAGTTTAAAAAGTGGTGTGTACATAAACAGCAAAGATGAGAATGCAATATGTTGGTTAAAAGTTTTAAATGCACTTAAATTTTAACTATATGGATTTTTTGTATGGTCTTAAAAAGCTTGTTAAAAGCTAATGGATAAATGACTTAACAATTAAGAACAGCTTAAAAGATTAAAGTGAAAAAAAAACAAATATGCATAACCTATTAAAACGTTACATAATTAATTACCTTTTATCTTTCATTTGTTCTTGAAGTTTTCCATACATTTCTAAAACTAAAATTGATAGAGTAAAAGACATTACTTAGCTAGTTGCTTTAATTTAAAGAATTTCAAATTATCTTAAATTGGAAAGAAATCTTTCGGACATGTAGGCAGTCAAATTATTATGTTTAAATTACCAATAATTTTATAAACACTATAAAATAACATTTTAATCAACTAACCTGGTAGACATAAAGATAAACTTTCCATAGCAAGAGTAATATTTTTCTGGATTTTGCGACATTTAACAAGTTGATCCCCTTTGCTCAGCAAAGGGTCACATGATAATTGAAGTTCTCTGTTCAAGCCATGAATTTCACCCTAGATTTGATATGGTAAATAAAAAAAAAAAATTTTAATTTTGCTAAATTTAGTCGCCGTCCCATACTTTCACTCAGGTGCCTTCAATCCACCCCACCCCCTCCCCACACACACATACACCATCCCCACAATCAGTGACACACCAGCACTTTTTTTAACATAAAAAAGAACTTCATATATATGATGAATATGTAGTCTTTTCAGTATGGTGGGGTCAAACTCAAATCAGGCAGCACAATGTCTTGCCATACGACTGATATATAGGCCTATATTATAATATATCGTTTATTGATATCATTTTAATCAGTGAGTAACTTCAACTCAGGGTGGGGTTCGGGCGCCATTGTCACCAAATAATCTCACTCCTAAGTTTTCTGAAAATGCACTGCCGTTACTAACCGACAACAGTTTAACTTTCAATCTAAAGCTCTTTTATCATGCCCCTTCTGCCTGGGTGCTCATTCACAAATCTATACAAGTAAAAAAAAAACAATTTTTTTGTACCAAAAATAATACCGGATATTTAAAAATATAAACAATTATTTTTAAAAATTACTTTCAAAAAGATTTGAAAGTACATGAATGAAGACAGTTTTAATTAGTGAGTTATCTTGAACTTTAAACTATATAATTGGCTATAATTGGATATTTTCTAAAAGAATTGTTAGCTTTAGCGAAAGCTTTTCATCATCATCATTCAGATCCAGTGGCCATTTGGGCATGTGCCTTCGGCCATGGGGAAGAACTTTTTCACCTTTTCACAGTTGTTTTATATTTGTAAGTAGGATTTAGGTGTAGTCTGCTGTTTTTCATAGGTAGCTTAGGTGTAAGGTCTGACGTGCCAGGTAGTGGAAGATGTGATGTGTTAATGTCTCATTTGGATATTTGCAGAGGGAACAAGAAAGAACTTAAAGTACATTTTGCCATGAATCGCTTCATGAACTTCCAGAGCAAACCTTTCTGCCAAACTCATAGGCTTGTTGGAGGTTGACAAAGACCGCTATGGTGCTTTTTGTCTTAAAAGCCATTTAAGATCCTTTGAACATATGGGCACTAATTGTTTGTAGCCACCAATAGAGGCCATTGTTGGGCAAAAATTTAACAGCATCTCGTTATGGATTTTATCTGGGCCTGGTGCTTTTTTGAGATTTCAGTTGCTTCATACCGAATGAACTGTATGTATGAAATATTCTTCAAAAAGGGAAATGCTTGTATAAAGAGTACTCTCTTCATACTTTAGGTCATCGATTACCGGTATTATTATTATTGGTAGTTTTCTATAGCGTGGTACCCTAGGGCTGGGCTCACCACGTTGTACATACAATTTAACAAACATAATCATGAGCTTAAAATGTTAACTTACATTAATTAAAAAAACAAAACAAATGTGTATTCGCCCAACCATTCCATAACAATTTACATGTGAAGCCATGGACGGCACTCAGCAGCATCGTTTAACGGTCAGAGGGGGAATCAGTCAGGATAGTAGAGTTTAAAGAGATGTGTTTTGAGTGCAGTTTTGAAGGCTGTGATGGTTGATATATTTCTGATGTGTAGTGAAAGACAATTCCATTGTTTGGGGGCACAGTAGGAGGAAGATCGTTCACCTTTGTGTGAGTCCTGGGGACAGAAAGAATACGGCCGTCTGCGGAGGAGCGAAACTGTCGAAGGGGTGAATAGACTGAGAGAAGTTCGGTTAAATAGGAAAGGCAGGAATTCGAGAAAAAGTTGTGGCAGAGAACAGAGAGTTTATAGTCAATCCGTGCTTGTACAGGCAGCCAATAAAGTGAATGAAGTAGTGGTGTGACGTGATCACGTTTTTTTTGCCTTTAAAACTAGCCTAGCAGCTGAGTTTTGAACCTTTTGTAGTTTTTCTAAGAAGTGTTTTGCTGAACCTGACAGAAGAAAGTTACAATAGTCAACACGAGAGAGAACAAGAGCATAGAGTAGGGTTTTTGTTGCGCTAACTGTGAGGTAGTGGCGGATGGAGCTGATCTGACGGATAGCTGTGTATGCAGAGCGACAAATGTGAGATACATGATTATCAAGAGACATGTTGTTAGACAGAATATAACCAAGATTCCTAGTGGAGTATGTAAACTGTATGTCTGAGTAACTTACTTGAAAAGAGGTGGGGAGAGCTGAGTTAGAGGATGATTTGTGATCGTGAATAAGAAGTGCTTCCGTTTTGTCATCGTTAAGTTTCAACTTGCTGAGTGTCATCCATGACTTGACATCAGCAATGCTCTCCTGCAAAGTCCGGACAGCGCAATCGCAAAGACTGGCTCTCCACAGGATGCCTCTCGAGCAAGAGGAGTAGTGGTCTGGTATACTTTGTAAATAGAACCGGGCCCAAAACGGACCCCTGTGGCACTCCATACACCAAGTAAGCACTGCCGGAGAGACAGCCATCGACAGCGACCGCCTGCATTCTATTGGAGAGGTAGGACCTAAACCAAGCCAAAACTGAACCAGAAATGCCAAAGTAATTTTCATAGGTTTTGTAAAGGGTTTCATAGTCGACAGTGTCAAAGGCCGCACTGAGGTCCAAGAGGATCAGGAGGGGGACATCACTGTTGTCCAATGCGAGCAAGAGGTCATTGGTGACTCTCAAGAGAGCTGTCTCAGTGCTATGGAAAGGTCTATAGGCTGATTGATTAGGACTGAGAAGAGATTAGCAATCGGTCACTGTCTGTCTTTTTGTTAGCCTTCTTGATTGAGACAAAGTGTTTGTTGAAAAGTTTCCTGCTTTCTTTTGATCTACCACTATTTCTTTCTTTCCTAGTACATTGGTAATTCCACCATTCATTGCAGAAGGGAGCATCCTTTAGGGCTATCCTTGTGTAGGCCGAACTCTCTGGTTGTCTGTGCCCATTTAATTCTCTTGGCTGTCTTGATAGCTATTTTTATTGTTTTGATTTAGAATTATTTTGCTTTTATCAGTTAGATTATTTCCAAAACATTTTCTGAGAGATATCGGTTTTATCGGTTGGCTCTATTGTTTTGTTCCAGAAAGGTTTATATTTCCTCCTGCTACCTCTTGAGATACTTAGGGAGGCAGCTTCTAATATGGATTTGTTTATATTTTTTTCCTAGACTTTTCTTCTGGTGTTGTTTTGGGTATGCCACTAAGTACTTCATTGTTTCTTGCTTTATATAAATCCCAGTTTGCTTTTTGAAAATCAAGTGTGTTGTTTTAAAATTCTTTAGATTTGGTGTTGTTAGTGTCATGAGAATGTGTCTGTGATTGCTACCTATGCTGTCCAGCCCCTGCAGTAATCTGAAGAGAGGAGGGTCAGATCAGGGCTGCTAGCATGTGTTATGAGCTCTGTGGAGGAGAGTGAGTGTCAACTGTTGGTACTGTATAGTGAATAGAGTTGTAGAGTTCCTTAACTCTTTCTCTCCGGATCAACGCTCCCATCATCCATTTTAAATGAGGGTTTCTGCCGGATCGACGTGGATTGTTGTTTCGGTTCTTTTCTTAGCTAATGGTTTTAAATTACTTTTAATCAAACCTAGAATGATTTCCCTTTGATAAACATCCGGATTTTCTTTTATTCAATTTGTTTTTTTTTTAAAGAGAACAAAGTGTGGTTGTCTTGATTTATTTTTGTTTACAAGCATGAAATCTTGACCTGATCCATCCATTGATCGATCTAATAAAAGTTGAAAATTACTATGATGACGATGCAGATAGTGATTTTATGATTTCAGGTGCAGAGGCTGAATCTGATGAATCGTATAATTATAATCTTAGTAGTACCATTAGTACTACTTACGAAATAATGAAATTGATAATTCATCAGCTGATGAACAACCAGCTATGTCCCCCAGCTTTAGTACCTTGTAGAAGAGCTAATACTGTTCCTACTAAAAATAATGTTGATTCTCATAGGACAGCTGCTGATCTTAGCACTAAAAATGAGTGCAATTTCAGATTTTTACTTTTGAAAATTGTAGGTGTAAATTTGGAGCTTGTATTGTGACTAATAAGTCAAATGACATTAATTGGGTTTTTTTACTTTGCTAGACACACATATTATTCACAAGCTTGTACTCTCAATAAATGAGTATGCTTCCTACAGAATTAAAATCAACACTCCAACATGCAAGAGACATTTTTAGAGACTGGAAACCTGTCAATAATTATGAGCTAGGCAGTAACAATGATGGGGATGAACTCTCGTCCATTTGTTAGTGACTTTTGGTCAATGGGATGACTACACCTTGGTATGTCACAATGTTTCAGAGAGAACAATTCTCTACTTGCTACAAGAAATAAGAAAAGAATGTAGCCTTTTATAAGCTCACAATACCAGAAAATCAGAGAAAATCTAGAAAAAAAACACTCAGAAATTCAAACTACAACTTGCGGATAGACAAACAGAATATGCTGCAACCATTATTTCAGAGAGGAAAAAATATGTACGTTCCATGCCGTGGACAGCCCTGTGCCATTGAGAGACATATCTGAGCAAAACATGTGCCTATTGGCTCCAAAAAGGATAGTGTGCAAACAATGTAGAACAGGGCGAACTGTACCAGTATACGTTTGTGGCGGATATGAGTCAAATCCGCACATCAATATGGAATGTTTTCAGGATTACCATAGCTAAACCCAGATGAAAAGATATGACAAATTTATGGTAAATGTTCCATTTACCACAATAAATGTTAATACATACAAGGATACACTGCAAATATTTTCTAATAGCAACAGATTGTTTCCAATGGAAATAGTTTTTTTCTGACATTTTTTGTGTGGCTGTGACAATATGCTCTGTGTATTTTTTTTTATGTGATCTTTATTATTTGTGATATACATATGGATACAGCTCAGGAAAAAAAACATTTTTGTTATACTTTGGATTATAAATTTCTCTTTATGTGACTTGGAATGAGCGTTTTGTGAACATTGGTGAGTTTTTTTATTTAAAATTATTATTTTCCTTAAATTATATACATTTATATATTAAAATTTAAACCTAAGTCTGTATTGTCTGTAAAGAACATGCATTCACCTTTAATTCCATACCACACTTTCTGATGAAAAACAAAAAAGTTATGATGGTTTAGAGATAACATAGTAGTGCGTAACAAATATGCAAAATAGATAATTCCGCCAGAACATGGAAATTAATTCAGGAGAGAAAGAGTTAATTGCCTTTCTAGTGTTGTAGCTTTGGTATCCCCATTGAGGGGATTGGCTGTTGAAATTAAAATAACCAACAATCACGGTCTTGGAGTATTGTGTGCTCTTAGGTGGGCTAAGTAGCGGTTATTTGTTGGGGGATTGAAAGGGTGTAATTTTACCATAGTACCAAACAGCAGCTTTTGATGTCATTTCTTATTTAGGTGATGATGACCCCAACAGTCATGGCACTTGTTTTACTGGATTTGTCTGTTTCTTTCCTTACCACCCAGATCCAGAAGCTGCATACCCCATGTCTCCACCAGCGATTAAGCACTGGGATTCCATGTTTACCAGACGGAAGTCTATGGTGTTGCATCATCCCTCAGTCATGTCCTAAAGGCAGGATTCTCAATTTGCCCATTCTCCACCACCTACTGTATTCTGGCACTCCATTTTTCATTGCTGGTTTAGGCCATTTAGTACTAGACAGAGGATTGTCACGTACTGGGTCAGCTGTGACTGTGTGAGGACTTTTATGATCCTGGTGACAGAGGCCACCTGACCTTGCCGCCACATTATTGCAGTACATTCAACATCACAACTGGTCAAATGTATATATCAATGAGGATTCAACTTCTGGATCAACCACAGGGAAAGCATTGAAAGAATGAGGATATGGGCAAGAAGAAGACACCTACTCAAGGGAGAGTAGGGGCTGGGTTAGTGTAATATGACAGGTTTTACACTTTGCTCTAAGGAGGGGGGGCGGCAGCCTCCCTCAAGGGTCCAGTTATACCGCTGGACGTTGGGTCACAAATGAAAGTTCTCTGTTAATACAGGGAGGACCAATAAACACTAGCAGTAGTAGTACTTTCACAAAGACGCTTATTCAAAAACATTTAGAAAGGAGAGACCATACTTCAGAGGTATCCTGACAAACAATTGACAGAAGCGTCACTGAGCACGAAGCTCCAGAGGTATCCAGAAATGCTTTAGATGAGGCAGCATCTGGTGCAATCACTACCTCTAAACAGGAATAAAAGCCAATGTATTTATGCAATCATTTTATTAAAAAATTCTGAGTAACATGATTTCTTTTTCTATTAATACAGTTACCTTGAGCTTTGTTGCATCACCACTAACTTGCTGCAGCTCTCTAATTGAGTCAATGAAGCCTTGATAATGATAATTACACATCCGCTCGATATCATGGTCGTGTGCTTTGATCCGCGAATCAAGCTTTTCCATGAAATATGCCACATCCTCCCCATCATATACAGCTCTGTGGAGGAGAAGTAATTAATTTCTTTAAAAATTGAAAACCAAACACAAACTGTGACATGCCATGGGTAGTTCAAATTTAGACCAAAAATACAGATCAGTGGTCAGTAAGTTACACAATGACAAATAAACCTGTACACATTTCACAAGCTTCACAATTTGTGGATTATTGTTAAGTTGATTTTTTAAATTTAAATATGCCTCATCAAACCATATTATTAAGTACTAGCCAATATACCCTTCGTTGCCCGTTTTTGCATTCTGAAAAAACTTCTACTTCCTTTTTAGCTGACATCAAAATTAAGGGCCCTGAAAAATTGTTGCTAAAGAAAAAAAATAATTAATTTTCTCCTATAAAAATCCACATATATAATAACTTCTGTAAACATTTGAGGCCCAGCCCTTATTAATTAATCTTCAAGCTGGGCCTAGTCAAAAACCATGATTTAAAGTCTAATCAAACTATATAAAGTTGTCCCATTAAAAAATTATTACAGGTATGTCAAAACTTTTGCCATTAAAATAGGATCCAAAATGGGATGCCATTTACTGGTGGGACCATGTTTCACAATGTAGCTCATAGATCCCAGTCTCTATGATATCAATGGTAGGATCACATTCCCAGAGGGATACCATTATCCAGTAGGATCCTGTTTCCATTAGAATCCCATTCTATGAGCTACACTTAAAGTTATCCCTAAGATAGGGGCTAACGTATTCCAAGATCAATCAAAACAAGTGAAATGTCACATAGGGAAATGTTGTCTGTGGGGCGTGAACTCTAATGCCCCCCCCCCAGGCACACCCCCACAACCCAACGTCGGGTCTCCCCACCGCCAGACCATTCGAAAGCATGCCAGGAACCTCCCCCTTGGCCCATGGGACGCCCGGTCGACGGAGAAAGCTGCGTTTAAAGCGTTCGCAGTCGACTTTCCCAGGGGGTCTGGGCGGGTTTGCTTCCACTCCAGAGGGAAGGTGTTGCATTACAACCCCCCAACTGCCCAGGGAGTTGGTACGGAAAGCTGGGTCAAAATGGTTACCTAGGAGCGGTTTTTCTTATGGCCATGTAGCTAAATCCATTGGCATGGGTTTTAACCGCCACCCAAGCCTCATATCCATCAACGCAACAAGTAATAATGTTACACCTTAAACAAAACAAGTAGAAGTGTGTATTCTAATCCAAGCCTTCAACTTCATTTATCTTTATAGCGTAGACCATTGTACGGAAAAATTAATTTGGGACTTTCTAGAAACTTTCAAGAATATCTTTAAATTTTATTTCGTAAGATTTGAGAAAACTCATTTTCAGTTATAGAAACATAAGCAACATAATAAGCACATTTATATTATCATAAAACGGTTATAGGAAAAAATTGAACCTTGACTTTTCAAGAAACTTATTAAAAAATAATACTCTGATACTGATTCAATTCCCATGAAAGTATAGAAATCTATAGAACTTAAATATGTCTATAACTTTTTAGATTCCAATATATATCATGGGGTAACAGTACAGAACTTTCTGAAAACTTTTAGATTTAATTTACATCCCCCACCCCCAATGAAACTTGTGAAAAAATGACTCTTCTATGTAATCATTTTTCAATTACAAAGCACCATTTTCATTTAAGTTAAAAGAGGTGCCATGGTGGGGACCTATTCAATAAGGTGATGTTTTAGATCAGTATGCCTAAAATAGGGGGGCCATAAAAATCATTTAGATGAATAATGGAGTGAAACTTTAAAAGTTGACCCATTAAAATCTGTTGAAAAATAAAGAAGACTTTAGCCTTTTATGTTATCTAACTTTGTGGAAAAGTCTAGACCGACCGCAAAAATAGAGTCCATATTATTACTTTTAAATCCACCAATATTTGAATATGGAATATGAAGCTATATCTACCAAGTTTGGCCTAGGTTCACATAGAACCCTATATTTTTGTCTAACCCTACTGGTATTCACATAGCTTATTTTAGAGGAAAAAAAATCGAGGCTCCTGATCCCGAATGAGCAGATATTATGAATTTAAACTGATCTTTAATTGAATATTTATAATTGAGTGTTTTGTGTGTGATATATATATATATGTGTTTATATATGTATATATATATGTGTCTGTGTGTATATGTATATTTACATGTGTGTGTGTATGTATGTATGTATGTATGTATGTATGTATGTATGTATGGCATCTTTCCGTCTACGAGAGACGATAGATTTATCTTTTCTGATTGCAGCTCTTGTTGTGGCTAGAGAGACCGATCCTTGAGTGGCAGTCTCTTTTGCATGTCCCACACACGAATGCGGTTGAGCAGTGTTTTCTGGCCTTTCTCTGCGCTCTCTTTACAGCTGCTTCCGCCCTGTAGAGCTCCTCGGCACGTAGTGATCATGCCTTCACGATGCCCCGCCATGTGGATCGATCCTCCGCCAGGTCCTCCCAATTTAATATGTTGATGTTGGCCGCCTTCATGTCTCTTTTGCATATGTCTAAGTATCTGAGACGAGGCCATCCAACTGACCTTTTCCCTGTCGCCAGCTCACTGTACAGCACGTCCTTAGGTATGCGACCAGGTTGCATTCGCTTGACGTGCCCAAGCCAGCGGAGGCGTCTTTAGATTAAAATGGCTGGGACACCACATATTTATTTGAGACAGGACATCTGTGTTGGGGACTTTTCTTGCCATTTGATGTCAAGGATGCGGCACAGGCATCTGAGGTGAAAGCCATTGAGCCTTTTTTCGTGCCTGGTGTATGTGGTCCAAGACTCGCATCCATAGAGGAGTGCGCTCAGTACGCAGGCCTGGTATACCTGCAGCTTAGTTCTTGTTGTGAGTTTGGCATTGGACCAGACTCTTTTCTTCAGTCTCGCCATGACAGTTGCGGCCTTCCCTATCCTACCACTTATCTCATCCTCCATTGAGAGGGTGCTCGAAATGTTCGACCCTAGATATGTGAATATTTATATATGTATATATGTATATTTATATATGTGTGTGTGTGTGTGTGTGTATATATATATATATATATACATGTGTGTATATATATATATATATATATATACACATGTATATATTTTTACACATGGATTTAATTATATATACCGGTGTATATTTACATTTTTTATCTATTGCAGAACTCTGAATTCCTTCCATTGTCAATGAGGCATATTTGGACGTAGGCAGTGAATACACAGTTTGTGAAGAAGAGATTGTGGGATTTATCAACAAGACAAAGAAGTCTTGTTAGAACAGTCTACACAGAAAATGACAGACAGAACATCCTCATTACCTATACTTTTATTAATCAAATTCTAGTATCCTCTTTATTTTAACTAAAGCATATTCAGTTAAAATATTATAAATGTGTTGTTTTTTTTTGCCTCAATAAGTAATTATTTTTCCAAATTTGTTTTTCATAACTTTTTGAACTACCCTCAAATAAAATTATCAAAAATCAAGACTTGATGTTATGTTAACGTTTTATTGTTCATTGTGTTGTATATTGCATTGAGAATGTCCCTGAAAATTTGGTACCGTTATCTTTTACTTTTAAATTAAAAATAAGTGGGCAAAATTATTCATAAATTATGTCACAAGTTTTTACAGTAAAACACAAAGATAAATAAAGGGCTTGAAAGATTCACACAAAAAAACAACTCGTATAAAAGATAAGAATGATGAAATTGATGTTTATATAAATCTTATAGCTAGCCCTTTAAAAGGATGTACCCTGTATCTTTTATGGCAATCAAACAATATTTGAACTTGAATGTCAAAGTACCTACTTGGTTAATTTATTAAATTTGGTACTATTCTATTTAGGTAAACTGAGGGATCATCAATGTTTTCAATGCTACATTTACTAGGCACTTCAGTCAAGCTAGGGAGACTACTAAAATATGTGTATGGGAAATAAGAGTTGGCACAGGAAAATCTAGAGTTTTTAATTTTTTGATGATGGTTCTACCATTCATAAAAGAATTATTAAATCCCTCAATTGTGTTCCTTTTTCGTCCTTTTGCTTTGAAGACATCTTGGCCTAGCCTAAAATTCAATTTATTTATTTTTCATTTACGAACAGTCAACTTTGAGAAAATCCTTGGTACGTGTAAGATTAAGTCGAGTTTAAATATCTTTCATCATTTAGATAAATTTGAATTTAAATATAAGTCTTTTTAATATTTATCATGTCTCTCAGGTATATGTTGAACTACAAGTGTGCCTATTTTCATAGCGCTGTGTGTTTTATGAGAGACGCTATGGTTCTATGCTTGAGCAGTATATTATGTAGCCTGCTCTGCCCAACTTCACTTGAATATGACTATGCCCCTTTTGTAATGACGGAATATGCTGATACTTAAGAGATATTCAATTATTACCACTATTTACATCAACATATTTGGATAACTTGTATTTCAGAATGAACTAAGAAGGCATTTAACGAGAATATTTTAATTTGAGGTTTAAATACCTGGTATAGTCTATATTATAAATTATCACAATTTGCCATGTTCAAGACATTGTCATGGGCAACCATTCAGCCACTTGCATGTGCTATATAGTATTAATCTCATAGTTTGATTCATAAGAGATTGCGCTGTGCAAACATTATTGGTCACGGAAAGCTTGAATTAATTAGCCATGTGCAAAAGTTGAAAGCTCAAAATAAGTAGTCCCACATCAGTAATATTTTTAGGTGGAATAATGTTTATACTGGTATAATGGACGTCATAGACTTGGTAAAAAAAAAGGTAGGTACTTTGATAAAAAATATATAAAATTGGTAAAAAGAAACCAATGGCATAGTTGAATAGAGCTAAATTTTTTACAGAACTATAACACCAAAATCAAATTTTTAGCTGTTTAGATTTAAAGTTATGAATTTTTAAAGTTTGTGGAAGTTTGTTATTTCCCCCAATGTATTTTTCTCCCCATTTTGTGACCCGCTTTTGGTAGTTTTTAAAATAAGCTACAACTCTGTAAAAACTTTATGAAAAAAATCTCAACAGTAAGTTAAAGAATGCACATATAAATATTCTGTTTGGACTACCTATATTTACATTTAGTAAATAAACATAAGACATTTTACACACCAGTATATATTGGTTGGGGAAATTGTTTGAAAAGTCTGGGTATATGGAAATGATCTCAGAGTAAGAACAGTGTCACTCAATTGAATCCAATTAGAAAATAAGTTCATATTAACAATCACATTTGATGCAGATAGACTAAATATTTAAACGTTACTAGGCATATAGACTAATTATATACTTAATGTAAAAGACTAAGATTTATTTTTCATGCTAGCAGTAGCATGTAGGCCCACTTCTGGTTCTGGTTCTGTACGTTGCTGCATCCATATACTGGCATATGTGCAACGGTTGGGGAAGCGATGTTGCCAATCTAACGGCTCCTAGCAGATGCCAGGGCGGCCTTGAAGCTTTCGATCGTTGTCGAGTTCACGGCGGTATTGTCCAGGTTGTTCCAAGCAATTATGGTGCGTGGAAAAAATGACTGCTTATGTTGCACTGTGTTACTCCGAGGCACAGTGAAGCATTTGTTATTGTTTCGGGTGTAATTTCTCATGGGGTTGTCAGATGTTAAGTCAGTGTTAAGTGACTGTTTGGCTCTAATTAATCGGCCTGGCTTCTGTGGGGGTAAGATAATTGTTTGCTGGGATGGCCGGAATTAGCCCCATGGCCATTTTATATAAGAATGTTAGGCGGATCTTTTCTCATCTGTCCTTGAGAGTGGGGATGTCAAATCTGTTTAAAAGGCCAGTGACGTAGCCAGGCGTGGTGGTTTTATAGTCACGTGCTATGAAGCGCATTGCGTTACGTTGGATTCGCTCCAATTTGTCCACGCCTTGCTTGAGGTATGGGTCCCAGATGATTGCACCATATTCTAGTATCGGACAAACGAGTGCAAGATAGGCATTTCGTTTGCAGGATGTTGGGCAGTGGCGCAGATTTCTTCTAATAAAACCTAGTGTGGAGTTGGCTTTTTTTGAAATTTTGTTTATATGGGGTGACCATTTTAGGTTATTTGAGAAGAGAATTCCAAGGTATGGATTGTTTGTTACTTGTTGAAGGAGTGTCCTATTTAGGGTGTACATATAGCTTGATGGGTTTTTTTTTGAGATGCTCATTATGTAGCATTTGGTTTCATTAAATTTCATGCCCCATTTGTCTGCCCAATTCATAAGGCACTCCAAATCTGCTTGAAGTTGGTTGTGGTCATCGTAGTCGATTATCTCTCTGTAGACAAGACAGTCATCTGCAAACAGCCTCACTTGAGATTTTACAGTATCAGGGAGGTCGTTTATGTGACAGAGAAAGAGAAGGGGGCCCAGTACTGTGCCTTGAGGAACTCCTGAGTCTACGGTGGCTTTGCCTGATCGGACGCCATCTACCACTACTTGCATGGTCCGTTTTGTTAGAAATGTTGAGAGCCAGGAGTGAAGGTTGCCGGTAATGCCGTAGTGGTGGAGTTTGTGTAGAAGAAGGCTGTGTGGAACAGTGTCGAAGGCCTTGGAGAAGTCGAGAATTGCCATGTCGACCTGGTTACCTTTGTCATAGGAGGCAAGGGGGTCATTGGTGATGATGATTAATTGAGTTTCTGTGGAGTATCCAGAGCGGAAACCGTGGTTTAGAGTGGTCAAAATGTTGTAGTGTTCAAGGTGGTTCATGATGTGACGACAGATGATGTGTTCCAGAATTTTGCATGGAACGGAGGTCAGGGATATTGGGCGGTAGTTTGCTGGGTTATGACGGTCACCTTTCTTGTAGGCACTAGTGATATTTGCATCAAGCCAGTCTAGTGGGAGTTTGCCGGAGTCAAGCGACTTTTGGAAAATGCGGGTGATGGTTGGGGCGATGTTGTCAGCCAGGGTCTTTAGGACAATGTTTGGGATACAGTCAGGTCCGGGTGCTTTATTGGGCTTGAGGTTTTTGAGAAGTTTGGCTACTCCTTGTTCAGTTATGTTGAGGGGGTCAATTGTACCAGGTGAAGGTTTTAGGGGTGGTAGTACTGTTGTGGTAATTTTGGTGAAGACAGATTGAAACTGCCTTAGTAGAATTTCAGCTTTGCATTGGCTATCGCTTACAAGTTGCCCATATTCTAGTAGAGGGGCTACGCCAATGTTGTCTTGCTTCTTGGATTTTATGTAGCGCCAGAATGGTTTTGTGTTGTTGTTTTCAAGGCCTTCTTGAATGACTCCATTTATGTGCTGCCACTCACCTCTTCTTAGTTCCAGTGTTTCTGGAACTGGCGGTATAGGGTCCAGTTGTTGGTAGTTTGGGCTTTCTTCAATAGTCTTTTCTTTCTTTTCAGCAGCTTCTTGAGCCGTGTGTTCAGCCATGGTAGATTACATGGATTTTTTAATGTGGCTGATGGGACATTTTGATCTAAGCTTTTGAATAAGGCATATTTGAAGGTCTACCATAGTGTTTCTACATCCTCTTCCTCGTTGTATTTTTGTATAATGCTTAAAGCAATCAAGTTCCATCTTAAATAATATTAGGTTTTATTGTATTATCTTTACAATAATAGACATATTAACTAATATTTTATCAGATAAGGCTCCCTACTTATGCTTTGATCATATAAACAGATCACATGCCCTAATTCCTAATGGTTTTCACAACGTAAAATAGATCTTACCAAAATTATATGCGAGTTTTCAGATGTTAACTATATAAATATTATAATCTCATATAAAAAAATTAGTAAACAACACAAAATGGTACAATACATGATAATTAGGCCTATAGACATATGAGTAAATTAGTCTGTAAAACCAACAAGGCTACTAAGGCAACATTTAAAAACCTAATCAGAATACAGAACAAGACTTAAACAATGAAATGCCTTAAGGCGTAATCATCTTCTTAGACTTAGAATAAAAGACAAAAGCAACAATACTAATAACAGCACTATCATTTAAGATTAATTTAAATTAATTTAATTAAAATTTACGTTTAAATTTTTTAAGCTATAGTTCAAAATCACCCAAAATTCAGCAAATTACACATAATACTTTTTTTTAATTGTCAAACTAGCGGTAGTAAACCTTATTGAACTTATTCGGCTAAATTCCTAGCCGACTGCGTATAACGCTGAGTATGTACTTAGATATGAAGCTATTTTGACACAATCGCTGCCCATAGGCTTTTTTGTGTGTGCTGGATATTAGGGTTCACTAAAAAATTATTTTTTCGCGCTAGAAACGTCGGATCAACGAACGAATTACTGTACTTGTTACGTTAAAATTTCAAGTCTCTAAGACCCCAAAACATTTTTATTTTTGGCCATAATGGGTGTCTAAACCTGAAAAAAAAATGGCAGAAAACGAAAGTGAACTACCGGAAACAGTATTATTTATGACTAGTTGACAGATAAGAAAACCCAAAAAAATGTATAATGCTTAAAGCAATCAAGTTCCATCTTAAATAATATTAGGTTTTATTGTATTATCTTTACAATAATAGACATATTAACTAATATTTTATCAGATAAGGCTCCCTTTCATAATTTTTCAGTGTGAAATTGCCTCTATTATATTTCCTGTTTTAAAATAAATTACGTTTGGTTTTAATTTTTTTTTTTTTATTTTTTTTTAAAGACATTAAAAAATATTTTTAAAATATTGTATTTAAATTTTTTAGTTTTTTAAAGCAACAAAAATGTTTCATAATACGATGTTGAACACTTATGAAAAGTTTTATATTATTTGTCCACTCTGCTATAAAGTTATGTGCTTTTTCGTAAAATATTTTGAAAAGGGGTCACAAATCTCTATGTTTAAAAAAGTGAGTTTTTATTCACGAAAAAAATCGTAACTTTTTAACAAAAAGTGCTACATGAAAAATAAAGACATATTATTACTTCATTTAACAAGGGCTATCTTACAGATGTGTTCATTTCTCAATTCATTCAATTTGAAAATTTTATCCAAGTACCTACGCTGAGCGTTATGCGCAGTCGGCTGGGAATAACTCTCTGGTCTTAATTTTATAAAGAAAGAATACACTTAAGTTTACACGCGATGATACGAAATTCGATCAGAAATAATATATGCACCTGAACTGCAAGATTACAAAATTTGGCTCTTTCACGCTATTAGTGCCCAGCGTAATTGTTTAGAGTTCATGTTAGATTTAGGGATATAATTTCTTTAGAGGTGTATGGATAGATTTAGGGTTCAGGTTAGGTTTAGGTGTAGATTTAGGGTTCAGGTTAGATTTAGGGATAGATTTAGGGTTCAGGTTAGGTTTAGGGATAGATTTATGGTTCAGGTTAGGTTTGGGATGCATTTAGGAAATGTTTTCATTATTATTTAACGTTTTATTCTTAATTTTACGGGTCGTGGCAGCCGTGTGAGACATCACGGAACCAATACTGGGAAATTACCCAAAATTTGTTTTTCGAGATGCCTCCAACACACAAAAAATGCCTACAATGACAATTGTTTGTTAAAATAATAACATTTTTATTTACAAACTGTAACAAACTAAAAATAATAAATTAGGTACTTCATTAAAAAAAAAAAACAATTATTCAGAGCAAATTTCAAATTAAAAAATGAAACCAGAATCAACTTTTTAGCATTAGTACCTTTTGAGCTATGAATTTTTAAAGTGTGAGTTCGTTTGGTATTTTTTACTATGGACGAAACCTCAACATCTTGTGACCTCATTCCGTTGATCGCATCATGCGCAATGACTATATAGTTTATATAAGGCAACGCATCCCTTATTACTAAAATACTGTTTAGGGTCAACTTATTTTAATCTTTCAACTTTGGCACATGAATAATTAATTAAAGCTCTCCCTGACCAATGGCCAATAGTTTTTGCACACTGCCAATGATGCCAACTCTTATGAATGAAATAGTATTGCAGCAAGCCATTATGCAAAACAAGTGGCTGTGTGAATGGCTGCCAACGTTTTGCACACAGCAAATTGTGATCATTTATAAGATGGACTTTACCGGGTTTTTAAACCTCAAATTAGGATATTCTTGTTTAAATGACTTTTAAGTTCACTCGAAACTATAAGTTATCCAAATATCTTGATGTAAATAGTGATAATAATTGAATATTTGTTGAGTATCGGCATATTCCGCCATTTAAAAGGGGGCGTGGTCACACCCTAGCGAATTTGGGTAGTGCGACTTATATAGTATACTGCTCATGCGTAGAACCATGGCGTCTCTCGTAAAAGACATGGCGCTTTGAAATTTGGCACACTGGTAGATCAATGTATGCCCGAGATGCATAATAAATATGAAAATGACATGTTTTGAACTTCGACTTATTTTAATGATGAAAGTTGCCTTATATTTATTAGGTACTTTGGTAAAAAATTCAAAAATTTTGTAAAAATATACCAATGGCATAGTTGAATAGAGCTCATTTTTTAAAGAATTATAACACCAAAATCATATTTTTAGCTGTTGTAGTTTTAAAGTTATGAATTTTTAAAGTACGACTTCGTTTGTCCTTTTTTAACATGGACCGCATCGCCACATTCTGTGACCCAATTCCGCTGTTCGCGTCACGAGGTAAATTACTCTCGTTTTAATGATAATTTTATACAACTTTTATTTACAGAACTAATGCTGTGTTAAAAATAATATTATAGAATTATATATAAATTATAATTTATCTAAGTATATCAGAAAATTTAATATGATGTATTAATATAAGGCTTTTCTGTTTACCAAATCTGACTCTACCGTGTTTTTTAACCTCAAATTAAAATATTATTCTTTCAATAACATTATAGCTCATTCTAAAACATAATTCATGAAATATTTTAATGTAAATAGTGATAATATTTAAATATTTCCTAAGTATCGGCATCTTCCTCCATTAAAAAGGGGGCGTGGCCAACGCCATGTCGATATTAGGCTGAGCGACCTTATGCTAATGCAGGTTACTAGGACAAGCGTAGCGAACGTCGGACACGACCTACATCAATGAGAATTGGCACACACATACATCAATATACAATGCTTTCCCAGTTTTAATATGAAAGTCCTTATCGTTGAACTTCATACGGAACTTTGTAGGGAAAGATGCCTTATATTGACATACGATTTTCCCCACTTAAAGTTGATATAAAGAACAAAAAAACTCAATGGGAATGTAGATCAACATTTCTCCTAATGTGAATGGGCGGAGTGAGATCTTAATTATGGGCCAAAAGGACTCCTGTATTATTAAAATTACACGTACATAAAAAAATTAAAAACTCGGATTCCACTGCGCCGACGCCCACTTCCGATACAAATTTTCTAGGAGTGTCCTTTGCTTCGGCGAAGTACCTATATTTATATTCACCAAGGATTTTCTCAAACTCAAATATTAACCGTTTGTAAATAAAAAAAAAGAGGTTGATTAAAATTAGGTACTTTGGTAAAAAAATAAAAAAATTTGTAAAAATAAACCAATGGCATAGCTGAATAGAGCTAACTTTTTACAGAATTATAACACCAAAATTATATTTTTAGCTGTTGTAGTTTTAAAGTTATGAATTTTTGAAGTGCGACTTCATTTGTCCCTTTTTAACATGGAGTGCATCGCCACATTCTGTGACCCAATTCAGCTGTTCGCGTCACGAGCTAACTAACTCTCGTTTTAATGATAATTTTATACGACTTTTATTTTCAGAACTATGCTGCATTAAAAAATAATTGTATACAATTATATATAAATTATAATTTATCTAATTATGCACTATGTATATCAGTAAATTTAATATAATGTATTAATATAAGGCTTTTCTGTTACCAAATCTACGGAGTCCATTATACCTTTATATGCTATATAGTCTATATAAGGCAATGCATCGCCTAAATTACTGTTTGGGATCTACTTATTTTGAACTTTCAACTTTGGCACATGACTAATTAATTAAAGCTTTCCTTGACCAATGTTGTGATAGTTTTTGCACACGGCAACCTTTTATGAATGAAAATGAGATAGTAGTCTATGGTATAGCCATTTGCAAGTGACTGAATGACTGCCAATGCGCATGGCCATGACATTTTGCACACAGCAAATTATTATCATTTATAATATGGGCGCTACCGGTTTTTTTAACCTCAAATTAAAATATTATTCTTTCAATAACATTTAAGTTCATTCTAAAACATAATTTATCTAATATTTTGATATAAATAGTGGTAATAATTAAATATTTCCTAAGTATCGGTCATAGTTGCCCCTGGCAACGGTTGCACTACTTGATCAGTGTCACTTCGTGACTTCTTCACTTCATTACTCAGCTACCACATGACCCATAAATATTCAGTATGTTTATTCAATGTTATTTATTAAGTTTTTACTGTTATTTCTAGTTGCAACTCTTAATATTTGTGTTGTAATGTTAATAAGCAAAAACAACTCAAGTGACCTGAAACTAATCTGCGTCTTCCGCCATTAAAAAGGGGGCGTGGTCACATCCTAATCGAAATTGGGCTAGTCGACCTAGTGACAATACAGGTTATGGAGACAAACATAACTGAAGTGAGACATGACCTACCTCAATGAGAATTGGCACAAAGATACTTCAATATCTACTGCTTTTCACGATTTAATATAAAAGACCTGTTCTTTTTATTTCACAAAAAATTTTGTATGCGAAGATGCCTTATATATACCAATGATTTTCAAAATAAAGGTCGATTGAAAATGCAAAATACCTGGATGGAAATGTAGGCCAATATGTCTTCCAAAGTGAAAAGGTGGAAGCGGAACTCAATTACATGTGAAAAGGACTCATTTATTAATGAATTGACACTCACATTAAAAAATTTAAAAGTCGGATTTTAATGCACCGACGCCCAATTCCGATACAAATTTTTAAGTAGTCTCCCTTGCGGCTGAAGTGTAGTTGTTTGGCCATGGCGTCATTTGCGTGGATTCTTTTCCCTTATTTTTTTTATTAGAGTTACATTTTCATTAATATGAAGGTGGCAAATATTTATTGGTTGATTAATTAGATTTTTTAAAATTTCATTGGTTGGCCTATTAAATATGTTAATGAGCTCCGCCATTTTATGAGATGTCTTTAGAAGTTGACCAGACTATGCTTCATTAATTTTTGGATATTCTTTTCGTTGGAACCTGAAATAAAGTGTGTAAAAGTGTATTCCATGAAAATGTAAGTTGGGTTTTCATTACTTCTTTATTTTATAATTAATTTTGGCCACTTTTCTTTGTTTTTTTTTTAATTTTCCTACTTTTCAGGGTCAAAACCCAGCGCCACTTTAGGCTAAGGAGAATGTCAAAACGCTGGTTCCGATAGGGTCAAAACCCTGGTTAGGGAGAGGGTCAAAACCCTGTTAGGGAGAGGGTCAAAACCCTGGTTAGGGAGAGGGTCAAAACCCTGTTAGGGAGAGGGTCAAAACCCTGTTAGGGAGAGGGTCAAAACCCTGGTTAGGGAGAGGGTCAAAACCGGGTTAGGGAGGAATTTAGGGTTTAGGTTAGGGTGAGGGATAGATTTAGATCATTTTTTCATTTTTTAAAACTTTTTATTCGTCATTATATCAAAAACGTGAGTTATTTTATTTTTCCACGGCCGTTATCTTGGTTGTCCCGACCCGTGAACACGTAAAAGTTCGTGGGTCTGGGCAACCAAGATGGCGGCCATGGTAAAAAATCGTGGTCCCACAGCTACACATTTACCTCCCTTGCTTTACCGAAGTACCTAGATTAAAATGTAGGCAAAGATGTCCTCTAAAGTGTAAGGTCGGAAAAGAAACACAATTTGTGGGATATAAGTATTATTTTATGAATGAAATTGCACCATCAACAAATTAAGGTAAATTTATAGAGATGTGTCCGCGTCTTTTACCATGGCCGCCATCTTGGTAACTCATGTTTTTGATATAATGTCGAATAAAAAGGTTTTAAAAATGAAAAAATGATCTAAATCTAACCCTCCCCTAACCTGAACCATAAATTCCTCCCTAACCCGGTTTTGACCCTCTCCCTAACAGGGTTTTGACCCTCTCCCTAACAGGGTTTTGACCATCTCCCTAACAGGGTTTTGACATCGCAAATGACGTCACGGATACACAACTACAAATTAGCCCTGCTGATTTTTACAAGCGTAGCCGTGACGTCATTTGCGTGGATTCACTCCCCTTATTTTTTTTATTAGAGTTATATTTTACTTAAATTACGATGGCATGTTTTTTAATTAAATTTTTATTGGTTGATTAAATATAATGATAAAATTTGATTGGTTGGCTGATTTAGTATTTTATGTCGTCTGCCATGATGACCACACGTGTTTTATTCCTGTTTCATTAATTTTTGGATATTCTTTTCGTTGGAACCTGAAATAAAGTGTGTAAAAGTGTATTCCATGAAAATGTAAGTTGGGTTTTCATTACTTCTTTATTTTATAATTAATTTTGGCCACTTTTCTTTGTTTTTTTAAACTTTCCTACTTTTCAGGGTCAAAACCCAGCGCCACGTTAGGCTAAGGCGAGAGTGTCAAAACGCTGGTTCCGATAGGGTCAAAACCCTGTTAGGGAGAGGGTCAAAACCCTGTTAGGGAGAGGGTCAAAACCCTGTTAGGGAGAGGGTCAAAACTCTGTTAGGGAGAGGGTCAAAACCCTGTTAGGGAGAGGGTCAAAACCCTGTTAGGGAGGAATTTAGGGTTCAGGTTAGGGTGAGGGATAGATTTAGATCATTTTTTCATTTTAAAAAACTTTTTATTCGTAATTTTAGCAAAAAACATGAGTTATTTTATTTTTCCACGGCCGTCATCTTGGTTGTCCCGACCCGTGAACACGTAAAAGTTTGCGGGTCGGGCAACCAAGATGGCGGCTATGGTAAAAGACGCGGCTATCTTTCTATAAATTTACCATTAGCCCAAATTAAAAACATGGGTAAATTCTGAGAGATCTATCCGCGTCTTTTACCATGGCCGCCATCTTGGTTGCCCCGACCCGCGAACTTTTACGTGTTCATGGGTCGGGACAACCAAGATGGCGGCCATGGAAAATAAAATAACTCATGTTTTTGCTAAAATTACGAATAAAAAGTTTTTAAAAATGAAAAAATGATCTAAATCTATCCCTCACCCTAACCTGAACCCTAAATTCCCCCCTAACAGGGTTTTGACCCTCTCCCTAACAGGGTTTTGACCCTCTCCCTAACAGAGTTTAGACCCTCTCCCTAACAGGGTTTTGACCCTCTCCCTAACAGGGTTTTGACCCTCTCCCTAACAGGGTTTTGACCCTCTCCCTAACAGGGTTTTCACCCTCTCCCTAACAGGGTTTTGACCCTATCGGAACCAGCGTTTTGACACTCTCCTTAGCCTAACGTGGCGCTGGGTTTTGACCCTGAAAAGTAGGAAAATTTTAAAAAAACAAAGAAAAATGGCCAAAATTAATTATAAAATAAAGAAGTAATGAAAACCCAACTTACATTTTCATGGAATACACTTTTACACACTTTATGTCAGGTTCCAACAAAAAGAATATCCAAAAATTAATGAAACACAGCGTGGTCAACCTCTAAGATTATCTTAAAAAATGGCGCCGCTTGGCGGCGCTTTTTAATGTATTTAATAGGCCAACCAATGAAATTTTAAAAATTATAATTAATCAACCAATAAAAATCAATATTAAGGGGAGTGAATCCACGTGTAACTCTATTAAGGGGAGTGAATCCACGCAAATGACGTCATGGATAAACAATTGGGAATTAGCCAAAACACGGATTTTCGCGCGCCGACGCCCATTTACCATACACATTTTTTAGTAGTCTCCCTTGCCCGAAGTTTATTAATTAGGTTTGTTTTTGGAAGAAAAAAAACCTTAGTGTGGTTGCAAGAGGCCCTTCGGATGTTTCTATTTCTGTTATAAGGTGTTCGTGGTGAGCCTCAACGGCTTCTTGTCTTAAAGTTTCAGCATCTTGTACAGCAACATTGGGTTTTTTCCAAGTATTATCTTCTCTGTAGGGTGTTACTTCCGCCATCTTTTCATTATTTACCTTCCCGCATGCGCAGCTATCGTTTCCTTGATGAAGAATTTATAAAACTTGAATCAGAAAGTTTAAAAACTATTAGGACATTCTTGCAAAAACAAAAGAAGAAATACGAAATTTTGTTGGATCTAAACTATGTTAACATATTATCTATATATTAAATAAAAGGAATGAATGAATGTATGTATGTATATGTGTGTGTATCTGTGTATGTATGTGTGTGTGTGCGTGCGTGTGTATCATACAGAAACTTACCAAAGTTTTATCGCATGAATGGTATAGTATAGTCTACTTTTAGTACAGGAGCGCATACGCATACTGATACGCTACGGGATTTATATACATACATTACATACATACATACAGTGTCCTTTGGTACGTTGTTGTCCACAAGCCCGCGCATTTTTCTGAGTCATTACAATTACAACCCTTTTAAAATATTACGTTTTGGGCTGATGAGTGCCATGTGAAAAATAAAATTATTGTTTAAAAATAATACTTTGTCTCCTAAAAAAACACATGTAATAACCGTTTGTAAACCTTTCGTTTCCCGTTGGGATCCCGTTTTCAATTGCTATCCGGAGGGATCCCGACTACATTTCAATCCCGATCCCGGTTGGATCCCGATCTTGGTGCGTTCCCGATACTGGTGGGATCCCGATACCGACGGTTTTCGATCAGGGTGTGATCCCGTTACCGGTGGTATCCTAATCATAATCACGGTCGGAGTACGATCCCGGTAGGATGATGATCCATGTGGGTTCCCGATTTTTGTGGGTTCCTGATCCCTTTGGTATCCCGTTTCCCGGTATGATCCCGATCCCAGATGTATCATAATCCCGGTGTGATACCATTTCACAGAGTGATCCCGATACCAGTGGGATCCCAATAGCGGTGGGATCTCAATCCCGGTGTAATCTCGATCACGTTGGATCATAACCCCGGTGTGATCCCGTTTCCCATGTGGTTTCCCGACCCCGCTTTATTCCCGTTGACCAGTAGGGTTCTGATCCCGGTGGGATCCCGTTTCAGGTGGGATCCCAATCCCGTTAGAATCCTCTTTTCCTATGGGATCCCGTTTGCCCTATTTGATCCCTATAGTCGATGGGATTCCGTTGCCGGTGGGTTCCAGTTTACTCGTTCCCCTTTAGGATCATGTTCCTCGTTGGGATAATATTCCCAGTGGGATTTTGTTCATGGTAGGATTTTGAGGGGTATGATTAAAGAAAATCCCAAGGAAAGTATAGAACTAAACCAACATTTTAATACGATTTTAGATCCCATTATATTTCCCCGTAAAAAATATACAACTTTTTGGAACATTCTAGATTAAAATTAATATCCTCCTTGAAACATTTAAAAATTACTTTTCTTATTAATTTAAGTTGAAACAGGGCTCCGGCGTGGGGCCATACCATAAATGTACAGATTTGGTTATGCCTGAGATTGGGGCCAATAAAATCAGTCAGATAAATAATAATGTTAAAATTTTAACGTTGTTCCATTAAAATCGGTTTAAAATTGCCATAGATATAGCTTTTAAAAAGTTTAGATTGGATATTATTAGTTTTAAATCTAACGAGATTTCTATAAGAAAAATGAAGGGTAATGCTGCCAAGCTAGATCTATGTCAATCAATTCACATAGAACCTATAGTGTTTTCTAAGTTCATTGATATTTATATAGCTTATATACGGAAAAAAGAAATTGGGCCCCACACTTCCCTAAGGATGGATACTACGAGTTCAGTACCCTTCGGTTTTTGAATATGAATAAGCAATTGTATGTGTACTAAGTTTGTTCAAGAACTAGCTATTCGTGTTAGAGTATTTGTTGGTCATTTTATATATATATAGCTCATAAAAGAAAAAAAAATTCGGGTCCCCAGGCCCCAAACGGAATGTTTTAAAAGGTTCAAAAACCACTAAGAGTTCTTTTCGGATAATGATGGATATATGTGCCAAGTTTGGTCAAGATCCATCAAGCCACGTAAAAGCCGTTATGGAACAAACAAACAAACAAACAAACCCACAAACAAATGTTCACTTTTTTATATAGACTATATTATATGATATTATGAATTGATATGATGTGATACGATATGATATATATATAAATAATATATTATAATAGCTAATATATCCCGCGTATCCCGAGATTGCATGCAGAAAAAAATTCTACAGCCTTTTAATTAACATTGAGATAAACGCTATGTAATAAAGAAAATAATTAGAAAACTCCGCTAAGTAAAAATGTAAAATAATTGTTCCATGATATCCCGTTTCGCGGTGGGATTCCGATGGTTTTCCGATCCCGTTTGGATCGAAAATCCGGTGGGTTCCCGATCCCTTCAGCATCCTGATCCCGGTGGATCTCAATCTCGGTGAGATCTCATTACTGGTGGGATTCTGTTTCCCGGTTGAGCCCCCTTCTCCAATGGGATCCCATTTCCCGATAGGATCCCGATCCCCATTTGATCGCGTTACCCATTAGGATCGCGTTACCGGTGGATTCCAGTTTACTATTGTTGGGGTGTTGGGTGTTGTTTACATTAAGATCATGTCATGTTTCCCGTGGAATTGTGTTGTTTGAACAATAAAACCACCGCTATATTTAAAAAAAATACATATAAAATACCTTTTAAAAATACATATTAAATAACTTTTGTACACCTTTCGTTCTCCAATGGGATCGGATCCCGTTTCCCGATTGGATCCTGTTTTCCGATGGCATCCCGTTTCGCGGAAGTATTCCGATGGTTTCCCGAGACCGGTTGGATCCTCGATCACGATGGGGTCCCAATCGCAAACTGGGTTCGGGATGTCATTGGAAAACGGGATCCGATTGAGTAACCACTGGGGTTGGGATCCCATCGGGTAACAAAAGTTTACAAAATGTATTATAATATAGGAGACATATAAATTATTTCTTTTATTTTACTTCAGTTTTATTTAACATGGCGCTTAATTTCAATGTTAATTAAAGGGCTGTAGAAGTTGTGTTGTTTTTTCTTCAAATGCAATCCCAGCCGGGAAACACCGGGTATATGAGCTAGTAATATAATTATAAAACACTTAAGACATACCTTATAGTAGTAGGGATCTACACATACAGTATAATACAGTGCAAACATCAGCGTCAGCTAGCAATTAAATTAATATACTTCATTATGTATCATTTTGCTAAATACGCCAGTCTTGGATGCCGGTGAAATACGGGTCCAGGGGAGCCAAAGCCTGCAGGGATTGTTATCTAAGATTAACGTCTTCCAGTGCAATACTAGTCCAAATGTTAAGGTAGCAGAAACATGTTTTTATACAATCCGCAGGAAGGGTCCTGTGTAGTATCCCTTGGCTCCAAAGTTCTACCACCATCACATAGAGACATAGGTTTTCAATGGTCACCAAACAGTATATTCATCAAACTCATATCAATACAGCAAGGTGACTCAGTACAGGGTGTTGATAAGGGATATTAATCAGGACCTTAGATTAAGGTACCAGTTTTTGCTGCGGGAAGCACTAGATCTTAATAAAATGCAATCTATGCACGACATGTTCTGATGGCAAACTGCTTTGATGGTACCCTGTTCTGGTGGCATCCAGATCTTGTATTTAACTACGATTATTCAGGAAATTGACTTGAGAGAGATTTGTTAAATTTACATTTTCCTTTTTCAATTTGGTGTCGTCCTCCCCACCCCCACAGAGAGGCGTAGCTAAGGGGGGTAGAGGGGGACAGATTCCCTGGGCGCCAGACTAGTTTAAATTATGGGTGTCTAAATGTGCTTTGATATTATTTTATTGATGAAAATAATGGATTTGAGAGTTGAAAAAAATAAAGGGAGGTTCTTTAAAATGAATCTTGTCCCAGGGCGCCAAACACTCTAGCTACGCCTCTGACCCCACCTTGTGAGGCGTCACCATAGACATAGAGATATATTATATCTCTATGGGCGTCACCCCTTGGGATCACCTCTAATCCCCACCCCCTTTAGGGATTCTACAGGTGATGAACTTGTTATAGATTCTTCCAAAATAATTAGGTTTTGTAGCCATCCCTGCATATTGTCACTCGCGCAATAAAACATCCGAAATCCGAAAAGTTAATATTATATTTTGTTTATGATCTTATGATGCTCTCATAGATGGAGTGCGGTGATCATTATGATAGGTCGATAAAATTGCAACATAACGTATTCCAATTAAATTAGCTTGTTTATTTCTTTAATTTCTTTTGATCCTAGCATTTATTTTCACTTTGATTATAACTGATGACTCGTCAAATATTGTTAGCTTAATTACTATTCTGAAATTTAAATAAGTGAAAAACTGATAAGGGTTAAATGAATTACCGGTAGCCTTATTTTGATATGGTGATTATTTATTTAATAGTGTAAGTGTACAGTACCCCTATTGTTATACAGACGATACTTTACAATAACTTAGGACAGTAATTGCACGTTTTCTATTTCAAAACGTGCTAGGCTATTTAATTTAACATTAATAGAACAGTATAAATCATCAAAAATATATTTAATCAATAAAGTACAGTGGAACCTCTCATAACGAGCACCTCTTATAACGAGTAATTCGCATAACAAGCAAAAAAATGTGAAGAGGTTGCTCCCTTAACGAGCGACATTTCGCATAACGAGTTAAGCAGAAAGGGGAAGTACCTTCGGAAAGATTATTTTCACATCGTTGCTTGTCTCAAGATGATTGACAAGGCTTGGGAAGGAGTTACCAAGAGGATCCTCACTTCTGCTTGGAAAAAACATTGGCCAGAGAGTGTTGTTGAATGTGATTTTGAAACAGTACCTGTGGAGTCTACAGTTAACGAGAGTGTGTCATTGAATATCATGGGACTCGGGGTGGACAAAAACGATATTGAAGAGCTTGTGAAAGAGCACAGTCAAGAGTTGACCACCGAAGAGCTTATGGGGTTGCATCGTGTTTCACAGCAAGAAATTATGGAGGAGAGCTCATTAATGGAGGAGGAAGTAGCAGAGCAACAATGTTCTAGCGCAAGAAGAGAAATGCTGAAAGCATGGGAAACTGTTGCATCGTACATTGAGAACCATTACCCTAATAAGGAGGTGGCTATTCGTGCAACAAATTTATTCAATAATAATGCTGTGACACATTTTCGTCAAATTTTGAAGCGTCGGCACAAACAAATGTCTTTAGACAGTTTTCTAGTTGAAAAGGATTAATTATTTGTCATAATTTCATATTTTTATTTACGTCCTTAACAATTCATAAGTAATTTTATTTTAATAAATGAAAATGTTAATAAAAATGTTTGAAAATGAGTATTTTTTCAGCATGGAACGCATTATCATATTTTACATTGATTTGTATGGGGAAAATTGTTTCGTAGAACGAATGTTTCGCTTAACGAATAGGATTCTATAACGAATTATGCTCGTTATGAGAGGTTCCACTGTAATTCGAACATTTAAAAATAATTCAACACTACATTTTGATGTGATACGTAGTTTTAAATAAACAGAATCAAATAATAGACGACTTTCTAAACTCTTCACCGCCTCAAGTTATCTCGTTGGTCACATGACCTTGTTTTGAGTGAATGAAAGAAAACATTAGGAATTAGCGAGCTATTGTTTTCAAAACGTGGCAATGAAGTTCGTATGACTTATTATTTAGAGGCTATACAGTGCGCTGCAATTAGTTACTAGTACTAGTTATTCCATTATACAGTAGGTCATAGTCCAGAAAACAAGATATGGAAACACATCTCCGTAGCCACAAGCGAGATCATAATGACAACGATGGCATGGTGAACAAATCCAAGTGCAACGCGAACGGCAACGATAAAACTAATAATGCTAATATTATGAATAATTGTGATTTGAAACGTACGTTTTTGCAGTTTTTTCTCTTCCTTCTTAGCCATCTAAATTAATCGCCATCACGTTTATATTAAAACATAGGTCTTTAATTTATGTGTCATAATTCAATTCCTTCGCCTTGCAATTTCATATTCACAGTCTTACACTTACTCTGCTTAGTCACGCTGCTTAGTGCTTAGGGGCCATCCATAAATGACGTCACGCGTCTAGGGGGGGAGGGGGGTCAGATTTTTGTGACGAGGGGGAGGGGGGGACCCTCAAGCAATGCGACGTCACATGAAAAGTAGAATATTGTAGTAAAGAAATGCACTTAATAACGCTAAATTACAGACATTTTTAACATATTCATTTATACAGCAACCATCATTTTATTTTTAAACTGCTACCACTGAGAGAATCAGTGCAGGTATGGGAAGTCCAAAAATGGCATCAGATCAAATTACAAGAGACACCAAATAGGAGGAAACTGGGGGTGTAGTTGCAATGACATCTGTGAGAATTTATGGCTAAAGACAGACACTGGAGTCATAGAATTATAGATACCACCCACAGCAACCACAGGAAGTGGGGTGGAAGGATAACAAATGATTGACTGTGAAAGGGGGGGGAGAGAGGTGGTGGTATCTTAGTAAATGCTCTAGGGCAGGGATTCTTAACATTTTTTACAGGGCTGCAGGCCCACTCCGTTTTAAAAACACACCCCAACGTATAAGTTATATTGTAATAAAATTAAAAATAATTCAACAATTTAGTTACCTTAGTTTTATTTCTTTAATTAACTTTATAGACAATGGAAAAAATTACCATTAAAAGCAATGAGGCGATAAAATTCAAAAGAAAAACATTTACTGCTGTAATCAAAATGCACAAAAACTAATTTTAAAAAAATCAGCAACAGCTAGCAATTGCAGCAATTACAATCAGTGGCGTAGCTAGGGTTGGTGTCACTCGGTCCGGTAAGCTCATAGTGTCACACCACCCCCCACACCCTTTCCACGATGTAATTCTTCTTGTTAAACTAAGACTTAGTCCACAGTATAACAAATACAAGAACAAAAAAATTAATTGAAGGCCATGAGGTAAATGTATTTAAGAACTGTGACATGTACTTAGAATCACATATTGTTATCAAAGAATAGTTTTATTTCTCAGAATTTAGATGAATATAGCTTAATGTCACTTACAAAAGTTAACGAACACTCCATTCGGCGTTGAAACATGGTCAAAACGACGTGTTTCTGACTTAATAATAAGGTAACCTAATTGCTGACGCATACACTTTGAACTTTTAATTAAAAACGCATTTTGATTGGTTACATGGGTGGAAAATGTACGCGTCATCTGTAATCCTTTTGTGGATTTCGGTTAGACCGAGCAGTGTGTGCTTTGTAAATACGCAATTTTTCAATTTAATGTCATTCCCTGAGATGGTTTCACCCCCGTGCGGTCTGCACCCCTCTAGCTACGCCACTGAATGCACTTTTTTGGTCTACCACACCTCAGGGCTGGGGAGGTACTTTTACCACTGGATAAGAACCACTGTTCTAGTGAAGTGTTTTTGACACAGGTGCTGTAATTTGATATCCACTGGAGGTGACTCTTTTAAGGGTTTGTAAAGGACAATATTGGACACAGGGACTTTTTATAGAGAGGGGGTGTAGAGATTTGTGATGTTATATTTTAGGGGGGGGGTCTAACTTTTTGTGACCATTTGTGACGATGGGGGAGGGGGGGGTAAAAAATCGGCAAAATTTGCGTGAGGTCATTTATGGATGGCCCCTTAGCCTTAGTCAAGTTAGTGTCTTAATACTGTCTTAGTTAGTACTTAGTTTAGTCGTAGTTATTTGTTTTAAGTTTGTCTGAACTTGGTATCTAAGTTTAAAGTCATGCCATATCCTTTTTAACCTTGATAAGTAACTTACACTTTTTATAAATATATGTAAATGTATTTGTATAACTATCTATAGAAACTATATTGACTATAATTATATATATGTCAAAAACTTGTTAAGATTAACTTAACATGGTAGTTAGTGAAACCTACTTACTACTGCTGATACAGCCAACTTGCAACTGTGGTTGAATAAAAGCTAAAGTAAAGTAAGATATTGAAATAAAAATGCTTACTGTTGTGGAAAGAAGAGGGTTCTTTCTGAAGGTACTTTTAAAGTTCAGTTCTGTGGCATATTGATAATCATTTTCCCTTGGCAAGGGATGTTGACAATGTTGTTAAAAATATTTTTTTCAAAATAGGTTTTTGGTTTTATAAATAAAACTAGTTTATTTTAACATACTTTTATAAGCTTATAAAGTGGGAGTAGAAACTTATTTTTAGAGATCCCAGTTTATTTTAACATACTTTTATAAGTTTCTAAGTGGGAGAAGAAATCTATTTTTAGAAATCCCAATGCCACTGTCTTGAAAAGTGCAATTTTGATATCACAGTTTAGTTCTAGCACTTGACCCAGGGCAGCGTGTGGTCCTAATTTATTTCCACAGACATCAGATCAGATATGTCAATACAACCAGCCATATTTGTTTATTTAATTTTGTTGATTTCAATAAAATTTTATTTCACAGTGTATATTAAACTGACTTCTAGCTTGAAGTGAACTACATTAATTATACATAAACTTAATGCAGTAATTATTAATTTGTTTAATTTTACTGATTTTAATGATGATATCTGTAATTAGGGGCCATCCATAAATGACGTCACGCAAATTTTGACAATTTTTGACCTCCCATCATGACAAATTGTCACAAAGCGTTAGACCCCCCCACTTTAATATAACATCAAAATCTCTGCACCACCCCTATAAAAAGTCCCTGTGTCCACTACTGTCCTTTACAAAACCTTAAGAAATTCACCTCCTGTGGATATCAAATTATTGCACCTGTGTCAGAAACTTTTCACTAGAACAGTGGTTCTTAACCAGGGGTAAAAGTACCTCCTCAGCCCTGAGGTTTAATAGAAAATAGTATTCAGTGGCATAGCTAGTGGGGTGTGGACCAAACCGGTCGACACCATCTCAGGGGGTGATACCAAATTGAAAAATTGCGTATTTACAGTGCACACACTGCTCGGTCTAACCGAAATTCATAAAAAGATAACAGATGACATATACATTTTCCACCCATGTAACCAATAGAAATGCATGTTTTATTAAAATTTCAAGGGTCAGCAATTAGGTTTCTTTATTATTAGGTCAGAAACACACCAATGCAGAATGAAGTGTTCGATAACTTTTGTAAGTGACAGGAAGCTATATTTATCTAAATTCTGAGAAATAAAAATATCCTTTGACTTTGATAACAATGGGCGATTCTAAGTACAAGTTACAGTTCATAAATACATTTGGCCCCTGCCCTTCAATTAATTTGTTTTTGGTCTTGTATTTGTTATACTGTGGACTAGGTTTAACTAAGAAGAATTACATCATGGAAAGAGGGGTGGGGGTGACACCACGAGCTTACCAAACCGGGTGACACCAACCCTAGCTACGCCACTGATTGTATTTGCTGCCATTGCTAGTTGTTGCTGCTTATTTTAAAAAAATAAATGTTTTTATGCATTTCGATTAGCAGCAGTAAATATTTTTATGGTGAAATTTGTTGGCGCATTACTTGTATTGGTAATTTTTTCCCATGTTCATAAAAAGTTAATTAAAGGAACAAAACAACGATAACTAAATTATTTAATCATTTTAAATTTTATTACAATATAAATAAACTGTTGGGGGAGGATGTTTAAAACGGAGTGAGCCTGCAGCGCTGTAAAAAAGGTTAAGAATCCCTGCCCTTGAGCATTTACTAAGATACCCCCCCTACCCCCGGGTCAACCGTTTTTTTTTCTCGTTCCATCCCACTTCCAGTGTCCACATTTAGTCATAAATTCTCACGACTGTCATTTGTAACTACATTCCGATCCTCCTCCTACTTGATGTCCTGTAACTTGATCAGAGGCCATTTTTCGGACCTCACATACCTGTACTGATTCTCTCAGTGATAGTAGTTTAAAAATAAAATAATTATAAAAAATAATGTTAAAAATATCTGTAATTTAGGTTTTAAAGTGCAATTCTTAACTACAATATTCCACTTTTTTGTGACGTCACATGGCTTGAGCACCCCCTCCCCCTCGTCACACATCATCACAAAAATCTGCCCCCCCCCCTCCCCCTAGACATGTGACATCATTTATGGATGGCCCCTTGCGCCTACTTGTAAACTGACAGCAGACAACACACATGCTAAAAAAGTGATCTCGGATTTCACCTAAAGGCAGTCATCTATTTTTTAAAGGGACATTCCTCGAGTTTAGCTAACCCCACTAAAGTGTGTGCGGTATTGTTTGACATGTGATGCCAGTAATTATTGTATAAATTTATTCTTAGTTTATCATTATGTTTATTTAAAATAAAATTTCTGTATATTTTTATTATCATGATAAAAAAATCTGTAACTGGTTTGTGAAAATCGACAATTGTTTTTCAGTTTCAAAACCAAAAACTGGTTTTTGTGTTACATTCTTACCTTTGGCTTACAGCCCATCTTGACTTGAAATAATCCTAAATGCAAGATTATTGAAAATAATATTTTGAATACCTGTATCATGAGTCTCCACATTTACAGCAAAAAAGAATTGTTGGGACTGAGTTATTTCATCATCGTAGGTCACTCTGCCTTCACCCTGTAATAATAACTTAAAAGCATTGAATATTTTTAAAAGCATGCTAATTAATATTATCCTTTGATGATAACTGTTTTTGACCATTATAAATACCTTATAATAGCTTTCTACAGAAATGAAAAACCTTGGAAAAGTTGCCTGAAAATAAAATGTGATATGTTTGTTGTGCAATGCAAAATCCTAGCCATGCATTCATAGAGTCCTGTTTTTGTTATATACTTTTTACTACTCAGGGGGGGGGGATCAAAACACAGAAACTGTTAGATAGGATTACTGTATTAACTTTATGAATGATAGCTAAAACTTCAACATATTTAAAAAAATTAATTTTGAAAAGCCTTACTTTTAGGAGGATGATTTTAAGAAATTTTGTCAAAATATTAATACTGTGTCTTAAATGTGTCTTTATATATGTTATTCTAACAATAAACAGTAAACTGAACCCTAAATTTGTAACAAATATGCACAAAACCTAAATCTTCACTAATCTCACTCAAATCAAATGCTTAAAATAGTTACATTTCAAACAAAAGTCAATATATTAATTGTTTGATTTGCAAGCACAATTGTATTATCAATTTATTTTATACCTGAGTAAACTGAGTTCTATGTGTCCTATTAATAAAAGTTTTTTCCATAATTTGGTATGTGGTAATTGATATTAATTCAGTTATAATAAAATTTAATTGTAAAATGTGTCCATTTTAATAGGAGAATCTGATGCACGACACAATTTAACCATGAAGCGAATCAACCATCAGATAATTAGAGATCGAGCACAGGTAAATTTATTAAACTGCATAGATCTTAGTCTGCATCATATACTTTAAAAAATGAATATTTCCAACAGGTAAAAATGGAACAGTTTGTTTTATGTTGGCTTAAACGTCTTACATTCCTTAACAGAAAGTGACATTGCTATAAGATATATTTTCTTACATTAATGACTTTTGCTGACAGTTTGGTTGTTTTGGGTTTTTTTTTTAATTGGAAGAATTAATTTTCAATTTATTGGTGTGTTTAAAAAGCAATAATGAAGTATTGACATCAAAATCATGCACCTTGTCAATTTTTAGGGAACTATCTTTAATTTATTTTTATTTCCCGCCAGCAACTTAAGTCTGACCTCTTGGATAGTATGAGCAGTCAACTAGAAGAGCTTCTTGATGGTTTTGTATCAACAGTAGAACAAATCGAAGTTGGGGATGATCCAACTATCAACTCTGGAGCACATAAGAGGTAACTTTTTAATATCACAGATGCAAATAGTTCTTATTTTAATTTTTCAAAGAATGCTTCAAATCAATAAATTTGTCAAGCTATAAAATTCATTAAGGTACTTGGAATAAATTTCAAAAAAGATTTTGTGACCTGTTAACATTAACACAGTTCCTGACTTTGGCATTGAAAATAAAATCAGTGCCTTGGCATCTTAATTCACTGATTTTGAACACTTTATGATGCATACAAAAAATTGAATAGACCCATTGATAAACATACAGCACACAATAAAAAATACAGAATATATTTTCATGTGGTGGGTTAATATTTTTTTGTGATATAAAGAAATTAATATGTCATTAAATACATTTTACCACAGCACCAGTTTTAAAAAGGACAACACTCTAATTTTCTTTTAAAATTCAATCAAACTTTGCTCATTTTATTTACATCTTAGTTAAATTGATTACTCTATGAACAGTGCATAAGCCATAACATGGTTTTATTTATTAGCAGAATGTGGATACTCATAGTTTCAATTAGTACTACCCAATTATGAAACAGTCATAACTGAGTTGCTATTATACCATTAAACTAATTAATTCAAGCTTTTGAGTAGCTCTATTGCTTGGAAATGTAGAATGGGTCTTATTTAAAATCTTAGTAACATCTACTCAATGACTAATAACTGATGAAATCAAAACCTCAATTTACTTCACTATCAGAATATTGGCATGCAGTATTTAACTTTTTATTTATTGGTTCAGAAATAATAAAAAAAAGGTAAGTCAGTAGTCCCATCTTAATGAAGCTAAACAAGTAAATATCCTTTTAATTTAAATTTGTGGTGGCCAGATGATTATTTTGCCTTAAACTTATGATGTGATGTTAAAAAGGTTATTAAGTTTAAATGCTGTATGTGCTTATGTTTGACTAAAGAAAAAAATTACCATCAAGAAGATTAATATCTTAAATGAACACATAGCAGACCTGTTTTCTCTTACGATTTTGGCGTACAATGTACGATTTTGAGATGTATACATTATATATACTGTATGTTTATTTTTTACTATTAAGATAATGTATTAAATGATTTTGTGATGATATTGTACGATTTTAAGAGTTTGAGGGTAAACAGGTCTGAAATAGGGTGATTTTTTTGTACTTGTTATTTAACCACAGGGTTTTTAAAAATAATGATTGCAAAAAATGGCTAATAGACATAACTCATTACAAATCAGATGCAATATTTATATAGTTTTTAAACATGCTCAATCAAGGTCTAGGAAGAAAATATGGGTGAAGTGAACTATCATGCAGTTTTTTGTGAAAGTAGGGCTTTTTTATTTTAAATTTGTTTAGTTTTTTAATTAAATTTTATAACTATTAAAAAAGTCCAGCAAATCTCTTATTAGTGAAAAAACAATCAAGCTGTAGTCTATGTAAAATGATCAAATTCATTCCTAATTGTTATAAAAGTTTAATTAAAATAAACTCATTCAAAATTTGCTCTAAAAAGTGAGCTTTTTTCCATAACATGCTCCTTACAATTTACAATGTTTAAAACTCTCTACAACCCCTTTATTCTAAACACACACATTAAATTTTTCTTTATGTCATTAATCCGCATAATGCAGCTCCTTGTTAAGGTTTTCTTGCTGTGTTCTTTGCGTCTATACATTTCTAATAGTATAAACAAATATATGTCTTTACCATTTTTTAATAATGCAATTTATTAATAGTGATAAATAATTAAAATTCAGAAATTAAACATGTCTAATGCTAAAGGCATTGTTCCAAAGGATACTATAAAGCATGAACACTGTGCGTGTTCAGAAAGTATTCCAATAGAGGCAATACAACCACATCCTTCTATGCTAAATGCCAATCTTCAGTCATGAATTGTTTAGATTAGCATCAAATCAACTACCTATCTCTGTTTGTGTCTACTTTAGCAAACTGGATGATAAAAAAGTCAACAAGTAGGTATTGTGGGCTCTTTCATTTGACTAATTCCCCTTCATTTTCATTTGACTTTCCCCCCCCCCTTCATTTGGGCGCAGCTTGCTCGCAAAGCATTCATTGTGCCCTTGGACTAGTTTTCAGTTGTTTTGTCTGAATTATTAATATTGTTGAAATTAAAAATGTTCACTGCATTGAAAACATTTGAGATTTTTTTTTTTAATTTGACAATACAAACTTTTTGTTCAAAATAATATAACTTATAGATTATTATTATTTTATATCAATAACTGCCATTTTAAAAAAATGATAAATACATAAAGTAAATATAATCAACTGCATAAATCAATTTTATTTTGTACATGTTACAAAGAATATATTTGTGTACTTAAAAATTGTATGAGGTTATTTTAAAAGATCTACCCCTTTGTACAGCATCATTAAACATTTTTGAAAAAAACGAGCTTTTCTTTGATCAGTAACAGTTTCTGGCAAAGCATTAATTATTCATTAAGCATTTGGACAAGATTTCACTTTTTTCCAAAATAGTCTAGCAATTTTATTTAAAGTTTATGCTACTATTTATTTTATGGGAAAATATAACATATTAAAAAATGTCTAAGTTTTCTGATTATCAGTACATGTAAAAGTACACATATAGCTTAAAGGTAAGATTATAAAGGTCAAGAAATAAGGACTCAGCCACCGATCTCAGCCTTCTTAATTATAGTTTTCTGTAGTAGTGTATCTCCAAGCAGGGCCGCCTTAGGCCACTGCAACCTATGCGGCCGCAATGGGCCCCACACTTTCATAGGCCCCGTCCCGAATTTTTTTTCTAATACAAAATCTTAATTTTCATTTATTATCCTTATCCTCTATCCAGATTGGGCCCCCGCGCAATCCGTTTCGCATAGGGAGGGTCGGCCCTGTCTCCAAAGATTAAAATTATTGGGTGTAGACTCTGTTGTGGCGTATAATGCGACAAGTAAATTATTTACTTCAGGATTTAAAGGGCCTTTGCCCACCCACCCCTAACTCCCAAGAATTGGTCTGCAATTGAAGGGCCTTTACTTTGTTTTCACACTGATTTCTTTGTTCTACCATCCAAGTAACAGTCAGCATCTTTTATTTGCTTTAAGGTAAGGGTTGCAAAACCGGTCCCTTTTGCCAAACCCGGTATTTTCAATATTGAAGTTTACAAATCCCATTATTTTTTCGATATTTAGAGAATTTTTAGTCGAGATTCGAGATTATCAATGAAATAAAAACATTCAGAAAAAATATCACATTTTGATTTTTAATAAGCTTTTTTAACATTAACACAACTGTTTATCTTCAGACTTTAATCAAACGAACAGTTTCATTGATCAATTATTAAAATAATTGGTGTTGTTTTAATCTTTGGTCAAATTTAAATAATGTAATCGTAAAAATGACAATGTGTCTAACGTTTGCTCACTTAACTTTGACCGCAAATGGTTACAAAAGTAACCTGATTAGGAGAACACCCGCTCAGACTCCACACTGGTCGGAGGAATCGACCTTAGACTATCATAAGCAATTTCTTGATATTTTCCTCTTGAACCGCTATTCTCAAATAAAGCCATTTCTATTTTTACCAATGTATCAATGTCTCCATCCGTTGGTCTGGAAGTATTATCCTGAGCCTGAAGTTTCTTTTGTATTTCATTTTTCAATTTCTAATTGTTTCTTAAGCGGCAGTGTATCATCAAGTTCATCTTGCTCAGATACAAGATGTTCAATTTCATTGTTCAAAGATATTTCCAACGAGGAATCCGCTGTCTGAACAAGCTTTTGAATATCCACGATATGTTTTCGCATCTGGTCGCAATCTGGCCTTAGAAATACGTCCAAGTAATCACTGTAATGTGCAGACTTTAAATGAGAGTGAAGGTCTGAAGTTGTTCCTCCCAATGTTTTAAGTATCTTGTTACATCTAACACATTTAGTTGAGAGATTGTCCGTAGCTTTCAAGAAATAATGCCAAACTGATGCCTTTGTTTCCGATAGTTTCATATGCTTTTCAAATTTAGGTTCATTTTTTTCAGGCCCCTTAATTTCGTTCTATCAACCCGGGAAATAAATTATTAACAAAAAATTATTAATTCAATCGAATTGGTTTTACGTGTAAAACTTTTTTTAATGTTTAATTTGTCATGTAAATGTTTGGCTAAGTACGGTACAGAGAAATTGGGACATTCAGTCATGTAAATTTTGGCTAGTTGCGGTACAGACAAACTAGGAAATTCAGACTGAGACAAAATAGCTCAAAAATCAATTATGAGTTGAATGTAAATTATAAATATTGTTATCACAAAATAGAAGTAACATAATTTTTCTGTGTCTTAAACTTAATGTACCATTTGATGATCAAAATACGGATTTACTCATATTTTTAAATAAGTAGGCTTTTGGCATATATTAAAAGAAATCAAGCAATCAAATTTATATTAAAAGTTGACCCCGTGATTTGAGTGCAACGTGTTATTGTTTCCCTACAAATTCTTAATGGAAGTCAAAATTCGATCTTCATTCGACTATACCAATCACTTATTTGTCAATAATATAAAAACATTTCCTTACCAATCCTGTACTTTCACGTCGTGACTCACGTCTCCACTTACACACTACACGCGCACGATGAAAAAGCTAAACTAATCACAACTTCATGATTCTTGACAAATAAGTCAAGATCTAGCCCGTCGGTCGGCTCTCTTTGAACTTGAGACACGTGGTGTGATGGATTTGCACATCTCATAAATTATTGATATGTCTTGCTTTAACTACGACGTGGAAACTTAGAAAAACTATTTTAAAAAAACATTGAAAATGAAATCCCGGGCGGGATTATCGAAAATCCCGGTTTTCATAAATCCAATCCCGGTTTTTTCGAGCATCAGTTATGGTCCGGTATTTTAGAAATTCGGGATCCCGGATTGCGACCCCTACTTTAAGGAAGACTACCCACGTAGTTAATGTTTCCGTTTATTGCTAAATGCGTAAATCGCGCTATTAAATCCTTAAAATTAATTTTGCTTTTGTTTGTGTGTTTAAGACAAAATTTTTGGACGGCTAAATGAATCACTTCCCGACAAGACATTCTATCACATTTTCAGCAAAGTTAATATAAAGGATGTTTAAAAAGTTCCCACTCAAATATATCCCACTGTATATGGGAAATAGCGTTTTTTATCATCGACATTATCGTAATAAATCCACTATTTTATTACCGATATGATGGCTATGACTTTTGTGCACATGGCAGTTGCACACAGGATAATCGCACACACGATAATAGCGCACATAAAAACTCCACATATGTAGGGGACGTCCATAATGTACGTCACGCTAATGTTCGACATTTGTTACCCCCTCCGTGCCCCTGTCACGATCTGTCATAAATCTCTGACCCCCTGCTACGTAGACGACTTGTTTGCGTCATCTTTCGTCGTGAATGAACTCTAGGTGACCCCAAGCTTGGAACCGCATTTAGGGTGTGGCTAGCTAACTAACACACATATTCTGGTGAAGGTCGTGAGATTACTCTCTTAAGACCCCGGCTAGTAAATTGGCAATCAACTCCATCTGTTGAGCTGTGCCATACAACATTTTCCTCACATAGGGTTCCCCCTCCGCCCTGGCCTCCCCTGGAAGCTCTAGTGAGGGACATTCGGTCAACTGATGCGCCAGCGTTTCCGGGACCAGGTTGCAATGCCGGCAGGTAGGATCCCGATTGTTGTCTAGACGCCAGAAGTATGTGCCTATGGGGCAATGCTCGGTGCGCATTTGCGTCACTAAACGTTGCTGTTTGCGGCCTAACCCCCACCATGGGTCTTGTTTGCTAGGAGTCTGCAAGTTTGAATAGACGCCTCTAGCGGTCGTGTTGTCTGTCCACTGCCTGTACCACTTTTTCCTAAAATGGTCCGCCAGCCAGTTCTTTATTCCCAATCCAGTCATTGGTATTTCTGGCTGAGGCTGGGCAGCCCCGGTTTTCGCAAGAGTGTCTGCTTTCACATTGCCACTGATGTCGACGTGGCCTGGGATCCATTTCACTGTTACCTTGCCTCCTAGTTCGCCGATTTTGCACACGTCATCAATGATGACGTCAACCAAGTGAGTGGTACCCTATGTCTCTTTCCCAAGATCTCGAGAGCAGATCTTGAGTCCGAGAACACGGCCACATCGAGCCCCGCAAGCTCATTTTCTCTCAGTGTGTGATACACGCTCTCCAGGGCCCTGTGTATAGCCTCAAGCTCCGCATCAAAGTTTGATGCCGTTGTCCCACAGGGTCCAGAGAGTTCCTGACTTCCCCCCCCCCCCAACAGGGTATAGTATGAGCGCACCATACCCAGCAGTACTTTCTCTCAGATTGGCCGATCCGTCCGTGAACACTTTCACAGGTACTTTGGAGTACAAATCCATGGTTTCAAGGGCGGCCGCTCTCTGAACATGCTCAGGGCTCCGTTTTGTCACTGCCGCATCGGTCAAGGCCAAATGTATGGAGGGACGTCAGGGTTCCGCATACGGCGGATTAACTGGGATTTGGGTCAGCCGTTCTCTATTTTGGGGCAGATCGACAGTCTTCTCAAGCTCCACGACCTGGTGCATGAATGAGGACCTTTTTAATCTTCTGCCCGCAACCCAGTTATTCTGCATCTGAAATGACGGTTCTCTTTCTGTCAGCCGTCGGTACCTCTCTACGGTACTTAAAATTGCCTTTTCCCTCCTTATTTCGAGCGGTTCTACATAGGCCAAGACTTCTACAGCAGCTGTGGGTGTGGTCCTGAATGCGCCACAGATGAATCTCAGAGCCTGATTCTGGATTCGAACCAACTTTTCCAATGCGGTCTTGCTTGCAAAGGATTGGACCGGCATGCTGTAATCCATTACCGACCTTACACTGCTTAGGAATAAAGCTCTAAGCGTACTTGCGCCCGCGCCCCAACTTGTGCAAGCCAACTTTTTCACCAGATTGAGCTTGGCGGTTGCCTGGGAGCAGAGGTCTTGTACAAAATTGTGCATTTGTACCTTTTGATCCAATTTAACTCCCAGGTAAACCGGTTGCTTGTCCCATTTGAGCGCTACCTCCCCCACCTTCAGCTCGATCTCCTGTTTGAGAATGGTTCGCCCGTTTGTAAACAGCGAATAGACCGTCTTCTCGGTGTTGATTTCCAGATGCCACCGCTGCATGAACCTGTTGATAGATAAAAGGTCTTGCTGTAATAGCGTTTGCAGGCGGTGGACATCCTTACCGGTGCTCCAGATAACCAAATCATCAACATACGCTAAAATAGTCTATTTTGACCTTGTTTACAACTAAATGAAATTAATAGTCTCTATTCTTAGAATTCTGTAGAAAAATCTGGATAGGAAAACATTGTGTCAGGCTTTTCTAGAAATATCAGTAAAACAGGCTATAGAAGGAGACGTACGAGAGCGTGTGCTAGCATTAAGATTAAGATCATTTATAACGAGATATTTTGAGCCTGTGTTATTTTTGCTACGTGACAGATTTGTGTATGTAGATTCCTTTTCATCATTGTACCTTTTTACAACATTGTACCAGTACAAGCCAATCATTATTCTTTTAGTCGATTATAGCTTTAATTATTTTTCTTTTGATTTTGTAATTTATCATTAACATTATTATTTATTAATTGTAATTAGCCCTGGTTTGAGTATCGTATTCTTTTTTATTGTATTTAACATATGGTATCGTCTTTTTTTGCGTACTGTTTTAGAACGAGCCATTTAATTAATTAAGTGATTAAATTCTCTAATCTTTACACCGAACACCCCCCCCCCTTTTTTTCCCCCCTGAAGTATATACGTCGCACTTTCGAACTAACAAGTTGTTAAAAACTAACTTTTAAAAATTTAATCTACACCAGGTGAACTTTACTGCCAGAATGCATCAATCACGACACAGAAAGGTTAAAATCACTGTCAATTTCTGGTTTTAGATGTGTGACGCCCGGGGGGAGCATTTCAGATTTTCGGGGGGGGGGGGAGTGCCAGTTGTCAGTGGCCAAAGGCGTAGCTAAGGGGTGGCAGATGGGACATACGTCCCTGGGTGCCAGACTAGCGGGAGGTGGAGTGGCCAAAGGCGTAGCTAAGGTTTGGCAGATGGGACATACGTCCCTGGGTGCCAGATTAGCGGGGGGGGGGGTGGGAGTGGCTTAGATGTTATTAATTGGTTGAAAATAATGGGTTTCAGAGTTGGAGTGGGGCGTAAAAATGAATCTTGTCCCCTGACGCCAAACTTTGTAGATACGCCCAACTTTGTAGATACGCCCATGCTAGTGTCGTCGAAATAGGCGGATGATGTGGTCCACCCAGGTGTCACTTTTTTATGTGCAGATGTGGCATTTTCGGACAACTGCAGAGTTTGTATCGTGAAAAAGGGAGGGGGGGCGGAAAATACTTGGCCGCTCATGGCAGCACTAATACTAATAGGCACTAGGCAGTGTATCTATCGATAAAAATATCAGCGATCATTTTCATCGAGAAGTAGGGCTGAAATCGTGGGCGCCGATAAATCTTGATCGGTTGAGGGATTTGGAAGGCCACTCCCCAGAAAATGTTTGATTATTTCAAAATCAAGAGGTGCATTTTTGAGTATACTTGAATTCGATGTTACTATTATAGCTTTTGAAAGGAAGAACATTTTAAAGATTTTTTGGGAGGCATTATTTAGCCCAGTGCCATATAAAAAATGAATTCAATCCATTTGTGGCGTGCTCCGGGGTACTCATTAGGCACAAGCTTATAATCAAGCCATACTGTACCATTGATCAGCGTAAGGAAAGGGTGCAATATTTAGGGTGCTAAACACAGTCGTACAAACTCAAATTGCAGGGATGCATTATTTTGGCGCATACTTCAATTTGTTTCTTTCAGACACTTTTAAGGTGGCATTTCAAATATTCGGGTGGAAAGTGCCATAATTATCCATAATAATGACCAAAGACATATTAAATTTCGCACCAGCGGGACATAAACTATATTCAGTTGTGTCACTCTTAATGGTACGCTTTTGCCCTAGATTATTCTCACTCCTTAAATCATCTTAGTCCCCAGAAAATGTTTGATTAATTCAAAATACAAGAATACATTTTATCTGAAATCAGTAGTGCAATAGTCTACACTTAATTGGAGAGCAGCGGAAGAGATCCTAGTTAAAAAATGTAGGTGTCACTTTACTTTAACTTTATCGTGTGCGCCCAGCAACCCCTTCGACTGCAGGGTGCCTCGAATATTTAAGGGGCTTAAAGATATGATGAGGATATTTTATTAATTATCATCTTTCCATGCAGGTTTGGCAAAACTGAAATTGCTTGACCTGCTTGTGTAATGCAAAAAAATAATAATTTAAAAAATAATTATGTAACTAAAAATAGTTATGTGGCTTTAATTTTTTATTTACATTATTATTAGAGATAGCTACTAAATAAATAAATGAATTTTCAAAAAACAAAATGCAATTAAAAAGGATTCCATCACTAAAAAACACTGCAAATATTATTTTATATGCTTTACGCAAATGGAAAAAAAATACTTATAATTATAATGCTTAGACTACCTTATCTAAATATTTCCTAATTTTACCAGAGTCAAAAAACAAACAAACAAAAAACAGATTTATTAGAAAAGTCTATACATTTTTATGGGTTTTGAGAACTGGTCATTTTTATAAATTTCCTATGAACGGCATAACTATTTTAAGAAGACATGAGTTGTTTACAGAAGACATTATATTTACGAATGTGTGATTTTGTCTTAGGGAAATTCGTATGCAAAGAAAGTGTAAATTTCTTATTATTTAGTAGATTGAAATTTTTATTTGGAATTTCAAACTACTATAACTTTCTTAAATTGCCTCTTTGCCATGCTTAATTTTTTTTGGTCTAAATCCAAAGAATCTATTTTAAATTGACGAATTAGCAATATGAATTTTTTTTTAAACACATACCACAAAATGGAATTGGCATGATAATCGAAATGCTAGTTCACAAAAAAAAAATCTTACCTTTCTACTGGATTCTCATCTAAAATAAGATTATACAAAAAAAATGATTGCAATGCCAATGGATGGGGCACTTTGTTTGTTATTCTGACATTAAAAAGGGGAAAAGCAGTTGGGAAGTTAATAAAATAATTATCGGCTTAGTATTCAAAACAAAAAAATCTGTTATTCAGGAAACGTTTTAACAAAAGTAGTACATTTAAAGAAAACAATAATAATAATTGATGAAACGTGAACTATTCGTATGCGACCTTTCAATTATATAAATAGAAAAAGAAACTTAATGCCATCATACAATTTATAATTAACACATATCCTTATTTTTAATCATGCTTTTACGATGAGTTATAATTTGAAAACAGATTGCACATGTTTAGTAGGTGACAGTGGCATAGCGAGCTTAACTCGCGCCCGGGGCACAATACCCTTTTAGCCCCCCCCCCATTCGAAAACCATACAATATTATATGTGAAATATACCATTTGGCTCCCCTTTGTGGGTAGCGCCCGGGGCATGATGCCCCCTTGCCCCCCTCGCTACGCCACTGGTACGTGACTAACTATTATAAATTTTTTAGACCTTTATAGGTATGTAAATGTATTTTAATACATTGTAATTAAAGTCTTTTAACTTGTCAGTTGTAAATAATACATAAATAGAAATAGCAATATATGCGAACAACAGGAAGTAAGACTGGAACGGTTAATGCGATTTTTATAACCAAATATTATAACTTGATTAGTCTTAAATATACGGATCATCAAATATATGGAGCCTAGCGATATTTATAGATTCCGCTAATTCTAATTGGTTAAAGGCAGCAGTTACCATGCTTTTTAAAACAAAATGACAATTGTGTCATTTTTAATTTTAAAAAATATATATTAGTTATATTGTTATACATATTTTTCTCCGGCTGGGGGGGGGGCAGTGCCCTCCCGGAGAGATAGCTGAAAGGAACACTGTTGCCAATAATAACTATATTTTTAAGCCTGCACCTATTGGTACCCGGGTACCAGAATTGAGAGCTTAGGATTAAAAAACGATTTAAAATATTATAGTTGTGTTTGTAAGACCAAATGAGGTATCAAATGAAAGATAATTGAATGTACTATACGTTTGTAATCTTAATTCTTCAGTTTTACTGAAATAAACTACTACAAATGACATCTAATTTGAGTCTAATGGTACCCGGGTGCGAATGACGGCGCTGCGTGTCTGGGTCCATTTTGACTAATGCTATTCGGATGTCATTTGTAGTAGTTTATTACACTTATTTTTTCTATAAACATGACCTTAACTTACCAAATCTAAATGATCACTACTAAATCATTATTGTCAGTAAAGGAGCTCATTGACGGCTGATTTCTATGCTTGAGTTATTTCAGGTTATGTAAGCACGCTGATATTTGCACCCTTCCCCCCCCCCCCCCCCAAACCAAAAAAAGGCCTGATGGGTCTACTCCTTGGATGAAATTTTCGGAAAGAAGCGAGTATTAGATAAACGCCAAAATGCACCCCTTGATTTTGAATTTATCAAAAATTTTCTGGAGAGGGGTTGTCAGTGATCCTAGTGGTGTAACTAGTGTAAGTGCCACCATGGGCCTGGGCGGTGTTTAAGATTTTTGACTTCCCCTTCCATGATAAAAACTCTGCAGTATGCCGAAAATGCCACCTCTTCATAAAATGAAAAAGGCCTTTCGACCCCCACCCTTTTTCCTACACCACTTGCACTGCCCACCCGAACATCTGAAATGCCCCCCACCCCCAGGAGAAACACCGCATGCCACGTCTGGCACGCGTACTGTAGGTTGCCGACCCCTCATACATTACATTAAAACGATGTGTATGTTTTACAGAAAAGTGGCGAGCGGCATTTAGTTACTGTCACATCCCTGGTTGGGGATGGCATAATATAGATATGTCAAAACATTTTTGTTACTTCTCAACGCTATCAGTCTATATTTGCATAGCTCATGTTTCATTGCCCCAGCGTAAATCTATATCAATTATTATCATATCACTTAATTTATATAACAGATTGCTTAGTAAACACCCCCCCCCCCCACACACACACACCCATACAAGCATAGAAATAAAAATGTTTTTAAAATGATCGAGGTGTATTTTGACCAGGTCCCATATGCGACAATTAAAGCATGCGATTTTTGGCATTAGTCGCATACGTCTTTGTTTCATCGGTGGTAATAGTTGATAAAAGAAGAAAAAAAAAGCCACACTTCCCCCCGTCGCACTGCTACTATTAATTATAGTGTCTTATTTCTGCACTACTAAAAGTCTTTACATTTGTCCACGCCTGAGGTCACTCTATTTAGTTTTAGTTACGGAGACCATCAGTTGGTTGCGTGCACGAGGTTACAAAAATACATTTGCCGTGTTGCCCCAACTTTAAAGTTTGGCGGACCTCATGGATCAGTTTCCCATTGCACCACGGACCGGTGCCAAATGTATTCATTATTTTTTTATCTATTTATTTGATCGTAAATATATCATACAATTTTTGTGCGGACCGACTAACGAAAGGCTCGAGGACCGGTGCCGGTCCGTGAACACCACTTTGATAAACACTGTTTCATAAGAATCTGCATGTCTCTTTTGAGTTGCGTAGTGTGATGTGTAATGCGTGTATCTGTGAGCTGCGTGGTGTATTTTTGCTGTACATTGTGATCTACGTACAAAATGAAAATGTGCTGGATGATGGGAAGTTCAAGAATAAACTGTATATAAAGTGTTTAACTTCTATTGGCAAACATATACTCAGTTTAGTGAAATAGAAAACCATACAGCAGATATCATATTACCTAAAAATGGTAATAATAGTCAACAGTGTATTAATTAAATGAAGAAATAATTGAGTGGCCATAATAAAGCGGACATTAACATTTAGTTTGCTTTTAAGAAGTGTGCTTTTTAATTATTTTCTTTGAACTCAAATTTTTATATTATAGACAGCTAAGTTATTTATTAATAATAAGTTTACGTTTTATAAACACCCTTGTAATTTACTGCAACTTTTAACTGGAACATTGTCTATCACGGACTGGGTGCTTCTATCTATAATATCAGAAATGGAACTTTTGCAACTTATAGTTACGTGCATATTTGGACTAATTTAACCATAAAGTTCTTATTTCGTGTGGTGACATAATAAATTATGTGAAACTCGTGCTCTATAGAACATGAATTGTGTAAAATGTCTAATAACTTTGGCGTGTCGGTCAGCAGACCAGGACAGCCGGTGTTATTCATTGACTAGGATACAATTATGAGTTGTTTTTTATTTGATTACACCTATCACTGACATCCCTGGACCTGAATATTTCAGAATACCTTTTCTTAATTGTTATCAGATAAATCAAAACTAATGTCAAAGAGCGACTGCCTTATACACTCCGATCATACCGTCTACCGTCCAGAGATCGGATTCTGTTGCTTCTTTGCTTGAGACGCTGAGATATTTAAAAAAAACGGATGCCATTTGTCATTTCCATCAATGAAGGATCAGTCAGGAATGTTTTGTGATAAAAATGGATGATCTTATTAAATATGAAAGAAAATATTTTACGCATACCCTGCTCATAATGCTCCATCGAAATTTTTTATGAATGCTGAATTCCATTAGGTCGAACGGACTTTTGTTTATTTAATTTGAAAACATTCTTCGACGACCGCAAATCAATTTGATTTTTACAGTGGTTATTATATATATATATACAATTATTTACGGCTCCTGGAATTTCTTGGTGTGTTCTGCAATGAGAGCCAACGATCCCAGGAGAAGTAAAGTAACACAGGTGGTCATAACAAGGTGTTTCGCTCGGCGTATGCGTGTTAACTCAACCCTATTTGAGACTCGTGTCGTGGTTCAAATAAATAGCAGAAGCTATGCAAAGACGGGAAAATCCGGGGAATTTTCCAATCGAAAGGCGACACCGGGCAGACTACCCTTTCAGATCCATTACGTAACCCGAGACACAACTCGATGGTCTGGTCATTCGAAGCACGTGCATGAGTCGGTCGCTGAGGTCACCAGTGAAAAGTCCAGCCCACTTCAAGAATACAAAGTTGCCAACGACTCACAACCGCCTGATGCAAAGGCGACTGGTGAAAACAAATCCTGGGCTACCAACCACATCCTTGGACTTGTTGAAAAGTTAGTATATCAGAAGCTTTTTTTAATTGTTAACATATTTAACTAATCAATGTTTTAAGACATAGTCAAAGAAAGCCATTAATAGGTCAAAGATTCCCATATGGGCCTAAGATGTCAAAGAAAGTCATGTAACAGGTCAAGGAATCCCATGTGGGCCTAAGATGTCAAAGAAAGTCATGTAACAGGTCAAAGATTCCCATGTGGGCCTAAGATGTCAAAGAAAGTCATGTAACAGGTCAAGAAATCCCATGTGGGCCTAAGATGTCAAAGAAAGTCATGTAACAGGTCAAAAATTCCCATGTGGGCCTAAGATGTCAAAGAAAGTCATGTAACAGGTCAAAGATTCCCATGTGGGCCTAAGATGTCAAAGAAAGTCATGTAACAGGTCAAAGATTCGATGTGGGCCTAAGATGTCAAAGAAAGTTATGTAACAGGTCAAGGAATCCCATGTGGGCCTAAGATGTCAAAGAAAGCCATGTAACAGGTCAAGAAAGCCATGTAACAGGTCAAGAAATCCCATGTGGGCCTAAGATGTCAAAGAAAGTCATGTAACAGGTCAAAGAAACCCATGTAAATATGTCTAAATCCTCATGTAAATTTTCCACCCAAAACCTGTAATATGCCAAAGAAACTCGTGTAATATTTCAAAGAAACCCATGTAATTGGTCAAAGAAACCATGTAATACAATGGTTCTCAACCTTCCTAATTCCACAACCCTTTAATACAGCTCCTCGTGTTGTGGCGACACCCAACCACAATTTTATTTTTTTGCTACTTCATAACTGTAGAGTATCTATGTTATCCGATGGTCTTAGGCGACCCCTGTGAAAGGGTGGTTCGACCCCCAAAGGGGTGGCGACCCACAGGTTGAGAACCGCTGATGTAATCGATCCAAAAAAAACTATGGTACGGTCAAAGAAATCCTAATATATGAAAGAAATGCATGTAACGTCAAGAGAACCCATGTAGGCCCAAATATAAGTGAAGAAACTCATGTAATGTCAAAGAAACACACCCTTCTCTAGGAGTTATTTTACTTGGCCCGTGTCACCCGTAGTTATCAAACTTACTTATAGCTGATTTTTTTCTGCTTTGCTCAAATCTGTTTTTTTTTTTTCTGTTTGTATACGATTTGTTTTTTTTTGTGTGGTTCAAATCAACAGGGTACCTGACTGAACACAGTTACCTGACAGTACACAGTTACCTGACAGTACACAGTTACCTGACAGTACACAGTTACCTGACAGTACACATAGTTACCTGACTGAACACACAATTACCTGACTGAACACACAGTTACCTGACAGTACACACAGTTACCTGACAATACACAGTTACCTGACAGTACACATAGTTACCTGACTGAACACACAATTACCTGACTGAACACACAGTTACCTGACTGTACACAGTTACCTGACAGTACACACAGTTACCTGACAGTACACACAGTTACCTGACTGTATACACAATTACTTGACAGTGCACGCAATTACCTGACTGTACACAGTTACCTGACAGTACACACAGTTACCTGACAGTACACAGTTACCTGACAGTACACAGTTACCTGACAGTACACAGTTACCTGACAGTACACACAGTTACCTGACAGTACACACAGTTACCTGACAGTACACACAGTTACCTGACAATACACAGTTACCTGACAGTACACATAGTTACCTGACTGAACACACAATTACCTGACTGAACACACAGTTACCTGACTGTACACAGTTACCTGACAGTACACACAGTTACCTGACAGTACACACAGTTACCTGACTGTATACACAATTACTTGACAGTGCACGCAATTACCTGACTGTACACAGTTACCTGACAGTACACTTACCTGACTGTACTCATAGTTACATGCCTCTACGCCGCAGTTACCTGACTGTACACAGTTACCTGACAGTACACATAGTTACATGCCTCTACGCCGCACAGTTACCTGGCTGTACACACAAATTCCTGGAATGTCATAACTAATGCTAAAACGGCGATTCCCAACCTATTTTCACCCATGTCCCATCTGACATAAAACGTATTGCTGCCGCCGCCCCCCCCCCCCCCCCCCCCCCCATTATAGAACAAAACTTTAAGGCGATTTTGTTTGCTTGGTCCCTGCTGTAATTTTACTGTAAAGCAATGACGATGAAGGGGAAGGCGGCATTATCGACCAACTGCAGGGGTGGTTTTTTGTGTGGAAAGGAGCGGCGCATTTTATAGCGCGCCCAGGGCGGCACGAACTCTAGTCACGCCACTGCTCTAAAGCCTATTTGAGGGTTTAACTGGTTAATTTAATCTCTGTCACCACGGTTTGTAATATCGAGTCCATATAAGTTTTTTTTAAGAACAATAAATTACTTAGATTGCTAAATTTACCCTTTAACCAATTATGAACTTGTGAATAACAACTGGCTGCTATTTGAACAGACGCCCTGACACCACCTCCGCCGCCCCTTCAAATGAAAGTAGATCGCTTTCTCTAAGAGTCAATAAGGGCCTTCCCTTATATTCTCTACATTGCCCCCACATGGGATGTACGCTTCGAGTTGTGAAACACCACTAAAAGGTGTACAAGTTAACATTGGGAAATAGGGGGTGGGGTCTAATATTCATCATATCAAAGAAGGCGAAAAGTTTGACTCTAACCCAGAGGTTACCAAACTTTTTTCACAGTGGGCCGGGTTACTGAAAAAATGAGGGGCGTGGGTCGCATAATCATTCTGTACCACATTTGCAAGCCAGAAAGAAAGCTCTTGGAAAAAAGACGAAAAACTAAATTTAGTATTCCATGTTAATCATGGATGCGTGGCATGCAATGCACAAAAACAAAGACAACATATGTATTTATTATTTACTTAAAAAGTTATCAAAGAAAGTGACGTTAGCAAAACGATATTCAGGACTAGTGCGCACATATCCGAATCTCACAAACTAAGAGCAAAAAAGTTTAGTGAGATTTGTGAAACTGACATTTGGCTTTCAAGATATCATCAATGTTTGGTTTGGAGTTTGCTGCTCCTAATCAGGAGAATTTCTTTCAAACGTTGATCAGTCTATCCCGCTCGATTTTTTGACTTCACATATACTTCATTTTTGAACATGTTTGCTCACAGACATAAGCTATTCTAAACACTGATGCCATACCAGCGGCAAATTTCTTCGCAGTGGTGTATTAATATTGTTGTTTCGTGTGTTTTCATAATTAACTCGTAAGACACGGCAACTGTAATAAGATAAGTTTCTTATATTGATACAAACAAATGGGAATGTTTTTGATTGCATTGTACATTTTCAGCACATAAATAAAACAATTTGAACACAAGACATCTACATTAAATTATTTCACTAGTGAAAAAAACAGTCATTCAGTGAATTCTCTTAGCCATATCACGGACTTATTAGCTCTCATTTAGATTTGTGACTTCAGGGGGAGTACGCTGGTAAATTTGTACAGATTGGGGAACAAAATAATTTTTATATCTTTCAGTCCTCGCCCTGAGAGAAAGAATTCGCCCCGAACGGGCCGATCCTAAGTATTTGTGATGAAGAGGGTGGGATGTATCATCCAAAATTTGTTTAGTTTTACAATAACATCTTTTTTCAAATAGTTCATCAAGTGAAGAATGTTTAGTTTGTGTTATGTTCCTAGCTTTCTTGATTAGTCGGTTTATTCGGTGTTAATATCAGACGATGAATGGCCACACCAGCATGTAATACTGAAATTAAGTAGGCTTCCAGTTGTTGCACTGTAAAATAATTTAACGACTTGTTTGTTGACGCCGAAATTGTACATATTTTTGAGGTAGATAAGTCTTTGGTTGAATTTTTATATAGCATTTGCGTGCTCATGCCATGTTAGATTATTATTAATGGTGACACCTAAGTACTTATATGCCTCTACTTTCTCTACACTTTGATTTTTTATGTTGAGATCTGTAATCTGGTGTTTGCCCCTCCTGAAAGCAACAATCATTTCCTTTGTTTTTGAGACATTCAGATGGAGAAAATTTTCATCGCACCATTTGATAAAGCTTGTAACTAAGTTGTGGTATAAGCCTTCTCCTTCAGATATTAAGCCAACGATCAGCAAATTTATGATTGCTGACTGTGTCCATTGAGCTCTGAATATGATTGGTATGTATTGTATACAGTACAGGGGAGAGAACGCAACCTTGTGGCGCTCCGGTGCCCATTTCTCTGGTTAGAGATAATTCGTAATTTACCTTGACATATTGTGGGCGATTAGTTCAAAAGTTCAGTATCCAAGTTTGAATTTTTAAATTTACACCTACCGTGGAAATTTTCTTTATCATAATGTGTGGTTGGATAGTGTTAAATAGTCTTCTTAGTGATAATTTTAGTCAATCCTCCATTTTGTTTTCTTCTTTGCTGTATGACGCAATTGTGTGACATAATTATTTCGTTCGACGAACTGCGGCGAGGTCGATTTTAACTACGCCCTTATGTTTCCATCACTCCTCTTCCTTTCACCCATTTATGGTTCTGGTTCTGGTTCGGTACGTTTCTGCATCCATATACTGGCATATGTGCAACGGTTGGGGAAGCGATGTTGCCAATCTAACGGCTCCTAGCAGATGCCAGGGCGGCCTTGAAGCTTTCGATCGTTGTCGAGTTCACGGCGGTATTGTCCAGGTTGTTCCAAGCAATTATGGTGCGTGGAAAGAATGACTGCTTATGTTGCACTGTGTTACTCCGAGGCACAGTGAAGCATTTGTTATTGTTTCGGGTGTAATTTCTCATGGGGTTGTCAGATGTTAAGTCAGTGTTAAGTGACTGTTTGGCTCTAATTAATCGGCCTGGCTTCTGTGGGGTGAGATAATTGTTTGCTGGGATGGCCGGAATTAGCCCCATGGCCATTTTATATAAGAATGTTAGGCGGATCTTTTCTCGTCTGTCCTTGAGAGTGGGGATGTCAAATCTGTTTAAAAGGCCAGTGACGTAGCCAGGAGTGGTGGTTTTATAGTCACGTGCTATGAAGCGCATTGCGTTACGTTGGATTCGCTCCAATTTGTCCACGTCTTGCTTGAGGTATGGGTCCCAAATGATTGCACCATATTCTAGTATCGGACGAACGAGTGCAAGATAGGCATTTCGTTTGCAGGATGTTGGGCAGTGGCGCAGATTTCTTCTAATAAAACCTAGTGTGGAGTTGGCTTTTTTTGAAATTTTGTTTATATGGGGTGACCATTTTAGGTTATTTGAGAAGAGAATTCCAAGGTATGGATTATTTGTTACTTGTTGAAGGATTGTCCTATTTAGGGTGTACATATAGCTTGATGGGTTTTTTTTTTGAGATGCTCATTATGTAGCATTTGGTTTCATTAAATTTCATGCCCCATTTGTCTGCCCAATTCATAAGGCACTCCAAATCTGCTTGAAGTTGGTTGTGGTCATCGTAGTCGATTATCTCTCTGTAGACAAGACAGTCATCTGCAAACAGCCTCACTTGAGATTTTACAGTATCAGGGAGGTCGTTTATGTGACAGAGAAAGAGAAGGGGGCCCAGTACTGTGCCTTGAGGAACTCTTGAGTCTACGGTGGCTTTGCCTGATCGGACGCCATCTACCACTACTTGCATGGTCCGTTTTGTTAGAAATGTTGAGAGCCAGGAGTGAAGGTTGCCGGTAATGCCGTAGTGGTGGAGTTTGTGTAGAAGAAGGCTGTGTGGAACAGTGTCGAAGGCCTTGGAGAAGTCGAGAATTGCCATGTCGACCTGGTTACCTTTGTCATAGGAGGCAAGGAGGTCATTGGTGGTGATGATTAATTGAGTTTCTGTGGAGTATCCAGAGCGGAAACCGTGGTTTAGAGTGGTCAAAATGTTGTAGTGTTCAAGGTGGTTCATGGTGTGACGACAGATGATGTGTTCCAGAATTTTGCATGGAACGGAGGTCAGAGATATTGGGCGGTAGTTTGCTGGGTTATGACGGTCACCTTTCTTGTAGGCACTAGTGATATTTGCATCAAGCCAGTCCAGTGGGAGTTTGCCGGAGTCAAGCGACTTTTGGAAAATGCGGGTGATGGTTGGGGCGATGTTGTCAGCCAGGGTCTTTAGGACAATGTTTGGGATACAGTCAGGTCCGGGTGCTTTATTGGGCTTGAGGTTTTTGAGAAGTTTGGCTACTCCTTGTTCAGTTATGTTGAGGGGGTCAATTGTACCAGGTGAAGGTTTTAGGGGTGGTAATTTTGGTGAAGACAGATTGAAACTGCCGTAGGAGAATTTCAGCTTTGCATTGGCTATCGCTTACAAGGTGCCCGTATTCTAGTAGAGGGGCTACGCCAATGTTGTCTTGCTTCTTGGATTTTATGTAGCGCCAGAATGGTTTTGTGTTGTTGTTTTCAAGGCCTTCTTGAATGACTCCATTTATGTGCTGCCACTCGCCTCTTCTTAGTTCCCTACGACAGTGTTTCTGGAACTGGCGGTATAGGGTCCAGTTGTTGGTAGTTTGGGCTTTCTTCAATAGTCTTTTCTTTCTTTTCAGCAGCTTCTTGAGCCGTGTGTTCAGCCATGGTAGATTACATGGATTTTTTAATGTGGCTGATGGGACATTTTGATCTAAGCTTTTGAATAAGGCATATTTGAAGGTCGACCATAGTGTTTCTACATCCTCTTCCTCGTTGTATTTTTTCAGGATGGCCTGTTCATTGGCGGCGAGATCAAGCTTGATCTTGTCCCAGTTTGCTTTACCGAACTTTTAAGATTTCCTGGGTTTCTGGCGCGTTATTTGAGCTTTGGAGTAAAAGTCAACCACCAGTGCGTCATGGTCAGATATGCCTGGGACACACGTGGATTGTTTAACAAGGGTGGGGTTGGACTTGAAGAATAGATCTAGGATGCTTTTTTGACGTGTTGGTGTCTTCTGCACTTGTGTGAGTAGTGAGGATGAGGTCAAGTCGATCAGTGATTGCTGAATGGTATTGTCTTTACCGGTGGAGTGGGCAGTATGCGTGGTCCAGTCTATATCGGGGCAGTTGAAGTCACCGGCGACGATGATGTCGCGCTCGTGCTTGCCGTTGGCTGTAAGAATGTTGATGGATTTTTGGAGTTCGTCAAGTGCACTCTGGGTTCTTTTGGGCATATAGAATGCACCGATGTAGAGGTCTTTCTTGTTTTGTAATTTAACCTTAGCCCATACTATTTCGCAGGCTGTGACCAGGTGCGGTTGCTCCACTGATGTGAGGGATCTGTGAGTCATGATGAAGACGCCGCCACCTTTTTTTACGCGGTCATGACGATAAACATTGTAATCCATTGGGAAGATTTCTGAGGACTTTATATGGTCCAGGGTTGGTTCTTTCCCAGGTTGTATGCCTCTGAGCCACGACTCTGTTCCACATATTATGTCGGGCTTGGTAAATTGGATAATGGCTGCGAGCTCTTGTCTCTTTGATTCTATGCTTTGGCAGTTGATATTTAGTAAGCGGAGATTTGCATTTTGGGGGTTGTCATGGATAGAATTGGAGGTTGTAGGATGTCGATTATGTTCTTGGGAGCTTGTGGGATGCCTTTGGGGGAGTATGAGTAGGGAGATTGAGTGGGATTGTGGGATTTTGGGGTACTAGTTCTATGTGGTGAAAATGGGTAAGGTGTTACTATAGATTCAGCGTTGAGACTGAGTGAAGAGAGGGGTGAGAAGGAGTTTGAGCAGTTCAGTTGATAGCTGTGGAATGTAAAGCTGTCGTTGTTGATTCTGTTGCAGCGTGGACAAGACCATGCAAAAGAGGGTTGACTCGTTTCGCGGTAGTCCGTGGATCGTTCGTCGGCACATAGCAGGTGGAACCAGATTCCACATGTGTCGCACGCTACGCCTTTGCTGTTCCAATTTACTGGCTCTTGGCACAGTCCACAGGGGTGTGTGGAGACTGTTTGTCTGGGACCGGGGTTCATGTGTACATCCCCACACAACATGATGATTAGGAAGGTGATAGAGGGGTTGTGGGTTGGTCTTTTTAATATGTAAAGTTGGCGTTTATAAAGTTTTATCCATATCTCAATGGAACAGGGGTTTAGTATCCAATGCTTCGGAAGTGTGGTTTTGTCTTTCACTGGTGCTGATGGTAACCAGGTTTGCGTTGGAGGAGGTAGGAGCCTATTTATTACCAGGTAGATCATGGGTAGGAGTAGTAGGCCTAGGGGTACTCCATGGGTATAACGTGGGCGAGTCATGATAGGGTGGAATGTTGAGGATATCAATATTTTATATTGCTTGTATAAATACTAAATACTAACACTTGGCTGCATGCCCCAACACATGCAGCTTTGTGCACTTCTTGTTATTTACCGCTTAAATGACATGATTTTTTGAACAATTTCGGTATTCATAAATTTTGCGTGTCAGCCATCTTGTTGCTAACCGGAAGTTTGAGTTAGCTATCACTATCAGACTATAATATATTAGCGGGAATAGGCTTAATGGATATTGATTATAATTTTTTTTTACCAGCTTTTCCCAAAAATAAATCTCACGTTACTTGGTCGTTTTTTTCAATGATGTCATCGTGTTAATTACTTGTTATTTGAATGCGTCTTGTTTTATGTTGATCTGCCCTCAAGTTTGAACCACGTTAAATTTCACCAGTAACTTTATTTTTACCAGTGACAGACAGTGATAATGTGATCTGTACGTCCACTCAATATAAATTAATATCTATAGCAAATAAACGTCTGCAAATCAAAGTGACCGCATATTGAAATATAAACGTCGGTCATCTACTTTTAGAAGTTACCTTTTTTGACGCTAGCTTATCTCGATCCCACTAGACACTGCGATGCAAGTAGCTATCGTATTCATTATATATACGGTATGTTTATTTTTTACTATTACTATGGGACCGAGTTGGCCCCGGCAAGTATGGTACAGGCCTGCCTCATCTGCTGGGCAGTCCCGTAAATCGGGCTCTCGACATGGTTGGCTGGGAGGACCCCAGTCATGCCAGTCGCTAGCGTTGAGCACTCGACTAGTAGGTGCTCGACCGTCTCCGGCGCCTGTCCACAATGGCGGCAGCTTGGGTCCCGCAGTGGGTGCAGGTAGCTACGTGTAGAGCAGTGCACTGTCCTCATCTGCGTGATGAGGCTCTGCTAGTGGCGTGTAAGACACCACCACTGATCGCCCTTGTGGTTAGTTTGGGCATGCTCCGGTAAAGTTTACGGGCAGTGGTACCCTGTTCCCATTCTTTAATCCATTCCTCATGGAAGAGGTCCTTGATCAAGGAATTGACCCCCAGGTGGGTCATTGGCCTGTTAGGTTGAGGCTGGCAAGAGCCTTGCAAGATGGTCGGCCCTATCTTGTGGTGGGATCCCCGCATGTCCTGGGATCCGTTTTATTTACTATTAAGATACTGTATTGTACGATTTTGAGACGATATTGTACGATTTTAGGAGTTCGAGGGTAAACAGGTCTGAAATTCACAAGAAAATCTAGATAAAATAAGTAAAAATGGTAAACTTAAGGCGCATAGCCATAGCTGCCAGGAGGTCTCCGCACGTGTGAAGGTCTCCTAGTATTCTAATTTTAAATTATATCACGTTGCGTGTTCCATACGTTTTATCAAGCAAATTCAAGTTCCGTCGGTGTGCCTGATGAGCTGACGTCGCAGACCGTAGTTTGTTGACCCCCACTTTCTAACCAATCGGCCTCTATGTTGTCATTGTTATAAAATATCATTGGGTCACCACGTACAGCTGTTTTTATTCAGCCCGGAGTCCTAATTCTATAAATAAATTTCTTAATCGCTTCTTGTAGATACTGTAGTGAGTGGACAAGCACATCACTGGTTATTATTGACTACACCAAAACAGATGTCATGTAAATGTCTGCCATCACTCAAATCAGGTCCAAGTAGTTAATTTGTGATATAAAGTATATAAAAGACAATGAGTTATATTTACTAGCAGTGGAGGGAGGTTGCCGCGAATATGGTAAAGAGACTCCTCACCCTTTGTGTGTGTTGTTTGTTAAAAAACAAAAAACTATTTAACCATTCTGTTATAAAAATGTGTTACCCATATTACCTAAAATGGTCAATGGCGGAGCGCTCCCACCCCGCCTTACACACACCTACTTCTCCCAAACCGGCGATAATGCTCTACTAAACTGAGGCCTAAGTTTAGTCTCAAAGTCAAATAAGCTTAAACTTTGATTGATCTTAACTTCATTGACAGTTGGTTTGGGCTCGATAACTCCCGGTGTCTACATTCTTACCTTTGTGGACACATATTTTTTTACCTTTTTAAAACATCTCTTCTTTACTTAAACCGGTCATTCTCATTGGCAGTGCTGTGAGATTAGATACATAGGATAGTGTGCAGTAAAAAAAATGCTGAGAACCACTGACCTAAACTGACTCGAAGTTGCAATGCATTAGGACCTGATTGAGCTAAAGGTTTGCTGTTTGTGATGTTTAGGGAAGGGGGTGGGTGGGTTGTTAGTAGATGCTGTTCAACTTTTTAATTTGAAAAAAATTATAATAGATATTGAAAAATAATTTTGGTTTAAGAAATAATTGTAAAAGATCTTATTGATTTCATTTTCATAAATATGTGGAAAATTCTTGTTTAAAGAGTTTAAAAGTGTATGTATTCTTAAGAGCCCAAATTGGTTTGTCTTATAGGTTAAAGCTCAATATGATAATTGATACAAGAGCTTGTTATAGCTCAATATTATATTGATACAAGGGTTTGTTTCTTGTATTTGAACTCTTGTACGATTTGATGTTACCATTAAAATTAATATTACAGCTAAATTGATTTGGGTTATGCTTTTAACAAAAGTTTCACTTACCTGATCACTGATATCAAATACCAAAATTATGTTACTTAAAATACTTGAATACCTAATTTTCATTTTTAGATATGCCTCATTTATTTATTTTCCTTTAAGAGAGTCACATTTTGAACATCTTTAAATTTTAATGGGGATTTATTTATTAATTTGTTAATGCATGTTATATTTTTGTAAATATTTTTTTACTCAGGATATTCTGAACAGCTCATTTTTCTAATAAATATCTTTAATATGTTGACAGATTTTTGGTAAAAGGTACAAGAAAATCTCTAAAATGATTGTCACAGCTATGTGCATTCACACTTATGTTCTAAGGAACAGATTTATAAATCTGAAGGGTTTGAACAAGAAAAATTTCTCTATATTTTGTATGTGCAGTAACTTCAGGGTTTATGCCATCACTGATATATGTTCTAGTTATGAATATATTTCTTTTGTTCAAAGTTATAATTGATCCTGATGGATCAAAGAAAATTTGTGCATGAGAATGGATTGGTTGAAATTTTTGTTTTTATATCAACTTAATTTTTTTTACATAGCTTTAAAGAATTAAATTGACTTGCAATTTTGATTGTAAGCTAGTTTAGAGTGGGGGAAAATCAGTAGTCAGTTTTTTATCTTAGTTTTTGTATTAGCTTCTCAGCTTGTTCTGATAAATTACAGCATACATTACTAGTAAAAATATCATTTTTTTTTTTTTTAAATTTAAAATAAAATTGAATCTTAGCAACTATTTTTTTTAAAAATAATAAAAGAAATTTTCTTTTAGACTCTTAGTTTGATTATAATTAATCTTTCTAACAAAAACAATAACAAAAAATTGCAATCATAATAACTACAATTTACTCAAGGTAATACTTATATGCAGATAATAATATTTTATACAATCATATATGAGTGTCCAGAGGGCAGATATAGAAACCACAAACTATTTATCAATAAGAAACTTATCTAAGAGCATTGCAAGAGATTCGTTCAATGGGGACAATTATACCATTATTTTATTTAGATATCTTTGACTTTATCTGAGAAGTCCTCTAACATGTGTTGCTTTGCATCGTTAGTTTTGTAGATGGGTATGAGACTTAGTCAAACAATTCTTTTGTGGGTATGAGACTTAGTCTAACAATTCTTTTGGGGGTGTGAGACTTAGTCAACCAATTCACAGGGGATGCAGACTATACAAAAGATTTGGAACCCCTGTATTAAATTATTAACCCATTTGATGTTTTAGAATTTACCCTTTATTTTTACATTTACAAGTATGAATGTTTTTTTAAACCATTATACTTGTATCTCCCACAGAGGCAAAAAAAACGGTGAGATCCCTGACAAAATCTTCGTCACCAGAAGCTCAGTTCTCACGTAAGGAACCTCTTTATATTTTGGCTGTCTGATCTTAAATAAATTTAAACTCTGGCTACCATATAAGTATAAGGCTTAGTTCAGCATCATTTAATTAATTTTTTTAACGTTATTCTGAATTTTTTTTTCTGAAATATCAAAAGTAGGTGTAACTTATATAGGTTCTGTTTATGGCTATAACAAATATGAAATTAATATTAATGAAAAATGAATTTATTTCTGATTCTTTTTATAACAGAAAAAAAATGTTATTTAGCATTGTTAGTAAATTTAATGAGAATTATTAACATGAGAAGTCGCCTTCCATAATAATAAGTAATTTAATAGGAAATTCATAAAAAGTAAGTATTTTAACTATTTGTTAAAAAAATAACTGAATGTATCAATTTTCTGTCCTCTTCTTTTTTTCCACATGAAACCAAATTTTTTGTAATAAATATTTATAGACCATATTACCTCATTAATTTCATTTGATAAAAATATAGTTTTGCTCCACTATTTGTTGTTTGTAGAGAATTGTTTGAAATCAGCCATATCCGCACCATCTATCACATCTTTGTGGCCATCCTCATAGTCTTCAGCCTCAATACTATGCTTTATGATGTTTTGGAAAAGGGCTCGTAAGTTTAAAATTAATTTATCGTTAGTCTTGAACCTTTTGCAACATATTTGAGCCAATATTTCACTTGGCTAGCTGAAATCCAAAATGCAACTTTTGTGATACATTTTTAATCTCAAATATTTTTTTTTCCAGATCCTAGATTCACAGATAGAGAAAAATAAGTAGTTAAAAAACTTCATATTTCTAGGTCGAACTTTAACAGGAGTTTGTAGTTTCAAGTCATGTAATTAGAACTTAATTGAAATGAGGTTTAATAACATGCTTGCCAAAATGAAATGTAGAAAATTCACCATACCACAATATTTGCTATAGTAGGGGTTCTTAACCTTTTTGCAGCTCCCTTGATAAAAAAATGCTAATGCAAATTCAAATAAACCTGATCTGGGTCTTTACACACTCATGACTCTGCCTCTCATACTCCCACGGGGTGCAGGCATCTCTGGTTAAGAACTCCTGTTATAGAGAGAAAACTTTTGAGCATAAACTTCATGACGGAATCCTCATATTGTTTGTTAAGTTTACAGAAAAATGTTAAATTATAAACAACGCATAGTTAGCTCTTCTGCAACTATTATTATTTCACTCTTAGATTTAATCTGAACTTTGAGATGATCCAGTGGGCATTTGGCAAGTTTCCCAAGGTCATGGCCATGTGGGTAGCCATGCAGGGCAGCACGCTATTAATTGTTTATCCTTCCTTTTATTATTGGGCAGCTAACCGCACACCTGGCAATGCTGGTAAATATGTATATATAATTTTTGTGCTTTTAATTATAAAGTAATCAATAGTTTTAGCATAAACACAATCTATTAAATTCAAGAAGGTAACCCCCCAAAAAGTTGAGCATCATTAGATATACAGAAAGTAAGTTACTTTGACTAGTATTTTGCAACTCAGCAGAATTCTTAGTTATTCTCTAATTTAATGCAGTAGATTATAACTAAGGATTATAACTAAGGAGTATGAATACATCTTTTAACAATATTGATATTTGATAAGAGGCCATTAAAAACCCAGGTATTACATAATTCAGCATTGGAAATGGTGGTATTCAATATCCTTTGCTCCCCATGATTTAACCTAAACAACATGGATATTGAGTATTAAACATTAATTTTTTAACTATTTATTTAAAGTAGGCCTATTTATCAGTTTTGTTTAGGTCTTCACATTTTTTCTATCTCCCCTCAATCACTGGCTAATTTGTTTTTACAAAGCCTATTGCTGTTATAATAGTATTGTAAGTAGTTTATCTTTCATCATTGCTTTAGTGTTTAAATTTACTCAACATGACCTAACAAGTCTTTACTGACCCACTTTACAATTTGGTTTATAATTGTCATTATACATTGTAAAAAGCAAATGATTGTCAGATAAAAGCTTATATAAATCCCTTTAAAGTATTAGTTGACACAAACATGTATATTTTTAGATAGCTTTTCAGGAATAGAAGGTCAGGATTACTCCGCCACTGCTGTAGTACATTTCCTTAATATAAAAAAATGTTTGGGATGTTTTTCTGTTTCTATTGTAACTGAAAAAAAAATACCTTAACTTTGGTCTTTAAATTTTATTGCATGATTTAAAAATGATTTTTCTTATTTAAGAAACCGTTGCGGGATTAAATATAGTTTTAGAATAGCTTATGACAGAATTGCCCAAACCTATTTTTTGTCTAAGGGCCATAACCATTAATGTGGACTCCCATTTGCTAAAATCTTCATTAGGTTTGCATAAAAAGTTGATACTAATAATAATATTTACAATGTAAACAATGTTTATTTCAAGACATCAAAGATCTCAAACACTAATTTTAATTTACCTTTTTTTTACCAACAAGACTCCCTGTGTAGGCAAAGAGGCTCAATGCTTTATTTTTTTAATAATTAAAGACTATATAACTTGAGGTAGCAGAGCAGGACTTATTGTGATTACTGACCCCATGGCTTTAAAAAAAAATTTTGTTTTAAATAATCTAATATTGTTTAAGCCTGCATACATCAACATTAAATGTATTCTCTCATCCCCCCCTCCCCCACAAAAAAAGGTGTTTATGACTTTGTGTGGATTGGACTTGTTGTGGTCTATCAGCTGGCTTTTCTCATCATCCCTTTGATGTACCTCATAGAACATGACTTACCTCCAGCTTCTTCTGTCATCATTACTTCAGAGCAGGTGAGACCTACATAGTGTAGTCTATTGACTCTTTACTTGAAGGAAAAAAGAAACATCAATACACCTCAGATAATGATCTTAACACCATGACAGGGTTAAACTTTAATTTTGTCCACCCCAAAACATTTGAAATTTCATTCCACAGGCTATTCTTATCCTCAATAAAAAGTAACCCCCTGATGAGGCATCATCTTGGAGTTTAGTTATTATTTTTAAAAAAAAAAGTGAGACCTTGCTTTTATTATTAGTTTGATAAACAAAGCTCAGAAACTTGTTTATGATTTTCTTTATTTACAGACCAGATTCATAATGAAGACTCATTCATTTATCAGAGAGAATACAGCCAGAGTCATGTACAAAAAGAAAGATGATGGTAAATTCTCATTAACATACCTGTATTTCATTTAATTTTTTTTTTTCAAGAACTCAAGTAATATAAAATTACATTTCCAAATAGTCTGGCTTAGTATATTTGAAAAACTCTTTTAGAGTTAATTATATGAAGTATCTGAATCTCAAGTATATTTTAAAGATTTTATTAAATTTTTAAAGTACTGTATATAGCAAGTCAGCTGAATGTTGCATGGTCTGGGGAAAATCCCTTGCCTAATAATCATATATTTTTTTAATTAAATAACATCTTGAAAAAGAATTGTCAATCATTTATTAAAAATTGTCTCAGATAACAACCAAGAAAATGCATGTCCAGATTTCTCCAAGTACCTCTACTTCCTGTTTTGTCCAACTCTGGTATATAGAGATAACTATCCAAGGTAAAAGTTGTTATATACCGGTAGTTATTTCCAAAATCATGTTCACCTAAGTGTAAGAGTGTTGGACTGATGATTTTACAAAATACCAAGATCTTACATTTAGTTCAACCTGTGCAAAATTCTTTTCATTCCACAATCATTATCTTCATTCTATGTGAGTGTCCCCAGTTCATTTTTCATTTTTTTAAAATCTAAGCCAAAATCTTCTCATGATGTAATTTTAATTTCTCATGACAGAACACAGAACATCTCCTGGAGATATGTGGTGACCAACTTTTTACAAGTACTTGCCTGTCTCTTCTACATCTACTACATATTTGAGAGATTTTGTGTACCAGTTTTCCAGAACTTTAATGGGGACCACATCACTCCAAAAGCTTTTATACTGTCTGTATTCGGATGCATGATGCCGGGAACACTTGTATTATTTATTAGTAAGATACATTTGCAGCTAAACACACATTATGTACACAGAGTGACTTATATTTCTTCACAGAGTGACTTAAATTTCTTCAGAGTAACTAGTTAATTTTTTTGGTTACTGTTAACCTAATAATAGGTTTAGCAAGAATGGTTGCATGATCAAAATAAACAGGTATTGCAAGAGGAGGGGGTAAAGGATGCAGCCACCCTGTGTGCCAAAATCATTATTATTTATGCAAAATATGTGTTTTATTTACTTTTTTGGAAGATAATGCCTCAATTCAGGCTTTGCCTTTTGCTTGCCATGGCCCTGACAATATCATAATTTGAATGGAGAACTCTTCTCACACACTCCTTTTTGATGCTTTAATTAACTGTAGGTGCTTGGATTTTTTTCGTTTCAGCTTTTTTTGCCATTCTGCATTCTTGGTTAAATGCCTTTGCTGAAATGCTGCGTTTTGGAGACAGATTATTTTACAAAGTAAGGATAACTGACTGACAGATAAATATTAAGCTTGGCCTACCTACAATGGCATTGCTTTGGACGTACTCCTTATTCTTTTAAATTCTTGTTTTCACCATTCTGATGTATTCTAATTAGAGTTCATAACTAAGCTTTTCTCCCATTTTTTGTATACCTTCAAACTGTAGCAGGTTAATTAATTTTAATTCAGCCAAGCCATTTTTTGTCCTGCCAATGGTTTCAGCTTTACCATGAATTTCTATAATTTTCATAACCCTCATTTTATAACTAGGACTGGTGGAACTCAACTACCTTCTCTAACTACTACAGAACTTGGAATGTTGTTGTTCATGACTGGCTATACACATATGTTTATAAAGATATTTGCAAGGTAAAGAAATGATTAATTCATCATGAACCATCAGAGCTTTGGTTTTATAAAAGAGATATGATTTTAATTACATCACAGCATTTGAGTTGGAGAACAAGATATATTGATTTCAAGTTCCAACTTTATAAAAAAAATGTACCTTACAAAACACTCGCTTCTGACATAAACTCTCAGATGCTCAACAAGTCAACTCTTTGGCTTTAGCGGTGCCCAAAAATGTTCTTACTACAAACAAGCTCTCAACACTTCAGATATTGTTTTCTAACAATTATTCTTGCACAAAACCTCTGCTGATCTTAATATAATGTAAATTTTATCTATTATCAATTAAGGTAATGGAAAACACTTATAATTGATATGGTTAAATATTTTGGTTCAGTGGCCTTTTACAATGCTCATATTGGTCTGGGGAGGTGAGAATACATAATCAACTTAAGATTACATATTATTGAATGGTCTTGAAGATGTGTTAAAGAACAACTTATATCTCTCTCTAGCTTATAGGAAACAATAACCGACCTGGGGCCATGGCCTGTGTGTTTCTCATCTCTGCTGTATTCCATGAGTACATTCTGACCTGCACATTCAAATTTTTCTACCCAGTTCTCTTTGTTATGTTTGCAGGAGCTGGCTGTAAGTTTTCAATGAGCCTTACTTAAGAAAGTCACTATAGTTTAGAGTATTAAATATTTTTAATTATTTCTATCTTTTATTTTTCATAATTTGTAAGTAAAATTCTGTAAAACAAAATATATAGTTCAATAAATATTTTAAAATAAATCACTACATATATTTAAGGGCAGATCATGTTGGAACCACAACATGCCATACAATATTCTACACTTTTAAAAATGTGATTTCAAAACTAATTTCAGAAAATAGAATTTTAAATAATTGAAATTATTGAATGGAATGCCATGATGGATTTTTTTTTTTATGTGGGAGAATTAAAATGCTATGAAAAGGTCAGCATAAAAAGTAGCAGGATTTCCGAAAATTAACAGTAGCTTGGATGGTTTGATAATGTAAGCAGCGGAACAAGAATGACCATGATACAATGGGAAACCAGAAAGACAAGACAAGCATGCAATAAAGCCAGAAGGAAAGCCACACAAATTTATAGGAAGAAAAAAAAAAGAATAGGGAAAAAGCTAAACTAAAATAAATAGAAGACTTATCAAGAGAGGGAATGTACATGAAGATAAAAGATGAAAAGAATGAATACCAAGCCAGACCTCATGTGTGAGAGTCAGGATGGAGAATTAACTACAGAAAATAGTAAAGTACTGGAGACATCGGCTGAATATTTTGAGGGAAAACTTAACTAAATGCAGACAATGGACAAGATGAAGCTTAACAACATGGAGGACCAGACCTTTTAGCCCTACAGCCCTGAGGCACTGAACCTAACTGTCCCTATACCTGGGCTCCTGAGCATTAAAGTGAAAAAACCAACATGATATAGAAAAATGTTCTGCTTCGCTTTCCTGTTGAAGTGCTTGATTCATCAGCCACTCGTTTCATTGGGAATTTTCAGAATTTGTTCAAGTCAAACCATTTAAAGTCAATTCAAACACATGGGGGCAGACATTTGCAATGGCTAATCATGAGGTTTGACTACAATTGTTTGGTGATTATTAGTTTGTGACGCATTTTTTTCACGTAGAAGGCAAAGTACAGAAAATTAGGTACAGCTGTAGATTTGGAAATTAGAGAAAAATTGGTACAGCGGTCTGGTAGAGTTAATAAACACCCCAACTTTGGAAGAAACTACAGAAGTAATCAATTTAATGAAAAACCTCAAAGTTCCTGGAGAAAAACTCATCACAGCAGATTTTATTAAATATCGAGGAAGAGGACTACACACTCAGTCACATAAACTTATAACTAAAATTTGGCGAGAAGAGAAAATTCCAACAAAATGGGAAACAGCAATAATAACCCTAAAAATACACAAGAAAGGTTCCAAACTTCAATGCAGAAGCTACAGAGTAATTTTCTTATTAATTGTTACATACAAAATACTGAAAAAACTAATTACCAAAAGAATACAAATGTACACTGAACAAATAGTAGGTGACTACCAATGTGGATTCATACAAAACAGATCAACCACTGATTAGATTTTCACCATCAGATGCCTATTAGAGAAATTTTATGAATATAATATCCCAGCACATCAACTCTATGTAGACTATAAAATGGCCTATGACAGCATCAAAAGAAAATATCTATATGAGACTTTGCAGGAGTTTGGCATACCCAACAAACAAGACTGATACATGTAATATTAAACAACTCAAAAAGCTTAATAAAATTTCAGAGAGAATAGTCAAGTAAATTTCAGATTAGACAAGGCCTAAGACAAGGGTACTCACTGTTTTGTCTGCCATTTAGCCTAACATTAGAGAGAGTTATAAGAAGCATACATACACCTGAGGTACAATAACAGGATACTTTCTGAGGGAGACCCAAGACCCGCAACCAAAATAGCACTCTTTACAATAAATCCCTTCAGTATCTTGCACATGCTGATGACAGAGCACTGGTAGGGAAAAGTAGTAAAGACCTTTATTGAATTAGAAGACGCATCACTACAAGGGCTGGAAGTGGAAGTTAACATCCAAAAAAACAAAATGCATGATTATGATAATAAAAGAACAAACTGATGAAACCATTAAAATTAGAAACCAGACTTTTGAAAAAGTAAATCAATTCAAATACCTATGATCCTTAATAAATGAAAGATATGAATTACTAATAAAAATAAAAGAAAGAATATCAACCGGAAACAGGGCATACTTCAGTAGTCAGAAAATATTCAAAATAGAAAACTGTATATAAAACTGTAATCAGACCAGGCAAGTAAAACTTGGACCCTAACAAAAATGGCAGAAAATCTATTAAACAAAAGGGAGAGAAAAGTTCTCCGGAAAATATATGGACCAACAAAGGATGAATATGGATGGAGAATACCAGGAATTGTATAGTCTACGTAAGGATCCCATGCTAGCAGCAGAAATAAAAAAGGACACTTAGAAAGAATGCCACATGAAGAGTGAAGAGGGTGCACCACCAAAACCCTAGAGGAAAACGGCTCAAAGGCAGACATAGGCTTAGATGGATGGATGATGTGGGAAAAGATCTACAGGAGCTGGGAATACAAGCATGGTAAAGAAAAGCATCGGTTAGGCCTGAGTGGAAGGATTTGGTGAGGCAGGCCAAAGCTCCACATGGGCTTTAGTGTCACATGGATAAATGATGGCGGAATTAAAAATCTAGAAAATTCTAATATTTTAAGTGGAATACTGTTGAAATCATGGTACTCTCTATCTCCCTCTTTTTTTGTTTTCTCTATCTATAGATTTTGCAAATAGATAGTAGAATTTGCAATTGTTTAATATTTGCATTTAATCTGCCATACTTATTATATGTAAAGTGTATAAATTTAAGCCAGGTGATACGTATGCATATTTTTGTACAGAACTTACAAAGCTGAAAACATTAAAACTAGGTGCCATACAATATTTTGGCAACTCATATCATGCATACAAAGAGTATACAATTCCTTTTGTTTAAAAAATTTATAAAAATACTTGCTCCTGTATTTCAGTTGGGTTCATCTTCCTGACAGACAAGGGATCAAATCGAAGCTGGAATGTTTTTATGTGGGTGGCGCTTTTCATAGGCAATGGTTTGCTGATGTGCCTCTACAGTATGGAGTTTTATGCTAGACAGAACTGTCCGGCCAGTGCAGTAAGTAGTTGTTTTTTTTTTTAATTATTATTATTTTTCAATTTCCCCATTGTTATAGAAATATTTAATCACCAGTTTAGTATGTTGTTTTTTTTGCTCGTACAAAATGTTGATGTAATCTCTCAAAAGTTTTTTAATGTAAAGTATGTCTTAGAAATTGGAATGCTAAAATATGTTCTAGACAGGGCTCAAGTTTGAAAAGTTTTACAAAGTACTGTTAGCAACATTTTATATGTTTTTATAGCCACAATTTGTTTTTGCAGGAAAACTTTTTGGATCTAGCCATACCAAGGTCATGGTTTTGTGACCTTCCCAAGTAAAAGATGATTGTTACAACATATTCTTTTTAATACAACTGAAACCAGATATGCTTCATGAAAGGGATTTGCTTGCAAAAATACCATGTTAACTAATGACCAATTAAACCTATTGGCTTTAGAGCATGGCTGGCTGGAAAATATCTATGACTTTCCTGTTGGACTAGTCTTGAGAATCAGTAATGAGTTTAATAAACCAATGCAGAATGAAATGTAATCAATGGATATGAAAATCAATATTCTTAACTTCTCTGAATTTCAGAGACTGAAATCCATTGTCAGAAATTTTCTGTGAACATAACTTGATCCATGGTATACATTTGAACCAAAGTATTAAATGGATGTTAAAATTTGTTATTAAAAAAAATGTATTGTGAGTAGCTAAAAAATTGATATTGTAATTTTCTTTTAAATTATTTAAATATGAATAAAAAAATCTGTGTTTGATAATGAATACTATTTAAGGATAGATCATGCTGTGCATAAACCCTGATGGTGCTGAAAATAGTTCACTAAAATAAGTTGTGTGAAATATTTGATTAAATTTTGATTTTAAACGATAATGAAATGACAGCCCAGGTTGTCTCGTATGTGTGAGAAAAAGGTTTAAGGATTGCATAGAAAGAACTTCAGCTCATTGGTAGTATTTGGATTTACTTCTGCCATATGAACTTACCCATAAAGCTCTCATTACTCTCAATGTATTTATTGAGGCCTCAGTGCTTGAGAACCTAGAATATGTCTTAAATTGATGTGTATGAAATTGTGTGTGTATCACCTGACTGCTGCTGATCTGTAGGGTTCTCTTCATAAAATTTTTGGTCATAATTTTTGGAGTTATATTTATTTGGCCACTTATAATTTTACTTCTTTAATGGTTTAGTTTCAGAGTGATGTAGGGCTATGAATAATTTGTTTTTAATATCATCTTTATATACAAATATACTTTCAGTTACCGGTAGAATGTTTGGTTTTAAGATTTTTTTATTTATGTACTGAACTTCTGTTACTGTCGGCTATTTATTTATGGATTTTCCACCAGCTTATCTTTTATTTACTGCCAATACGCCTTGGTTTGTTTGAACTCTTTCACTTCTTGTATTGTGTAATCAAATTATTTTCCTTAATTTTTTTTAAACTTAATTTTCTGCTAGATTTGTTTTTGGAAATAACTACATTTTTTTATTTTTTTTAAAACAAATTATCCATTCATTAAATTGAGAACATTGATTTTTAAAGTCAGCTGTGGAACTGAAAACGATTCATTCTTAATGAATAACTCAACAATGTCTTTTTGAATAAACTATAAAGAAAATCATACATTTTGAAGGCATTGAGAATTTTTTTTAACGTTTAGAACTAATTTTATATTAATTATCGGGCTTTTTGTTGATGTATTATTTCTACTCATTATGAGCTTAGAAATTTCAAAGCAAGAACTGGATTTTAATAGGCACAATTTTATTTTAAATTACCCAGTTGTTAAAAACTGTTTAAAAAATGTATATATTTTGTATATATCCTTAAGACCATACTATGTCTGTTTTTCTAAGCATTAAAAAACTAAAATTATATGGAATTGCAATATTACTGAGCCATAATTTTTGTGTATTGAAAAACTGGCCCAAATGGTTGGTAACTGCTGCTTTCAAAAGGATGTCTAAAAAAATTATGTTGACCTACTCAAACTGTTAACTCAAAGCTAGTCAGATTCCTTTTTTATAAAATTAAAATCTTTTTTTTATATATTATTATATATTATTAAATGGTATTTCATTATATTCTATAAGTTACTATTTATTAAATTGTTTTTTTATTAGGGAAAAAAAATATTGCTTGCTAAAAAAGAATTGAAACTATTAAATAGTTACATAGCCACCATGTATTCATCCCTGATATAAAATATAATATCCATTGCCTAATTAACTTCGGTTGGTTTTATTTTTTTATCTGCTTTCTACTATTTACTTTGCCAGAGAAAATCTGGCAATTAATTATTATACTTATATATTTAGCTTTGATATGAAAATGCCTAATGTAATAATAAAATTTAGGTAATTGAAAAAGCTCTTTCATAAATTTATCATTATAGAAACTTGTTATTTTGGTTACTGGGAGTAAGGGTAAACCATTATATGAAAACAACCCGATTAAGAACTTGAAGTAAGCACTACTCTGTCTCCCAAACACTGGAACATTGAGCTACTGGGAAATTAGCATCTGATTGCCGCTATGACTGGCGGAAGTTCATCTGGAATGCTACTTTGAAGTGAGATAGTTACTACAGTATGTCAATGAGGCTGAAGTCATTCGAGTAGCAATAGCATTACACATGTAATCGGTAGATAAATATTATTCTTTGTGAAATTATTTATACCTGCGAAATGTTTCTTGGTAACAATATTATTTTTATCTTTTAGTTGTCCAAAAATTACGCAATTTGTTAAAGTACTAGTAACAAGGGAAAGCTTTCACTGCCCTGGTCCATGTTGATGGCACATGAGTTTTTAAGATCCTAGTTACAAACTTGGGAAAAGGGCCAAAGCACACACCATTTTGATTTTTGTCTAAAATCTTGGCTTTTAAAAAATTTAAGATGTAGTAATCTTTATCTTTTGAATGCCCTGCCATGTCTATTTAAGTCACTGCAGTGATATAAATGTACACGCATATAATTTATAATGTATCAAACTATTTTAATATTTTGAACATTGTAGTCTTTTGGTAAAAAAAGATACCATGTGATGGGGTAGAGCAGTTTTAATGGCGAGGAAATAACCAGACAAAAACATCAGAACAGTTGGTTATGTCAAAAGTTATTAAAATTAAAGTCTTGACAGCTAAGAATATGTTTATAATAGCAAAGCATTGGTTTAAATTTAATATCATCAAATTTAAATATATGATTCTAGAAGTAAGGCTGATTAGCACAATCATTAATTTTTAAAAAAAAATTTTAAAAAGCAGATGACAGATTTTTCTGCAAAGTAGCAAATTACAGATTATCGGAGCAACACATTATTTTACACACATAACTTTCATTAGCAAACATTATTTTACATTTAAAACATTCCAAACTAAACTTGTATCAATTCTGACTTGTACAAAAAAGAAATGAATTTCCACCTCCCAGAGTGAATCCACCTTTACCAATTGTGTGTAATTGATTAGTAACAATGCTTAGTTAATGAAGACTTTGTGTACTTAAAACTGTTTTTTTAAATTATGCAATTAACTATACAGCAATTCAATTAATGCTCATGGTCTGTTATTCTTTTAATCTTTAAATAATCTTTAATAAGAACCCACTTAAATAGTTTAGGGAATGGAAATTCAAAAGGACATTAATTCATTTAACTATTGCTATTAGGTTTTTGGACCTGTGGTTACATTAACACTGCTGCACATTTCTTTTCTTTAAGCAATATTTCCAAATTTATAAAGATAATGTTATTTGTATTGTATATATATCCTTTATATTTAAAATGAATTTAATAAACTATTGAATTTAATATGTAAAAATAAATGTTCACAGATTTTAGTCAATTCCAGCCAACTCAATGGATATTTGAGTCTATATTATTTTGTTGGTCATTAAAATTGAATTGTTAAACATTGTCTTTTCCCACTATGAATCTTCCGGTGGAATAAAGAAAATATTGCCATGGCCCAAGTTGTGTATAATATTTTTTGTCCTCCATTCACGAATACAAAATTTTATGTGAACATAGATCATCCTCAATGCAATTATTGCAATTCCGCTTAATTTGTGTCCTTGCTAATTAAACATTTGTACATAGGCAAAATGCATAGCTTTTGGTACTGTAGTTTAATTTATTTCTGCTATTGAATGAATATTCTCAACTTTTTATGTTATTTACAAAAACAAATGGTTTGTCTTTGACCTTAAAATTTTTATTGATGTTAAAGAAATTAATTACTAAGACCGGTTTTGTTTTATTTTGGTCTGTTTTTCTTTCCTTTATTCCCCTTATTATATGCAGAAGGAATTTATATGTCAGCATTCGAATATATTTTATGCAGAGTCTACTGTAATTTACTCCATCAAAATATTTCTAAGAACTTAAGCTTTGTTTTTTGTAAGGACATAAACAATAAGAGCTTACAGTGGATTGTTTTGAGGTGTTGAGTTAACATCATCTCATCTTTCTACCAAAATAATAGTGGACACAACAGAATTGTAGCTGATAGCTTATATTATATTAATTTCCAAATCTAGAAGGTATATTTTACTGTGAATGTAATTAAATCTATCACTACAGAGCTGTCATCTGATAGTTTTTCGGAAGATTTTCAACTCATGAGATTTATTCACTCCAAACAATGAGCTGTGAAACAAAAGTACAAGTATTTGCTTATTTAATATATATCAGCTTCATATAACAGTTATGCAATGAGACATATTCTTAAATCTAACCTTTTTCTTGAACTAAATTTTTAATAAAGCTGATTGAGAAACCAAAAATTAGTCTATAAATTATCATGTCTTGTCAATCAATTATCTTTTTGTTTTAAATTTAAATATTAAATCCACTCCAATTGAGTTTCAAATATTATCGAGTGGCAGAAATGTCCAATAGTTGTTTATCTCAAGCTCAAAGCTATCAGTATCAGTTGTTCAACACTGTTATTATATCTCATGGGATTTGTGTACACATGAATGTTTAGCTCATGCTTAGGTTTTGTATAATTTCTTTTTTCTTGCTTATGTAATGTATAATGCATATTTTGTTTTGAACTATTACAATGTAATTATATTTTTGGACTTTCCATTTATTTTGGAGAAACATTTTAATAAATATTTGAATAGCTTTAAAACAAATTGCTTGTTTATACTTTCTTGGCGTTTACTTAAGTGAAAAATGATGTGAAGCAGCTCTACAAATGTAATACTAATATTAAATCTGTTTACATATATTTCAGAACAGTTAAACACAGGAGGCGAAATTCATCAAAATTTGAAAGATTTAATTATGTCGCAAGCAGTAGCTATGACCATTATTGCCAAAATGGGGTATTTTCATGACTTGAGTTATGCCGTATAGGCCCTGTACTACCAGGCTCTAGGTGTTGAAGTTACAGATCACTTGGAACTCTCACAAAAGCTGAATCTTCGGGAGGTCATTTCTAATTTTTTTATTTTAAACTGTAAAAAGTGGTTGTCAAACTGATAGACACTGGCTGGGTTGCGCACCAAAAGGTAATAATTTTATTTGCAAGTTGCCGGCGCTTACGGGTTACGGTGCCTTGGGCGAATTGTATTTTGTTCGATGATCGTTTCTGATCGCAAGTGCCTTAACCCAGGAAGGAAATCGTGACTTAACAGACTTGCCATTTGGTTATCTTGGACCTCTGAATATTGCGATGACTGGAAATGGTAATATTATATGGGTTCACGTCGGGCCCCCAAAAGCGACTGGGTGGTCGCTCTGTTGGCCAGCCCTTAGTGATGTGGTTCTCAACCTTCCTAATGCCGCGACCCTTTAACACTGTTCCTCATGTTGTGGCAACCCCTTAAAAAAATAATTATCGTTGCTGCCTCATAACCGTCGAGTATATGTATTTTCCGATGGTCTTAGGCGACCCATCTCTAAGGGTCTTCGACCCCCAAAGGGATCGCGACCCACAGTTTGAGAACCACTGCCATCGGGCTTGTCATAAAGGCCTTAAATTTTGTCCAAAGCGATATTGTCTCCGGTCTTTTTGACGGAAGCCATATTGCTGGGAGCCTTTTTGTCGGGGGCGGTTTGTCCCCTTATTTTGTAACAAAACAAATATATTTCCGTGCGCGGCAGATGGCTCAATACGCATTTGCTGGTGTGATCTTTAAAAGAAATTCGTTGATTTGAAAGATGTACTCCAAAAAAGTGTCATGCAGGGAACCACCCCCCTTCACTCTTCTCACCCCAACCTCACACACATGGGGTGCTACTGGCAGACAATTTTCGGCTTATTTTGCTGCACTGTTTTAATATTTGTCATCCTCATCAAGTACTATTTTAAGTAAGGCTGTGGCTCTAATGGGATCGTATTTCACCGGCAACCGGGACTGACGCACGAGACCTGTCGTTCAGTAGAAAAATAAGTCGGACATTGTGGCTGCATTGCAACCGATCGCGTCCGAATCTTCATTGTTTATCATTACAAAGGCCTTGACCTCTAATGACCAGTAGTTTAATGTTGCTGCAAAATAAACAAATTAACTTTGTTTAGGGAGCCGATATTCTTCGGAGAACTCACGATAGGCAAGCGCTCCCAAGAAGGTAAAAAAAAAGCGTTAAAACGACTCACTGAAAGCGGCACTAAAGACCTTCAGCCAGCCCAGTACAGAGCCAGGTGCAGAGCAGCTGTCAAGAAGGGGGCTCAATCTCATGAAGCCAGTCAGTAGGATAGCCACAGCTGAGACGCGCAGGCTGGCCCGAAAGAGCAACCTTAGATCACCGACTACAGCAACTATCCCCAGTCCGCGGTGCCAGAGATTATTCCGAGCACGGATCAGACTAGCAAGCCACCATGAACTCACCGTGACACCCCCCCCCCCCCAAACGACTAGATGGTCCGAGTCGATGTACACGGACGAACAACACAACACAGGTCCACTGACTCGCAGTGCCGTCTTAAGGCATGGGCCCAGTGGGCACTGGTCCAGGGCCCCGCACTTGTAGGGGCCCCGCGTTTCTAGGAAACTCACTATTAATGTTAATGAATATTGAACTAATTTTAACCCACGATATATATCAGTACATTCCAAAATTAATATTATAAATGCGAATAAAAGTTGGATAATTTTTTTAACTTTCAAAGGGGAATAACTCTTGTCGACAATTTTTACCTTTCCCAGATTGCTGCGCCTATAGGTACATGAGTACCTTTAGACAAAAATGTCTATTCGGACCCGGAGTGGCTCCGTATATATTAAATGGCTTCAGACCCGAGTGTGATAACAAAAGTAGTATGAGAATTTTTTTTAAAAATGTTTTTTCTCCTTGTTATTTCATAGATTCATAGTTTTATTCTGTTTAGTTGGTTTTTTTTTTGTGCTTTGTTAAATTTCTTAGTAGCTGTAGTATTTTTTTCTTCTAATTATAATTTTTTTTTAGTTTAAGCCATGTTCGTAGATCAATTTTTTAAAAAAATCTAGTAATCAAGATGATAAAGATACATTTATTATTTTCATTTGAATTTTAGAAAAGTAATAATATTAAATTTAATTATTAAAATTATATCCTTTATTTAAGATTTTATTTATGTGTATTGTTTAAGTTAAAATTAAAAGATTTAATCACACAATACTTTATGAATTAATTAGGTATTCTAAATAAAGAAAATATTAATTTCAACTATTCCTCTAAAGAGAGCTTGGCTTAATCAGAACAAAACAACCAATTTTAAACCTTTTCCTTGGCACTGGAAGTCATACATGCGGACACTGAATGTTTTTCCTGATATCTCAAATCTCCTTTCAACAATTTTTCTCATACTTGACCTAATGCACAGGGTAGATGGAATGAATATCTTAAAGGATGCAATAGTATAAAGCATGAGAAAGAGACTATTTTTGGAGGGTTAGTCTTTTTTTTTCTACCACACCTGTATACAGGGTCTAACACACCAGTGCATAATTTGAGAAACAATTGTCCCAAACAATGGAATTCTCTGCCACTACACATCCGCAATATACCAACCACCCAGGCCTTCAAAACTGCACTCAAAACACATCTCTTTAAACTCTACTACCCCGACTGATCACCCCCCCCCCCACTGACCGATAAACGATGTTGCTGGCTGCTATCCATGGCTTGACATGTAAAAGTTCTGCGGTGGGTGGGGTGAATATGCATTTGTTTTGTTATACAGCTGTTCTTTATTACATAAATGTATTTTATTTTATTGTCACGATTATGTCTCTTTTGCTAATATTTTTATGTAGAACGCGGTGAGCCCAGCCCTAGGCTGGGGTACCGCGCTATATAAGACAACTAATAATAATAATTTAAAATTTAATAGAAAAAAAACCTTAACGAGCTTGTGAACATTTTTGATTGGTTGTTTGTTATTTGAGTTGTGTACTCCAGTAATCCATAAAAGAAATTAGGCCCAGTATGAAGTAGGCAGCAAATAAAATCATTCAATTAGGTCACATCATTTCTTTGCCATTTGTCTCCTTTTACTTTCTCGCCTTCCTTGTTGGTACTATTGTTTGTATCATTTCTTCGTTAAAGTACAAAAGTAATGACTGAGAGGGAGCAACTATGTGATCTGGGAAGGGAGATTGGTTTCAAGGCAACTAAGTCATGCCACATTGAAAATAAAGTACTGATAACATAAATGGAGCCATTTACTATGATATAAATATAAGACTATGGGTGGAAGTTTTAGTTGACATGTACTACTCATAAGTGTAGTATTGATACCCTCTTTGTTGGAACTTTCAAATCTCTTGCTCACACAACCAGTTATACATATAACAAATACAATTTTTTTAGGGTTGTCACAAGAATGTAAATACAAATTTTTTCAACAAAAAAAATTAACTGAATACAAAATATTAATAGGTGACAAAAAGTCCATTTAAAAAAAAAAAATTCAATTAAGCAATATTAAAAATATAATGTGAAATTATTAGGCAAAGGTGAAAACAAAATAGTTTACAAAAACTAAAAATTTAGTACAGACTTTAAATTTTTTTTGAAAAAACAACAACAAAATAACATATCTTTACAAATTTTACACAATATTGTAGAACAAGTTAATGTTTTTAATAATAAATCAATAGATGTAAGTTTAGGAAACAAAAATCTGCCCAAGAAGTATAATAAAAATGGGTATTTACACAATGCAAATTTATAATTTTCTTCACATTTAACACATTCATTCATATATTTATAAAAATAGTGGAAAATCTTTCAGAACCATTAAAAAAGTCATAAAAAAAACTACTTCTTACTTGCAATTTAAAATTAATATAGTTCTCATCAAAATAATTTCACAGCAAACCATTCTGTACTTTAGACATTTAACACATTTCAAGTAAAGGAAACAGTGATGCAATATTTAATTTCAATCATGTATTATTAATTTGAACGGTTTAACATTACTTTTACCAATTGGAATAGAGAAATCAGTGTGTTCAACAACTACAGGGAAAGAAAAATTATTTCTGACAATCTCAACTTGGAGAATGGTAGGGGCAGCTGTCTTTTTCGTTTCAGAGTAAAATTTTGTTTTTTCTTTGGTCTCCCCTTTGGACGAACTTTGTCAAACTTAAGATTTCCAATAACCTCTGCATTATTTGCAGCAACTGTTTCCTGTGGGACACAGGAATGTCATTTTCATCAACAATAAAATCAACTACGGTACTTCACTTTGATCAAAACTTGCTTCATCAAAGTTTGATGCCGATTCATTTTCATCTAAATTTGCTGGACTTCTCCAGAGACTTAAAGTAGTTTCAAGAAAGGATATTTTCTCTATAAAATCTTGTTTTCCTTGCATCGTCAAAAAATTTGCCAAGCCCATACAAATTATTTTAGCATGATTAAACCGACCCTCTTGAGTCTTAAAATTATTGTTTCAGTTTCAATTACCTAAAAACTATATGGTTTTCTGTGTCTGAAAAACATATTTAGATGATAAATACAACCCAACAGTCACCGTAGGTCTGATCTGAAGGCAGAAATATATATAGGTATTTAGGTATAATCGTAATTTGTGCTCACTGTTAAAATATCAAAGTCATGTTCATCTTACATAGCTCAAACACAGAGATCGATTTGATTAATTACACCATAACAATCATTTCCCAATGTTCGTTTTTATAGCGGGGCACTGTGGGTGGGAAAGGGCAGACAAATACTTTATTTAAAATTTTTAAAAGTATCTTTTGTTATACCCGGTAACTCAAAACAAGTGCTTTTATTTTTTTCACAATGACTATTAAATGAATGTAAGCATCTCAAGAACTGCCTGGTTCTTGATGAAAATTTTGACATTGTCGCTGCTTTGTATGAACAAATAATTATTACCGGGTTAGAGACAACTTGAAATCTGTATTTCCTAATGTTGAAATTGCACTCAAGAGTGTTCATGTCCATGATGATAACCAACTGTACAGGGAAACATTCATTTTCAAGATTGAAGCTCATAAAGAATCAGCTTCGCAGTACAATGGGACAAAAACGTTTGACCTGGCTTCACTTCTTATGTGCATGGAAAATGACATCCTTAGGACCATTGACTTTAAACCAATAATAAAACAATTCTCTGCAATAAAATTACGCAAACGATTATGTTGATTTATATGAAATAATTTATTTTATCTATCTGTTGTTAATAATGATAATTTATCATCCTCTGTGATTATTTATAGTTTATTTATGATTGATTATGAATGATGTTTTTGTGTCAATATATTGAATTCATTGAAGTTTAACTTAAATGAAAGTTTATTTTAATTTTACATTTTTATTCCTCGTGGTGAGTTGGTGGGGAGCAGGAACTGTTTGCTCCCCCCCCCCCCCCAACTGTTTGAGAATGGGGTGAGTGCCCCCTTCACTCCCCTTCTCACGGCACAGGTGTTGTGTTGCTAGGGGGGGGGGCGTGCATTGCTGTGCCCTGGGCCTCATATGTTGTTAAGACGGCCTTGCTGACACTGTCTTATTATTGACTTTAATTGCTCTGCTATATAGCATGGCCCATACATTCATTGATTGTTCATATTATCCTAACAACGGCCTTGACCGTTTATGACTAGTACTAGACACTAGTGTTTAAGCAATAGTCAAACCTGATTCATGGCTGCAAACTAAAAAAAATTTCTCCTACAGCATACAAATTAAAATTATAAATTGTAGCTATAAATACAATACTGAAAGCTTCTACGATGAAATTCTGGAATAAACACCACTCAAATCGAATCGCCATTTTATTTGCATACGAAACATTAATCGGACCATTCTCCCTGAAAAAAAAATAAAAAAAATTAATTTCGATTGGCGCTCGTGGGTACATATCCGTGAAGCACCGACTTTCACCGATGTCGCCTGAGCAAAAATAGCATTGTTCACTTTGTTATTGCATTTATTCGTTTGCCTCCGAATCCGGTCTAGTACGTCAGTCTTGGATTCCGGTGAAATACGGTCCCAGTAGAGTCAAATCCCGCTTCTATGCTCTACAAATCATTATTCTGTAATTAAATACTTCAATGTTAAATCTCATTGGTTTTAGTTTTACGCGGAGTCATGTTGCATTATCCATCTAAAGAATAATATGCCGAGTCTATAATAATAGTAATATTTAATACCACTAAGACTGAGAGGTAATGTGCGAGACTGAGAGGTCGCCATCGTTAATTAAAATTTAAGTTCTCGTCAGCACCGGATATTGTAGCAAAATTGTAAACACAAAACTTCATGGAAATTTGTTCATGACACTTTTTGCTGGGTGCATTTAATTATATTATAGGCATGGGTAATAGTAGACTAATATGATACTAATATCTTATCCTAGTAAGTGTATTCATTATGATTATTCGGTTATTTACTTTGTCTTTGTATCTCTCGTTCAGAAATGAGTGTCCGATAGGATTAACAAAATACATTTCTGATAATAATTAATGAACAATCAAAATAAAACTGTAGCCGTAGGTAGGCACTCTAGTGTAGGTAAGTATTTTGGCTAATTAAGATAGATCGTACCTCATTTCATTAGGGTAGGTTTAGTTTAGGGATAGATTTAGGGTTCAGGTTAGGATTAAGGATACATTTAGGGTTCAGGTTAGGTTTAGTGACAGAGAATTATAAAAGTTCACAATTGTGGCAACCAAAATGGCAGCTTTGTGATATGTCATGGCACCAATTGTCTGAATGTACCGCTTTCCAAACTGTCACAGTCACAGAGTTAATCTTATTATTATTATGATCTTTCAATTTTTTTTAGAAGAGGAGCTAAGATTGTTTTTACTAAAAAGCCCCTTATAATACTTATAATATATAAAAACTGTATAATATATTTAACCATGAAAACATGTAACCCACTTTAGGTACTTCGCTAAGCGGCGCGCGCGGATCGATTTTTCGGATGTCGGAAACAGACCATAAACCGGTGACCGGTCAATGCCGGTAAGTCACGGGGTCGTATTTATATTTAGTTTCCTTTGTCCACGTAAGGGAGAGACTATGAACTTACTATAGTCTGTTTTGTGCACACGAGGACGTCGATCATTACAACATAAACTTTTTCACCGGACTGACATGGCTTGTAACAGATATCTTTCGTTAGGAAAACCGGTAAGTTTGCTAGCACTATATTTCGGAAACTATAATAACATTGCAATTAATTTTTTTTGTTTCGAGTGTAAGAACGATTTAACTAATTGAAACAAGACACATGATGACATTTAGATAGGTCGTAAATTGTATAAATAGGTATGATGCCTGAGCATAATTCATAACCAGTTATCGAGTAGGCCAAATGAACCGGAAGTGATAGCCATTCTCAGTTATTATTATTCTTATTGCATAAGAAGTATTTAAAATCTTTATAATCTTTTGTTTTTAAAAGCCATCCAGTTCATTAATATTACTTAATTTGTTTTAATTTTATGACTGAAAACAAATTTATACATATTTTATGAAATTTCATTATTTTTTTTTAATAATAAAATTTATATTCATGAATACACCATGTCATAACTAAATCAACTTTAGTCATTTAAATCTATGTTTTAATTGTAATAATTATCAAAATATCCAATAGTAAATTATATTTTTGGTAATGGATAATAATGTCCTTAATGATATTGATATAATTTATCTTAAACTCATTTTATATAATCAATTAATTGTAGGCTCGGCAGCTACTGAACTTCATTGTCAATTTTTACTAGGTTACATAATTTTATTTATATTTATCTTCTAAATATGTATCCCTTTTTTAATTTTACTTTTGTACACCCTTTTTAAGCTTTACTGCTTTAGTTCAAAGCTATTATATTTGACTTTTCAGGCTTAGTCCAGTCACTCTGAATTCTGGTCATTGAATAAATTCATTTGACATTTTCATTTGTAAAATAACATTAACAGCTAAGCCCGTAGTTTGTATTCAAATATTGGTGTTAACATTTCTTACTTAAACGTCTTATCATTTTCTTTCTTTTAAATATACAGCCATGTCACCACCACTTTTTGGAGGAGCTGTGAAGAGTTGTGCTTCTACTTCTAGTACTACTCGTATCCCGGATTCACACCTGTTCATTCCATTTGGACAAGCTGTAATGGGGACTCGACTACCAGACTTTTTTTATATAAGTAACTTTATATCCGATGAATGAATAATGTTTCCTAATGGATATGTAATAAATACTTGGCTTACTCTGAATAACAATAATATTAGAACATCATAATATATTATCTATACTGAATAGACAGGATAAATTAAATCACCATTGTCTTAATTAATTAATAATTTAATTACAAAACTACCACACGGAAATATACAATCTTTACTTAAATATATATAAAAATCAAATATAGATGGTACCTTTTGTTACTTACGATAATATGCTTATTTTGTGTTTAGTTAAAATGAATTTATTTCTATCTCTATTTCAGTTTGTCTTTACTACGAGACCAACATTTAATTACAAGGCGTTTGTGTAGCGATGAAGTGGAAGATAGTGCCTCTTCTGCTTAGAGGTACTGACTAGGTACCTAGCTGTACCAAGTGTTTCTTCAGCAAAACTTTTCTGGATACTTCTCTTGGATATGGCCTCTACTGCCAAAATGTGTCTGCGTGAACAATTTAACTTTGTTGTATTGGACTTTCCTGTTTTAACAAAAACCTGTCAGGTGTGACTGAATGTCCAACTGGACAATCCACCACAGTATGGACTACCAGAGCATAACCTTAACATCTATTGATATTTTTCACCATCAACTGCATTTGTTTGGCAATTTATACACATTGGACTTCTATTTATCATCGTCATTTGTGGAATCAACAATATTGACACAGTGTAAACCATTTTTGAAAAACTGTTCATTACCAATGGAATCTACACTAGGACTACATTCATCTATGTCATAAACTGAATCATTACCAATGATATCTATAACTGTCACAAATTTGATCAAGATTGCCATGGGCTCAACCAAAACGTTACTTTTGACTATCATCTTTTCTAGTAAAGAAAATGTATTCTTTTATTCAGCTGCTCGGTGAACTATAAAAGTACTATTATAATATTAAGTGATCACCATTTCTACTGTGGATGTTGAATACTAATAGCACTAGCATGGCTACTTGGATTGTCAATTTCATGGATTGGAACATGGATGATTAGCATTTTTTCAATGCGACTTATACATTATTATAAATAATTTTATAAATCTTTTCTGTTTATTCACAGTAATAATATTAATTGACTATATGATTGTATGCATTAACAATAGTTTGAATTGGTAATAGTAATATTTATGCAATTTGTATTTTTAATGCACAAACAGGCTGCATTTTAAAATTAAATTTATTCACTCTCAGTTGCTCAAATGCCTCTGATTTAATTAATTTATTGATGTATTAATATTTAAAGGGCTTATTATAATAGCCCAATACCTAATTAAACTAAGCTGAAAATTTCAGGGCTTTATCTTTACAGATAAAAAAGTTATGGCATTTTGAGTATTGAGAACAGGCGCTAAATGTTTAATGAAATATACTTACCCTCCGTTGTTCAAATCCCACGCATGAATACATTAGTTAAGATAATAATATGAAAATGGCTTATTATAAAAGCCCACTACTTAATTAAACTATGCTGAAAATTTGAGGGCTTTAACTTTACAGATAAAAGAGTTATGGCATTTTGAGTATTGAGAACAGGCGCTAAATGTTTAATGAAATTTACGTACCCTCTGTTGTTCAATTCCCTCGCATTAATATATTTATTGTAGCATTTGCATGACAATTATTTATTATTAAAGCCCAATACTTAATTGAAATGTGTTGCAAATTTCAGAGCTTTAACTTTGCTGAATAAAAAGTTATCGCATTTTGAGTGTCAAAGATGTCTTTTTTCGGTCACAGAATTTTGGAAATTATTTACTAAGGCTATATAAGGAAAAATTCTGACACTAAAAATGTCATAACTTTTTTTCTAATAAAGATAGAAACATAAACTTGGTATCAATGGAAAGGAAATACTAAGTCCTTTCTAATGATGTAAGTTTCATTAATATATAACAACTTTGAAATTTTTAGTGAAGTACCTACCCACTTTTCTAATTCTGCACTATCCTGCCCACAACTTTTTATTTTAAAAGATACTGGTGTTAAATTTTCAGGAGGCATTCTTTCACAATCATAATGCAGTTTAATTAGTTAACAATATATTGCTGCATGCACAACTAATGTTTTACATATTATTTATATTTATATTCTTTAACAAAGATTCCAAACTCAAACCTTTTAAACTCGGAGAGTCCCTATTTTATAAACCAAAATGTATCGGGGAGCTCATAGGCCTAAGGCCTACCCACTCTATTTCTTACAAGTTATTAGTGTTTAGGAGCCCATGAGAAGTGCTTGCAGAGCCCTTATGACGCTATGTAGGGCCTTAGGACCAGTGATCTAGATTATCTATTTTACATGACTTTATATAGGTGGGTTGCAGTAAAAGGGCAGTTCAGGTGCGTATATTATTTCGGTAAATGTGTAGTTATGTGTCCGCGTTTTTTATCATGACGAATAAAAAGTTTTTAAAAATGAAAAAATGATCTAAATCTATCCCTCACCCTAACCTGAACCCTAAATTCCTCCCTAACCCGGTTTTGACCCTCTCCCTAACGCAAATGACGCCAGGGACACACAACTACACATCAGCCATTATTTCTTAACGAATTTCAAATGTTCGCATGTAAACTTATGTGTATTCTTTATTAAATTAACTCAGACATGTAACTAAAACTAAATTGTACAGGGCTAACTTTTATTTTTATTTGATAAAGCATCCTATAGGCATAAATATGTCTATGTGCATGGTCATGGTGCATAGCCCGTAAATGATCTCTCCATTTTGTGTTTTTCACCATATATGCCAGAATTTTTCACCTATAACTATGTACGCTAAATGAAATTTTCAAAGTGATGGCATGTTCACAAAAACAAAGCAAGAAATTAAATTTATTTTACATTATATGAAATTATTTATTGAGATTTAACAAACCATTTGTATATCAGAAATATATCATGTCATTGGTGGTGTCTCAAATCCACCAATAATTAAATATGGATTATGAAGGATATCGCTACAAAGTAAAATTTTGGCTTATGTCCATAATTCATCTGGAAACCTACATTGTTGTCTTAGCCTAATGGTATTTTTATAGCTAATAGATAGAACATTTAAATTGAGGCCCCCAGCCCTGATGGATTGGATATTAAGTTGTGGGCAAAATAAGGCATAAATTTAGAATGTTCACCAAAAAATCATAACTCCACTTCAATAAAAGCTAGAAAGATGAAATTGGTGTTGTTATAAAGCTTATAGCTAGCCCTTTAAAATGGTTTATCCTTTATGGCACTAAGACCATATTTAAAATTTCTGTCATAGTACCTGCAGCTGCGCCATTGACATGACATTCAATGTATATGTGATACATTTATATATTAAATGATATTGTCATATTTAATTTTAATAACTTAAAAGTTTATACCTAGTATTTATTTTTTGATTTTATATGATTTTATAATCACTAATTAAATCTGGAAGCAATTTTAATTGAAATATTTAAATAATATTTTCAACCTGTACAAAATTTTTAGCTTATTCTTAAGGTAATGATAATGATTCTAACTTTGATTAAGATTTGTAAAGTTGGTAAGCTATTAAAATTATTTTCTATATATAATATCAATAAAATTAGGACAACTAGTTAGTTTTTAAAATGGATAAACAAATAGTGCCATCAATAATTTAAAATGAATAAACAAATAGTGCCGTAAATAATAAAAGATTGCTGGAGCTTGGCTTAAATTTTGCAATTTAGTGTGTTTTAATTTGTCTTTGATATGAAGTAATTTTTTAAAAGTTTTATCAATATTTTTATATTTTCTACTTTTTAGCACCGGTATTAAAATTGTAATATTTAAATTATCAAATAAAAGTAGAATTATATACTTTTTTAAACATCCAATGCTTACAAAATCCTGGTTGAAGTAACTTAACTCTTTAAATAGGCATAAAACTAAAAAAAAGTGGATAATTATTTATGATTTTTATTTTGTTTTATAAAAAAACTCATTTTAAAAATAATTTTAACTTATTTTCAGGGCATTTTAAATGACTGCATAAAAATGACACAGAAAGCAACATCAAGCAATGTGAGCTGGCAGGATTTAGGAATTATAACTTGTTCACTCTGCAATTTAAAAACATCTGATCAAGCTCTTTTCCAGGCTCATAATTGCAAACCTAGAAAGTCTATGGAAACCCTTCCATTGACCAAAGCAAAAATAAGCTATAGCAGCATTACCAAAAAGTTTTATTGCTCTATATGCAGCATTGAAATAAATGAAAAACATATTGAGGATCATATAGAGAATCATATTAATATAAATCCATATATATGTCACTATTGCAGTCTTCCGTTTGGTTCCCAATTAAAAGTTTTTCAGCATTGTTCTTCTCAACACACAACTGCAGATCCACTCTATTTACTCAGAGTTTCAAGAAAAACAAAAGACTTAATCAGAAAGGTCAAATTAAAGGGTAGTGAATTTTATGTGCCTCTTAATTTTAATGTGGTGCATGTTACAAAATCAGTGCTTCTTCTAAATAATGAAAATAAGGAAGCCACATCGAGCAATAATTTAGTTTCAAAATCAGTAAATCATAGTGAAAACTCCCAAAGTATCGCTTTAAATCTACCATTGCCAAGTGAATTTTGTCATTCAGAGAACTTGAATTTGGCAACAAAGTCAAAAATTCTTGCCCCAAAAAGTGTGATAACAACTTCAGCTGAAAAAGCCGTCATACATAAGTCACTTCCTGTTGTTAATTTATCTTCAACTGGTGCTATGGAAAAATCATCAAATTTTACTCTTGTTATAAGACAAAATATGCATTTGAAAACCTGTGTAGACAAAAAAAGTCAAACATTAAATAATGAAAGAAGATTTTGCCATCCCAACGAAGGTAGTGCTGACTGTCCTGTTGTTTCCATGAAGCTACCTGTACAGCTATTATCTGCTCCAGAAAAAGAAACCACTTTAATAAAAGATAATAGAAATCTAGTTATTAACAATGAAATTGCTACTTCTTGGGAAATTATAGGAAATCATTCAAGAAATGAACTCATTACTCAACATAATTTACCAATGGATAACTTTTGTGGTCATTCTTCTTTTTCTGACAATATCAGTCAAGCAAATTTTGTAAATGGACATGACTACCTGCGTGTTGTTAAAGGATATTTTTTGTGTCTTAAATGCAAAATGAAGTGGAGCTCCGATTATGATTCTTTTTTCAAACATATTTGGACATATCACGTACATGGAGAGGATTTCTCTTGTTGCCCAGATGGTTATTCTGTTAAGTGTTTGCAATTGAAAACAGTTTTAAAATCTGTTTATGATAAATCTCAAGAAACTATGTCTGACATAATTAAAAGCTACTTGCAATTTGACTCAGCAATCAAAGAAATTGACTCTGTTAATAATGCTGACCCAAATGCAAATGCTTCTAATTCTGTAACCAACTGTTTGATTTCAACATCACCCCCCACTGTTGCCCGTTCGGCGTCACCATCACCCATGGCTGTTGCATCTACTTCTGATGATACATTTGAAGAAATAAACAAGAATAATAGGTCTTATTTGTTACCAGATGCTTCTTATTTTACACTGCCCAATGAAAACACCAGTCATTCAAATCAGCAGCTTTTATATGCAACAGATTCATACTTTCATAAAGGACTTTACTCATTAAATCGGGCTGAGAGATATTCAACAGAAAGCAGTGAAGCTGGTGGTGAACTTGGTGATGAGGGACTTAAGTCATTTTATCAGTGTGGTCAACTGAATTGCACATATGCAAGCGTCCAACCTGTAGATCTTCTACTGCACAGTGAACAAAGTCATGGGGCTGAAGACAAATTCCCTTGTATTTATTGTGGTTTTCCAGCAAGCTCGGTCAGCATTTTGTTGGATCACATGAATCAGCATATAGGAAATGATAATGATTATGTCTTCTCGTGTTCAATTTTGGACTCATCTCATGTGATAGATAGATTCGAAAGTCAAGATTTAAAACATGTTTTAGGAAGATTTGAGGAAATGTTCAATTTAAATGATAAGTCTGATTTATGCTTTGTTTGCAACACTTGTGAAACACAATTTAAATCAATTGGTAAGCTGAAAGAACACCTGCAGAAATTCTTGCTAAAAGTTATTAGGTGCAAACATTGTAGAAGCTTTTTTTTAGATACTTCCTCGTGGCAAAAGCACAGAGCAAAGGAACATCCAAATGAACCTCGATTATATTGTATAAATAGGAAACTGTTGTGTGATGCTCGTAAAAAAAACTTTTCTGAATTTGTGCTATTGACAGAAAAAAGAAATCTTTGTAAGGAATTTTGTACTCCAAATACTAATATGCTTGTTTCTAATGATAATATGCTCAAAACCATTGATTCATTGGCTAAGGATAAAGTTGATCAAGAAAAAGAATTGTTGTCCCAACCATTCTTTACTGAGATTTCTGGCTTGCATGAAACACAAAGTGCGACCAGTAGCTGTGACATTGATAATTCAACAAAAATTAGTCAGCAAATTTGGCACTCAGAGTTTCAGTTAGAAAACTATGGAGTAAGACAGACATCTAATCTAACTAGTATTGAAATGGAAGTGATAGAGTCCAGCAGCATAGTTGTAAATAATTCTGAAAATTTGGATAACTTAACATCTTTAAATAATGAACAGTTCACATCAGAAGCAAATAAACAATTTGTCTCTGAAGAGAGGTATTACTTGACAGAAGATAATACTTTGGCCAAAAATCGTGAAAAGCAGCTTGAGATTGAAAGAGGACATGAAGCTTTGACAGAACTTATAGATCCAAACCATGTATTAAGCCCTCAGATTTATACTAAAGTTTCAGAAAAATTGACAGAAATTATCACAATGGAGAAAAATAACAGCTCAAAAGGGGTTCATGACTGTGATCAAATTGATTGCTCAGCAATTGGTGATGCAGAGCAGTCAGAAAGTGAAGTACTAGAAATCTTGGCTCAACAGGCACATCCTGAAATTATCTCAGAAATATCTAAAGGGCTTAAAATCACTAAAGCATGCATTACATTTGCAGCAACTGTTTCCTGTGGGACACAGGAATGTCATTTTCATCAACAATAAAATCAACTACGGTACTTCACTTTGATCAAAACTTGCTTCATCAAAGTTTGATGCCGATTCATTTTCATCTAAATTTGCTGGACTTCTCCAGAGACTTAAAGTAGTTTCAAGAAAGGATATTTTCTCTATAAAATCTTGTTTTCCTTGCATCGTCAAAAAATTTGCCAAGCCCATACAAATTATTTTAGCATGATTAAACCGACCCTCTTGAGTCTTAAAATTATTGTTTCAGTTTCAATTACCTAAAAACTATATGGTTTTCTGTGTCTGAAAAACATATTTAGATGATAAATACAACCCAACAGTCACCGTAGGTCTGATCTGAAGGCAGAAATATATATAGGTATTTAGGTATAATCGTAATTTGTGCTCACTGTTAAAATATCAAAGTCATGTTCATCTTACATAGCTCAAACACAGAGATCGATTTGATTAATTACACCATAACAATCATTTCCCAATGTTCGTTTTTATAGCGGGGCACTGTGGGTGGGAAAGGGCAGACAAATACTTTATTTAAAATTTTTAAAAGTATCTTTTGTTATACCCGGTAACTCAAAACAAGTGCTTTTATTTTTTTCACAATGACTATTAAATGAATGTAAGCATCTCAAGAACTGCCTGGTTCTTGATGAAAATTTTGACATTGTCGCTGCTTTGTATGAACAAATAATTATTACCGGGTTAGAGACAACTTGAAATCTGTATTTCCTAATGTTGAAATTGCACTCAAGAGTGTTCATGTCCATGATGATAACCAACTGTACAGGGAAACATTCATTTTCAAGATTGAAGCTCATAAAGAATCAGCTTCGCAGTACAATGGGACAAAAACGTTTGACCTGGCTTCACTTCTTATGTGCATGGAAAATGACATCCTTAGGACCATTGACTTTAAACCAATAATAAAACAATTCTCTGCAATAAAATTACGCAAACGATTATGTTGATTTATATGAAATAATTTATTTTATCTATCTGTTGTTAATAATGATAATTTATCATCCTCTGTGATTATTTATAGTTTATTTATGATTGATTATGAATGATGTTTTTGTGTCAATATATTGAATTCATTGAAGTTTAACTTAAATGAAAGTTTATTTTAATTTTACATTTTTATTCCTCGTGGTGAGTTGGTGGGGAGTAGGAACTGTTTGCTCCCCCCCCCCCCCCCAACTGTTTGAGAATGGGGTGAGTGCCCCCTTCACTCCCCTTCTCACGGCACAGGTGTTGTGTTGCTAGGGGGGGGGGGCGTGCATTGCTGTGCCCTGGGCCTCATATGTTGTTAAGACGGCCTTGCTGACACTGTCTTATTATTGACTTTAATTGCTCTGCTATATAGCATGGCCCATACATTCATTGATTGTTCATATTATCCTAACAACGGCCTTGACCGTTTATGACTAGTACTAGACACTAGTGTTTAAGCAATAGTCAAACCTGATTCATGGCTGCAAACTAAAAAAAATTTCTCCTACAGCATACAAATTAAAATTATAAATTGTAGCTATAAATACAATACTGAAAGCTTCTACGATGAAATTCTGGAATAAACACCACTCAAATCGAATCGCCATTTTATTTGCATACGAAACATTAATCGGACCATTCTCCCTGAAAAAAAAATAAAAAAAATTAATTTCGATTGGCGCTCGTGGGTACATATCCGTGAAGCACCGACTTTCACCGATGTCGCCTGAGCAAAAATAGCATTGTTCACTTTGTTATTGCATTTATTCGTTTGCCTCCGAATCCGGTCTAGTACGTCAGTCTTGGATTCCGGTGAAATACGGTCCCAGTAGAGTCAAATCCCGCTTCTATGCTCTACAAATCATTATTCTGTAATTAAATACTTCAATGTTAAATCTCATTGGTTTTAGTTTTACGCGGAGTCATGTTGCATTATCCATCTAAAGAATAATATGCCGAGTCTATAATAATAGTAATATTTAATACCACTAAGACTGAGAGGTAATGTGCGAGACTGAGAGGTCGCCATCGTTAATTAAAATTTAAGTTCTCGTCAGCACCGGATATTGTAGCAAAATTGTAAACACAAAACTTCATGGAAATTTGTTCATGACACTTTTTGCTGGGTGCATTTAATTATATTATAGGCATGGGTAATAGTAGACTAATATGATACTAATATCTTATCCTAGTAAGTGTATTCATTATGATTATTCGGTTATTTACTTTGTCTTTGTATCTCTCGTTCAGAAATGAGTGTCCGATAGGATTAACAAAATACATTTCTGATAATAATTAATGAACAATCAAAATAAAACTGTAGCCGTAGGTAGGCACTCTAGTGTAGGTAAGTATTTTGGCTAATTAAGATAGATCGTACCTCATTTCATTAGGGTAGGTTTAGTTTAGGGATAGATTTAGGGTTCAGGTTAGGATTAAGGATACATTTAGGGTTCAGGTTAGGTTTAGTGACAGAGAATTATAAAAGTTCACAATTGTGGCAACCAAAATGGCAGCTTTGTGATATGTCATGGCACCAATTGTCTGAATGTACCGCTTTCCAAACTGTCACAGTCACAGAGTTAATCTTATTATTATTATGATCTTTCAATTTTTTTTAGAAGAGGAGCTAAGATTGTTTTTACTAAAAAGCCCCTTATAATACTTATAATATATAAAAACTGTATAATATATTTAACCATGAAAACATGTAACCCACTTTAGGTACTTCGCTAAGCGGCGCGCGCGGATCGATTTTTCGGATGTCGGAAACAGACCATAAACCGGTGACCGGTCAATGCCGGTAAGTCACGGGGTCGTATTTATATTTAGTTTCCTTTGTCCACGTAAGGGAGAGACTATGAACTTACTATAGTCTGTTTTGTGCACACGAGGACGTCGATCATTACAACATAAACTTTTTCACCGGACTGACATGGCTTGTAACAGATATCTTTCGTTAGGAAAACCGGTAAGTTTGCTAGCACTATATTTCGGAAACTATAATAACATTGCAATTAATTTTTTTTGTTTCGAGTGTAAGAACGATTTAACTAATTGAAACAAGACACATGATGACATTTAGATAGGTCGTAAATTGTATAAATAGGTATGATGCCTGAGCATAATTCATAACCAGTTATCGAGTAGGCCAAATGAACCGGAAGTGATAGCCATTCTCAGTTATTATTATTCTTATTGCATAAGAAGTATTTAAAATCTTTATAATCTTTTGTTTTTAAAAGCCATCCAGTTCATTAATATTACTTAATTTGTTTTAATTTTATGACTGAAAACAAATTTATACATATTTTATGAAATTTCATTATTTTTTTTTAATAATAAAATTTATATTCATGAATACACCATGTCATAACTAAATCAACTTTAGTCATTTAAATCTATGTTTTAATTGTAATAATTATCAAAATATCCAATAGTAAATTATATTTTTGGTAATGGATAATAATGTCCTTAATGATATTGATATAATTTATCTTAAACTCATTTTATATAATCAATTAATTGTAGGCTCGGCAGCTACTGAACTTCATTGTCAATTTTTACTAGGTTACATAATTTTATTTATATTTATCTTCTAAATATGTATCCCTTTTTTAATTTTACTTTTGTACACCCTTTTTAAGCTTTACTGCTTTAGTTCAAAGCTATTATATTTGACTTTTCAGGCTTAGTCCAGTCACTCTGAATTCTGGTCATTGAATAAATTCATTTGACATTTTCATTTGTAAAATAACATTAACAGCTAAGCCCGTAGTTTGTATTCAAATATTGGTGTTAACATTTCTTACTTAAACGTCTTATCATTTTCTTTCTTTTAAATATACAGCCATGTCACCACCACTTTTTGGAGGAGCTGTGAAGAGTTGTGCTTCTACTTCTAGTACTACTCGTATCCCGGATTCACACCTGTTCATTCCATTTGGACAAGCTGTAATGGGGACTCGACTACCAGACTTTTTTTATATAAGTAACTTTATATCCGATGAATGAATAATGTTTCCTAATGGATATGTAATAAATACTTGGCTTACTCTGAATAACAATAATATTAGAACATCATAATATATTATCTATACTGAATAGACAGGATAAATTAAATCACCATTGTCTTAATTAATTAATAATTTAATTACAAAACTACCACACGGAAATATACAATCTTTACTTAAATATATATAAAAATCAAATATAGATGGTACCTTTTGTTACTTACGATAATATGCTTATTTTGTGTTTAGTTAAAATGAATTTATTTCTATCTCTATTTCAGTTTGTCTTTACTACGAGACCAACATTTAATTACAAGGCGTTTGTGTAGCGATGAAGTGGAAGATAGTGCCTCTTCTGCTTAGAGGTACTGACTAGGTACCTAGCTGTACCAAGTGTTTCTTCAGCAAAACTTTTCTGGATACTTCTCTTGGATATGGCCTCTACTGCCAAAATGTGTCTGCGTGAACAATTTAACTTTGTTGTATTGGACTTTCCTGTTTTAACAAAAACCTGTCAGGTGTGACTGAATGTCCAACTGGACAATCCACCACAGTATGGACTACCAGAGCATAACCTTAACATCTATTGATATTTTTCACCATCAACTGCATTTGTTTGGCAATTTATACACATTGGACTTCTATTTATCATCGTCATTTGTGGAATCAACAATATTGACACAGTGTAAACCATTTTTGAAAAACTGTTCATTACCAATGGAATCTACACTAGGACTACATTCATCTATGTCATAAACTGAATCATTACCAATGATATCTATAACTGTCACAAATTTGATCAAGATTGCCATGGGCTCAACCAAAACGTTACTTTTGACTATCATCTTTTCTAGTAAAGAAAATGTATTCTTTTATTCAGCTGCTCGGTGAACTATAAAAGTACTATTATAATATTAAGTGATCACCATTTCTACTGTGGATGTTGAATACTAATAGCACTAGCATGGCTACTTGGATTGTCAATTTCATGGATTGGAACATGGATGATTAGCATTTTTTCAATGCGACTTATACATTATTATAAATAATTTTATAAATCTTTTCTGTTTATTCACAGTAATAATATTAATTGACTATATGATTGTATGCATTAACAATAGTTTGAATTGGTAATAGTAATATTTATGCAATTTGTATTTTTAATGCACAAACAGGCTGCATTTTAAAATTAAATTTATTCACTCTCAGTTGCTCAAATGCCTCTGATTTAATTAATTTATTGATGTATTAATATTTAAAGGGCTTATTATAATAGCCCAATACCTAATTAAACTAAGCTGAAAATTTCAGGGCTTTATCTTTACAGATAAAAAAGTTATGGCATTTTGAGTATTGAGAACAGGCGCTAAATGTTTAATGAAATATACTTACCCTCCGTTGTTCAAATCCCACGCATGAATACATTAGTTAAGATAATAATATGAAAATGGCTTATTATAAAAGCCCACTACTTAATTAAACTATGCTGAAAATTTGAGGGCTTTAACTTTACAGATAAAAGAGTTATGGCATTTTGAGTATTGAGAACAGGCGCTAAATGTTTAATGAAATTTACGTACCCTCTGTTGTTCAATTCCCTCGCATTAATATATTTATTGTAGCATTTGCATGACAATTATTTATTATTAAAGCCCAATACTTAATTGAAATGTGTTGCAAATTTCAGAGCTTTAACTTTGCTGAATAAAAAGTTATCGCATTTTGAGTGTCAAAGATGTCTTTTTTCGGTCACAGAATTTTGGAAATTATTTACTAAGGCTATATAAGGAAAAATTCTGACACTAAAAATGTCATAACTTTTTTTCTAATAAAGATAGAAACATAAACTTGGTATCAATGGAAAGGAAATACTAAGTCCTTTCTAATGATGTAAGTTTCATTAATATATAACAACTTTGAAATTTTTAGTGAAGTACCTACCCACTTTTCTAATTCTGCACTATCCTGCCCACAACTTTTTATTTTAAAAGATACTGGTGTTAAATTTTCAGGAGGCATTCTTTCACAATCATAATGCAGTTTAATTAGTTAACAATATATTGCTGCATGCACAACTAATGTTTTACATATTATTTATATTTATATTCTTTAACAAAGATTCCAAACTCAAACCTTTTAAACTCGGAGAGTCCCTATTTTATAAACCAAAATGTATCGGGGAGCTCATAGGCCTAAGGCCTACCCACTCTATTTCTTACAAGTTATTAGTGTTTAGGAGCCCATGAGAAGTGCTTGCAGAGCCCTTATGACGCTATGTAGGGCCTTAGGACCAGTGATCTAGATTATCTATTTTACATGACTTTATATAGGTGGGTTGCAGTAAAAGGGCAGTTCAGGTGCGTATATTATTTCGGTAAATGTGTAGTTATGTGTCCGCGTTTTTTATCATGACGAATAAAAAGTTTTTAAAAATGAAAAAATGATCTAAATCTATCCCTCACCCTAACCTGAACCCTAAATTCCTCCCTAACCCGGTTTTGACCCTCTCCCTAACGCAAATGACGCCAGGGACACACAACTACACATCAGCCATTATTTCTTAACGAATTTCAAATGTTCGCATGTAAACTTATGTGTATTCTTTATTAAATTAACTCAGACATGTAACTAAAACTAAATTGTACAGGGCTAACTTTTATTTTTATTTGATAAAGCATCCTATAGGCATAAATATGTCTATGTGCATGGTCATGGTGCATAGCCCGTAAATGATCTCTCCATTTTGTGTTTTTCACCATATATGCCAGAATTTTTCACCTATAACTATGTACGCTAAATGAAATTTTCAAAGTGATGGCATGTTCACAAAAACAAAGCAAGAAATTAAATTTATTTTACATTATATGAAATTATTTATTGAGATTTAACAAACCATTTGTATATCAGAAATATATCATGTCATTGGTGGTGTCTCAAATCCACCAATAATTAAATATGGATTATGAAGGATATCGCTACAAAGTAAAATTTTGGCTTATGTCCATAATTCATCTGGAAACCTACATTGTTGTCTTAGCCTAATGGTATTTTTATAGCTAATAGATAGAACATTTAAATTGAGGCCCCCAGCCCTGATGGATTGGATATTAAGTTGTGGGCAAAATAAGGCATAAATTTAGAATGTTCACCAAAAAATCATAACTCCACTTCAATAAAAGCTAGAAAGATGAAATTGGTGTTGTTATAAAGCTTATAGCTAGCCCTTTAAAATGGTTTATCCTTTATGGCACTAAGACCATATTTAAAATTTCTGTCATAGTACCTGCAGCTGCGCCATTGACATGACATTCAATGTATATGTGATACATTTATATATTAAATGATATTGTCATATTTAATTTTAATAACTTAAAAGTTTATACCTAGTATTTATTTTTTGATTTTATATGATTTTATAATCACTAATTAAATCTGGAAGCAATTTTAATTGAAATATTTAAATAATATTTTCAACCTGTACAAAATTTTTAGCTTATTCTTAAGGTAATGATAATGATTCTAACTTTGATTAAGATTTGTAAAGTTGGTAAGCTATTAAAATTATTTTCTATATATAATATCAATAAAATTAGGACAACTAGTTAGTTTTTAAAATGGATAAACAAATAGTGCCATCAATAATTTAAAATGAATAAACAAATAGTGCCGTAAATAATAAAAGATTGCTGGAGCTTGGCTTAAATTTTGCAATTTAGTGTGTTTTAATTTGTCTTTGATATGAAGTAATTTTTTAAAAGTTTTATCAATATTTTTATATTTTCTACTTTTTAGCACCGGTATTAAAATTGTAATATTTAAATTATCAAATAAAAGTAGAATTATATACTTTTTTAAACATCCAATGCTTACAAAATCCTGGTTGAAGTAACTTAACTCTTTAAATAGGCATAAAACTAAAAAAAAGTGGATAATTATTTATGATTTTTATTTTGTTTTATAAAAAAACTCATTTTAAAAATAATTTTAACTTATTTTCAGGGCATTTTAAATGACTGCATAAAAATGACACAGAAAGCAACATCAAGCAATGTGAGCTGGCAGGATTTAGGAATTATAACTTGTTCACTCTGCAATTTAAAAACATCTGATCAAGCTCTTTTCCAGGCTCATAATTGCAAACCTAGAAAGTCTATGGAAACCCTTCCATTGACCAAAGCAAAAATAAGCTATAGCAGCATTACCAAAAAGTTTTATTGCTCTATATGCAGCATTGAAATAAATGAAAAACATATTGAGGATCATATAGAGAATCATATTAATATAAATCCATATATATGTCACTATTGCAGTCTTCCGTTTGGTTCCCAATTAAAAGTTTTTCAGCATTGTTCTTCTCAACACACAACTGCAGATCCACTCTATTTACTCAGAGTTTCAAGAAAAACAAAAGACTTAATCAGAAAGGTCAAATTAAAGGGTAGTGAATTTTATGTGCCTCTTAATTTTAATGTGGTGCATGTTACAAAATCAGTGCTTCTTCTAAATAATGAAAATAAGGAAGCCACATCGAGCAATAATTTAGTTTCAAAATCAGTAAATCATAGTGAAAACTCCCAAAGTATCGCTTTAAATCTACCATTGCCAAGTGAATTTTGTCATTCAGAGAACTTGAATTTGGCAACAAAGTCAAAAATTCTTGCCCCAAAAAGTGTGATAACAACTTCAGCTGAAAAAGCCGTCATACATAAGTCACTTCCTGTTGTTAATTTATCTTCAACTGGTGCTATGGAAAAATCATCAAATTTTACTCTTGTTATAAGACAAAATATGCATTTGAAAACCTGTGTAGACAAAAAAAGTCAAACATTAAATAATGAAAGAAGATTTTGCCATCCCAACGAAGGTAGTGCTGACTGTCCTGTTGTTTCCATGAAGCTACCTGTACAGCTATTATCTGCTCCAGAAAAAGAAACCACTTTAATAAAAGATAATAGAAATCTAGTTATTAACAATGAAATTGCTACTTCTTGGGAAATTATAGGAAATCATTCAAGAAATGAACTCATTACTCAACATAATTTACCAATGGATAACTTTTGTGGTCATTCTTCTTTTTCTGACAATATCAGTCAAGCAAATTTTGTAAATGGACATGACTACCTGCGTGTTGTTAAAGGATATTTTTTGTGTCTTAAATGCAAAATGAAGTGGAGCTCCGATTATGATTCTTTTTTCAAACATATTTGGACATATCACGTACATGGAGAGGATTTCTCTTGTTGCCCAGATGGTTATTCTGTTAAGTGTTTGCAATTGAAAACAGTTTTAAAATCTGTTTATGATAAATCTCAAGAAACTATGTCTGACATAATTAAAAGCTACTTGCAATTTGACTCAGCAATCAAAGAAATTGACTCTGTTAATAATGCTGACCCAAATGCAAATGCTTCTAATTCTGTAACCAACTGTTTGATTTCAACATCACCCCCCACTGTTGCCCGTTCGGCGTCACCATCACCCATGGCTGTTGCATCTACTTCTGATGATACATTTGAAGAAATAAACAAGAATAATAGGTCTTATTTGTTACCAGATGCTTCTTATTTTACACTGCCCAATGAAAACACCAGTCATTCAAATCAGCAGCTTTTATATGCAACAGATTCATACTTTCATAAAGGACTTTACTCATTAAATCGGGCTGAGAGATATTCAACAGAAAGCAGTGAAGCTGGTGGTGAACTTGGTGATGAGGGACTTAAGTCATTTTATCAGTGTGGTCAACTGAATTGCACATATGCAAGCGTCCAACCTGTAGATCTTCTACTGCACAGTGAACAAAGTCATGGGGCTGAAGACAAATTCCCTTGTATTTATTGTGGTTTTCCAGCAAGCTCGGTCAGCATTTTGTTGGATCACATGAATCAGCATATAGGAAATGATAATGATTATGTCTTCTCGTGTTCAATTTTGGACTCATCTCATGTGATAGATAGATTCGAAAGTCAAGATTTAAAACATGTTTTAGGAAGATTTGAGGAAATGTTCAATTTAAATGATAAGTCTGATTTATGCTTTGTTTGCAACACTTGTGAAACACAATTTAAATCAATTGGTAAGCTGAAAGAACACCTGCAGAAATTCTTGCTAAAAGTTATTAGGTGCAAACATTGTAGAAGCTTTTTTTTAGATACTTCCTCATGGCAAAAGCACAGAGCAAAGGAACATCCAAATGAACCTCGATTATATTGTATAAATAGGAAACTGTTGTGTGATGCTCGTAAAAAAAACTTTTCTGAATTTGTGCTATTGACAGAAAAAAGAAATCTTTGTAAGGAATTTTGTACTCCAAATACTAATATGCTTGTTTCTAATGATAATATGCTCAAAACCATTGATTCATTGGCTAAGGATAAAGTTGATCAAGAAAAAGAATTGTTGTCCCAACCATTCTTTACTGAGATTTCTGGCTTGCATGAAACACAAAGTGCGACCAGTAGCTGTGACATTGATAATTCAACAAAAATTAGTCAGCAAATTTGGCACTCAGAGTTTCAGTTAGAAAACTATGGAGTAAGACAGACATCTAATCTAACTAGTATTGAAATGGAAGTGATAGAGTCCAGCAGCATAGTTGTAAATAATTCTGAAAATTTGGATAACTTAACATCTTTAAATAATGAACAGTTCACATCAGAAGCAAATAAACAATTTGTCTCTGAAGAGAGGTATTACTTGACAGAAGATAATACTTTGGCCAAAAATCGTGAAAAGCAGCTTGAGATTGAAAGAGGACATGAAGCTTTGACAGAACTTATAGATCCAAACCATGTATTAAGCCCTCAGATTTATACTAAAGTTTCAGAAAAATTGACAGAAATTATCACAATGGAGAAAAATAACAGCTCAAAAGGGGTTCATGACTGTGATCAAATTGATTGCTCAGCAATTGGTGATGCAGAGCAGTCAGAAAGTGAAGTACTAGAAATCTTGGCTCAACAGGCACATCCTGAAATTATCTCAGAAATATCTAAAGGGCTTAAAATCACTAAAGCATGCATTACATTTGAATCTTCATCTAATATGGGGGAGGGCAATGTTCATTTTTGTGGCTCAAAAGACATGGACTGCAAAGGTTGTAGTGATTTGGCTGATTGTTATGAAAAAGTACCAGAGATAGCTATTGAAGCAGAAAGTTCAACATCTACAGATCTTTGTGTTGCAAGAGTGTCTAACGAAACCAAAGCAAAGAGTTTATTGAATGAATCCTTTACTCCAGTAAAATGTCAAGAAGAACTTAAACACATAAATGAATATAACACTCAGAACCAAGAGATTAATAGCTTAGATTTGATGGAAAATGATATACATCGTACTGTCTCACCAGTTCTTGAAAGCACCCATGAATTTATAAACAATAATGCTATTGAAAAAAATGAGGAAAATGTATCCTTGTCTAAAACAAGGAATCAAAAGGAATGGAATACAAAGCTAACTCCAGCTGAAAATCGTAAGGCATGTAAAAGGTTGCTGAACTCTAAAAGGAATAAAGAAGTTCCACCTGTTAAGAAAGTAAAAAAATATAATTCTCTGCCAAACAATCCTCACATAACTGAGGTAGTTAGTTCAGATGTTATATCAGATGAAAATTTGAATGTTAATATTCCATCAATCGAAAACAAAACCTCAGAAGAAAGGGAAAAAAATCATTTAAAAACTGGTTTAAAGCCTGGAATAAAAAGAAAAACAGTCCTTAAATATTCATGCATTCAAGACGGATGCAGTTTTGTTTCAAGATGGCACAAAACTTCAATGTGTAATCACGTGAGGAATAAACATCCTTACTGTAGTTGCGGATATTGTGGTGCGATCTATTTTTTTCGTAATCATTTAATTAATCATTTGAGATTTGCTCACAGAGGAATGGAACCCAACATAAATGATGATGTTCCTTTAGAAAAATTGTTTCAAGTTATTGAGCCCAGAGAGGAAAAATTTGGCTCAAATGATAAATATGGTAACGATTTTGACAATGTCAATGGTGAGATAAAGAATAATGAAGTGAATATTATTATTGAGAAGTACATTGAACATTCTATTGATTTTAATGAAAAGGACATCAAGATTCCAAAGAATTCAAATTATACAAATTTAAAATATGTTGCTGACAATGAAACGCATTCAGCTGGACCAAATAATCATTCTAAAAATAAGAAAAGTCAACCCCTTTCTTGTGCTGACATGAGCTTGAAAGATTCATCATCAGCAAAAAATATAAAGAAAATTTCTACAACGTTAGAATCATCGGATATTTTAACCAAACAACGAAAACGAAAAAGAGCAGAAGGAAAGTTAAGTCACATCAGTGCAACTAAGAACAATAAACCTAAGCACTCCTACAAGTCATCCATTAAACCCTGTAAGACTAGCAAAACTTCTATTGAATTATTAGGAACTAAACAAATTTCTTGTGAACATAGCATGGATGTTAATGCAAATTCTAAAGATTCGCACAAGACTTCTGGAAAAATGATAGATATGTTATCTGAAACTTTACCACAGGTGTCTGCTAAAGTAAAAAATAATCAAACATCTCCAGTGTTTAGAAAGAAAAATATTATTCAAACCTTTAAAAAAAATCATTTAGTTGATAAAAGTGAAACAGCCAAAGAAATAATGAGCATCGAGAACTATCCCTTTCAATGTGATGTCTGCAAGTCTTGCATTAAATCTTTGAATGATGTTGAAGAGCATTTCAAGGTGTTGCACTCAGGAGAAAATGAGACATTTTTTGATAGGGAAACCAGCTCAACTTATACAATAACAGGAGAACTCTTAAACAGCAAATCAGGGGTGAAATCAAATCCTTATAATTTATGTAAATACTGCTCTTTCCGACAAAAAACTAGGTAAGTTCAATTCCATATTTAGCACACTCACAAAAAAAAATAATAAGAGAAATACCTTAAAGTACCTGTATATATAAGTATAACTATGGTATGTATATTTTTTATAAATAAAGAAAGTATATGTAAACCCCCCCCCCCCCCCCCTTTTTTTTTTTTTCGCCTTCATCTAAACACCATCTTCTTGTCTTCCACTAATCATATTATGTTTATTTTATCAGCATCACCTTTTATTGCGGGGAAAAGTGTAATTATAGCTTGTATGGTGAGTTTCAAGAGCATGCCAATGCTGCAGCACATCTTTCTTGGCCTAACTATGGTTCAGAGAGAATGCTGATGGAACTAGTAAGACTGGTATTTAGTCCTGATAGGTGAAACTGTTAACCTACAACTGTTGCCTCTTTTTGTTTTGAAAAGGTTTCCAGAATCTGTGTAATAAAGTTGGTTTACTGCTGCTATATATGGAACACACTGTTCCATAAAAATGTGAAATTAAGCAATCAAAATGCATTTGAATTGGAACTTTGCAGGGGTTTCTTTGTCTATGATGACAATGTTTTTTTCCTATACATTTTAATCGAAATAGCAATAACTTTTTCAAAAAAGTTTCAATTGATGACATCAGTCTATTGCTGAATTATTGTTATCATTCTTTTATCTTAGTTAACTAGTTCAATGATTTCTTGACTTTGGGAGTATTCTTTTTTGTTGAAAACATTCATGATAGTCTAGATCATTCATATTCTACAACAGCCTCTCCATGTAAGTGCCATCTCATTATTTAACACACTGCAAAGTTTGTGTACAGTGTATAAGAAAAAGGTGTCAAATTCATGTGATCAATGGGTTAATTATTAATATATCTATATATTTTGGGTATCACTTTCACCTGGACTTAAAGAACTGAAATTTGGTACACAGCTTAGTGTGAAGGTGACATTCTTACAAAATTTGAAAATATATGCTGTTAAATTTTGAAAATCTTGCATCATAGTGAAAGGAATGAAATAGAAATAATGTCAACTATCTAAATTCAACCCAGCATACGTTGGCTAATTGGGTGGGTTGTCATGCTCATAAGGAGGTAAATAACTAGATCCTCATTCTAATCCTTTCTAAAATTGAAATTCAGTAATTTCGTAGTTATTAGTAGGTTGAATTTACATAAATTAAATACCTCAGTATAAATATAAAATTACTGAAATAAGTCTTGTTTTTACAGAGTATTTAAAGTTTTCTTTTCAACAAAATTCTTCCAGGTCAGATGTGGAGGAGCACATAAGACATGCTCATCCTCAGAACGATGTAAATGTTATTTTGCTAGGCGTTGCTAGCCTACCACAAGCTACTTCCATTAGAGAATCAAAGACAAATTCAACTACTGATAATCTTAGTACAACATCAAAGGGTAAGTAGTAAATTAGAATTATTTTTTTTCATAATGAAATTTCTGCAATACATCATTTAAAAAAACATCATTTAGTTCATAAAAAAAGTTATCAGTTTATCTGGAACAATGTGACTCAACAAATTTAAACGTTCACATACCATAGCTACTCTATTTAAAGTCCATTTGTTTATAAGCGCGCGCCCCCCCCCCCAGTTTTGTAAATCCTTCTCTACACCGTTGATCCTTGGATAACCAGTGAGCCGTCTGCCCCTAGGCTTCTGCTTGAATATCACTTTTGCTGCTCTACAATCCGGCATCCTTTCAATTTGTCCTGCCCAGCGCAGTCTGCCTTTTTTTTTATTGATGCGACTATGGGTGGGTCTATGTACCATTGTTGTAGCTCTTGGTTTGTACGGATATTTTCCTGAGGATTTTCCTCTCCCATATATTGAGCAGGTTCTCTGCTTTTCTGGTAAGGGACCAAGTTTCACTAGCGTAAGTTACTACTGGTCTTATGATAGTGGTGTATATTATCTTCTTTAGATGTTTTCGCTTCCCAGTAGCTTTTGTAGGCTGAAATAGGAATGGTTGCCTGCTGTTATCCCCAGTCAAAGATGCTCCATGCATGTGTGCTGTTAGAAAAATATATCAATTAACAAGTGTAGATCGCAAATATAGGTGGTTTTTTTTTTTTTGTTAACTAGAAATTAGAAACTTCATGCTTGACAATTAAAACATTATATTTTTAATTTCAGATCCAAGATCACCTTTGTCACTAATTTCTCCCTTAAATTAAGTTACATATCTGCCTAAGTTGTGGGATCTTTTGCTTTCACATTCTCAAACATCGCTTTACAGGATTTAACAATTTTTAAAAAAAATTGCTTCTGATCGCCTGATTAATCTCCTGTGCATGCCATGACATTTAATGGAAATAGAACAAACCTCCTGCATGGTGGGGCTCAACTGAATGATGATTTCCTCTTCCTGTGTCTGGATTTGACATATTCTGATGATAAAATACACCACCTCTTACCTCCCAAACTGTCTTCTCTTTGAATTGACTTATTCCACTTATAAAATAGTTCACCTTTGACCTTGCCCTCTAACCTTGTATGATCTAAGCTTCTAACGAAGTGATCTTCTAGTCCCCATGCTATTTATGATTTTGTAGGGAAAAAGCAACAAAGTCCAAAACAAACAACTATCTAGGATAACTGAGAATATGTTCTCGACACAGTAGTTTTGCTGTCATGACCCAGTATTTAGGAAATAAACCCCTATTTAACCTTTTAAGATAATGGGCTAGATCAGGCCTGCACAACACAAAATGTAAGGCAGGCATAATACTTTATGAAATACCTGTGCTGCCCAAAGAAAATAGGACAGGGGGAAAGCTATTAAGAAAATAATCATAAAAAATAACATTTCAATACTTCGCGGGCCGCAAAGTGGGTGCTGACAGGCTGCATGCGGCCAGAGGGCCGTTATGTTGTGCAGGCCAGGGCTAGATGACAATCTGAAGAGGCTCAAAAATGTCTTTTTCTGAAACCAGTTTAGGCAATGCTTTCCATTGGATATGGTTCATTCCACTTAAAATACTTAACATTTTTTTTTTTAAAGCTGTAATTCTTGAATGAAATAATTTCAAAACAGCTTTGTTAGTGTTAAAAAGAATTTATGAAAATTTAAACTTTTGAAAAATTTATGTGGCATAATAATTCAAGTATCATTGAAAGTATCTTCTTTAAATAGCATACTCAAGACAGTATTAAAATGATTTACTCTGTTTTTAAAACCATATTATCTGATACCTTTTCTTTCTTTCTTAATAGTTGTTAAAGGAACCTCACCATCATCATTGGTTTACAACTGCAATAAATGTGGAGATCAACTTGGCAGTGAATTTCGTTTTCGATTTCATCTGGCCCAGCATGGAGGTTTCAAGCATACTAATGTACTTACCACAACTACTGGTCTTCTCGTGTGTCCAATTTGTGGGTACTTTGCCAGCAGCCATCACGATCTGGGACAACATACCGGAACGCACTTAAATGAGAGACGTTACAAATGCTCCCTTTGTGATTTTGATGGCCACACCAAACCAAGTATAAATTATCATTTGAGTACTGCGCATTGTGGTATGGAAGGTATTGAAATTATAGATCGTAATAGACGTTCTAAAATGCATTTGCAGCCAACACTAGTCAACATGCAACCTCAAGTGCAATTAAAAAATGCTTTACATTATGCAGATTATCTAAGTGAATTATTGATTAAAAATGATATTAAAAATATTGAGCTCACTTCTGACATTTGTGCTCACATCTTTAAACATAACAGCGATCAATATTTTGATGTAGTACCTATTGATGAAAGTGAATAATTTTGCCAAGTATTTTTTTATTATTTTGAGACAGTCTTTTGATATTTAAATGGTGCCTACTTTATATTTGTATGAGCAACCAAATTATGTTTATAACTTTTCTGAATTGTTCCATTTTGTAATTTCATAAGGGATAGTTGTGAAGGGGATCAATAATTCTGAAAATTCCTATCTATATCAATCATAAATATTAAGTATCTTATAATTTTTTTCTCTTTTTCTTTCTAGAAGTATTTTATTATTTCAGACAGGCTTGGCATGCCATCTAATTATTTAAAATAAATTTAAATTGAAGAACTTACTTAAAATAACAGTAGGCTTTCTACTGATTTAAGAAAGTAAAGTTTTCTAGTCAAAAATCAAATGTTAGTTATATCTTTGTAAAAACTTTTTATACATGTAAAATTATAAAGCTACCTGATAGTTCTGGTATTGGATAGTTGTAAGGTATATATACATTTTAAATAAAGCTTTTTTTCTCAACAAATTTTTACAGTCAAGGAACCATTTTTTCCACAGTTAAATACCTAGATCTTGTATTATTTTTTATGAACCTCAATATAATTTACCTAAAAAGGAACACACAGAAAATGCAAATGCTTATTTTTGTGATCCAAGTTTTTTGTGTGTGTATTATGTCATCATTAGTGGCGCCACAGCCCATGTAGGGCCCTGGTCTGCTCCACCACATCCTTCCATACGGAATGATCCATGGCTTTCCGCCTCCATGAGCGAACCCCCAACTTGTGTAAATCCTTCTCTACATCGTCGATCCATATCAGTCTTGGATGACCGGTGAACCGTCTGCCCTTAAGTTTCTGCCTGTATTTCACTTTTACTGCTTTACAATCTGGCCACCTTTCAATATGTCCTGCTCATCGCAGTTTGCCTTTTTTAATTTTTGCGACTAGGGGTCGATTTTAGTACATTTAGTGGATTGTGGTATAGCTCTTGGTTTGCATGGATTCTCCAGATATCATTTTCTATCACTGGGCCATATATTTTCCTGAGGATTTTCCTCTCCCATGTATTGAGCAGGTTCTCTACTTTTCTGATAAGGGTCCAAAGTTGTCTTCCGATTTATAGCCCACACCCAGTAGGATATTGTTTACTGGGGCTGAGGCTTTCCTAGAATAGCTGCTTTGTCAGGCTCACTTCACTTTGCTCATCTTTGTAGCCTTCTGCCTTGCATAAGGCCGATAGAAGGCTATGTGACTAATTTTACTATCAATCCATTAACTTAACCATTGCTCTGGGTTTATTGTTAATTTTAAAAGTCGATTTGTTGCTTAAAAAGGAATTTGGTTCAGTTACTGTTTTAGGAGATGTGGAACTCCTAATTATTTTCATTAAAGTTCTTTAAATGACTTAAATATTTATATTACTTGTATCATTATACTTGCTAAAAATTTGATGTTATTTTTCACTTTGGTCTCTAATTTGCTACAGATTGTTATCTGAATTATAAGCGTAATCAGCATATTCATACACAGCTGAGAAAGTAAAGCCTTTTGGGGTTCTCTCTCTCTATTGCTTCCCAATACCTGTGGGAATGCAAAGCTACTAGGTTTGTGTTCTGTTCTCAACAGTAGAGACATCTACGGAACTCCCTATAAATTTATTTCCAATATATATATGTAAACATAATGTCAAAATTAAGCTATTGTTTACATTTGAGACCAGCAAAGGTATTTAGAAATATCCCCTTTTTTAATTTTGTGAGTGGGCATAAATGAAGCATTGGTATGCATTTTGGAAATAATATTTGTTATCAACATTTTAACTGCTGTGCTTTAAGAGTAACTTACATTCTATTCTACAGAGATAATTTTTTAGAACTCTGACTGAGTAGAATGGTACTTTGTACATAATTTTACATTCTTAGTTAAGTTTGTTTCAATTTAACAAGTTGGTTATGCTCTAGAAAAGAAATGCTAAGTTTTAAAATATTTTGAAGGATAAATGTTTTTTTTTAAGTTAAAGACTAGACTTGGTAAAAGCTTTTTTAAACAATTTATTAAACATGACAGCTTCCCCCCCCCCCCACCCCAAAACCACCGTGATATTAAATTCAACCCTTAAAATTATGCTTTCTTTTTTTTTTAAATTAAGAGCAAAATCCAAAACTTTTGAAAATTTCCTATTTTTTTTGTTCTGAAAGGAGTGTACGCTTTGACATTTTTTAACATTTCATATGTTTATTAAAATGCAAATGCAGTCACAAACTATCTCATATTTCTGTAGTAACCATGAGGTACAGTGATTATATCATTTCATATGCCTTGCGGAAGAAACAACCTATAACTAATAAAATGGGCTGGACAAAGAAAATGAACTGCTAACAAACCAAACTGGTTTGAACAAGGGCAAAATTGCAGATGTTAATGTAAACTTGGCATTTCTAGTAATTTGAATTATTGACAACAAAAAAAGTGAAATTTGGCACAAAACAATAGTGTTCTTATGTTGTTTTTTTTAATGCTTGTGCTATTATTTTGTTGTAAACCAGGGATTAAAATAAAAATCCACTACCCTCTTAATGCTGTTTAGAATCTATTCTGCACATAAAGTTGCAAAATAACAAGCTAAAACTAAATGAATGTGATATGTTTACTTTTCTCACACATAACTTTTTAAAATCGATTTCTTTGCAAATTAATTAAAGAACAATTAAATCAGGCATAAGCGCACCGTAATATTTAATACTGTTGGTTAACCCTGTTGTAAACTAAAGAAAATAAGTACCTGTAATGTATTCATTTTAATTATAATGAATTGTTTGAGGGACTTTTTTTTTTTATTCTCAACTCCAATCCTGAATACCCAGCATTTGAATTGTTTTAGAATAGGGTTTTTTGCATAGAAAAACTATCTCACTGAGCCTTATTTACATTTCCCAAACCTTTCAGTTTTTTTTGTTTCTGCTTTGGGCAGCTGTTTGTAGTGTTTGTAAAGATTTTAAAACACTGGCAATGTTCTGCCTCACAATATCTTGATGCGTCGGGATGGATTGCCTATACTTGCGGAAGGGTCGAGGAAATGCGCAACGTCAATATTGACTGTCTGTTGTATTTATGAGACAGTGAGTTAGTTGGATATTTAAATGCCACTCTTGCTGCAATTGATGCCAAGTTAAAAATGTTGAAAAACACAACCAAAGGCCATCTTTTACTTTTTTGTATTCATAGAGGACACTGTCCGCATTTAGTCCATGGCTCCTTTGCTTTTGTTGTAATAGAGCACAATCTCTGATTTCTTGCATTCAGTTTCACTTTCTATATTTGGACGATTTTGTATTGTGTTCCGGTGCAATATATTTTTCTGCTTCAAGCTCTGGTATTTGACAAGGTTGTTTTTAATCTGAACAAAAAAACTGACAAGTTGAGGGTCAGAGTCTTCTTTTGCTCGAACCCCTTGGGTAGGAACATCTTGTTCCGTTTCACTGTTCCCACTTGGGCGAGTCTGTTCTATGCCATTGGTTCTGCAAGTTGTAGGGGAATGAAATAATAGTCTGTTCTGAAATTGCGTCCACTTCCACAGAAGTCCCTTGTGAGAGAAATCTGGGGATATTCCAACATTTCTCTTTGCGGGCAGGGCACTTGCATTTTCTTTGCCGAGATATGGGCAGCCTCTCGTTCGAAGACAATTCTTATGTCCAGAAGATTTTTATTCTATTATTTGTAGGGCTTGCTTGGCAAATATTGAATAAATCTGCATGGACATCTGAAATTAACCAGTTGCTCACCTACTGTGAGGTTCTCTCCAGGAACAATACCTCGCCAAATTACTCGGAAGCTTTTCATACATCTCTTATGGGATCAAAGATGTCACGAGCCAGAAACTTTAGAAAGGATTGATCTAGTATCCTTGTTGTCAAAGCAAATATGAATCAGAAGTTTGCTGAATCTCTTCATTGGAAATGATGTCCTATTTCCATCAACATAGCTGAATAAAAATTCCTTTGCCATTTGTCTCGTTTTACTTTCCTTACCTTCCCTGTTGGTGCAGTCAACTACTGTTTGTATAATTTTTTTCATTAATGTACAGAAGAAATGCTTCAGTGTGATATATTACATGATCTGTGAAAGGAGTTTGGTTTCAAGGCAACTAAATCATGTCACATTGTAAAAAAGAAAATAACATAAAGAGAGCCATTTACTGTGTGATATAAGACTATGGCTGTAACCCACCCAGTTTCCAGGAATTGTCAGAAACACTTTTTCCATTAAAATAAAGTATGGGTGTGCTACAATATGTTGAATAAGTTAAACACCTGTTTCTCAATAATCCTGGTTGCAGGGTGGGCACAACATGGCAAATATAAATATTGTCAAGGCACTAAAAGATATATTTATCTCAAGCTTAAAAATATTTGGATGAACACTAAATATTGTAGCACTGCATCTGCTGTTTTATTTGAGTTTATTTAAGATTACCTCCACATTGCAACTACTACCACTGCCATAGGTTAAATGATACTAATTAAAAATTACACTTTTATATGTACAACTAGTACAAGGACAAAATAATGTAACTACTTTTTAAAAGACAAGCTTCTCAAATGTATTATCCTATTCAAGAAATATTCTCAATAGTCAAACATTTTAATAATTATTATCTAGGAATAATATATTTTTAAATATCTTAGTCTTAGTGTGCCCAGTGTCATTTGATAAAAACAAAATTAGACTAGAAATTTTGCCACAAAATATTTCAAGCATCAGAACTAAGGATTAACTCAAAAACGTTGTGACTAAATAATATTAAACATTCATGGATTTCATTTGATCAGGGTGGCTTAAGGTGGGTACAGGGGTGATAAAAAACATAAATTTGTTGCATTTTTTTGGAGAAGGGAAGTCTAAACTTTTTTATAAGATGAGAGCAAAAACTCTTTCTAGCATTGTATCTGTAATAACTGATGTTTTCATGTCAAAGTTCATTATGGGTAGATGAATGTAAACAAGTATGTTCGCATCAATTAATATTTAAAGATTTATGCATGAGTATCAACTCCGTATACCTGCGTGAAGTGCTTTTACCTTCATAAACATAAGGGAAAATATGAACAGTTAATTACATTTTTAAAATGATATAAATAAAAAGGGAAGATTATAATAAATAATCTCATAACAATGATAAAGTCATAATTGCCAAATACCCACACAAGATACATAAAAAAAATTATGTAATACTATGCATAACAAATAATTATTAAAATAATATTAAAACAAATCCTTTAAAAAAATAGATTACTTGACATTACATGCATTAACTTCTGTAACGTAACATTGCAAGTATTTTTGAGGGTTTAAATGGGCTTTGAGCAGGGATTCATGTAATGTTGTTTCTTAAATTCTAAATCGAAGATTTAATAGTCATGACATAAATTACTTGAAATGGCTTACAACGGGTTGTTGTGAGACCTTTGCCACCTCACATTAAAAATTAGAGTTAAAATACTTTGTTTTTTTTCAAAATAGGTCTGGTTTTTTTTTTTTTTTTTTTTTTTAGGATTAAAACTATTACAAGCGTACAGATCTATGCTAGTGACCAGAAAATTAGGCAGAAGGAAGTTGATAAAAGGAAAGAAATATTTTGGAATATGGCAACCTTACAGTGGGATGCAAACTCCATACATTTTAATTAAAGTTTGTTGCCTCTCAGCAGGTATAAAACAAAGATATGGAAATGGAAGAATTTAATTTTTGTCATATTACTATTATAACCCAAATGCCAGAAGTAAAACATGTAATGTAATGCACATTAAATTAACAATATGTTGCTTACAAACTGCGATCTGTAAAACCAAGTTCAATTAATACATTAAATCAACCCCTAAAAATTTTTTTTTTAAAATCCTTTATAAAACGTCACATCGAGCAATGGTAGTTGGGGATGGGGGCTAAAGTTTGCATTCAAGTAACACACTTTATAAGAATCCCAATTAGTCTTCCCCCCTTCCGCTTGCAACCACAGGTCACTCTACTGAACTATATTATTATTCTTTTACAGAGCAGATTAATTTCACCAACTATTTCAGATAAACATAAGAAACTATGACGCGCCAAATTCCTTGCAATATTTTTTTTATAAGAATCTCATTTAGCGCAGTTATCAGGAATTTCATTTTATGTTCCCCTTGAAAAACATATTGTTGTGGGGGTGGGGGTGATAATTTGATAGAGTTGTTATCAGCAACGAGTCTATGTGCAAAGTTCAGCTTGATAGCTTGACAGGAAGTGGGCCAATTAGCAGTCCGAAGATTTTACCACCCACAAAAAAAGAAGGGAAGTTAAAATAAAGGATTTAAAAAGAGCTGGGATGATAAATTTATAATAATTAATTATTTAACATGAGATTTTGGTGGGCATTTAAAAATGTTTGCAGTTACGGGCTATTACATGCATAAAGGGTTTGGGGGGGGGGGGGGGGAAGCCACACATTTTTGAGGGTGTCTAAATTGTGTGATGATAGAGGGAAGTGGGTGTTCCAAAGTAGGGTGACACCAATTATAGATGGCCCCTTAAAAATATAGTAGGGTGACACCAATTATAGATGGCCCCTTAAAAATATATCTTATTTCTTTTTTTAAATGATAAAGAATTTTACAATTCAGGGTTGCCAATACTCTATATCGGCGTTTCCCAACAATTTGATTATTTAAGGGGACAATTCGTAAATAAGCTGTCTAGAATTTGAAAACCAACTGTCTACTATGATTTAACTTGTATTTTAAAAGGAGAATCATTAAACTCTCAATTAAAAATAAGCGCTCGTTAAAAGTGAATTGCAGTTCTCCATTATATGTTTTGAAAATTTACTTACTATGTTTCTTTACCAATTTCTTAGTGATTTCTTCCTAAAACATATAATTTAAGTTTCTTCAGTTAACAACCATATTTTTGAATATTAAAAATTATGTATAGGATACAGTGGGGCATAAGAATTTTAGAAAGGCTTAGGTGGGGCATGGCACAAAAAAGGTTTGGGAAACATTGCTCTATATGATTGTTTTTTTTTAAAGTAGATGAAGATTGTTAAATGAAAAATTATCACTTTTAGCATTATGTTGCTGACTTTGATGTCAAGTTGTTAGCTGTTCATGTGCCTCCTCTAGGACATTAACAGAAAAATATTTGCACAAGGGACATTTGTTGAACATTTTATAAAACCATTTCAGAAAAGAAGAAAGTAGGCTTAAATGAACACTTATCCAACACATTATGACTTCATTAACTGATACACATGATATCCTTGATTCCTGAAAACTGGCTTGAAAAATGGTTCTGGATTTTTCTTGATTTTGTGGCATGCTGCTTGTTTTCCTCTGTTCTCAATGTCTTCAATGTCCCAGATTTCTGGCAGTGAACATCCTGGCCTGCACAATAAAAATAATTAATATTAATAATTAAATATTCCTTTTTTTAAAAAAAAAAGTTACCTTAATTAAAAAAAAAGCAACACTTCTTTAGTGTTGAGAAATGGCCTCACAATCATAACATTTACCCAGTTATTTATTTTGTCTTTAATTAAAAACTACCATACCGACTGTTCATGGTTTGATGGGGAAACTGGTTCCTCTTGCCAGTGAATGCCAGATCAGAGAAAAATTTATTTTGAAGAATCCTACAATCAACAGTTCTTACAAAGGATTGTATGAAACCGACAGATTTTATGAACTCCCATTTTAGCCTTAGCCATATTTGTCCACTGAGATGTGAAGGATTTTTTCACAGCAGCTCAGATGGAGCTTTGTCTGCTGTAGAGCGACTGTCTCTATCAAATTTGTAAATAGTGGTGAAAAAGCTCTTCAATGTAATTTTTTAACTAATTCTTGCAAATTATTTTTACTCACTTTGACATTTGTGAGCACCAGGGATCTTCCAAAATTATAAACTGAACTCCCAACTTGTCAAGATTAGCTTTTACTTCTTGCAAAGGTTTGCGACTATAAATGCTATACACAAATTTGGTACGGTCTCTGAAAAAAATTAATTTCATTACATTTGATATATACTTTGTAATGTCTTACCATATTTTGTCTGTGGCTTTCATTATAATATATTTTTTTTTAATTTGTGAAAATACCGGTAATACAAAGAGTGATGAGAAAATTGTTTTACCTAAGACCAATATCTTCATAGTGAGGATGATTGACTATTGGTCGTAAGGTGGTAAGCTTTACTGTAGCCATAGTAGGCATTGCCCCTGCAAAGACTGCATCTGAGTGGAAAAGAGTAACTACAATAAACAACTCATTTTAATTTATGACACCATTTTTTGTTTTTAAAAAAAAAACACTTTTTAAACAGAGACAAAGAAGTTCCTTCTTGGACCGAACTTCTTGGACCTTTAAAATATTAACTTTATTTGCAAAAATGGTGTCATTGAATATTTTACCAATGTATCAATACAGAAGTTTATTTATTTCCAGTGTAACAACAGACTGCTAAGATATTGTTAGTCGTTTCCTAGTGCTCTTAATTGTACATCACAATCAAATTAAAATGTTTCATCATGCAATTTATAATCAAAAGATACATAAGATATTTTTTTAAAAAGACCTTTCAGAAGTTATTAAGTTATTTCAGAGCTGTGTTAATTGCCTTGAACAGTAACTGCAAACTTTATGGGATGAAAATCAGCACAGATAAAACCAAGTTTTTTTCAGTAAGAAAAATGGACAAAGAGAAAGAATCAAGAGTGCAAGTGCAGACCAAAGCCATGCTAATTTAGAGACCAACCTTTATTTACCAGTGACTTAAGCTTTGAATAAAATTCTCACAAGAAATAACTCTTCACCAGCGAGATGAGATTTTAAGGTGAGCAGCTGGTAAAATGAGAAGGAACCACATTCAAAACCAGGAAATAAGACAAATGGTTGGTGCCATTTAATTGTCCTGTATTTTCTTATCAAGCCTAAACATATCTTGTTCCACTATTTATTTCCATACCAATCAGATAGTATATCACCGACCAGTAAATTAATTGGTTTGGTCATCTGGTCAGAATGCGGGTCAATCAACCAGCAAAGCAGACACTCTGGTTTCAAGGCCAGATATGACCCCGCTGGCAGTAGATTATAGTGTCAAAGATAGCCTCAGTGTCTCTGAGATGAATCTTCAGCAGGCCCACACCTTGCACCAGATCACCACAAGACGCCTCCCCAATAAAAGCCAACAGAAGTAGAATGAATAATTATTTTGTAAACTTAATAAAAACTAATCCAACTGCAGTGTAAATTAAAAAAAAAAAACACTTTCAAGTATATTTTTATTAATTAAATGTTTCACTATAAATTATTTTTAAAAATCATCTATTGATCTTACTTACCTTCTGGTGTTTTTGCTTTTATCCATTCAACAAGTTCTTCTTGCGGGAGGTTACTGAATTCTCCTAATCTACTTAATTGTACTTGTAAATTAGAGAAACCAGTAAAAGCCATGCAGGCTAATAGAGCAGCTAAAACCATCATGTGTGTCTCCTTCTTTCCTAATGGAAATATCTAGCCAAGGAAAGGACATTAAGTTATGGCATCATGTACATTTTTTTTATAGTTGTAATCATTGAAGTACCAACCTAGATTTTTTAAAGCTTTAATTTAAATGTATTTTATTTCATTTAAGTAGATGTAGATGTATATATTTTTATTTTATTTGAGAGGGGGGAGGGAGAGAGAATTAGGTCTTCGGTCTTCTAGATCCTGTGAAAGACATGGACACTTAAATATATCCCAATTACGATGTAGAATTGTATAAAGAATTAAAACAAATCCAGTCTTTATGCTTTTATGCTATACTTGTATATATATTCTTAACTGCTCATTATAAGAAATAAATATACACAAGGCTAAACTGTTATTGGATTGACCTACCTGACGAGATGCTAATAAAGATGAATACAAACAAAGATGTGGAGTCCAAAATAGTTTCAGCCTCATGATGAGCAGAGCCATCAGTGTAAATGCAAACAACTGAAGTGTGTGATACAGATACTAGGTAGGAGAGAAATTTAGAAATTTTGAGTTATTCCAAAACGGATTTGAGAAAGTATTTAGACATAAACTTTTGTCTCCATGCAATTGAATTTTTAAAAAATATATATTTTAAATGATTAAATACAATCATACCTCTGCTCCAGGTTTGCAGCCATCGCTGGAAAATAACATTTAATTGATGTAAATTAACACTGCTCTTAACATAGGAAAATGCATTATATTATTTTAGTCCTTTTTAGATTTTAAGAAGAAAATTAGGTTAAATTTATTATATTCAATTTGATTATTAGTAGCGAAAAAATTGTGCATTAGCTTATATATAAATGATGTGGATTTGTGAAAGGCATGCAAGTGCAGGACTATCAAGACTCAACACACTGTGTTTGATATTATTGTACATAAATTTAAATGAAACAAATGAGAATGTCAAAAAATATATTTTTCTGCTAAGTTCTTGTTTTTTAAATTATTTAGCTAATTTAGACATCAAAAGGTGGAGAGAAATGTGTTTTAGTTTTAAGGTTGATTTAAAGGGTGAGACTCAATACAAAAACATTTTTTTTGTTACTTTCCTTACATTTACGGAGTCTATGAAATTATGATCAAAGAATTACACAGTAATCACATTTATCGGGATAAACCAAACATCAGTGTTTTTGAGTGGTATTGCAAAGCAGCTGGGTTCTTCCTAGTTTATCATATAATTCATCAAAACCTTATGTTATAAAATAATTAGCATGTTCATTGTTCACCACCAAATCAAATGATATTATCATTTTTGAATCCTTTATATTAACTTCGCTTTTGTTCATGGCTGGCTGGCAAAATCTTAGAACAACTAACTGACCCACTTCCCATCAACCTATCAAGCTGAAACTTGGCACATAAACTCGTTGCCCAAGACTCTTAGTAAGAGAACACATTCTATCAAATTTTCAGCCCCACCCCTAACCTCAAATATCAGTTTTTCCTGTTTTTGAAGGGGAAGATGAATGAAATATGATGACGCTGATTTCCCGAAATAAAATTCCCGATAATTGTGCTAAATGGGATTCTTTTTTAAAAAATATTCAAGTGTGTTTGGTGCGCAATATTTTTTTGTTTTTCTGAAATTGTTGGTAAAATAAATCTGCGGTGTAAAACCAGGTGGGTCCTTAGAATATGAATATAGTTCAGGGGCCACTAATTGGGAATCTTATATAGTGCGTTACCTGAATGAATGTTTTGTCAAATTTCAGGGCCCCCTCTTGCGCATAGCTCGATATTATATTTTATAAAGGATTTATAAGAAATGCTTTGTTTTTAGGGTTGGTCAATTCTTTTTACTTTTAGTTTGTTGTTGAAGAATAAGTTATTCATTTTTAGAGTGTCACAAAATAAAAGGGTTGAAAAATGTTGCTCTTTTGTGTAATTTAATATGAGCAAATTTATTAAATTATGAAAGGAAAGGGTTTTTTTTTTTAAAATTTCATTACCGGGTACATATAATATAAATAAGATCAATAGTTAGTATACATAAGCTTTTAAAACTCACCTTTTTTGTAAATTTGTGGACTTAGAATTATCGTCCAAATCTTTCATTTTATTTTTTTTACAATTTACCTCAGTTTTTACTAGCTGTATACATAAGAAAAAAATTAAGAATTTTATAGAGTTTTAATAAATCTCAAATCTAGAAGTATCCTTATGTTAATCTATTAAATTTAGTAAAAGTATTTTGATAATATTCTTAAATCAAAACCCCATTTATAAAAGAATTGTATGCAGCATGGCAAAGTAATAATTTATTCAAAATGTTTTCTTTTTTAGCTTTACCATTCATCTACACAGATGTCTTCAATTATCTACTCATATTTATAAACTCTTTGGCAACTTACATGTATTGAAACAGCAATGAAAGCAATTAGCCCACTTGGAATCAACAATGTCATTAACAATTTCCAAATTGTCTGTAGAGAAAAAGAACTGGGGTATAGGTATACATTGAAAGTAGTGTTTGAATAGAAAATAAATACAGTAGGGCATCGAATTTCCAAACGTATTGGGGTGGTTCAGATAACCTATGTTTTGGATAACCAAACACTCCCACAAAAAGGTTCCGTTAAAGAAGTTAGTTAATTAACCATACCCTTTACTGCATAGCACAGTCAGCTCATTGATGTTAAAAACAGAAAGGGGATTGGAATTTTTTTCAATGAAAAAGAGGTTATTTCCAAAAATAGATGAAAGGGGCTTAAAATAAAATCTGAGTTCACTAAGTCTTTGCAGGTGTATATTCTGCAATATATATTAATTAACACATCCGATTAATCTACAGTATATATCTAGATTTTACCTGGATCATGTGCAAGGGATTGGAATAGTTCTCCGATGTTTGTGGGCCATGAGCATGGCACACAATAACAATAAAAAGAGACAGGACAGTTCAGATAACCGATGTTTTGTAAAATCTACGTTCAGAAAACGACACTCTACTGTGTTTAATGCCTCAAGTATTTACTTTATTTTTAATCATATGAGCATTTTAGACAATAGACTGGATAACTAAGTAAAAAAGATACAAAAAACAATCCTAAGGCTGATGAGATTTGCAATATGAAGCATTACCACATTAATTTCAGGATATTAAGACTATTTAAGGTATATATATATATATAATATATATATATAAATATATATATATATATAAATTACTTTTCAAAATACCTCATATTCAATGAAGTCAAATTCTTTAGCACAAGTGTACAGCATAGTATGAAAATTTTGGAAGTTTGTAAATTTACTTCTCAAAATTTCACCAATATGAGCCTGGAAAGAATTTAGTACATAAATAATACAAAGTCATCAAAGAAATTTTTTGTTAATACATATTAAAATAAACAAAAATACATATTAATAATACACTATTTTTTTCTCCAATTTTGGTACATACTGTTGAAAAAAAAGAGTTCAGAAGATATATTATGATTTCAATTCATCAATGGTTTTGAATTCAATACATCAATGGTTTTGAATTTCAAATATAACTTACATCATCTTCAAGTCGAAATATTTGAGCCAATAAAAGCTTTGAGACTAAAGTCACAAGGATGAAAGTAATTGCTTCAGATACCTGAAACAAGTTATAATCCATTATCCCAGTCATATAAAAATTATATGGTAACATATCACTCAAATGTGAGGGAGTTAATTCAATTTAATATATTTACTTGTAAAAGTAACATTAAGCCAGAGTAAGAAGTGAGACTCTCAAATGATGTTAAGATCAAAATATATAATGTGACCATATACAATAATATGTCTTAATTCAAATTAGCTAACCTTAAATATATTTTTATTCTAAAAAATGTGTTACTTAGTGTCAATGCTTTGATTTTAAATATTTGATAGATACTGAGTGATAGAGAGGTGAAGGAACGACATTCAAATTCTGGTCAAGCCTCAAGCCCATCAAGTTTTGGAGTGACACAATTGCCCCCCCACCCTAACTTATGAAGCTAATAACCACCATGGAGGAGACTATGCAGACAAGTCTTACATGAAATAAAGAAAGATGCTTCATAGCACGTGACTATAAAACCACCACTCCTGGCTACGTCACTGGCCTTTTAAACAGATTTGACATCCCCACCCTCAAGGACAGACGAGAAAAGATCCGCCTAACATTCTTATATAAAGTGATCATGGGGCTAATGCCGGCCATCCCAGCAAACAATTATCTCACCCCACAGAAGCCAGGTCGATTAATTAGAGCCAAACAGTCACTTAACACCGACTTAACCTCTGACAACCCCATGAGAAATTACACCCGGAACAATATCAAATGCTTCACTGTGCCTCGGAGTAACACAGTGCAACATAAGCAGTCATTCTTTCCACGCACCATAATCGCTTGGAACAACCTGGACAATACCGCCGTGAACTCGACAACGATCGAAAGCTTCAAGGCTGCCCTGGCATCTGCTAGGAGCCGTTAGATTGGCAACATCGCTTCCCCAACCGTTGCACATATGCCAGTATATGAATGCAGCAACGTACCGAACAAGAACCAGATGCCAATCTTGTATGGCTTCTACTAACTGTCACAAATGACTGGGGTGGGGTTTAACAACAGCGCTCCTTTGCTTCTTCATGTAAATTATAATGTGTTTTGTTCGGAACTTCCCGATATGTGGCACCACTTTTATTTAATAATAAATGAGCTTTGGAGGTTTTGGGGTGTAAAAGATTAATGGATGTTAACAGTTGGAAAGAAACATTACTAGACTATATTGGGTCCATCAATACATTCTCTTGTTTATAATTGTTAATGATGAATTTCTTAGTCATTCATTAACATCTGTGTTGTCTTCAATGTATTCCTCAACGTCTGGATACTGAACTATCACAGAGAGGAGCGGCCCCACATTAACCAACACCAGTACTACTTGGTACACGACGGGCCATACCTCACACCACCACTTCATCTGTGACACTAACATCACATGGTTAATAATATAATCTTGGCATTTTCTACCCATTATTGCCTGCAGACATTGTTGGTGAAAATGTCCTGTATCTTCAAGTGGCTCCTGTAGACCTGAGCCAGATAGAAGGGTGGTGATGACATTTGTTCTGTAGACCTGAGCCATATAGAAGGATAGTGATAACTACAATTCTGTAGACCTAAGCCATATAGAAGGGTGGTGATGCTATAAATTTGAGCCATATAGAAAGGTGGTATTGACTACGGTTCTGTAGACCTGCAGTTTAGTGAGTGTTGCAGATAGTGCATGAACAACCAAAAGACTGCTTTATTAAAATGGTTTTGACCTTGTATACCAGTAGTGGGCAAAGTGTGGCAGGCGTGGCTTGCTGTCTTTTGTGCCGGTCTGTACGCCAAATTGTGAAGTGTACTTGTTCTCATAATTTCAAATGAAAGGCTGGTGACATTGTGCAATAAAGTGTACAAAGATTCTTTTAATTCCAAAAACTTTTTCCATTTCTTCAAATTGCTAAGTACACATTTTGAAAGATAAAATAATGTACAAAAGGAATCGTGGTTAAGTTTGCATTAACTTTTATGTGTGAACAGCCTTTTTTTATCACGAAACATATGAAGTTTGACCTGCTTTCATGGATGATGGATCAGAGCATTTGGCTGCTGTTTGCAAAATTTCACATTGAAAATACAACTAGATTTTAAGAGGCTCATGGGTGAGTTCAAACAATTTAAACTTTTCAAATTAAATTCAATAAGTGAACACCATTTTGTAAGCATTTGTTCATACCACTTGAATGAATCTGTTAACGTAGGGCTTGGTATATCACTGTACATTACAAAGCCACATCATAGTTTAGAATTTTGAGAAAACTCTGCTCACACCTGTTTTATATCCTTGGACTAAATTACAATAAGTCAAGTATGATCCAACTCAACATCACAAATCATGGCTTTCTGATTTTTAAATATTATAAACACTTCCAACCATAGGCATCCATATTTCTGATAATTTTGTTCATGTTACAAATGTGTTATGGTCAAAGATATAAAGTTGAACATATTTTTGGTTGTTAAAATACCAAAATGATAAAGCTGTGTCCAAGTCTTTGATAACATTTCCACAACACTGTCACCACCTGAAGAACAAAAACAAATATGAATACATTTTTTGCAAAATATTATATATTATGTCTTCTTTATTCAGAATTTATTATCTAATATTTTTTTCTAGTGAACAATTAATTACATTTTTTAAATAAACCCATTAAGAAAATCTCAAACATGAGTGATTACATAGTAAAAGCTTACCCATGCAGCCAAGAGGCTACTAGCAAAAAATGAAGTCAGCAACATTTCATTTCCAAACAACAGCACAAAACTAACTACAAGTCCTATCTGCCAGGAAGTATAACAAGCAGTTTCAATTACACTGCATAAATAAATTATAGGATAACTACCGTATTTTACGGACTATAAGACGCACTTTTTTCTTCGAAAAATTGCCTCCAAAATTCAGGTGCATCTTATACTCGAAATTAAAATGAAAATGGCAAAATGTTATATTTTAAAAAAATTGATAAAAAATTAAGGTGCGTCTTATAGTCAGTAGCGTCTTATAGTCCGTAAAATATGGTACCATATGCAGATAATCCCTGTATCTTACATTATTTTATTACATAAGGATAATGTTTTAGGTAAAGTTTGTTAATTACGTTTTTAAATTATAAAATGTTTAGAATATATCTGAAGGCAGTAAAACATTTCTTTCTATAAATACTACAAACTTGCAAAACATAAAATGCATGTATTACCATTATGTAATTAATAAACAGGATTTTCTTAAAAAGCATTTTTTCTATACTTACAATTTGTCCAAAAAGAATGACTTTGCAGATTGCACTTGAAATGTATCGAAGCATGTATAAAGCAATTGCTGCAATTGTTTGCGTCAAAAGTGCAAACTGGGCAAACTGAAAAAGAATTGATGAATTCATTTGAAAATAAACAAATATAGTGTAATTTTTTTTTTAATTAGTCTATGCCCGTTTCTCATAAAACTAATTGAGTAAATTGTTACCTGCCAGGACAACATGAAACAAATTTGAGAGCAGGCAATCAAAACAGAATATTTGGAGGATTCCTTTTTCTCTCTAAAAAATAAAATAAATTAATTATTCATTAAAACACACACACAACTAAATGATTTACTGTTTAAAAAATTTGTATTGAACTAAAAATATAACATAAATTTGTCATTCTATTTTACATCTTCAGTTACTTATTCCTGATCTACACTTCCTTTTAAAGTATTCTCCCTTAGCTTTCCCAGACAGCTGGATTTTTTTTGCTTTGGCTGAAGAAAAGCGTCTCTTGGGCCTTGACCTTTCAGTAGCATAGGGTCCATTAAGAAATTACCTTCAGTACCAAGCAAATGTAAATAACTCCATTTGTTCATTAGTTGCTGACTTGAAAAATTTATTAAAAAGCAATCTTTCATACAGTCATAAAAAAATTACTGGTAATTGTAGAGAAAAGATAAAATTAAAATATGACTGCAGAAGGACCAGTGACACCTACAAATTCTTCAATGTTAAATGAACGCAATTGGTCAGATATATCAACATCCTCATCATCTTCTGACCCATCTGGAACATCAAGATGTGATCAACATTACTTTTATTTCCATCATTTTCTTTTATGCAGCAAATTCATCATTGTGGGCACTAAAACCCGACATGCTTGCAGTTTGAAGTAATTCTAGTTCTTGAAAAGCAAACACGTTATTAAGCGTAAATCTACTGTCAACAAAACACTTTTTAAAAAAAAATCATAAGTAGCATAACTGTCGAGTACGGGAATTCATTAATAATTGTTGCGATTGGATATTATGTTTTATTACGAATGGTGTTTTTTTAAGGATTAATTAGTTAGTGAACGCTCTTCCAGCGCTTGACTTAGTGACACATTTTTATGCTCATTTTGATGTTTTGTCGAGTCTGTTTTGTGACGTACGTTTTATTCGTCTGGCAGTCTTGAAAGGAACTTTGTGAAAAAAGATTGTGTTTTAATTCCTTCTGATAGCAAGCTGCGCTATATGCATGTGTTTATGGAATTACAGCCTATGTATGAAATTAGATATAAGTTACATTTATTGTGATGAAGGACTTGAGTTGATTCAGTGCTAGTACGATGTATTATTAATTATTATTATTATTATTAATATTAAGGTGGTTTTATATAGCGCAGTACCCCAGCCTAGGGCTAGGCTCACTGTGCTTCACATAAATATGCAATTACAGAAAATTATACATTTAAAAACAATTGGTAAAAAGCTTGACCTCACCCACTTAAATACTATTTACCACTGTCTAGCCATGGACAGCACCCAGCAGCATCAAGCATTGTTTATCAGTTAGAGGGGGGTGAGAATGAGTCGGTATAGTACAGTATGAAGAGATGGGTCTTGAGGGCAGTTTTGAAGGCTGGGATGGTCGTTATATTGCGGATGTGTAATGGGAGAGAATTCCATTGTTTGGGGACACAGAAAGAGAAAGATCCACCATATGTTTTAGTGCGTGTTCTAGGAATAGAAAGAATATGCGTGTCTACAGCGGAACGAAGCTTTGGGAGGGGTGAATAGACAGAAAGAAGTTCAGTAAGATAGGAAGGGCAGGAACCAGAGAAAAAGTTTTGACAGAGAACAGACAGCTTGTGATCAATGTGTGCCTGAAAGGGAGCTTGATGAATTAACCAATCTAGTATAGTCAGGAGTTGACAATAACATCAAGCCTCCAAACCTCAACAAAGCAAGAACTTGACACTTCCTGTTTATAAATAGGCTCTTTGTAGCTCTTTAATAAGAATAGTTACTTTCACCAGGCAATGTTGGAAATGGTGTGTTGTTTATGGTGGAATTTAGCTGTAATGCAACTGAAAGTGTTAATGACTTTCAACCAAGCTCCTTTAATAATTAAAACCTTTTCCAGAAGTGGTTATCAATTTTTTTCTGGCTATCGCCCCTCTTATACACTACAAGGCCATACTTTAGGTCACTTCTAAAAGGAGATGACTGACGTTTATATTGCAATCTGCTGTCACTTTGTTTTGCAGACGTGTATCTGCTATAGATATCAATTAATATTTAGGTGAACATGCAGATCACATTATCAATGTCTGTCAGTGGTAAAAATAAAATTACTGTTGAAATTTAATGTAGTTCAAACTGGAAGTCAATTCAGCATAAAATAAAATTTATTAAAATAAGAATTAATTAACAAATTAGGGTGTCATTTTTAAAAACCTACCAAGTAACAAGATTTATTTTTTAGGAAAAGCTGTTTTAAAAATAAAGAAAAAAAGAATCAGCATCCATTATGCCTATTTCCCATTAAAATAATATTACAATCTGATAACTATCACAAGCTGTAAACGGATGAAAGTGAGAGGGAGTACTAAAATTCGTACAGCTGTTTTGTGCATTTTACAAATAGATTTCAATGTTCCTCTCATATCCTATAAAAATGTCATAATCTAATGTTGCTGCGCTGAACAGTTGAGAATGATGCTCTAGTTATCTCTGTTTCTGTACTCGCCGCAAGAAATCATTACCCAGTATGTCATAATTATGTCATATAGCACTTAAGCACCGGGAATGAAAAGTTTAGAAGTAAGAAGCACTGGCATAGCCCAATAAAATATACGTCACATAATAATAAAGTTCATTTGAAAAATCACGCTTCATCCCCAAAGGCTCGAAGCGCGGTACAAAAACAAAGCTGGGAGTTAATAACTATGCAAGTTTGACATACGGTGGACTAAAAATTACTGCAACACCTCTAATACTTAGTACTATCTGAGCATATCTGGCGAGTTCATTTGTAAAAAAACATTGCAACATTATGAAGATAATTCCTACAACACATTGTGATATTTTTATAGCATTCGAGATATTTATATGCTATTTTTGGACTTTCAGACTTTCAATATGAACATTGTTGAGTTTTTTAATAATGTACCTACTTTCTTCCGAGACCCCCCTTCCCCGGCCGTACATATGCGTACACAAAATCTCAAAAATCGACAACCGCCTTTCCCCCATCAGTGTGTACATACTTATTGGTTGCCCTGGATTGACTAAAATTGTCACTAGGGTCACTACGTTAATATTACTGTAGACATGTCTAGCGAGTTCATTATGAATACACAAAGCAGCAATATGACCATCACCACTTATCATTACAAAAATGTGGCTGTATTAATTTTAGACTTAAATATTTAGACAACCCCCCCCCCCCTTCCACCAGCACACAAAATCTCTTAAATCAACACCACTCGATTCCCCTCTCAGGGCAAATGTAATATAATTAGAGATGGTCCCATCAAATCATATTTCTTGATCCATTCACTGCTGAATGTAGAATGCAAATGCAAGTTAAAAACTAACAACTGAAAATGTACTTTTTAATTCTTATTTTTTTAAATAGGAAAAAAAACTAAATGCATATATTTTCAACATGGTCTCTTAAAATTGTTATATTTTGTCAGGTTTTAATGTACAATCGTAAAAGACATCTCAAAATCATACATTGTACGCCAAAATGTTAAGAGTAAATAGGTCTGTGAGTCCTTCTGGGGTCGAGCCCCTTAAAATCATAATCCTTTAAGTGCCCCCTGGGCAATGCCACTGAGGGGGCTGTTATGCCCTTTTTGAGAACCACTGTTTTACAGCTTTTATTATACGCATATGCATATCTATAATTTCTGGAGAATGAATTGAGACTACAGAAAGCATTTGTATCCCTTCTTCACTTTTGAATAAATTGACAGAGACCTTCATAGCTAGAAGAAAATTTTTCAAATCCTTGTAATCAATTCATCCCTGACTTAAAGAGTACTGTACTTACCTTATTACATAAGTGACAATAAACATTTGAAGAACAAATAAAGGATAACCAAAACTTTCTCTTAAAGGTGGAGTCCACATCACACGAGTTGCCTAAGGAGAAAAGGGCATACATTTAATATAATGAAAGTTCTTTAAGTTTACTTAAAAATTTTGCTAGTAGACGCTTGTAGCAATCAATATCAACATTATTTCTTAATCTAGCTTTAAAATAAATTTAACTTTAAATTTAGGACTTTAAAACGTAACCCTTATTTTCTTATTAGATTTAAATTTCTCTGAGTTCTCGAAATGTTTTAATAAGCCTCATAAATAATTTTAAGCAAAATTTTTCATTAAAATTCACAAGCAACAATTATTCTATGATGTTTATAATAAAACTTTCACAGGTGTTCATTATGTTCTGGCACAGGGGTCAGTTCCTACGGCCACTGAAGGTACTTGAATTTGCTTGATAAAACGTATGGAACACGAGACTTTGTGATACAATTTAAATTTCAATATTTTGTTTAGATACTAGGAGATCTTCACGTACGGAGACTTCCTGGCTGCTTTGTGCCTTAACTTACCATGTACAATTTTAAACTATCGTACATAGATTTTCTTGTTTATTGCAGACCTGTTAACCCTCAAACTCATAAAATCGTACATCATCTCAAAATCATACAATACGGCATCTTAATGGTAAATAGATAAAATTGTATTCATTATAATTATATATACTATATGTTTAATTATTGTATTCATTATATATACCTTATGAACTACTCACAGTGCCTAGTGGGATCGAGTTAAAAAAAAAGTTAACTACTAAATGTAGATGACCGATGTTTTATTACAATCTGCTGTCACTTTGTTTTGTAGACGTATATCTGCTATACATATTAATTTATATTTGAGTGGATGTAAAGATCACATTATCACAGTCTGTCACTGGTAAAAATAAAGTTACTGATGAAATTTAATTTATTAAGAAATGATGACATCATTTTAAAAAAAACCTACCAAGTAATTTGATGTTGTTATTTTTTAGGAAAAGCTGGTTCAAAAAAAGATTAAATAAGAATTAATATCCATTAAGTGCACATTCCCGCTAATATATTATTATCTCATTACTACCACAAATTGTAAATGGGTGAAAGGAAGAGGAGTATTGGAAACACACAAGGACATTAAAAATCGTAGTCGCCTCGGTTGGAACCATGTCTTTCTGCAATTTCAGTTGTGGGGAGAACAATAACTTGGAGAGAACATAGTGTTTCAAAATATTGATGATTTCTTGAAAGCCAAACGTCAGTTTCATAAATCTCAATAAACAATTTAGCTGCTTAGTTTGTGAGATTTGAATATGTGCGCACTAGTCCTGATGTAACTATCTTTTTGCTAATGCCGCCTTCTTTGATAACTTTTTTTTAGTAAATAAATATGTTGGTTGTATTTATTGTTGTTTTTTTGTGTGTGCATTGCACGCCACTCACCCATGATTAACATGGAATACTAAACTTAGTTTTTCGTTTTTTTTCCCCAGAGCTTTCGTTCTGGCTTGCAAGTTTTGTACAGAATGATTATACAGCTCGTGCTCTTCATTTTGTCTGTTATCCGGCCCGCCGTGAAAAAAGTTTGGTGACCCCTGTTTTAGCATATGAAGTTTGCTACTCATTTTGTTTCATCAATGAAACAGTCTCATTGTTACAAAATCTCACATACAAATATCATAATTTAGCATAAATGATGGATAGTTTTAGATTAACTTGTCTCATGGAATAATACTTTAAAATTCATAGTTCACATTCTATTTTGTGTTTACTATATACACTGTATGTTATTAATGCTGTCATTGCACTCAATATTTAAATTACATTGGTTTGTGACAGACAACTGGATTGAAAATTTAAAGATCTTATTTTCATAATCAGAAAAATACTCACCTCACCATGATTGAACATGAAGCAAGCAACAGTTATAAGCCCTCCAAACATATTTTCGCTGTAGATTATTTAAAATGCAATAAACAGGAGTAATACATTTTTTAAAACAAAATACACAGTTTTAATCATGATCTGTAAGTGTTAAGAATCTCCAGAGGACTTAATCTCGTATTTGCCAATATTGCTTGTTATGGCTCTCTTTCTGTGGTGATAATAAAATAATCATTAAAAAAACACAAACCAAATTTTTCATTAGGAATATTATAGACTTTACTTTCCTTTTATTCATGTTTGCGCATAGGTCCAGTTTATACTTTTTTTTTAATAGCTTTTTTAAATACTAAAATATTTCTTTGAGGTCAACCCAGACCTATGAAATATATGGAAGGTTCTTCATTATTTCATATATATAGGAGATAATGAAATTGAGGATGATTTTTTAAACATTTTATGTGGCAGTGATGAACGTGGATACCTTGACAACCTTACACAATAACTACTCGAGGTTACTAAAAACGTTATACATATTAGTGTCATTGTTTTTACATCTATTTACTATAGAAAATACAAACGCAACTAAACATATACAATAATTTAAAACTGAAAATAATGGAAGGAAAAAATACAGCAAGAGGTTAAAATATTTAAAACTAACATAGTCTTGCATACATTCAGTTTCAATATAGGTAAATATTTCCTAGTCCAAACTCCAAACTGCAAACCAAAAAAATAATATTTGGATGACCTCAACTCACCATGTAAAAATTAAATGATAAGATTCACTACTATACATGAAGCTAGAATATCTGAAATTTGAACCCCAGGAATCAATGACCAACATACTTATATAAAATGTATGTAACGATCTCTGACTTCATTATCTCTATATCGATCTCTGACTTTATTATCTCTATAACGATCTCTGACTTCATTATCTCTAACAATTTCTGACTTTATTATCTTTATAACAATCTCCGACTTCATTATCTCTATAACGATCTTTGACTTCACTATCTCTATAACGATCTCTGACTTCATTATCTCTATAACGATCTTTGACTTCATTATCTCTATAACGATCTTTGACTTTATTATCTCTAAAACGATCTCTGACTTCATTATCTCTATAACGATATCTGACTTCATTATCTCTATAACGATCTCTGACTTCATTTATCTCTATGTCTTTTAACTTTCCCCTGGAACAAATAATTCTCAAAATGGTCCAGACACAACTGAGAAAATGCAATTATCACCTCTGAAAGAGAGACCAATAAACAAAAACACAGAGTTATCGACCCAACAATATAATTAAAATAGGTTATAAACATTTTAAAACCTTAAATATGCTCCAAAGAGAAAGAACAATCCCATCATCAAACCATTTAGTAAGAAAGCAGCTTCAACATAGAAGTATGCTGGCTCGCCTAAACCTGAAATAAAAATTGATCACAATCAATGAACATATTTACATATTCATAAATTAAATAATATTTTTGGGCAAAAAGTTTTGCTGCTGTACTCAGTTAAACCATCTTTCCCTTTTATTAAGTAATGGAGTAAATTAAAGACTTAAAACCAAAATACACTAGCATGTATTTCAGTTATCTGGCACAGGAGTTGTTACTCAGTTTTAATGCAATAGGGACGTTGTCCATCCACCCTTAACCTTGATGTTGATAATAATAATAAGAAATATTCCTGCCTCAGATCTAGCCTTTACATTGCACTGCCAAAATGTACGTGTGCTTATTTATAGTAACTCAATTAAACTTTTATAAGAAAGAAAAAAACTTAATCAAGCATTTGTAAATATCTATGTTACAATTATGGCAATATAACCAAGACTACACTTACCTTCACAACTTAAAACAGGACTCAAACCCTCTCCTCTGTTCACTGTCCAACATGTCTTGGTGCGAATGTTTAATGAATCACTTGTAGCTTGAAAAATTCTAAATGTTGCACCTATAATCACCTTGAACATTTTAAAATTTTAAATGAAAAATATATGCATTTGACACAGATTTTTCACACGACACTAATATTTATTCTCACGGCACAATAGTGTAGTGATTTGAGCTTGAAGAATGAATAACACGAGAAAAAGGAACTAGTTTTTGTAGCAGAAGGAGAGTCCATATTTTTTAAGTAGAGCGGGAGTGAACATGATAACTTGGAAGTGAGAAGAAGACATGTTGAATTTTTCTAATGGATTTACTGAATTAATATTACATTAAGTATTGAAGGTGTGTATATATAATATATTCTCAGTATTGCTACTATAATTGTTACAACATTGTTCTGATGTCAAATAATTATATGACGTATATAGTGTATACAATAAAGTACTGTGTATTCTATCCATTTGGACGTTGTTGCTTCTTAGCAAAGAAACTATCATTTGTGCAGTTGAACATGATAGTAGTGTAAGCAAGTGCAGCACATTATTAGCTAATGTTTATGAGTAGCAATATTGAATCATAAAAACCTCCATCTATAACAATACTACATATAAAAGTTAAAAAAAATAATATTTCAATACTTAAAGTTTAATTCCATACATTTTCAAGAAACTGCTTTATACAAAAAAATGTCCATAGCAACAAAAAGATAAAAAAGCAAATAAGTTGATATGCAAATGTGGGGACATTAAAATGGGCATTAGATTACTTGAAATGTAGATTCTTAATTTCCCTGTGGATGGGAAGCTGCTAAACATCAATTGCTCATAGGGGTAAGCAATACATAGAAAGTGTTTAGGACATAAGTTTTTTATGCAAAACCCAATATAGGGTTATTTCAATGTTAAGTACAGCTGTACTACAGTATTTTTATAATTTTATAACAATATTACACTAATAGCCCAGAACTAGCAAATACATAAAAAAATTGTTAACTTATAATATATGACATTGATTTGTTCAGTGCTTATTTTGTAACAAAAAAGCTACCAGTACTCACATCTTGTTAATATTTTAGGGGTCATCCATTATGACGTGGGGGGGGGGGCACGATTTTATGTGACAAATTTGTGGTAATGGGGGAGGAGGTGTCCAAAATCAGCCAAAATGGCGGGACATTCATTTATGGAAGGCCCTTTAATTAAAATATATCATATCATATATATATATGTTACCGGCAATGTGTGAAATCCGGCATTGTATACAATGCCTAGGAATTATACAGAATGCCTGAAGTTTGTAGGCAAACTATAAAATGGTTTATATTTCACACACATCCTAGGCAGTCTATATAATGCAGAAGAACGACTCGGCAATGTATAGAATACCCCGCCATTAATGCTTGATTCTTTGCTCGGCGGTGGTGTGGCGTTCACGACACATGTGCTTCATGCTCCCGCCAAAGACACTTGCCCCTATTGTTTCAAGATGGCTGCTGAGATGATGGAAGATCAGATTGTAGTTTCAGATCAGGAATCGCGGCATGTTTACATGCAACTGCGGTTCTACGATGAACTTTCACAAGTACGAGCCAATCCAACTAAAAACTGAGTTTCTCCAACGGAAACCAGCTACCAAAAATTAGAGGATGTGAAAAAGGCTTGAACAACCACTCAAAAGAAACCATGAAACGCTATGATGTAATGGCGGTAGAGAACGAAAGTAAGTTGATCTATCCTGTTAAAGAAGGCAACAGTGCTATTAATTTCTATGTCAAGAATTCTGAATTATTTGACATACTCATAAGGCTCATTTGGCCGTTGGACATGGAGGACGGGACAGAATGTTTAAAGAACTTTCACACAAGTATAAGAAAATTACTCCTAATGATAGTGAACTGTACCTCTACCTTTGTGAGCCGTTCCAGAAGAAACAAAAAGGTGTCAAAAATGGTGTTATGGTGAGGCCTATGGTTTTTTCCTGAATTCAACTCCCATGGTCAGGTCGATCTTATCGATTTTCAGTCCCATCCTGACAGAAAATATCAATTTATAATGGTGTACCAAGATCATCTCACAAAGTTTGTGGTTCTGAGGGCTCTAACATCAAAGAGGGCGGAAGAGGTAGCCTATACACTCGTGGACATATTTACTTTGCTTGGAGCTTCATCAATTCTACCGATGATAATGGCAGGGAATTTGCCAACAATGTGGTGAACAGCCTAAAGGAGTACTGGCCCAAGTTGAAGATCGTCCATGGTAAACCGCGCCACTCACAAAGCCAGGGCAGTGTCGAAAGAGCTAATCAAGACATCGAAAACATGCTATGTGCTTGGATACAAGATGAAAAAACTGACCACTGGACTGAGGGATTATGATTCTTCAAACTTATGAAGAACAGGGCCTTACATTCTGGGATTAAGAGAATGCCTTAGGAAGCTCTGTTGGCTGCAAAGCTAAAGTGGGCCTCGCAACGTCTTCCTTACCCCCTGACATTTTGCAAGATATACAGACTGAGGAAGAACTCAAAAAAATAATAGAAAGCGTACAAACACAGCAGGAAGAAGCGAATCACCAGATGCACAATACAGAGCCTACTACACAGAATACTGAGTAGAATGCAACCAATAATGGAGGAAACTAAACTGATTGTGAGGGCATGGTTACCTAAGAGCCTTCCACTTCTGCTGTTTGTTGTGTCTCCTTAAAAGAAAGCAGCAATGCCCATACATGCCGAAACTGTCGCCGTAATGTTCATATTATCTGTGGGCGTGCTGATAAAGACGAGGAAATGGAAGGTTATGGTGTTGTAATTTTGTGCAGCCTGTGTTTCAAGATTAAGAGCGCTGTAGAAGCTAGAAAAGAATCTAAATCGTACTTTGAAATCATGGAGAAAAAAAATATTAAATAAACTGTGACAAAAAATTCCTCCTGCAACTCTAGCAGCCACTGTGCAAGTTCCTATTCCTGACGTTGACAAGGGACGGGGTGATCTGTTGTCAGTTGTTATGACAGTGACAAAAGAAGGCTTTTACAAACTTCGAACTACACAAGGTATCTTGGAACAACTGACTTATTGAGAGTTTAAGACGTCCCTCACCATGAAATACCTCTCCGATCTGCTGCTATCTCTCAGTCAATAGGACGTGGTCATGGATTCATGAGGTGTATGTGAAAGACCAAGTGCCAAAACATGAAGTGTCTTTGTGTGAAAAAGAAAATTAAGTGCAATTGAAAATGCCACTCCAGCCTTACTTGCTGCAACAAATAGCTCAATGCCACCTTTGCTTTCCGGTTTTGTTATGAAAACCCTTTACTTATTTATTAATATTTTCTCTTTAGTTAAAATATGTTTTTCCAATAAAAAAAGTTTTCATTAAGCTCTTTTGAAACTTTGTCTGAAGTATATTTGTCATTATGTACAATACCTAGGAAATGTATGTTACATAATCACAAAAATCAAATATTTCATACTTTGTCCACAAACTTCAGGCATTATATATTATTCCTAGGCATTTCTATACAATTCCCGCATTTCACACATTGCCGGTAACATATATATAAAAGTGAAAATTTGTGGGTTTGTTTGTTTGTTCAACATATGTTATTACATGGATTAATGGATCTTGACCATGTGAAGTGAATTGATGGATCTTTGCCTAGCTTGGTAGCAATAACCTTCATAGTCCATATAGTAATATTGGTGGAGTTTTAAACTAATAATATCGATTATTTTAAAAAGCTATATCTATGGCATTTTTAAATAGATTTTAATAGGACAAATTTTAAATTTTAACGCCATAATTTATCTATAGTTATAGTAGGGCATTTAGTTGTAGAATTTTTCATATTCAAAAAATAATTATCCAGAAGAGTAATATTTTACACGCTTCGATGAGGATATTAATTTTAATCTAGAATGTTCTATATTGTTCTACAGGGAATATAATGGGATCTATAAAGCTTATTGAAATGTGAGTTTAGTTCTATTCATTTCTTTACTTTCAAGGAGGAATTCTTAAAACATACCCTTCCGGGAACAAAATCCCACTTGGAACATGATCCCAATGAGGAACAGGAACCTGAAGAGGAACATGTAGACTGGAACCCACTGGTAACGCAATCCCGTAGAGTAACAGGATCAAATAGGGCAAACTGGATCCTATAGGAGAAATGGATCCTACAGGGATCAGAATCCTACTGGTATTGGGATCCAAACGGTAACGTGATCCCAACGGGAAACGGGATCACACCAGGATTATGATCCATCGGGATTCCTCCAGGATCAGGATCCCACAGGGATTGGGATCCCATCGATACCAGGATCCTACTGGGAAACATGATCACACCGGGATTATGATCCAACCTGATTAGGATCACACCAGGAAACTTATTTCTATCTATTCACCCCTCCCAAAGCTTTGTCCCCCAGAAAACATGCGTAGTTCTTTCTGTTCCCAGAACAGACACTAAAACATATGGTGGAATTCTCTCCCACAACACATCCGCAATTTAACGACCATCCCAGCCTTCAAACCTCCCCTCAAGACCCATCTCTTCAAACTGTACCATACCGACTCATTCTCACCCCCTCTATCTGATAAACAACGCTCGATGCTGCTGGGTGCTGCCCATGGCTAGAAAGGGGTAGATAGTACTTGATTGGGTGAGGTCAAGCTTTTTAAAAGATATTTGATGGACTGCATTCAAGTTGTGTAAATTAAATATAAGAACAAAGTATGATAAACTTGAATTTATAGATAGGACAAAAGATTTTGACGTTTCGGATAGAGCCTTCATCAGAAAACATGCCGGCAACAAAAAAAAAAGAGGTTTTTTCTGTGATCTGTCTTTTCGCCTTGTTTTCTGATGACGTCTCTAAGCCGAAACATAAAAATCTTTTGTCCTGTCTGTAAATTCAAGTTTATCATACTTTGTTCTTATATTTCAAGCTTTTTACCAATTGTTTTTAAATAATTTTCTGTAATTGCTTATTTTTATGTGAAGCGCAGTGAGCCTAGCCCTAGGCTGGGGTATTGTACTATATAAAACCACCTTAATATTAATTATAAATTTTACCCCGAAGTGCTACAAAACATAAAATTGTCAAAAGTTACTTAGAAAATCCGTAGAAAAAAGGTGCTTATTTGCCGTTTGGCTGTGTTCTACAACAAAAAAAGCAATGGATTTGTTCACAGACTCGAAGAAATGATGAAACCCATATAAATATAGTTATTTGTTTTTAATTACCCTACTTGAATAAATGCAATTTGTATGTTTACCTCAGGATAAAGATTAAATCTCTTTAATGTGTTGATTGTAGATGGATACTCAGTAATATTGTCTCTCATAATTTTATACAATCCATTGATAAATGAATCTGCTGAAATAATTGTCTTGAAGTAGGAAAAGTAGAAGCCCTGAAACAATAGTATTGTGAACATTATTTTTACTTTAAAATCAGATGTACTCAAATTAACAAAAGAGACCTTTTTAATAATAAAATCAGTGGTATAATCCTTGGTACCATCATGTGGGGGAATTCAATAAGAATAAGCTTGAAAAGAACATAGTGGGAATTCTTTTGTCTGGCCAATTTAAGATATTGATTGTGCTAGAATCTTCACTTCCTTTAAAAGCGCACTTTACAATCCCTTCACCAAACATATACAAAATTGGGGTCTCCATGTGCAACATTTTGGAATATAGCCCTCAAGTCCAGTGTTTCCTTAGTTTTTTAGTTTTGCGGACTAGTCGACAAATTTTCCAGATCACCAGTTCCAGATTTTATTTTCACTCTTTTTGTTTGACCTTAATATTTAATTAAAATATTACTTATTAAGTTATCAGTCAATTTGATAGTACTCTATTAAAAATCACTATTAAAAGCTTGCTGTTATAAGTAGTTGTTTTTTTTTATGGCTGTTTTCAAATACAAAAACAAACTTCAACAGCAGTTTTTATTTACATATTCATAACTTAAGTCTTATTAAGAAATATAAAACAAATTGTGGAGGAAAACATCATTTTAGCTGACGGGGACTGCTAAATGTTTAATGTAGGTGACCTGTTAATTATTGACAATCAAATGCAAAATATTCATTTTGTTTATGTAATTTGTCTAATGTTCATGGATGAAAAGCCTATTTTCCAGAGAGGAGAACTTTCAAGGCGATTTCGGTAATATAAATACATATTTGCACTTTAGAAATTTAACCTCCATATGACATTTAAAAGTATGCCCACGAGTTTGAATTTGAAGGCTTCAGAAATGTGAATACTTTTAACCTCGTTTATTCTATTTGCTGTTAAAATATGTAGCTTTCTTTTTATTTACTTTCTATTGAAAGCCATGGTTCCCAACCCATGGGTCCCAAGCCCATTTGGTGTGGGGGAGGGTGTTCTGACAGGTTACTAAATTAACAAATTAAATAATTTTAAAGGAATTTTAATTTCTAAAATTGGATAATTTTCATATTACTGCATCTATGTTCGGTGTGTTTTCTCTTATTATATATTTTTTTTTAATGTATGGAGGTCACTTTGCTTCCATTAAATGGGATCACAGCTCAAAAAAGTTTGGGAACCTGTGACTTAGAGAATGGAATAATTTTGGCTTAGCGTTTTCAGATTAAAACCGACATGTTTATATCACAGTAGTCTCAGTAGAATCTTCCATTTATAAGTATTATATTTTTTACTTTCACCACAGTTTTTAAGAAAAAGAACAAATCGGATCAACTGAATATTTGTATGAATCTTTTTATCTTTAAAAACGTATTGTTCCTTTTTAATCTTTAGAGATTTTTATCTATCTAAGAAAGTATTTTATTTAAATGTCATTTAAATACTTAAATCTTTTAAATGATATAATTAAGATGACATTACTTGAATTGATAAATAAAATGTATATAATCATTATCTGTATTTTCAAACAAAAATCTTATTTCTTTAACTATTAATGACAACAACAGAATTTTTTAATTAACCTCTAATTTGAAAAAAATGCAATTTAGAAATTTGTCTTCCTAGTTTTTATATGGCAATTCAATTTTTTATTTTTAATTAAAAAGATGTGATCTTTGAGAGATAATAATATATACTAACCATTTCTGTGCGAAAAGCCAACTCGCGCTCCAGAGCAGATAAATGTGAGAAATGTCTATCATTTTCAAACAATGTTGATAAAAATGTCCTGAAAATGTTATGCATGGGTCATTAAACTGTATTTTTGTTATGTACGATTATAAAATTTAACATATTTAATCGGTAGTTTTCAAATTTGGCTTGTTAAGATGAAAAACGTAACCAAGGACTGAAAATCAGTATACAAACGGAAACAATAGCAAAGCTAGTGATATTAACAATAATCAATTTAATTATACTATTAAGTTTATATAAAAATACAAAATTCAAAAATACAGAAACAAAAACTAAATTAACTTTCAGCACAGCAAGTGCAAATGTATAATACTAGAAAGTTACAAATATTAATCCAAAAACACACAGTCAAAAATCTATTAAGTCTCATGGGCACCAGTAAGCCTGGTAAGTCTCGTAAATGTCTGCTGGTCACAGTCAACCGTCACATTTATATTGAGGGAGTCAGACTGAGAAACCTCCATATCAGTAAGTCTAGAAAACTCCCTCTATGTAGCCCCTTCTGGAAAAGTAAACAAACTTTCCTAATCAAGTGCCGTGGGGGAAAGTAGTGGCAGAATTAATTGGTGAGGTCAGTAACAAAAACGAAGGGCAAGGTAAGGTTGTGTGCCATGGCTCCAAACCATGCAGGGTGAACAAAACTATGTCAATATACAGACTATTACAATGTTATTCTCTAAATACCTTTAAAATAAGTATAAATTATTAAGAAAATATGAGCTCAAAAGAAAATGTAAACATCTAAACATTCTAAAGAAATATTTGTTACCAAAAAATTGTTCATGAAATCTGCATTACTAACCTAGGATAGAGAGTGGATTACAGATTTGGGACAGAATTTTAAAGAATTTGAAAGTAAAAAGAAACTTTTTAACAATTCATTCTGATAGCCATAGGCATTAATAAAAATAAAAAATAAAAACTCACCTATGACTAATGCTGATTGTACCTGCTGTAAAATGTATAAAATGAATAATTTCTTAAAAATAAAAATTATCTTAAAATATTTTTTTCAGCAGAAGTGAAAGCTGTAAAAGAAATAACATTAAGTACATATGTTTTCTTTTAACAGTATTCACAATTTTATCTTTTATCCACATCTATAAATATTTTCTATTAGGCCTATTTACACATATTTGACAAAATGTGTATATCTACACACTGAAATTATTTAGATGCAAATGTAATGTATGATATTATGTAACAATAATCTAAAATAAAATAATAAAATTTAAAAATAGGGTAACTACCACCCAAAATATTTTTACTTATTTCATTTTTAAGATAAAGTGATTTTTTTTCAAGCCTTACACTGACACTATTTTAAGATTATGCTTTGATTATGAATAATTTTAATTTAAATATAATCTAGCCACCACTACCAGGCAAACCATACTAACTTAAGTTTACTCAGTTCAATAAGCCTTATTTGTATGTCATCCATCCCTGTGGCACTACAGCCACTGTAGGGCTTTGGCCTGCCTCACCACATCCTTCCACTCAGACTAACTCATACTTTTCTTTTCCATGCTTGGATTCCCAACTGCTGTAGATCTTTTTTCACATCATTCATCTATCTAAGCGTAGGTCTACCTTTGAGGTTTTGGTGGTGCAACCTCTTCACTCCTATGTCATTTGGCAGGTGTAGCTTTTATTTCTGCTACTAGTGTGGGATCCTGAAATATTCCTTGATGGTTCGTATTCTCCATCCATATTCATCCTTTGTTGGTCCATTTATTTTCCAAAGAGCTATTCTCTCCCATGTATTTAAAAGGTTTTCTGACGTTTTTGTTAGGGTCCAAGTTTTAATTGCGTACTGGTCTGATTACAGTTTTATATATAGTTTTCTTAGTTTTTACTATTGAAGTATTTCAGCAGATATTATTTTATTTATTTCTGTTAGTAATACATTTCTATCATGTAATAAAGATCCTAGGTATTTGAATTGATTTACTTTTTCAAAAGTGTGGTTTCTAAATTTAATGGTTTCATCTGCCTGTTCTCTTAACATAGTCATGTATTTTTTTGTTGGTTAACTTCCAGTCCTGCTTGTAGTGATGTGTCTTATAATTCAGTAAAAGCTTTTGATATGTCTTTACTACTTTTCCTTATCTATGACATCAGTATATGCAAGATACTGAGGGGGTTGTTTGTAGAGAGTGCCTATTGGTTGTGGGTCTTGGTTTTCCCTCAGAAAGTATCTTGTTATTGCTCCTCATGTGTCAATATGTATGTTTCTTATAGCTCTCTCTAATGTTAGGTTAAATAGCATACAAGACAGAGTGTCTCTTTGTCTTAGGCCTCATCCCATCTGAAATTCCCTTGAATATTCTCCCTGAACTTTGATTTTTCTTTTTTGAGTTGTTACATGTAGCCTTTCAGTCTTATCAATTTGTTGGGTATTCCAAACTCCTGCAAAGTCTCATATAGCTTTTTTCTTTTGATGATGTCATAGGCCATTTTATAGTCCACATAGAGTTGAAATACTGGGATTGTATATTCATAACATTTCTCTAACAGGCATCTGATGGTGAAATCTGATCAGTCATTGATCTGTTTTGTCTGAATGCCCATTGGTAGTCACCTAGTACCGGTATTTGTTCAGTGTACAGTTGTAGTCATTTGACAATTAGTTTTTTCTGTATTTTGTATGTAATATTCAAAAGGGAAATTCCTCTGTAGTTTGTGCATTGAAGTTTGGAACCTTTCTTGTGTATTTTTGGGGTTATTAGTGCTCTTTCCCATTCGGTTGGAATTTTCTCTTCTTGACAAATTTTAGTTATAACTTTATGTGTCTGAGTGTGTAGTTCTCTTCCTCCATATTTAATCAGTTCTGCAATGTGTTTTTCTGTAGTTTCTTCCAACGTTGGGGAGTATATTGAAGGGTCTGGTCCTCCATGTGGAGGTTGTTAATCTTCCTCTTGTCCATTGTCTGCATTAAGTATTCCCTCAAAATATTCAGCCCAACCAGTACTTTACTATTTTCCATAATTAATTCTCCATCATTGCTCTCAAACATTTGAGGTCTGGCTTGGTATCCATTCCTTTCCTTTTCGTCTTTTATCTTCAAGTACATTCTTCTAATATTTCCCTCTCTTGATAAGTCATCTATTCCTTTTAAGGTAGCTTAACCTATGCTTATATTTAACTCTTACAAGTAACTGGTCATGGTCTGCATCTGCTCCTTGATAGCTTCTTATGTCAAATATGTCTCATCCATGCGTCCAATCCATTAGAAGATTTATAAATGTTATATAAACATTTCCCTTGCACCCGCAAAGAGCACAATCTTTCATTCTCTGATTTAAAACCTATAATTGGACCAAGGTCTTCTTTCTTCACAGTACAGCAAATCCTGTTCCAAGAGTGTTAGTGTTGTTGCCACTATAAAATATGGTGTAGTCTTTTGTCTTGAGATGTCTACATTTTTCCATCAAACTTCTTGCAATGCAGCAATTAGATATTTTATATTTATTTAGTTGAACTATTATGTTGGCCTAGTCTCCTGCTCTAAACAGGCTTAGTACATTCCCAGTCGCAATACAAAAATCATGTCCATATCCGGGCATGGATCAATTTTCATTGTTGTTTGGCTTTCATAACATTTTTTTTACATGGGCAGATTGTTAGCTCTGCACACAACCATTTTGGGGACTGCGCCTTACAGCTTTCTAGGTGACTACCTTAATTTTCTGGTAAGTTTCCCTAGCCTTTGCAGATCCCTCCGCTTCTTACAAGGCAGGAGGTTCTAATTTTGGTCCCACCCTGATATTTTATTAACCCCAGTGCCCGCCATATCTGGCAGGCTTTTCCCTATCCCCCACCTGAGGAGGCACTCAGAAGAAGATCAGTATCTCCACACAAGCTTATTTGTATTAAGCCTAGTAATTACTAAAATAGCCTTATTAAGATATAAAGTCTTTTAAGTCTGTCTCAAATAATTTAAAGATATAACATAATTATTATTTATTAGTTTTTGACTTTTAAGTCTTTAGTTAGGATAATTTTTAGTTAGGGGCCATCTGCACATGACGTCACACTATTTGGGCAGATTATTTTTATCCAGCACCCCCCCCCCCCCCAACCAGGTAAAAAACTTGACACAAATTAGACACTTTTATTTTGAATTCATGACACCAAGAAAAATTTGTGATGTCATTGATGGATGGACCCTTAGCCCAGAACTTGAGACTAAGAATATTAATTAAAATGTTAACTCATACCAAATATAGTAACTACTGCTACACTCAACAGCTGGGATGAACAGATTATATAAGATGTGGGCTAATGTGACTCTTAGAGCTGCATGCAAGAGCCACTGAATCTTACCCAATTGTTATATATTCACATATCTTACAACAGGGGTCTGCAACCTCAAGTACAAATGCCAACTTGGAATGTAGAGCTATTTTCATTGGCACACGGAAGACCAAAAAATTAATTATAAATGACTAAATTTTCTAAATGGTAGTCTTATAATTTATTAGTATGCTGAATAAATTAGAAGTCTTACTTTGGCATGCTAATACCAAAAGGTTACAGACCTCTGTCACAGCAAACAGCAGTTACATTAGAAAAAAAATGGTAGTGATTTTGTTTTGTTCTTTTGATATATTTTAATTAGATATAGTTGTTAAATCTAGTTTTTAGATAGTAGTTTCCTATTCCAGTTTCAGTAATAGTTTTCCTATGCCTATAAGTGTGTTCATCCTTTTTTTGTGTGCAAAAATTTGTATAAGTAATTTGATTTATTTTAAAATAATTATTTTGTAGACCCTAGTTTGATTCTTTCTTCTACATTTTTATAATTCATATAGGTCCATGTAGGACCTTATATCAGTTTTTAATGTTTGTTTAAGCTTAGGGTCTTAACTCTTAAGCTAAGGCCACTAAGTAAGGGTCATTTACATGTTTATTTAAGATTCCATGTCATTACCTTTGTTTATTTTTTGAAGAATTATTTTTTATGTAATAGTATTAATACGCCGAAGGAATGTTTTCTAAAATATTGGTTTTTCGTTCGTTTTCTGAGTTTATTTTCATATAAATTGCAAAATTAAATGAAATTTTAAAAAAATAAACATAGCAGTTTAATTTATTTGTTGAAAAATTTATGTTAATTCATTGGAAGAAGTGGCAGCGAAGGAATATTTCAACATTGAAGTGCTGCTACAAAAGTTCATGTGAATAGTTAACGGATATTAAAATAAAAGTTAAATTTATGTTAATAATTACTTGCCATTTTGCTTTTAAGTGTCATTCTAAGCATTTGAAAATTTAAGAATGTTGGAAATATTAATGAAATATAGAGAAATTATGTTTTATATCGGGTACTTAATTATGCTGATATAGAAAAGGAGTGATAAAAATAACGTTATGTCATTGCTTGATTTTTTGAAAATGGGTTTCTTATTGTATTTATGTATTTTTATTGATTTTCTTACAATTATTGGATTTTGTGTTTGGTTGAACTTGAAGTAAAATGAATGTGTAAAGTGTATTCCATGAAATCGGCAGCCGTAAGTTGGGTTTTCATTATTTTACAATTATTTCGTATTGTTTTTCTTCATTTTTACAGTTTTTCTTCATTTTTACAGTTTTCTTTCAAAGTGTGTAACTGTAGTTAGGGGCCATCCATAAATGACGTCACGCGTCATCTGTAATCCTTTTGTGGATTTCGGTTAGACCGAGCAGTGTGTGCTCTGTAATTACGTAATTTTTCAATTTGATGTCACCCCCTGAAATGGTTTCACCCCCGTGCGGTCTGCACCCCTCTAGCTACGCCACTGAATGCACTTTTCTGGTCTACCACACCTCAGGGCTGGGGAGGTACTTTTACCACTGGATAAGAACCACTGTTCTAGTGAAGTGTTTTTGACACAGGTGCTGTAATTTGATATCCACGGGAGGTGACTCTCTTAAGGGTTTGTAAAGGACAATAGCGGACACAGGGACTTTTTATAGAGGGGGGGGTGTAGAGATTTGTGACGGTATATTTTAGGGGGGGGTCTAACTTTTTGTGACGATTTGTGACGATGGGGGAGGGGGGGTCAAAAATCGGCAAAATTTGCGTGACGTCATTATGGATGGCCCCTTAGAAGTGTGGCCGCAAACGTGTTTTTTACTTGGGACGCGAGTTTTATCGGTTTAGGGTTAGTTTTAGGGTTGGGGTTATGTTTAGGGATAGTTTTAGGGTTCAAGTTTAAGGGATACATTTAGAGTTCAGGATAAGTTCAGGGAAATTTTTAGGGTTAGTTTTATGGTACAGGTTAGGTTTAGGGTTCGGTTTAGGGATAGGTGTAGGGTTCAGGTTAGGTTTAGTGCTCAGGTTAGGATTCAGGTTACGTTTAGAATTTAGAGATAGATTTTAGGTTCAGGTTAGATTTTGGTTTCGCGGCCGTTCACCACGAAAATTATGTATCTCCTAATTTATTTCATTAAGTTTGCATGTTTTTTGCTAATTTTTGAACTTTTTCATTTTTAATTTGTTGAATTTTCGCTCTTTCCAAAAAAAAAAACTTCTAATTTTCTTTTAATTTACATTTTTAAGGAAAGAACTTTTCCAAAATACTATTAATTTGATTTTTTTCCATTGAAAAATTAAAATTGCTTATTTTCCTATTTTTTGGTAAGTAGTTGAAATAACACATTCTCTCCCATCCTCTCCCTTTTTTATCATGTGTGTTTGCACTACTTTTTTATTTTTACACAGGTGCCATCTTGGTAGCCAAGTCCCATGAAAGGTCACGGTTCGTGGCAACTAAGATGGCGGCCATGGGAAAAATCATGACGCATTTTCTTTGCATTGAGGCCATCTATAAATGATATCAAACAAATTTTGCCGTTTCTGCCACCCCTCCCCCCATCATCAGACAAAGTTAGACCCCCCCCTCTCAAATATAATGTCACAAATCTCTGCACCCCCACCCCCATAAAAATTCCTTGTGTCCACTACTGTCCTTTACAAATCCTTAAATTCACCTCCCATGGATATTAAATCTGTGTCAGAAACATGTCACTAGAACAGTGGTTCTTAACCAGGGGTAAAAGTACCTCCCCATCCTTGAGGTGTGGAAGATCAGAAAATTCCCTTTGCTCACATTTCTGGTTTTTGCTGCTTTTTTTAAAAAATCAGTTTTTATGTATTTTGATTAGTAGCCGTAAATGATTTTTTTGTGAATTTTGTTGGCGCGTTATTTTTTTGTAATTGTATTCCTTTTTTATAACGAGTTCATTAAAGAAATAAAACTACGATAACTAAATTATTATATTTTTACTTCTATATACTATACAATTTATACGGTTGAGGGGGTGGGGATGTTTAAAATGGTATGGGCCTGCAGCGATGCAAAAAGGTTAAGAATCCCTGCCATAGAGCACTTCTAAGCTCACCCCACCCCCATACCGATCAACCATTTTAATCATTCTCTCCCACTTCACATGGTAGTCTTAATTCTATGACTCCCATCTCCACATTTAGACATAAATTCTCACGACTGTTATTGTAACTACACCCCAGTGCTCCTCCTAATAGGCATCCTGTAAATGATCACTTGCCATATTACAGACCTCGCATAGGCCTAACTGTACTGATTCCCTCAGTGGTCGTAGTTTAAAAATAAAATAATTATAATTGTTTTGTAAAAGAATGTTAAAATGTCTAAAATGTAGGGTTATTTCAATTAGTTTCAATTCTTTAATACAATATTCCGCTTTTCATTTGACCTCACATTGCTTAAGGTCCCCACACCACTAATTTTACATCATCACAAAAATGTGACCCCTCTCCCCGCCTGGACGCGTGACGTCATTTATGGATGGCCCCATTTACCAAAAATATAAATAATTGATTCTTATTTTGTGTCCCTAAAAAAATTTTTAAAATAAGGTAATTTCACACTACTAGTGCCGCGATGTCTCACACGGCTGCCATCGTGGTTGCTGCAACCCATAAAATTAAGAATAAAACGTTAAATAATAATGAAACAATTTCCTAAACTAAATGTATTCCTAAATAAACCTAACCTGAACCCTAAATCTATCCCTAAACCTAATCTGAACCCTAAATCTATCACTCTAAAAATATATATCCATAAACCTAACCTGAACCCTAAACATCAAATCACGCTGGGCACTAATAGTGTGAAATAGCCAAAAAGGAATTTAATTTGGTGTGGCTCTCTAAAAAATATGGAAAAAAATAGCACAAACAACTCCCATTCTGAGTCATTCTCAATTTCATTGGCTTGACAGTAACGGTTGCCCAGACCTGCCCCTGGCTTACAACTTATATGCAAGGTAGACGTGGCAAAATCTATTGATTCAATTACCAATACATATTTTGGTCTAGTTCTGGCGATATTTACTACTCAATTACTAGGACTAGATTTAACCAGTATTAAAAAACAGTTGAACAAAATTTAAAACTAATGAAATCAGAAAGGTGTTTAAAATGTGTCATTATTACCAAAAATTATAAGTACAATTAGGTAGGCAGTAGGCATTGGAGACGTTGAACCATGTTTGACACTAAGCTTATTCTCGTCTTGGACTTTTGCAAACTTTCCTTTGCGCTGTTTGGAACTGTAGGGAGCCATTTTGAAAGATTCGCCAGGATTATAAGGTTAAAGTTGAGCATGGGCATGCGGTTAGGTTAAAGGTTATATAGTGTCAGTCAGCAGGCATAAATTTGTAAAATGCATTTAATTTATGCAACATTCTAGTAAGTTAGGGACCGTGCACAAAGTATTATACAACACTTAAAATATGACATTTTTTATCCCCTTATCCATTTACAACCCCCTTAAATTATTATAATTATTTATATTAATCAAACCACTCCTAACACCCCGAATAATTGCCAAAACTACAAGCCGAAACACGCAAAATAATCAAATTTCAAGCAAAAAGCCAGAATCAGACTTTTTTTTTTTTTTTTTTTTTACAAAATGGGCTAATTATTGTAATTGTAGGCAAAAATAGCCTATATTTTCGTTTTTAATAGTCTAAGACAATTTTGTAAGTTTTAAAAGCGAAAATGATAATTTAAATAATAATAATAATAGGCCTAAATAAAAATAATTGTAACGGGTATATTACATTGCTATATTATTATTATTAGCTGTCTTATATATATAACACCCCAACCATATAACACATAATAACAGAATGCTAAATCGACCCATATCCCTTCGCGGTGCCATCCTGTGAAAGCGGGAGCGTCTCCGAGGAAACTTGTAGGCGCCCACATGGGGTTTCCCTCTTCGTGGCGTGGCGGACTAGTAGGGTGGACTTGTCCACCCGAAGCCATAAACCCCGGTGGACCGTATGACTCCCAACGCAACGGGAGTAGCAACGCAATAACATGATTACTTGTTGCCGTTAATGGATGTGAGGCTTGGGTGGCGATAAACCCATGCCGATGATTTTAGCTACGTAGCCGTGAGAAAGCTGCTCCGAGGCAACCGTTTCGTCCCAGTCTACCATCTCAACCGAAAGGCTCCCCGGGCGGGGATGGGGGGGGGGGGCTAGTAACGCAAAACCATGTCCCCCGGAGTGAGAAGCAAACCCGCCCGAACCCTCTGGGAGAGTTGGTTGCTAAATGCAGCTTTTCCGGCTGACCGGGCAGACCACCGTTGAGTAGCCCTTGCAACCAGTGAAGTCATCATCATCATCGTGTCCCTTAGTCCTTGGACCGTTGGGGCGCCACAGATTACATGAAACCTATCCTTCTCCATTCCACTCGGTCTTCAGCACTACCTCTTCAAAACCATGCACAGTTACATCGCGAGCCCCTCTACAAACATAGGAGTCAGAATGATCACCACATTGATCGTGGGCCCTCAAAATATAGAAGAAGAAGAGATGGCCACTGATAGTATTGGGGTAGTTCCCGGCGTGCCGCCGTATGGACTGGCGGCGGGGAAACCCGGCGTCTGGCCCGTATGGAGGCGTGCCCCAAAGGGGGGAGGGCATTAAGAGCTCGCGCTCGACGGTCCACCGACACCATTTCTTAATGTGACGTATTTAGTATGGGGGTCCCCGTTAAACATTTACGTCAATTCATGACGTCATTTCGTGTTTTTTGTAAAGTTTCTGTTTTGGAATCACTCCCCATGCGCCGACATATTTAAAAATATTTGATTACATTTTTTTTTAAAAATCACATCATTAATATAAGATATTAATTATTATTAATTTTTTTAAAGTATACCTCCAATGTCCGCTCTTTTGCCCACAATAATCTTAAGCTGCGACTTTTCGTACCAGTTCTTCAGTTTAACTAAAATAAACTACCACATATGACATCCGAATAGCATTAGTCAAAATTGTCCCGGACACGCAGGGCCGCCATTCGCACCCGGGTACCATTAGACTCAATGCTATTCGGAAGTCATTTGTGGTAGTTTATTTTAGTTAAACTGAAGAATTAAGTTTACAAACATGTATTCCATTCAATTATCTTTCATTTGATGCCTCATTTTGTCTTACAAACCCAACAATAATATTTAAATAGTTTTTAAATCCCAACCTCTCCCTTCTGGTACCCAGGTACCAATAGGTGCTGCCTAATGATTTAACTAACTTTGATGCTTAAAACCAGAGAGTCGTGAAATAACGCATTTCCTGATTGAAGAGCGCCTGCTTAGCAACTGTATATACACATTTTCCATACCTTTCTTATGCCTTAAATGCTTAATAAGCAGAGGCCAGTATATGACTTTCTGTAAAATATGTTACGGCTAATAAGTTTCATTATTTTATATTCACAACTGACAACTGAGTAGAGTAGTGTGAGCGTGGTGTGCAAGCTCCACAATCATAGAGATATTCAAATGTCAATCTCCTCAGTATCAGTATCAGTTATCAATACATACATTGACATTATCTTTAAATTATAATAATATTATTAATTATAAATATAATTAGATTAGTATTATTAGTTTTTAGTTATTAGTATTTAATTTAATATAATTTATTATTAGTATACTAATTTACTAATTATTCTAAGTAGTTAGTCTTGGTTAAATTAGTACACTATACTATTAGTATTACATTTTAGTGCAACAGTCATGGCTGAATTTAAGCCGGAGTAAAATATTATAAATTATATTATTTATATAATATAAAATATAAAAGCTATAAAACTTAATAGGTCTACTCTGTTTATTTTGTGAAAAATAAAGCTTAAATAATTGTTTATTATTCTTTGACTTGGACTTGGACCAAACGAGTGGGTTTTAATTTTTGAAAATTGCTAATAATTAGTAAATTACAATTGTTAACACTAATTTCTTTTATTTTATAATAATAATTGATGCTTTTGACAACTTTTGCCTTTTAATTTATTGTTTGTTCCAATGGAACTTCCATTGTTTTGTGTTGACTTTTTTTTCTAGGTTTATCCTTACACTTACTTTGTTACCTTTTTTCTTATTTCAGTTCTAAATGAAATATGTATCAATTCTTTAAATAACTGATTTGAAACTACTCAGTGACATCAAAATGATTACTGAATCGAATTACTTGATAACACCAGTGACAAATTTCAGAGCCAGAGATGATGCTATTAAACAAATATCGGACAAGAGACGCATACGTCACATGAGATTTCCAACTCTAAAATTCAGGCATGATTTAGATTCATTCCAAGAAATGGAAAACAGCAATAATGCATTCAAAAAATTGAGTGATGCAGGTGAATTCCATGCTAATGCACCATGTAGAGCATATGATAACATAATTGATCCTACATCTGGTTTTGTGAGTGCAGGTGGAGATGGTGCTAGACATGGACACACCATGATTAGGTCATTGGTTCAAAATAACACAACACCACAATCAAGGATCCCAAAATGTCAGAACACAGTGCGAAAGGATGCAACAGCACCACCAGAATTGAGACGTGAAGAAACTTGGTCTCCCGTTGCACCAACTCTGTGGAATAGTCACAAAACTTTAGATGTTGTGTTACGATCAAAACTTGGTGGTTAGTATAAATGAACTTGTTAGCTTTCAATTATTTTTCTTAAAAATATTTCATTACAATTGTTCTTAAAATATTTTTAAAACAAGTTTGAAATATAAAATAAGGTACATATTTTTTTTAAAATTATATTTTCATTATAGGGTATTTATATGTGATTTTGAGAATGTCACGTAATTATTGATAAATAGATAATAAATGTGAATATAGTTATCTTGTTGTCTCCTGACTTTCTGTCCTCTTTGATCATATCAGTTGTGTAAAATAACATTTAAAAATATAATATTTTTCAAGTTTGTTTTTGTCACAATGAAAGTATTATAAACTAGAAGCTAAGATTTTTTGTTAAAATTATTTTATTCCTTCCACAGGTTGGACTAGTGATGGAAGTACAATAAAAGCAACTGAAAAAAATAGAAGACCCCAGGTTATTTAAATTATATTTTTGGATATCACAAATCTTAACTAACATTTATAAGAATTAAATAAAGTGACACTTACAATATTTAAATATGTAAAAGATTAGTATAATTTTATAATATTTTAGTTTCATAAAAATATTTTCAAGTACCTTTTGCGTATAGATTATTTATTAGCATTTTCCATTTGAAAAAAATGCAGCTCTATTATTTACTAACATTTGCAGTTTGCAAAAAAATGCACTCCATGTTGTCTCACCTGAATGCATTTTAAAAGCACCTTGTTGAATTTTATCCTTCATTTAAATTTAATTTTTGTCAGTTTAAAAAAAATACATAAAAAGATATCTAAATTTGGAAGTGAATCCAAATATTGTTTTAAACTTTAGTATCAAAGAAAAGAAGTGTAAAAATAAATTACAATATATATATTCTTATGTTTCAAATTTTTACAAAGATAAGTTATCAAAAAAGTTTTTAGAATCATAGCAAAAGTTATATTTACAGACTGCACCTCTTGATAGACAGATTCAAAAAAACCGTGACAAATTAGCTCTAAAATATCAGTATGGGACTTCTACACAAAGGTACCAGCAGGAAATCTCCTTAAATTAAAGATAATTACAAAGGCACATGTCTAAACAAATTTTATTGTATGTTAGCTATTTTTATTCTGAAATACTGTTGTAATTCTTGGTTAAATATTGTTCTCTCTAGTACAAAACATGTTAGTTTAATATTTGCATACTCATTTTTTATATAACTATATGCAGTAAAAAAAATTAAATGCACTCATTTGGAACCAAGATGATTTTTTTTATCACCCATTGAGATTTACATAATGATTTAGCACTAATTTTCAACACTTATTGATAAAATAAGTACCATGCACTGTTGTAAAAATTTTCTGCTAATGTAGGCCAATTAGTTTTTAAGAGATTATTTATCATGATAATATTTTAACTAGCATTATAAGAGTTGTTTATTATACTTTTTTTCAAATTGAGTTTTGAAGTATTTTACATATATCATACATTATATTGAAGGGCTTATGAGGAAGTGCCTTGGGACAGTATATTACCACCAAAATTGTGGCCACCTATATCAACAATGGAATCAAAACCAGACACTGTAGCCCAGTGTTGTCAAAATAATCGATATGCTTCAACTGCACAGGAATGGCAGGTTGGAACTTTATTATTTTAATGTTTAGCATTTGTTTAGATTATTTTTGGAAAGCTCATTCTCCTATAAATATATTTACCATATGTGTTATAATTAATTAGTTGAGAATTTTTAAAATTCAAATAAAATACCCTAAAATTACTATTCCATTGTGTATACTAATATAATATATATATTTTAACAACCTTCTACACAACTTGCAAGCTACATTATTGGGTCCACAAGTAAATCTATTGTGAATTCCACCCTTAAGGGTTTAAATATATATTAATATCTGGACAAAGCCTACATATCATAACCCCCACCCACCCACCACAACCACCCAAACCCCACAAGAAAAAATCCTATATCGTGCTGACAAATTCCATTTCTTTCCACACCTGGCATTGAGCATTAATGCCCTAATAAGTAAAATCTTAATTGAAAATTAATTGCATTAACCCAATCCGCTACTTAATTTCAAAGTAATTTCTTATTCTCCTGCTTAAACGTAGCTCTAACTTTAGAAATTTAATTTTCCATTTTAAAATTTTAATTTTTAGATTTTCATCACGCAAAATTTATTTTACTTAAAATGTAGGTACAAATTTTGATCTTGATGATTGTTTAAGGGGCCATCCATAAATGACGTCACATGTCTAGGGGGAAAGGGGATCAGATTTTTGTGATGATGTGTGACAAGGGGGAGGGGGGACCTCAATCAATGTGACGTCACATGAAAGTAGAATATTGTAGTAAAGAATTGCACTTAATAACTCTAAATTACTGACATTTTTAACATATTCTTTTATAGAACAATCATCATTATTTTATTTTTAAACTATTATCACTGAGAGAACAGTACAGGTATGCGAGGTCTGAAAAATGGCCTCTGATTAAGTTTCAGGAAACCAAGGAGGAGGAGACTTGGGGTGTAGTTGCAATGACAGTCGTGAGATTTATGGCTAAATGTGGACACAGGAGTCATAGAATTAAGACTACCACGGCAACCACGGGAAGTGGGATGGAACGATAACAAATGGTTGACGGGGTGGGGGGGTGGTATCTTAGTAAATGCTCAAGGGCAGAGATTCTTAACATTTTTTGCAGTGTTGCAGGCCCACTCCATTTTAAACACCCCACCCCCCCACGTATAAATTATATTGTAATAAAATTAAAAATAATTAAGCAATTTAGTTATCATAGTATGCAGTCTTTGAGGGTACTGCTCCCAGGCAAACCTCTTTTTCGTTCCCAGCTGCAGCGTGAATTTGTCACATCGCAGAAAACCACGTAAACCCTATTAGAGGGCGTCTGTGATACACCTACGCGTCACCCCGGGGGAGAGGGGGGATCAGGGACGTAAAATATATCCACCCCCAGCCCTAGAAAGTCCGGCCCGGTTGCTATGTGAAAGCAGCACCCCGGCCGGCCAGGTGTTCCTTCTCTGGTGCCGTCTCACTCACATAGTCAATCGAATGGAAGGGTGGGTGAGGTTGTCTCAGGGGCGCTATGCTCCTGGCGTACCGCTTCACTGCCCGACTGACTGGAATAAAGACTACTGGGAGGAGTAGTTGATGGCCAGTTGAGTTTAGTGGAGGGTGCGTTGGGGAAGACTTCATGTTTTTCTAAAGTAGATTAGTTATCATAGTTTTATTTCTTTAATTAACTTTATAAACAAGGGAACAAATTACCAATAAAAGCAATGCGCCAACAAAATTCACAAGAAAAACATTTACAGCTGCTTATCTAAATGTATACAAATTAATTTTAAAAAAAAAAGCAGCAATTACAATCAGTGGCGTAAGTAGGTTTGGTGTCACCCGGTCCGGTAAGCTCGTGGTGTCAACCTTCCACCCTCGACTTCCATGATGTAATTCTTCTTGTTAAACTTAGTCCACAGTATAACAAATACAAGAACAAAAACACATTAATTGAAGGTCAGGAGGTAAATGTATTTAAGAACTGTGACTGACATGTACTTAGAATCACTCATTGTTATCAAAGGATAATTTTATTTCTCAGAATTTAGATAAATATAGTTTCCTGTCACTTAAAAAAGTTACTGAACACTTCATTTGGCGTGAAACTGAAACATGGTCAAAACAATGTGTTTCTGACCTAATAATAAGGTAACCTAATTGCTGACGCATCAACTTTGAAATTTTAATAAAACACGCATTTTGATTGGTTACTTGGGTTAGAAATGTACGAGTCATTTGTTATCCTTTTATGAATTTCGGTTAGACCAGTGGTTCTCAACCTTTCTAATGCATCTCCTCATGCTGTGGCGACCCCCCAGTGACAAAATTATTTTTGTTGCTACTTCATAACTGTAGAGGAAATTTGTTTCCCGGTGGTCTTAGGTGACCCCTTGGAAAGGGTCGTTCGACCACCAAAGGGTTCGCGACCCACATGTTGAGAACCACTGGGTTAGACCGAGCAGTGTGTGCTCTGTAAATACGCAATTTTCAATTTGATGTCACCCCCGTGCGGTGCGCACCCCCCTAGCTACATCACTGATTACACTTTTCTGGTCTTCCACACCTCAGGGCTGGGGAGGTACTTTTATCCCTGGTTAAGAACCACTGTTCTAGTGAAATGTTTCTGACAGGTTTTGTGCAGTAATTTGATATCCATGTAAGGTGAATTTCTAAAGGGTTTGTAAAAGACAATAGTGGACACATGGACTTTTTATGGGGGGGGGGGGGGGTGTAGAGATTTGTGACGTTATATTTTGGGGGGGGGGGGTCTAACTTTTTGTGACGATTTGTGACGATGGGGAGGGGGGCAAAATTGGCAAAATTTGCGTGACGTCATTTATGGATGGCCCCTATGTTAAAATTTTCAAAGACTCGTTTTGAAAGCATTTTTTTCTAAAATTTAAGTTTTAAATTTATATGATTTTCTATAAATTGAATAGAATAAGTGATGCACTTTTTAAAACTTTACATGGGGAAAAGTCTATTTTTTTAGAATGTTAACGAGAGATATCTTTTCATAATTTATTATAAGCAATTAAAATGGATGATTTTACACATAGGCCTACAACTACATGCCAATTTTTGAAAATTGTTTATTGCAGCGTCAAGTGCAATTACTTTCCTGAAAATTCTGTCATTTTTTAATTGTCCCTCTACTTAAGGAGTATAATATTGGAAAATATTTCAAATAATGATGCTTTTTAACACTTCTGAATTAAATACTAAATACTCACAGCAATAGTTCGAGGTTTATTATTTACTTCCTTCATTTATTATTCCATTTAATTAGTTGTTAATCACTATGTTTTGCTATGCAAATTATTTTTTTTAAAAAGATGTTTGTAAGTAATTAATTAGTCCTTCATTTAGAGTTTTATAAATTAAAAAGCTTAGCATAGGTAGTTTGTAAATTTATATAGTTTTATTCTTAAGGGGGAGGTACACCGAGAAAAATGGAAAAAGGCTAATTTTCGATTTAGCAATAATCATTGATATCAATTCTGCACAATTATGTGTAATTATTTTTAATTTATGTTAAATAGTTCTTGAGCTATGAATTTTTTATTAGAAGGGGTAGTATCAGAAATTACCCCAAAAAAATAAAAATCATTATACTTTTCCTGAATTAATTATTTTAAAACAATGATGACCTCCCCAATAATTGTTTAATACAATGATCAGTCCTTTTAAATATGGCAGCTTCCATAGAAATAAACAAAACAATTTTTTGAACATTATAATTGTCTTAATATTTGGGCTGATGTGTAGTTGTGTGTCCGTGGCGTCAATTGCGTTAGGGAGAGGGTCAAAACCCTGTTAGGGAGAGGGTCAAAACCGGGTTAGGGAGGAATTTAGGGTTCAGGTTAGAGTGAGGGATAGATTTAGATCATTTTTTAAAACTTTTTATTCGTCATGGTCATGGTAAAAAACGCCGACACATAACTACACATTTACCAGCAAGCCTTCTTTTAAATGATGGATCCAAAAAATAGGACTTGATTGGAGCTCTTATATAGCGCTAATTCCATGCTATGGTAGCATGCTCGCGGCGCTCCGATGTTAGATGTTCGAGAGGCCTCACTGCTGCCTGTTAGGCGCACGTGAACTCCATCTCCCCATCTCCGGGTTTCTTCTCATCAGCACTTTCATTTTGAACCGGTTTCTGATCCCCCATCTATAGTTAAACTTGATGAAGTCACAATGTGTTGAAGACTTTTGACAAACGACCTTGCATTGTAATCCTAATCGTGTTCCCCTGACGACAGCCATTTTTGTATAACACCTTATTATATTTCAACCCCTTCCTTTGAATTTGATGCTGTCGGTTGTTCCTTCGGCACGGAAAATGTTAAATTCGTTCAGTGCTACTGCTGAATCTAGTAACGTTTCGTTAAGCCATGTTTCTGTCAGGCACATTAAAGAGCTCATACGAAATTGATAGAAATGCTTACAGAAACAACCCACGTCATCCATCCTGTTACGTAGTGATCTAAGGTTTCCCAAAACAACATGTGGAAGAAAGTCTCGCTGTCCTATGTTTCCGCATTTTAAACGAATGCCTCCCCTTCTTCCCTGCTTTCTTCCTTTTAGTCGTGAATTGGTCGCCATTTGTTTTTGACATGGCGGAAGTTTACAAAAATGGCGGAAGTGACATTTTTATACCAGGCTGACTATTTTGATATCCAAAGTCCATATTAAAGCTGTTTCCCGCGAAGAAAAAGACACAAAACATACAAGAAAATCATCCTTAGTAGATCGATTTGTACTTGAGTGAAACACAATTAAATCTAACGTGTAAAAACTGTAAAAAAGGCTGAAAAAGATGCACTGATGCAATCGAGTCGCCTGCAGAGATTTTTACAGCTTTCCCTTGGTCTGTTTACTTTCAATTATTTTATTACGATGGGCGCTATGCGGATCGAAAGCACAAAAACAAAAAAACTAAGTCCTTAGAAGCTAAAAGAACCAGAAGAATGCTTAAATTAGGGTTATAAGAGTCAAAAGTTGAAGCTAAATGATATCCTTATCTTTCAGGGGGTCATTAAAATTAAAGAATTCATTTACTTTATGAACAAAATTAATGCGTGTTCATTCACTAAATTTCAACATTTAGTTCACATAAAAATGATAACTTTTTTAAATGTGAACCAATTTGTTTGAAATTTTGCATGATGTTATATTATATAATTGTCTATGGCAGCAACTAGGCATATTACAATATATTAATAATTACACATTTTACAATTTATCAAAATTTGATTTTAAAATTTCAAAATTAGGTTACTTTGGGATCCTGTGATATCAAAAGTATTCAATTTCTCACATTTTTCTTAGTTCATGCCATAGCTAATCCATATTTCTATATGGTTAAAAAAGTATAATAAATTTGAGCTTAAAACCTTCTATCTAATTTTTTTAGTCTGACATGCCAATTTTCAACATCCCATTTTTCTTTTTTTTTTCCAATATAAGCAAACTATTATGTATTACTTTTTAATGGTTATTTTTTGTGTTATTATGGTAGAATGACTATTCCTCTAGCTTCAGTGCAAATTTGACATTTGTAACTTCAATAGGTTTTTTTTGGTGAATTTTTTAGTAGTCGACCTATGTTCTGGGTGTACCTCCCCCCTTAATTGTATGATTTCTGGAATGAACATGTCGCTCCGAAAATCTAAATAATTGGAAATTATGATAATCTAACAAATGTAATTATTTAGTTTATTTCTATACCACTGTATAATGATAATCTCTAAGTTATGACAAATGCTTTCTCAGGCTGTTGGAAAAGGACTAGAATCTCACCTACCAAGAAATGGATATTATAAGGATGGAACAATTGAGTTGTAAAATGCTGATGTTATCTTTAACAACATATTTTATTCTAATAACTTAATAAAAGCTAAGATTAAATTAGTGTGACACATTTTTATTAGTCATTACATTTATCAGAAATGACATTTTAAAAATTTAAAAATTAATTTTTAATGCTAGATGATGGCTTTTATTTGAATGTATTAACATCAAGCTTATCAAATTTATCTCAATTACTATGTAAAATGTAGCTATGCACTTAAGAATCCCTTATTTGTGTAGATCCAAAATGTGTGTAAATGCTGCTTTTTAATAAATTTTTATTATGATTACCATTCCTCAGTTGTACTCCATACCCCAGAATTCAACAAATTCCCCATTACAGGCGAGTTAAAAGATTTAGCTAATGTAAATTGTCAGAAATGTATTTTAGATTATTATTAAATTACTTTATCTTAATTTTAAACCATGAATATGAAAAAATTCAGGTAAATGAATCACTGCTTAATGTAGTACCAATTTTATATACACTTATTACAATATTAGTATTTTTTGATAGGACAATTAAAACAATAGTATAGCTATTTAATTTATTATACTTTTATCTCAGTGGTTGTGTTGGATCAGAAAATCTTGATGAAATAGATAATCCAAAACACGAATTTAAGCCATATTCTGTGAAAAGACATTTAATTCCTAAACCTACTGAAACCTCAAAGTAAGTAAATACGTTATCTATAATTTTTTATAAAGGATTCTACAGTAAAATATGAAATTTTACTGTAGACGTAGATATAAAAAATTCATCATTACGATTATAATAAATCTTAAGATTAGACATGGTTTACACACTGTATAAAGGATATAAATTTTTTTTAATACAGTAATTCAAAGATTTTTTTTTTCGTTCTCCCCATTTTTGTCTAGTTGTCCAAACATTCCATTATACACTGGATGTACATTATGGCAAGGTTACTATGCTCCAGCTTACTGTCATGACGTCAACAGCCAATATGTCAAACCCTCAGGAAACAGGTAAGTTCAAATTTAAAATAGTTTTCACCTAATCATCACTTGTTTAGAGAATAGCTTTAATATTTCTTCTCTGTATATATATCTTGACTACAAATATAGTATAATTTATAAATAAATGGATTTGACATTACCTTAAAAATTAATAGTCTTATTTATGTTTAATGCTGTTCCACAGCTTTGAACCATTACAGAGCCCAGCGTTAGAGCATAAAAGAAAAGCTGAGTTCTCCAAGATGGTTCCACTAGTTCCACCTTGAAATCCTTCCAATAATTTTGACAAAACACACATTATTGTGTAAGAAATGATGTATAACTACATCACCGATTTCAAATGTATCCCACTTTTTTTTTCTGACTTAAATATCTACTATTACAATTTCTCTTTGAAAATCTAGTAATCTGATTAATGATTGAGTAATGTCAATATTGTGTGATTCAGCACATATTAAAATAATTGTTAGAGTGAATGATTTGTACATCTACTAATACTCTAATAGAAATATTTTTTAAAAATAACTTGTCAATTAGTCTATGTAAATTTGGTTTGAAAAAAGACTTTTGAAAAAAGTTAATATTTAAAATTATTTTTGAAAATTATAATTATTATAAATTATCTTAGATTTAGATTAGTTGTAATATTAAAAAAAAAGAAAATACTCATTTGATCTATTTATTATTAAATCATTTCACTTGTATGACACCTTAATAATCATAATAAAAGTAGCATTTATAACAATGGAGATCAAAGTAGTGTTACATATTATAGTTTTAAAATAAATCACTGTTATAGCTCAGATATTGCAAATGTTATAAATGATCCTCTATTTTCAATTATTTCTGTAATGCTGCTTAATTTGTATTTACAAATTTAGGCTTTTGAGTTTTTATATCAATGTATTCACATACATTAAAGAGCAATGTGTTAACTGCAGATTGTGCACATATGCTAATTTTAAACATGTACACATGCAAAAAATAAATGTTTAACAAATGAAACTCAATGTAATTTCATAACTGCCCTTCCTATATGAAATCTGTAATGTGTAGTGTATGATAAGCAAGCATTTAATGTCTGCGATACTCATGCACTCCCAACTTCATGGAAAAAGTTTATTTAAACAGGCCTCTCCTGAAACATATATTCAAGAAAAAATGTGCTATTATGTTATTAAAGTTAGAGCTAAACTGTTCGTTTACATTTACATTTCATAGTATGGTTTTAAAGCTTAAGATTTCTTCCCATTTTCTCTTTTTTAATTGCTGATAATTATTTAAATTTTGTGATAGAAGTAAATTTACTTTAAAACAAATACTGTTTCATTTTGCTTAAAAATAGCTTAACATATCGAGTTTAAAAAAAACAACAAAAAAACTTAAACTATAGTGTGTTATGAGATTAAAAATATGCTAAACTAAACAACTCTACTTTATTCCAAATATCAAAACAGTGGCTCTTAAAGTGGGTGGTGGAAGGGGGTGGGGGTTAAATTCTGCACTTCAGATTTAAGGGGGCGCTGGGACTACATAAGGGGGTTGGTGGTATCAAATAAATGTCCCCCAAAACTTCATAGTTGTAATATTCATATGACTAAAAAAAGAGGGGGGGGGGGGGTATGCGTGCCCGCGCACGTACGCGCTGATGAATTCAATATTCTTTGTTTGAGATCAGGTCAAAATGGAGATGCATGATTTGACCACACACAAACTGACAGAAAGAGCAACCTTAGAAAAAGTCATAAAACATCATTGTATTTCATGGACACCCCATGCTTTTTTACTAGCTTTTATTTAGCTTGCAATTTTGTCTGTGTGTATGTCTGGGTCAAATCTTGCATCTCAATTTGACCCACTTTCTGATCTGCAATTGAGTTGAAATACAAGACAACATACCCACTGCAGAAAGTGGTGGTTTTAAATTTTCTCAAAGCAAATAAATATATATCCCAAAAATATTGAATGTGTTCATTAAGGAGTCTTGTTTAGTTGCCTTAAACCAGACATTGAGCAAAATGTATCACTTTACTAAGCCCACTCGAAGCATTAAGAATTTTTTAGCAGTGCAGAAGTAAGTTTCTATACTCAGTGTAATATCTAGCCAGAACAAGATACAGTCCCTAAAACAGAAGTCCTACAACAGGTTTATTTTATCAGCATCCACACGCTCCCGTTGTAAGAATGCCAGATAGCAGACTTCCTAAACAACTAATGTTCTGTGAACTCTCCAGAGGTAAACGCTCAGCTGGTTTAAAGCATAAAATTTCACTAAAATCCATAGACATCAACCTTAATTTGTGGTAAAGATTTGCTAAGGATCATACAAGATGGCTAGGCAGATTCACTCACTGTTGAAGCACAATCTTCAGAGAGTAAATGCACCGCTCACGCCAAGGAGAGCACACAACAAGCAAAGGCAGAATCGACTCTAATCCAACTATATGACCCAAAACACAGTGTAGCCAAGTGTGGGAAAGCTTTTTAGGCACAAATAGGACTCCCAAGTGACCTGTGTACTCACAGTTGAACATAGTCATGGTCATCTAAGCATGCGAAGGATGAACAACAGTGTAAACGCAAATTCGACCATGCTAATAGAATCTGATAGAATTGCATTGGCTGCCGGTCCGCGCTCGCATAGAGTACAAAATCGCAACTCTGTGCTACCGCTGCTTGCATGACCTGGCGCCGTCCTATCTCCAAGCGCTAATGACGCCTCATGTACCCACTAGACAACTCCGCTCATCCGATAGTGGCAAACTCTCGATACCGCGTGTTCGCCTTGAAACTTGCGGAAAGCGCACGTTCGCATTTGCTGGCCCAACCATTTGGAACACCCTTCCTGACGCTCTCAAAAACAGCCAGACGCTGGAGTCCTTCAAAACAAATTTAAAAACTCATCTATTTCGCAAACACCTGCTGGAATGATGTTGTCTACCATCTTTTCCAGCTTGTTATTATCTCCCAGCTTATTAGTTTTTGTACCACGCTTCGAGCCTTTGGGGATGAAGCGTGATTTTTCAAATGAACTTTATTATTATTATTATTATAAGTCTGCTTAATAATTTTCCTACTTCCAAAAATGTGTGGTATTGATGGATAAAGTCGACCAGTTTTTTACTGAATCAATTAAAGTAAAAAGTTATATTGTATATAATCAAAAGTTCAAACTTATGTTGCACTTTTAAATTCTCTGCCTACAGACTTGTGCAAACTACAATCCTGAATAATTATATTTTGTAACACAGGGGGGCGCTATGGGTGATGATCATATGACTCTAAGGGGGCGGTGACCGAAAAAAGTTTGAGAACCACTGTACTAAACTATTTATATCATCTATTTTTAAATAAAAGGAAATGGACTAAAACTTTCTTCTTAAAAAAAGTTTAATAATATCATTTTCAAATGTACAGAGAATTTTTTTTACACAGCTAGAACACAAATATTATATTTATCCTTAAATATTAATTCTACGCACTACATAAGCATTACATAATTATTAGGTCTACTTGTTAAATCTACAGATATTACCATAAACATTAATTCATGGGTTCAAAATCACACATAAAAACATCTATCTAATGAACAATATCAGGTTTCAACAAAAAAAGCAGGAAAACAAACTAACATAAATCACACAGATATAAAATATTGTGGTTTGGGTTGTAACACAGATAATTTTATCCAAGATGATGTATCACAAAGAAAAAAAAGAAATTTAAATGTAACTGTTTATATTATAATAAGAGTACGTTTTTAGAGATTTTAATAATAAATTGTTGAATTTTTTATCAAGTATGCTTGGCAATACTTCCCAAATCATAAAAAAAAATTTTTTTTTTAAAATATAGAATGCACCATACTCATGTACATTTTTGTTTAAAAAAAAACATACACAGGAATCATGTTTTTAACATGTGCATTTTTTTTTCTTCAAGTTTTTCCAAGACACCTTCAAAAACATATTTATAAAATGGCTCTGTTACTTTAAAACTAAAACTGAATGACTGATATTCAAAGCTATACCATCTTTAAATTATAGGATGAAGATTAACTTGCTTTTGGATCAGTCTCATAAATGCAACAAAAAAAAAAAGACGTTTTTCAAATAAAATGGTACAGGCTATAGCTATTTAGATACATTTTTTCACCAAAATGCTTTAAAATAGTTTGTGGTAGATAATTTTTTAAAACTGACATTGTTTTAAGATTAACCTACACTATACATGAATGCTTGTAAGACTGTTATGTGCTCCATGGCATGCTTTTCCAATTTACTTGGCGATGCATGGTTATAGTCATAATTAATTTTCTAGAAAAATGTCATGTTTATTTATTATCTTCACAACCCTGATATAATAATATTATAGACTATTTTAAACAAAACACTAACTAAAAATGGCCTTTAAGCACTGATTAAGCCGCTAACAAAAATCTTGTAGACAATGTGATTTTATAACAGAGCTTTTTGTTGCCATACCTTTCCCTATTTATCACACTACATTTTTCTAATTTTGAAAATTATGCAAACTGTATTATAAAACTTATATATGAAGAGCTGATTTTCAAAATGCTGTATATCCATTTTGGGGGTTTTGAGATTATTCAACTTTTTACAAAAAATAAATAAAGCGTTTAGAGGATTAAATCATTTTTAGACACGAATAAAATAGGAATATAATGTGTTTAGTATATAGAATTTACCATGTCCTAAACGAACCTGGTTTGCTCTACAAAATGGTTAGGTTTTTTCATTTTTTTAAAAATGGTGGATACCGCGTTTTGAAAATAAGCTCTTCATATCTAATCTAATATAAAAAAAATGAATAAGTTACTAAATATTTTATAAATTATTAATATTTTGTAGATCATTAAAATATAGCATGAAAACATCATCATGCCCATCCATGCCTGGTTGCTATCCATATTACAAGTTACGCTAAATGAATCAATTTTTCATTACCTTTTGCACCTGTAAATTCAAATTAGACCCCCCCCCCCCCCCTTTCCAAATAACCCGTTTCAACAATTTATTTAAACAAAATATTTAAGTATATGGCATTTAAATGATGCCATCCTAAATCATATTTAAAAATATGTCACGTTTCCTTCGCAACCTGTTTAGCTCAGACCAATGGTTCCCAAATTGTTCCCCAGCACCTTGAGGAATTGCAGCTTCCTCAGAGGGTCGCCATGAAATATTAAACAATAATTTTATTTTAAATCCAATGTGACAGGACACAACATCCAGCTGACCTGGTGAAAACCAGTAACTGATCATAAGTAATTACTGTTAGCAGAAGCTCATACAAATGGTTACTTGATGGCACTTAATAACCTAGAAATATGTATAATTTTTTTTTTTAACTTTACCCTTTAATAAATATTTTTTATTTATTTTGAAGTGTACTTGATAGAATTTGACATCGGACGCCTGGGGAAAATATGGATTGGGCAATGTGCAGAGAATTGAAAAAGTTTAGAAGCCACAATTGTAGCCAAACAAAATAATCATGTCACACACACAGAAACAAAGGCAAACGGTGGACTAAAATATTACTGTGTGATATCTAGCAATAAGTGTACTTTGAATAAACAAAAAGCAACAGTATGATAATAATTACGTAAAGTTGCAGTGATATTTTTATGGCCTTCAAAAATGTCTACGTCACGGATGGCTTTATTAAACATTAAAATAGGCTATTTATGGACTCTACGAATTTTGGGAAAATGTATATATTTTCTGCTAAAACCATCCCGAAGCCCACAACCCACCCCTGCCATATAAACATGTCAAGAAAATCTCAATTATCCACACCCTTCTCAATATATATGGATGGCCCAGTCAAAAATAATAATTAATTAGTGACCTTGACCAACATAGTTAATCAAATTTACACAAAATTACTCCACTCATAGAATTTATAACAAATTAAATTTTTTTCATGATTATCATTACAAAGAATGTAAGGCACAGTATTAGAGGACGTAGAAATATATTCACAAGAATATATAAAGTTAAATTAGAGGACAGCTACCTATCAAAGGTATTTCACAGTAAATGAGACCTTTTTAATGTTAATGCAAAGATAAAATAAAAACATAAACATTTCCTTGTTTATGGACAAGCAAATTTATCTGAATTTCTCAAATATAATTTGATTTCTAAGAGTGACAGTGAGCCTGAAACATTTTTAAAAATTCAGAAAAATCTTCAAAGCCATCAAACATATTTAGGCAATTCAATTCAGTGTCAGCAGTAGGTAAATGGACATAAATTTCCAAAATGTACACAAAAATTCAGATCTTTGAGTCTAAGACTTCTTTGTTAATAATGACTTTATTGTCCCTGTGAAATGGTAACAATTGTTATACATTTTAATTAATATTTAAAAGCTATTTTCAATACAATTTTATGACATTATTCTAAATGTTAGTGTTCATTGGAAATTCCATTTAATTAGTTATGACAACAAATATTCTAGTGGTTATTAAACTGGGGTACGCAGAGCCATGATGAGATAGGTACCTGTTTAAAATTATGGAGTAATATTTTTTGTACATCTTTGCAAATTCATTGTATAATGTACAATTTAATGTAATGATTTTTTGCATCCCAATAACAAAACAATCTTATCTCAGCACACTTACTTATCAGAATGGAAGTCCCATTAAAATAATTGATCTGAAAAGAGTATTGGTGGTTTATAACTTAGAAATCCACTGATATTAACCAAATGCATTTTTGACATTTTAAACTTTAATTTTGAATCAATTGAAAAAGAATCAAATAAGGTTTTATAGTTTTATAGCTTTACAATTTTGTTTCTTATTTGTTTAATAACTATTTAGTAAAGCTTACATCATTAGATGAATAAGGCACATAACATAACACACAAATGTCAGCAAGAGATATAACATTTTCAATGATTCAAACTTTTACAATAATGATTACCAGTTAATAGACCAGTTAATGACAAAACATATTCATGTGGATTAGGTGATTACAGGAGAAAATAGTTAAAATTAACCAAATATGTGATGTAATCAAATGTAAAGATAAAATTACCGCACCAAAGCAATCAAATTTATTTATAAGGCAATAAAGAAGCAATTATGTAGAATGAATTATCGTTCTATATGGAACAACTCCCCCCCGGGATTCCGGTTGACAAGTCTGTAGTGACTTGCCGATTTGGAAGCGCTGGCCACCGACCCCCTCGGCGTTAACCCGGGGCACATTACAACCATTGCGTGTCCCGCGTGGCAGACACGGCCATGCATGGTAGTTGCTGGAATAAACAGCTCCTACAGGGCTGCCACCTGTGATGCTTCAAAGGGGGAAGAAAAGGCAAACACAGGGTAGGGATGATGATTACAAGTTGCCGTTAAGGGATATGAGGCTATAGGCTGTGGTGGAAGCCTATAGCCGGTGATTCTAAACATGCAGCCCTGAGAAAGCTGCTCCTAGGCAACCGTTTCGTCCCAGCTATTTCGCGAACTAGTCGCGAGGTGGTAACCCACTGTAGAATCCCTCTTAGAGGGCGTCCGATGCTTCCCCGGGACGGGTGGGGGGAGATATTAGGACGTTAATTTACCGTCCCGGCCCCTGGGAGAGTGGACTACGGACGCTTGAAACACAGCGTCTTTGGTCGACCAGATGTCTCGAGCGGTTGCGGGCGGGGGCGCTCCACGCCCGGGGAGGTCTCTGGCGCCCTTCCGCACGGCCTGCCGCCGAGGCGGCCGGCAAGTGCGGGTGGGCGCCAGGGAGGGCATAAGGAGCGTAAGCTCGACGGCCCGCTGACGCCATTTCCTAATGTGATATATGGAACAACTGAAATGAAAAACTTGGCATTTTAAATAATTAAAATTAATGGCATTACAAAATCATACCTGGGCTCATTAGATTTTAGAGCTTAACACTAAATGGATGAATGATGATTGATATTTTTCCAGCAAAGATATAAATAGAAATGTTATTAAGTTTTGCTTTATGGGGAGAGGGTGGGGAAAGAGGTAACTAGGTGTGAGCAGGTGGCACTATAACAAATCAGAGGAATACCGGGGTAATCAAGTTTCAACAATGGAATTGGTGAAAACATGATCTTAGTTTAAAGTACGATATATGTTCTTTCATCCTCGTACAGGTGCAATGCTTGAATACTCTTTTAAAGGGTTTTCTTTATAATCGCTAATGAAGATGGATGCACTGAGTATTCAACCAACTGTAAGACCATGATCAGTGCTGTCCAACCTTTTTGACTCCATAGGCCAACAATTTTTTTTCAGCAAAGCCGAACGTTTCCTACTCCGATCTCTGAATACCAGGTACTTTTCCCCAATGTCATTACAATACAAGATGGACACAAACTCTACCATACCTGCCTAAACTACCAGTTTAAATAACAGGGAACCCTAAATGGCACCTTTAGTACATCAGCTCCCATCTAGATTACTCTGATTATACCCAAAATCCTTGACGCCTCCCCTGTACATGTGGGAAAAATAAGGAGGAGATAGTATCAGATTTCATGTCTGATGTTCCGTAATGGTTCCTTTGCTAAACATAAATGACTGCTCCCTGTCAAGCTATCCCACCCCTTTTTCTATACAACTTCTGTGCTGATTTAAAAAACAATGCTGAATCAATGAATGCCGGTTGAAAATATTTTCACTCTAAAATATTTTATTATCTACACACAGCATAAAAATTTCTCAGTCTCTGGCAAGCCATTTAAAGTCAGTTTGCGAGTTGGACAGCACTGGCCTATAAGCTGATGTTTGACACCACAGCTCAAAGTTAGTTGTTAATATAGAGCACATGTGTCGAACTCAAGGCATCCGGCCTGCTGTACATTATATCACGCCCGAGAGGTCCTGACCGGCGTACAATTATATCTGGCCCGAGAGATAAATTTAGACAAAAATATTACTTAATGGTCCTGTGATATAAAGTGAAAATCTAATCCCTAATTAGCAGCCTTGCCGAACGATGGGGTACCTGAGAGCGTTCTCGCTTCGATCAGAATAAGCGAAAATAAAAGTTGTGTAGTGAATGGATGTTCGTCATTACAGTAAGCTAGCAACATTATGTTGCTCATTTTGGATTGACGCATAGGAAATGAAAGAAGTGTAGTGCCCGGTCTGTCGGTAGATGTAAAATCTTCTTTTTTTTAAAAATCAAAGCTAGCCTTAAAGTGGCCAAGAGAAAAGTTGATTCTGAAAACAGTGCTTTTCAAAGCCGCTGGGAGGTTGAATATCTGTTTATTGATATTGGCAGTAAACCTGTGTCTAATCTGTGGAGATAATTTGGCAGAGATCAAGGAATATAATCTGAGACAGCACTACAGGACTAAACATCAAGACAACCTGAATATAGAGCACAAGCTATAGAAGGTAAAAGAAGTGAAGAGGAATCTAACATCACTGCAAACTTTTTCACCAAAGCAAAATCACAAACTGAAACTGCTGTCAGTTTTATTGTGGCGGAGGAGATTGCAATACCAGGCCAACCATTTGCAGAAGGAGAGTTTCTGGAGCGCTGCATTATGAAAGTGTGTGATGTCTTGTGTTCAGAAAAAAGCAGATGTTTGCAAATGTACGCCTTAGCAGAAATACAGTAGCTGATCGGGTTTGTGAGATGGGCATTGATGTGAAAACACAACTCATCAAAAAAGGCAAAGACTTTGTTGCATTCTCACTTGCTGTCGATGAAAGTAATGACACGACTGACACTGCGCAGCTCGCCATCTTCATCCGTGGAGTGGACTTCAGTTTTATTGTTACAAAAGAAATATTGGACATGAAATCCATGCAGGGGACGACAGGAGAATACATTTTTGACAACATATGTAAAAGTTTAACCAACATGAACCTGCCTTGGGACTTACAACATATGGAGCACCGGCGATGTGCAATGAACAAAGTGGATTAGTTGAAAGGATGCGATTAAAGATACAGCGGAACTGTACTGGTGAATTGACAGCATATCACTGCATAATACACCAAGGATCGCTGTGTGAAAGTCCTCAGCATGGAAGGTGTAATGAGCACTGTAACACAAACTGTCAACTTTATCAGAGCCTAAAGTTTAAATCACTGCCAATTTCATTCTTTTTTGCAGGAAATAGACTCAGAATTTGGCGACATGCCTTATCATACAGAGGTGCCGTGGCATAAGTCGAGGGAAAAGGTCTTTGTAGATTTTTTCAGCTGATCGAGGAAATCTGGCCATTCATGGACAGCAAAGGAAAAGACTCCATATTTTTTCTGTATAAAAGGTGGAAATGTAAGTTAGCGTTTTTGCTTGACATAACCACTCATCGCAATAACTTGAACCTGCAGCTCTAGGGACAAGACCACTTTATCACTGATATGCATGATATAGTGAAGGCATTTCAAGTGAAGCTGGGCTTATGGGAGACACAAAGGAATCAATGCAACTTGTCTCACTTTGAACCGAGTCAACGCTATGGGGTTTCCCAATGCAAACTTTGCTGAAAAACTTAACTTACTTTGCGCTGAGTTACCACAGCGCTTTAGTGACTTTGAAGCACAGAAAGGTAATTTTGAGCTGTTTCTAAACCCATTTGTCATAGACGTGGAAACTGCACCTGTAAATTTGCAGACAGAGCTAATAGATCTGCAGAGTAATGGGACACTAAAGGCAAAGTAGGACATTGTGGGGCCAGCTTTGTCTACAGGCGGCTCGAACCATGAGCATGTTGGGTAGCAAACATCTGTGTAAGGAGCTGTTTTCTGTGATGAAGAAAACATCACACAGGAGTCTTCTCACTGATGAACACTTGCAGTCCATCATGAGAATCTCAATGACACAGTCCATCACACAGGAGTCTTCTCACTGATCAACACTTGCAGTCCATCATGAGAATCTCAATGACACAGAACATTACTCCCAACATAAACAAACTTATAGCCAAGAAAATGTACTTAACATTCAGCCCTGATAAATTGGCATAAGAGCGAAAATGGATATGCGAATGATTTTTAATTATTAAATTTTTTTTCTGTTTTACTTTATATACTAATGTTTAAAAAAGTTTTAATTTTCCACTTACTGAATGTTTATTTTTTTCGGCTAGCAACCTTACGTGTGATTTGAGTTTTGGCCCGCTGAGCGATTGAGTTTAACACCCCTGATCTAGAGGATTAAATCTGGTATGTGTAAGTAGAAATACATTTGTACAACATCAACAGTGGGTTTCTTAACAGTTCTTTTGTTCATTAAATGAATTAAGGCTAGGTTCAGTCATGGACATTGTTGTGAATTAAATCAGCAGATTTATATAATCAACTTTACAGTTCAGTGTCATATTCATAATTAGTTAGATATTTAAAAAAATTAATCTGATTGTGACTGCAGCCTTGAACACATTATACACATTTAATTTATTTTAAAGCAAAACTATATGCCTTTTACATTTAAACCAGTCTACTTACATTCTTACTACTTATACAAAAATATATCACCATGGTGAAGTTATATTAGATGACATGGACAACATTCCAATAAAACTTTGTGCAATGTTGGAGGATATGTTTACAGTGTGCAGTTACTGGTTCATCAACAAACATACAAAATGCATAGTAATATTCAGTGGCTTGGGGAATCAATAAAATTACTCAAACTTGCACAGTTATTAAAAAATGTTAAGTATTATTTTGTAAGGTCATGAACCAATAAAACATCTTTTGAAGTGTTATGTCTCAATACATTTTTCTTGTAACATTTACATGTATGACCAAATTTAAATCTTTGATGCTAAAAAATAATACATATTGGACAAAAAAATTATTGATATTATATATATTTGGCTACATCTGTAATAGCTTCAACAACTTTTATGAACACAACTGTATATATTATTACATTTGACAATTCTTTAAAAAATGTACATGTGTACAAAAAGTACATACCCTTGTTAAACTGATATAAGTTCTGTCTCTCTAAAAATGTTTGAAAAGACAATACTTATGTATATCCTTAAAGATAGTTGTAAAGATAGAGTAGTAAAGATTTTAAATTATATGAAAACTGAAAGAAATGTCATTTAGTTTCCATTTCATGTTTTTATTTCCACAGCACTTTTTGCCATGGGCACAACTGGGCAACTACTAGATTTAAAATGATATTTTATATAAACATGATGAAACATCTGCTTATAGCATAAAATGTAACCAGAAATACTAACTTTACAGAAAATCATCTGTTCTTAAACTGAAGAGGTAGAGTTGTGGCTATGGTTTCACAAGTTTTAGAAAAAGGAAATATTGGGAATGGTTTACTCCAAAAAACTTTGATGGACAAATAATTCATGCAGAATATGTTGATAAATAAAGTAATAAGGTAGGTTTGTAATAGGAACTGGAGAAGAAAAAAGCTAAACCCTACATGAGAATCAGAAGAAGGAAATTTTAGTGTTCTGAGACATGAAACTCCTTTTTAAAAAGTAAAGCCATTGGTTAAAATTTGACTTTATAAAGAATTTATTAAACATTTATTTTCTTTCTATTAAATGATAAATAGAAGCAATCTTGGGAAATTAATGCCTTCATGATATTGCACACTACAAATCTACACTATCTGATCAACCAAACAAATGTTTAGAGAAAGGATAATGTGTGCAACTTTAATTATGCATAAAACAATAAGTAGGATGTCTGGACAAGCTTGAGTACATAATAAATTCAGTTAAATAAATGGGCAGTTCATTTAACATCTCTTCAACTACTTATAACTTATAAGTATTCAATTCTTTTTTTCCCTACACTTAGCAGTATATATTTGTATCCAAGTTCATAGCTGTAATTGGTTTATTCCAGACATCAAATTTTTTATATATTTCTGGGAAGTATTAGGACTTAACAATGATAAATTTATTTATTAGTTCCAAACAATAATTCAGAGTTCTTATAAAATTCATTTTTTCGTTACATTTCAATATATAATCTAACCTTTAAAAATCACCCAGTACACAACATATCTTAAAATAACTTAACAAATATTAGTATGCTTAACAAAAATTATTTGATTAACAATACAACAATTTCTATTATAATTTCAATATTATTTCATTAATAGAAAAAACGTTCAAAATACAGATGTTTTTCCTTTAATAATGCAACAAAGATTACCACTTAATATATAGATTTATGCTTTAAATTATGCTAAAATAAATATGTGTATAAGAAATTAATTGAATCGTGAGTGTGTCTTTCATTTCTTAACCTTCTATAAAGCCATGCTAAAACAACCTGTGTTCAGGTTTTTTATATTAATACTGTTAACATTTTTATGAACATTTTAAATGAAAAGAATACTGCCCAGATTTTAACATTAGTTTAATTTTATCATGCAGGTTTATCAAGGAGATCAAGCACACATTTCAAATAAGTGGGAACACGATCATTTATAAGCAATTAATACAGTGCTAAGTGCATGGAACACAATAATGCTGAGAAAATTTGGTCAGGAAAGAGTTTTGTAAATTGGCTTATTCAATATAAACCTAACAGTACCAACAGTAGTGGAATGAAGAAACCAGTAATAGAAAAATTGAAGAGCTACGGTAATTACCCTGCAGAAGTTTCCTATTCTATTTAACCTTAAGTATCAAACAAAAGCATGGAATGAATAAGACAAATTTGTAATACAATACAACCTGGTTAGATACCTCACCAATGGAAAATGATTAAAAATTATATTTGAGGATGGCAATAATTTTGTTGATATATTGATAATAAAATAGAAACTTCAAGGATTGAAAGCTGCATTACTAATGATTGAGTGTGACTTAATATATTTCAAACAATTTTTAAGAGAGATTAGCCCTAGGCATTAAAAACTAACTATGAGATTTCATGTCTATGTAAATCATTAAATAGTCTGTCGATGTTTATGTAAACCATTGAAATTTGCAAAGTTTTTCAATAACATTTCAAAAGAAACTTTATAGTATTTTTACCTTGTAAGTTACCAGTAACTTTACCTTGTTAAGCTGAGAAGTTTAATTAGCTATGATTTTTCACAAACTGAAAGTGTTAATAAAAAAAAATAAAAAATTAATAAAAATGTATAAGCAACGTACATTATACAAATCTATGGTTAATTTTTTTTATTTAGTAAAGGATCAAACCCTGATGCTATTTAGTAAAAGTACAACACAGCCAATTTAACAAGATTAGTGATATTTTATCAAACGGCATTTCTAAAATCTTCAATGCCATTGTATGACTGCCCTGGTTGGTCTTGGCATTGAACTTCGGGATCATCAAGTGCACCTGGGCTAATACGGGGTATTGAGAGCAAATTTTCAGACTTGACATCAGGATTCTCCTCACCATCTTGAATACACTTGGCTTTCTTTGTTGGGATCTCCATTGACATTCTTTTCTTTAAGTTTTCTTCTTTATTGCTGTCTTTTGATATTGAAGCAGTATCAGACAAATTGCAAGACATCGTGGAGGACACTGAATGTAATTGTTCTAAACTTTTTTCTTTCATGGCAATATATTTTAATGAACACAGATCTGTGTTATATAAATCTCCGTTCTCTGCTATATACCTTGTGGAAGCTGATATCTGATATGTCTGCAAATCTTCTTCTAAACACTGAGCTTTTGATTCATCATGGATGGCCTGCTCAGAAATGTTTGTGGCAAAAGCAGAAATTGTGTCTTCAGAACTTGAGGAGGATGCTAATGCAGCATCGAAAGCTTGGAGTTCAAGCTTTTCAATGTAGAAAACCTCAGAAGTAGTCAAAGTTGAATTTTCATCTATACTTTCTGGACAAGTTTCAAAGGATGTTGAGCTGCTCCTGTCAGTCTGTTTGTCTATGTCTATATAAGATAATGTTTTACTTATAGATTCTTTCTCTTCACTAAGTCTGAATTCAGTTAATTCAGCACCAGGAGACTTAGATGAGGGCTGAGCATCTAGTTCTAAAAGTGCTTTCCCCAATGGAACAGTATCCATAGAACATATACTAGATCTACGATCAGCTGACATGTGCCAGTTACTGGGCACTACCATTTCATTGGCAAGCTCCTTTGAATGATCTGGACTAGGCACATTTATAGACATTGCATTCTTCAAGTCCTTCAACCAGGGGTGGTCTAGGCACTGCCTTGCAGTTAAACGATCACTGAAATGGAAACGCATTCAATGGAAACAAATAAATTAAGTTGGAATATTCAAAACGTTTGAACTAAGCTTAACAAAGTCTATGCTGTTAAATTACTACTACTATTAATTTAAATTCAACAACTCAAAAAATATTTTAGTACACAATTATATTAAATAATACAAACATATTAATGCACCCCCTTCCCCACTATATTAAATTGGAACATTCAGTTACCGTGGTTTTTTAACCAAAAGTTTTTCAATAAAATCTTTTGCAAGAGAGTTGATATCAGCAAACAAATCATCAGGAAAATCCAGCTTGACTTGGGTTATATTACAGAATGTCTCCTGCTGTGATTCACCAGCGAAAGGAGAGCAGGCAGTCAACATTACATATGTGAGCACTCCCAAGCTCCTGCATTGATCGATTAAAGGATGTTTAATTATAGGAGGTTAATCCTAACTTACCAGTTTATGTCCTGTAATTAATTATCTACTCTGTATATACTCCTCATATTTAGTTTTATTGTCATATTTTACAATATTTGATGTCAAAACCAAGTTTCAATTCAAACGCTTCCGCCATTTTACCACTAGATATCATTTGGTACTGTATTGCTTACACTGGCATATTGTCACTTTTTAGGCCTTTTACTTCAAAACTAGGGGGGTTGGCTCATGAACCATCAGGCTATAGAATGAGTACCTATAGTACTTTCTTTGTTTATTTTTCAGTGTTTTCCAGTAATACAGTCTTTTGAATGATAGCATAAAGTTTAATAATTTAAAATGTCCCACTCACATTTAAAAGTTATGAAAATATAAAGAAATTAATTTTAATTTGTGCATATAAGTTAGAAAGATAGAAAATAATGATACTTTCATTTTGTTAAAAAATGCATCTCTGAACCTACAGTAACAAAAATAAAAGAAATTATAAGAAATAAGTGCTTCAGGTCATTGCCCTTATTAAAATTCTATTCAAAATTACACCTTATAAAATGATATGCAATAAGTTACTGTGAAATGAATTCTAAAACTGATTTTGTTGAAATTAAGTTTTTCCATGTTTGTCATAATGTATCTTTTATACTTGACTTTTAATTTATAATAACATTTATAATTAGCAGAGCAAATTAAGCAATAAAAAGAATACTAAAGAAGATACTGACCACATATCTGTTTGAATATTCAAAGGCTCATAGTCTAAAACTTCAGGGGCTGAAATAAGGAAAAAGATAATCGAGTTAACAACAAAATCACCCATTATCAAATGATGGGTTTAATGAATCATGCAATTATACTTTAAAGATCTGTAATGAAAATAAAATAACCAACGTTTTGGGGTAATGAGCACCAATGTTTGCTTTTTGAGTATCAATTGCAAATATAATTTTTTTAGATTGAAAAGATGATGTAATGCAAATTATGAAACTATTACCTCTTCAAACTTACTTTCAATCAATGATAATGAACATTGAAATTAACAGCATAGTATTTTTTTTTATTATCATCATATCATCAAAATTTATCATGGGCACCAATTTTTTTAATACTGCTAACAATTTAAATGCCAGCTGCTTAGAGGTAAAATGACTCACCAACATAATCTGGTGTTCCAATTATATCTCGAATATCTTCTCCTGTATTTGTTAAACATGCAAAGCCCAAATCACAAATTTTTATTTCTCCTTCGGGAAATGGCTTAGTCAACAATATGTTTTGAGGCTGTAAGAGAACAAAAATGGCCATTTTAACAATTTTGTTTTTTATTTATGAAAGTTCAAATGTGAGACCAAAATAGTATTATCCTGTATTTATTTATCATTCTAGTTATAGAAAGCTATTCTTTATACTTCCATGTACTAGGCTACAAAAATATATTTTCACCATGGTAAAAAAATATATTTAAAAGCTAGTTTAAGCTTTGGAAGATGGTTTGCAAATCACTTCACCTTAAACACCACGTGACTAAAATTAAAATGGGACCTACTTATTAATCACACTAGGGGCAGGGACCACTCTTAACCCTTTTTGGTGTTGTCTCTGAATATATTTCAGTAGTTTTATGTACATTTATGTTTTATGTTTGTAATATCAAACAAGAATTTAAATGAATACATTTTTTTTAATGCAAAGCTATAGCCATGTCAAAAAATGTTAATTAACTATAATGTCAATAATAAAGTTACCTTCAAGCATTAATTAAAGTAAAACTCAAGTCTGGTGGATTAAATATATCCTTGTAATATGGAACAATAATTTGCATTAAACAAAATGTTGGTGCTACAAAATCCTTTATTTTGAATGATGGAAGGGACAATTTAATTAATACAAATGTTTTGCTCTTTCTTCTTGCACTAAAAAGACCTATTCAGTCTATGTAACTTCAAACTAGGACATTTTATAACTGAATCAACCAAGCATGATAGACTTTGACAGCCACATTGTAATTTAAATTTCCAGCGGTGCAGATAGATAGGGACAGAGATAGACTACACAATCATTTATTATGTCATTCAGGTTTGTATTACCATGAAGGTGACAGCACTTGCATTAACTGAGTTTAGATAAAGAAGGAGTAGGGATGATCATGTGTAACTGATTAGTGACATTAGTGCATTTCTACAAGTCACAAATACATTGGGCTATTGGACAAGGAAGATTGAAAAACGGCCGGGGGGGGGGGGGGGGGGGGGTTGTTGTGTGTGATGATTTTATTTTTGAATTATGACTCAACGAAGATAATCTAATATTCTTTTCCCCCTTTGTCTTAAGAGATTATTTTGTTGGGGTTCCCTTTACAATAAAATCTAAACCCTATTTTGGTAACTTTAGTTAATTAATGAAATAATTCAAAACAGTAGCTATTTGAGCTAGCTTAATTCCTCCAATAGATTTATATATATTTTATTTGTGTACATGTATTAATAATAATAATAAAGTTCATTTGAAAAATCACGCTTCATCCCCAAAGCCTCGAAGCGCGGTACAAAAACAAATCTAGGAGATAATAACTAGCTGGAAAAGATGGTAGACAACATCAGCCCAGCAGGTGTTTTCGAAATAGATGAGTTTTTAAATTTGTTTTCAGGGATTTCTTTCCTCTCATTTAGAAAAATTACTATGGATGGAAAATACATTTTGTTGAAATCTTTCAATGCCAAAAAAGTGTTGTTAATAAATTGCAGAGATTTAGAAATACTACAAAACACAATTTAATAGGGAAGAAACTCTAAAATTTAATATTGACATATCCAATGAATACCCTGAAAGTTAAGTTATGTATTTTTCTTAAGCGTTTTGCGATAAGTGAGTTGCTGTATCATTATAAACAGCTACAGACTAAATACTGGCAATGATTTACTCTGACAATAATCTACTACTGCCGACAACAAGAAAGAAGATCTCTAAAGTTTTTTACAGTGCTCTGTTTCTTGTTGCATTTTTATTTGTCCTGTTTCCTGAAGAAGGCTCTAAGCTGAAACCTTCACATCTTATTGTCCTGTCTTTTGATTCAAGCTTCCACATACCTTGTTCTACTATTTCATTCACACAGCTTGAACGCATTCCTTCATTTATTATCTAACAGGTGCAGCCATAACTTAAAAAATTGAAGCACTTTTTGACCAGGCTGGGCATACGTAGACTAATTCCCTGACGTGTTCACGTCGCCGCAGAAAACCAGTCCCAACCGTTTCTGTCCAAAATTGCCTTAACCAAAAGTTGTCGGAACAACGGGGCATGTGCCACCGACTAGCCTTTCCTTCTGGGGACTATGACTCCCTCCGTTTGCAAACCAGCACAAAAATATCCTGAGCGCAGACAACCCCAACCCTCCAATGGGCTAATAAACAAAGGGACATGGCCCCCCAGGCCTCACCTGCTGGTAACGGACGGTGCAGTGAACTCTTTTAAAGTAAATGACTAAATCGGGCTTTGTATCATAAAAAAAGAAGGAAAAAAAAAAAAAAAAGACAAAGTATATCAATATTCCAAGAGCTTGAAATGTATATTTGGGAAATATTTAATCAGACGTTCCTTACTTTAAACAGAAGTATCTATGTATTGATTTTCATTTCTAACAATCGATAAGTTTTGAGAAATATTTATGTGCTATTTAATATAGGCCTGGCCAACCCATTGTCATGCCCCTGAACCCCAAAAAAACCAAAAAATTTCTAAAAATTGTAAAGAATGTCTTTAAATTTACAACAAAAAATCTACATACCATTTTAAATATCTTTAACGTAACTTGATAAATTTGATGAAAATAGGAAAATCAGAAAACAGAGAATTCTTATATCTAAATAAGAACCTCTTAACCAATTTTCAAGTGTGTAACAGCCTTGAGTTTTTTTTAGAAATATTATGAATCTCATAAAAATGTACACCCACTTTTCCATGAACTTTACTTTTCTGACATAAATTTAAATTCGCTATATTAACAACTCAATAAAAAGCAACAGATTTTTCGGTTTTCTTGAAAAATGTGCTTATGAATTAATAACAGTAATACAAAGATGATCATATTCCTAATAAAAAGAATGACTTCTCTCAAAATTCAGTCAAAATAATTCTTTAATTGTTATAATGTATTGGTACTTTATTATAAAACTTACATTATAATAAATTACACATATATATGGTATCCTCCTGTCTTTGTGAGATGATGGAGCAGCTATGTAGGCCTAAACTTTGACGAGTGGCTAACTAGGCCAATCCTGGAATGACAATCTTGACTGCACTTCTCGCAGGAGAATATTGATTCCTGGTTAGATTTGGCCTTCCGTGTTCTTTTTGACTCCTTCATACACTGCTGTTCGCCGGCTGGAACGTTGTTCAGCAATGATCTCCCATTTGTTGATTTCAATGTTGGCTTCTCTCATCCTCCTTTTGCAAACGTCCATAAATCTGAGGCGTGGCCGTCCAATAAGTCTTTTCCTCTCCGCCAACTCTCCATACAGCAGCATCTTTGGAATACAGCCTTCCTCCATTCTCCTTACATGGCCTAACCAGCGAAGGCGCCTCTTGCTAAGAGCGGAGAATATGTTACTTTGGCACATTCCTATTCCTCTGTGTTAGGCTCCTTGTCCTGCCATCGGATGCGTAAAATGTGACGCAGACATCTTTGATGGAAGCTGTTGAGTTTCCGCTCGTGACTGGTATATGTGGTCCATACTTCACTGCCATATAGGAGCGTACTAAGCATGCATGGCTGATAGACACTTAGTTTTGTTTTATCAGTTAGATTGAGATTACTCCACACATACTTATATACAAACACATATCTAAATTGATTCGATTTCCATAAAATAATATAAAATTCTAATTATTGTTATAAAGAATCTGAGCGGATTTAAAATGATTCATTTTTTTTAGCATTACATGGATACCTTAGCTCTTATTTAGATACAATCAGAATATTATTCAAGGTCTGTGTGTGCATTATGTATTCTTTACATTGTAACTTTGTCAGTTACAAGGATGTCCTAAGAACAAGGAATTATTTGTATTATTTATTATGAATAATAAAGTACTGTGTAGTTTATCCAATTGAGAGAAAGAGAGGTAGTGATAAGTTGAGGAATGAACAGTGACAGTATTCAATTAGTAGCTACAAGCCATCCATCATATTAAAGCTCACAGTATTAGCTAACATTGTAACAACAACGATAAGGATTATTTGTGTAACCTAAAAACAATAGACTTTTCTACACTAAGAAATTCCTTTGAAACACAAGAGGCCATATTTTAACTCCTTACTGGAAGCCTTCTGTGTAAATCAGTGTCTTTAATTTTGTGAAACTCATCTAATAAATAAATTTTAGCTTGAAATTTTGCCTTTGTGCAAATTCTGGAAAAGTCAATTGAGCAAATAGACTTTGCATGTATGAATACTAAACTATCATATCAGATTCACAGATGGAGGGAATAAAGTTTGTTAATTAACACATTTAGTTATTTGTAGTGAAAGATTTACATTTTCATCTTCATCATTTGATTATACTCAGGATATCCTGAGTATATCCTCAACAAAAGTAGCAAAAAAGGCAATCAGGCTAACTATCTTGGTGAATTAAAAAGATAATTAAGTAGCTTATTTTAATTTACGTTTTATAATGAATTTTAATTAAAACTGAACTTTTTTATGAGATGTGACAGGAATAGATAAATTCCCAAGATAGAGACCACAGCTTTGGATTTATGGGATTTTAGGTTTACTGAGTAGGTTGAAGAGGTTTTCAAATATTGAAAATGTCAACCTATAAGGTATTGAACCTATAAAAACTCTGGCAGAGATATTCATAAAGTTAGTTGGTTAGCTGTTTTGGTCCGTATCCGGAAATTTGATCGAAAGAAATTTCGTAGACGGAAAATTGATTGACGGAAATTTGAACGCATTATTTTGTTTTAACGTATAGTATAGTGCGTTCAAAAATGAATTTGACGAAAATTTTAACGTGTGAACTGAAAAAAAGATTCGACCAAATTTCCGTTCGATCAAATTTCCGTCGATCAATTTTCTGTCGACGAAATTTCTTTCGATCAAATTTCCGGTAACCGTTTTGATCATTTACTTCAGTTTTAGACTGTTCAATGAATTTAATTTATTCAGTTTATGAATCCTATTTTCTAAGTGTGGTTTCTTTTCTACATCATATTAGTTTAGCAGAAACTTTAAGGATAGTATAAGTTTTGACCTAAAAAAAACAAACAAATTATTTAGATGTTCCATAATCATAGGGATTCCCAAAGATTTGTGACTCTTTTGTTTACTTTTGTGGGTTTACAGAAGGTCAGCATGTGATGCACAGGCTTGGAAGCCATTTGATTTATAATATAAAGACAATGTAAAAGAGTAAAAATGTTTCTTGAAATTACCTTGAGATCAAGGTGAACTATGTTGTTGTCGTGCAAATAAGCCAAACCCTCTAAAATCTGGACAAGAAGCCTCCTGACATCATTTTCCTTAAAAGATTCTTTGATAACACATTCATCAAAGAGTTCACCTCCAGAACAACTGAAAATTTAAAAAAATTAAATCAAATCATTTCAGTTTCCGAAATATATAGAAAAAACTTTACAAAGTCATATAGAAAAATAATTTAATGGTAAATAAGCACTCATAGCACTCATAATCCGAATAGCATTAGTCAAAATGGACCCAGATACGCAGCGCCGCCATTCGCACCCGGGTACCATTACACTCAATGCTATTCGGATGTCATTTGTGGTAGTTTATTTTAGTTAAACTGAAGAATTAAGATTACAAACATATAGTACATTCAATTATCTTTCATTTGATACCTCATTTTGTCTTACAAATTTAACAATAATATTTTAAATCATTTTTTAATCCCAACCTCTCACTTCTGGTACCCGGGTACCAATAGGTGCAGCCAAAGACTTTTTAACCTCTATACATACACAACTGTATGGAAAATTCATCTGTTTTTTTCACATAAATGTCTCTCTTTTCCGCAACTGTAACTGCTGACTACAGTTTCTTTCAAAGACTAGGCTGCATTCTGACACTAGAGGCCTATAATATCTCCATAGTTGCATATGAAACTTTCAAATTTAAAGCATAATAAGATTAGGGGTCATTTATTTGGTAATGAAGCCTTACATGCTTATTTAATGTCACATTCATGCTGTTAACAGTAAACAGGCATAATCTATAAAACAGTACAGTACAGCAAAAACACAATTCATAGTTTCCAGTAATACAGTACAAAAATGGGACTCACTATTCAGTGACTAGAATTAATTCAGATTGGGTCTCAAATACTTCTCGGAGGGAGACAAGTCTTGGATGGGCCATGGCAAGCTCCAGCATGACCACCTCCCGAAGTATTTCCTCTCTACAGCTTTTACCCTTGCGCCGTTTGCGGATGACTTTGGCTGCCACAACTTCCCCTGTGGCATTATTGATACATCTTCTCACCACAGCAAACTTCCCCCTGGAAGAGTAGGTGTTAAATAGTAAGAAAATATTACTTTTTTCGTTAAAAACATGGTGCACAATATACAAAAATGCTGTTTTTTTGTCTGCCAAGTTCTCCATGTTAGACACCTATACAGGAAAGGTTAAAGAAAGTGTATGCATTAAAGGATGTTATTGGATTACCTGACACAAGCCCAGAGAAAATAAACAAATCTTTGATGATTTTTTTGACATTCAATCAGAGATTGGCAGGCATTAGGGCAATACAATTTGGCTGGGTAGCCTACATGAGAAATGTCATGCATTAAGGTAATATAAGTTAGCAATGTGGCCTACATAAGAAACTAATGCAAAGGTTCCCAATAATTTTTTAATGTTTTTTTTTCAAATGAAAGAGCCTTGAAAATACACTCTCAGGGATTTGAGTATTGAGTAAATGAGTATTCAAAATTTAAGGCAAGGTTTAAAATTGAAAATTGTTTTAAAATCAATGTTTTTCGTCAATCACAAAAACCCCTTTACAACACATGAGTTGGGAACAAGGGAACTAATCCCTTCAATATTGTTTACACCTGGTGCGAGGTGTGCTGATCAGATTGGGGAGTGCTGTTAGCAACTAGAGAAAATAAATAAAAGTAGTAAAACTTTCTCAATAGATTAAATAACTATAAATTGTTCATCTGCATTACAGGTAAAGCGTTCAAATAAAAATATGACTTGAGAGAGATAACAAAATTTTACTATTTATCCCTATTTTTCTATTTGATATAAATAAATGTTTGAAAAACTTTTTAAAAGACCTTCTTTTTTTTTTAAGTCGAGTTTAAATATACTAAAAAGTAGAAACAAGAAAACATTTCATAAAATAAATTACACAAAGAAAGTCTGTGCAGAAGGGTAGTAAGGCACTCTAAGAAGCCACAGGATTCAAATTAAATGTAAAAAATGTTGAAGAAATTTAAGTTTAATAATTTAAATTTGTTCAATATATTTTTTGCACAGACTTTCTTTATGTAATGCATTTTAAGAAATTTAAAATTATTTTCTACTTTTTAGTGCATTTAAACTTGTCTTAAAAATAAAGTATATTTTTTTAAAGATTTTAATTTTTTTTCCTACTTTTTAGTACAGCATTAAAATTTTAATATGTAAATTATCAAAGGAAGAATATTTTGTTTAAACAAAGAAAACCAGTTAAGGTGACTTAACGTTGTCCCTGAGCATAAAATGTAGAAAAAAGTATGCCATTTTTTTTAAAAATTAATTTTAAAAATATGTTCTGCACAGACTTTCTTTGGGTAATGCGTTTTAAGAAATTTTTAATAATTTTCTTATTTTAGTGCATTTAAACTAATTTCTGATGGTTTTTAAAAGATTTTTTGGTTGTTTTTTCTACTTTTTAGTTGTAAAATTGTGCAATCTTAAAATTTATGAAGGGGAAAAAAAAATTTCCTTTTTTAAAGAAAGAAAGCTTACAAAAGCCTGGGAAAAGTGACTTAAAGCCACACAATTCTGTATTGCACAATCAACTTTCCAAGAACCAAACAACATACCGCCAGGCCAGTTCATCCGGCTCCCTGACAGTACTTGAATATGCTTGATAAAACATATAAAACATGAGACGTTGTGATACAATTTAAATTTCAAAATTATGTTTAGAATACTATGATTTCTTCACACGTGCGGAGACCTCCTGGCTGCTGTGCGCCTTAATTCACCATTTTCAATTATCTTACATAGATTTTGTTTATTGCAGACCTGTTAACCCTCAAACTCCTAAAATCGTACAATATCGTCTCAAAATCATACAATACGGTATCTTAATAGTAAATAAATAAAATTGTATTCATTATATTTATTAAATGTTTAATTATTATATTCATTATATATACTATATTAACTACTCACATTGCAGTGCCTAGTGGAATCGAGTTAAGATGGCGTCAAAAAAAGTTAACTACTAAATGTAGATGGCCAACGTTTATATTACAACCTGCGGTCACTTCATTTTGCAGACGTGTATTTGCTATAGCTATTAATTTATATTTGAGTGGACGTACAGATCACATTCTGTCACTGGTAAAAATAAAGTTACTGGTGAAATTTAACATGGTTCAAACTCCAAGTCAGATCAGCATCCAAAAAGATGTATTTAAATAAATTAATTTAGAATGCAGCATGCATGGAACAACAATTGGAAAAGACATGTTCATGTAAGTGCAAAAACTTTTGTACACTATAATCTTCAGCGGAAATCAGCTTCAAGGTGTTAAAGTTGATGAAGGCAAAATCATGGCTGGAGTGAGGAAAGTTGACATCCCACATTAATGAAATGAACTTGAAACTTCTGGGAAGGGATAACCTCATCTGTGATCTCTACAGCATCATCATAGGATTTTGAAGAAAGCTGTCATTGAAGAACAACTGGAAGGAGAAATCTTTTCTCATTTCCTTTGTCTCAAACAGTTTTGCGCTACAGTCGACAAAGATGTCAACATCGATTTTCTGAAGAAAAATAATATAGTGGTGACTTGAAGAAGCATTCTTTGGAGAGATTTTCATATCTTGACAGAATTGAGAGTGACATTCCTCTGTTCCAGAATCCGTTTGATTGTAACCTTGATGATGTGCCAGTTAAACTACAGCTGGAGCTCATGGATTGGCAAGCAAATGACTTATGGAAAGAGACGCACAGAGAAGGAAAACTTGTTGAATTTTACCACTGTTAACCTGATGTTGGGTTACTGAAGAACTTTGCCGCTGGTATGGCATCAGTGTTTGGAACAACTTATGTCTGTGAGTAAATATTTTCAAAAATAAGTATGTGAAGTCAACACATCGAACGAGGGTGACTGATGAACATTTGAAAATAGTTCTCTTGATTGAATGCAGCAATTCCAAACCAAACATTGATGATATCTTGAAAGCCAAACGTCAGTTTCATAAATCTTACCAAACTTTTTGCTGCTTAGTTTGTGAGCTTTGAATATGTGCGCACTAGTCCTGATGTAACTATCTTTTTGTTAATGTCGCCTTCTTTGATAACTTTTTTTTGTAAATAAATGTTTGTTGTCTTTGATTTTTGGTGTGCATGGCACGCCACTCACCCATGATTAGCATGGAATACTAAACTTAGTTTTTTTGTCTTTTTTCCTGGAGCTTTCGTTCTGGCTTGCAAGTATTGTACAGAATGATTATACGCGCTCATCATTTTTTCCAGTATCTGATAACACACTCTGCTCAGCAACTCAGTTGTGACTGTGCAGGTTAACACGAAAGCAGACGCGATCAAGCGTTATGCTTCAAACAAATTAGATGGACCTATGGATTTGTGGGTAGAAAGAAATTCTTTAAAAATATGTAGGATTGAAAATTTCCTGAGGTCTTTTATTGGAAGAGAAGTGATAGGGTTTACATAAAGTGCCATCTTTGTGAATATATTACCACAAGTCCACATATTGTTACATAGGCAGTGCATTTACATGATGTTCACTGCATACGGTTAAGCATGACGAAGGGTAGTAAATAACGTCAGGCCTACATAAATACACTACACCAACCAAACAGACTGAGCCGATGCATGCAACAAGCAGATGAACTAACCCGTTGACCTACTTCGCGTAGGCAACCGATTCAGCACAGCAAATGAGCGGCAACAGTGAATCATGATGATCAAGTGCGCCTACATTGCCATTTTTTCTCTTAAAAAAGTTAGGAAAGGGTGGGGTGAAGTACATGGTTGTGAACATTGGTTTTGGGAAGGTGAATTCTAAATACATTTTCAGCATGTAACATGGTGGGGAAGGTACAACTTTATACTTGAATCTCGTCTGTGTATAGCGCTCTTACATTCTATTATATCATCACGTAACACTCACGATTAACTGCTATAATTACTGTTTCACCACTACAGTACATAAAGGTCCATGTCATCCCCTTTACCCCCACTCATCCCGCCCCGGAGCGTTGGTTGATGCACAAGTTATTGCCACATGCTGTAAAAGGTCACATGCAGTGGCGTAGCGGGGGGGGGCAAGGGGGGCTTCATGCCCCGGGCGCTACTCACAAAGGGGCGCCAAATGGTATATTTTACATATAATATTGTATGGTTTTCGAATAGGGGGCGCTAAAAAGGTATTGTGCCCGGGCGCGAGTTAAGCTCGCTACGCCACTGGTCACAGGTGAAAAGTGAGTTCATAAATGCACGATTAATAGCAGCAACTAATAGTATAATGTATTTTTCCAATATCATCGAATTAGATCGCAGTCGTATATATTCATATATTTTATTTTAATATTACATCTCATGTGCTATTCTGAAGCATCCCCTCAACCATGCACAAAGATGGCAGCTATTATTAGTGTCTCCGTCCACCCCATAATTAAACATGTCAATTCGCATACAAAGCGCGGAAAATTTGAACTTCGTCATCTAATTGTAATTTAAACGCCCTATTATAAAAATAAAACCGGTTCAGCGCAATAAACTAAGTACTAAGTGCGTCGGTGTGAAATTGCTATAATTTAATTTTATAATTTTTTTGTTTATAAGCTTTGACTTGGCATCAGTACATTCGCGGTTCGGCTCAAATAGTTTTGCTCTCTGTTAGGTTGGATATTAACGACTTGTTGAACTCAAATTTTGAACACACGTGCTTCCCTATAATTAAAACCTAATTTAATCAAGGGTTTCTAAACATCTGGTAACAAGGATTTGTTCCGCGGAATGATTTAAGGTGTGAACTCAACCAAATGTCATCAAATGTAAAATGTCATCTTTAACCCAATCTCAACCACCCCAGCCGACTTCTGAGCGTAAAGAGTGAGTAACGTTTATTTGTTTGTTAGATCAGTGGACTCATCTGTAGGTGCACACCTGATGCATATATAGGCTTTCTCGGGGATGAGTCGACAGTAGACAATTAGATCAGAACAGAAAAAATGTATATTTATAATAAATAGTTCAGTGTATACCGAGGGTTGGCTAAAAATACTAAAATTGAAAAGCAAAATTTGCAGAAAGAAAAAACCTACTTGGGAAAAATCAAAAATAGTAGAGAAGAAAGAGATGTGAGGGGAATATACCTGAAGATAAAGCAGGAAAAGAATGGGTTTCAAGCAAGATCCCACATGTGTGAAAGTACGGGCGAAGAATTGATCACAGAGAGCAGTAGAGTACTAGAGAGATGGGCACTCCACGCTGAAGGGTTACTGAATGGCTCAGGTGGAGGAAACAATGAGAATTACGCTCTACCACAAGGAGGACCGGACCCGCTGGATCAACCAAACAACATTAAATGAAATAAAATATGGGATCTTCACCATGAAAAATAACAAAGCCCCAGGAATAGACCTAATCTCTGCAGAACTGATGTCACATATAAGATGGCGTCGGTGGGCCGTCGAGCGCTGCGTTGGGAATCATGCGGTCGGTCGGGTTTTGTTTTTTGCTTCAGGTGGACAAGTTCATCCCACTAGTCCGCCACGCCACGAAGAGGAAAACCCCAAGTGGACACCTCCGATTTTCATCGGGGGCGCGCTCCTGGAGGAACCGGCTGCAGAACTGATAAAACACGGTGGTAGCGAACTGCATCGGCAAATAAAAGGACCTCATATCCAGAATTTGGCAGGAGTAAAAAATGCCAATAGAATGGGACACCGCACTCATAATCCCTTTTCACAATAAAGGATCTAAGCTGGTCTGCTCAAACTACAGAGGAATCTCCGTCATTAATGTAATGTACAAAATCCTCACAAAACTTATAGCAAGAAAACTGGAAAGGTATAGTGAACAGATCCTAGGGGACTACCAATGCGGATTCCGACAGAATAGGTCAACCACGGATAATATTTTTACTATCCTGGAGAAATGTTACGAACATAACATCGACATACACCAACTATACGTGAATTACAAAACAGCATATGATAGCGTAGAAAGGAATTACTAATACAACGCTCTACAAGAACTTGAAGTCCCTAACAACCTTACTCGACTCATGCATATGACGATGGCTAACTCCAAAAGTAGAATCAAAGTGCCGGGAGAATACTCAAGGGAGTTCCCAGTCAATCAGGGGCTCAGACAAGGAGACTCACTATCATGTACCCTGTTTAACATCACACTAGAAAAAGTTATTAGAAGCATATGCATGAGCACAAGTGGAACCATAACAAGCTACTTCCAGAGAGGTATTACACAACAACCATCAGGAACCTTATATAGCCAGAATTTGCAGTACATGGCATACGCAGACGATAAGCGCTACTGGGTAGAAAAAGTAATGGGAACTTGAAAATGCCTCAGTCAAAGCTGGTCTTGATGTAAATGAACCGAAGACAAAATATATGATAATGTCACGAAACTCCTACGATGATGACAATATCAATATAAAACAACCACAAATTTGAGAGAGTGGCTATAATACATTCAAATATCTAGGGGCGACCATAAACGAGCAAAATGAAATAATGTCGGAGGTGAAGGATAGCAGCAGGCAACCTTTCCAAATAACAAACTGTCCGTTTGACAACAAATGTAATTGTATAATCACTCAGTTTCCAAAGTTATTTTTAAAACTCACATTATCACACTATTAGATAATAGGTCATGACACTGAAATGCTTGGCAATGCTAAAAAGTTATTTTGGTTGCTTCTACATTTATAGACTTCTAACGTTTTTTTTTGTTTGTTTTTTTGCCCACTTTCTATATACTTCATGGCAGCAATATTTACTAACATAATTCACGCCATGTATCTGGAACTAATGTTTAGAGAGGCAACCGTTGCATTTAGATAATACGAAGTCAGGCCCCCTTTGAAAATAATTACCGACACTAATAATAATACAGAAACTGATTTATTTAAGCACAATACAGTAAAGTCAAGTGCTGTAGATCTAATAGTAATAGGCATCTGATTGCAAAAATCTGATCAATCGTTGATTTGTTTTGTCTGAATCCACATTGGTTGTAGTCACCTAGTATTACTGTACTTCAGTGTACGGTTGTAGTCTTTTGACAATTCGTTTTTTCAGTATTTTGTATGCAACAAGTAATAGGGAAATTCGTCTCTAGTTTGTGCACTGAGGTTTGGAACCTTTCTTGTGTATTTTTAGGGTTATTAGTGCTGTTTCCCGTTCTGTTGGAATTTTCTCTTCTTGTCAAATTTTAGCTATGAGTTTATGATTATGTAACCGAGTGTGTAGTTCTCTTCCTCCATATTTAATAAAAATCTGCTGTGATGAGGTCTTCTGCAGGGGCTTTGTGGTTTTTCATATAATTGATTACCGTACTTCTTTAGTTTCTTCTAGAGTTTGATGAGTTCATTAAAGAGTCTCGTCCTCCATGTAGTAGTTGGTATCTTCATCTTGTCTATTTTCTGCATTTAGTTGATTTAGTATGTCCTCAAAATATTCTCCAGTATTATACTATTTTCCGTAATTAATCATTAATTCTCCACCCTGACTCTCACACATTTGCGGTCTGGCTTAGTATCCATTTTGTTCATCTTCATGTACATTCTCGAGATGTTTCCCGCTTTTACTCTTTTGATAAGTCTTCTATTTCTTCCTACGCATTATTGTGGCTTTCCTTCTGGCTTCCTTGTATGTTTGTGTTGTTTGTGATATGTATCGTGATCATTCGTGCTTTGTTCCCTTCTTCGACAGTTTCTCTGCATTCATTATCAAAATGTTCTTTAAACCAAAATAATAAACTAGCTATTGCATAAAAGCCTGATAATTATTAGACATCCCAACATAATAAAGGATTTCAAACAAAAAAATCTTTCTAAATGGAAGACCTGGGACTTTATTCGCACAGGTATCTACATGGAAACCATTTGTTTACAGAAGTGTCACGCCATCGTGCATGTTGATGTACACGTGAAGATAACCAAATTTTATTTGGCTGACGCTTGTAACAGTAACAGAGTCTAATGCAGGCGTTCTTAACTAGGAGTACCTACACCCTCTGGGATGCCGGTGGCAGCGCTAGGGGTGCAGGAAAACATACATTTTTTATGATTTTTATTTATTTACTTTTTCTTTCTACATATTATTTTGTACATTTTTTAAAACCGAAAGCTGATTATATTTTTCACTAGCTAAAGGGTTATGTATAGGTGTCACATCTGATTAATTTTAATATATTTTAAAGAAATAATTATGTGTTTTCCGTTGGTCTTAGGCGACCATTGTGTAAGTCATTCGACCCCAAAGGGGTCGCGACCCATAGGTTGAGAACCGCTGATTTAACTAAACTGCCATCTACTTTTTATTGGGAAGGGTGAGGGGGGGGGTAAAAAAATGTAGAGGGGGTCCGAAATGTTTTGGACAGGGGTGGCTGCGTTGAAAACAAAGTTTAAGAATTTCTGTTTAATGCCTAGCGTTAATTAGATAGCACATTGACATTGTAGACTGCGCCCACTAATTGACTACTGTGTGACGCCATAGCTTGGGAATAGACTAATGCCGTGTAAGGTCACACCAGGCAGTAAAACTGTAACAGGAGCAGAGACGCTTGACATAAGAAGTATGGTTTCTCTCCCGGGGTCCCGGACGGCTGCATACATTTCAGCAAGACACAGATTGTAACAAATTGTCGCTATAAGCAAGGATATGTAAAATCTAATTTAAATGCAATGAATTAATAAGCTCAGTACCGGTAGCCGGTAGCTCTTCTTCACATGTTCTTAACTTTCTTAAGCAAGTGCCTTCTAAAATGTGTGTCGCTGAACAGTAGTGTGTCGCCTGCATGGTGTAGGTGTGACGTGAGAAAATCAGCCATACCAACACTTAGTTCACTTATATATTTTTTAAGATTAAAAAACTCGCTGAAAATGAATTAAGAATACCCAGTATTTTGACAATGTGGGGGAGCCGGTAAATTATATATTTTTTAAACCAAAACATTTCAGTCAAGATTTTTTTGCAAATATTTGTGAAGAAATGAGGGTTAAAATTTATAAGCTAATATTAGTAATATTGCACATAGACATTCGTTTTCTCTGACGAGGACGGGAGTTTGTCGTCAGGGTCATGTCGCGGAAAAGCAATGCACCGGGGCGAAGCCTGAATATGACACCTCTCCATATATAGAAGAGTGCTGTCCTGGGTAGACCAGTAAAAACGTTTTTGTCGCCCCTTTTGAGAAATATCTGAGATTTTATAGTTTAATTCACTATTAAGGTCCTATCTTAAGTCAATTTTGGCGCCCCCCATGTTAGCGCCCGGGGCTAGTTCCCCCTTCACCCCCCTGCCCAATTCGCACGGGTCTGCTTTTTCTGTTTATTTTTAGGAATTAAGTATTAAGCAAAATAAAATGTGATAAAATTATAAATCAAAACAAACTGCACAAACTTGTCCTATCACTATCAGGATCTTGCTAGTTGATTATTCGCATAAAACAAACACCAGCATGCAAAATGCAAGGATGTGTATAAATTAACAGCAGTATGTTACATTTATGCTATGAGTTTGGGAGACAAGAAAATTAATGGTATATAGAAAGTGACAAAAGAAAATGAGGAAAATATTCTGTAACAGCTGAGCGAGAGCTCAATGTTATAATCATATATGATATTGATATCATATAATCATATCATATATATATATACGGTATATACCCGATTGGGTATAAAAGTGAAAATTTGTGGCTTTGTTCCTCATATGTATTTACATGTTACGCATCAAATGCACTTACGATAGTTTTTGCAAAGAATCTCTACGCCTTGGCTCAGTTTGTGTGAAATCAGTGTCATATTTCCTTCATCTTCCCTTAAAAAATGGGAAAAACATATTTTTGGGAGGTGGGTTTGGGGGATAAGGCTGAAAATTTCATAGCATGTGTTGTCAATGTGCCAAGTTTCAGCTTAACAGGTTGAGGGGAAGTGGATCAATTAACCGCCCGAAGATTTTTCCCTATAAACACAAAAGGCTTTAAAAAAGAGTTATAGACCATAATTACAAGTTTTGTTAATGGATTTGAAGTAGACAACTTGGTGCATCCCTCTCATCAATGGGGTGATACTACTCTTAAGGGAAGGGATAATATTTGAGTTCATTAATAGAAAACCCCAATCCTTAAAGAATTTCAGATATGATTAGTTATCCAAATGAAAAAAAAACCCAAGAAACTTGTCGGAGGAGAACCATGTCACAGCCTTAAAGGAATGTGCAGCAGAGCGACGTTGCAGACTGCATACAGTAAAATTATAATGGTTGAACCTAACGTTCAGAGGTGTCGCTAGGGTTGGTGTCACCTGGTGCAGTTGGCTCATGGTGTCATCCCTGATCTGGTTGAGTTTGCAAACTATTCTCTTTGGAACCTACTCAGATGGCTACATTTGCTGGTGGCAACATGTTCTTGTAACACAGTGTTCTGATGGCCCAATGCCCTGGTGGAACCCTGCTTTGGTGACACCCTGTTCTGCAATGTACTCTAATGAAACCCTGCTCTTCCCAGTGACACCATTTTCTGCCAAACATTTTAGGGTGTAAGTAGAGGAAAGTATTCCTTGACATGCAAAGATTGTTTGCTTTCACTAAAATGAATCACATCAGTGACTTCTAAGAACAAATCTACAGCCAGGAAAAATGTAATTTTATTTTGCTTTGACTTTAACCGTTTTTTTTATAAAATTCAAACTCAAACTTTTCTTCAAAATTATTACATCAGGGATGGGCAACCTACATGCATTTAATCTGACCCACTAAAACATTTATTGTGGCCCATAAGATCTTCCAGGAACTGGGTTAATGTTAATTATTAATCAGTTTCAATTTATTAAAAATGTGTTCATTTATTATCTTAAACTCTAAACCCCTAAAAATGATCAAGTGGCTTGTCAAAAACAAATTAATTTCTTTGCGACCCTTAGCACAAAAATGTTGACTACCTCTGCTCTATACTCATTACCCAAAGAAAAGCCACTATAATTCCAAATTTCATGTAATTCTAATAGGGTTGAGACATATTAAGCATTATATTGGTGAACAGTTAAAGAAATTTTTGGATATCCAAATCAGTGAATCTTAGAAAATTTTATATTAGCAACACCAAAAGTCAGAGTGTACAGTTTTTGTTACTAAAAATATTCTGGAACTTCTTACCTGCCAATATCTTCCTGTACCGTATACCTGCTACTGAAAGGTTCAGTGAAGATAGGGCTATTCGGCACATATTTACCAGTAGCCAAACCATTCATGGTGAGTAAATTAGATACCGTACTTTCAATTAATTATTTGACCATTCCAAAGATATTGGCCTGATGCATAGCTGAAATAAAAAGAACACACTACAATGGTGAACAATCTAAAAGGTTGCTGTATTTTTTAAAAATCAACTCTTCACAAATAAAATAAAATTTGGAAATTTAGACACCATTTAATTACCATTTTGGATATAGCTGACATATCGTCATATACCAACAAGTTTTATTATAAAGTTATAATTAATTATACTTATACAAGAAATAACTTTAATGATATACAAAAACATATTATTTAGAATTCACATTTGAATGAAAATAAGCCTGAATAAAAGCTTTCTCAGACTGTCACACTAACATTAATTGTGTGCAGAATCCTGATGGTGAAAATCACATAACATATGTACAAATACATGACCCAATTTCGGAACAATAGGACTAAAGAAAAATCCTGACCCACATTTCCTAATGGCAATGTTATGTAACTTTTAAAAAAAAAACAGCTGCACTGAAGTGTCATACATATTTACTTGGTTTGTTATATATAGCCTACTAGTTGTATGTTTTCTTCTACCATTAATTATTGTCGTATTCTTTGCTGCACTCTCTTGATGTGCTCGTTATTTCTGCTTCTCTTAATACTTAATGATGCTTTTGAAATTGAAATCAAATGTCTCAGATACCCAGAATACATTGAGGAAAACTTTGATGGCCTAAAGATTGCAACATATCTATATACATCATTAAAAGGGCCTGTATTTAATTTCTGTTTGTGACACAAATCACATGAAATAGCTTTGAGGCAAACTGCTGCCTAGAAGCTTAACCTTCCGATGGACGCACTTTTATCACGAGACCAGGTGCTGTGTATCAAATTGATATCACTAATGAGTGACTGGTTAAATTTGTTTATTTTATTGGAATATGGTAAAATTATTTTTAAATAAGATAACATACAATATAAAATGGAAAAGTAAGATTAAAAAAATATCACACATGTATAACTGAAATTAATATTTTACTAGTCATTTAATAATGGGCACATAAAGCTGGAAAAAAAAAATGATCTAAAAAGTTAGCACATTGTTAAAAGCAAAGAATTTATATGGACATCAAATTTAAGTTTACAAACTGACTTCGATTAAGTTGAGGCAGCACTAATTCATTGAATTATTTCTTTAAACACTTTTCAATATTTTGATAATTTTTACAATGAATAATGTGGCTGCTGACATCACTCATGTTTATCATGCACAAAATTTTACCATTGGCCAATGATGCAAATTTCTCCCTACAGTGTGCAATTGGTCACGCATGTCTTTCTTGATTCAATTTTGTGAATTGATGCTTTCAATATATTGATTTGTTTAGTACAAAATATAATCACTGAACAGCAACTCTGACATTCAAGATGGGATCATGCCATTTTTGCAGGGCCTATAATTCCTGAAAGTTTTCTAATTAAATTGTTAGTTCTCAAACACTCTGTCTGAAGGTTGATTCTAATTCCATTTTGTTTCTCTGTCTTTTCCAATAAAAAGTTTCATTGTCAATAGTATTTTCTATATTATCAATATCATCCTCGAATTCTTCTGACTGCAAATCATTCTGACTAATTTCAACTGCATCTTAGCTCTCTGTATCAACCTCCTCATCTTCAGAATCAACTTTTGCTTCTTCATCTTCAAAAAGTATTCTTGTAATTCACTCTATATCGCTTGAGATTCTTAAAATCAAACATTTTCCCACCACCCTCCATGTTAGACAGTGGAAGGATCAGTATACACATCTCGTTTGGGCGCCATGTATCAATTTGATATTTACTATTTAAAAACACACTGATATTCTTTTAAAATATGATAATGTATCAATGTATATAAAAATATGGAAATAATAACTTACCAGAGAAGGAAAATATTACAATTGTCAAACTTCAAAAAAGTAACATGCAAAAGTGTGGTGTTTTGAACAAAAACAGCCAAAATCTGCACTTTGAAAACATTTTCTGCATACTAAACGATCTTGGCTTACTAAGGAAAGGAAAACATTAAGCTACTACTGATAAGCAGAGCTCGCTGTCATCTCTCATTCATGTGTGCAAAACAAAAGCGGTTGGCTTGTACCAATGTGATCAGATGCGCCCCACCGATGGTTAAAATACTCGATTAAATATATTTCCCTTTTGCAGTCTATATGTTTTTTTTTTTAATGTAGTCACTCTTATTATTTGTTTAATTTTTCTTTTGATCTTTAAGTTGAAAAGAATATTATTTACTCTTTACTCGTCATTAACTCTCCACCTTGCAATACCTGTCTCTAGACTAATAAATCTGCTAAGTTTGCTAATTTACACATTTATTTTATTTTCCTTATTCCTTTTTCTCTTAACAGCTAAAACTCTCTCAACCTGAGATGCCTTTGATTAATTATAAATTATATAATTTACCTTCTTTTATTTGGTTGTCTCTCTATTAAACTTTCATTTTGTATCATCTTCTAAATGTCCTTTTTCACTAAGTCTTTATATTATTTAAAGTATTAAAATTAACCCTTCTACATAAATATATTAAGTGTTAAAAAGCTATCATCTTTTGGGGGGGATCACTCTTGAAGAGAAATAAATTTAAACCGTAACAATGATAATATAGAAAGAAAATTGTGTTTTAGACATGATAATTTAACAATCCAATTTCGATTGAGCAGCAGGAATCTTGTAGGAGAATTCTTATGTAACAGTTTCTGACTTTGGCCTTTATTTAACTCATACACAATTTTAGAAAATACAAAAGAGACCTTTGAAAGTATAAGTTGGTTATCTAATTTTTATGTAAAACTTATCTTTTATTAAAATGTATGTTTTTATATGTGAGGGTTTACCACCCGAAACCATTGACTTGACATTTATCAACTGATGTTTGAAACTGCTTTAGTTCTAAACTTTACAGACACAGAACATTTCTTTAGTATACTTGATAAATAGGTTTAAAATTATTTAATGCTTTAATTAGAAATGAAAGAAAGAGAAAAGCTGAAAATAGTTTATTCTTGTTGGTACGTTTATAACCAGATATACATATTTTACAAACATCTGCTTATGTTAATTCAGCTAAGAAAATATTTTTCATTTTATCAATTACATTGTGAAACATTTTTTTTTTTTTTTAACATTGTCACTGCTAATGTTGTAAGGGTAACAATTAAAGCTTAAGTTATTAAATATTAAGATGAACTCTCCAGACTTGATTCATATCACTAATTCAGTTTACTCATCAATTTTCATCATTTTCTTGCAAAAGTCTTACATAAAATTGTATACTTAGGTTACCACAGCCTTGATTAGTCCCTGCTAGAGTATAATCCTTATTCTCCCATGATCTCTTCCACTTTTCTCACCTGTCCATCTCTATTACAGACCCATTTTCTAGCCATTACAGACCCATTTCCCCTCACCTGGGACTCACCCACATCATGCCACATGCTATCCCCCCCCCCCAAATCACTACCTTCTCCTGCTACACATACCCACCCCCCCAAAAAAAACAACAACATATAGCTTCTCTCCTTAACTAACCCCCAACTTCTCTCCTATTGCTCGCCCTCTGCTGTTTACCCCTCCCCCATCAATGACTACTTTCCATCCCTTAAAAACCTAGATCTAGGCTACTTACTAACATAACCTAGGCACTGGTGTAACAAGGGTGGGTAGGGGTGACACTTTTCTCTGTCAATATATTTTTTGATTCAGCCGAGGCTATACTACTAGGCCTATTTTATTAGTCTAGACTAGTCTCAGTCCTAGAGACAGAGTTGAGTCACAGCCTAGAGACAGACAGAGTTGAGTCATTTGAGACTAAGTTCTGTAAATGAACTTGAGGTTAAGGAGTTAAGCCTACTCCTACTAACTCACTTATTGACTTAGTCACTTAAGAGTTAGACTACATTCACTAAAACTACGCCTACTATTTCTTAGTACTAATTTAAATTTAGGCCTTGGCTTACACTTACATTCTTCTTACTAAGGAATAGTATGAGAATTGATTAGGAGTACTAGTCACTTGAAAGATTACTTTTATTATATGGCCTAGTTAAGAATAGTGAGAACTATTAGAGGTGCTGCCTTCTGTAGTATTTACTCTCATCTGATTTAATAGTAGACTTTTATAATTCATATATAGTATCGTGTGGTGAATGTTACTTTTTGACCACAACTGTGGCTAATTTTAATTTGGAAAAAGGTTGCCCACCTTGGTCTAGGAAGTAAATTACACTCAACATAATAATGAGCAAGTCTATCTTACACACCATGCACAGAATAGATGTTCATTTTTGTGCACCAATAAACATTTTCATTAAAAGTTCATGACTTACCTAGACTTATTGCAAAAATTATGAATTTAAAAAAAAAGTGAAACTCATTTTCATATAAAATATAAGTAAAAACACACAATCGTGGATTTCCCTATCCAGGCATTTCCCGTGGCCCAAAATGTGTTTCTCCTACCCTACGCTTACACTTTACAATCTCAGGAACACATCAGTGACATCTATCAGTATCAAAAATATTTTTATTACACAAATCCTTCAAACTCATAACATTAATTTTAATTAGGGACCTCTCACCACTGAACTAGATCCCTTCTTTACTTTACTCTTTACTACAATAAGTATAAGGATTATGCCTAAAAATATTATTTGTATATAATAGTATAGTAGTCTTAGTAGTATAGTATTGGCATATTCATATATAGTTATATAATATAGGTCTCTAACTTTAACTATAACAAAGAATAAAATTAAATCAAAATGTGATTCTAAAAAGAAAAAGAGTAAAAGTGAAGTGAAACTGATAAGAAGAGTAAACTGGGACTAAAATCTCTCTACATATTTAATAATATTAACATTAGAGTCTAAATCTTTAAAATTAAAACATAAGAAAGTTTAGAAAGCTTCCCTAAAAACGACTAAGAATGTAAGAAAGCTTATGATTTAATTATAAGAACTAAGAATTTTACCAAGAAGTAAACTGTACTAGAACTTGTAAAAGGAGTAAGTAGTGGACTTAGTGGAAGTGGTTATAGAAGCCTCGGCCAACTATCTCACTATACTATAACTATAATAAGGTAATCCCTTATTTTGACGCAACCTATAATAAATAGTATAATGGTAATTATGAAAATGAATGTTGATTTCATCCTCTTAATTGATAACACAGTAAAAAATTAAATATATAGACCCTATGCCTATAGGTCTATGTATTCTGTATACGTACCACAAGCTATAAATATCCTAATCAATGAAATATAGCACCAATATTTTTAACAAACTAGTAAAAATACAAAAAGACTGAACTGTAAACTATCACCCTCCAGATTCTTATTTCGACATTTGGAATGACAAGTTTTACTTCCGGAGCACAAAGTTTACTGAAAACGAGGCATACCATTGAGGAAAATATAGTATATTTCAAAAGTGTTACTATATAAATATCAAATACACAGACTATAGACCTACATGCAATTTCAAAATCGAAGAGCAATCTATTAAATGAAGAATTATTGTTTCAAATCACTAATGGTCATGCGATTTAAAAAAAAGTGGGAGTGGCGACTGCTCCGGCCCTGGTCCAACATCAGTATCAGCCTCTGACTCTATAAAAGTCACACGACGGCTCTGAGTGACAGTGTATTGGTTGAATCTGTATGATGTAAGTGACAAACCTTGCTTCCAAAGTATGAATTTTTACGCACCCACCTTTTTTTTTTCAAAATCCAACGCACTTTTACACGTGCGCTGGAAGACGAGGGATAGGGCGGTCTGGTCCGGGCGGCACTTTTTGATGGTGGCTTTTAAAATCAAATGCATATTTTATTAAATTAAATATGGCTTATGTATGAATGTGTACTCTTCATTGTTTACGTGAATGAGAGGCGTCAAAATCAAGGACCAACCCAAGCGTAATAAACTCTAGCTCATCCACTGCTCTTTCACATAATTTCAAACCCTTTCCCACAGGCAGATCAAGAGAGGGGGGGGGGAGAGACAGTTGTTTTTTTTTTTGGGGGGGGGGGAATTTTGCCTCCTCCCCTTCATGCTTCAAAATGTCAATTTAAATAACTTAATTTATTTTTTAGGACACTATCTCTTTGAGTTAATTTAATCATTTTTGGAAAGAAGACAATAGACATTAAAATACATTACGATGATTAAATTTTCCCATGCATCCTCTTCTGCACTGGCAGATCCAGGGGGTGGTGGTGGTTATCCCCCACTAAGAGTCTAGGATGTGTATGCTAGCATACATCATATGTAGGCTACCTAAATTTGACCTAATCCTCTGGGCTCAGGCGGAACATTTTGGAAGTTAACCTAGACATATTTATTTTATTTTTTTAAAATAGTATTTCTTACTATATTTTTCTGTGCTTCATGTAACACTTTTCATAGATGACAAGTTCTCAATGCACAAGTACAAGAAAACTATGACATTGGTTACATCTCAAGAAGAGAGAGATAGAGGGGGAGAGTGAAATAAGGGAGAGAGAAAGAGGGAGAGACAAAATGAAGTAAAGAAAATTAGGAAGTGTCCTCATAACTCAATAATTTCTCAGTACACTTAATTACTGAGAGAAATCCTAGGTGTCTCATTCTCTCCAATGTCTCTTTTAAATTTAATAATTTTCTAGTTGCAATTCCATAAACAAAAATGATCCTCAAAATGCCCATTTCACATTAAAACTAAAACATCGGAGATTGCCAAAAGATCTTACTATGAGTATCTGACACATGCAAGGTGGAATTGTCAACACATGGTGATTCAGGAAAGGATTTTTGCTGTCATTATTTGTCACATTTAATTAAAATGGTATATTTCCCTCAATAATCTAAGTAAATTATTTCCATTGTATTGATTTGGTTGAGGATGGAGAATTCCAACAAATCAAGAAATATACCAGTTGCTAGAAGACTCAGCCATAGTCGAGGCAATAATAAAAGGTAGGTTGCATTTGACAAGTCACCTCAAAAGGATGCCAGGTTATAGATGAGCTGAGGTGGTTTACAATCAAGGGTCATCCTTAGACCCACACTGAGATGGATAGATGATGTGGAGTCAGATTTACATCAGCTGAGGGTCTGTGCACTGAGACAAAAACTGAAGTTGGCCAGAGCTGTAGTGCCATTGGTAATGATTTGCTTGACAGTTTTATCAATAAGCCAGCATCCCCAATTGAAGCTAATGTATCTTTTAAGTATTTTTTCTCAGAATAAAAATCCTCAGGATTCTAGTTAGCTGAAAATTAAACAGTATAAATTAATAGTGATGAGCTGTAGAGGGCTTATGTGAGCAGATTGTTTAAATATCCTGAAATATGTGGGTTTATTTTTTAAAATCTTGTTAATTATCTTTATCAGATAATATCAGAAACTTTTTCAGACAAAATTTTTTAACAGCATGCATAATGTTCAATATTATACCAAGTTGAAAAATATTTAATGATTTTTAATTTACTACAAAGATGAAATATTTGTTATAATAATAATAATGATGTAAAGTTAATTTATTTAAAATTAAAGAGTATTTCTACAAGTTTTCTTTAATGATATAAGATTTTCCTGTACCATTTTTTTAAATTTTCATTTCCTTATATTTGAAAATTATTTTTAAAATAACAATCTGATAGGCCATTTTTAAAATGCCCTAAGCTCACAAATGTTTAATGAAATACATACACATGCCTTTTTTATGCAGGTCCCAATAGTTGAAAACAAAAGCTGTCTCATAATATACAGGGTGGGCCAATAAAAGTGAGAACATTTAGTAAAATGTGATTTAATCGCATAAAAGTAGTTTAACTATACCCATACTAGGTTAAATAGTTTACTGATTTACTTACTTACATATTTAGCTATATGACGTCATTATTTCGACTATTTCCGGTCACCATTTTTGATTTTTAATCTACCCATTGTTTACGTCGTCTGCTTTTTTAACATTTTGTGGCAAACAACGGCCCACATGCAGCCCGGCGACTGATATTATGCAACCCTCGAAGGCATTTAGAAATTTTAAAAGATTACTTTGTTGTTAACTTATTTTGTTAAATTTTACAGAATTTCATGTATCGATATGATTGTTTTAACATTTTTGATAAAATTTCGATCTAATTTTGTAATTTTTTAAACAGTCCTCGACTTTTGTCATGTAATGCTAAAATGCGAATTTACCGATTTTAATATAGAGAAATGTTTATCGACATGTAAAAATTGGACATAATATACATGCGGCCCTGCAATAGCTTTACATTTGTCAACGTGGTTCTCCACACAAAAAGTTTGCCCACCCCTGATTTAAAGAATATATTAATTTGAGAAAACCATATCATGATATCATATGCCCTTTTTTACTTTAATCAAGCGCATATAAATGTATTTACAAATATATACATAGGGCTGCACTAAATAATGATTTTAAATATTCCTAATTTATGATTTAAAGTCTATATCCATTTGGCCAAGGATAAATAACTATTTAATGTTTGACATAACTACTACTAAGTAGCTGGTTGAACTAATTGTAGTTATTAATATTCTAGTGCCCTAAACTGACAAAGGAATTCCCAGTAGAAAACACTTTTTATTAAGGTACATTCACACTGTGGATTTTTTCAGCCATAAAGCTCAATTTTAGAACAACTTGGCACAACTATAGCATCTGATGTAGAACTTTTGTTTATATTTGTCAATGTTAAATGTACATGCTACCCCATTGGTCAGCAAACTGTTGCTGCATGGTCAGCTTTTTTCTTTTAAATATGATTTTACCAATAACCAACTATGCAAGAGAAAATTGAAACATAATTTAAAAAATAAAAAAATCTTTAAGTAATTCCACTTTTAAAAACAAGATAAAATTGAACTTGAAATTTGTTTCCCAAATTTTAATCTTCAAACTACAAAATATGGCTACTTTGATTAAAACATTTGTAAAAATGTCAGCTGATATTAAATTCATCATGTTTTTTATGATCGTTTTCTACTGTTGCTATGCTACTAATATGTCAGTTGATAACGCATGCCCATTGATAAAAAAATGATGGATTGCTAACAGACATTATACTGCAACACTCCAGAAATCAGTGAGAATAAAACTTAGTTTTTTGTTGCAGTGTGGTCACAGAAATTTGAGAATCAAAGTAACAAATCTGCTGAGTGAACATACCTTAAGTTTGACATATTTTTAAGACAAAGAAATCAAACATTACTAATTCAACATTTTCAACTGCCAAAACATAAATAAAACTAACGAATAAATGCCTATTGCAGGAAATAAGACATAGTACATTTAAAAGGAAGGCATCACAAGAAATTGATTAATACAAATCAGCTGAATATAATATTCATAATGAAGTGCAAAAAACAAACTATTTTAATTACATTAATTAACTGATGCAGGGGTCACCAAACTATGGCCCACCGACAGTACTTGAACTCGCTTGATAACACTTATGGAACAACGAAACGTTGTGATATAATTTAAAATTAGAATACTAGGAGACCTTCACATGGGTGGAGACCTCCTGGCTGCTATGCGCCTTAAATTTACCATTTTCAATTATTGTATCTAGATTTTCTTGTTTATTGCAGACCTGTTTACACTCTTAAAATCGTACAATATCGTCTCAAAATCATACAATACGGTATCTTAATAATAAATAAATAAACCTACAATATATATAATGAATACAATAACTACTAGCATCGCAGTGCCTAATGGGATCGAGTTAAGCTGGCATCAAAATAGTTACTACTAAAAGTAGTAATACAATCTGCTGTCACTTTGTTTTGCAGACGTGTATTTGCTGTATTTTATACTCATTTTGGAAATTTTTTAAGGATTATAATTATACATATTTCTTTTAAAAAAAAATGAAACCTTATTTTTTTTAAAGTTATTACAGAAATTTTTATATGTATAAAAAAAGGATATGTAATCATGTAATATATTTTTCTTTTCATCATAGACAATATTTCACATTTCTTTTTAAAAAAATAGTTAAACTTTAATTCTTTTTAAGAAGCATTTAATTTAAATATGGAGTAAAGAATAAAATACGTTGAGTTTTGTTACCTTAGCTTTCCTTCTACACATTTTAGGTTAGATGCAGGATTATAGTTATACATATTTCTTTTTATAATAAGAAATATTTTACATTTATGAAAAAAAAATTAAATCTTACTTTTTAAGAAGTTATTACAGAAATTTTTTAATGTATAAAAAGGATATGAAATCATGTAATATATTTTTCTTTTCATCATAGACAATATTTCACATTTCTGAAAAAAATAGTTAAACTTAAATTCTTTTTAAGAAGTATTTAATTTCAATATGGAAAAAAACATAAAATACATGAGTTTTGTTACCTTAGCTTTCCATCTACACATTTTAAGTTAGATGCATTAAATTAAAAGCTGTAAGAAAACAAAAAAATGGCTTTGACTTCAGACTTCAAATTATTATTATAAGAATTTTTTTATATCGTAGTAGGGCTATGAACATGAAGAGAATCCAGTCCTTCATCAATAACTGTCTAAGAAGGATTCTCGGGATTCCCTGGCCGGACAGAATCAGCAACCAGAAACTGTGGCAGCGGACAAAGCAAGAACCGGTAGAACAAGAGATCCTCCAGAGAAGATGGAGATGGATCGGCCATACGCTCAGGAAACCTGCCTCCAGCATAACTAGACAAGCCTTGAACTGGAACCCTCAAGGAAAACTGAAAAGAGGCAGGCCGAGGAACACTTGGCGCTGTGAAGTGGAAGCGGATACCAAAAAACTTGGCCACACTTGGGGGAGGCTGGAGAGATTGGCTCAGGATCGTGATGCCTGGAGGGCTCTTGTAGGCGGCCTATGTTTTAGAAATGCTGTTCCTCGAGGACGAAAAGGCGAAAGAAGAAGAAGGGCTGGGCTCACCACGCTGTACATACAATTTAACAAACATAATCATGAACTTAAAATTTACATACATTAATTAAACAAAACAAATAAGTATTCGCCCAACCATTCCATAACTGACTTCAGACACTTACCCATAATGATAGTTTTTAAAATATTTTATATGATTTACAGGACTAAGTTATCTTTCTGACTGTTTAAACTTTCTCAGAATTCTCTATTCAGGTAAAGCAGATATAATATTTTTCGTCTCTTATTATAACTTTCAAAACTATTGATAAATATAAAGATATTTCAATTAGATTTTTGAAAATAATATATCAATTATATTATTTAATTTTAATAATTTTGTTTGAAACTGAGTTTTAAAATATCATTTTGAGACAAAATTTGTGTTTGAGTTTAATACCTGACTGTATTTTCCTTGGGACTGTGACAGATCAAACAGACATAATAAATATCACATACATTTCTGGCCACTAATAACAACTGAGTACCAGTACTAACAAGTTCTTCCTGACGGAAAAAGTATTTCCACTTCTTTAAGGAGCTGCTGGCCCTTATCTCCAGCTTTGTGGCAATAATATTCTGCAGCCTGTCCAAGTCCAAGGTTGATGAGATAGCGTGCATATTCCAAATAAATTGCCTCAAATAATGACTCTGTGACAATTTAAACAAAAATATTTTTTAAAAACTGTTTAAAAATGTTAGCTCATTGAAAATTAAAAAATGTACAGGAGGGGAGGAATATCAAGAAAGGGGCTCTACAGACAGGCAAATGAAAAACTAGGCAGAAGTAAGTATAGGCTGGAGCCCTAAAAGTTTTAATCTAAAAACAGACTTTTAAAAAAGGAAGACTCGTAGATCGCAGATTACATTACTGCGGTAAATCGGGTAGAGGTCAAGACAAGATTAACATTTATTTGAAATAAAGTTTTAATTCATCACTCAAATATTTTAAAAAAAGGCAATAAATATTTAGATATATTCTTACGTGTCTGATCCACAAGTTTTAACAAGTCAAATTGAATACATGCTTCCAGGAAGAGGGCAGCTTTATCAAAGTTTCTCATACTGTAGAGCACTTCAAGAACTTTATAGAAATGCCCCAGACTCAGCAGGACTAAAACAGATTTGCTCTGTCAAAAAAACAATTATTATTTCAAAACAATTTTTCTTCTAAGTTCAGTGACATTTCACTTATTTCTTAATTTTTTTCCTTTAGAATCATCAATTAAATTTAAAAAATATTTGTTTTGTATTTTCAATAAAGGTATTATAATTTGATTTCCCGTCTGCTGATGTCCTATTTTTCAAATCCTTAAAAAAATGTCTTCTTCCAAGTCGTCCTGGCTTGCTCGTTTCCTAAGGCACAGAACAGAGTAAAGTAGTTTTAGCTACTGGGTATGTGCTGTGGTGGTAGGTGCAAAGCACTTTCTACCAAGGTCATTTTAAAGATCTGAGTTCCACTCCTCTATTGTTTTTTTAGTTGATTACAGTATGTAATCCTTGTTATACTTGATGGAATAAATTTAATAATTGGCCAGTATTCTTAGTCTCGATGGCTTCCAGTATTCTTAATCTTGATGGCATACATAGTAGCTCGAGTGCTTATACTGCCATGCAGATGGAGTTTTACTGTAAAGAAATTGCATTTTTGTTTATAAGAGTAAGACACTTTATTACAACCTTTTGATTAACTTGTGTGCTACTCAAGTATTCAGCCCATCTTTTCATTACTTCTGTGCATTCAGTGGTCTCTAAACTTGCCTGAAATCATAACACATAAATGAATTCATTTTTTTTCTCACTTAGCATTTGGTGATACAAGCTGAAATTACACTAAAATGCCCATAATTTTAAAACGATACATTCTTTTGTTTTCAATTTTACATTCTAACCTTAAGAGCAGATTTTTGGATATTCTAACCCTTTTATTTGATTGGAATATCTTAACATCTATTAGAATATATTTAAAACACAGTGAGAATTTTCCTAAGTATTTTAGGATCAACTTAAAAAATGTATTGATTGGAATATCTTAACATATGTTCTATTTTTTAAGTTGATCTTTAAATACTTTGGCAAATTCTCATTGTTTTAAAGATATTTGAGTGGAATGATCTCATTATTGTAATGCTTGTTAAATTGAATGCCCTCACTTTATTGTATAGATTATTGAAAAGAATGCTACCTTTGCTAGCCACACTGCATGGTCCCATGATCCATAGGTCTGAAGGTAACGACAAGCATCAAGACCTTTATTTATAAGACACAAGAGCTGGACACCCTCTAAAGAGTTAAAGATCACAAAATAAAAAAAGTTTTTCAATTGAAAATATAAAGATTGTATTATTATTACTGGCAGAAAAACAACAACCAGCTATAAAATGAACAGCAAATCAATTAGTATTATGGGAAAAGTGAAAATTGAGTTTGCAAAGGTTTGCTCTATTTAAATGCTATACACAAGTGCCAAACTAGCGTTTATGGTACATAAACCATGTCAAAGTATTATAATTAAAAAGTTTGAGTTTAAAAACTGCCATTAACAATTTTATAAATTTATAAAATTTACACCATTTTTATGTGGTAGTGATGTGAAGAGAAGTAAAATCATTGTCTCTATTTTTCATACAAAATCATATATTGAAAATTTATTGCAGTTATTATACAAAATAGCCCTATGTGTTAAGGGAAAAGGGTCAGAAAAACAGTCTTAGTATGTTTAGCAAATCAGGGAGGTGCTGTAAGTGTAAGTAGTTTACACAATAGCACCTAACAAATCAGGGCTAGTACTGTATCTTTATTATTATTATTGGTAGTTTTACATAGTGTGGTACCCCAGCCTAGAGCTGGGCTCACCATGATGTACATACAATTTAACAAACATAATTATGAACTTAAAAATTTAACATACATTAATTAAATAAAAACAAAACAAATGTGTATTCGCACAACCATTCCATAACAATTTACATGTCAAGCCATGGACGGCACTCAGCAGCATCATTTATCGGTCAGAGGGGGGAATCAGTCAGGATAGTAGAGTTTAAAGAGATTGAGTGCAGTTTTGAAGGCTGTGATGGTTGTTATATTGGGGATGTGTAGTGGAAGAGAATTCCATTGTTTGGAGGCACAAAAAGAGAAAGATCGTTCACCATATGTTTTTGTGCAAGTCTTAGGGACAGAAAGAATACGCCCGTCCGCGGATGAGCGAAGCTGTTGAAGGGGTGAATAGACAGAGAGAAGTTCGGTTAGATAGGAAGGGCAGGAATGCGAGAAAAAGTTGTGGCAGAGAACAGAGAGTTTATAGTCAATCCGTGCTTGTACAGGGAGCCAATGAAGTGAATGAAGTAGTGGTGTGACGTGATCACATTTTTTTGCCTTTAGAACTAGCCTAGCAGCTGAGTTTTGAACCTTTTGTAATCTTTCTGAGTCTGAGAAGTGTTTTGGTGAACCTGACAGAAGAGAGTTTCATTAGTCAAGACGAGAGAACAAGAGCATAGACTAGGGTTTCTGTTGCACTAACTGTGAGGTAGTGGCGAATGGAGCTGATCTGACAGATGTATGCAGAGCGACAAATGTGAGAGATATGATCTTTATCAAAACCTCATTTTAATAATGAAATAAAATCTATACAGAATTATAGCAACACTTAGTTGAAATAGTAAATTGGAAACTTTAAAAATTCATAAAAAACAAAATGAAAAGCCATTAAGATTTTTTTTAAAATTAATTACCTGTGAGACGACCACTTGCAATTAGGTTTGTGGCCACCAATTTGATAGTACTTTGAGATGCACCTGAAGATCTTATACTGGCGACAAGACAAGCTCTGACAAGGCAAATTTAAGATATTTATAATTAAAATAAACTAGTGATCCTGTTTTTAAAAGACCAATACTCTTAAAATAAAACCCAAAATATAGAAGTTTTTTAATAACAGAGGAACATAATATTTCTGAACACAGTCATTTAACAGTACTATTAATTCGTTATCTTTTGGGGGCCAAGCTAATTGCTCTTCAAAGTCCTGGCCAATAACTTATTGGAGAGCCTCACTTGCAGTGATAAAGAGAATATTTTGTGATGTGAAAAGGTTTCTCTATGAGCAAAGTTTCTTGAAATAAGGCTATGTCAAAGTCGTGTTAGTGGAGCAGTTTGGTGATCTCATAGCCTTATTGTCTAATGCCATTGACATTAAGCGGAACTACTACAAATTTTATGAGGGTAAACCATCACACCCAATTACTTTATAGCCACTCATCATCCTGTCCCTAAACGCTCAGACTAATGAAAAGTTTTGAGCAGGTCCGCCAGCCCCACATTACGTAGGTGCAGTAATAATTCCTATAAGTTATAAGTAACCTATTTGTTATTGCTATAAGTTTTAACCTACTTAAGACAATCAATGTAGTAATTGTCAGAATCTGATTCAGTTTCCAATAACAACTGGACAGCTCTGTCACTCTGACCAAGCTGCACGTAGCTGTCTGCACATTTCTGTGTGTGATCCATTGTTGCTCGTTTACTATCTTGAAGATGTACCCGGTCCAGCTGGTATTTCTGTCATACAACAAATATACCACAGTATATCTCAATAAAACACAAAAAAACTAAAGAATTATATCAACAGTAAAATGATTTCTGATTTTTTATTCAGGGATGAAATTAACTTATTAATTTATGACAATTTGTTTTAAATATCACAGCTCTGGCCAGTAGTCACAACAGTGTTAAATAATGGACATCGGTATAAAAAATATTACATGATCATTATTACACACACAAAAAAACAAGAAAACCCATTTGTTCAGAGTATCCTGATTAGATAATCATTTAACATCCACTTAAAATTACATTCATTTTCTCTTGAATCGTATTTCAACAATATCTTTGTCCCTGTGCTTTGAGCTTACATCCAACAACAATATTTAACCCCAGTGTTAAATGAGGGACATTTTAAAAAATTATTATTATACTGCCGTTTTGACTTCAGTCTGTAAATCCAGTAACAAGGTTTTAATGTCCACCATTTTTCCATTCTTTTTAGTTTACAGTTATTTCATCTTAAGTATCAAAATTTGTTAAAATTTATATCCCCTACACACTTATGCTTTTTCTGTTGCATAATTGAGTTAGCACGCTAAATAAAGGCTATGCTATGCTTAACTTAGGTCTTTGATTTGATATAAAATAAAAAGCGTTTAATAATTTTAAAAGTTCATTATAGTTAAAATAATTTAGTTAAATTGTTTAACAAGCAGAAAATTTGATAAATTTAATATTAAGCTGGCGTTCTAAATAACTGTTTGAAACTGGAGTAAAGCATTCTGCTAATATGCCACAGGACCACACAAACAGGAAACAAAATGTTGACCATATCAATGCCCACTATAAGGTTTTCATTACACTACCTTAAAACTTTGGTTGTCACACAATGTGTCATAACACCTCTCCAAGGGCTGGTCTCTGAATAATGCTGACAGATTTTTCTGAACATCAAAGCCTTCATCTAAATCCACAAGATCATGAGCTTCTTTGTATGCTGGTGTAGGGGGGATAAATAGCTCACCTCCAGCTTCCTGTGTATTGTCGCCCTGAAGTGTACATTTTTAAAATGGATTAAACAAAACAATTCTGAAACTATTTTAAACAAAATAATTTTTGAATCATTTTGGGCAGATATTATATTAACTTATACGAGCTTTTAAAACAGTCTGTAATATGCTATTATTCTTAGAAAAATCAGGTAAAATATAAATATACATTTCTTTTAATTTTAGTAATATTCCTAATAAGTATGTACATTACCTTAACTGGTCCTTGAGCTCGGAAATACCTCAAGTAATGTAAAGCCACTGTCCAGAAGTGAACTTCAGATTCATCTCCAAATAGTCTAAAAAGAACAAGTGACTATAGCTTAAAACATTTACAAAAAAATAATTTAAAATATAACATAAAGAAATATTTTACAAGCCTAAGAAAATTAAATAAAAAAATATAAATAAAGATGTTGATTATTATCATTATTATTATTAGTTGTCTTATATAGCGCGGTACATAAAAATATTAGAAAAAGAGACATAATCGTGAAAATAAAATAAAATACATTTATGTAAAAAAGAACAGCTGTATAAAGACAAAACAAAAACTAATGCATATTCACCCCATCCACCCCAGAACTTTTACATGACAAGCCATGGACGGCGGCCAGCAGCATCATTTATCGGTCAGATGTGGGGAATCAGTCGGGGTAGTAGAGTTTAAAGAGATGTGTTTTGAGTGCAGTTTTGAAGGCTGTGATGGTTTATATATTGCGGATGTGTAGTGGAAGAGAATTCCATTGTTTGGGGGCACAGTAAGAGAAAGATCTTTCACCATATGTTTTTGTGCAAGTCTTGGGGACAGAAAGAATACCCCCGTCTGCGGAGGAGCGAAGCTGTCGAAGGGGTGAATAGACAGAGAGAAGTTCGGTTAGATAGGAAGGGCAGGAATGCGAGAAAAAGTTGTGGCAGAGAACAGCGAGTTTATAGTAAATCCGTGCTTGTACAGGGAGCCAATGAAGTGAATGAAGTAGTGGTGTGACGTGATCACGTTTTTTTTCCTTTAAAACTAGCCTAGCAGCTGAGTTTTGAACCTTTTGTAGTTTTTCTAAGAAGTGTTTTGGTGAACCTGACAGAAGAGAACAAGAGCAATACCCTGGAATTCCCCCAAAAGTACAATATCATCTCAGAATAGTGCTATACCATATCATAATAGTAAAATAAATAAAAAATATATTGTATGCTTATTTATGTACTATTATGAATGGTATTGTACCATATTGAGATGGTATAGTACATTATACTGTAGGTATACAGTAACTACTCGCATTGCATTTCAAGACATATCGGGTTAAACATATGTAAAAAAATGTTCCCTTTCAAAAGTAGTTGACTGACGTTTATATTGCAATTTGGGGTCACATTGTTTTGCTGAAGTGTATTTGCTATAGATTTCAATTTAAATGTGGGTGTTTTAGTGTACATGCAGATCACATTATCGCAGTCTGTCATTGGTAAAAAAAAAAGTTGCTGCTCAAATTTATATAAGAGTTGGACTGCGATAACGCTGTTAAGTAGATTAATGAGACACAAACAATTTGCTCAAATTTAACATGGTACAAACTCAAAGTCTATAAAGAATAAAATAAATTTTTTAAAATAAAAATTAATTTACAAATGAGGATGTCATTTACAAACCTACCAAGTCACTTGAGATTGACTTTTCAACAAAAAATTGTTTTAAAAAAAAATAATTATTATCCAACCTAAGAGCAATGTTCCCTCTAAGGTTTGCTGGTTTGTGTGCAAAATCATAAAGTTGTGTGCACATTTTTACAGCATCAATTTTTTGTGTGCAAAATTTTACAGCCCAAACACACACACACACGGAAATTACATAAATGAACTTGAGTGCAAAAACGTTTATATTTAAAAATAAAGGAACTATAATTAAATAACTATAATCAGAAATGTAACAATAGTTCCATCAAAGCTATATTTATTTCTAATTTCCCGTATTTGGGTCAAGCAACCAAATTCCAACACACCCAATACCAATGGCTGCCAAATCATATGTTTGACTCATTTCTGGAGGTACTCTGGCGTCTGTCTTTCAACGATATCCATCTTTTATACACTTCGTCAAGGTTGATCTGATGTCCATCAATCTGATAAGATTTAATCCTCATAAGCATATCTAAATGTAACTCTTCCAGCCTATTTCTAATATTATTTTTATACTTTTCATTAGGCTGAATCCACGTTCACTATTGGCGCTTGATGCAAGAAATGTAGCACAAATATCCAACAGAATGGCAATGTGCCCGAATTGCTCCTTATTTATTACAAATCTAACCATCTCGTCGAAAGTCTGCATCCACACACATTTCATTTTTTTCTGCAAACACAAACCTTAAGTTACGATACTGACACTTAACTTTCGGCTGAATGACATCATAGTTTTCCAGACATTCCGCATGTCTAGAAACCAGTGCTGCAAGTTCTTCTTGGCCAAAATTAAACTCGAAAGTGTCGATTAACACCGATATCTCAAATATTCGCCATTGAATCCACTGACTTTCAGGGAAACGAAAGTCCAGTTGCAAACATAAACATTCATCAAATTTTAGGATGGAACTCATGTTTATATCCTCTTCATTTGCAAGCAATTCAGCGAACTCTTCGGACCAGTGCACATTTTCACCTAGGTACTGGGCACGGAGCTGAGCGATCCTTGCTTTTAAAAATTTGTATGCTTCGATGGTCGTAAGGTTTTTTCTTCCTAGCAGCTCGCATAATTCGGCAATTTCACCAACAACTTCATCAAAGACAATCAGTGCAGTTCAAAACTGCGGATCCCTTAGTTTCTTCAAACAGTACTTATAAACTGGATCATTATACAGGTCCACCTGCTCCTCACAGTATTCAGTCAGTACTTGTATGTTTCTTAGCAATGCTTTTAAAGCAAAGTGCCGCGAAAGCCATCTGATTTCATTCAATGGTTTAAAGGCTAAGGAATCACACTCCTGGGTTTTCCGTACTGTCGACCTACTGAACAATGTGTACACTGTCCTAAGAAAGATTCAATGTCTGCCATTAAATTTATGTTTGCAAGCATCATCAATGCCCAACTCAAAAGGGTAATTCGTACTGCGCTAGCTATCTGGGACTGGGGCATTCTTAGCCATATAGTTGTGTATGTATTAAACTTCATTCATAGATGTGTTCGTGTTGATAGCCAAGAGGACGTTGTCAATCAAAATTTTAACCTGGTCTTCTTAGCACTTTTACGGTGTGCTGTCTCATGCCTCGATCAGCATCACTTTTTGTAAGCATTCGCAGTACACCTCCAGACTGTATAAGTATAGAACGAAGTCTTTGTACAGCATGAGTATGTATTTTTTGCTTGATATGTTGTTTAATATAATCCAGATTCCAAGCCTCCCACCTTTTCCTTGTGGGGGTATCCCCACCTGCATTAGCTTTGAAGCACATTTCACAGACAACATATCATCAATTTCACGATATTTAAAAATATCTCCCAGCTTGACAGGCCGCTCCGAGGACAAATTTGGTAGTGCTGCATGCACTTTAAGATTTGATCTACACTTTTTCTCAACAAGCGATGATGCGGACAGTTTGCTTAACTGGCGTTTAGACATAACGGTTAAAACTTTATTAAAAATAATTAGCTACTACATTTATAATAAACTAGAGAAATGTGATTTATTAACTTTATACACATTCACTGTGCAGTATGCGCCACGAAATTTACATGACTGGCGGCGGTGGTTCAGAACAAGGCTAGCTTGTTCCGGTATATTTCGATATGTAAATCAATAGTTCCACATAAAAAGACAAATATATAGATCTGAATAAAATTAAAATCATGGATGTATATGTTTTATAAACTGTATAATTCCGGCTGAAGAGTGCAGCGTTTCTGTTCGAATTTATTTTTATAAAAATTTGCTGTGCGGCGTCTGTGAGATAGCTGCGCGGCCGCGCAGCCATGCAGCTTAAAGGGAACATTGGCTAAGAGACTGATTTTACTGCCGGTTAGCATATTATAATCTAAAAAACTACAACAAGATGTACAGAAAGAGGGAAGAGGACTGGAACAAAAATTGGGGTAATTAAATTCAAACAGCCACTTTGTGATTTATAAAAATATATTTAAACTTTTTAAATGCCACTTACTAGATCTTATAAAAAAAATATGTCAAAATCTAAGGTTGCTGTGCATATCAGTTGAGAATGCATTCAAACAAACAAAACAAAAAATCTTTAGTTATCTCCGTTTTCACTATGGCAGAAGTTCAGCTTAGCGAAATAATGTCACAAAATTACATCATAAAGCACAGAAGCAAATAAAGCAGAATGTTGACAAAAATGTTCACTAGGGCGACTATGCTAAATATTGCTGTTGCAATATCTAGTAATTGCAATGTGAAAACACAAAGTAGCAATATGAAGATCATCAGCATCTTTACGTAGCTTAGCCATCTAATTTTATAGCCTTGTAAAATATTTAGATGTCTCCCCTCTCCTCATGTGTAGCCTTCTGAAAAATCTTCTAAATAACACAACCTCTTCCCCTCTTAGTGCATACGTAATATAATTATGGATGGTATCCAAATAAAACAGTTCCAACCAATTTCTATTTCTGTCCATTTAATGCTGGATGTAGAAAGGAGCTAAAAAACTAACAATCAAAAATGTATTGTTACCATATTTTATAAATTAAAAAACTATCGGAATTTTCAAACCTGCCTCTTAAATCGTATTTCTGTCAGGCATACAATCATAAAAGACATCTCAAAATCATACATTGTACACCAAAATCGCAAGGGTTTATATCATAATTGATAATTATAACTTTATCTAACCTGGCAACAAGTAGACAGCGATGAGCTGTTCCAAACTTTGCATGTGGTAGATAATCTGTCAGCTCTCTGATGATAATACATTAATGGTTGTGTTATATGAATGTATAAATTGATGGATATCTAAATTATTCAGTAGTAGAATTATAGCCATTTTAAGATGCACAGGATCTGTTAAATGTTGGATTACGGTTTAAATGTAAATGAGGAAACCTTTTTGTATATTGGGATGCCACCATAAAGTTGATTTATGCACCGTTATGAACTAATGGAAGTCATGCAACACAAATATTATAATTAATAGATGTCAGTTGAACAGGAAATATTGTGATTACTGGTCAATATTAAATACTGTAACCCTAATCTACCTAAAAATTGTAAATGTTAATTAAGGATAAAAAATAAAAAGTGATGCCTACTGTTATAGCCTTATCTATTTTGTTAACCCAATTTTGCATATCATTGTGCTGTTATCTCCCTTTCCTTCTCTTGTTTGTCTTAATGTCAACACTAATTAATTTGTTTTTGTTTAGCATGCAATGGTACAACCACAGCTTCTCATGAACTTACTATAGGTTTTAAATAGAGATGGATAAATCTCGCTTACCCTTCTAGACTAACGGTAAGATTCTAGAAAGGTCTTCTCTTAAATACAATAGACAGTGACTAGTCAACATATCTGTGATATAATAGACCTACAAATATTACAAGTTTTTCCTTGAGTGTGTGTGTGGATTGATATATTTGCCTTTTTTGTGGTTATACATATTCACGTGCTGTGAGTTTATAAATTTTGTATTTCTATATATTTTATTTTATACTTTGAAATCAAATATGTTAATGTAAATAAATAGTTACTTGTAATTAGCCATATCTTTCATTTCTTTATTATATTAAATCAGTGATAGTCTTTTTTTTAATGTACTGTTTGCAAACAGTTTTACATTTTAAAATAAAGACTAAACTTGCCTTTCAGATTTAGTCAGTTCCTTTACAAAGTCTACAAACCCCCCCCCCCCCCCCCAATTCCTATGTTCCTTTTTTCTGAAGCCTTGACTTTGTTCAATAAGAGCAGAGAAGAAAGAATTCTTAAAATCATCCCCTTTAAAAATAACTTACTTTTCCATCAGTTGTAATTGTGCATTGGCCCGTTTTTGTGAAGACCTGTCATGATCCAAAACACCTGTTACAGAGAGTGTATAATTTTCTCTCCAAGGCTGATGCTGAAGTAAACACTTTGTCAATTGAGACAGGCGTGGAGGTAGCAAATGTGGACTGAACATTGGCTCTGCGAAGACAATAGATATTTATCTAAATCTTTAGTATTCTTTGTGAAGTGGTGGCCTCCCAAATTTCCAGGAACCGTTTCTATAAGGGCATGTAATCTTTAGCAACATATTCTGCTTATTTTGTTTCAATTTTTGGATATGACAACAATTGTCTCGCAAAGCTTTTATAATTTTAAGAACCAGTTTGTACAAATCTGTAGGATGCAACCACAGCTTGTGAGCCTCCAGAAAACATAAGATATATTAAACAAAGAATATTAATATGTAATATATATGTATTCACCTTTGGCTAATGCAAGGTTTTCAACAAATGAAAATGTTTAATTCTACATTAAGAGAAAATCAATCTTTCAAATTAAGTTGCTTCTTTATCAAGTTTTTGTGATTAGTCCACTCAGTGCTTTAATTAACCTGTAGCGTGGAAACATTATTTGACTTGTTCCTACAGTGTAAGGAATCCATGAACACAGGTCCCCTTAATATCCATTCTATACCCTCTCAACGAACTCATTCTTAATAGATTTTAATGGACATTGTCAACAAAATATGGTAATTAAGCCAATATACAAAAATCAAAAAGAAATGTACCTGGAAGGTCCCAGTTTTCTACACTAGAAGTTGCCAACTTCATACTTATATCACAGATGTGTACAGAGCTGTGAGATGTCACAAGTGCTGGTCTGTCAGAGCCTGCCCAGTCAATGTCTACAACTTTACTGATATCTTTTGGGCTCTTGAGTGAGTGCAGGATGCTGGACTAAAATTAAATTTTAAGAATAGACTTTAACAAAGTCTTTTCAATTATTTCCATTGAGAATAGGGTTTATAATTTGAGAATGATCATTAAACTTTATTTAAATTTATTTTAAAAACTGACTCATAATGTTTTCTACATTTTTAAACAAAATGCAAATTACATGTTTAAAAATGTTTGCTTTTAATAAACCTATAACAAAAGTAAACATAGTTTTAGCTAGAAGTCATACGCCACCTTCTCAATAATTTCAATTATTTAATTTCTATAAAGTACTGAATCAAGAATTTAAAATAATTATTAAATACTCTCTTACTGGTGGTACTCAATTTCTTTACATTTCTATTCTCATTTTTTGTAGTTTACAATATTAATTTTACATTAACTCTTTATATTACTTGAATTTTTCATGTTTTTATTGAGATTTCTAGTGGCCTTACAAAAGAGTCAATAACTTTCAGAGTCCATGTCTAAAATTCATGATGTTATATATATATTTGTGGGAAAATGCATGAGGTTTCTAAAAATGTTTGTTTTAAAACATATATTATCAACAATTAGATGTTGTGAAAACACTGGTGCTTAACTTAAATTATGAAAATGTGTAAAAAAAAAATTGGTGATCAGATGCAAAGAAGGTAAAAAACAAACCACCTGCAATTATTTAATAAATTTGTTTATTCAGAAAGAAAATTCATTTTTGTATGTCATATACATAATTAAGAATATTTCATGAGCATTTAACCAATATATAAAATATTTTGTAAAATGTGTCAAAAAGGGGAAATAATTTTTATTTTTAAAAAATTCACCACCCTTCCACAAAGTATTTACAAATATTACAGGTTATGATTATTTTACCTTTTTAAAATTATTTAAACATTTCAAAACATAATAGACAATTTAAACTTCATGGTACTGGTACTTAGACAGTTTTTTTTTCAAGCCTAAACATATCTTGTTCCACTATTTTTATGTTTAACTACAAAATAGTAATTATAGTTATGATACAAACCTTCCCTTCAGAGCCTATATCCCATATCAGAACACCATCATTGTGAAGTGTAAAAAACTTCATATTGTCTCGACCTGGCGCAAAGCGTATTTTCTTGATCCATCCTCGATTAGTTGGGGTAGTTCTGAATAAATTAACAAACCAAAAAGTATTTGTAGTGAATAATAAAATTACCTAAATCATTTTTATTTCTCAACCATGTTAGGAAGTTCTGTAGTTTTAATTGTTGATGATTCTGTAACTGATTTAGGATACAATTATGACAGAATTATTAAAATAATAAACTAATATTAGCATCTACTTACGCATATTGAATCTTATAATTTTAACTATAAATATGCTTTTATCTATCTTAAATTATATTTATTGCTTTTCACAAATGAACAAGTTATTAAAAGTGTGGAAAACTGGAGGAAGAGAATCTTGAAAAGCAAGGTCTAAGATTAATACTTCAGTAAATTTGCTCTCATTTTTCTTGTGTTAATTCACATTTCGATGTTTTTAAACCAGTTTCAGAACAAGAAGTCAAACGTATTATTCTGAAATCTAAACCTAAGTCATGTTCTTTGGACCCCATCCCCACCCCACTGTTGGTTGAGTTATTAAATCATTTGCTCCCAACAATAACCCACATAATCAATGAAAGCTTGTCTTCTGCCTCTGTTCCATCTATTTGTAAGACAGCTGTCATCAAACCTGACCTTAAGAAGCCTGGTTTGGATGAAAATAATTTTCAAAAAATAGATCTGTATCTAACTTTATCTAAAATCATTGAAAAACTAGTTCTAAAACAACTTTTTGCCTACTTAAACCACCATTCCTTTCTCAGTCCTAATCAGTTGGCCTATAGACCTTTCCACAGCACAGAGACAGCTCTCTTGAGAGTCACCTCTTGCTCGCACTGGACAGCTGTAATGTCTCCATCCTGATCCTATTAGAACTCATTGCTGCCTTTGACACCGTTGACCATGAAACCTTTTACAAAACCTTTGAAAATTACTTTGGAATTTCTGGTTCAGTTTTGGCTTGGTTTAGGTCCTACCTCTCTGATAGAACACAGGTGTTTACGGTCGATGGCTGTCTCTCCGGCAGTGCTGACTTTGTATACGGTGTGCCACAGGGGTCCATTTTGGGCCCGGTTCTCTTCACAATGTATAACATGCACCTGCTTTTCTTGCTCGGGAGGCATGTAGTTGAGAGCCAGTCATTCACAGATGACATGCAGCCATACAAGCATACCCATCCCTCTTTTGTTGATTCCGCTGTCCAGAATATGCGGGAGAGCATTGGTGATGTCAAGTCATGGATGACACTCAGCAAGTTGAAGCTTAACGATTACAAAATGGAAGCACTCCTTATTCACAATCACAAATCATCCTCTAAGTCAGCTCTCCCCACCTCATTTCAACTAGGTAACTCCGACATACAGTTTACATACTCCGCTAGGAATCTTGCTTATATTCTGTCTAACTACATGTCTCTCGATAATCAAATCTCTCACATTTGTCACCCTGCATACCGCTATCCGTCAGATCCGTTTCATCCGCTACTACTTCACAGTTAGCGCAACAAAAACCCTAGTCTGTGCTCTTGTTCTCTCTCGTCTTGATTATTGCAACTCTCTTCTGTCAGGTTCACCAAAAACACTTCATAGAAAATTACAAAATGTTCAAAACTCAGCTGCTAGGCTAGTTCTAAAGGCAAAAAAACGTGATCACGTCACACCACTTCTTCACTCACTTCATTGGCTCCTTGTACAAGCACGCATTGACTACAAACTCTCTGCTCTCTCCATTATTTTTTCTCAAATTCCTGCCCTTCCTATCTAACCAAACTTCTCTCTGTCTATTCACCCCTTCGACAACTTCGCTCCTCCGCAGACGGGCGTATTCTTTCTGTTCCCAAGACACGCACACAAACATACGGTGAATAATCTTTCTCTTTCTGTGCCCCCAAACAATGGAATTCTCTTCCAATACACATCCGCAATATGCTGACCATCGCCTCTTTCAAAACTGCACTCAAAACACATCTCTTTAAACTCTTCTATCCTGACTGAGCCCCCTCCCCCCAACCGATAAATGATGCTGCCGTCCATGGCTTGACATGTAAATAGTTATGGAATGGATAGAGGGAATATGCATTTGTTTTGTTTTTTATACAATTGTTTTTATTTTCATTAATGTATGTTATTTTTTTTAAAGTTCATGATTATGTTTGTTAATTGTATGTACAGCTCGGTGAGCTCTACCCTAGGCTGGGGTACCGCTATATAACACCTCTGATAATAATAATAATAATCACCTTGAAATTTTTGCTTTGAGATCCCACAAACATTGGAAGCCCTCTGAATCACCAAACATCAGGCAGTCTCCTTTCCAGGCTAGAGCAGTTATACGAGCCAAGCCACTCTGCTCATTGAAATGGAAAGTTTATTTTAAGATTCGAAAAAATAAGACCGCCACATGGTGAAAAAAAAAAGATAAACTGAAATCAGCAAATTAAGCCTAGTCTGAATGGCATTGAAATGGTGTTGGCAAATTTTATTATTTGGATTTCTTAACTGATTATTATTAATTGATTAAAAAAACAAGAAAACTTAATAATTTGTTATTAATTACCTCTGGGGGAATTTTTGTCACATCCGATATGGTTGCCCCTTCCACAATAAAATGAAACACTGTACCATCTTTGTCTGTCATTACAAAATGCTCTCGAACATTGGACTTTTGGTTCTTTTTTTCTCTGTTTCACAACATAATAAAAGCAATTTTCAAAACAAAAAGATTTTGACATTTTTTTTTAAAAAATGTTTTCAGTCCTATACAGGCAAGGACATGGCACTACTGAGCAGATCCTAAACCTCAGAATACTATGTGAGAAATATGCTCAACACCAACAAAACCTATACCACGTCTTTGTGGATTTCAAGAAGGCATTTGACAGGGTTTGGCATGCTGCTTTATGGGCCACCATGAGGCACTACAACATCAACACGAACCTAACCAAAATGATATGCAGCCTCTATGATAAGGCCACCAGTGCAGTCTACTTCAACATTAACATCGGAGAATGGTTCAAGACCACAGTTGGAGTATGTTGTGAACAAGATTTAGTACCGTGAAGTTTTGGTATGAAAAGTTGTTCATGCATGGTGAGAGTTTGTATGAGAATCACTGTTGTTAGTGTGAACACTTTTTGGTCCATGAGTTATGTCATGAATTGTATTATTGTGGCTAAATGGTCATTGGATGACAGGGAAATACTAATAAACAAGTGAGTGGATATAAGGCGGGAGAAATGTTGAGTTGGAGAGATCGTGATGAACACCTGTGGTAGTGCGAGTTTATTTGATACCTGTTTAATAGGGATTTGTTTATGTGTTTCAATAGGATTAGTGACTCTTGCTAGTACTGCATTTGATTGTGAGGAATAAAGGATTGAATTATGAATCTTCTGATATTCGTGGACTTAATTGTGTGATTGGTGATCCATAGCTGTCAGCCCACTAGGGCGTACCAGGACATAGTTGTAATCCTAGATGTAAGAAGTAATTGACATGCATCAAAGACCCTAGACAACGAAAGTAGGCAGTAACAGAGTACGACAAGGCTGCTTGCTCTCCCCCACCCTGTTCAACATCTTCTTAGAGAGAATTATGTCAGATGCACTGGAAACGCATGTAGGGACAGTCAGCATTGGTGGCAGAACAATCACCAACCTACGCTTTGTGGACGACATATACGGACTGGCTGGAAGCGAAGAAGAGTTAGCCAACCTAGTAAAGCGTCTCGACAAGACTTCATCGTCCTGTGGCATGCAAATCAGTGCAGAAAAGACACAAATGATGAAGAATAGCCCCGCTGGTATCGCCACTGAAATTAAGGTCGGGGAGGAAAGATTAGAGACAGTTGGCAGCTTCAAGTACCTCGGAGCAATAGTCTCGGAAGAAGGCTCCAAGCCCGAATTGATGGCCAGGATTGCGCAGTCCACAACTACACTAAAGAGGCTCAAGAAAATATGGAACGACAAAAATAAAACCCTTAGCACAAAAATCAGGATGATGCGCTCATTAATCCTCTCCATTTTCTTATATGCATGTGAGTCCTGGACATTAACAGCAGAACTTGAAAGGAAAATAAAGGCGATTGAGATGAGATGTTTCAGAGACACTCTTGGCATCCGTTATAGAGACCATATCACCAATGAACAAGTGAAAGAAAGGATTCATCAAGCAATTGGGCAGTACGATGACCTCCTTGAATGGTATGGCCACGTGACCAGAAAACAAGGCCTTGCCAAAGAAATCATGCAGGGCACAACTAGAGGAGGGAGAAGAGGAGGAAGACAGAGAAAAAGATGGGAAGATAACATCAAAGAGTGGACGGGATTAAAACTAGGCGATGCTATGCGTCGTGCTAAAGACCGAGAAGAATGGAGGATAGTTTTCATGTCATCTGTGGCGCCCCAACGGTCCAAGGACAAAGGGACATGATGATGAGTCCTATGCCAATATCAACTCTACATGTGTGACATATGTACTAATCACTACTTCTTATTGAGCTGACTTTATTATGAGAACATATAACTGAGTTGGTAATATGAAGAGAGCAATAGGAAAGTATGAAAATAAAGCCATTAAGAATAACACCAATCGCAAAAGAATTTTAATAAGATTTGCAAAATAATCATATCCAAATAATTTTATTTGTGAAATATTTTTTTACTTTAAAAAAAAATGATAGTTAAATAACTTGTCAGTTACTTTTTTTCAGACAATATCTAATTTTTTTTTACTTCACACTATCTCTCAAGGAGCAAAAAACGTTTTGGCTTATTAATGATTTTTAATGTAACAAGGGACAGACTGGATAATGAAAGATATGAAATTCCTTTTTATTTTGGCTTGTTAATATTTGTCTGATGTCAACCAGTGCAGAATATACTTAAGAGCCAATATTATTAATTAACATTTTTTAAAAAACACTTTTCTTTAAAGGATTATGAACAATATCCTAATGCTTTTAAAAAGAGCATCTGATTCCTTGCTAATATTTATTTTACTTTAATAAAATGTAATTTAATAGCTGATTAACTTACTTATCGTCCTGAGAATCACCTGAAGATGATATCTTGACCTGAGAGGAGGAAGCAGCAGATGATTTTTCTTCATCCCCAAAATCCAGAAGTTTTTTTCTAAGGGTTTTCAGACTATGAGATGGTGACCAAACCTTAAAGAAAACATGCAGTTAATGATCAGTAATTCCTACCACAGAAATAACACAACCTCATAACTGATGGTCAGTGAAGCATGCATTGTTCCATCCTATCTTAGAGGGACGCTGGGACTCATCAAAAGAATTTTATTTTATAACAGCTTACAACAATGACATGGATAAGTTTATAAGTATTATTACAAGTTCATAAATTTTAGGTGAAGAAGGCTTATACCTAAAATGTTCTTTGCTTCAGCTTGACTTCTAAAAAGCTTAACTATACTTTATTTTATGCAAGCTACTTACGACTGTTGTTGGCCTCGGAAAGTTTCTAGGCAACTCACGAATGATAGTTTGTGTTCTTAAATCCCATAATTCCAAAGCCTTGTCTTTAAACAGTAGAACAAAATATTGCCTTTGATAGAAACAAATAATGAGAAATACACCAAATTTTATGATTGCAGGATAGAGCAAAAAATATAACATCAAAATTCTGTATTTTTCATTAACTCTCTTTAGAAAGATCTTGAGGATATAGAGAGATGCCAAAAGAAAAGGTTTAATATTTAAAGTAAAAAGAGAAATGAACCATAACTTACTTAAGATGAGAAACAGACAACATATCAATTGGCGATTCACTTTCCCTGTTTGCTCTTATTTGTTCTTGTTTGCCTAGATTTAAGAGATTTTTAGATAAAAATTTAATTAAATTCTTTTCTTCTACCCAAATGTTACATTTCATATCTACTCTAAAATTAAAATGACTAAAATCCAACAATAATAAAACCTGCTATATAGGAAATCTACCTCATGACATGCTGATTTGAAATGACAGTTACAATATGTTTTATCTAGAAATTCTGACGACAAAATAAAAATGTCTCATAATTGCATCAAAACTGACATGACAACATAATTTGCCTAGGATAAATGTTTTTAAAATAAAAAAAAAATAAAACATTTCCTAATTAACTTTTATTTATAATGAACTGAACTATAATAAAAGTAATTTGTCACATACTGTGTCTTTTTAAAACAATGTATTAATAGGCCAGAGATCAATATATTAATTCGTAAAGTACAAACATCGTCAAGGAATGCTAACCTGAAGTAGTGTCCAGGATAATAATTTCATTCTTCACTAAATTGCTGGCACCAGGATTAGGGAAAGCATAGGATAGGAATGTTTTTAAGCTTGACCACTCAATGCCTCTAGAAAAAATAATAATAATGGTATAAATGGATACTTATTTTTATAAAGTCACACAATGCTTGTAATTTTAATGAAAATTAGTGTTTCAATCAACCAATGATAGGAGTAAAATCTCTATAAAACTTACCTCACTGGACTTGAGTGTAAATTGTATTCTCTCTCTATTTGTCCACTTGAAGCATTAAAAATCTGAACTGTCCCAGCATGAGTGCCTTTTAAAAGAAATGGAAAGTTAAGAAAATGGAAAATAATTCACAAAACAGGTAAATAATAAAGCAGATAAAACTTGCTAACTTACCCAGTGCAATGAGGGGCTGGTAATAATCCATGTTTTTGTTGGTAAGAGGTGGACACATTTTCATAACTGTCACATGAGCAGCTACCCCACTGATGAGACCAGTAAGAAGGAATTTTAACTGTAGGTTAGGACCAACATGTTCAACTCCATCCATGTTCTAAAAGAGTATAGATAAAAGCTAATCAACTATTGGAAAAAAAAATATTTTGTAAGAAGCTATGTTAAAATTAGAAAAAGAATAACATGTGATCCATTTCTGAAAAAATAAGAAAGATGCATAAGAAAATCATTAAAAAGGAAATGATGATAATATGTTAAGGAATGAAAAAAAAGATTCCCTTTCTCTTTCCTGCATACAAACTCATTATTTATAGCAATTAAGGTGCAAAAGGTGGTAAAATAATACTATTTTAAAAATTAACTCCCTCATTTGATCTAAAGCATTGTTGAGAAATACAAGTAATGAAATGTGCTTGCGTTTCTGTATATCCTTAGTGAACTTACTTGAGATGTCCCTATGGAATCTGCCAATGCTAACTGAGGATGTGGCATGTCAGATATGACAGGAAAAGATACATTTCCAACCAATTTTGAAGGTTTGGAATCCCAGCCTGGTCCAAGCAAAGGAGAAATAAAATGAGAGTCTAAACCTGGGTGCTGGGGAAAAGAATGAAAACATGACTTTTAGAGCAATCTTGTTTTTGTGACCCAACTTTGGTTACATTATGGATCCTGTTTTTAATGTATATAAATGGTGCGTAAGCTTAAATATTATTAAAAGGGTGAGTATTTTTACCTGTAGTACAATCACTAACAATAAAAAAATGAGTACTTACTTGTACTGCAGTCAGTAACACTAAATTAATGAGTACTTACCTGCCCTGCAGTCAGTAATACTAAAAACAAATGTGTTCTTACCTGTAATGCAGTCAGCTCCCAAAACATAACTCGACTGTCACTCATAATGAGTGCCATCATTTTCTCAGACACTGGACACATTGAAGAGCAGTATAACTTATTGTGTCTCGTCACCCTCAATGGGTCTGACTGACAACGTAAATCATATGCTACTTCCATTGATAGTTGTGTTGGTGTATCATCTAGACATTGAAAATAAAGCATTAATTAGAAAAGGTTACTGTTGCAAAAGAGAGCTCTCTATTTTTTGTCAGATTGCTACTTATAATTGGCAAAAAAAGAAATGAAGCATCCATCTAAGGTAATGAACTTAAATGTCTCATTAAATATTACCAAAAGCTCCATGTCCCTCTGGTGCGGGTGTATTAACTGCATTATTTCTGCGTCTGACTCTAACAGAAACCCCACCATTTTCATGAAGACACATGAGAACATCTCTTTGCCAACAAGCTATCACCTAGAAATGGAAAAACAATTTTTGACTAAATCTGTTATAAAATACCATTATATTTAACCATTTGGGACAGCTGGGCCAATCTGTCTGCCAGGCCTGAATGTCTAAAAAAGACGAAAGGCTGATGTATCGCTTGATAATTCAAGCCTGGAGATTGGCTGGCTGGTTTCATACCAGCTAATCAGATTGCTTCTTACATTTCTTGCTCAAATAGCAGCTTCCATTGATATTTTAAGGCAACTTAGAGGAGGGATATAGCACCCAGTCAAATAATAAATGTACCTGGGCAAATAGCGGCTGCCCATGACTGCTGCGTACAAAATAATTACTTAACACAACCCCCCACCCCTAAAAAAATTATTATAGCTCCAGGGGAGGGAGTTGGTTATTGTTTTCTTGCTCAAGAAAATATTGGTGGTTAGCATTTATTCCAGTGTTATATTAAAATATTAATATTGTGTATTTTAATAACATTAATAGTGAACCATATGCTAGTATGTAATTGTTAAATTTTGAGTTTATTTACCAAGGATGTAAATGTTTTTCTCTTGGTAACAATGTTATGCAAATATTGTATTCTTTTTCTGGAAGAATCAATTTTGTGCTTGAGATAAGTAGTGTAGCTGGTCAATTCCTTATTTTAGGGTCTAAATGTACCCAAGTGGCTGGAGTGCTTTATGTGATATACCTTGATAGTTCATCTGTCGAAAGTCGACCATGACCATTCTAAACACCTGCCTGTTGCTCAGGCTGAATGTGTCTGTGGGTCTGAAGGTGGCTGGTCAGGCTAAGTCCAGCACAAAAAGTTCTGGTGCTGAAGGTGCAGGGGATGGATGGGGCAACAGAGTTAACTCAGGCTTTTCTGGCTTGTGTTTTGTGTTCTGCAGGAGCTGTTTCTCCAGTTCCCCAGCAAAGCACCTGCCCTGCTTGAGTTCACCATAAAAAATTCTTTTGGGCAAGTGGCCGTCTGAAACTCTGGCTACATGGCCCACCCAGCGATATACCCTAATTAGATAGTGGCTGATGTTTATTTCTGAACAACATTAATATTGTTTATTGAAAATGTTGTGTGTATTTAAATATTTGTGTAGATACCAATTTTCACAAATCATTAACATGGTGTTTTTTGGTTTGTTTTGGATAACTATGTTATTAAGTTTATTGTTTTTTAAAAATAAAATATAAGTAGCAAGGCGGATTTTTACAATTTTTCTGTGTGACATCACTTTTTAAAGCAATGTCAAGGAAGGGGAGAAGGAATGTTATTGATTTGCTCAATGAGTGTGTGTTTTGTATAAGTAATTTGTTGGTGAGCGTAATTGGTTTTGAGATCTATTGTGTAGCTGTTGATATGTGGTTTGTATTGGACATGTTTTGTGTATAAGAGATGATATTGTTAGTTGTTTGGTTTGGTAGTTGGTTGGCAGAAAGAGAATAGAAGAAAGAAGGCAAGCTGAGGAGTATACATTTTACTTCTACTTCTGTGTGTCCTGCTTTCTTTTCACAACCCCCCACTCAACATGTTTTATATTAATAGTACTGGGTTACAAAAAAGCTGTCATAGGTGACTATTTTATTAATCAATAAACAGCCACAGGTATGGTGTAGGACTATCTGTGGGCCTACTGTTTAAAGGCCAGCATAAATTGATTGTAGAATGAGATATTAACTCAATTTTTTAACTCTGATAATTTTCTCAAAATAACCTGACCAAGTGTAAAAAAATTACACCCTGTTAAGTCCTAGTATGAAATATTGATCTTGGTGTTTGACTAATTACCCTAATACTAAGTCAATAAGCGAAGCTAGTGAACTGCTTACGGCTTATGCAAATAGGAGTTTACTCACATTATATCCGTGAATTGAAGCAAACTTCTTGATGGAAGTTTAAAAAGTCATCCAATCATTTCAAATTTATTTTTACCTTCCCTTATATTAATAAAAAAGCTTTCCTTAAAATAATCTTCTTACTTTAGTGAAAGAGGAGCTGGATCTATCAAGTGCAATAATTCCAACAGTTTGATTAATTTCACGGTCCAGAATAAGCATCTCTCGGGGATAGAGCAGCATCAAGTGGTGTCGGCAAGATCGATGAAAACAAAGCTGAAGGCACTCATTCAAAGTTACACTTTCTTCTTCTGGTGATCCCCTATGAGTTCAAACATTTTTTTTAAGAGAAGAATTTATTATGCATGAGAAAATTATTATCATTTAATCTGCATGCCATTTTGACAGTTTAATGGAGTAATTCCAAAAAAAATGCATAATTTTTAATAAAAAAGTACATCTGTAACTAATTAATGCACATCAGCAAATATAACAAAGCAGATTAATAGGTATTCTACCAATTGTCTTATTGGTGCTGCTATATTTGGAAGACTTGTGTAGGAGGCTACCCTAAGAGGTTTACCTTTTAACCCTTTCCGCGGCAACTGAGTGAAATACACCCGGAGACAGACTTTCATTGCTAATATCTCGAGTCTCTTTTTAATAATATTTCTCATACTCTACCTAATCCACAAGGTAGTTGGAAGAAATACCTTGGTGGAATATAAAGCATATGAAAGTGACTTATTTTTGGGGGCCTAAACTTTTTTTTTATACAGTCCCACGCAACTGGTGTAAAACACCAGTACATAATTTAATAGAAGAAAAAAACCATCTAAACTGGCTTGTGAACATTTTTAATTGGTTTGTGTTTGTTGATTATTTGAGTCTGTAATCTATTAATTCATGCCATAAATTAGATTTTAAATTTTGAATGTAAATGAATATTCTGAATGGATTTGCGTACCGGGGTACCAACAATGTATTCAACTTGACTAACCATTTCAAAGCAAAACAGTCACACATACACATGGAAAATAGGGGCTTTGCAGCTCAGCATGCACAGTTTTTACATAAAATAACAGAATGTTCTTTGCAAATATGTCTAGTAGACTTGCTGAGTTGAAGTGGTTTGGGCAGCTGTTTGAAGCGTTTGTAAAGATTTCAAAACACTGGCGATGTTCTGCATCACAATATCTTGGTGCGGCTGGACGAATCGTCTATACTTGCAGAGGGATGAGGAAATGTGCAACGTCAATATTGACTGTCTGTTGTCTTCGTGAGACAGAGAGTTAGTTGGATATTTATATTTAAATGCCACTCTTGCTACAATTGATGCTAAGTCAACAATTTTGAAAAACACAACCAAAGGCCATCTTTTACTTTTAGTTTTTTGTATTCACAGAGACCACCTTCGCCATTTGGTCCATGGCAAATATGCCTCCTTTGATTTTGTTGTAACAGAGCACAATCTCTGGTTTCTTGCATTCAGTTTCACTTTCTATATCTGGACAATTTTGTATTGTGTTCAGGGGCAATATATTTTTCTGCTTCGAGCTCTGGTATTTGACAAGGTTGTTTCTAGTCTGAACAAAAACACTGATTTGTTGTGGCGCAGAGCCTTTTTTTTGCTTTAACCCCTTAGGTAGGAACATCTTGTTCCATTTCACTGTTCCAACTAGGGTTACTCTGTTCCTGGCCATTGGTTCTGCATGTTGTAGGGGAATGAAAAAATAGTCTGTTCTGAAAGTGCAACCACTTCCACGGAAGTCCATTGTGAGAGAAATCATAGTCTCTGGGAATATTCCAACATTTCTCTTTGCTGGCAAGGGACTTGCATTTTCTTTGCCAAGATATGGTTAGCTTCTAAGAGGATAGTTCAAAGACGATTCGCAGGCCCAGAAGATTTTTATTCCCTCTTTGTCGGGCTTGCTTGGCATATATTGAATAAATCTGCACCGATCTCTGAAACCAACTAGTTGCTCACCTACTGTGATGTTCTTTCCAGGAAAAAAGTACTTTGCCAAATTACTCAGCAATGCTTTCATAACAATAATAATATAGTCCATTTCAAAAACATGTTTCATCCCTATTTAAGGCTCGAAGGGCGGTACAAAGTCAACCATATAGAACAATATATTTTTGCACATTAACATTCAAAACCTAACAATAAAAAATCTACATACAAGCATAACCAGTCAAAGTCTTTCATCACTTGCAGCAATGGACAATACAATCCAATATACAACGAGGATATATGAGCAAGCTGGAAAAAAGGAGGTAAACTACGTAACCCCAGCAGATGAGTGCAAAAAAGATGGGTTTTCAAATAAGTTTTGAAAGACTCCAGTTTCTGGCTGTTTCTGAGGGCAACAGGAAGTGCGTTTCAGATTTTTGGACCAGCAAAAGCGAAAGTGCACCTTCCTTGTCTCAAGGCGAACACACGATATCCAGAACAGACTTGCAATTTTTTAGTCTATGCGAGCGCGGACAAGAAGCCAATGCAGCTCTCGTAGAAGCGTTTTGGCATTGTCAAATTTGCATTTGTGAAGAACAATACGAGCCACATTATTCTGTGCTTTTTCAGTTTTATCCAGGAGCTGAAAGACCCACCATGAGAGCATTGCAGTAGTCCATGCCTGATAGCACAAATGCAGAAATCAGCCTCTTTGTTGCATAAAACGTTAAAAAAGGTCTGATATGACTAATTTTGCGCAGCTCTAGAAAAAAAAATCGCCTTGCAAAGCATGTTAATGTGATTTTCCATAGTTTGTTTTCCGTCTAGGTAGACACGCAGGTTTTGCACTGTTTGAGCAAACTCAATCTGTACACCTTAGAGAGTAAGTAAGGGATGATGTGTTATTTACAGATTTTTGCTTCTGAGTGGTACCAATGGGTATATATCAGCTCAGTCTTTTCATCATTTAATTTAAGCTTGTTTATAGTCATCCGGTGCTTAACTTCTGCTAACATGTGATTTAGCATGTCAAAGGGATACCTGAAGGTCGTTTACGAAGCGCAACAGGGCTGTCTCTAAAGAGTTATTTGCCCTGTATGCTGACTGGAAAGGCTCAAGCAGGTCACACTGAGTGAGGTGATCCAGAAGTTGGCGGAGAACGACTTTCTCTAATATTTTGGATACAAATAGCAGATTAGAGACAGGGCGATAATTTTCCAACACATATGGGTCGAGTTTTGCTTTCTTTAACAGTGGAGTTACAACCCCCTCTTTGAAAGAGGATGGAATTATACCAGTTGTCCAAGACTGATTTATCATACCAGTTATGATAAGGACTATTTCATCGAAAAATTCGTACAACAGCCCCGAGCCCCGAAGAGGGTCGAGCAAACATACCTTTCTTTGGGTGTCAACCAGGATTTTCAACACATGCGATTCAGTCACCTCCACAATTCACTCATAGGAGAGCCGTTAAAAGGGGAGAATTCTGGAGCATCGGTGCAACTGTCAAGTCTCGCCCTGATCATCGTAACTTTCGTAATAAAGAACTCATTTAGAGTGTCTGGCAGCTCGCCTACAGCAATGTTATTAGGCAAAGATGAGTCCCTCTGTTTGCTCATCAGCTGACTCACAATAAGAAATAAGTCCTTGCTTGAGCTACAGTCTACAATCTGATGACTGACTTGCTCAGTCCTAGCTGCAAGGATCAATTCCATACATCTCTTATTAAGGGATCAAAGATGTCACGACCTAGAAAGGATTAATCTAGTATCATTGTTGTCAAAGCCAATATGAATCAGAAGTTAGCTGAATCTCTTCATTGAAAATGCTGCCCTAAAAAGATGATTTCCATCAACAGGGCTGAATAAAAATTTCACTGAAATGCTCTTCAGGTGAAGAGTGCCAGTGTGTAGTAAGCAGCCAATAAAAGCTTCCATTTAGATCACATCAGTCATTTGCTATTTGTCTCCTTTTACATTCTCGCCTTCTCTATTGGTGCAATCAGCTATTGTTTGTATCATTTTTCATTAATGCACAGAACAAATGCTTCAGTGGGAGAAACTATGAGAAGAGAGTTTGGTTACAAGGCAACTAAATCATGCCACATTGTAAAAAAGAAAATAACATAAAGAGAGCCAGAGGCATAGCTAGAGTGTTTGGGGCCTGGGGACAAGATTCATTTTAAAGCGCCTCCCTTTCTTTTTTAAAACTCTCAAACCCATTATTTTCATCCATAAAATAATATCAAAGCACATTTTGGCGCCCCTAGCTAGTCTGGTACCCAGGGACATCTGTCCCCCCTCTGCCCCCACCAGCTACGCCTCTGAAGAGAACCATTTACTGTGATATAAGACTATGGGTGTAACCCACCCAGTTGCCAGGAATCGCCAGAAACCCTTTTCCTTATTATAAGTGTACGGGTGTGCCACACCCAGTAGCGACGGACAGGGTATATGATATGTTGCCACGGAAAGAGTTAATCAAAACACAGAATTGTAAAGAAATTTGATTGACTTTTCTAATGGCTAGAAACAATGGAATTCATATGTATAAAAATTACTCTGGAGTACTCAGTAAAATCTTGAAATAACTAATGCTGTGCGGTTCCCATTTTATGACATGTCTATTCCCACATTGACACAGAATAAATATAGAGCCATCTAACATGAGCAGAGAACATTATTTCAATACACTTTTATGAATAAAATCATGACTTTGTCATGTGTTATACAAGAAATATGGTTTACGTTAAAATTGGGGTTCAATAGTAATTTTGAAATAATATTGTATATTGGAATGCAGTTAACAATAAAAATTTAAAATAAAAGCTATTTCTTTGAACTGACTTACTTTGCTTTGGCTTCGCCAACCAAAATTCGGCTCATTCTTTTGGCAAGATTCTTTGATGATGATGTTGATGATGTGGAAGTTTTTCGCTCTAAACTATTACTGCTGGCTGATCTTGGCACATTAGAAGCTTTTACAAGTGAAAATATATATTTTTTAAAATACCATTGTTTTCCCCCTAAATTTATCTTAAAATAATCTCTCATAACCACAATCAATCTTAAAACATATTCAAATTTCCTAAATGAAATAAGCTTTTAAGTTTACCTTGACTTGGGTTCGATATATAAAACTTCTTGCCATTGCTTGATGGAGATTTGTTTATAGTAAAGTCAGAAACAAAAATAATGCTGTCCTGGCCTAAAACTGAAATAGTTGCAAAATAAGTAGCAAAACATAATATTAATTAACAATAATATATTTATTTGCACAAAATGTATAATTTGAAACAAAATGAAATATAAATACAACAGCTGAAATATTTCAGGAAATAATACAAATGATTGGGGTAAATAGTTATGAAATAAATCAAATGTATTGCTTCTTGGTGAGAATGTTAAAACAGGACTATCCTGTTTAATTTTGCTAACAAAAGTTAACAGATAATAAGAGTTTACTTTTGCATCTGAATATATATATGTCTTATTAACTTTTCATTTAATATCCTATTAACAACTTTAGATAATACTTTTGGATCTTTCAGTATCATTGTGCAGGTAAACAAAACTAATATGATCCTTAATATTATGATATTTTCAGGGGTTTTTTCTGAGGCCAGAATTAATAGATGGAAACAATAAAAAGTGAACCACTATTCAACTTACATGCCAATTCTTTACTGTTGAATGGATCAAATGTGAAGCTTAGTAAATTTTCAGTGTACGATTTTTTCCACAGCTTTGTTCCTGTGTCAGCATTCCATAATATAAGAGAATAAGGAGGGTGCAGACAGACAAGTAAATCTCGACATGCGTCCTGGTTACTCAACCACTGCATCCCTGAGTTTTAAAATTATTTAAGAATTTTAATAATTATCTGGAATTGAGTTTTTCAATGAATCATTATTTAGTAAAGAATGAAGCCTTCAAAATGCCAAAGTAATTAGTGACTGAATGACTTTTATTTAACATACAATGCGTATAATTCTCTCCATATGATAGAAAGTATGGTGTAACGGTAATTTCAATAGCAAGTAAAATAAAATTGCTGGTAACTGAGCTAAATGAGATTCCTAGAAATAGTTGAAGTGCATTTATAGTGTATAAAATGTGCAAGTAAAATGGGGTGAGGCATTAGAACATAAATATAGTTCAGGTGCATTGGGGGAGTGGGGTTGTTAAGCAGCATGAATTGGGATTCTTATAAAGTGCACTACTTGAATGCATGTTTTAGTAACTTTAGTAGATGGGAAGTTCAAGCATTGCTGCCAAAGTTTGATGGGCTATAACTAGTTAAATATAAATACCTAGAGCTTTTTAAAAAAAATTAATATAATACCTAATATAGGTTTATTTCCATCTTCAAATGCAGTGTGCATTACACCCATGCCAACATCCCAAACAATGATGTGACCATGGGTATCAGATGATGCCAGCCGAAGGGTGTATGGAGAGTTCAGGTCATGATGATATTGTTCATGGGCCCATTTCACCTGTTTATTCAAGAAAGCAAACAAAAATTTCTTCAATACCTTGAAAATTATTAATTAAAATTCACTTAAGATTTTAAATGCTTTCTATTTTACTGAAGAAATAGCAGGATTAAACAAGGATATTTAGCCTCTATACATTTATGTAAAGTTTAATCTTAGTCTTCTACAGTTCCTCCTACACATAAGGCAACAATGTATTTTCTATTTTTCTCTGACTATTATCAAGTTTCATAGTCACACCATTCCAAACAAGTCAATTGCAATCCTTTGAATAATTGTGTCAACACTTGCACCATATCATCAACACCCAATTTTAAATATACCCGGTACCTGAGTTATAACACCTTTATGCCTGTCAAGTACTTGAATAACCTGAAATAAAATATTTTTAATGTAAGTAACATACATTTAACATAAATTTATTGTAAAGACAAAATGCTTATTCCAAGTCCTTTAACGAATCCTAACAAAGATAGAGCCCTAAAAAGATTAGGTATTTACCTGTACTGTTTTTGGTTCTACCACTGTCACCAAATTTTGACATCCATAAGCAAGATAACCTTGCCAGCCCCTGTTTTAAAAAAGAAAAGCCCCAAAATAAAATGCAAGTCTGCTGAAGTAAAGACCCCCCCCCCCCCTAAACAAAATGAAAAACCTTGTTCATAGACATGCAAACCATTGCCTTCAAATCAGCTCTAGACCAGGGTCTTTTTGCCTGGAGCTGGAACAGAGCTAATAATTAATGAGGCTGATTTTGGCACAAAATTTTCTTGTGCAGTAGGTGCAGGGGAATGATGGGGCATGTTCGGGAGCAGAGTCAGACCGGGCCTCCCTGGCCTGTCTCTTGCGCTCTGCAGCCGCTGTTCTGCCAACTTCATGATGCATGGAGCTCCTGTGTAAAGTGGAACGTAATTATGTTAGATCCTTTGCCTTTTCCTCCCACGTGTCTAGGTTTATGTCGAATGCTTTAAGTGAGGCTTTTAGGTTGTCTTTAAAACGTTTCTTCTGCCTGCCAGCAGACCGCTTTCCTTGTTCGAGCTCACCATAGAAAATTCTTTTGGGCAGATGGTCCTCTGACATTCTCACATGTCCCGAACAGCGAAGCTGGGACTCCATTGAGATAGTAAAGATGTTGGGGAGACCTGCCTGTGTGAGCACCTCAGTGTCTGGGACTCTGTCCTGCCATTTAATGTTGAAGATTTTTTAGTCTTATGTGAAATATGTTCAGCATTCTTGCATGGCGTTGCAATACCGTCCACGTTTCACAGACATAGAGAAGCTTAGGGAGAACAGCCGCCTGATATACTTTCAGTTTGGTTTGAGTTCTGATACCTCTCCTGGTCCATATGTTCTTAGTCAATTTGCCATAGGTTGCACTGGCTCTCGCAATATGGAGGTTAACCTCGTTATCGATGGTTGCGCTTTGGGACAGTGTGCTGCCGAGATAAGAAAAGCTATTCACCACCATAAGTCTTTCGCCATAAACTTGGATGTTGTGCTCAACATAAGGTCTTCGAGGAACTGGTTGGTATAGGACCTCAGTCTTTTTTGTGTTAATGTTGAGCCCGAAGTTTGTGCAAGCATAAGAAAAGTTTGAGACACAGTGTTGCATATCCACTTCTGATACAGCATTTAGGGCAGAGTCGTCTGCATACAGATCCTATAAATATGTCAAAATCTAATATTGCTACATGAAACAGTTGAGAATGCAGTAAGAAATAATTATGTAATAAAATTACGTCACACAGCACGCAAGCAAACAATCCCACAGAGGGTGCCATTGGCACACCCAGTGGTTCCCAGAATATAAGCTGCATTGCCCTGAGTGCTCATTGCCCTCGGAAAGGGAAATGAGAATGAGGAGAAGAGCAACAGCAGCGCCAAAATCAGGGCAACAGAAGTGCCAAAATTTACTTCCCAAAGAGAATTGGTGCTAAAAATCGCCATTTTGCTGGTCCGCACAGGGCGGGGGGGGGGGGGGGGGGGGTGTTGCACATTACTCTAAATGGGTAGCTGCTGCTTCAACACAGCGGCCTTGCGATATATATAATTTTAATATTTTATTTCCATATTTAATCCAATCTGACATCTTTCGGTAGTGGTGCAAACAGTAACCCACTTGAGTAAATACTGTTTTCAGTTACTAGATGGTGGTTAGTGACCTACATACATGTTATATTTATTTTTACCCAACCCTTTATTTTATTTTGTTTATGTATTTGCTATTTTGAAGTCTAATTGTTGGAATTTAACCAAGAGAGCCTGGTGAAAACCTTAATTTGGCAAAGGTGTCGGGAAACAAGAATTTTAGGACCACTGGCGTAGCGCAACAAAATATACATCACATGCACGTTGAACATACTGTGGACTAAATATAACTGTAATACCTCTACTACTTAGTACTATCTTAGTATATCTAGTGGGTTCATTTAAGAAAATAAATGGCAACATTATGACGATTGGTCATACAAGATATGGCGTAATATTTTTACAGCATTCGAGATATAAATAAGCTATTTTTGGACTTTTAGAGTTTCTAGATGAATATTGAGTTTTTGAATAACGTACATACTTTCTACGGAGGGAACCCCCCCCCCCCCCCCCATCATTACCGGTACTACAATGTGGCTGTGTTAATTTGTATAGAACTAAATATTTGCCGCCCCCCCCCCCCCCCAAATACCTTACTCCTAATTCAACACCACGCGATTTTTCTCTCAAGACAAATGTAATATAATTATAGATGGTCACCTACCACTTGTATTTCTCGATCCATTCACTGCTGGATGTAGAATAGAATGTAGTTAAAAATTACAACCGAAAATTTACTTTTTAAATATTTTTTTTAAATCAGAAAAAACTATCGGAAGGTGCATATTTTCTTACACCCGGTCTTTTAAAATCGTAGTTCTAGCAGGTTTTGGCATACAATAGTAAAAGACATCTCAAAATCGTACATTGTATGCCAAAATTGTAAGAGTAAACAGGTCCGGAAATGGATTCCCAGTGAAAATTATGTTACAAATGGAATTAACAAAAATTGCAGAAATTGTGTGGTTCCTGGGATGCCATAGTCATATATGTAGAATGCCATCAAGCTCACTTTCCAGGAGTACACATATCCCAGGGAAAGCAAAAACCAAGAATGACTTAAAGACAACTGATGCAGAACAAAAGAAAAGGATATGTGGAATAGAAACGTGACCCCGCAGACAGCTCCCAGAGAAGCCACTGATAAAAAAGAAGTGCTTTTCCTTGATTGTTGTCTGAAGCACTAATTGCAGCTTGAGGACTGAATAAAAAACTAAATTGATTTTAACATGTAGTTTGCAATGTAATTGAATTCTTTAACTTTTTTTAAAAAATATTATATTTATTTGATATAATTAAATTATTGTTCTGTTACGTACCGTTATATGGTTTTGCAAATCTAATCAGATTTAAGATTTGGCTCTTCTGTTGAACAATGCATTACAAAGGACTGACAACCAGTATTCAAAGAAAAACAATACCAAACCTAGCGATACTAAAAATATTCAATTTAATTGTACTCTTATATTTATATAGAATTAGACAGAAATAAAATTTATATCTACTTACAGCGCAGCAAGTGAAAAAGTAAAATCCTTGAAAGATACAATTATTAATTTACACACATACACACAAAGAGTACAATCTTCGGCTGGAAATGCTGCTGCCTTATTTATAGGGAGAAAGTTGGAACCCTCCAGACAAGAAATTTTCTAGAAATTGCGTCACCTGATAACATGCTTTAGAACAAATTAGAACGTATGCAAACATAAACAGCCTTTTCCAAATCAAGGGAGAGGTGGGTAAAATGATTGGCGCTACACATTTAATCAGTGATGTCAATATCAAAAATAAAAAGTGGGAGGGTAGGTAAGGTTGAATGCCACAGCTTGGGGTGAACAAACACTATGTAAACACACAGGCTATAACAGTTCTCTTAAAGTTAAAAAAATGTCGTATTTATTTTGAAGATTGCTTTGATTATCACAGTTTTGTGAGGAGTTAGTGTACATTTGTTTTGTCTTTGGGCTTACTGAAGCCAAGTCAAGGTATTACTTTTTTAAAATTTAATGATATTGATATTGAATTGTTTTCTTAGCCATAGAAATTAATTTAAGACAATTTATCTTCTTTATCTTTGACTTAAAATTAAATAGTTTGCATAGATTTAGTTTTAGTTTATATAGATTTGCAACAAAATCACCAAAGTCATATTTTTATATTTCTTAGAAGTTGTTATGAAGTTCTATTGAATTGTATGTGTTGTACTTTAGGGTCAAATATTTGTGACCAACTCTTAGTCTTAGCCTTCACTGAACTTTATGAATATTGTATCGAACTTTTAAAAAAAAATTTAAGGTTAATGTACTCCAGTTCTCCATGAGACATTTACAATGTTGGTAATCCCTTATATTAGCGTGATATATTATTTCTAGTGAAATAAATGTTAAAATTCCTATTTACCTGATGGAACTACATTAAAAGTACTTTTTAAAAGTAAAATATCTTTTTGCGCAAGACCATTCTCTGATATATCGACGTAATGGATAAGCACCGGCATGGCTGGAGTGACGTTATCTGCGTGGCCTTGTCATGTTTCTGTCTATAGACTGTTATCATATCATCAATAGTTTCAGTATCTTGTATCAAATTATTCCAACAGAAATATGGACAATACGACTTGATTGGGTTCTGCTAGGTGTTCAATATCCAAAGATTATCCAAAGCATTGATAACACGAATATTCCAGCCCTTTAAATAATAATTGCCAGTAATTAAAGAATTACTTCGACTTCAGCACTTTTAAAATTGTAACACTGCCAAATTATCATTTAGACGACTGCTCAAATAAGTGACATTTTGCAGGGGAAATATACGCTTTTGACTTCTTGTTACTCAACACACTTCATAACAGACTTCTTCTGTGGTGACTTTAGTTGATCTTGTGTAATTTCCCCTCTGTTTTGTTGGCTGGTATCTTGTAGTAAACTTCAGACTTCTTTATTTCTTGATCTTATAATTGGGGTACAAATCATTCTAATGACTTTGTAGGCTTACTAGAATAAATATTCTTGGCTACACTTGGAGATGACTTGATGAATGTTTAGCTACATCAACTGGTAAAAACTGAGTTCAACACTCACTGTGTTTTTTACGTTCTATGAGTACTACTTGATTCATGCATAACTTCGCTGTGTACTTCTGTTAGTATTGAATATAAAACCAGGTCTAAAAATAGCCTTCTTAATGTAGGCCTACTTTTCTAGTATCTTTAGTATTCTGTTGTCTTGAATATAACTTTCACCACTGTTGTAGGCTTACACTCTGACACCAATGTAACATTTATATGATGTAGCTTTTATAGATGGAGGCGTTTATGGTTCAGTATAGTTATTCATAAACGTCAGCTAATAATGTCCCCTGCTATGAACCCAACGCCAGTCCCTGACATAACTGGGGGTTAAGGTTGGTGCCCTATTTCTCATGCCCCAAAAAATATAGTGTTGAATCAAAAAATATTCTCCTATTAATAGTTTTGGGTCTGGTATGCTCAGTGGTCGTCTCTTTTGCTCGTGGCTTACTGTGATGTGCCACCAAAATGGGTAGACATGAGTTAGGACTAGACCATGGGACTTAGCCATTCTGCACATTTGACCGTATCTTCAATTGGCTATATACTCACTTGTACGTGTAGTCACTTGTCATGTGTTCGGATGTCATTTAAAAAGTTGTCGTGGGTTCACTTGTCCTGCGTCAGATGCCTGGGAAGGTTACACTGCATTGGTCGGAAAGCAATTTCTAATCCCCCTCCCCCAAGGCTTCAAGGGACCATCTGAGGGGTGCTGTGCCGAGTATCAGTGTCAGTATATTACAACCATTAGCCAAACATTGTCAATTAATATACAAAGTTAGAAATCTAAAGAAAAGAAACACTTGAGGAATATCGTTATCATTTTAAAAATTTGTGGGAGTCTGTATAGGTGTGGGAATGGCTGAGGTTACATCATCAATTAATACATGTACTTCATCGTATGACTCCACTGTAAGCTGACGCCTCTTAATCTGACTTAATTATCTTTTTTTTAACCATGCTTTAACCTTATGACTTTTGCTTTTGATATGAGACTATGAAAAAGTGAAAAATCTGGCCACACTTTGGCTGAATAGACAATAAACAAACGTATCGATCGAATGATTTTTAAAAATACACGTTTTTGTTTATATTAATATCCCTTTAAAATCAACAAAAACACATGACAAACTAATCGGAAAAAAATTATAAATACATGTTATAGTAATTATTGAAGTGTTTTAATGTAGCTCCATCAGATAAATAGGAAGTTTTTATTATCTTGCTAAAATTAATTTAAAATAAGGCCCAATAAGGGATTAACCACAATGTCAAAGTAGTAAAACAATTCAATTAAAGATTTACATATGATGAATATTCATTTATCATGATTATATGTGAGGAGACCTTAAAAAAGAATAAGAAATGGGAATAATTTTTTTAAAATTCAAAGAATCTTCATTACTTTAATTAGGTAAAGCAAGGGAGACTACTAAAACCTTTATATGGGAAATAGGCGTCAGCGCACGAAAATCTGAGTTTTTAATTTTTTTATGTTGGTGCTATTTCATTCGTAAAAGAATTACTATATTCCATAATTGTGTTCCTTTTCCAGCCTTTTGCTTTAGAGGACATCTCTGCTTACATTTTCATCGATTTCTTTTTCATTTACAATCAATCAACTTTGTGAAAATCCTTGGTGAATATAAGGAAACTATCATCATTAAGATTAAGTCAAAATTAAATATATGCCATTTTCATATTTATTGTGCATCTCGGGTATATATTGAACTACCAGTGTGCCAATTTTCAAAGCGCTATGTGTATTACGAAGGACGTCATGGTTCTGCATTTGAGCAGTATACTATGTATGTCACTCTACCCAACTTCACTTAAATGTGACCACGCCCCTTTTTTAATGGCGGAAGATGCTGATACATGAGAAATATTTAATTATTACCACTATTTACATCAAAATATTTGGACAACTTATGTTTTAGAGTAAACTTAGAAGGCCTTTAAACACAAATATCTTAATTTGAGGTTGAAAAACCCGGTAGAAGTACATATTATAAATTATCATACTTTGCCATGTGCAAAACGTTGTATTGGACAACCTTTCTAAGCCACTTGCATAATGGCTATACTGTATTACTATCTCAGAGTTTCATTCTTAAGAGTTTGCAATGCGCAAAAGTATTAAGCCATTCGTCAGGGAAAGCTTTAAATAATTAGTCATGTGCCAAAGTCAAAAGTTCTAATAAGTAGTCCCTAAACAGTATTTTAGTAATAAGGGGATGCGTTGCCTTAATACTTAATAGTATATACCAGGGGTCACCAAACTTTTTTCACGGCGGGCCGTATAACGGGAAAAAACGATGAGCGCGGGCCGGATAATCATTCTGTACAATACTTGCAAGCCAGAACGAAAGCTCTGGGAAAAAAGGCAAAAAACTAAGTTTAGTATTCAATGTTAATCATGGGTGAATGGTGTGCAATGAACAAAAAACAAAGACAACCAACATATTTATTTACTAAAAAAATTTGGCAAAGAAGGAAACGTTAGCAAAAAGATAGCTACATCAGACCTAGTGCGCACATATTCAAATCTCACAAACTAAGCAGCAAAAAAGGTTAGTTAGATTTGTGAAACTGATGTTTGACTTTCAAAATATCATCAATGTTTGGTTTGGAATCACTGCATCCAATCAAAAGAATTGTTTTCAAATGTTCATCAATGCTTCTCGTTCGATGTGTTGACGTCACATACTTTATTTTTGAAAATGTTTGCTCACAGACATAAGTTGTTCCATGCATGCTGCAAATGGATGCCAGCTCTTCCATTATCTGAAAGTCCAAATTGACACCACAAATAAGCACGAGAAGTTGTGAGAGATCAGTTTACTCATCCAGTGCCAGAGAATATTATTATTATTATTATTATTAGTTAATAATAATAATAATAAAGTTCATTTGAAAAATCACGCTTCATCCCCAAACGCTCGAAGCGCGGTACAAAAACTAAGCTGGGAGATAATAACAAGCTGGAAAAGATGGTAGACAACATCATTCCAGCAGGTGTTTGCAAAATAGATGAGCTTTTAAATTTGTTTTGAAGGACTCCAGCGTCTGGCTGTTTTTGAGAGCGCCAGGAAGAGTGTTCCAAATGGTTGGGCCAGCAAATGCGAATGTGCGCTTTCCGTAAGTTTCAAGGTGAACATGCGGTATCGAGAGTTTGCCACTATCGGATGAGCGGAGTTGTCTAGTGGGTACATAAGGCGTCATGAGCGCTTGGAGATAGGACGGCGCCAGGTCATGCAAGCAGCGGTAGCACAGAGTTGCGATTTTGTACTCTATGCGAGCGCGGACCGGCAGCCAATGCAATTCTATCAGAAGAGTTTTAGCATGGTCGAATTTGCGTTTACGAAGAACAATTCGAGCCGCAATATTCTGTGCTTTTTGAATTTTATCAAGGAAGCTGGAAGACCCACCATGAGAGCATTGCAGTAGTCCATGCGTGATAGCACGAATGCAGACATCAGCCTCTTTGACGCATCCAACGTTAAGAAGGGTCTGATATGACTAATTCTGCGCAGCTCTAGAAAAATCGCCTTGCAAATCATGTTAATGTGATTTTCCATAGTTAGTGTTCTGTCTAAGTAGACACCCAGGTTTCGCACTGTTTGAGCAAACTCAATCTGCACACCTGAGAGAGTAAAGGATGGTGTATCTTTTAAAGATTTTAATTTTTGAGCGGTAGCAATGGGGATCACCTCAGTCTTTTCATCATTCAATATGAGCTTGTTTATTGTCATCCAGTGCTTAACTGACTCCACTGTCTTCTGTGTCATATTAAGAATCTGAGGGAACTGAGAGGGGATCACGGATTTCTGAAGTTGGGTATCATCTGCAAACATGTGATATACCATGTCAAACTGCTTGATCACTGCACCCAGGGGCTGAAGGTACATAGTGAAAAGCACCGGGCCTAAGACCGAGCCTTGGGGTAATCCGAATTAAATAATGGATTTCTTGGAGGTTGTCTTATAGACAGAGAGAAGTTCGGTTAGATAGGAAGGGCAGGAATTCGATAAAAAGTTGTGTCAGAGAACAGAGAGTTTATAGTCAATCCGTGCTTGTACAGGGAGCCAATGAAGTAGTGGTGTAACGTGATCACGTTTTTTTGCCTTTATTACACTAACTTCATAGCTTTCTCACATGTCTGTAGCACTAAGTTTACTCCAAATTCATTTGTTCTCCGCACAACTAAACTGTCAGTTCCAACCTCAACGACTATGATTTTTAATATTACCGTATGTCTCCAACACTCCTGTTTCTTTCACCCATTTACTACCCAGTTTGTGGTAGTTATCAGACTATAATATATTAGCAGGAATATGTTTAATGGAAATTGGTTCTTATTTTATAAAAAAAATTTAAACCAGCTTTTCCTAAAAACAACAACCTCAGGTTGCTTGGTAGGTTTTTTAAATGTTGCCATCATTTGTAATTCTTGTTTACATACATCTTGTTTTATGCTGATATTTTATTTCTACCAGTGATATATACTGTGATAATATGATCTGTACATCCACTCAATTTAATTAATATCAATAGCAAATACACGTTTGCAAAACAAAGTGAATGATGATTATAAACGTCGGTCATCTACTTTTAGTAGTTAATTTTTTTTGGCGCCAGCTTAACTCAATCCCACCAGGCACTGCGATGGAAGTAGTTATTGTATTCACTTTACTTACTGTATGTTTATTTATTTACTATTAAGATACCGTATTGTACGATTTTGAGATTGTATTGTACGATTTTAGTTCGAGGGTAATCACGTAAACAAGAAAATGTAGATACAATGATTTAAAATTGAAAATGGTAAATTAAGGCTAAAAGCAGCCAGGAGGTCTCTGGACGTGTGAAGATCTCCTTGTATTCTAAACATAATATTGAAATTTTAATTGTATCACAACGTCTCGCGCTCCATACGTTTTATCAAAAAAAGTTCAAGTACTGTCGGCGGGCCGGATGAAACGGCCTCACGGGTCAGATGAGGCCCGCGGGCCATAGTTTGGTGACCCCTGGTATATACTGATATAATGGACACAGTAGATTTGGTAAACAAAAAACCATACATTAAATTTACTGATACACATAGTGCATAGTTTGATAAGTTACAGTTTATTTACAATTGCATAACATTATTAAAATTACTTATAGCATTAATCCTGAAAATAAAAGTTGTATAAAATTATATGTAACCTACCACTTTAAATAATTATTACGAAATATTTCCACAGGAAATACTACTGTTGATAGTGGAGAGAGGGTCACTGGGGTTTTGGTGATGTAGAAAGAGAGTGGGCGTTCTTTTCTAATGCAAGTGCCAGACCGACGTGCCATAACATTACAAGAGTGTATAGAAAGATATATTCCTCCAGGCTCACTGATTTTATCAGACGAGTGGGCGGCTTATGCCAATATAAACCAAATCAGAAATGGAATATACAAACAATCTGTTGTGGTGCAGGAACAAAATTTTGTTGATCCAAATGACGCTGAAGTCCACACACAGAATGTGGAAAACATGTGGATGCGGGCATAGCGCAAACTAAAAGGACAGTTTGGCAGCAGCTGCAATCTTTTCCTTTCCTATTACACAAGTTCAAGTTCCGCAACCATTTTCATGGAAATTATATTTTTTTAAACTTCATTGTTACCTTGAGAGTGAACTATGAATAATTTCATTTACATACATTAAATTGTTTTAATTATTATATTATAAAAATTGTGAAATTGTTTCAGTTATTCATTAAAAAAACATATGCCTTGTATTATTTTTAATATATATGTGCTGAAATGAATATGTACAATGTCTTTAAAAAAAACATTCCATTGTTTTAGATCTCATCAGATCAGTCAATAAATAAAATAAATTGTAATTGTTTAAAAAACACTTCAAACCAGAAAAACAGGCCTTTTTCCTTTTCCTTGGCCAATGCTATAGTGGTTGATTACAAATTATCAATAAAACAAGATTTATTTCCCACAGTGTGATCATCAGAATGTGGTCACAAATTGTGGAGGTGTAATCCATAAGCCAAAATAAGTCAAAGTCTAGTACTAGTAAATTTTAAAAATACCAAATGAAAATGAACTTGAACTTTAAAAATTCGTAGCTCAAAAAGTACTGTTTTTTTTTTTCTATGATATTTGCTCTATAAAAACATAATATTTTCATAATTTTTTTACTGAAGTACCTGACATAATTAACTATTTGACTATTAATTTAATATTATTAGCCTAACTCAATAAAATTTAACTGTAAATAACTAAATATTAATATTTAAGGTAAATTTGGAGAGATAGTACAGTGGCCGCCATCTTGGTTGTTGCGACCTGCAAACTTATGTCCTAAATCATGCCTAAATGTATTCTTAAAGTTTAGGCTAAACCTAACCTGAACCCTAATTTAGGCACTTTGATGAAAATTTCAAAACATTTTTAAAATTATAAAAATACTACAGCTGTATAGAGCCTGGAGAATAGATTACAAAAACACCAAGATCAACTTTCTAGCTCAAATGGTTCAAAAGTTATGAATTTTTTAGTATGGACCTCAAAAACACTTTTTTTACTATGGGGATTTCCTCCACATTTTGTGACCCTCATTTTGCTTTTTTTTTAACGCCTATAACTTTATTATAAAATGAGACAAAAATATAATATTTACAGGGAACATAGTTAAATAAGAGTACTTCTAAATAAAGCCACAAAAAATAAGCTTGTCTTTGTTAAAATTCAGCAAAAATTAAAAAAAATAATCATTATTATTTTCCTATAAATGATGTATAACATATGCTGACTCGTCATTTATTTGTAATTAATTAATTAATTTTGTTAAAATATTTATTTTTTAAATTTCCCCAAAATAATAATTATAATAATATTCTTAAGATATTAATTTCAAATTTTCAGTACAATTGTTAACATTTATAAGTATAAACAAATAAATAAGTGATTATTTGTTTCAATTAGTTAAAATGGAAGATTACACTTTTTATTTTACCATTTTCTATATATTTATATTAGTCCTTTATATGAATGTCTGGGTATGACAAAAAAATTAGTATGTCATTTATTTTAAGTTATTTATCTTGTTTCAACAATCAACACGCATTGTTAGAATCAACTTTGGTGGTTAATAGAAAATAAAATTAAGATAAAGTCATTTACTTGAGGTAAGTACAAGTTTTAATCACTTTTCCTTATTAATTTATTAAGTAATTCTTGGATTATTGTGGTTGAAAGTGTGTTTTTTCTTTGAAAATACTGCGGAGTATATAATAATTCTCTTTTGGAATATTGCGATATGTGATTAAATATAGGATATTTCAATATTAAAGGTAAGTGAACATTTTTTATAATTAGATATTAGTCTTTATAAATGAACATGTTAGTACCAAAGTCAACTGAAAACAATAAAATCATAAGTAAATTTCATACCAGTTGATTTGCTGATTAATTTATCTAAACCAGAGCCATGTCTTAGAAAGTTTCTGCCTTCACTTTTTGATAATATAATTTTTGAAAGGAATATTTCAATATACTACATTAGAGAGGGAGCGTTAAAATTGTTAGTAATGACAGAAATAAATTTATTATAATATATTTTATACATGTCTATATTTACATATATATATATATATATATATATATTATATGGACAATATGGTTAATATAATAATAATTAGTTTATATATGTATTATATAGGCTAATATAGGCCTATATTAACTAATATAAAAATATTAGTTGCAATAAAAGGCTATTTATCCCACTCCCCAGGTGCAATAAAAGGCTATTTATCCCACTCCCCAAATTATTTAATAGTATTATTGCTAATATAATAGTCTAAGTCTAAGTCAAAGTCCATGGCAACCAACCTCAAAATTAAAATCACTGATATTTCATAAACCAATAATTGATAAATATGTTTAAAACATTTTTTATTTACTTAAAATCATTTATTATTTGTTATATTTCACATTTATATTCTGGATAACCAATGTAATGAATTATTAACTACCCCACGGCTGCTATCGTTAATTGGTAATAAGCAGACAAGTGGCCATGATGACTTATTACATAGCCAAAAAAATGACCTCCTTAAACTTTCGTTTTTGAAGCCTACCTATGGTCTACACTCATGAATTTTGGATAAGCAATATTTAGTAAACAAAGGTGACGTAGAAAGCAATTTTCCAAAGATACCGTGTAGCCGTACGCCATATTGTAGAACAAGTTTTTTCAACATTTTTGGTATGCGCAGACAACATGCGCGAGTGGACCTTTGAAATGCCTACTTTACTATGCGGCACTATGCCATTTTGCAACATTTCTAAGACAATTTCATTTCTGTTATACATTTTATAATACTAATAGACTACTAACAGACACAATTAGATTAAAATAAATACAATTTATTTTAATATTATAATCATTTGATTTTGTTTGCTTGTGTGTCAGTGTGTGGACATTTTTTCCCAGGAGCACGGGTATTTTAGGCCCAGGAGCCAAGGGTTCAAAGGGTTAATAAGTTAATAAGCGTTAATTTTAAATAATTAAAACGTCAGTTACGGGTGAATTATATATTACCAATCACATGCATCCTTATTGTGTGCGTGAAGAGTACCAGTAATAATTTTCGGGTACAATTTCATGGTCATCCAGCAACACAAGTCTACGGTGAGCAATAATTGTTGCGTAGACAATTGAAATTTGAGTGCTCAGCAAGAAAGGGATTTGTTATGATTGCAAAGCGGAAGTAGAAATGGGGTGGGTAAGTGAGAAAATCCAATTTGAAAAAGTGCTAATGAATCTGATAATTAAATATAGTCGACATACGAGGAAGCCTTAAATTAAATTTGAAACAACATGATTTTTTAATTATCTTTTTAATGTGGCTTACCTAAAAATTAATTTAATTGTAGATCATAGACCTATTTCTTTGGAAAAAGATTTTTTTTTTTTAATTCTTACATTGTAATTTTTTTAATCATTTTAATTTTTAACCTATTGCTGTTTATAACAGTAGTTTTTATTTTATATTTCTAATTAATATGTAAACTCGCGATTGATTTTTAACTGATTACTTAAACCCAAGCGTGACGCTAAAAATATTAAGACTATGTGGGGTCCCCAATGATTGATGCATTTGATTACACTCATGCCAATTTATATACCTATGCCTATATTTATATACTATTAAAGCGAATATAATGCAACAAAACTTTTTATAAATTACTGTTAAAGAATTAGCATAGCCTACATCTCATTAGTACTAATTAACTAAAGCTTAAAATCCATTAAAAAATTATTTTTTTAATGTTTAAGCCTTCTATGTTTTGAAAAGCCTTCTAAAATTATTTAGGATAGTCATGGTACATAATTTGTTAGAATCATCTTATTATGTAGTTGTTTCAGAAGTGATAATTATTTTTATGAGTTACATTGTTAAAATATGTGTACTTTTTTTTACCTTAGGAATTAAATTTTACATACTTCAAATTTTAAAGGGTGTGTTTTGACAAAAAAATTATTGGTATATCTTTAAGAATTCTTTTAATTTGAATGTTTAAAATTTGTACAGTATCCTAGCTTAATATAATATAGTTCGTATGTACGGTTTACATATGAAGAGTCGATGCATGCTGCTTTCTCATTTTGAAAAGTATTCATAGCAAATGAAGAATCCCTTAACTTATCCGGATCCGCTGCAATAGCCACTATTTTGCACTTTTTGTAAAAAAAAAAGGTTGCCCACGACCCTGACCTGTCAGAGAGCTTGAACGAGCACTTCAACTGCATCTGTGAAAACTCAGAAAAAAAAACAGTGCTAACCTATCTACTCTTATGTAGTTTAACGAAGTAACTCTAAATAAAGAATCATACAATGCAATGCTAACATAGATCATATGATAAGTCAATAAAGTTCTGTTGAAACAAAATAACACACAATACTGTCACAGAAACTTCAGATACACAGACTATAACTTATAACACAGTACACAGGTGAGTGTGAGCCTCCCAAAAAAAGTATAACCAAAGATTATTTGTCATTGCTTGCTGACTAAGAATATAAATAAGTTAAGAGTTTCAAAGTTAGTATAATAGCAGAGTTGTATTATTACTGCACCAAACGCTGGAGTCCTTCAAGACAAATTTAAAAACTCATCTATTTCGCAAACAGTGCCTTATGGGGTGAAGTTGTCTACCATCTTTTTCAGATAGTTATTAACTCCCAGCTTTGTTTTTGTACCGCGCTTCGAGCCTTTGGGGATGAAGCGTGATTTTTCAAATGAACTTTATTATTAATATATTATTATTAAGTAAACAAGCCATTAATCATTATTTATAAAGTTATAAAGGAAAAAAAACAAAAAAGTAACATGTTTAAAACATTGTCATTGAATCTCATTGTTTATTGAATTTTAACTAATTTAATTCAGCAAGTGTTAAATTTTAAATCAATTATTATATTTATAAAAAGGTAAGTGGTCTTCTTTATATATAAAATTGAATACATGTAATTATAAATAAAAATTACTCAAATAAAATCATCGAAGTGGATGCGTACACTGCTACGGTGTACCTAGCAAAACCATGGACCTAGGCCTGCGTACACCGCGGCGGTGTATCTAGCGAAACCATGGCCCTATGCCTGCGTACACCGCGGAAAAAATATACCTTTGACCTTGTTTTAAGATACGGCACGGAAGTTGGGTGTGAACTTCTGTGGTCTTGTGGTAGAGTAGACCCTAAGTAATCTTATATTATGTGATTTACTAGATGCGGATCGAATTTTACTTTTTTTTTTCCTTCTTCATTTTAATTAAAAGAATATTATATATTTCATTTATTATGTTCATTTGTAACAGTAGTTTTATTAGAATTTTAAAAATAATTTGTAGCAACTGAAATATTTTAATAAGTATATGTTGAATTTGAAAATAATAAGAAATGAGAAACAAATAGAAAGTATGAGTATGATATATAGAATATAGGCATTATAGTATAAATTATAGGTCCATCCATTTACGCACTATGGACATGGAAGAAGGAGGGCGTTGTTGATTTTTTTTGATATTTTGCATACTGCTGCGGTTGTCGGAGGGGAGATGCGTATTTTTCCTTTCGCATGATGATAAATTGACATTCTTCTGACATTATAATTATACCCAGTTCACTTGATACTTGGCTCCTCTACTTCTACCTAATGTGCCGCAGATCCAATGTCTTGTTGCGTGCTATAACAGTGATGAGTGTTCAAGTGAGCCTAGCAGGCAGCAGTGAAATCTCTCGCACATTTTTAAATGTTTTCTTCAAATTATGTTCCTGGATAGTTGGATATTTTTCGATCTGAAAGTTTCGTGGACTGTTTAGAAGCTGAACTTTTTCACTCAAAACAAACTCAGTTGTTTAACAGTGTGTAATTTCTTGACAGGACAATTTAGGACATCGGAGCGCCATGAGCATGTTAACATATAGCATGGAAATGAGCGCTATATAAGTACTCAAATAAATCAATCAAAGAAAGTACATTTAATAATTATCTTGAATTTCTCACACTCAAATACATCTATTAAAGCCAATTTTAACCTAAACATCTGTGTGTGTGCACAGGTTAGGAAAATGCGTTTCACTTACGAAGAGGCCAGATACGAACAATAAAATACTAAGAAATGCTTGCTCTTTACAAAAGTGTGGAACTTACCCAAATATCTTCCTCCCAACCCCCAAAATACAACAAAAAAAATATGTATATTACCCATTTAAAAAAAAAAAATTACTGTTTTACAGGAACGTTGACGTTGTTCCCTTGCGTTCATGCTGGGCTCAAGCCCATGCGTACAATAAAAGTATCAGTTCTACTTTTATTTAATCTTGCAGGTATTAAATAATTTTTAAATAAATAGTTTTTAAGAGTTTAACTTTAATTTTACAAGAACCGCATGCATATAGTTAAAGACTGGCAAAGACCAAGGTTTTGCTGCTTTTACCGCCGCGGTGTACGCAGGCCAAAGTCCATGGTTTTGCTAGGTACACCGCCGTGGTGTACGTAGTGCCGGCCTAAAATCATCCATAAGACTAATCCATTTAAAACTATAAAAGGTAATGGGGATGTTCTGCCTGTCATTCTCTACTTAGACTGCTCTTCAAACTACTTGGTCTTGTTGATGAATCCCAAAATCTCTCCTTTATAAACCTTCTCTTTGCCATCTATGTCCATACATGCCTTATTGTAGAGGGGAGTGCATAAAAATAGGAAGGAATTCTACAAAAAGATCTTCAAAAGGAAATAAAATTTTCTATTAGATTAGACCTGAAAGAAGCTTAGAATCAACATTTAATCGTAATCCTGAATCTACACAATTTCTTGTTTCCTTTTCAATTTTTGTGTTGAATAAAACTCATTAAAAGTGTTATTTGATACATTTAAGAATTGTCTATGAACTCTATGTACTGCTTTTCTATGTCCTAATAAAAATATAATTATAACGATGATATTGCTTGGGTCTTATTTATTTTAATAAAACTTTTATATATAAACTAAAATATATATTATCTAATTTTAAACAAGACTGTTATGTCAATAATTTTACAATTATCTAATTCTAATAATATAATATAGCATATATAATAGCACTAGACTAAGTCTAAGAGTAAAAATGTCTTAAAATGTTACATTAACTTAACAATTATTTAAAATGTGTGTTTTAATACCTTATTAAAATTTAAAAAACACTAACTTTAATTAGGCATGTAAGTGTGGTTGTAGAATTAGTAATAGAATAAGTGAAAAATATTAGCTTAGACCTAAATAGATTATAATATAAGATTAAGATTATAATAACTGTTGTTTATAATTATAACAGATATTGATATGTAGGCCTAATTAGAGTAATATTCTCCCAAATGAGTAGTCATTAATAAGAGAATAACTATTATTATTATTGATATTACTATCATAAAACTATTTAATTATTGATTGAATAATGAAGAGCGATAAACTGGGTATCGGTAAACACAATTTTTAACATTAATTTAATAATAATACATAAACATTTCAGGCTATAATATTTTCTTAAATTTTTTTTAATTATTCATTTTAAACTTCTTATAATTATTCAGATGTTTAGAGATTTGTTTCATAATTGACAGTGATAATAGCCATTTCCAGCTTCTCGATCGAAAAATAAAAATTTAATTTGGGGACCCACCCCCTCTCCATAGTGTGATACATAGCTTTTATAGACATGGTCAATGATAATAACTCAAAAATTTTAAAAACTCTTTAAATGAATGTAGTTTGCATGGCACTAAACCTTATTTGCCTGGCACAACTAACAAAAAATTTATTATGTGATTTATATACTTATCCAGTCATTATAATAATACTGTCCCTGATACACAAAAAATCTTGTTTTATAAATCAATATATCACCGGAACACAAAAACTGATACATCACTGATGAGAAGCAATTATTAAATAAACAATTGTGAAATATAAAATGCAATTTTCAAATGATACTGTGTAGCCGTACGCCATATTGTAGAACACATTTTTTCGACATTTTTGGACATGCGCCGAGTGGTTTTAAAGCACCTAATATAGTCTAAAGTCTAAAGGAACCCGGGTCCAAATAGAGGCTATGCACTATAGTCTAATTGTTACACTAAAACTACTTAATTCAGCATTATTTCTTTTGGGAGACAAAATGCATGATACAAATTACAGGGGTAATTTATTTGTCATTAAAATAATGGACTTGTTGGCATCTGTTACGTATGGAGAAATTAATCTCTTATTAAACAATACACAACAAAAGACGATACCATATGTTAAATACAATAACAAAGAAAAACGATACCCAAACTAGGGCTAGAGTTCACGGGGAAAGATGACGTAAACATGTCTACATAACAGCATCCTTCTATCATGCATGAGACAGTGGTGTAGCTTTTTTCAAGTTTTGTATTATTTTCACTTTCTTAATGTCTTATTTATGACACTGATCCTGGAGTCTCAGCTGCACTTCTTGTGCTCCTATTGCTACAAGGTCTTCATTGGATTCCCATATTTGCTGCTGTTCACCAGCCAAAACAGTGATCAGCAATACTTTTAAGTTGGCTTCCCTCATTTTTCTTTTACACACATCTTTATAGCACAGCCGCGGCCATCCAGTATGTCTTGACCACCCTCTACCAATTCTCTGTACAGCAGGTCTTTCAAATTTTCTATTCTCTTTACCTGGCCTAACTAGCCAAGATGCCCCTTACTAATAGTGGAGAACATGCTGCACATTTTCATGCTTTCTAGAATCTCTGTGTTTGGCAAGAATGCATCACAGATATCTTAGGTGGAAACTGTTGAGTTTCTACTCGCGACTGTCTGATGTAATCCACACTTCACTATCTTAGGGGAGCGCACGCAGTACTGAGCACACATGCCTGGTAGACCCTTAGTTTTGTTTTGTTATTTCAGTCGGTTTAGAATTGTTCCACACACACTTATTTAATCTGATATTGGCTTCTGCTGCTTTTTCATTCTTCATGTGCACCTTTTCACAATCGAGATATTAGACCCAAGGTATGCAAAATGTTCAACAAATGCCAGGTCATATCACTCAATAGTTATTTTTGAAGGAGACTGTGTTTATTGGGCCCTAAAATTTGTTTTCTTTAAACTGATGGTCATTCCAAACTCCTTTCAGGTGATCTACTAATTATGTAAAAATTGCAGTCAATAATTTTTTCTATAATAGTATTCTAAAAAACATTTTTCAAGCAATATCTTTTAAAATTGTTTCAAAATTATTATTTTGGCCTTACTATGTTGAAAAAAAAATGTTGTACAAATTACAGCTACCCCATACAATTTGAAAGGTGTTTTAGATATATAAGATACTTCATTGATCCAAAGAAATGAAAATATGTTTTGATTAAATTGTACTAATTCATGCTCAGCATTTTAAGATCATGAATTAAAAAATACTTCGGATTTTAAATAACAATAATTATTTTTTAATAGGCCTATTCATTTTAAAGTTAAATTGCTTTTTTTCTATAATGTACTTTTAGCAGAAATAATTTGCCACTGCTTACAAAATAATGTATATGATTACATTAGTCAAAGATATTAATAAAAAAAATCTTCTGTGTCAAAAATAGTGAATTGTATTCTTTAAAAAACTCTTAAGATATTATTTCATTTGCCATACTTCTAAAAAATTGAGTTGGGTATATAATACCCTAGTGCTAAAAGTCACATTTTTGTCAAAATCAATCTGAATTGTGACCTTTTCTTATCTGGCTTAGCCAAGTGTACTGCAGCTATTTGAACACATTAAAATGTTCCTAAGTCCCTGAATTAAACTAGACAAAATATGAAAATGATTATATTTTATAGACGAAAAGAATATTTGAACTTGATTATCTCAAAATGTGAATTTTGTGACTTAGTACTTTTAGCACTAAGGTCTTGTATTAAATACAAGACCTTAGTGCTAAAAAAAAAAAAATCCATTTTTAAATTGTTTTTTTTTTCTTTTAAAAAATTGATCTTTATTTTATAAATAAATAGATAGTATTCAGAGCATGGCTCAGCTGTGAACAGGGATTAAGAGAGTAGAATATTAGCTTGAAATACTTAATTTTTTTTGCATTTTACTTTCTACTGATCTTTCAATAACAATGTTATTTAAAGAAGGTTAAAGGTATTATATAGTTATAGGAATTTCAGTGTAATCTGATGGACATTAAGTATTAAAACCCTTCACTAGAGGTCACAAATAAGTGTTATCCTGTTGAGTTGGGCCTTTGATAAGCAGAGGTCAAGTAATCACTTTGGTTACAACTAAGTGCATAAGATGATAATCTGGTTATGGGGGAACAGGTAAAAGGAGGCACCTGTGTTTAAGCCTTAAAGCTTATCGTATTGTTAACTTTAGTTTAAGAGGTTAATCATCAGTATTGTACACAGAAATAAAGTTCATTTTGATCAGGTCTGGTCTGGTCTCCATCTGAAATTATCAATTTGTTGATTAACAATTCAAGTACATATTACATTTGTTGCTTAATATTCTTTGTTCACTTATATATTATTTAAATATTGACTTTTTTTCAGAATCTTACTTCCACTAGTCTCTTTATTTAAAATCTTAATGCAATACAATGGCCAACCTAAACGTTAAATAAATCAAAATCCAAGGAAAGTAAGAATAGGTATTGATTATTGCTCTCTCTGTCTCAGTGTTACTACAATTTTATTTGTCAAGGCTGGATTGAACACCTTTATTGTTGAGCAAGCTGTATTTTAAATGGTGATGCAACAATGTGTAACCAATTGCTTCATATAAGCTTGTTGGAGTCTATGTGTATTTATAACATTCTGCTGTTATAAAATATACTGTGCAAAATAAATTAAAGCAATAAAAGTGAGGTTTCTAAAAAAAATGAGTATTTATTTTTGTGGTAAATTTTAAAAAAAAATAATTTTGCTCTCCTTTTTCTGTTTGATCATACTTCATGATTATATTTCAGATATAGTATTAATTTATTATTAAAAAATATTGTTGCTAAAAGAAATGTTAAAATTGCAAAATAGTTATAGAAATATATTTGATAATTTAAAAATAAGTATTTCTTTGTTGTTGTTTTTTTCCTTTTTTTTTCTATAAATTTATCAATGGAAATCTTTAAGGAATTTTTGTGTGGATAATAATTTTTGCAAATAAAATCTGGCTACTCAATAAGGATCTCAAGTTAATTTACATCATTGTTCTCATGGATTTTCATATATTTTAAAAAAAGGGAGAAAAAACGATTGATTTATAATTCTATATAAAAAATTGTTACATTTCATGCTTGTCTTACATTTTTAAGAAATATTTTTGTTTTGGTCTTTAAAAAAAGTTTAGATAAAAAATTAGCATAATTTTAAATGACCTTTGGACTATGCAGCACTTAAGATAAACAAGCATTAAAGATAAACAGGCATCAGGTTGATAAAATTAAGGTCTATGAAAAGTGGCAGCAAAGCACCTTAGCTTTATATTTATGGTACTTGAATCATATTGTATCATTTCGAATTAAAATTGAATTCTCTCTTTAAAAGATGGCCATATTGTCATAAGTGTTGTACATTTTCATGTTTATATATATTTTTTACTGTTTGAATATTTATTGGTACAAGATAGTTGTGAAATTTTAGTTATTGATTTATATTTTTTTTTTCTAAAGCAGATGTAGCTGAGGTGACTTTGTTTTATTTCCTAGTTCTCAATAACCTGTGAGTTAAAAAGATCTACAGTTCAGTGGGAAAATGTTAAGCCGCAGAGCAGCCGTCTATCTCCAGAACTTCACCAAACCTAGGTTTACTTATGCATTCTGGGTTTCAAAAAGACAAAAAACAACACATATAATTGATGAGGATGATTTGCCAGCAGCTAGTGCCGCCCTTCTGAGAAGTGATTTAAATAGGGTATATGGATTTTATTATTTCATTTATAATACTTCTTTTTTTTTATGTCATTTTATATACAATCATTGTCATATTCATCTGGAATAAATATTCCCTTATATTTTTTATTAAAGGTCCACATGTACAAATTATTTTTAATTCAGTCAATGGAGAAACAAAACAAAGCAGGGTTAGTAATAATTCCAAAATAAATAAATTAAAATTCAATTTTATTTTCCATACAGGTGAAAAGAATAGTGATCAAGTTAGGAAGTGCTGTTATCACCCGGGAAGATGAATGTGGATTGTCTCTTGGAAGATTGGGATCAATTGTTGAGCAGGTTAAGTTTTTAAAAAAATAATGTTAATATTAACTGCTAACAATAAAAACACATTCTGTGAAATGATCTCCAAGTCAATCCTTTGAATAATTTAAAATTGTTTAAAAGATCAACTTGATAGAAATCCATTACTTTTAAAATGGTTTTAAACATTTAGATTTGTGCTGAAGTCTTTTGAAGCCAAACAAAATAATTTAATAATAGCCAAGGAATGTCCTGATTAACAAAAACAATTTATTCATGCAGGTGGCTGAGCTACAAAACCAGGGAAGGGAAATGATTATTGTAACAAGTGGAGCCGTGGCTTTTGGAAAACAAAAGCTCCGCCAGGAAGCTGTTTTATCTATGAGTATGAGGCAGAATTTAAATAATGTTGAAAGTGGAGTAAGCAAACTTATCTTCATTTTTTATATTACTCTGTATCAATTTAATTTATTTTTAATTTACTTGCAACTTTCTTGCACTTCTAGTTATTTTGGAAAGCAAGTAATTCACTTGTTTCTCAAGCTTTGAGGTAAAAATCAGCATACCTGGTTTTGAATTTTATACAGCTTTTATTACTGATAGTGATAGATACCATTATTGTACAATTTTTAAAAGGAACAAGTTGTGGAATAACTATGAGACTTTAAAGTGTGAGTTCTAACTTGATTAATAGTTACACTATTGGTTAAAGTGGTATCTTTTATAAATTATGTATCACAATTCTAAAATTAACTCTTTATACTTTAAAATATTCTTTGTTAAACCTAGGATATTTTCTTCTGATTAGAATAAAGCCATCTGTTTTTAAGCATGCAATCTTTAAATGTTTTGTATTGTGCCCAGGTAAGCTGATTAATATAAGGTTATATGGTTAAGGTAAAGTATTGCTTATTAGATATTTTGAGAGTATCCAAATATAGTTTAAAATAAATGTATTTATTGAACAGTATAAAAACTTATGTTTGTGAGGAGCAATATATTTTTTTAAAGGCGCTGGTATTTTCTGTTATTCCTCACTCCATCATCACTTATATTTTAGCTATCTGAGATTTATCTTAAATTGATCAACATTTTAATTTTTTATATTAACTTATTGATGTAGTAAAGAATAAGTGTAATTAGACTCTCTGTGTACTTCAGATTTTTGTATGAAGCTAGTTGGAATTGTAATTGGTCATATGAAATAAACTGTAAATATAGTAAAATGTTTGCCAGATCATAATAAAATTGTTTTTTTTTAAATGTTGGCATTAAAATCCTGGTTTTAAATTTCTTATGGTTCACCATCTATTTGTGCCCCTTTGAAAGCTATAGCTATATTCTCAACAGACCAATTCTATGACAGCAGCTCAGGTAAAAGATAGAGAGAAAAAAATTCAGTACTAATGCCACTAGCACATAGAAATCACTTTATTTTGTAGCTGTCCTGTGCAGATAAAACTTTATAGTGCTACTTGTTGCATGCACAACTGAAGTTTTGCTAACATTTTGTGTTGAGCAAATACATTTCCTTCTGGTATTTTGTAATCACACAAGTGTTGTTGCTTATTATAAACTGCTTTTTGAAATAAGAATATATTTATTTGTCTTTTGTTGAATTGAAAAATAATGTTTAAAGTTGACAACAATTAGTAGAGTTACACTATTGCAGATGAGGCTTAGAGAGAAGGGAAAGGCAAGGCAAAGCTTTTCTTTTCCCAATTTAATTGCTTTTTGTTTTATTTTGATTTTCTAGTGCCAAATTTTAGCTTTTTACAATGTTTTAGTAGTGCCTATGTTTTTTTATCAATCCCTCACTATTCCTCAAGTTTTTTTTTCATAAGGTTTGCTAAAGGTATCTCTCCACTAAAATCAATCTTTTCTTATTAAAATAAACAGCAAAGTGCGTGGAGTAAGGTAATTATACTAATGGCAATGTAGCCATCTTCTCACATAGCATGTATAAATAAAGGTTGTTGTTGTAAAAGCTTTTTCAGATAGCTGATAAAACGTAGCTTAACATTAGAATTTTTAAAAAATACAACTTCAATCAATGCACATACACACTCTTGTATTTGTTTGATAGCTTATTCGTCATAGAAAGGGTAAAAAGAATATTTAATATACAGTATCTGTTTATTCCTGTTATTTTGGAATGTTGCATCATATCTGCACCATTGGTAATGCCTGCTTTCTTTTACCTAGTGTACCTAGAACTAATAAATACAACAGAAAGGGTTCTGTAAATTGATCATGTTCCTGTCAAACAATTTCATATCTGTTTAATTGGTATATGGCAGAGAAATGGTCTTAGACGTTTTCCATTGAAAGAAATTTCCTTTTAATAAGTTTTTGTCTTTGGAAGAACCCTTTTTGTAATTAGACACAATGAGATCAAGAGCTTGATACTAACATGGGTTTTATGAATGGATATTTTTTTTATAGCCTAGTTAGAGATGATATTAGTTTGGCATGCTTTAAAGTTGTTTACACTCATTTATTTCTTATCTGGTTATCCTACTTTTATTTCTGGAGTACCCTCTTAAGGAGTCTTGGGGACAGTGATCTCTGTCTAAAGGTTTAAGTTTTCTTATCGCTATCATATTGGGTCTTCGTGGGAACTTGGTATTAAAATAACTAGTATTTTAATAGTTATTTAAAGCTAAACTCATGCTATACAATAAAACAAAATTACCTTGCTCACTCCTTTTATGAAAAAGGCTTATGAAACATTGATAATCAATATTTTGGAAGAATGTTCATTGATTTTAATGTTAGTATGAACACTTAGGTTCTTATACTTTGAATGAAATGCTGAGAAGTGATTCATTTTAGATATGTATTATGTTTTAATGTTTTTTTTAATAAAGACATTTTTTTAATCCTCGATCACTATATAAATAAAATAATCAGTATTATTGAACATGTTTTGGAAGTGATCTGTAGTTATGGAACAATAACCACAAGTTAGTGGGTTTCTCAACCATAACTAAATGAAACAGCTTGGACATATGAATTAGGAGATACTTTTGAAAATTTGATGGTGTTTGCATAATATATGCTACAATTTGTGGCTTGTATCTATTTATGTCAATTACTGTAGAGCCTGCTTTACAGTTTTCTATGAGTGGTTTGTGAAAACTATCCTCACTGACAATGGGATTTTTTACAATTAATACAATCCAATTCATTATGCTATATAATAATAATCGTTAATATTTAAACAAATATACAAGGCTAAGCATACAAAAAAAAATATCACTAAGAGTCACCAAGCCATTCAGATTATAGTAAGAAAAATAATTCAATACAATGAACAACAGATGTGTTTCTCTCTTTTTAAGTATTGATTTAATTTTATTTTCGGAGAAGAAATTTATTCAAATGGCCTAGAAACATTAAAAGAAATATAATTGATAAAACTAAGAAAGTATATAACTGTTTGAATTTATAATCTGATTATATTCAATTCATATACTACTTAATGTATCACTATGAATCCCCATCACAGCTCTTTCAATCAATCAATCACTTGCTTAGTTGTTTTTTTTTAACATTTAGAGTTCTTCACTACTTTAATTTGTATTGGGAAAGGTCTATTAAAAATATCATTCTTTCTCATTTCTATTTAAGTTTTCAAGAAATAATTTTTCCAAAGGTTCTTTTTTTTTTAAATTAAGATATTTACACTTATAAATCCATTTTTTTTTGGTCATTTAAATTGCCTAATTGGCACTTTAACAATTTTTACAAAATTATTTCTAAAGAGTCAGGATTCCTAAAGTCTTTTTATGTTGTTTTTAATTCACGTACAGTACATTTTAAAAAATCTCCGGCTGTTGAAAGATATGCTTGAGGGATTAGTGTGTTTTGTTGAAATTTGGAAGCATAGTTATCGAAAAGAACTGCTACAGTTTAAATTTGATAATGCTACCATTTCCACTAATTTTTAGTAAATTTTGTTAACCTGTTTATTTCTTTTTTAAGTGGGAACAAAGCATGATGCGAGTAATAAAATAAAGGTATCTAAAAAACAAATTAACAGTTATTGGTTACATATTTTTACAAGTTGAATAAAAACATTTATTATGCAGATCCGTCCACCATCATTAGAACCACGAGCCTGTGCAGCCGCTGGACAAAGTGGTCTGATGTCTCTTTATGATGCAATGTTCCATCAATATGGTGTCAAGACGGCACAGGTATTATCTGATTATTAAAATAATCTTAATATTGTCAATAATTTAAAATCATTTTTTTTTAAAAATATAGTTCATTACATTTTGTACTCAAATTCATGTAATTTTATGTAATTATGCATTTTACAACAAAATCTATACTACTATACTAATAGATAAATTAAATGTTTTCCTAAAAGTTAAAAACAAATTGATACTTCGTTATTTTGAAAATCTATATTTCATTCTCCTCAAATTTATTTTTTTCAATAGATCCTTTTGACGAAACCAGACTTTCAAGATGAGCATAGTCGAGAGAATCTCAGAGGAACAATTAATGAATTGTTAAAACTTAACATCATTCCCATTGTAAATGCTAATGACGCAGTTGCTCCCCCCCCAGAGCCTGATATGGATTTAGCTGGAGTAAGTTTGTGGAACATTTATGTGCACATTTCATTTCAATAATTGGAAAACGTAAACCATGGATGAATTAGTTCTCTCCCTTTTCTGTAAATCTCTCTCCCCTCCCTCCATCCCTTTGTCTCTATCTCTATCTCTCTCTCTCTCTCAAACTGCTTTGAATTAAAACACAGCGTATAACATTTTGCTATCTATCACATAGACTTACTCAAAGAAAATAATTTTTATAGGAATCGTTGAATTTAATTTAATTCCCTATAATTTGTAATGTACATTTTGAGTATTCTAAAGAAACAGCTACTTAGTGAATAAAAATTTAGAAGTCCCAATTATCCGTTATTAAATATTTGCTTGTCATTAAGGTGATCAGTGTGAAGGACAATGATAGTCTTGCTGCCAGATTGGCATCAGAAATGCATGCTGAACTTCTGATCATTATGAGTGATGTAAATGGGCTCTACACAGCTCCTCCAGGAATGCCAGAATCCAGACTTTTGCACACATACTGTCCTGAAATGGATCAAGTAATAATTGCAGGCAAATCAAGAGTTGGTACAGGAGGCATGGATTCAAAGGTCAAAATTAATGCTATTTTGGCTGTTCGTGAGCATTCAGATATTCTTACAACAGTTAAATTGACTCAATCTAAGTTTTCCAAGTTAACATTAAAAATATCTTTTGAAAATTATTTTCCATGTTTCTGATATATGCGTTTTTAAAGTTTTTTATTCAAATTATGAATTATCTGTAGGTCAAAGCTGCCACTTACGCTCTTGCAAGAAATTGTTCTGTGGTTATATGTAATGGTTGTGAAGAGCATGCCATCATCAACATTGTCAAAGGGAAAAAAGTCGGGACATTCTTCACAAGAGCCCAGTCTAGGGGAACACCCATTGAGCTCCAAGCTAAATTAGGTGTGTATGTTGTTTCTATAAATCTCTTTTCAAACATTTAAACATTAAGAATTTTTTTTTTTCTTAGATTATACAAATTATGTGTAGAAAATAGCTTGAGAAATAAGATAATTTCGGTGCTTTTATGTTACCAGTTACAAAAATTATATCATCCATTTAAAAAATAATACTTTGAAAATGATCTTTGCAGAATAGTAAAGTGATTAAAATGACTTTTTTTTTTTAGAAAACATTCTATTGCAGTAATATAATTGGTTTTTTTTAAAATGATAAATGATACTACAAAATTACTTTGGCAGAGGACATAAAAGATTAATTGAAGATCTTAAAGTGAAGTGATTTTTTTTAGCTTTTTAATATTAATTTAAAAAAAAAAATTTTACATACTGTAAAAAAGAAGACAATAATTTCATAATTGCCATTTCATTGAAAAATTGATCAACATTGACATATTCAAGAAAACCCTGACATATCAGAGAGCAAAAAATTCTTATTTGATATGGAAATTATCATAAATATTCTTAAAATAAATTTAAGGTAAGGATTTATAAACTTGCAAAAAAAGTACTCAACAACAATCTATGTCTGTATCCAGCACGTGATGGAAGTAGAAGCTTGCAAGCCTTATCAGGCCAACATCGCACAGCCATAGTGAACAGACTAGCTGATTTGTTATTGGAGCGCAAGTCTGACATTTTAGCTGCTAATCAACAAGATGTTCAGGAGGCGTTTTCAACAGGTAATGAAAATATTTTTAAACATTTTAAAATATTTTTTTAATGTATGCTTTTTTTTTATTTTGGGCTATTTAATCAAAGAAATAGTGCAGATTTTTTAAAAGAAAATATTTCACCAATCATTCTCAAACCGTGGTGCATATTCCATTAATACATTTCATTGTTCCAGGTGGTTCATTGATGTGTAACAAAAAAGATATACAGATATCTAATCTATTTGCAAAATACACCCATTCTGATACATACATTTTTAGCAGATTATTTGAACTAGTATGATATTCCAAAAGCTTGTAACAACTGTTATGCTAATTTTCTGATTTTTAAAATTGTCTTTTGTATTGGTAAATTTAAGGGTTCATTTAATAGCATTGCTACATGTGTACTTTGAAATTTGTTTATGGTTTCTTTACACAATCAGTATCTGTTCAAGAATACAGCTCAGGTATCTGCCCACTGTGTGATTTTTGCTTGCAGAATTTATCAAAAATTGTGTGCACTTTTTTATAAACTGTCAAGCTTTCTCTTTATTAAAGTAATTTGTTTTATAAACTAAAATTATTCCCCTTAAAGTTTTCCTGCTGTTTATATGACTTACATTAACAAAAGTCTTGAGTGGCATCAATTTTTTTTAACATTCAAAAGGTATGAAATAATTTATCATATCACCAATACTACTTAGATATGTAATCATCTTTGAGATCATCTAACATCATACAATTGAAACACTTGATTCTGTTTAACATTGATCTGTTTGGATAGCAGCGTAGGTACTTTACATTAGTCACTTGTTTGAAGTCAACGTTGTTTTTCTTTTCTTGATGATTTGAAAAGGCTATTAGATCCGTTGCATTGTGTTATCTTTATAAAAAAATAGTTGTTAGCTCTTTCAAAGGGCCTGTGTGTAAAGATGTATGATTTTCTCCTTTATTGTTGTGCATGCATCCAGATTGCTGTTAGAGATACATGGCAGTGATATACTTCAGTTAGGTTTAGATTGATTTCATTCTGCATTCAATTTATTGTTCAGTTAATTGTTTGTTTATTCAATTTAATTAATTTTTAAAATTGTTTTTTGTGTGTTAGTAATGTGAATGCATTAGAATGATACTTTTTCTTTATTAAAAAACACCATTACATTAATAAGGTAATTCTTGTTGTCACAAACTTAAGCTACAACTAAACACTAGGAAAGTTGTTTCTTAAATGTGTTGTTCATATAAATTTTAATTTAATTGTGGAAATAAATTAGTTAAACTGATCACTTTTATGAGTCCTAGGGGTGGGTCTTTTTTAAGTGTATCTTATGCTGAAAGATACAGATTCAAGTTCATTCAAGTCTTTGTCTATCTATTTCTAATTCTTTAAAAGTGAAGTTTCAAAAGTAAAATCACTCTAAAGTCAGTTATTGAAAAGTGGGGAGAATTCTTTTTTTTGATCCTGAGACAAATAGCCTCAACATATCTTGGTCTCTTCTTGAAATGAATGCGGAACAATTTTATTTATTCCGTGAAAATTTTTTCCCCCATAGGAATGCAGCAGTCAGAGATGGCCCGCCTATATCTCAGTGAACAGAAACTGGAAACTCTTGCAACTGGACTACGGCAAATAGGAGTTGACTCCCTAAATGCTTTAGGAAAAGTTGTTCAGAAAACACGCCTGGCGGAAGGTTTGGAGCTGGAGAAGATTACTGTGCCCATTGGTGTTTTGCTTGTGATTTTTGAGTCCCGTCCAGATGCACTGCCACAGGTGATTATAATAACTCATTGTTGTGGGGGTTAATCTGGTAGAAAGAAAAATTAAATGCAAATAATGTTTTTTTTAAATTTTAACTGCAAAGTTTAAGAATTTTTATTTTTAGGTTGCAGCTCTTTCCATTTGTAGCGGCAACGGACTTTTACTGAAAGGGGGCAAAGAAGCCAAGCACAGCAACAGAATTCTATTTTCTTTGGTCCAAGAAGCTTTGGAACCATTTGCTCCAATTGATACAGTTGCACTTGTGAGTAATTTGATAAAAACCATAAAATTGTTTAATCTAACATTTATAAATGTTCATGCTCCCACCGTAATATAACATTTATAAATGTTCATGCTCCCACCGAAGATATGGATGGTGAGGAAAAAGAATCCTTTTATGAGACACTGAAAAAGAGGCACCAAAACATATTAAATTAGTGATTGGTGAATTTAATGACAAAATAGGAAAAGAAAAAGTGTTCATGCCAACTATTGGCAAAGAAAGTCTGCATGAAGAATCCAATAACAATGGGATACGACTCATAGACTTTGCTTCAGGAAAAGGGATGTCAGTAGCACCAAATTTCCACACAAAAATATACATAAAGTTACTTGGAGTTCACCAGTTGGAATAACCCACAACCAAATTGACCATGTTCTAATCGATCGGAGACATGGATCAGATATATTAAATGTAAGAAACTATCAGGGAGCAGATGCAGACTCTGACCATCTACTTGTAAAGCAGAGAATAAGCATAATTCACAATGGGGGAAATCAAAGTGAAAAAACAATATGATTACCAAAAACTTACCAAAGACCCACTAACTGCAAAAGCTTACTAAAATAAAGTAGAAGCACAACTAGAAGCATCACAGGAGGAAATAAACAGTGAAAACAACATAAATGAACAGTGGGATAGAATAAAAAGTACAATGAAAAGATCAGCAGAAAAATTAGTAGAATTCCAGCAAACTAACAATAGAGTAGGCTGGTTTGATAATGAATGAAGAGAGACTGTCAAAGAAAGGAACAAAGCAAAAATGACCATGACACACGACCATGAAAAAAGATCTACAGCAAGTGGGAATTCAAGCATGGAAAACAAAGCATTTTGTAGGTCTGTGTGGAAGGAAGTAGCGAGGCAGGCCAAAGCCCTACATGGGCTGTAGCGCCGCAAGGATGGATGGCATAAAATTGTTGGTTTACATTAGTAATGAATGATGAGTTAATCAATCACTGTTACATTGCAGAATAATTTACCTACCCGAGTTAAGCTGTAGTTGAAAACCTCATATGCATATTTTGTGTACCGTATTTATATATTATGTTTTTCCTTGGTTATTTTTTTCAGGTCAGTCGGAGAGAGGATATTGCAGATCTCCTACAACTTAACCAATACATTGATTTGGTTGTTCCCCGAGGTTCTCAAGATTTGGTTAATCGCATTCAGCAATTGTCTCAAGGAATCCCAGTGCTTGGTCACAGTGAAGGCATCTGCCATGTCTTTGTTGACCAGGATGTAGACCCAGAAATGGCCTTGCAAATTGGTAAGTCATAAAATGATCAACCAAAAAATACATTTTCTATGGTTGTCTTGATGGTCTTTACATAATGCATTACTCACACAAATATTGAAACAAAAGAATTCATCAAGCTAATCCCGGTTGTTTCTTGTCTTCTTCTTCTTTATTTTGAGGGCCCATGATCATTGTGGCTCCTATGTTTCAGAGGGGTTCGTGATTCTGTCCATGGTTTTGAAGGGGATACTTCACTGGGTGCAAGGGCTACTCTGCAATGGTATTATGAACTAGGGATTGAAAGACAGGAGGCAATAGACGCAAATGTATCTTAGTGTAGTCGCCTCAACTGTTACTTTTGGAAGCTTGTTCCTGTCCCTTATTGTCTTTGGCAGGAATGAGGAGCTCCTATACCGAGTTCTTTTTTTTTATGAGCCGGAACTGCCTGTTGTGGTCTCGTCGCTGTCTGGGGGGAGAGGGACGAGTTTCTGTTAAATGCCGGATCAGTGGACCAGCCCATTTTTTTATCGTGTAAATCATGGAGAGCATGGATAGCCATCGTTCCTCCAATGGTGACCAGCCAGTGTTTCCAGCATACTGCCAACACTTTAGGTGTTTCTGTAGCGGATCAGGACAAAGAGTGCTCCCCGTCGCTGGACCGCATCCAACCTGTTGATGCTCTTCTGGGTGAATGGGTCCCAGACTGAACATGTGTACTCTTAAAGCGGCCGGACAAAGGCTTTATAGGCTTTTTCTTTCACACTGGAGTTGCATATCTTCAGATTTTGCCTTAGGAACCCCAGGGTCTTGTTTGCCCGGTTGCACACATTAATAATGTGCTTGTCCCAGTGGACCTCTTTTTGAATGGTAACACCGAGGTACCTTACGGAGGAAACTGGCTCAAGAATATGGCCATGCAATTCCTAAGGAACTGCTAGGAGACGAGACGATCGATGGAAAGTGGCAGGGAGTAAAGAAAACAGTCAAATCAACATGTCAGGAAGTGTTGGGAAACAGGAAACATACACACAAAGAATGGATAACAGCAGATACATTGAAAGTGATAGAAGAGAGAAAAGGGAAGAAGGCAGAAATTAACAACAGCCGTACACGAGCGCAGAAAGTTAGGTTCCAAAAGGAGTACTCAGAGGCAAATAAGAAAGTAAAGAAAAGCGCTAAGATGGACAAAAGGAACTTTGTAGACATGCTTGCCAAAGAAGCGGAAGAAGCAGCCTACCAAGGAAATATGCTGGAATTGTTCGCTACCATCAAGAAGTTGTCTGGAAAGTTCAGGAAGCCAGAGAGACCAGTGAAGGACAAAGATGGTAAGAGCATACCAAATGAAGAGCAACAGAGAGGCAGATGGAAAGAACACTTTGAGGAATTTCTAAACAGGCCAGAGCCAAGTAACCCACCAGATATTCAGCCAGCTGACAGTGACCTGGCTATTGACTGCAACGCACCCACCAAAGAAGAGATCCGTATTGCCATCAAACAACTTAAAAATGGCAAGGCTGCAGGACCGGATGGCATCCCAGCAGAGGCACTGAAGGCTGACGTGCACACCAGTGTAGAGATGCTTCACCCACTGTTCTTGAAGATGTGGGAGGAGGAACAGGTACCTTTGGAGTGGAAGGAGGGATACCTCATTAAAATCCCAAAAAAGGGGGACTTAAGCTCCTGCTCCAACTATAGAGGGATCACCTTACTGTCCATCCCAGGCAAGGTTTTCAAACGCGTACTACTCAACAGAATGAAAGAAACTGTTGACCCCCTGCTGCGGGACCAACAGGCTGGCTTCCGGACCAACAGATCCTGTACTGACCAAATTGCAACACTGCGCATCATCCTAGAGCAATCCCTGGAATGGAACTCACCCCTCTACATCAACTTCGTTGACTACGAGAAAGCCTTTGACAGTGTGGATAGGCAAACCCTCTGGAGACTGTTGAGACATTATGGAGTCCCGCGGAAAATCACGGACTTGATCAGAAACTCTTACGAGGGGATGACCTGCCGAGTGGTCCACGGACAACAGGTGACGGATGCTTTCCAGGTGAAGACCGGTGTGAGGCAGGGATGTTTGCTTTCGCCTTTCCTGTTCCTATTGGCCATTGACTGGGTGATGAAAACTTCCACACAGCAGAAGCGGAATGGTATTCAATGGACCTTGTGGGACCAGCTTGATGACCTCGATTTTGCTGACGATCTTGCCCTTCTCTCCCATACCCAACAACAGATGCAGGAGAAGACCAGAAATATTGCAGACACTTCTGCACGTATTGGTCTTAATATTCACAAGGGGAAGAGCAAGGTCCTCAAGGTCAATGCCGCTACCAATACAGCACCCATCAGGCTCAAAGAGGAAGCGCTCAAAGAGGTAGAGAGCTTTGTCTACCTTGGCAGCATCGTGGACAAGCAAGGTGGGACAGATGCTGACACCAAAATAAGGGTAGGAAAGGCACGGGCAGCCTTCCAACAACTAAAAAATATCTGGGCCTCCAAACACCTAAATACCAAACTGAAGATAAGAACCTTCAACACAATGGTGAAACCGGTTCTACTGTATGGTGCAGAAACATGGAGAACCACTGCTGGGAATATGAAGAGAATCCAGTCCTTCATCAATAACTGCTTAAGAAGGATTCTCGGGATTCATTGGCCCGACAGAATCAGCAACCAGAAACTGTGGCAGCGGACAAAGCAAGAACCGGTAGAACAAGAGATCCTCCAGAGAAGATGGAGATGGATTGGCCATACGCTCAGGAAACCTGCCTCCAGCATAACTAGACAAGCCTTGAATTGGAACCCTCAAGGAAAACGGAAAAGAGGCAGGCCTAGGAACACTTGGAGCCGGGAAGTGGAGGCGGATACCAAGAAACTTGGCCACACTTGGGGGAGGCTGGAGAGATTGGCTCAGGATCGTGATGCCTGGAGGGCTCTTGTAGGCGGCCTATGTCCTAATCACAGACGTCGATGAAGATCGGCTGCTGTTCCTCGAGGACGAAAAGGCGAAAGAAGAATTCCTAAGGGTGGTATAGAAGGGATCTGCTTCTGGAGACTGACAGGGTCTGGCACTTGACAGGATTAAATTCCATGTCCCAGCTCAACCTTCCACTCGGCTAACCAATGCTGGTCAGAACTATTGGCGATCGTCCTATACACCGCAGTGTTGTCTGAAACAGTCTTGCTTGGGAGGTCAGCTTCTCGGGCAGGTCATTGATATATGCTAGGAACAAACAGGGCCTAGCACTGAGCCCTGGGGGACCCCTGACTTAACACCGACAAAGGTGGAGGTTTGGCCGTCTACCACTACTGCCTGGCATCTGTCGCTGAGGAAGCTAGAGATCCATGTTTTGGAAGTGCCTTGGATCCCATATCTCTGCAGTTTGTGTAATAGCAAACTATGATTGACGCAGCCAAATGCCTCTGAGAAGTCCATCACCAGCACATCAGTTTGCTTGCTGTTCTCCAGATTGGTCGTCAATTCTTCTACAAATTCAAGGAGTTGTGTCTCACATGATCTATTGACTCGGGAGCCATGCTGACAGTCATTGAGTATATTGTGGCTTTCAAGATGCTTCATGACCGCGCTTAAAATTATGTGCTCCAACAGTTTGCATATTATGCTGGTTAGGGATACCAGGCGGTAGTTGGCAGGGTCGTAATGCTCCCCTTTTTTGTAGATTGGAGTGACATGCGCTTTTCTCTTGTACATTTAAATAATAGTTTTATCGTAATTGACTAATGTAAGGCCAGTGTAAAAGGATAGATCTGGAAAACATTGGGGATGACTGGTGAAGAAGGTGTGGATAAGCAGAGTTATATATGATGGGAGAGAGTTGGGTATATACATCTGATTGAGAGAGTGTGAGGGATTGGTGTTGCAAGTGGTGTGATGAGGCAGAGTGGGGGAGAGGTGAGACCTTGGGAGATGCAGGCAGGGTTGGAAGCGAGGACAGACTGTCACATGTAATAAATGATGGTTGCGTTTGAACATAACTAATTGATAATGTTCTCCTAACACATTTAGTGAAAGACTCGAAGTGTGATTATCCAGCTGCCTGTAATAGCATGGAAACACTTTTAATTCACCGATCCCATAGAGAAGGACCACTCTTTGACAAAATGTGTGAGATGCTTAGACTCCAAGGGGTAAGCATAAGACTTGAGAAGAAAAAAATACTGTCTTTTTCGATGTTGGTTAATAGTTATTTACCCATGGCAAGACAGTTAATTTTATTATTTATAATCATTCACTAATTATTTTTAGACAGATTTTATGTAATTAAAATTGTGAAATAGTAAATTTAGGTATCAAAAGTAAAACTACAACTGATCCATCTACTTTTTCCTGCAGGTGAAAATTCATGCTGGACCTAAGTTAGGCCAACTACTCAAATTCGGCCCATCCCTGGCAGCTTCCATGCGCACTGAATATAGTTCACTCGAGTGTGCAGTTGAGATTGTTGATGATTTAGAGGATGCAATCAACCACATCAACAAATATGGCAGCTCCCATACTGATGCTATTGTCACAAACAATGGTACCTCACAACTTAAAATAATTATTGTGCATTGGTCTCTGGAGAGAAATATTTCCTTTATTTTCTTTACCTTTAATAGATTTTCTGTTGTGTATTTTCTTAAAAATGTATTTTAAATTACATAAATTCTTTTAATGTTTTCATTTCTAGATGAAAATGGTGAGAGATTCCTAAAAATGGTTGATAGTGCTTGTGTGTTCAAGAATGCCAGTACTAGGTTTGCTGATGGATACAGATTTGGACTAGGTAATCCATACTTACCATCTTGGCCAAACTTTGATTAGTCGAGTGTAAAAATAACAAAAAGACTAATCTTTCCTTTATATTAAAAAATAATAATATTGTTCCTTAGCTCCTTAATTTTTTTTAAAGTTTACAGTTTAAATGTTTTATATTTTGCAGGGGCTGAGGTAGGTGTCAGTACTTCTCGCATCCATGCGCGTGGTCCAGTTGGCTTGGAAGGACTTCTCACACACAAGTGGCTGTTGTCAGGTTCTGGTCAAATAGTGGCTGACTTCACTGCAGGAAAAAGCAAATTTATCCACAAGAAATTACCAATCCAAGACAAATCCTATGGTGACTCATGATGCTCAAGATGAGACTAAAAGTTGGCTATCTGAATAAGTGAATGAATTGGAACAGATTCTCTTTGAATGATTTAATTAATTATACTGTAAATAGACAATATTAATGTCATTCGATATTCTGTTTGAAGTGATACTGAATATTGAAATGGCTTAAAACATAAACTTTTTATTTGAGACAATGTACATATTTCAAACTTAGTTGAACATTTCATTTAAAGACATGTTTATTTTTTTATGTATTTCCAATTTTTTAGTTTAATGAATTACACTTTATGTATAATATTTATTTTTCTAATACAGCCAAGGGATTAGTGTTCATCTTTTAATATTTATTATTGTTACCTTCAAAAAGATATGTTTGATTTAATGTAATTTAAACTAAGCACTATTACATAAACCAAGAATGTGCAAAGAGAGTCCAGACCTGTTTACTCTTAAACTTTTAAAATCGTACAATCTCATCACAAAATCATTCAATACATTATCTTAATAGTAACAAATAACCATACAGTAAATATAATGTATACACCTCAAAATCGTACATTGTACGCCAGAATCATAAGATTAAACAGGTCTGAGAATCCCAACCTGCCAGTTACATATGGCTCTCCACATGTTTTCATCCTGCCTGTGAAAATATAACACTTTTCTTGTTAAAAGTATTTTTTATAAATAACTTCAATACTAAGTTGATGAAAGGATATACTAATAATTTGTCATTAAGTTCTCACTCTAACTCTAACACAATTGAAGAAGTTTATGATGTAATCTTGTTACATAGTTGGAAAAAAATTCATTACTCTGGCCCACAAAAATTATTTTAAACTTGCCACCTACCAAGAATATCACCTTAAACAAGACATTTCGGCCTTAGACCAAAAGAACTTGCACTTGCTTTACACAGACCTATGCCCACAAAAAATGAAAGTGTTTGGGAAATCTTTTCTTTTGTTCAAACTATTACTTTTTTAAATTTTCATATACCATTTTGAATCTTGGCAACAAAGGATTCTTTAAATTAATCATAATATATGAGTGACTGCATTCTAGCCTTGTGAAATAAATAAATAGTAGAACAAGATAATGTATTGGCAAGAAAAAACAGGACAATTGAACGAAAGTAAATTTCAAGCCTAAATGTAATAGCTTCTTCCACTATTTATTTACATTAATCAGTGTGAGAAAGGGTATAGAACAGTAAACCAAGATCACAAAATAATTGATGGACATGATGATATTGTGAACCCTTTTTTTGTGACAATGTTTTTTACCATATATTTTTTTATGTCTGTCATTACAATTTAATTACAGAATTTTTACTTTCAACCAAATAAAAACAAATATACAGAAAAGTATAAATGTTGATGCCCAATAGATTAGTCTGACAAGAGGTTTTATCTATATAATATATTTACGGGTGGCCCACAATTACAAGCTCTGGAATAGGAGAAGTATCATAATTAAATTTATTGCAAGCACTGCACTGTGATGGAGACTTCAAGGTATTAACATCTGTGTATTATCATAGCATCTTGTTGAAATAAGCATGAACTCAATAAACATGTTCAAAATGACAAAACTTTTTTATTGGACATTATAAATATTGTTCAAGATGTAAATTTTAAATAAAGGTTTTGTGCTATCACAAAGCCATATGTAAATTAACCTCCGCTCACCTCTTCTCTCCTTCCCCCCTCATTTTTTTCAGCTGACTACACAAAGTTAACAATAGGGTAAAAATCAGGAACATTTTGTAGACATTTCCTGACTATTTTGGTCCCTTGGAATAGTTTATTGAAGAAGAAATTTTAGATGAAACTCCTTGTTTTCAATATACATTTATTTTTCAATTACTTTTTTCAAAGGCTGCTTTGAGATTTTATATTTGCATGACTTTAAACATTATTTCATTTGATAGGGCTGAAATGGAAATTCATTGTGGTTCTTTAATATATTTTTTTAAAACTTTCATGTGTCTTAACAAGTGTTCATCTGCCCTACATACTGGTACATATAAATAACAGTGCTAGTTTAGCTTATAATGAGGTCCTGGTTGTGATTACTTCATGCCAGATATCCAATAATAATAATAAAATAGTGAAGATTATTTGAAAATCACGCTTCATACCCAAAAGCTCGAAGCGCGGTACAAAGTCAAGTGAGATTATCATCTATCATATACCACCTTAAAAATATTTTATTGTAGTTTATTTTCATGTTCTTTTCCTTTGCAATCTATTCTCAAAATATTACTGTACCGGTATCTGATAGATTTGTTGCGCTGGAACAATGTTTTGTTGCGCAGGAACAATGTTTTTTTCACTTTATATATGAACAAGAGCATATTTACCACGTCTCAGATCATGCTAGTACATGTATTTAAAAGATAAGAAACAAATTTCCTCAATTATAAAAATAACTGGAGTTGTTTTTAACTGTTATACTATTATTTACGCTTTTTCTCGTTGCTCAAAGTAGTTTGTATAAACATGTATTCAAAACATGTATGTAAACATTTAAGTTCAGTTATAACAGTAATTTATTTTCTTTTATTGTACTTTTACTGAAGGGATATCGCATTTGTAAGTTAACTTGTTTATCAACTATTTTAGTATCTTCAGACTGGGCATTATCTTGAGTAACATTTCTATTAGATCATTTGATTATGCAGGATTACGATCTACTGCAACATTCCCATATAGATATTGGTATTAAAACTATTTACACAGCTATTATGCTGCTTTTATTTAAATCTACTCTCAAAACATAAAAATAGTAAGTTTAAATAGATTTGGAATTTTTTATTGGTATTTACATTTTAAATACTTATAATCATGCATAATTTGCTGATAAACCCTTACTTTAAAAGGAATGCAAAATTATTAATCAAACAAGATGTTTCTGCAATAATAGCTTTAAAGCAATTATTTTTAAAATATACATTAAATCTTTATATGCCATTGCTGACAATATGTGGTCATATTACCTTCTTAATGCTTCCTGAAACCAATTTTATGTTTACTTTTTCTTAGAATTAAGATGATATTTAACTTGGTAATTTTCAGATGTTCTAAATTTATCAGATTTGCTATATAACAAATAAATAAACTCACTGAAGTATTTTTTAAATATTGTGTAATGTTGATTTTTTTTATTGTTCAAATTGAAGTGTTATTGAAATGCAGGTTTACCTGAAGAAATCTTATCTAGAAATCAGCTTATAACTTTAATTGTACCAGATTTTAATTGTTCCATGGTTAGTTGATGTGAAAATAATCTGAAGTAATCTTGATCAGTTTGGTAAGTCACTTGTATGAGTAGGTTAGAGAGCTAATCTCAGTGCTTTAAAGGATGGCAATGTGAGTATGATGAGAATTCCATATATTTTGTCTTTGCTGGTTCTTTGATAAATAACTTAACATTTTAGAACTGATGGATTTTTTTCACGAAAAAGTGACAAGTTGAATAACTATTTTTTTTTTTTATTGTTTCTCAGCCAATTTTTACTGGCACTGGCATGAGCAGAATCTAGTTAGTTAAATTGAGTGAGATGCAGGTACATCTTCCAACCAAATAAAATTTGGTTTTATGAGCAATAAGCTGGAGGAATGAATTTTATATACAGTAGTGTAAATTTTCCTAGAGGTGGTTTATTTAAAATGACCATCTTTTTTTACAAATTTTGATTTGCAATGCACATGGCATGGAGCATTGGCATTTAACACCAGAAAACAATCCCGACCCCTATCCAACAGTCCAGGTAAAATCTAGAGACGTACTGCCCAGAATGGGATAATTTGATATACAATCTTCAAAGTTGTTAATTAATGTGCATACTGGTACAGAACTAATGCCTGCAAAGTAACATCGGATTTTAAGCTAAGCGCCAATATTCTATTTTTGGAACAAACCCCTTTTTACGGAAAAAATTCTGTGTTCTCACTGGTTTTGGCATCATTTAGCTGACCCTTATATACAGTGGATGCAGACAGTGGATGTAAATAATACCCTGTACAATAATCTACCATATGTGCATAAGTTAAGAATATATTGTATTCAATGTACTAGCTTCTTTAACGTAACCTTTCTGAAAGAGTGTGCGGTTATCTGAAACTCCCCCTGTCCAAACTAGTTCAGATAATCGACAGTCTGCTGTATCGCATTACTTACTTATGCCTTTTACTCTGTCTGGGGCATGGGCCGTCTACATGAATTTTTCGTTTATCTCGGTCCTGTGCTTTCCTTTCCAGTTGCTTCCTGATGTATTCCATACTTGGTGGGCCTGCCTCTGGCTCGCGTCTCCATGTACTCTTTGACCTTCCTTTCTTTCTTTTTCCCTATGGATTTCATGTTACGGATTGTCTTGTGATGCTATCTGGGAGTTTGCGGAAAATCTTAAAGAACCTTTCCCTCACTAGAAAATTTACTATTTATTTATTAGAATTCAAATGCTGAAACAATGATGATTTTATTTATCAATAAACTAATTACATAACCAGTTCTTAAAAATCTGTTACCGTATATAAAGAGAAAAATAAATGAGTTAGCATTAAATATGTTGATCTTTAGGTTACTGTGATCTTATGGGTAATGTCGCATAGGAGATGGCGTCGCTGGGCCGTCAAGCATGAGCTCTTAATGCCCCCCCCCCGGCGCTCCCCCACACAAGCCAGCGCACTGAAGGTCTCCCCGACGCCAGCCCGTGCGGAAGGGCGCGGGGAACTCCCCCTATGCCTAGGGGAAGCTCGGTCGACCGAGGACGCTGCGTTTAAAGCGTCCACAGTCCACTCTCAGAGGGTCAGGATGGGTTTGCTTCCACTCCGTAGGGGAGGTGTTGCGTTACCACCCCCCACCGCCCAAGGAGTCTTTCGGTCGGGACGAGTAGTGGCGGGATGAAACGGTTGCCTAGGAGCGGCTTTCTCACGGCATGGATTTTGGCCGCCACCCAAGCCTCATATCCATCAACGGCAACAAGGGGTAATTGAACATTCACTAAAGTCATGTCTTTTATAACTTTTGGCACACTTTGGATTTAAATGGCCAAAAAGAAAATTGGTACATTTCCATATTAGGCTTATAAACTACTTCCTGACAAGTAACTTGAAATCAGTTACTCTTTTTGTCTAATTTTCTGATGTAGCCCAAAAATTCATTTACTGTCTTGTTTATATTATTCAAGCTTGCAACATCTCCTTTTTTTAAAAAAAATATTTATTAAAAAATATACCTTTTTTAAATTCTCTTAACATCCAAATAGGTATCTTTAAAAAAAAACTGGAAAACCCCAATTTAAAATATTAATTCAAAAATAAAAATATATAAACAAATTCACATTTTTCTTTGACCTATTCAAATTTATTTGAGAAAAGAACCATTTGAATTAACAGATGCTCCCTTGCATCAATAGCTGTCATCCATGTCATGCAAAGATTAAAATGAAGTACTAACTTGGTAAATATTCTGACAATCAATTTAAAGAAGATATCCAACAGTAGAATAATATATTGTGAAACTATTACTATAGTCACTTATACAACTGGCAGATCCAAATATACAATTCAGCTTGTAAAGACAAAGGAAATATAATAAAGAATGTTCACACTGTGTAGGAGATGTTCAAATGTAGTTATTTACTGTCAAGCTACTTGTTGTTAAAATAAGTCCTTTTTCTAAATGATTCATCTTGTTTTGTTTACAGGAAGGCAGTCCCCCAAAAGATAAGTGTTTATTTCTAGTTTTTCAAGCTTCCACAATCTTATTCCAAATTGTTAGGACAAAAAAAAATTTAATAACAAAACCAATTTAGATGAAATGAGTCTCATCAAGCAAGTTTCTTTTGCTCAATTTCTCAAAATAAAATTTGTTTTCACAATGGCAGTTTTTCAACTTAGTAGTATGAAGTACAAGTTATGAAATGAAGTGAAATGGAGAAAAAACCCACAACTAAACACTTCAAATTCCTATTATCAAAGAATGGCCCCTTACACTGGTTAAAATTATTTAATTTTATTTTTAACAGCTTGTTTCATTACAATAGTTGAAAAACACAACTTTTCTTTGATTAAATGAATCCAGCAAACTTAAATGCACTCATTCCATTCATGTTTTCAGGAACTAAAATTTTTTTTATTAACTATTTTTAAATATGACTAAATTTAAATCAATAAAATTTCATTATATTACAATAATTATCAATTCAAAAAATGTTTCTTAAGACCCAATGACAAAAATAACAACATTGTGGAGCGTATCATACACGACTGATTAATTTTAAATGAAAATCATGTATAAACTTAGATAAATATTTAACAAAAGATCATACATCCTTTATATAATAATAGATCATTTGGTTGAGTACAACTTTGTATTTACAGTAAACTGTAATCAAATGTTTTATTCTCCCTTTTCACTAAGAAATAATGCTCAAGTTTAAGAGAAATGTGAAAAACACATGTGTAACTAACATAAATTAAAAAACTGTAATGAGTGATATAAAGTAACTTGTAAACTTATATGAAGTTATGCCCAGTATGTTTTCATTTTCGCCATAAAGCAATATGAAAATAAATTAAGAGCTAAAGGTCAGATTCATCTATAAAAACTTAAGCTGTGGTTTTATTGTTGATTTTTATAATATAAAAAACTTACCCTTTCCAATTTCATCCTTGAACAAGATACTCTTTTAACATACAAAGATAAAAAATATCATGATAATTTCTTAGTAATAATCCCAAAACCATTTATATTTTATGTTGTTGTTTTTTAATGTGATAACTGAGCTAAAAATAATTTGTCTTATCTTCTTCAAATCCTCTGAAACATGAAACTTTTAATTTATCTTAAAACTATGGCTGCTGTATTATTATTTAAATCACAATCTGTATTAAGCTAAATTAATTATAACAGATAATTTTTGGGGTAAACAAATTATTTTTAAAAAAAATTAATTAATAACTAAAAACTCTCTTCTGACACAAGAAGACCCCAATGCAAGTTAGCATAGCATGAAATTACATAAAATATACACACTTTTCAAGTTCTGCCTAATATATATTTACAGAGACCAATCTGATGAATTCAGTTCTATATACTGTGGAGTGTGACTAAAAACCAAGTGATTCAAGAAAGTTAAGAAGGAAGATGTATGGTAAAGATTTATGTTAAGTCATACTTGTTGGCTGAGGAAGACTTTCTGCTGCTTACTTAGTCTTACATCAAGTTTTTACCATACCTTCTACAATTTAAACCTTTTTTGTTTGAAACTTATGTGTGGAAAAACTGCATACAACTAGTAAAAAGTGTTTAAAGCAATGTTAGAAAATGATTTTAAGTCAACATGTTAAGAGCAAAATCTTCCTTAAGTAATAAGAATAAATTCTTCTTAATTTAAATGAATGTTAAAATGCATACAAAAGGAGCTAAATTAAAGATAGCACACAGGATATTTAGATTAGCTCAACAAAAGACAAATTACAACAGAGAAAAATCTACAAAATGTTCAGCTAACATAACTATTTGGAGAAAAGATAATTCTCATGATCATAATTCAACCACCACATTATAATTATACAATAAACTGAGGCACACATTAGCTCCACTATTACTGTTGTGAATCACAGATATTAGTTAAATGTGTTGATATTAGATATATACATGGACACATAACAAGTAAGAAGGAGACCAGAAGAAATATTTGTCATAAAATATGTAGGAATCACCAGAAACAAAAATTATAATTTTTCAAGTGCAATCATTGTTATAATTAGAAGATTCAGTTTTATATACAACTTATTACTTGACTATTGATGGGAATGGCTTGCACATTGTGTCAATGTAATAAATGCTAAAATATTTTCTTTTAAATCTGATATTTGATAAATAAATTAGGCTCTAATCAATAATGTAAAAAGTATATAACCATACCTATGTTATACTAATGTTTAACTAAATATTCTAGAGTTTCTCTTTCTGTTTTTCCCCTTCTCGATTTTCTTTCTCTACTTTTTCTTTCAACTTCTCTTCCCCCTCTAGCAATGCTTCATGCTTCAGTAAGTTAAGAACCTCTTCCAATTGCGTAGAACTGAGTTTGAGATGTTCTTGACTAAGCAATTCCAGTACCTAAAAAATACACATAAATGAATTAAATGTGTAAAAAAAAAAATTGTAACAATTTTTTTTAATGCCTGCTAAAATTATTTTTTTTATTGACACCATCCTCGGTTACCCATTGTCTCAATAATGCTATTTATATCCTTATTTCTATCACAGACAATTCTGAAGTTTAATCTGTTCATTAAAACAATTACATATTTTCAAAAATATAATACTTACTTTGAGAGCATCATTGATATCTATGTTTCCATCTTTGTCTTGGTCAAGAACTTGAAAGATTCTTCGTAGCTTTGAATCACTTGGGACTTTCTTCAACCTTTTTAGGGCCTCCATCATTTCATTAATGGTGATAATGTTGGATCTGGAATATAATATGGAAAATAAATGTACACTCTACAAGACATTGCTATTAATTCTAAATTATCAAAATATGTTTATAGGAAAATGCTCAGTAATCCACACAGAACACCTAAGACACTGCTGTAAGCCTATAATGTACTTTCATTGGCTTTTTAATTAAAAAGAACATGTTATATTCAAATCTTTAGAAAATCTTATAAAAAGGAGAATCTTTTTTTGGCATTTTATTTTCTTTCTTTACACACATAAAAGAATTATATCTTTAGTTCAAAATGTTTTACCCTTGTTAATATTGATTGGTTTCACTACAGCAATTAAATAAATGTTTTTCAATATATGGGCTTTAAAACACGGATAAATTCATTGCTTAAATAAAGCAGCATATAATCTGATGTCTATTAAAAATTAACAAGATAAATGTTACCTTTTTTTTAAGGGTCGGTTTTGAACTTAAATTCTTTTTTTATTTATTGGAAGCAGACGCTTCATTAATTACAACTTCTTTTTATTTAAATTAAATTTAGACAATAATTAAATAAAATCACATTTTATAAGATTTTTATTGAAAGACTAAAGTAGTTGCATAAACAAAGCTTACTTATATTTATCAATCGCCTCTTGAGACTGATTGGCATTTGCCCCTTGCTCCACCTCCAAAGTTTTCTCAACTTTTGAGATCTTCTCTTGAATGTGACTTTTTTCTTCCTGGAGACCCTCAACTACAGTATCAAGACTTGAAATCATGCGCTCAACCTTTTTAGCCAGTCGCCGAGCAGCTTTAGACTCTCCCAATTCTTTCTGTTCTGCTCCACAAACAACTGCAACATCTTTCAAATCTTCCAAATCCTGTATAAATAGTATTAGCTTAATAAAATCCTTGTAATAATTTTATCATAAAGAATTTTTTTTAAAAACATAATTTAAGTGCAAAATACAAATTGTTCTTAAGATAGCAACTTATCTAATGAACTATACAATATACCTCTTTGTACTCAGAAACTTCATCTTTAAGACCTTTCAAAGCATCTTGTTCGATATTAATTCTCCTTTCTTTCGCAATTTCCTCTAAAACGGACTCCATCTCATCCAAATCTTGAGCTGTTATTTCCGCAGCTTTGTCCTGTTTAAAGTTCTCACTTGGTGATGTTTGTATTGCTTGTGCATGATCAATAAGTACTGCAGAAGATTTGGCAAACCATATAACTCCAGGTTTAACAAACAGAAATAATATGGACTTTAAATAGCATTTTAAATAAGAATACATAAAGCCAGCTCTTTCTGTGATCCCACAAAGACTTTTTGGATCAAAATCAAATGAATAAAATTTGCTTTTGCTATTTATCTTTCCAAAATAAATAAATGAATATGAACTTACTTTCATCACGAGAGGTCTCTAAAGTTCTAGCAGTGTCATCCATATTTAGATGTGACACCATTGCTGTCTCCGCAGCTTTCGCTTCTGCCATATCTCTAACATTTTGTTCTTCTATTGCCTATTGACAAATTTATGCCATTAACATAAAAACTGTGCACAAAAATTTGTTGATGCATTATTAAGAAAACAAGTAAGTTTCATTAAGAATGGGAAAGGGACTATTGGTTTGGATGCTTTTAAAACTAATTTTTTCCCTTTCATTAAACATCTTAAATAGGTTATTGAAACTAAGGCAATGTAGATTTTTTTTCTTAATGTGACATTTCTGCTAGTTAAAATCCTTCAAAGTGACTTTTCTTTGAATCTTCAAAGCTGATTCTATTACTAGAGGTGTGAGTAGTTGAAAATTCCCTTAATAGTTAAATGCATTTTAAAAAATGCACCCTTTAGAGTGGGAAGAAATCATTTTAACAACGTCAAAAGCAAGTACATACCTTGATCTCTTTAGCTAATTGTTCTTTTTCAGCAGCTATGATAGCTTCCTCGTGTTTGATTATTTCCAATTTGGTCTTGTTGTCCACTATTTCACCAGACATTTCAGCAACCTTGACTTTAGCTTCATCAGCCTGGTGAAATCATTAAGTGATTCATTCAAAACATTGTTTAAATAATAACAACAAAAAATGTATTAAAGCGAGGAAAAAAAATATTTGTTTTTAGCAGACTATATTTAGATAAATCAATCAAAAAATCCTATCAAATCATACTCACTGCAGTGACAGCAAGCTGTGTGATAGTAGCACCAATTTTCTCCTCAGGGGAGAGGGTTTCTGGGAGGTAAAGTGCTCGGGAAAGCAGTAGCAAAGATGTGGGTATTTTCTCTTCAAGATGGAGCTGCAGCCACTGACGCATTTGTTCACGCAAACGCTCCTCTGGTACACCTAGAGCTCTCATGCCGCGAGCTCGGTTTGCTGACTGGAGTTCACTGATGCTCAAAGATTCTATGCCTTCTTTTTGAATCATCTGAAACAATATGTTAAATATAAACATAATTTTCTATTGATTAGCTTTTCAACAGCCAGGTGATTGATGGAAGGCATGTTGCAGAAAAAATTACTTCAAGGTGACAAAAGTTGGGGTTGTTCTTTCTCTAACCATTATACTGATTTTTTTTCCCAGTAACTGTGCATCCCAAGATTTGACGATGTAACAAATAAAGTTTAGTGAAGTTTGATAAAAATATTTAATCAATATTAATCATATTTGAATAGTTAGCAAATAGCCTCCAAGACTACATAGTTTTTATAATGGATATTTAAATTCCAAACATATCATCTATTTCTAATGAAAACAAAGCCATAAAACTGAAATACTATCAAGTTTTCAATAAAAATATGGGCCAACTTAACCTAGACCAGCGGTTCTCAACCTGTGGGTCGCAACCCTTTTGGGGGTCAAATGACCCTTTTCCAGGGGTCGCCTAAGACCATTGGAAAATACATATACTCTACAGTTAAGCAGTTGCAATGAGAATAATTTTGTGGTTGGGGGTCGCCACAACATGAGGAACTGTGTAATAAAGGGTCGCAGCATTAAGAAGGTTGAGAACCACTGACCTAGACAATCAGAAATTTTTGTTTTGTTTGTAAAATAACCCCAAAAAAGGATATATAGCTACTTCAGGTCAATGGAATCCATTAAATTCTGGTCTGTCTAAGTTAGTTATGGCTTTATGCTGGAAAACGTAACTGTTGCAAGGAATTCAAAAAGAATATAACTTAAACTTATTCTGATTTCTCTACCTTGTCATCAGCCCTAAGACCACGCAGTTTCATTTGAAGTAGAAACCGAAGTAAAGCATCACTGCCAATCGGTGTCACATTCAGCATAATGCAACAAGCTCTCAGCTGCTGGCGGCTCAAATTATCAAGGGTGATCTCATCTTCAAAGAGCTTGGCAAATTTCATAATGTCCTTGGTGTTGGGCTTGATTCCCTCATTTCTTATCTTTCAGAAAAGAAACAAATACTCATGCATGATGAAATTCTGAAGATTTCATAACTTCACTAACATCTAAATTATTGATAATTTAGTATCTAAAATAGTTAAGTGTTAGGAGTCAAGAGATATGTAAATAAAGCAGAGAAAAATATCCTGATTATAGTTAAGTTGAAAAAAAAACACTTTAAAAGGTAAACACCAAGGACTTTAATATTGGTTCGTACTTTATCAAGAAATGAAGCAAATGACTGAGCTGTCTGTCCATCCTGTTTTTTGGCTTGTACTGCTGACTCTTTGATAGTGTTTTGAAGAAATTTGGCCATTTCAATTTTAGCCTTTAAAGTTTTCTTAGATTTTTCTTTTTCAACTTTCTGTAACAGAAGCAAATATATGTTAAAAACAAAGAGGAACAACTTCATTAATGGGCTAAAAGTAAAAGATATAAAATATAAAATATCATAAATAGAAACTAACCTGTACAGGTGTTTTGAAAACACTTATAATCTTAATAAATAATTCTGCAATAACTAATACTGTTTACCTTAATTTTTAAGCAAACATTTTAAATTCTTTGTAAATGTTTAATTGTTTAGCCTTTTTTAAGCTTCATCATAGTTCAACAAGAAATTTGCAATTATATATTTGCAATACCCAGACAAGCAAAACAACAAGGGCACTCTGATCGGATGAGAATTGTTGATCTTAGATGGTGGCTCATCTAAGAGAAGAAAACCCTGAATACAAACCTCTACTATCTTGCGACTAAAACCCATGGTTAAAGGCTAATTATATCATTAATTTTGTTAATGCTTATTTTCAAATCAACACATAACAAGCAAAATATAACAAAAACCCCAAGATGAAGACCTGATTCTTAAATCATATTCATCCTGTAAACTGTTAGCTTTCAATACAAAGAATCATAATACAATTTATTGAAAATATGCCAACCTCATCTGTTTCTTTAAAAGTACTTGGCAACATATTTGGGAAAAAGTGTAGTGCAAATGGCAGCAGGAATTCAGCAAATGGAACAATAATAAACACCAGTAAAGGAACCAGTCTGAACATATCTGCAGTTGTACGCACCATCTGAGAAACAAAAAAAAATTATTCCTCAATTAAAAAAATATTTAAATGTACCAGTCCAAATTTCCAAATTTAAAAAAAAAAAATTATGAGAACATTGCTACTTTTATTTTTGACACACTTTCTAAAAATTTAATCATTACCATATATAAGTTTGTTTTATTTTAGATTTATAAGCAGTAAAAATAAATTTAATATCTCACCTGATTGTATTCTCTCCTTGTTAAGCTCTTGCCATTCAATAATTGCCACAATAATTTGGAGCATATTTGTATATCAATAGCAAGAAGTCGAAAACCATGATAATAATGTTTACATACACCAACAAATTTTTGCCACAAAGTAGTTTTGGCTGGAACAACATCTTGTCCATCTGGTTTTGCTACTTTGGCACTATCTTTCAAAGCTTTCACAGTTTTCTCCACTTTGGACTCCTCTTTCTTTAACAAAGATGATTTATGAAAGCCACGAATTTGGTTGTAATGAGGATTTGAAATCTGTAATTGATGAGTCAATATTGCAGAATAAGAGGTCTGTATCCATCTATAATTAACCAGTCCCCGATGAATCTTAATCAAATTAAACTGTTTTTTATCTTGACTCCTTTTCCAGAAGTTATCTGATGAGGGTCTAAAATCTAATGCTACTTCAGATGGTGATATGAGATATTTTGATTTATATAATAGGCTGTATAAATTTGGCTGGTCATTTAGGTAAATTTTTGAGTCTGTTGGGACCTCTTTTGCTTGTTGGGGTCTGAAATAAAAAGAATGGAAACTTAACATTGCACAACAGTGAAACAGTCAAATCAGCTCCAATGTTTATCATAAACTTTTCAATAATAAAAAAAAAATCTTTTACCTCTAAATCATTAAACAACTATAGAAACCTAAAGAAAAATACATCAGATTAAGGAAGTAATATATTATTAATACCTTGTGTAGTTTTCTTTCTTATGGTAGGCAGTTGAACAAGCTGAACAATACACAAGACTCCACTTCTTACCTGTAGAAATTTTTTTTTTTTAAAGTATTGCATTTTATATTTCTGTACATTGTTTCTGTTCACTAGCTACAAGTATATATTTTATATAGTTATCCAATGGTCAATCTGACTATACAAACTTATTGAGTCTTTTAAAAATTCAGGAAAATAAACAACTGAATAGTAATAAAAAATTTTTTTTTAAAATAAATCAAAATAAGCTTCTGGCCAACACAGCCTGCTTTGCTGCTCATTGTACATTACAAAGTTTTATTAGTGTTACGGTAGCTAGTGCAATTGATCAACATATTGATCAAATATTACCAGCAAGCTTTTCAAAGCCAGTGACAGGGATAATTATAAAGGAGTAAGGACTAAATGTACCCGGTACCAACACCACAAGTAACTAAAGTCAATATTTAAAGTTGGTACTATTCTCAAAGCTTGTGACAAGAAATACAGCAAAGGGTGTGAGGGAGGGGAAAGGTAATTACCACATTTGCATAGACAGATTTTGTTAAACATATTTATTGAAATGTCTCCTCAAATCTCTACAATACACTTTGTGAACTAATTATTAAAGCCAGATATTATAACGATAGGACAAGTTTTATGGTGTCTCCCACCCTCTGCTAAACTAAAAGCTAAATTTTAAAAAATTTGGTAAGCCTGCAATAAATATATCCCAACTGACTACTGAATAAAAGAATAATAAATACCAATATGTAGGTTAGCCCTATATTGTACAGTTGATGTGGCATCTCCCTACAATGTTGCAGATGTCCAAGTCGATTGTATGATTTAGAAAATAAAGAAGATTCAAAGCAGCTGATAGGGTGAAAGGGATTGCGACACTGATCTCTAAGAGATTGAAAAGTATGGAAGTGAAGGAAAAAAACTATTTTCTTATATTGACTTATGAAAGACAGATGGCTGATGATGAGATTTCCAAGACATTTATTTTTTAGACGATGATTTAGTGAAAGGCATGTTTGATACTGGTTCTCAAAAGGAGGAGTTGAAGGACTGGAAGCAATACTGCTATTTTTATTGGGAAGTTGTGAGGAAATTAAGCATCTTGATAGCTTTTCCCTAACCAAAAATTTTGTGCTTATTAAAAAATCAAGAGGTGCATTTTGGAGTATGTATGATTTGAATGTTGTGATAAAGACTATTTGATCAGGGTTTTTCAAGCGTCGGAGGAGGCATTATGGTGCCTAGTGTCATACATAAACTTAATTCATTATGGTTGTGGTGCGCCCAAGATAATCATTTGACACAAGATTAGATTCAACCCTGTTAAGTCACATTTATCGACGTCAAGGAAGGGGGGAGCAGAAATTGAGGAATCCGAAGAGTCTTGAAAATAAAATTCAATTGTACAAAGACCCACCCAAAGTCGCAACAATAAAAAAAAAGGCAGGCTTCTCTGGACATGATACATTGAAAGGATGCTGGATTGTTGAGCAGCCAAAACGATCTACAGGCAGAAACCTAGGGGCAGAAGGCTCACTGGTTGACCAAGACTAAGATGGATCGACGATATAGAGAAGGACTTACACCAGCTGGGGGTTCGTGCATAGAGGCGGAAAGACATGATCAATCCGAAATGAAGGATGTAGTGGAGCAGGCCAGGGCTCTCTTAACTCTTCCACCACCCCAAAATGAAGTAAATTCAATCAAGTTGGGGCCTTTAAGGGTATGCTTTTTGCCGATATATACTGCCTAGCAACTTCCGGCAACAACAAAGGAGATCTTTAAAGTTTTTTAGTGTGCTCTGTTACTTGACGTTACTTGTCGTATTTTTATATGTCCTGTTTCCTGAAGACGGTTCTAAGCCTAAATGTTCACATCTTGTCCTGTCTTTTGATTCAAGCTTCCACATACCTTGTTCTACTATTTCATTCACACAGCTTGAACGCAGTCCTTCATTTGTTATGCTTTTATGATGAATATACTTAGAAAAAAATTGCACATGTTTAATACTTAGAAAGAATTATATTCATAATATAAAACTTTACATCAATGTAAAGCTAGTTTAATACAGTGTTATTAAAGTCTTTCAGCTTGTGAAGCTACAAAATATAAATAAATAAAAATACCTATATATGCGAACAACAAAAAGTATGATTTTTGGCTTATGATCAGGAGCAGCCAATTTTCAAAACAATATACGATATAAATTATAATCGAATTTTGTAAGCCTGTACCAAGATTAACCTGAACAATATGGATCATCAATATATATCAAGCAAAGCAATATTTCACTGGTGCCATAAATTGTAATTGATGAAAGGCACAAATTTCTATTACAATTAAAAAATATTATAAAAATTAAAATGTATAGTTTTAGTAGTTTTTTTTATTAAAAAATTATATTTTCCTAAGACTTAGACTTAGGTTAAGTAGGCACTTTGATGAAAATTTCAAAACATTTTTAAAAATATAACAATACTACAGCTGTATAGAGCCTGGAGAATAGATTTAAAAAACACCAAGATCAACTTTCTAGCTCAAGTCAAGTGGTTCAAAAGTTATCAATTTTTTTAGTAAGGACCTCAAAACCCCTTTGTCACTATGGGGTTTCCCTCCAAATTTTGTGACCCTAATTTTACTTTTTAAAAAACACCTAAAACTTTGTTATAAAATGAGAAAAAAATATTATATTTACAGGGATCATAGTTAAATAAGAGTACATTTAAATAAAACCACAAAATATAAGTTAGTTTTTGTTAATATTCCGCAAAAAAAAAAAAAAAAAAACTCTGGTGGTTGATAGAAATTAAAATAAGTTCTAGTCATTTGCTTGAGGTAAGTACTAGCTTTTATGATTAATCTTAAGTAATATATTAGGTAATTCTTGGATTATTGTGTCAGAAAGTGTGTGTGTTTCTTTGAGAATACTGAGTATTATAATTATTATAATAATAATTCTCTTTTGGAATAGTGTGATATGTGATTAAGTATAGGATATTTCAATATAAAAGGTAAGTGAATATTTTTTGAACATTTTTACTTAAGTTATGCCTTAAGAAACATCATAATATTCATTTAAATATCATTACAAATTATGAATAATTGGTCCACAAATAATTATTGAGGTGGGGCTAGTAGGCCTATACTTAAAATATTAATACTATTCTAGGCCTATATATATAGCCTCAAATTATTTTTGGGACTCGAGTGTCTAATCATAAAACATGTCTACTCTATCATCTATGACTATGACTCTAACTCTATGTTGTTGTGGGCAATCACACCCCCCCTCCCCCCAAAGGTATGCCTGAAAGAAACCCTGGATGTAACCACTCATCAACACAGTAACAGTAATTTTGAGTAATACTTAAAGCTAAATACTACATACTTTTTTTATACTAGTTTTTTATTATTAACATTGACTGTAACATTACATTACAAATTACATAAATTAAATTGTCATTAAATTAATAAATAAGATAGTACTAGTTGCAATAGCTTGAATTATAAATAATAGTAGTTGTTTTTGTATTGGTATTACTAGAAATAAACTAAACTCGACTAAACTAAATTTACTAGAATAAAAGATTTAAAAGGCTACATTTCAACATTAACTATTAACATTGAATTGAATTGATTCAACTTCAAGTTTTAAAAAAATCATCCGATCGAAGACTTCTAAGAGGTCAAACAGGTGATAGAAACGTGCAAATTGTATATTTTTTAAGAATAAAATTCTAACTATTTCAAGAAATGTACTCATTGAAAGAAATACCTATATATGAAACTCTCCCCACCGAAGCAAATTGTTTAGTTATCATAGAAGTAGAAGACATTTTTCACCAAGTGGTTATTTTTTTATTATTTAGTATGTGAAACCATTACGGATTGAGGTCAGGGAGTAAATAAAAATATCAGATTTGCACTGTTAACAAAAAGGCAAAAAAGTAAAACATATCTAAAATAGTAATTAGAAATTAAAGATTGATAGCATAATTTTATTGACTATAATGAAATAATTTTAAGCATATTTTAAAATTAGTTTTTCGATATCATTATTTTTTTTTTATAACATAATTTAGTTTGTTTTGTAAATCTGTACAGTTTTTACGCAACTTAGCAACATAAGTGGCGTTGATAGTTACCACACTAATGTAAACGCTGCGGAATATTAAATTATAATGTAACTACCGTGTTGTCTATTTTAATTTATTATTTTCTGTCATTTTAATATATAAAGATCATTATCAAATTTTCATAATAATTGCGAAAGAAAGACTAGCGGCTAATTAAGATAGATCGTACCTCATTTCATTAGGTTAGATTTAGGGATAGATGTAGGGTTCAGGGCTTAGGGATACATTTAAATTTAGGAAATATTTTCATTATTTTTTAAAGTTTTATTTTTAATTTTACGGGTCACGGCAATCAAGTTGGCGGCCATGGTAAAAAAAACGTGGTACGATCTATTCGAATTTACCAGAATTTTGCCTAACACACGTAGACGTAACACATTCTTTCAGTTTCAGTAATTTCAGTTTCAATGTCAATATTTATTATTTATAAGGAACATAGACTATAGACAATAAAATATAAAATGTCTTAAGAAAATAAACTTTTTTAAAGTAATCACAGTAAAACCCCTACTCGCCTTAGCCTTAGTGAGCTCTTACAGGACAGATTTATAAAACTTAAACTTTTAAAAAGTTGTTTGATTTCTTCTGTTATTATGGCTATGGCAGTTATGATGATATCAGTTTTGCGAGAGATGTTGATGCATTAATAAAGACTCATGAAAAATTTTCTCTTTATTATTAACATGAAATTATACTTAATAATTTTCTAGACTTTAAAAGCAACAGAATGACTCAAATTAATCAAGGATATTGGCTTGCAGAAAGTATTAAAAACAAGAGGTTTGAAGACCAATATGATCTTGGAAAAGAACTTGGCAGGTAAGTGTATTATTTGAGTAGAAAAAAATCAATTCATGGACCTCCCTCCCAATAAGATGTGTCATTTTGTTTATGGATGGCCCCTACGGTGACAAATCATTAAATTAAACAACAGGTCAAGAAAGAAAATTTAGAATAAAAGAAAAACAATTTAGGAAATTTGCATTTTGAAATTGAGGGTTCAGTTTGAATTTCAGACAGTTTACACCAGTTTAAATAAACTAGTCTATGAGTTCCTAGAGTTTTATTAATTCAGTGCAGTGCAATATGATTTTAAAATAGGCCTTTCTTTTTTAAAAAAGTTCAAATTTTTAATGAACATAACAAGTGAGTGGTTATTAAACTTTATCAGATAACACCCAATTGATTGCAAAATTTTTTGGGCATCCTTACTCTGTTAACTAATAACTTTGTGCTCTACCAAAGTTCATCTAACCACTTTGAAGTGATATAAAAAATAATTAGTAGAGTAAATTCAATTAATTTTACAATTTACATAGAAAAAGTCAATGATGAGAAAAAAAATAATCATAATGATTTCCAATTAGATTTTCCTCTTTTAATTTTAAGGTCTGGAGTGCATCCATTGTGTTAATTATTATTTTTATTTCTTGGTCAATAATTTTGTATCAAAGTTATTCCCCAAGCCCTAACCTATATTTCTTTACCTTTTATGGAAAATACTGCATTCTCAGCTTTCAAGCAGTCTGATCTTATGAAATATTATTATGAACTTTTAAATAGAAGACTATTCATTTTAACTTGACTTTATGTTTATTAGAGGTGCCACAGCTATTGTATACAAATGTAATGCCAAAGGAATGGATCAAGCATGGGCAGTCAAGAAAATGAATAAACGGGTGAATGAATAATTTGATAATCAATATTTTCAATTTGCAGAATTCTACTTTTAAATGTTCTTTTCTAATTTTTTTTATTATTAACCATCATGATTAGTGTCTGATGACATTTATTTATGTCAATATAATATTACTTGCCTTATAGTATACAAAAGTGTTGTTTTTTTAAGTTAAGGTTATGCATGTTCAGATTAGGCTATATCTAAAGCAATTTAACCAATAACAGATACTCATTATAGTTTTAATTTTTAAAAAATCTTGATCTGTAGTAAATTTAAAGTCACTTTGAATTGAAATAAAGGTCGGGGTGTGGGTTGGGGTTGTTCACAAAGTATAAAGCTTGTTCATCACTTTATAAATAGGTTTTCTTTAACTTTAATGAAATTTTGTTAACCTTTTCTATATCTTGACCTGTTTTCTAAATAAAAACAGGAAGCTATGAATTTAAATATGGCAACGTTTTCAAAATAAAGCAGATGAAATAGAGAAGTAAACAAGCATTTGGTGTGGAAAAATGTTTTCAAGTAAAAGTAATTTTACTCCTGTAAAAAGCAATTATATTGTGTTTTAGGTTGAAAATAAAACGATTTTAACTGAGGTTGGGATTCTTCTCAAACTTGACCACCCAAATATTGTGAGTAGAAAATTAGAAGAAGTAATATATTATTTTGTAAATTTTTAAAAGGGATCTGACTAAACTTTCACGAATAAATAATTTTTATTTTATTTGAGTAAATTGTATATAATATAAGTATTATAAGCCATTCCACTGTTTTCACTTCCAGTATTAGTTCCTCCTACACTGTGCAATGCATTGGGCTACAGTCAGGGCCAGCATCAGACTATTTTGTGCCCTAGGCAAGGCAAGCTATTTGTAGCCCCTCCAAAAAGATATAATTTATAAAAAATTGCCAAATTCAATTTCAAAGACTATTCCCCATATAGTAGCGCCAGCCCTGGCTATGGCTGATTTCCACATTTCCCTTTTATTTGCCACATATAAAAGCTAATTCCCCATTTTTTAATTTAAAAATAACATCTCTCTCCAAATCTTTTGAGGAATTCATTGCTTCCTCTTTTCTTTTGGTGGCACTCAGTGTATAGTATAAGAGTTTAGCAATGTGATTCTGTGGTGAATGTAGAATGTGGCATATGGAACTGATTCTTTAAAGAGCAACTGTATTTTCCTTGCTCTGTGTTCTGCTATTCTTATGTCACTGTTGCTTTAAAATTTATGAAATAATAAGTAAAAAGGAATAAATTCTACATAGATTAAAAAAAAGATTGATAAAGAAATCACTTCTTTCAATACCCAGTATATTTTTGTATAAAGTTTATAATAAACATAAAATTTTAATATCTTAAACTTGGATTAAACATGACATGTGCTTAACTGAATATATATTTTAATTATTGTTTTTTAGGTACGTATGAAAGAAGTGTTTGAGTCTGAGGATTATGTCTACATTGTACTAGAGCTAGTAACTGGCTCAGAACTTTTTGAAAGGTACTGTTTATAGTCAGATGACCATGAAATGAATTCTCCAATTTTTAATGACAATGTTTGAATGAACTGTAAAATATCACTTTACATAGTCTTGTTTTAGTTTAAGTTGTTTAATTCAATTTTTTGTTGAGGATGTAAGGCAGGAATGGCCAACCCCAAAACTTTGCGGGCCACTTTGATAGCAATTAAACCATTCACTGGCAGCATAACATTACACCTCATATTAATTCAATTATCAGGAATTCATAGAACATTCAATTGAATCGCATACTATGTAATATAGTATTCTTAATATCTAGATCTAGATGAATAAATGGTTGGGGGGGGGGGGGGGGGTTAATTCAAATGCATATACGAATAATAGTACAATATAGGTAGTACTGCGTTCAAGCTGTTTTAAGTAAATAAATAGTGGAACAAGATATGTTTAGCCTTGAAAAAATTAGATTTCAGCTAAACACCTTCTTAAGCAGACAAGACAAAACAAGAGGAAACAACACTTGATACATGTGCGTCTATTGCCTCCTGCCTTCCAAACCCCAGTTCCTGATACCCTCGCTGAGTAGCCTTTTTGCAACCAGTGAAATATCCTCTTGAAAACCAAGCACAGAAACATCATGAACTCCCTCTACATAAATAGGAGCCAGAATGATCAATACATTGATCGTGGGCCGTCAAAATATAAAAGAAGAAGAAGAATATAAACATCAACTAAATGTTGTATAGGAAATAAGTGAAACAAAGTATGGGAAAACCTGAAAAAATGAACGCAACAAAACAACTAATTTTTCTGTAGGAAGCCTTCATCAGCGAACAAACAACAGTAAAACCAGAATAAAATAAAAATATCACTTAGCTCAAATGTAGTATCTGAGAGGGCAGCAAAAGAATTGTTGTTTGTTCGCACAATAGGAAGAAGTTATTAACTAGGCAATTTTAATACCTAAAAAATACACATAAATGTAAAATAATTTATTTTTCAAGATGCATGAGTTTCAGCACTGCTTGTTTTGGCGTTTGCAGTACATTTGCATTTACCCAATGAGTGGAACAATAAGTTCTTGTGAGAGAACCAAAGAAAATGTTGACAGTTGGTGTCTGTGGGGCACAACGTATACCTGCAAATGATGAGCTTTTTAAATTTTTGAAACTAAAATATTTGTAGAGAAAAGGGGATGAAATTTTTTAGATGAATTTTCAGGCCCATACATATTTATTACTGCTCATTTGATCTTTCTAGGTATTTTTTAACCATATAAAATTCAAGTATGCCTAACGTTTTCTTTTTTTTTTATGGTAAAGATCTAAGCTACTTTTTCCCTTAGATGAAAGTTTCTTTATTCAGTGCTATTCACTACTATACCATAACAAACTTCTTAATGAAAATGTTAAAAAATGATTTCTCAATTTTGAATTTGATACACTCATCAACCAAATTAAGGGTACTTAAAGTAATTTCATTTTGTAAGGGCTAGTAAAAAAATAGAACATTTTCTAAATTGTAATTATAGAAATGTTGCACTCTAATCTAATTAATCATAGTTTTTAAAAATAGAAAATGAATAATCTAGAACTAAATGGGTGGTGGAAATGTAACTGACATGGGTAGAAATTTGACAGCTGTGATGAATAAGACCTACTTTTTAAAAGTAATTTGGAGCTTGGGACACATTTCACAAATAGAAAAAAATCTTCATTTTATCAATGCAATTTTGAAGATACATATTTAATCCACAGAATTGTTTCCCAGCAGTTTTACTCAGAAGAACAGGCAGCTACTGCAGTTAGAGATATAATTACTGCTGTTGAAGTGAGTATGAAATTTTGAGTAGCAAAGTTTACAAGATAGACCTAGTGATTGAGCAAAAATCTAAAGAACATCTTAAAATTATTTTTGGGGAGTTAAATTTATATCAAATTAAATCTTTAAAAATATATTTGCCCATTCTCCCACACCTATTCATGGCAACACAGGTTACAGCTGCTGAAAAATGAAGATACTACATGTATTTTCAAAAGACAGCAATTCCCCTCTCTCCATGCACCCGGATAGCCCAAGGAATTTATCCCGGTTTTAATTCAGAGTTTCCTTCTCTTAGGTTAACAGGCCCCATTCACCCGGGGTGCTGGTGATATTTTTGCTACTTGGTCTTTGGTGGGGATTTGAACTCCAGAGCACAAGCTTGGGATTGCAATGGTCTCTAAAGCCATTTAATAAATGCCTCCATACGGTCCTCTAAAATATTTTAACAAAATGTACTAAGCAACTTTTGCAATGATATTTTGCTGAATGTCATGCACCAATTATTAATCAATCTTTTTCAGTCAACTGCTCAATGTAGCACCATCGTGGTCAACAACTGTTTGGAATGTTCGACTTCATTTTTAAATTCCTTATAACTGGAGGTCTAAAGCACATTTCCCCCCATGCAGTCCAAAAAAAGTTATGCAGATCATTATCAATTATCATTATAAATTATCCTCTCTTAATAGACTTTTCCCAACAAAGTTGACAACAAGCAGCAATGAGGTTCAAGTCAAAGGGAGATTGCAGCTGTTTTTTTCCATATTGATTAAAACAAAATGTACAAAAACATAAAATTATTGGAAGAAGCTGCTATTTTTAAGTTTGTACTTTTTTTCATAATTTAAGACTGATATGACTTTTCCAAGATGTTGTGTGACCTTAAATTTCAAAACATTGCAGAAGGCTTAAAATCAATATCAATGGTTTGTGAGATATAAGTGTTTAAATTGTTGACTTTGAAACAAATATATATCTTTAACTGTTAATGTGTGTTCTTAAAAAAGTTGCTAATCATAAATTCAAAAATTTACAAACACATATTTCAGTATCTTCACCAGCATGATGTAGTTCATAGAGATTTAAAGGTAATTAATTTAAAAGAATGATTTACACAATAACCATAAAATCAAGTTTAAATTCACTTTAATAGAATTACTGATTTTGAAGATTAGAATGGCCTGCCCTATCACAACACCAGTCATATATATTATTAAGATCAAGTCACATTTAAATTTGTAATTTTTTAGTGTACATTTTATGCATTATTCCATAAATATAGTGAGATTATCATTTGTCTTAAAATATTTTTAGCCTGAGAACATTATATATGAAAATCTTTCACAAGATTCCAAGTTAAAAATTGGTAAGGATTTTAAAATTTAATTTACTTTATGTTATCTCAAGTAATATATGTTTTTTGTTCAAATACATTGAAACTCTGCAATGATGCAAATTTTGATATAACAAGGTCATGGCATGGCTCCTGATATTTTGTATACTCATTCACACATTTATATTTTAACCTAATTGTAGTTGTAGGGAATAAGATGACATCTGGATTTAAATATAACACGATCCTGAAATTTATGTACTTCTATTTTTCTTGCATGCCATTTCTTTTACATTAGATATGAATACACAAATAGGCTCTTGGAAAAGTAAAATATATATAACCTTGCCTTTAGCGACGCTGTTATTAACTCAATCCCATATTATGGGCCCCAATTATTGTGCTATAGCTAATATTCCCTGCAATTACATAAAATCCTCTGATCTGGTCAAAAGATGCATTGCTATTTTATTTTTTCAGCTGATTTTGGCCTATCGACAATAGTTAGTAACAAAGTGTCTTTAGTAACTGTGTGTGGAACACCAGGCTATTGTGGTAAATTAAGACTTCTTTAACTTTGATGTTTAGTAAGAGTCCATACTCCCCACCTGCCTTTTTTAATTAAAAAAAAATCCATCATCAATTTTTGTGCATTAATTATTTAGGATATAAATTATTATAAATATAATTTGACATCACAGTACAAATATTACTTTTGGCTGATATTTTCAAGAGGTAATATTTCATTTCTATGCTTATTAATAGCTATGCACTCTATTATCTTATCTGCATTATTAATAAATATGTATAATAATTCATTACAGCTCCTGAAGTATTAAAAGGAGAAAAATATCATAAAAGCTGTGACTTGTGGAGTGTGGGAGTGATTGCATATATATTGTAAGTATAAAAGAAATAAAACTGTTGTAGGAAGAAGTTGGGAATGCTCATTTAAAAGTGGGTATTCACTAGTAATTGTTGCGAACCGAATATTGTGTTTCATTTTGCATGGTGTGTTTTGAGAGATCTTTTAGTTAATGAATGCTTTTCCTGCCATTAAGTTGGTGACCTGGATATTTATTGTAATTATGACTATTGTCTACACCAGAGCTGTTCAATCTGCTGGCTGCATGCTGATTTTATATATGTCCCGCCCCGCTTGAGAAATTCTTAAGGTGTGAAAATATTTTCAAACCACATTCTTTGATTCAGTTTTGTTTGGAAATTGCATGAGAGCAAAGAAGTTGTAACATGGAAAAGTGGGAGGTCACAAAAAAAGGCATCAAATGGCTTGACAGGAAACATTAATGTTAAGCACATCAGCAGAACAACCATTTGGAAACCTGGGTGACATAAAAATCAGAAACTGTTCACTTATTGCACCATCTTATTTAAATAGGAAGTCTAGCCAGGTATGGGAGAGTATTGTTGCAATGTTGGAGACAAGAAACCTGGTATTCAGAGATCAGAGTATGAGTAGGAAGCAGAATAAATGCTGTGATTGTAGTAAGTACTATTCATTCAGGGAAAAATTGTGTTAGTAGGAACAATTCTTGAAAAGTATTTTTTTATAAACAAACATAAGAATGTGTGGCCAAATAAATTCTGGATGACATTATGTTTCTTCTGATGAATTTCCACAACTATGGAATGGTTTTTGTTATAAAATGTTGACTCTGTTTTTGGAAGCACCTTACATTAGTGAAGCTGGATTCTCTAGTGTAATGAACAATATCACAAAAATGAAAAATGTAACATTTTGACTGGTTAACATTTAAAAATCCAATGAGGCCAGGTGTTATTGGTAACTACCTCAAATTAAGAAAATTGCTTTCCACGTGCATGACCTCTCATAGTCAGCACACTCTAGGCCACATTTTGGGGTGTGGCTAGCGAAATTTAACCTTGTTTACAGCAAGCATAAGTATTGTCCGTTTCATTCAAATATTGTCGAATGATCTAGAGCAGTGGTTCTCAACCTGTGGGTCGCGACCCCTTTGGGGGGTCAAACTGCCCTTTCACAGGGGTCGCCTAAACCATCGGAAAATACGTATACTCTACAGTTATGAAGTAGCAACAAAAATAATTTTGCAGTTGGGGGTCGCCACAACATGGGGAACTGTATTTAGGGGTCGCGGCTTAAAGAAGGCGGAGAACCACTGATATAGAGAATGCGGGAAGCAGTGAGTTTGCGTATTCTTTTCGGGAATGATCATCTGGAATAGAGTATAAAAGACTTAAATTGAATGACGAGAGAGAGAGATCCTTTATCACGATACTGGGAGCATGTGGCGTGTGTCAGTACTATGATTAGGCAGTGCTTTGTTGTGTGTAGATTTTCTTTCATTATACAACTTTTGCTCATTGTAATTTTTATTAACACAGTACCGTTACCAGCCAAACTGTAAGTTAATAGTTTTAATCATATTCTCTTGCTTTTGTAATTCATTGAAATTGACACATTAAAAACTTATTAATTGTAATTAGCTCTGGCTTTGAGTATCGTATTATTTGTTATTGTATTTAAACTTTGGTATCGACCTTTTTTTATGGGCTGTTTTGGAACAAGCCATAGATTTAAATAAGAGATACAATTCTCCATTAGTAACAGTCCGTAATAAATTGGCAACTTGTCCCACAAAGAAGCCCCCAAAGTAACAAATTGTGGGTATCTTCTTGGATTTTGAATCCATATTTTTATTTCTGATTAGCACCAATAACAAAATTGGTTTGCTTGTCCTGAGATAATTTGAATCCATAACTTTTTTTATTAATAATAAATTGAGTGTTTGTGGATTTTTGACCCACCCTACCATATTTTTTAACGATACAAACAACAGAGCTCGTTGCAATGTTTTGAAAGCATATTTTATAAGTCAGTGTGGTCATTAAGTTTAAACTTTTATAAAACTTATATTGTTATATGGCCTGTGTTAAAATGGATTTTGATGTTAAAAACCCATCAGTAGAGGCATTAGACCAATGTTCTAGAAAGGAGCTATTTTCCATTGCTATAGATTCGACATTAAAAAAAGACCGTAAGAGATAAGATCATCGTCCACTTAGTGGATGAGGATATGTTGTTTGAGGACGAACAGGCCTCAGTCACACAACCGCATGATCCTAATATAAAGCTCCAACTGAAGCTTAAACAATTGGAGCTAGATGCTCAGAGAGAGAAAGAAGAAAAAGAACGAGAGCTTAAACAAATGGAGCTAGAGTTACAGAGAGAAAAAGAACGAGAGCTTAAACAAATGGAGCTAGAGATACAAAGAGAGAAAGAAGAAAAAGATAGAGAACTACAAATAAAATTAAAAGAAATGGAAATTAAGGCCAATTTGGGAGCAATGGAAAATAGACTCACGGCTCCAGCCGGTCAGGGTTGCGATGCCATTAAATTTGCAAAAGTAATACATAAATTTGCATAAAAGGAGGTTTACCAACATTTTGCACAATTTGAAATAACTGCCCAAAATTTTTAAATTACTGAAAACATGTGGTCTACTTTACTGCAGCCGGCTCTGACTGGTAGGGCAGCCGAAGTTTTTGTGTCCTTGAACGCAGAACAGCGCAGGGATTATAACCTTGTTAAATCCTTAATACTTAAGGCTTATGAATGTGTCCCCGAAGCATATCGTAAAAAAATTAGGAGGGAGCTGTGGAAACGGGATGACCAAACTCATGTCGAGTTCCTGCGGGAGAAGGAACGACTCCTGGATAAGTGGCTGCACGCAACGAACACCGACTTCAAAAAGTTCAAGAACCTCATTCTGATGGAGGAGTTCAAGAATTGTGTTCGTGAAGAGGTACGAACACATATTGCAGACCGTGTCAAAGGTGGCGCACATACGGCAGCAGTGTTAGCTGATGATTTCACCATCACAGGTCAACTCTCGAAGAACCCATTTGACACCAGAAAAGCCAGGCACAATAAGGCAACAACATCGACTTACAGCAAACCTCCACAAAAACCATATAAGCCCGGTACAAAAGAAACGAGTGTAAAAGATACATGTGCCTATTGTAAAAAAGGACATACGAGGGATGAGTGTTGGAAAATCAAGAAGAAAACTGAGAAGACCAAACATCTTGGTACACTACACAAAGTCTCCGCTTGTACGTCTCGTCATACATCTGGAAACACATTTTCAAAAGTCAAAAGTTTTGGCTCTCCAGATGTCCATACAAACTTCAAAGAGGTTTGTCACGACTCATCAAAGAGTTTCATTATGAACAATAAGGCTAGTTTTACGAGTTCCTGCTTTGACTGCGAGTTTTATGAGCTTGTCGCCAAGATCCTTTTGCTCCAAGAAGAGGTCTACCTCCAGAGGGCGTCTTACCAAGGACTTGTGTGCAAGTTTTGATGACGCTACACAGAGTTTTACTTTCTCTACCCTAGCCAAATGTTCTCAAGACTCCAACAAGAGTTTACCTAACAAGGTCCAAAATTCTACATCAGAAAATACTTATGTCATACAAGACTTCATGCCTTTCATATCGGAAGGATTTGTATCACTGCCAGGTGATTTTTCCAGTCTATGACCAATCAAAATCTTACGAGATGCAGGTGCTTCACAGTCCTTATTACTTGAGGGTATACTTCCCTTATCTGCATCTACTGCTACTGGAAGCAACATGTTCCTCCTACTTATAGCGAGCTGCGTTATACATGTGACATGTGTTTTATTCACTGTACAGCCTGATACTGATAGATATGTTTACAGATTTAAATATACATTGCTAATGGAAACAGACTTGTGTTCAATATTTCAATATGGTGAAAGTGTAAAAGAGTTTGAAGAAAGAAACCATTCAAATACAGATAGGTGACAAAAAGTGAACAACACCTATATCAATAAGACCAATAGTTTTAAAAATACTTAATTTCTTACATGAAATATACCTTAATCCAATTTAAAATATACCCATTTGAATAGGGTGATCTAGATGCAATTTATGATTGTTACTGGTAATCATTTTTAAGTTACTTTTTAAAAAAAGGTGTGTGGCAAACTGGTAGTTAAATATTTTCTAATTAATGATAGGCGAAAATGTGTCAAAGGAGTCAAATTAAAGCCTGGAAGAAGGACTAAGTTAATACTTCAAATTTATGAATATTTAGGAGTGTGTATCAATTTCTGTTGATTAAAAGTTGATAGTTTTACAGCACATAAGTTACATCATTCTTTTCGAAATATGGAAGGGAAAATAGTAAAACTCTTGCATTTACTTTTTTGTGTTTTCAAAAGGCTTAACTTTTGGGTGGTCAAAATTTCTGACATCTGGGTTTCTGGAATTGAAATGTAGAAAAAAATTCATCAGTTTAATAATGGATACAGAATAATATTAAAACCTTCATAATTTATTTCAGATTGTGTGGGTATGAACCATTTTATGCTGAAAATGAAGCGGAGATGTTCAAAAAGATTTTGAAAGCAGATTATACATTTGACTCTCCATGGTGGGATGATGTCAGTGATAATGCCAAGGTTAATGCTACATAAAAACTTGTTTCTTATTCTTAAAAAGTCTAATCTCTTTTGATGATATTATATCTCTTTTAATCCATGTTTTCTGTTTACATTTCATATTACGGTATACGGTTTCTTACATTGCTACCAGTTTTATATAATTTTGTGGCCTATATTTAAATAAATAATTCAAGTTGGATACAGGCCATCTATTATCTCTATCAATTCTGCTCTGTCTGTCGCCACCTCTGAATGTCTCCCCATCAAATTCCCATCACAAACCCCATGTTAGGCCCCAAAAGCCTTATTGTCCTTTCTAAATTCCACATATTGTATGCTAGTGAAACTTGTATTTTTACTGTGCATATCTTCAATCCACCCATATTCGGAAATTTGTTCCAAAGAAATTTGTTAGACGGAAAAATTTTTAATATTTGTTGCAGTGGAAGTTTGTCAGTTGCTTTTGATTTTTTATAAGATTCTTTATTGATCCAAACAAATGGAAATGTTTTTTGATTGTGTTGTACATTTTCAGCACATAAATAAAACTAAAACAATTTGAACTCAAGACATTTATATTAAGTTATTTCACTAGTAAAAAAACCAGCCATTCAGTGAATTCTATTAGCCATATCAGGGGCTCATTAAGATTTGTTACTTCAGGGGGAGCACGCTGGTAAATTTGTACAGATTGGGGAACAAAAGAATTTTTATATCATTCAGTCCTCGCCCTGACGGAAAGAATTCATCCCGAACAGGCTGATCCTAAGTATCTGTGATGAAGAGGGTGGGATGTATCATCCAAAATGTGTTTAGCTTTACAATAACATCTTTCTTCAAATAGTTCTTCAAGCGAAGGATGTTTCGTTTGTGTTATGTTCCTAGCTTTCTTGATTAGTCGGTTTATGTGGTGTTAAATATCAGATGTTGAATTCCCACACCAGCAGGTAATACTGAAATTAAGTAGGCTTCTAATTGTTGCACTGTAGAATAAGTTAACAACTTGTAAGTTATGAAGTTGTACAGTTTTTTGAGGTAGAACAGTCTTTGGTTGAATTTCTTATACTTATACAGCATTTGGCCGTGCTGATGCCATTTTAGCTTATTATTAATGGTGACACCTAAGTACTTATATGCCTCTACTTTCTCTACCCTTTGATTCTTACTAACTGTTTTAAATTGCTCAGATTTAGATTAAATGTTTTATAAAATGGTTGTGAATTTAAAATATGTTTCTGATAAGAAAATTTAAAATTAAAACATCATAACTCAAAATCAAAATAAAATATTGTAAAGGTTATCTTTAAAAAATTAGAATTGATTTGGCCTTTTTTTCAGCCTACTATTATCTGCACTACCAAACAAACCTAGGATGATATAGCATACCCATGATATAACTTAAGAAGGAGTCATATAACTATTTACAGTGTATTGACTTATGTCCTGATTCATAGGATTTAGTAAGAAAACTGCTTGTGCTAGATCCATCTAAGAGATTGACAGCTACTGCTGCCTTAAAGCATGTGTGGGTAACAGGAATTGCTAACAAGAAAACACATAAAGAGGATACAATTGAGAGGATAAAAGAATTCAATGCCAGAAGAAAACTAAAGGTAAACAGGCACAGTGAACGAACAGAATCTTTTCTTAAAATTATAATTCATCAAATTTATAAATTACTAGCGAGTACCCGGCATGCGTTGCAATGCCACTCATCGAAATAAAGTGTTTGTGTTTTAATGTTTTTTGTAAGTACTTTTAATATACAAATTTCTTTTACCGTCTCGTGTGTATTCGAATTAATTAGAAGGTTTTTCGAAGCGGGAGCCTACCACGAGCAGTTTAGTCCCCAAACTTCTAGCGATTGATCATATATTTATATGGCTCATTTATTACATATAAACAAATTTAGGGCCCCGGCCCCAAAAGGAATATTGTGAAATATTTGTACTAATTCAGAAACCTATTTATTAAGTCACATATACAAAATTAAATGCCACAGTTAATATTTAATTTATTTCCACTCACCTATGCAATAGCTGTTTGACATTATATTTAAATAGCCCCCGGCCCAAAGCGGAATATTGTAAAATGGTTGTACTTATTTAGAAACCTAATGCGGGCCTGCACACATCAATTCACGCATATCAATTCACCAAAGTTTTATCGCAATCAGATGAATGGTATAGGAATACATACGATAATTATATATATAATAATAGGGTGGAAAACGAATTAAGGCCCCCGGCCACAAACGGAATATTGTAGAATTGTTGTATTACTTCAGAAACCTACTTATTATATCACAAAATTCAACAACAAAAAAAGAAACATCTTACTAAAGTCGTATCGCATTCAGATGAATGGTTTAGGAGCGCATACGGATATTATTTTTTTACAAAGCTCATATAAAAAAAAAACGATTTTGGGGCCAACGGCCAAAAAACGGATTATTTTAAAAGTGTTGTAACTACTTGAGAAACCTACTTATTATGTCACACACACAATTTAATGTCGCTATTTGTATTTGATTAAAAATCTATCCATCCATGCATTAGATTCGTTTGAAATTTTATTTGTATAGCTCATATAGGAAAAATAGAACATAGGGCCCCTGGCTCAAAACGGAATATTTTTAAACGGTTGTAATAATTAAAAAAGCTTTGCGGGCATGGGAAAAACATCTTACTAAAGTTTTATCGCATTCAGATGAATGGTATAGGAGCGCATACCGAAATTACTTTTTACAAAGCTCATATAAGAAAAAAAAGATTTTGGGGACAACGGCCGAAAACGTAATATTTTAAAAGTGTTGTAATGACTCATTAAAATGCACGAGCTTATGGATAACCACTCAACAAAGTTTTGTTGCAATCGCATGAATGGTGTAGGAGCGCATACGGTTTGAAATTATATTTATAAAGCGCATATAAGAAAAAACGAACATGGGGCCCCTGGCTCAAAACGGAATATTTTAAAACGGTTCTAATAATTTAGAAACCTTTGTGGGCGTGCTCGCAACAACTCACCAAAGTTTTAGTGTATTCGGTAAATGGCGTAGAAGCACAGACGAAAATAATTTTTTACAAAGCTCATATAAGAAAAAAAACGATATTGGGGCCAACGGCCAAAATCGGAATACTTTAAAACAGTAATAATTATTCTCAAACCTTTGTGGGCGTGCTCGCAACATCTCACCAAAGATTTAGCGCATTCGGATCAATGGTGTGGGAGCGCAGACGGAAATATTTGTTCAAAGCTCGTATAAGAAAAAAAACAAACTAAGGGCCAACGGCCAAAAACGGAACATTTTATAAGTGTTGTAATGACACAGTTAAATGCCCGGTTAGGTGGCCAACAATAAATTAAAGTTTTGGCGCAATCGCATGAATGGTGTGGGAGCGCATATGAGACATACATACATACATTCATTTTTATATATATAGATTTTCTACTCAATGAACACACAAGATAACAATTTTACATTGAATTTCAATACCAGTGACTCAAAATTTAATATGAAATATTGTGTTATTCAATATGCTGCTCTTAATTTTTTTATTGAATATAGCTGATTCTTTAAACAAAATATATGGAGGTAGAGTAAAAGACTTGACAGTTTAGCTGTGTAAATTTGACTAAAGATTATTTAATATTTCTAAAGTTTGCTACAGATGCACTCATGGCAGTGGCTGGAGCAACTAAGAGGCTACCTTTATTTCAACAGCGAGCTGCAAATCCAGCCTTGGAAAATCCACTTGGAGAACAAATGGAGACTAACTAAGAATATCTTTTATTATTTTTAAATATGTAATGCAAGACTCCAGATGTGAGTTCAATTTGTTAAAAATGTCAGACTTAACCCTTTTTGTAAATTATTATCTTACAACCATCAGCATTAAAATTTACTGATGTATGTAAGCTCTAAATATAAGTTGAACATTGTTGATTTTTTTACTTTGTTTCTTGCATTAAATAACAGTACCTGACTTTGCCTATATTTTGCCTTTGTGAATAATTTTCAACCTGTTAACTGATCTAAAAACTAAAACATAGGTGCTAATGTACAGAGTGGGTACCTGCACTTTGTTGTTATAGCTGAATTAAGTCATAGTTTGATCAGGTTAAGTTGATAATTAAGTTTTTTTGAGATTTTGCCACCTAAGGAAAAATGGGGCGGCTTTGCCCTTTTAAAGTAAAAGACACCACAATGCGTGTACAATTTATAAATACAAACAAATAAGTAATTTTCTTTTCTGTATTTACTGTTTGATCATATTTTATTGTAATGAAAGGTTGGAAGAAAATATTAACACCAGTTCAAATAAAAAATTATTCTCTTATCTATTCTTTCGAGACAAACCTTCGTCATAGGTTTTTGTATTTACACCTTCTAATGAAAGCTTTATTTTGTGAATTTGTCACAGTAGATTGTAACTGTAATGAGTAATGTCTTTCCTATTATCTCAGCTTATATCTTTGGCACATAACATGCTCATCTCGTACAAAATCCATTCACCAAGTTATCTCGAAGTTATCAAATCATTTCACCGCAATTTCGCTGTCATCAAGATTGGTCCAAAATAAAAAAATTAGGCAGAATGTTTTCTAGTTGAAGTAGAGGCATTCCAAAAATCTGATGATGTTTAGGTGCTTTACTAAGTTTACTTTAATTCTTTAAAAGAGCTTGGCTGCCAGTTGTTTTCTTGTGGCTACAGTAACATTTACTAAGTTCAAAGAGTTATTAAATCAATGGTGTCTTTCACTTTTAGATGAATTCTATAGGCCTGGCAGTAGATTATCTTTTAAAATTTATCATTATCATTAAGCTGAGTGTCTTCTATATAGCCTCTATAGCTTCCGTTCATAGGAATTATCTTGTTAAGTCATGACATTATGATCTGGAAAAACAAAATCAAATAGAGAAATCAATAAAAAATCAATGTATCAGTCCCTGGGGTGACTTTGCCCCATGCTGTGAAAGAAAAGCAATAACGATTTATTAAACACAAGCTTAACTAACAAAATAATGAACCTTTTTATAACTGAAATTCATACAAATTACATGCATAGGGCAATAAATTATAATACCTTAAAATGAAACTTAAAACTCACCTAAATCAGCAAAATATCGATGTCCAGAGTCTAAAAGCGCAAACAATCAAATCTTATGGTTTAGCATGGTAAGAAACGGAAACTACATAAAGCAACATGTCTGCTTACATAGGAGGTAAAAAAATTAGGGGAAAGAGCTTTAGAAAATCATGAAAAACAACTTTCTCAATATAACTAATACAAGTATTTAATAGGCAAAGTCACCCTTTGAGGCAAAGTCACCCCATTTCATGGTATGCATAAATTTAGAATCAAGTAAGTTGTATATTTTTAATTTGTACTAGTACTACCGGTATTTCAAACATTAAATCAAAGTTAATTTTTAACATTATGAGTATGTAATATTGATATTAGAAAACATGTTGAATATTACTAAGTATGAATATCATATTTAATCTTGATTTTAAATATAGTTAATACATTGAATGATCTTTCCTTTTTGCTTTGTACTTGTTAAAAACATCTTTTTAATGTTTTAATTTTAAATAAAAAGTGGCTCTGTGCTTGATTTATTCATTCTCTAAATTTTTTTAGACACATCCACACTGATATTTTTCAGCTTACTAATGCTCTTTCATATTTATGAAAGTATTAATTTTTTGGCAAAATAATTGCACTAGTGACAGTCCTTCTTCACATTACGATCAAGTTCTATTCCAAAGACTCTGTTTTATGTTGAAAGCAATGGAGAGATGGTTGTAATTGTGGAGTGTCTTTAACCAGGACATCATTAAGTGAGGACTGACTACTGTCTGTATTCATAGTTCCCCCTCTACAGACATTGTCATGGTCAGGAGTGCAACTATACAGAAGCAAACCTATCATTAAATTTGAATGTTCAGACTTTCAGTGTAAATTTAATGCAATCTATTTCTTTGTGTGGTTGAATAAAATGTCTAAATAAAAGGATAGATTTGAAAGCAATAGACATAGGACAAAACAATAAGCGCTCCAGCCAATTTGAAATCTTTTATGAAAACCATTTGCTGTACAGATAATTGAATGAAACACAAAGTAACAATAATAGTGCAAGATTTTATTGCTTAGGGTTTATTTATTTTTTAAAAACAGAACTATTATGTAATTATTTAATTTAAACATGATGTATATTTAAAATATTCAGTACTGCGGCCTTGGGCTTCTAACTTCAAGGTATTCAAATGCAGCCTTTTGACTGAATCTAAATTTTACAGAACGAGTCCTGTTTATTAACTTTCCATGCACCATTACTAATACTAATACATAAACAAATTCCTAGATTATTTTTAATAACATTTCAGAGTGTTTTTACATGTATATAAATTTGTAATATAATTTATGCTGGCAGACTTTTCTAGAGTATTTTCTTTACCACCTCCACTACTTGGCTTTTTATCAGGAAATGCGATTCACAAAACTTTTGGTAATATAATATTAAAAAAAAAAGTTTTTCAATCCTGACCTGAATAATTTTATTGCTTACATGTTTGCAACTTTTATTTTCACATTAACCCCAGTCTGGCAGATTAAAAAATCATTTTGATAAATTCAGACTTGAGGATTTGGTCACCTCAGCAAATGTATATGAAAACTCTGGAAATGGTTTTTAAGTAAAAGGTGCTATTATAGTACAAATAAAAGTTATTTCAAATTATTTAAGTCATTTCATAATAACTTACAAGCTTTCAATCAAAGTAGACAGCCAAACAACTTGTGACGGGATTAATATGCCAGGTTATACTATTCTAAATCCTTCATTTTCTTCTTCTATATTTTAATTTTAGGGCCCATGGTCAATCTTTTGATCATTCTGGCTCCTAAATGTCATTAATTTAAAAAATAAATATATATTTGACAAAACACATAGACTTTAATAGGTTCTTTAAGATGAATTTATTTTAACACAGGCTTATATTATTTTTGCACATATTTAAAATAAAAGTTTATGTTAATACCAAACTACGAAACAATTTACTTGAGTTGTAATATTTGAGCTGTTACAATAACTAATGAATCTTTCGTTTAAAATTTTGGCCATTTAGGTTAATTAAAAAAATTAAAAACATATAAGTAAAAGAAAAAATGAGCTTTTCATGTTAGAACATTTGACACATGAAAATTATTTATCAATATTAAAAATATATATTAGATATTAGTAAAGATAGCAGCATTTTGAGCTCAGACCGATTTGTACAGTTACTTACGCTCATAAACTTTAAAAAAAATTACTGATTTATAATCAGTTTTCTGAGAAACAAAACATTGAAAATATTTTAAATGTCATAGCTGAAACAAAATAAAATTAACTTGGGTGCTGATTAAAAAATATATATTGCTTTTAGGATGATTTACAATAAATAAGATACACAAAACACTTACTAAAATTACTAAACTAGACAAAGGCATCTGATTTTATTTTAAACAAGCAAATAATGAGAAACAATAGAGTTGTTCTGAATAGTGAGTATTATAAATTAATTTATTAGGTACACAACAAATGATACCTTATGACTAGTGAGTCTTACTTGAAAGCATGCTTCTTTATGTATACTGACACTTTGTTTTAATTAATTATGAAGTAATGAACAATTAGCACATGACAAATTAATGTTCAACATAAACCGAAAAGTAAAACCCAATCACCTTGTTGATTAAATAATTAAAACTATACAAATAAAGTATTGACCCCAAAAAAGAGCACTTCCTTAAACATTGATAAAAACAAGTTTTCCTTGTTTGAAAAGAAAAATTTCACCAAATAATTCAAAACAATGAGACTAATTTATATTTGCTACACTGCTTTTAGTTTTAGGCTGGTTTAAGTTTAAGCGAAAAGAAAAGGTTGTTGATCCTTTATTATAGCAAAATAATTTAATTTTCTTTTTTGATGTGAAATTTTACGCTTGTCACTGAAAACCTAAGAATAATACAACATTATAATTACCATTGCAATAGTTTAAGGACTAGAAGCTTTGCCATATGCTTGTCGTTAAGGCTTTGTGTAGTGGTGATCGTTAGGTTTGGAATTAAAAAGCCCCATGTTCACTCTTCCAAACTTGGATGTTTTGTGCATCTTCTTTCGTTCTGCAGCCCTTTCAAAAAGCCAGTCAGAAGCACCTTCTTGCTTTCTAATTTTCTGCCTATCCTCAGCTTGTTTCAGATACCAATTGCCAGATTTATACTGGTGTTGAGAATATTTTAAGGCAGCTCCACAATCGTCGGTACCCTCAGCACATGCCAAGTGTAAGCTGGATCTTTCCAAAAGCCAATCGGCTCGATGCTCTTCTTTGCGCTTATCTTCACGATACTGTGCTTTTTTAAAAACCCAGGTTGATTGCAGGACCTCATCTAAATTTCCCCATTTCTGAGTTAGCTTCTCCTCTTTAGTTTCAGCAGCTGATTCCAAAACCCAGTCAGATTTTTCTTTCTCCCTCCGATTTTTCAATTTGTATCTTGCCCTTTCCAAAAACCAATCCTCTTCCAGAGGCCGAGTGTCATTGACTTCCAGGTGGTTATTGTTCTTGCTAAGTCTGGTATATTCCTCTTCATCTCCATCTACTGCAATACTAAATCCTTTATTCTCAGCGCCACTTAAAACATATTCATTGTTGATGTCATTTCCATGAAGCTCTTCAAATGACTCAGATTTCAGATTTCTGGTCTCTTGTCTAACATGATCTTCCAGATTAATTCTGCAATGTCCTTCATTTAAATTATCTTGCAGTCTGATGCTATCACATTTGTTGACTTCTAATGGACCTTCATTATTTTGGTGTATTGAGTTGGCTGCAGTTAACCACCAGATGTTTTGGCAGTCTACCCAATCCAGATCAGTTTTCAAAAGAAGCTTGGAACTTCCCCATTGTTTCTGAAAAGCTCTAAACTGTTTATAAACTGAATCATTTCTTTTTTTGTCATTTAGAACTTTAAAATGGTTTATATTTGATAATTTTAGAAGCTTGGCAAAGTCATGATTAATTCTCTTTAAGTTTTTCTTAATTTGTTTTCTATCAAAATTACATTCGGCTGTAAACTTTCCAATTACAGTGCAAGGATCCCTATAAACTTCTTTTTGCCATTGTTTTCTGGCCTTGTAAACACATTTGCTGTGAATGTCAACCATATCTTTACCCTGCCGAAACAAGGCTTTTGGCAAATCAGTGCAAAGCTTTTTAAATTTGGACGATACACTCATCACTCTGTGCTTCAAACCTTTAGCCATATTAATAATTGATGGTTTTTTCTCATGCCACATTGTCTTGAGACTTTGCCAAGTTGATTTTTTATTATGCCACAAGGATTTGAGATTGTACCAGGTCTTCTTCACTTTCTGACCGACAGTGACACCAGTTTTCTTAATAATCTTGCCCAGTTGCTTGTGCCATGAATTCTTTTTTTCATCATCTTTAAAAGAACTGAAGTCATCCACTGAAGTCATTTGAACTTTAGTGGTCCTCTGCTCTTGTGGTGCTGCTCCTAAAGTTTTGCCACAAACTTCAACTACATCATCTTCAGTACTAAGTTCTTGTTTGAGATCAGTAAAAACTTTCGTGATAAGTTCAATTATTTGCAGCCTGGAGAGCACAAAATTCTCACCGCCAAATGTAAGTTCATCAAACTTATTAATGATGCGGTCGGCACCAACCAAGATTTTGTTGGAGTCAGTGTACTCAAGTACTTGCTTTACATCCGAAATCCTGTTCCAGAGATATTCAACACGTGTCGCCTTGTCTGGCCAGTCATTAATTTTCTTCAGAACTTCATTGATATAGTTGTAAAGCATTTTTTTGTCTGCTTTTGACTTTTGCAAAATTCTTTCATTTTCTGAATATTCAGCCTGAATCTCCCTCCCTCCCCAGACTCTCTGAATGGAATCAAGTACAGACTGCTTCAGCTCAGCAACACCAGAGAGTAACAGAGAAAGATTAGCAAAATTATCAAATACAGAGAGATTCCACCTGCCTATTTGCTGGGCAAACATTGTGATGTTTTTAATACATTCCACATGGTCTAATTGTTCTTTCTCATGTTCCCAAAGCTCACGGTCTCTCTCATCCTCCAATTCTTCATTTTCTCGTTCCCTCTCTCTTTGACGTCTCTCTGCCAAGTAGAGTTGTTGCCAGTGTAGAGCCCTTTGCTGTTCTCTTGTTAGAGACTGTTGAAGATGTTTGATATCAAGAGGGATAGGGAAAGCTGCAAATGTTGTGAAACAAAAGTAATAAATATGTATTGGTTGTATTTGTATATGTAATTAATTTTCCACAAAAATTTTATACCGGTAAATAAAAATTTATCAGATACAATATTTAAAAATGAAAATGACAAGAATACTATGGTTTAAAAATGGCGGTGGGTAAACTTAATTTTTCTTATAGTTACCTTTGGGCAAAGAATCCATCAACAGGTGATCCTGCTTAACTTCATCATCAACTTCTGAAGCTATGGGGTTCATTTCAAAAGGAACTATTTCTTTATCTGGCATATTCACCTTAGATTCAGCGTGTGAATCTTCAGAATTGCTACCTGAATTTTTATCACTCAAATGTTTTGTATCCTCTGGAATGCTTGGATTTTTCAACAATGCAAGCGCTTTCAGGTGGCAAACACCGCTACCATCTTGATTACTTTCTTCACAATTTATGTAATCTTGGACACATTTTTTTAACAAGTGCAAACCTTGTTCTGTGCTTTCCTTTCTCATTAATGACTGGGAAAAAAAATATATACGCAAAAAAATACTTTGATAAACCAAAATTGGATAGTTTGATTTAATTTTGACATTTAGATTGATAAAATTGTTTTAAAAAAGTAGTCTTTTTTTTGTTTCTTTCCTTATGTCTACTTCACTACCCTGAAATGCTTTTAGTAGAACGGATCACCTCAATGAGTTGTTTTCTTTGCAGGCTAACACGGAACTGCTTTTTGAACACATTCCACCTGGCACACAGCTCAGGATAATAGCTCTACTGCTATAAGACATTTGTGTTTTAAAAAGTCTTACTATTTTGTTTTTAAAAGAATCGTTGATGCTTCATTACAAAAATTTCATCTGGCTTGTACACTCGAATAGAGTTGCTTAGGCAACATTCCAGAAAGAATACTCTAATATTCATGAGTTATGTTGCTGTGGTCAGTTAGAAAACTAACATAACTTTTACTCATAAAAATAAAAACATATAAAGTTAGTGCTTGTTTGAAATGGTTTTGACGATTTGTGTAAAAATATTTTATATAAGATGCACCTATATATAAGATGCGGATCTTGACGATTTGTGTAAACAAAAATTACATAAGTCGCATGCGTCTTAGCCAGGCTAAGCAAGGCTTCATTACCATTTTTAGTTTACCGGTAGATCATAGAATTATCTGAGGCAGGGCCGCAACGATTATTACTTATTCTTAGTTACTGAACACTTACCCATTTGTTTTACAACTAGGAATGAAAATCATGAAACCTGAATATCGACAGCAATGATCGTCCTTCAACTGTACCGTTGGTTCGTGTTAAAAAATACTTATTGTATTTTCAGACATATACGACACACCTAATTATAAGACGCATCCATATATAAGACGCGGGTTTTGACGATTTGTGTAAAAAAATTTTTTTCCTTAAATGCACCCATATATAAGATGTACCCTGGGTGCAAAGTATATAAAACTTTGTATTAGACGAGTCTTAGATACGCGAAAATACGGTAAATCAGTGTCAGTATTAATGCCTCTAAGAATGAATATGTAATTCTATATTTAGGTCTATATTTCAATGTCTAGGTGTTATAAAATAATATATAGGTATATAAATATAGAAGTCATTTTATGGCAGTAAAATTGCAAAACTAAAATGATGTTAAATGATAACAGTTCTCAGACTGTGTCTCACTTTTAACCAAATTGTGTATGTTTTAAACTGAATAATAATCTGCAAAAGAAATGAACTGCTATAAAATTGCAATATAAATAATTAATTACCAACTTTAAAAAAAAAATTATTTATCCTTTCTTTAAACAGAGGAGTAACTTCAGTGAAATGCATTAATTATTTTTGTAGTACATTTCCCCAGAGTATTACTGTTTCTTCATTTTTAAGGTAAAATAAAAGTATACTTACGTATTCTATCAAATTATCAATTGCTATTGCATAGGAGTTGGCTTTCCCCTGAAAGATGATACCAATTGCAAAAGTTTGTCTAATTTCTTTCTCTATTGAATTTTACAGAAATTATAAGCAGTATTTGACAATCTGCATTTATTAAAGGGATTACAAGTTGGTTTCTATTTTATATAATGAATTTTTGATTAACATTACCAATTAATTACAATTTTTATTTAAAATAATTATTTATTTATGTCATGATTTGTTGACCAAAATATATGTTAATCACATATTTTAAAATACCTTTAACATTTTTGCCATGCTCTTCATTTCACGCAATTGAGGTTCTAATTCTCGCACTCTTTTCTCTTTATATTCAAGAGCTTTCATTTTTCCTTGCAGCTGTAGTTCAAGGAGGTATACTTTGTTGTTCTGTACTTCATAAGCATTTTGCCACTCTTCAATTTCAAGATCAGTTGCTGGAATTTCAACATTGTCATAATATGATAAAAGACACAATGGTCAAAAGAAATCTTGCGATTCCTTTATGGTCAAAAGAAATCTTGTGATTCCTTAATGGTCAAAAGAAATCTTGTGATTCCTTATAGAAACAATATTTACATTACCAGATCAAATCACCCCTAAATTAGCTGAAAAACTGATATGTATTGTTTTAAGAGAACTCTATATTTGCAAACAAAATGTTGAAATTGTTGATCATATTGTATATATTATATAACCCAGCACAATGGAAAAATAATAATACAAGATAAAATGGCTAGAATACACTAACCTTGACACAAATCTATTATAAAAAGTTTTGCAGCAAGTCATTTCATCAACTCAAAACAAAGAAAGACATATGTTTCAAGATAAATTGTGCAACCTATTTTAATTAATTAAATAAACTTTTAAAGAGCAACATTCAATTTTTATAGGCAACACTTACCCATGATAATCCCAAGACTAATTCCCATTGTCAAAATTGCCGCAATGATGACAATAATATTGAGTACAGTGCTTAGGTGATTGTTAGGGCAATGAATATAGTTACGAGGTACATTCCCAACATCAAGCGGGAGATCACCAATGTCTGCAAACACTGACAAATCTCCGACATCATTGTTAAATGAAAATGAGTCTGCTTCACTTTGCTCACTCTCTATGCGATCATCCACACCATCTTCTGTCGATGACTCTGTGTCGTCATCTCGGTCCAAATCTTCTGGATTAACAATCATTGTGTCATCTCTGTCCAAATCTACTGAATTTACTATCATCCTTAATGGTGATTCTTGTTCCTGGGACCCTTCAAACAAATAAAACTAAGCTGAAATTGTTCACTTACACGCATAAACTAACATCTTCAGATATACATCCCCCAAGCTGGATCTAAAAATAATCAAAATAAATAGAATGCTTGAAACAGCTCCTTTTTAAAAACTTGTCTCCTTATATGCCAGAGATTTCTTTTGTATATTGCTTTATAATATTTTAAAGCAACATACAAAAGAAAAAAGTAAAAATCTTTCTGTAAATAAAAAAAAAATACTAACCCTCAGCTCTCATGAAGCTGAATGTTGGGCCAATGGATGAATCAGATCTGTGCATTGCCATAACTACTCTACCATTTTCTTCATCTAGATCCAGGTGGTCAGAATCCAAACGGACAAAATCAGAATCTTTAAAATATGCAAAATATATTGTAATTGATTTTAATACTACATTGCTTTGTAATTAAGTAATCAATTTATTATGCTTTAAATGTGTTTATGTTACCTGTATCACTGTCATTATGAGCAAGAGTAGTGTTTAGATTAGCACTATCTTCTAATAAATGGATGATGTCCGACTCTTCGAAACTGACAGGAGATGAAGAGGGTAGGTTTTCATTGTAAGAAGAAACTGACTTTGATGTGAAAAACTGCATGTCTCCAATGCTGCAAAATTGCTGTCTTGAATATGCACAATGATGATTAAAATTACTAAAATAATATGCACAACAGGTTAAATTGATAGGTAATGATAATGGCTCAGTTATTGATATTATTACAATGAGAATAATGTTAGACAGACTTATCCAACAACAAGGAAAGTTATTATGAGTTAACTGATTGAATATGACTACAGAATGTTTTAGAAATAAATACATTTCACAGTAATACAAGATTATCAGGCTACAGTTATTAGCATAACAGCAATATAAATTGCTCAAAGTCTACACTGATATTACTGATGGCAAATTATGCCATAAGTCATGCATAAAGAACAATAATATGGTATATTGAAACGCAATTAAGTTTAGCATTAAAATGTATACAATGCAAATTGTATCCTTATTTAAGTTACCTCTTAGCTAAAAGCTCAAGACAACAGGCAGCCTGCATTTCAGTATTGTCACAATAAATATCTGTTGTAATATCAGAATCTTTCAAAATGCTTTCTTCATCATTAATGATGTCGCTCTCATCCCCTTGAGTCTGGTCTTTGGATTCATCATTTGGTTTGTCATAAGAATCACCAAATACAATAGCTATAAGCTTATTAATTGGTGGATCCCTGTTTCTAACAGGTAAAGTGCTACTAGCATGAGGAACAGTTTGTGTGTCTTCATTATCAATTTGATGTTTGGTATCATGACTTGTGTCTTCATTGTCATTCTGATATTTGAAATCATGCCTAAGATCAGAAACTGAGTGAGACTCTGAAAATAATTCAGTTTCATACTGCTTGTCCAGATTTTTATTTAAGACATCAGTGTTGTCAGCATTTTGTGTTGCTATAATGGCATTTTTCACTGTAGGGACAGGTTCTTGTAACTGTATGCAGTCAAGACCTAAAGCTAAAGGTTCTTGATCAGTCGAATAGGCACTTGGTGAAGTGTTGTGTACCACCACCTTATCTAAATATAATATTTTAAAAATAGAGAATCAGTTTTGGGGTTGAAGATAAGAGAAAGAAAATATATTAACAGATATGTTTACCCTCAAACTCTTAAAATCATACAATATCCTCACAAAATCGTTCAATACTTTATCTAAATAGTAAAAAATAAACATACAGTATATATTATGTACACATCTCAAAATCGCACATTGTACGCCAAAATCATAAGAGTAAATAGGTCTGTATTAAGTTATGATAAGGTTTAGTGTAATTATGAACTTTTTACCAACAGCTGCGAACATTCATGTATCTAGTCTAAGGTTTTGTTTTTTATGCTTTTCAACTGAAACATTTAGGTAAGAAAATAAAAATGTCACATGATATAAAACCTGTTTAATACCTCACCCTGAGGATGAGACAACCAAATATAATGATGTTGAATTTTGTTCAAACTTTACTAAAAAATACTACATTGTTGTCAGCTTACTTATCTAATCTGACCCTGACATCATTAATTAATTAACTTCCAGTCTACATATTTTTTGGATTAACTTACAAATACATTCAAATAATTTTTTTCTAAATCCGTAACAACAATGACAAAAATAACAGAGGATGACTCATAAAAATTTTGTGGATTGAAAAACTTATTAAAAGAGCAGAAACGGTGGTACAACGGAATGTAAACAGGAAAGTGACAGTCTGAAATCAGCTAGAATATGACAGAACATTGAGTGCGTGATAGAACTGATTTGCAGTTAAGAAAATGTTGCTCACAACCAGAAGATTCTGCGCAGTTGGCATCTACTTAAAAGGTTTCCCAATGAGAGAATTATAAAAAGCTTTTGGTTAATAGATGAAAAGTCATTTACTATCTCTTCAACAGTAAATATATTTATATTGAAATTATAAAATGGTACTCTTCCAGTAAAATCCTACAGAGGATTCTAAAGTCCACCAGATTAATCTCCTTTTTTTAAACCAAGTACAAGAAAAAATGTGTGATCTTACATTACAATCTCAGTAGCACTTCCTAGGCCTGGTTATTTTACTTTGTGACCTATGAAAATGTTTATCACTTATACTGATCTCTAAATAGGATTTATAAAAGATATTTTTAAAATGTTCACATCACTTTCATACATATAATAAAGAAGCAAAGAGTCTTACCAAAATGTAAAGAAATTAAACCGCAACCTGGTTCATAATTTATAAAAAAGCAATGCGATGGAATTTGTATTTGTTAACTAATAATTTTTGTTTGATATCCTGTCAGTTTCAATATTTTATTTGGAGGAAAACTGTGCTGATTTACACTTATAGGTTGTGTCAAATACATAAGGGTCCGTCCATAAATTACGTCACACGTGGGGGGGGGGGGGGGAATTTTGTGACCATGTATGTCAAAAAGGACGCCACATTTAAAAGTGGAACATTATAGTTAAAAATGCACTTAATAACTCTAAATTACAGACCTTTTTAACATGATTCTTTCATACAACAATAATAATTATTTTACTTTCAAGCTACGATCACTGAGATAATCAGTACAGGTATGTGAGGTCCAAGAAATGGCATCTGACCAAGTTACAAGACGACACAGATGAGGAGAATCTGGGTGTACTGACTTGACTGTCAGAATTTTTGTTGATTTGTGGAGACAGGAATCATAGAGTTGGGGCTACCAAAGGAAGCGAGATGGAATGAAAAATCTTGGAAAAAAAGGGGGGGGGGGATGATTATGAATTTTAGTAAATGCTCTAGACAAGGTACTCTTAAATTTTTGCAGTGCCACATCCCCTCTCAACTTCTGAACTTACCCCACACCCCCAATAAATTAAATAGTAAATTTGAAAATAATTAAATAATTTTTTATTTACTTTCGTTTTATTTGATAAATTAAAATTGACCATTTCCAGTAATGCCCAAACAAATTTAATGCTGGCAGAATCAACTAGCAATGGCAGCAAGTGAAATTTATTTTACGAGTCTTCCGCACTTTCACCCCATGTTTCAAAACCCTTGTTCTAGGGAATTGTTTCTGACACAGGTGCTGTATTTCGATATCCATGGGAGGTGATTTTTTTTGTAAAGGTTTGTAAAGAACAGGGTTTGCAATTTTATCCCTTTTATTCTAAAACCGGGAATTCCTGAAGACTAGACAAAAAAATAATCAATAAATTTATAAGTTGTACACACTCATGGATAGCTACAGTTAAAAGCAATTTTTTTTGTAAAAGCTGATGCTTCTCTGTCAATGCTACAAAGTACACAAACACAGTAAGGTCAAACTACAGCTTGATTCTCAGAAAAACTACAGTCTTAGCATCTATTTCGCAAACACCCTCTGGGGTGAAGTTGTCAACCATCTTTTCCGGCTAGTTATTATCTCCCAGCTTTGTTTTTGTACCGTGCTTCGAGCCTTTGGGGATGAAGCGTGATTTTTCAAATGAACTAACAAGCCAATATACCCGGCATGGCACGGGATTGCTTTAGGACCCCAATCCCGGTGACCTACGGATCCCGTTAGGATACTGTTCTGTCGGATCCCGTTCCATCTAGGGACCCTCCTTTCAAATGTTATCCCATTTCCCGATATAATCCCAATTTGATCGTGACATAGATATGGATTTTTAAAGTTATCAAACTTTCTGGAAAATTCTAGATTGGATATTATTAGGTTTAAATCCAACGATATTTCAGTACGGACAGTGAAGTGTATTGCTACCACGATAGGCCTACATCCATCAATTCACATAAAACCTATAGTAGTGTCTAAGCTTATTGATATTTATACGGCTTATATAAGGAAAAATGAAATGGGGTACCCGGCCCGAGAGGGATGGATATTATGAGTTCAGTACCCTTCGGTACGTGAATATGGATAATCAATTGTACGTGTACTAAGTTTGGTCAAGATCCATCTATTCATGCAAGAGTATTTGTCAGTCATTTTATTTATATAGCTCATATAAGAAAAAAACGAATTCGGGGCCCACACACAAAATGTAATTAAAAGTTCATAACCCCTTAAGATTTCCTTCTGGATAATGATGGATATATGTGCCAAATTTGGTCAAGATCCATCCATCCATGTAGGAGTATTAAGCCTATTGACCCATAGAACTTTCTGGAACATTCTAGATTAAATTTATTATCCTCCTCGAGCTGTGTAAAAACTGTCTTTTCTAAGTAATTATTCTTCAAATACGAAAAATTATACAACTAAGTGCACTTCTATAGCTATAGTACAATTAAATTGAAAGAGGGGCCCCGGGGGCCCATTCCATAATTGTACCGAATTAGTTTAGCCTGAGTTGGGGCCCTCTAAAAAGCATTCGGGTAAGTTATGAAGTTAAAATTTTAAATTTGTCCCATTAAAATCTATTGAATATTGCCATAGATATAACGCTTTAAAGTTATCGAACTTTCTGGAAAATTTTAGATTGGATATCAATAGTTTTAAATCCCTCGGTGTTTCAGTACGGACAGTGAAGTGCATTGCTACCACCCTAGGCCTATATCCATCAAATCACATAGAACCTAAATTGTTTTCAGAGCCAATTAATATTTATATAGCTTATAAAACGATAAATGAAATGGGGCCCCCGGCCCCCCAGGAATGAATATTATGAGTTTGGTACCCTTTAGTATTTGAGTATGGATAATCAAGTGTATGTGAACTAAGTTCAGTCAAGATCCATCCACTCATGTAGTAAGTATTAAGCCTATCGATATTTATATAGCTCATATAAGGAAAAATGAAACGGGGCCCCCGGCCCCACAGGTATGGATATTATGAGTTCAGTACCCTTCGGTATTTGAATATGGATAATCAAGTGTACGTGTACTAAGTTTGATCGATATCCATTCATTCACGTAGGAGTATTTGTTTGTAATTTTTTGATATAGCTCATATAAGAAAAAAACGAAATCGGGGCCCCCGGCCCCAAACTGAATGTCATAAAAAGTTCTCAACCCCTTAAGAGTTCCTTCTGGATAATGATGGATATATGTGCCAAGTTTGGTCAAGATCTATCAATCCGTTTAAAAGCCTTTGTGGAACAGACAAACCCACAAATTTTCACTTTTATATATATACTAGCGGATGTACCCGGCAAATTTGCCGGGATAGCATTCGGAACGAAGGAACTTCAACAGTCTTCAGCCTTATAATTATTCCGATCCCGGTGGGCTCCCTATCCCGCTCCCGTTAGTATACCGTTTCCCGGTGGGATTTTGATCCCTCTGGATACCAATTCCGGTATGATCCCAATCCCGTCGGTATTCCGATCCCGGTGGTATCTCGATGCCAGTGGCATAACGATAGCTGTCGGATCCCGATACCGGTGGGTTACCGGTCTAAGCCTATTGATATTTATACATAGCTTATATAAGGAAAAATTAAATGGGGCCACCGGCCCCAGAGAAATGGATATTATAAGTTCAGTACACTTCGGTATTTGCATATGGATAATAAAGTGTATGTGTAGTAAGTTTGTTTAAGATCTATCTATTCATGTAGGAGTATTTGTTGGTCATTTTATTTATATAGCTTATATAGGAAAAAACTACATTTTGGGCCCCCGGCCCCAAACCGAATGTCATAAAAAGTCCATAACCCTTTAATAGATCTTTCCGGATAATGATGGATATATGTGCCAAATTTCGTCAAGATCCATCCATTATTCTAGGAGATTTAAGTCTATTGACCTATAGAACTTTCTGGAACATTCTAGATTAAATGTATTATCCTCCTCGAACTGTATAAAAACTGTCTTTTCTGAGTAATTATTTTTCGAATACGAAAAGTTATTCAACTAAATGCATTTCTATAACTATAGTACATATATGTTAAAAGAGGGGGGCCCCGGGGCCCATTCCATAATTGTACCAAACATTATAACAGATGGGGCCCAATAAAAATCATTCAGCTAAGTTATGACGCTAAATCTTTTAATTTGTCCCAATAAAATCTATTGAATAATGCCATAGATATAGCGTTTTAAAGTTATCGAACTTTCTGGAAAATTCTAGATTGGATATTATTAGTTTTACATCCAACAATATTTCAGTACGGACAGTGAAGTGTATTGCTACCACGCTTGGACTATATCCATCAACTCACATAGAAACTATAGTGTTGTCTAAGCCTATTGATATTTATATAGCTCATATAAGAAAAAATGAAACGGGGCCCCCGGCCCCAGAGGAATGGATATTATGAGTTCAGTACCCTTCGGTACATAAATATGGATAATCAAGTGTACTTGTACTAAGTTTAGTCAAGATCCATCTATTCATATAGGAGAATTATATCTATTGATATTTATATAGCTTATATAAGGAAAAATGAAATGGGGCCCCAGGCCCCAGAGGAATGGATATTATGAGTTCAGTACCCTTTAGTATTTGAGTATGGATAATCAAGTAAATGTGTACTAAGTTTGGTCAAGATCCATCCATTCATGTAGGAGTATTAAGCCTATTGATATTTATATAGCTCATATAAGAAAAAAACGAATTCGGGGCCCCCGGCCCCACACGAAATGTTATTAAAAGTTCTCAACCCCGTAAGAGTTCCTTCTGGATAACGATGGATATATGTGCCAAGTTTGGTCAAGATCCATCAATCCGTGTAAAAGCCTTTGTGGAACAGACAAACAAACAAATTTTCACTTTTATATATATACTAGCCGATATACCCGGCGTGGCCCGGGATTGCATTAGGACCCCGATCCCGGTGACCTACAGATCCCGTTAGTATACTGTTCTCTATGGGATCCCGTTCCATCTTGACCTATATCGATCTATTCACATATAAACTGTAGTGTTGTCTAAGCCTATTGATATTTATATATCTCATAAAAGGAAAAATGAAACGGGGCCCCCGGCCCCAGAGAAATGGATATTATAAGTTCAGTACCCATCGATATTTGATTATGGATAATCAAGTGTATGTGTACTAAGTTTGTTCAAGATCCATCTATTCATGAAGGAGTATTTGTTGTTAATTTTATTTATATAGCTAATATAGGAAAAAACGACAGTTTGGGCCCCCAGCCCCAAACGGAGTGTCATAAAAAGTTCATATACCCTTTAGCGTTTTTTCCGAATAATGATGGATATATGTGAAAAATTTGATCAAGATCTATCATTCCATTGAGGAGTATTAAGCCTATTGACCTATAGAACTTTCTGGAACATTCTAGATTAAATGTATTATTCTCCTCGAACTGTGTAAAAACAATCTTTTATTAGTAATAATTATTCTTTAATACGAAAAACTATACGACTAAATGCATTTCTATAACTGTAGTACATTTAAGTTAAAAGAGGGGCCCCGGGGGCCCATTCCATAATTGTACCGAATTAGTTTTGCCTGAGATGGGGCCCTATAAAATCATTAAGGTCAGTTATGAAGTTACAATTTTAAATTTGTCCCATTAAAATCTATTGAATAATGCCATAGATATAGCGTTTTAAAGTTATCGAACTTTCTGGAAAATTCTAGTTTGGATATTATTAGTTTTACATCCACCGTTATTTCCATATGGACTAAGAAGTGTATTGCAACAAAGCTAAGCCTATATCCATCAATTCACATAGAACCTATAGTGTTGTCTAAGTTTATTGGTATTTATATAGCTTATATAAGGAAAAATGAAACGGGGCCCCCGGCCCCAGAGGGATGGATATTATGAGTTCAGTAGCCTTCAGTATTTAAATATGGATAATCAAGTGTATGTGTACTAAGTTTGGTCAAGATCCATCCATTCATGTAGGAGTATTAAGCTTATCGCTATTTATATAGCTCATATAAGGAAAAATGAAATGGGGCCCCCGGCCCCAGAGGAATGGATATTATGAGTTCAGTACCCTTTGGTATTTGAGTATGGATAATCAATTGTACGTGCACTAAGTTTGATCGATATCCATCCATTCACGTAGGAGTATTTGTTTGAACATTTTTTATATAGCTTATATAAGGAAAAATGAAATGGGGCCCCCGGCCCCAGGAGAATGGATATTATGAGTTCAGTACCCATTAGTATTTGAGTATGGATAATCAAGTGTACGTGTACTAAGTTTGATCGATGTCCATCCATTCACATAGGAGCATTTGTTTGTAATTTTTTAATATAGCTCATATAAGAAAAAAACGAATTCGGGGCCCCCGGCCCCAAACGAAATGTTATTAAAAGTTCTCAACCCCTTAAGAGTTCCTTCTGGATAATGATGGATACATGTGCCAAGTTTGGTCAAGATCCATCAATCCGTTTAAAAGCCTTTGTGGAACAGACAAACAAACAAATTTTCACTTTTATATATATACTAGCCGATATACCCGGCGTGGCCGGGATTGCATTAGGACCCAAATCCCGGTGGCCAACATATCCCTTTAGGATACTGTTCTCTTTGGGATCCCGTTTCATCAAGGGACCCTCCTTTCCAATGTTATCCCATTTCCTGATTTGGTCGTGACATAGATTTAGCTTTTTAAAGATATCGAACTTTCTGGAAAATTCTAGATTGGATATTCTTAGTTTTAAATACACCGATATCTAAAAACGGACAGTGCAGTGTATTGCTACCACGTTAGGCCTATATCCATCAATTCAAAAAAAAATAAAGTGTTATCTAAGCCTATTGACCTATAGAACTTTCTGGAACATTCTAGATTAAATGTATTATCCTACCCGAACTGTGTAAAAACAGTCTTTTATTGGTAATAATAATTCTTCGAATACAAAAATTATACGACTAAATGAATTTCTATAACTATAGTACATTTAAGTTAAAAGAGGGGCCCCGGGGGCCCATTCCATAATTGTACCGAATTAGTTTAGCCTGAGATGGGGCCCTCTAAAAATCATTCGGGTAAGTTATGAAGTTAAAATTTTAAATTTGTCCCATTAAAATCTATTGAATGATGCCATAAATATAGCGTTTTAAAGTTATCGAACTTTCTGGAAAATTCTAGATTGGATATTAATAGTTTTAAATCCCCGGTGTTTCAGTACGGACAGTGAAGTGCATTGCTACCACCCTAGGCCTATAACCATCAATTCACATAGAACCTAAAGTGTTTTCAGTGCCTATTAATATTTATATAGCTTATATAAGGAAAAATTAAATGGGGCCCCCGGCCCCCCAGGAATGGATATTATGAGTTCGGTACCCTTTTGTATTTGAGTATGGATAATCAAGTGTACGTGTACTAAGTTTGGTCAAGATCCATCCATTCATATAGGAGTATTAAGCCCATCTATATTTATATAGCTCATATAAGGGAAAACGAAATGGGGCCCCCGGCCCCAGAAGAATGAATATTATGAGTTCAGTACCCTTAGGTATTTGAATATGGATAATCAAGTGTACGTGTACTAAGTTTGATCGATATCCATCCATTCACGTAGGAGCATTTGTTTGTAATTTTTTTATATAGCTCATATAAGAAAAAAACGAACTCGGGGCCCCCGGCCCCAAACCAAAAGTTATTAAAAGTTCTCAACCCCTTAAGAGTTCCTTCTGGATAATGATGGATATATGTGCCAAGTTTGGTCAAGATCCATCAATCCGTGTAAAAGCCTTTGTGGAACAGACAAACAAACAAATTTTCACTTTTATATATATACTAGCCGATATACCCGGCGTGGCCCGGGATTGCATTAGGACCCCGATCCCGGTGACCTACAGATCCCGTTAGTATACTGTTCTCTATGGGATCCCGTTCCATCTTGACCTATATCGATCTATTCACATATAAACTGTAGTGTTGTCTAAGCCTATTGATATTTATATAGCTCATATAAGGAAAAATGAAACGGGGCCCCCGACCCCAGAGAAATGGATATTATAAGTTCAGTACCCTTCGATATTTGAATATGGATAATCAAATGTAAGTGTACTAAGTTTGGTCAAGATCCATCTTTTCATGAAGGAGTATTTGTTGTTAATTTTATTTATAAAGCTCATATAGGAAAAAAGGACAGTTTGGGCCCCCGGCCCCAAACGGAGTGTCATAAAAAGTTCATAACCCCTTCAGCGTTTTTTCTGAATAATGATGGATATATGTGCCAAATTTGATCAAAATCTATCCATCCATGTAGGAGTATTAAGCCTATTGACCTATAGAACTTTCTGGAACATTCTAGATTAAATGTATTATCCTCCTCGAACTTTGTAAAAACTGTCTTCTATTAGTAGTAATTATTCTTGGAATACGAAAAATTATACGACTAAATGCATTTCTATAACTGTAGTACATTTAAGTTAAAAGAGGGGCCCCGGGGGCCCATTCCATAATTGTACTGAATTAGTTTTGCCTGAGATGAGGCCCTATAAATATCATTCAGGTAAGTTACGAAGTTAAATTTTAAATTTGTCCCATTAAAATCTATTGAATAATGCCATAAATATAGCGTTTTAAAGTTATCGAACTTTCTAGAAAATTCTAGATTGGATATTATTAGTTTTAAATCCATCGATGTTTCAGTACGGACAGTGAAGTGCATTATTACCACTCTAGGCCTATATCCATCAAATCACATAGAACCTAAAGTGTTTTCAGAGCCTATTAATATTTATATAGCTTATATAAGGAAAAATGAAATGGGGCCCCCGGCCCCCCAGGAATGGATATTATGAGTTCGGTACCCTTTAGTATTTGAGTATGGATAATCAAGTGTATGTGAACTAAGTTCGGTCAAGATCCATCAACTCATGTAGTAAGTATTATTATTAAGCCTATCGCTATTTATATAGCTCATATAAGGAAAAATGAAATGGGGCCCCCGGCCCCAGAAGAATGGATATTATGAGTTCAGTACCCTTTGGTATTTGAATATGGATAATCAAGTGTACGTGTACTAAGTTTGATCGATATCCATCCATTCACATAGGAGTATTTGTTTGTAATTTTTTTATATAGCTCATATAAGAAAAAAACGAATTCGGGGCCCCCGGCCCCACATGAAATGTTATTAAAAGTTCTCAACCCCTTAAGAGTTCCTTCTGGATAACCATGGATATATGTGCCAAGTTTGGTCAAGATCCATCAATCCGTGTAAAAGCCTTTGTGGAACAGACAAACAAACAAATTTTCACTTTTATATATATATAGCCGATATGACTAGCCGATATACCCAGCGTGGCCCGGGTTTGCATTAGGACCCCGATCCCGGTGGCCTACAGATACCGTTAGGATACTGTTCTCTTTGGGATCCCGTTTCATCTGGAGACCCTCCTTTACAATGTTATCCCATTTCCTGATTTGATCGTGACATAGATTTAGTTTTTTAAAGATATCTAAATTTCTGGAAAATTCTAGATTGGATATTCTTAGTTTTAATTACACCGATATCTAAAAACGGACAGTGAAGTGTATTGCTACCACCCTAGGCCTATATCCATCAAATGACATAGAAACTATAGTGTTTTATAACCCTATTGACCTATAGAACTTTCTGGAACATTCTAGATTAAATGTATTATCCTACCCGAACTGTGTAAAAACAGTCTTTTATTAGTAATAATTATTCTTCGAATACGAAAAATTATACGACTAAATGAATTTCTATAACTATAGTACATTTAAGTTAAAAGAGGGGCCCCGGGGGCCCATTCCATAATTGTACCGAATTAGTTTTTCCTGAGATGGGGCCCTATAATAATCATTCAGGTAAGTTATGAAGTTACAATTTTAAAATTGTCCCATTTAAATATATTGAATAATGCCATAGATATAGCGTTTTAAAGTTATCGAACTTTCTGGAAAATTATAGATTGGATATTATTAGTTTTACATCCACCGTTATTTCCATATGGACTAAGAAGTGTATTGCAACAAAGCTAAGCCTATATCCATCAATTCACATAGAACCTATAGTGTTGTCTAAGTCTATTGGTATTTATATAGCTTATATAAGGAAAAATGAAACGGGGCCCCCAGCCCCAGAGGGATGGATATTATGAGTTCAGTAGCCTTTAGTATTTAAATATGGATAATCAAGTGTATATATACTAAGTTTGGTCAAGATCAATCCATTCATGTAGGAGTATTAAGCCTATCGATATTTATATAGCTCATATAAGGAAAAAGTAAATGGGGCCCCCGGCCCCAGGAGAATGGATATTATGAGTTCAGTACCTTTCGGTATTTGAATATGGATACTCAAGAGTATGTGTACCAAATTTGGTTAAGATCCATCCATCCATGTAGGTGTATTAAGCCTATTGACTTATAGAATTTTCTGGAACATTCTAGATTAAATGTATTATCCTCCTCGAACTGTGTAAAAACTGTATTTTCTATGTAATTATTCTTCAAATACGAAAAAGTGTACACATAAATGCGTTGTTATAGCTATAAAACATTTAAGCTAAAAGAGGGACCCCGGGGGTCCAATCCGTAATTGTACCATATTAGTTTTGCCTGAGATGGGGACCCCCATAAAAATCATTGAGGTAAGTTATGAATTAAACATTTTTAATTCGTCCCATTAAAATCTATTGAATAATGCCATAGATATAGCGTTTTAAAGTTATGGAATGTTCTGGAAAATTCCAGATTGGATATTATAAGTTTTAAATCCACCGATATTTCAGTACGAACAGTGAAGTGCAATTGCTACCGCCCTAGGCCTACATCCATCAATTCACATAGAAACTATATTGATGTCTAAGTCTATCGATATTTATAAAGCTTATATAAGGAAAAATTAAACGGGGCCCCCGGGCCCCTAGGAATAGATATTATGGGTTCACTACCCTTCGGTACTTGAATATGGATAATCAAGTGTACGTGTACTAAGTTTGGTCAAGATCCATCCATTCATGTAGGAGTATTAAGCCTCTTGATATTTATATAGCTCATATAAGAAAAAAACGAATTCGGGGCCCCCGGCCCCAAACGAAATGTTATTAAAAGTTCTCAACCCCTTAAGAGTTCCTTCTGGATAATGATGGATATATGTGCCAAGTTTGGTCAAGATCCATCAATCCGTGTAAAAGCCTTTGTGGAACAGACAAACAAACAAATTTTCACTTTTATATATATACTAGCCGATATACCCGGCGTGGCCCGGGTTTGCATTAGGACCCCGATCCCGGTGGCCTACAGATACCGTTAGGATACTGTTCTCTTTGGGATCCCGTTTCATCTAGAGACCCTCCTTTATAATGTTATCCCATTTCCTGATTTGATCGTGACATAGATTTAGCTTTTTAAAGATATCGAACTTTCTGGAAAATTCTACATTGGATATTCTTAGTTTTAATTACACCGATATCTAAAAACGGACAGTGAAGTGTATTGCTACCACCCTAGGCCTATATCCATCAAATGACATAGAAACTATAGTGTTGTATAAGCCTATTGACCTATAGAACTTTCTGGAACCTTCTAGATTAAATGTATTATCCTCCCCGAACTGTGTAAAAACAGTCTTTTATTAGTAATAATTATTCTTCGAATACGAAAAATTATACGACTAAATGAATTTCTATAACTATAAAACATTTAAATTAAAAGAGGGGCCCCGGGGGCCCATTCCTTAATTGTACCGAATTAGTTTTGCCTGCGATGGGGCCCTATAAAAATCATTAAGGTAAGTTATGAAGTTAAAATTTGCCCCATTAAAATATATTGAATAATGCCATACACATAGCGTTTTAAATTGATCGAACTGTCTGGAAAGTTCTAGATTGGATATCATTAGTTTTAAATCCACCGATATTTCAATACGGACAGTGATGTGTATTGCGCTCACCCTAGGTCTATATCCATCAATTCACATAGAAACTATAGTGTTGTCAAAGCCTATCGATATTTATATAGCTCATATAAGGAAAAATGAAATGGGGCCCACGGCCCCAGAGGGATGGATATTATGAGTTCAGTACCCTTTAGTATTTAAATATGGATAATCAAATGTATATATACTAAGTTTGGTCAAGATCAATCCATTCATGTAGGAGTATTAAGCCTATCGATATTTATATATCTCATATAAGGAAAAACGAAATGGGGCCCCCGGCCCCAGGAGAATGGATATTATGAGTTCAGTACCCTTCGGTATTTGAATATGGATAATCAAGTGTACGTGTACTAAGTTTGATCGATATCCATCCATTCACGTAGGAGTATTTGTTTGTAATATTTTTATATAGCTCATATAAGAAAAAAACGAATTCGGGGCCCCCGGCCCCACACGAAATGTTATTAAAAGTTCTCGACCCCTTAAGAGTTCCTTCTGGATAACCATGGATATATGTGCCAAGTTTGGTCAAGATCCATCAATCCGTGTAAAAGCCTTTGTGGAACAGACAAACAAACAAATTTTCACTTTTATATATATACTAGCCGATATACCCGGAGTGGCCCGGGGTTGCATTAGGACCCCGATCCCGGTGACCTACAGATCCCGCTAGTATACTGTTCTCTATGGGATCCCGTTCCATCTTGGCCTATATCGAGCTATTCACATATAAACTGTAGTGTTGTCGAAGCCTATTGATATTTATATAGCTCATATAAGGAAAAATGAAACGGGGCCCCCGGCCCCAGAGAAATGGATATTATAAGTTCAGTACCATTCGATATTTGAATATGAATAATCAAGTGTATGTGTACTAAGTTTGCTCAAGATCCATCTATTCATGAAGGAGTATTTGTTGTTAATTTTATTTATATAGCTCAAATAGGAAAAAACGCAAGTTTGGGCACCCGGCCCCAAACGGAGTGTCATAAAAAGTTCATAACCCCTTCAGCGTTTTTCCGAATAATGATGGATATATGTGCCAAATTTGATCAAGATCTATCATTCCATGTAGGAGTATTAAGCCTATTGACCTATAGAACTTTCTGGAACCTTCTAGATTAAATGTATTATCCTCCCCGAACTGTGTAAAAACAGTCTTTTATTAGTAATAATTATTCTTCGAATACGAAAAATTATACGACTAAATGAATTTCTATAACTATAAAACATTTAAATTAAAAGAGGGGCCCCAGGGGCCCATTCCTTAATTGTACCGAATTAGTTTTGCCTGCGATGGGGTCCTATAAAAATCATTAAGGTAAGTTATGAAGTTAAAATTTAAAATTTGCCCCATTAAAATATATTGAATAATGCCATACACATAGCGTTTTAAATTGATCGAACTGTCTGGAAAGTTCTAGATTGGATATCATTAGTTTTAAATCCACCGATATTTCAATACGGACAGTGATGTGTATTGCGCTCACCCTAGGTCTATATCCATCAATTCACATAGAAACTATAGTGTTGTCAAAGCCTATCGATATTTATATAGCTCATATAAGGAAAAATGAAATGGGGCCCACGGCCCCAGGAGAATGGATATTATGAGTTCAGTACCCTTCGGTATTTGAATATGGATAATCAAGTGTACGTGTACTAAGTTTGATCGATATCCATCCATTCACGTAGGAGTATTTGTTTGTAATATTTTTATATAGCTCATATAAGAAAAAAACGAATTCGGGGCCCCCGGCCCCACACGAAATGTTATTAAAAGTTCTCGACCCCTTAAGAGTTCCTTCTGGATAACCATGGATATATGTGCCAAGTTTGGTCAAGATCCATCAATCCGTGTAAAAGCCTTTGTGGAACAGACAAACAAACAAATTTTCACTTTTATATATATATATGATATGATATGATATATGATATGATATATGATAAAACAAATGAAAAAACTCCAGAAACTGTAGTTTTGTTTTAGGCTCGTTGTAATCGCAAACATATTCATGTCATTATAATTTTTTTTTTTATTAATGGAGGCAAGTGATTTTCCCTTTACTTGTAAAGGGTCATTGTCTAACCTGACTGAGTGCTGATATTTTCTTCTACTGGAACATTAATTTTTCCTTCCAGATGACGACTTGAAAATGCAATGATTTCACTTCCTTCAAGACTTACAACTTCAACAGAACTCTCACTTGATTCAGAGTCACAATCAGTTGCCTGCAGTAAAGATTTTCCAATTACTTTTCTCTGCACCATTTCAATAATTTTATTATTTTATATACTATCGCCTAGCCTGAATAATGATTATATTTGCATATTTAATCCAGTAGTGTGTCAGTGTCAACAATATGTTTGTGATGATGTGTGATGAGGGGAGGCTTTAAGCTATGTGATGTTACCTTTAAAGTGGAAATTATTGAACAAAATTGCACTTTATAACACTAAATTACAACAATGATAATTATTTTATTTTTGAACAATGATCACTAAGAGAATCAGTACAGTTATGCGAGGTTTGAAAAATGGCCTCTGATCAAGTTACAGGCCACCACGGTGGAGAGAGAATCAGGTTATAGTGACATTCAGTTGTGAGAATTGATGTCGAAATGTGGAGACAGGAATCCTAGAATTGGGGATACCACAGGAAGTGAGATGGAAAGAAAAATGGTGGTTGGGGGAGGATGGATCTTATTAAATATCTAGGGCAGGAATTCTTAACCTTTTTGAAGCACTGCATCATCACTTATTATATCGTAATAACATTTTTAAAATAATAATAATTAAATAATTTAGTTATTGTTTTATTTCTCTAAATAAATTTCTAGAAACATGAAAAAAATTACAGATACAAGTGATGTGCAAACAAAATTCAACAGAAAAACATTTACTGTTGCTAATCAAAATGCATAAAAATTGATTTTTTTAAAGGCAGCAACAACTAGCAATGGCAGCAAAGACAATATTCTGTCTTCCGCTCCCTTATGGGGTGCTTTTACCCATGGTTAAGAACCACTTTTGCAGGGAAATGTTTCCGACACATGTACAGTAATTCGATATCCATGGGAGGTGAATTTTTTAAGTGTTTGTAATTGTAAAAAACCGTAGTGGACAGAGGGATTTTTTATAAGGTGGGGTGCAAAGGCTTCACTCAATCATGTTTTGTTTCCAAATATAACATGTATGCATTAAAAATTTGATTGAGAAAGTTAAAATGATACAGCACGCTCGGTTGTCTGAGTCAATTATATGTATTACAATTAAAATTACTGTACTTATCGGCTGTAGACCTATGTATTTGAGCACCCTCAGAGGGTCTTACAATGTTAAAAACCATATTTAAAGGCTCATGAACAGGTTTTTCTATGCTCTAACTACAAAGTATTAAGAGACCTGTGAACAGCTATTCTATTCTCTAACTAAAAAAATATTCTATTTATAAAAAAAGAATCCTACTTTGTGGAAATTCACTTATCGCGGTAGACTCTGGAACTGATTAACCGCGATAAATGAGGGACGACTGTATAATATTATTAAAATAAATACTAACCAAAATATCCCCTTGACTGCTGATGAGAGTCCAGCTGGATAAATTGAAAAGTTCAAGTTCACTATAGTTTTTTTGTGGAGCTGACATGGTCCTTCATTAAATTTGATAGTTCTGGTGAATCAGTTAAAACAGCAATAGGTAATTAGTAATATAGTACTGGTATGAGTTACTAGGGCTTAACCTGGTGCAGTTTTTTTACAATTTTGAAGTGTTACAAAAAAAGAGTTAACTTCTCATACTCTTTTTCTATAAACAATAGGCTTACAGACAGTCCTACACCCCACTCACCGACCTTTAAACAATAGTCCGACTGACTGTCCTACACCCTACCTGTCGTACAAAGTACTGAATGTAAAGTTTACTATAAAACATGTTAAGAAGGTGAGGGTCGGTTGTGAAAAGGAAGCAGCCACACTAGAAGCAAAATATATATAATATAATATAATGCAGTTAATGGATATGAGGCTTGGTTGGCGGCGGTAAAACCCATGCCGATGATTTTAGCTATGTAGCCGTGAGAACGCTGCTCCAAGGCAACCGTGTCGTCCCGACTGAAAGACTCCTTGGGTGGTGGGGGGTGGTAACGCCACACCACTTCCCCCGGAGTAGAAGCAAACTGTCCAAACCTTCTGGGAGAGTCGGCTGCAAACGCTTTAAACGCAGCATTTTCGGTTGACCGGGCTTCCCCTAGGCCGCCCTAGGTCAGGGAGAAGGTTCCCGCTGTGCCACCGCACGGTCTGGCGGCGGAAAAACCCGGCGTCTGGCCCGTTTGGAGGTTTGCTTGGGGGGGGGGGGATTAAGAGCTCACGCTCGAGTACAAAGAAATCATTAATTAAAGGTCAATAGCCATTGGTCGTAATTTAGCATATTTAATTATTTTCTTGTTATCTCCCCTTCAGAAATAACTTATAAGAAACAACAGTAGCATTGACAACATCCAAATCTATTCCGATTATTAGTTAGTAGGTAAATTGGATTGTAATTAAATATATGATCCACTCGGTAACTAGTCACTAAGTGCCTTAACATTTGCCATGTTTGTGGAGTGTCGACATTATAAATATGACATAATTATGTTATTCTTTTAAGTTGAAGAGTTCTATGCTCAAGCCAATCCAATTCCTCATATTCATTAGGCATTAGGATAATAAATATATGATTTTTAAAAATTTAAGATAAAATGGGTCATTCATTACTTTACTGCCATCCTTATGTTTTCTTTAAGAAGAAACAGAATTAATAATTTATTATAGGTCTCCAAATGTTGCAGTAAATAGAAAAAGATAGCTGGGGCTGGAGCTTATTTTTTGTTCTAGTTCTAGAAAATTCATTTTCAATAACTGGTTGTTGTTTAATGTTCAGGTAAAGAAATCAGACTTTGCATTATAATTTAAATCATTCCTACACTACACACTAAACTATTAAGATGGAGAATTGGATGAATTTATGAACAAGAAATTCAAGAATCATCTAATATAAATAAAATAATATTATATAATATAATGGAGTATGGAGTATGGAGGTTTTCTGATGGCAAAATTACATACTTTGTCATCTATGACTCCATAGTGAGCCTGGTGGCTTGTTCTAAGACTAGCCTAGTTACTAGTTAGCCTAATAGTATAGAGTATTTTAGAGGCAGAAAGGCAGAGGGCAAGTCAGACCAGTCCTTGAATGAATACTGATTAATGAATACTACCTTATTTGATTATTTATTACTAGATATAGCCCACCAAACATTGTTGACAGCAATGCGTGAACTTCCCATCTACTAAAGTTACTTAAAAAAACATGAACTCAAGTAACGCTCATTTAAGAATCCCAATTTTTGCTACACCCCTTTCCCCCCATGCCCATGATACGTCACTGCACACTTTTTATTTCACACCAAATCAACTATATTAAAATAATATTAAGTATTCTGATGTCCAAACCACTTTTAACCAAATATATTTTCACCATACTGAAATTGAGACCATTTCATTTTCCGAAAAGAAAATACTACGCGCCAAATGCATTTGCGTTATATAAAAAAATAATTTAGCGTAGTTATTAAGTTATCGGGAATTATATTTTGCGCGCTATTGAACTCATTCATTAATTATTGAACTATACTTTCTTTCAAACATTTAGAATTATTTGTAATACTCTCAATACCAAATTCGCTCATAAGTAATTAGGAAGCAGTCCCTGCCTTAGGAAGCAGTCCATGATTAACACCAGAAGGGCAGGGCTATTTACTAATAATAATATACTAGAAATGTCTAGATATATAATATAATATTTAATTATTATATATATAATATATATACTACTATTTACTATCCTATACTTTGACTATAGTCATAGAATAGTATAGCCCGCCAAACATTGTTGGCGACAGCAATACCGCAGTAACTTAGTCTTACTCTTGTCTTAGAGACACTCGTAGTAGTCAGTAGTCCCCCCAGGCTCTAGTCGGCATGTCCGTCCCAAAAATGGCATGTCGATAAAGAGGCGTTTGCCACAAACCCCCTGAAACGTTACCCTGGGTACATGATCACCGTGTAGGGGACCTGCGCCGAAAGGCAAAGGTAACGCACGGAAACTGCGTTAGAAAGAGCACGGCTGCATGGTTTCCTACCAAATGCATTTGTAAATAACGTAGAAACAGGTCAGGACATGATTACAGTTGCCCCATGGATATGAGGCGAAGGAGTGTGGCGACCCTAGCCGATGATTCCAAATATGCAGTCTTTGAGGCTCCTAGGCAACCTCTTTTTCTCATTCCCAGCTGCGGTGTGAATTAGTCACGCCGCAGAAAACCACGTAAACCCTATTAGAGGGCGTCTATAAAACACCTACGCGTTCCCCCGGGGTGGGAAGGGGGGGCATTAGAGACGTAAAATATATCCACCCCAGCCCAAGAAAGTCCGGCCCGGTTGCTGTGTTAAAACAGCACCCCGGCCAGGTGTTCCTTCTCTGGTGCCGCCTCACTCGCATAGTCAATCGAGTGGAAGGGTGGGTGAGGCTGTCTTAGGGGCGGAGGGCCCCCGGCATGCCGCTTCGCGGCCTGACTGGTCTAAAGACCACTGGGGGAGTTGTTGAATGCCGGTTGGGAGCGGCGGTAGTGCGCTGGGGAAGACTTCATGAGCTTCGGCTCGATAGTTTTTCTGATTTTCTTAAGTAGTAGTAGTCAGTAGTCTTAGTCTAGGCCTATTACCCTCTACTGTTACTCTACACTGACTACACTATCACTAGACTAGCTATTATTGGTAATCTACCACTTGAGCGTCGGCCAAGGAAAAATCCATTTGTTCCGGTCTGAAGTGCTGTTTAAACAATTATTCTCCCAAAACGATGGAAATGTTTTAAGGACATACAAATAAGTATAATACAAGATATTATTTTCAATAGTAATAGAAAAACTGGAACAATTTCAGAATTTCCAAAACAGAAAAATTTAAACAAATTTATTAATTATTCATAGTTCTCGCCCAAGGCATAATTATACGTCTACTCTAATACCGTGCTAAGACTAATAATAGGGTAATCTACCACTTGAGCGTCGGGCAAGAAAACATCCAGTTGTTCCGGTTTGAAGGGCTATTTAAACAAGTATTCTTATATTGTTTCCGCTTCCATTGTTTAGCACAATCCATTTAAATAATTGTTTCTAAGATAATATGAAGGGAAAAGATCACAGCTTGTGGCAACCTGTGCATGTTGGACATCAGTGTCGTTTGGATAAACAAAATGTTGTTCCTGCACAACAATGGAGTGTTTGTATATTCCATTTCTGATGTGGTATATTTTGGCATTAGCTGCACACTGGCCTTATAAAATCAGTCAGCCTGGGTCTGGAAGAATATATCTTTCGATGCACTCTTGTAACAATTAGAAAACACTCACTCTCTCTTTTTACGCCCATTTACCCTCTCTCCACTGTTCACGGTGGTATTATATATGTGCTGAACTGAATTATATGTAATACTAATACATGTGCTGAAATGAATCTTACAATGTCTTTAGAAAACATTTCCATCGTTTTGGCTCATATCAATAAAAGAATAATTGTTTAAATAGCACTTAAAATTGGAACAAATGGATTTTTTCTTGGCCGACGCTCAAGTGGTAGATTACCTTGTTTGATTTGCTGTAACTGTGTAGGCTGTAACTGTAGTATATTATTTTATTATATTATTAATTTAATAAATTAAATAATACCATAAATTATTAACTTGTTGCGTGCACATTCATAGCGCATAAGTATAACAAAACGCTTATGGTGCAGCTTCGATAATTTTGTAAACATAATAACCCTCATATTCACCTAACCGACCTAACAAATATTTACACGTCAGATTCTTACCTTAGCCCGAAGGTAAAAATACGCAACTAGCTCCGAAAATTTCCTGAAAATATTCATCCAAATATCAACATGACCTCGTAACCTAAAAATAAGTAGTAGTTGGTAAGCACAACTTACGTACTTTCAATATTCTCCTAGATAAATTTAAGTAAACTATTTATTTTAATAATATTAATAAAAGGAACGACAATAAGCATTCCGTCTATCTTGATTTTACACCCACGAATATCTTTTGTGGACAAATGGTAATAATTAATAATAATGTTTAATATTATGCGAAACTAAATGACATGAACTATGTTTAGAATAAATTATCCCCCACCCCTTTTAAAAAAATCTTTCTTCAAATTTTAAGTTAAATTACAAACCTCTGCAGCCCCCCCCCCCAAAAAAAAAAAATAAATGCTCCTTTTTCTTCATATCACTCAGTATTGATCATTGTGGCTCCTACCTATGTTTGGAGAGGGGGTTCGCGATGTTTCTGTGCAATGTTTTATAGACTAGAGAGGATACTTAATTGGTTACAAGGGCTACTCAACGATGGTATTAGGAACTGGGGGTTGGAAGGCAGGAGGCACTAGACGCAAATGTGTCAAGTGTTGTCGCCTCAACTGTTCATTTTGGAAGTTTGTTCCTGTCCCTGATTGTCTTTGGCAGAAATGAGCAGTTCCTGAACTGTGTTCTTGCTGTAATGAACCGGAACTGCTCTCTAGGGGGAGGACGAGTTTTTGTTAAATGCTGGAGCTGGACCGCACCAGGTGACACCATCCAAAAGTGGGGTGGGGTAGGTGTGACATCAAATTGAAAAATTGAATATTTACTGAGCACACTGCTCGGTCAAACCGCCGAATTTCATATAAAGATAACCGATTACACATCAATTTTTCACTCGTGTAACCAATCTAAAAGCTTGCTTTATTAAAAGTTCGAGGACGATGCTTCAGAAATGAGGTGACCTTTCAATCGGGTCAGAAAAACACAGTTTACCATGATTCAACGCAGATTGAAGTGTTAGGTAACATTCGAAAGTGACAGGAAGCTACATGTATACAAATTCTAAGAAATACAGTTTTCCATTGATAACAAATACGATGTGGTATGGCAATTGTTTAATAGGCCAACATGAATCGAATCGGTAAAAACAAAAAATTAAAAATAAGATTTTACCAGTTTATAGGGTTTACAAAACAATATTTTACAAAACTGTAAATAATTTATTTACATTGATTAAATTTTTTCTAAAAAGTTTTTTGAAACTAAAAAAATCGAAAGCCCGAAATACTCAAAAATAAATATTTTCGCTGATTCATCAATAGCACCGCCCCTTAACATTTGAGAACGATTTTCATCATACGTTACAAGATCTTTTACAAGTTTTGCTTTCACTTTTAACTTTATATTTGGCTAATGTACTTTATGAAATTAATCTTTCACAGCTGTATCTACAGATAAACTAAAAGGCTTCACTTTTGACAAAGTGGTGACCAACCTAGAGGCTTTAAGATTGTTTCTTTTCTATTGAAAAGGCACTTATCAGAGCAATGTAGCGTTTCGGTTTATAGAAGTTTAAGGTTTAAGAGGAGAATGACAGGAGAACTATTTACGATTCACCATTGGACAGTCAAGGCTTTTTTTATCTGGCTCTATCAGTTAAAAGTGATACAGTGAAGGATATTAATTTTGATAAAGTTATTTATAGATTTGCAGCCTTGAAGATCAGAAAAATGCTAATAAAGAAAATTAATGTAAAATAACTAGTCTTTAACTTGACATTGTTACAGCTCTTAAATAAATAAATTTAACTCTTGACCTTCAATTTTGTTTTTGTTTTTTTGTTCTTGTCATTGTTAAGTAGTATATTAGGGTCAAATAAGGTATTATTTGTGGCGTGCCAACACTGGCGTAGAGACATTTTAATTAAAGTTGTTGGTGGCGTAAAAATGTGTTTATTAATGAGGTAATTAATCTACGTGTTTTTGAAAGATCAATTAAAGATGTAGTTAGGGGTGATAACCATGTAATTACTTTTAAAATTAATTTTTTAAATTAGTATTCTCCCTTTGTTGTGTCACACTATAATTAATATATTTGATAATTAATCGATTACTCAATTACTTTTTTAATTAGTGTTCTCCGTTTATTGTTAGTTTATAATTAATAATCTGCTTTGCTATACTGTGGAATTATTTTAACAAGCAGAAATCCATCGTGGAAGATTACCGCACCGGGTGACACCAACCCTAGCTACGCAGCGGTGTATTGCCAAATTCGTAACAAAGGGTTCGCAGTTACTGAGTTAGTATGTCCCCTTATGCCATATCGGTCACCGCCACAATCAGTCAAATTACAATTAAGGGATCTGGCGTCTGGGCCCACGAAGCACCTTCAGCGAAGTTTCGGGTCCATCCGACAAGGCATTTTTAAGGGTTTGAAGTCAAATAGAGCAAGTTTTTCTATTTCTTTTTTGTTTCGTAAGAAATCTTTAGAATAGTCATTTTAGTAATAAGCAAATAAATAAGCAAAATTGTAAAGTAATATTTATGCAATTTATATAAAAATTTGTAGAAACGGACAAATAACGCTTCGCACGAACCTGACCGAACCGGCTCCAAACCACCGCTGTGGCTACGCCACTGATTATAATCCTTAATTTCTATAAGATTGATAAGAGCTTAATGAAATTTTAGTTTAGTTTTAAGATTTCTATACTTTCGTGGTAATTTCCTCGGTAGCAGTGAATAATTCTTTTATAAGTTTTTCCCTAATACTGAAATATCTCATTAGGAAATGGCGTCAGCGGACCGTCGAGCTTAAAGCTCTTTATGCCCTTCCTCGCGCTCCCTCACACCAGCCAGGCGCCGGGTTTCCTCGACGCCGGACCGTGCGGGGGCACTCCAGAGACCACCCCGGGCGTGGACCGTCCCCACCAGCAACCGCTCGATCGGGTTTGCCGACGGAAACCCTGCCCATCCGGAGACGTCTGGTCGACCGAAGACGCTGCGTTTAAAACGTCCGCAGTCCACTTTCCCTGGGGTCGGGCGGCAAATTAACTTCCTAATATCCCCCCCACTCGTCCCGGGGAAGCATCGGACGCCCTCTAAGAGGGATTCTACAGTGGGTTTCCACCTCGCAACTAGTTCGCGAAATAGCTGGGACGAAACGGTTGCCCAGGAGCAGCTTTCTCAGGGCTGCGTATCTAGAATCATCGGCCACAGACTTCCACCGCAACATCTCGCCTCATATCCCTTAACGACAACTTGTAATCATGATCCCTACCATGTATCTGCCTTTTTTTTTCACCTGTGAAATATCACAGGTGGCAGCCCTGTAGGAGCCGTTTATTCCAGCAGTTACCATGCATGCCCCTGTCTGTCACGCGGGACACGCAATGTTGGTTATGTTTCCCGGGTTAACGTCGAGGGGGTCGGTGGCCAACGCTTCAAAATCGGCAGGCCTGCACCACTCAAAATGTAAAGCGGGTCGTAATACTTTGTCAAAAACTTGTGCTGGCCCAAAGAAAATAGGACAGAGGTAGGTGGGGCTATTAAGAAAATAATAATAATAAAGAATATTTCGTTTCTTCCTCGCGGGCTGTATGCTATGCAGGCCTGGTGTAAGGTTTTAAGGTAACATAAATGTCCCTTTTATGTTTATTATGTTTCTGAAAGTAATTATTCTCATGGAGTTTCCTGAAATGTTATGAAATTAGATTTCAAGACATTTGTGAAGTTTCTAGAAGTTCCAATTGAGCATGGGCGGTTCTACGGTGTATTTTCTGTCAAATAGCCAAAGCAAAACGCGAAGGCTTCGATTACAATGCAAGCTTCTACGTAAAATGTTGAATCAAGGCCAAATTTGGTAACATAAATTTCATAATCCCTTTCAAATATCGATGGATTTCAAAACTTCAAATTTTTGGAGAGATAGATTCCATTAACTGTAATCGGTTAAAGGAACCAGTTACTAAATTATTACTATGCAATGATCTGTTTTAATTATAATTTTTTTTTTGTTATATTGTTTTACAGATTGTGCTCGGCTGGGGGGGGGGGGTAGGCAGTGCCCCCCCGGAGAGATAGCTGTTAATGCTAATATTTTTTTAAAATCATGATGCTATCATTCAATTTGTAATTAACACCATTCCTTAGTTTAAAAGCCATGCTTTTGTTATAAAATATAATTTAAAAACATGAAAGGATTGCTCACGTTTAATACTTAGTGAGAAATCTATTAAAATTATAGACCTTAAAATTAAAGCAAATGTTGTTTAATAACACTAAGTCCTTAAACTTGTGAGTTTGCAATAAATAATTAAACAAAAAATACAGATAAATGCGAACTGGAGGTAATATTTCGGTTCATAATCGGCAAATTTTCTAAACATTGCGATATTTATAATCGAAGATTTGCCTTAACTATACGGATCATTAAAGACAGTGTTTCTTTCAGAAATTTTCCCCCGAGGGGGCAATTTTGACGCTCGGGGGGGGGGGGGCAGTGCCAGTTTTTCAGTGGCCAGAGGCGTAGCTAAGGGTGGCAGATGGGACATATGTCCCCTGGCGCCAGACTAGTGGGGTCATCTATAGTGTTAATGGATGAAAATAATAGGTTTCAGAGTTTAGCTGGCGGGGTGGGGGGGGGGGTGTGTAAAAATGAATCTTGTCCCCTGTCATCAAAGACTCACGTTAGTGACGTAGAAGTGGGGGGGGGGGCGAACATTTGGTCTTCCCAGGTGTCATTTTTTCTTTAGATAGAGCGGCGGTATTTTCGGACATCTGCAGAGTTTCTATCGAGAAAGCTAGCGTGGCAAAAAAGTTAACCCACCTAGGGTGGCGCTAACACTAGGCACACCGCTGGGCAGTGTATATTTTATCAGTACCAAATTTGGCTGTCATGGCAAGTAATTTTTATCGGGAAGTAGGACAGCAGAAAATGTGTGATTGTTTAACAATGAAAAGGTGCATTTTGGAGTATACATGATTCGAATGTTTTGATAAGACTTTCATTTGATCGGGGGAAATAATTTTTCAAGCATCAGGGGAGGCATTATGGCGACCAGTGCCAGACACAAACTAAATTCATTTTGGTTGTGGTGTGCCGAAGAAAATCATTTGACACAAGATTAGATTCAACCCGTTAGCCACATTGATCGACGTCAAGGAAAAAAAAAGGGGGGGGGGGGTAGCAGAAATTGAGGAATCCGAAGAGTTTGAGCAAAAGTGAGGGCAGGGGTCACCTTAATTTAAAAATAATAAATTCAAAATGCAGTGATGCATTGTGGTGCAAATTTTTCTTTTTCTGTTTATTAAGGGGCCACGATCAATTTATTGATCATTATGGCTCCTATGAATGTAGATGGGATTTGCAATGTTTCTGTGCCTGGTGTTGATGCGGATATTTCACTGGTAACAAGAGTTACCTAGTGAGGGTATCATGCACTGTATTCAATGTATTTTTAAGACAATGTGTGAAGGAGCATTTCAAACGTTCATATTTTTTCTGTAAGATGTCTCTTAGAAAATGCTAAGAATACATCAACATACACCAACTATATGTGGACTATAAATCAGGTTATGATAGCATAGACAGGAAATACATGAACGATGCTGTGCTGGACCTTGGAGTCCTTAACAAACTTACCCGACTCATACATATGACGATGGATAACTACAAAAGTAGAATCAAAGTACAGAGGGAGTACTTGAGGGAGTTCCCAATCAATCTGGGCCTCAGACAAGGAAATCCGTGTATCATTTTCAACATCACTTTAGAAAAAAGCATTAGAAACATACGTGTGAGCATCTGAGAGGTGGTACAGAACAACCATAAGGAACTTTATAAAGCCAGCCACTGCAATACCTGGCCTACACAGACGATATAGCGCTACTTGGTAGAAACAGCATTGATGATATAATTATAACTTTCAGGAAACTTGAAGATGTGACGGTCAAAGCTGGTCTTGAGCTATATCAATTGTACAAATACCCATCCATAGTCACAACAATATAAAAAAAAAGGCAGACTGCCCTAGGCAGGATACATTGAAAGGATGCCGGATTCTGGAGCAACAAAAACGATCTACAGGCAGAAACCTTGGGGCAGACGGCTCACCGGTCGACCAAGACTGAGATGGATTGACGATGTAGAGAAGGGTTTACAAAGGTTGGGGTTCGCACATGGAGGTGTAAAGCGATGGATCGATCCCAGTGGATGAATGGGGTGGAGCAGGCCAGGGCCCTAAATGGGATGAAGCGCCACTGATGTAAACATTTCAGACATTTGGGTGGGAAGCGCTAGAAATAACGATAATAACAGGACATCACTAACTCTTCCACCAGCACAATATTAAATAAATTCAGTCCAATTGGGATCCCTTAGGGTATGTTTTTTTATCGAGAGATACTCCTTAGCTCAGACTCGCCCCTTAAAACTTTATAGGCCCCGGAAATTTTTTTTAGTTAAATTTAGTTTCGCATCATTAAACACTTAACTGTAGAGCAACGGGAGAGATGCTAGTTAAGATATTATGCGTCATTTGACATAAGAGCCATCGTACAAGCGACGTCTCTGCTTGACTAAGTGTGGTATGCAAAAAATTTTGTAAAATTGAAAAGTAATGTAATTTTAAAGTTATTATTTTAAAATATTTTTGGGATCAACTCCATAAAAATAATGAATTTACTACAAAATATTTATAAAATTAAGAAAACAGACTTCCTTCCAAAAAAGGTATCCATCCCAAAAAAGAAATGCTAAAATAGTTTTACATTTTGAACGAAAAAGAAAAACCAAAAATATACGTTTATTTCAAAATATTTCCAAGTTTCACCAAAGTCAAAAAGAAAAAAAGCTTTTCTGTACAAAAGGCTATAGAATATATCTTTATGGGTTTTCAAAATTGGTATTTATTTATAAATCATATGTAACCGATATAATTGTTTAGAAGTCAAGAATTGTTTACAAAAGACTCATATATTTATTAATGTGTGATTTTTTTTTCGTATAAATTATTAAAGTTTCAATTCTCAATATTCAGTTGATTTAAATGTTTAATTGAAACTTTGCATGCTTATTTATATTGACATTCTTTACTTAATGATGGATGGTTTTTAAACAAATGTATCATAGGAACATTTTTCAGAATTTTTTATTTGTGTATTTTATTTATTAGGCTCGTGGGGTGGCGTTTGAAAAAGTGTGATAATTTTTTTCTATCTTTTTTTGTCTATGTTTTCAAATTGTTTATTAATTCATGAATGGTATATGTACATGGTGTATGCATCCAATATTGTTCATGCAGTCTGTAATTTTTTTTAAAAACATTTTTATACTTCTTTTTCATTTTTCTCAATTTTGCGTTTTCATGATTTTTTAGGAACGCCAAATGATTCAGGAGGAAAAGTATTCTAGCTACAGGCTTCAAACTTTGCATGCTTCTTTTCATTGATATTCTTTACAAATTACAAAAGGCTTTTTTATATATATCCAACTAGAAAATTTTTGTAACATTTTTACATTTGCTACCTCTAAAAATTTCTCGCATATATAGGTGACCCCACATACATGCCATTTGTAACACTTCCAATAACTGCAGTGTAAAAAGCTTATTTAAACTTTTTATCAATGTCTTTCTTAATGTGTATGCAAAGTTTCATTATGATATTGCAATACAAATTTTTTTTAATCATTTTGCGTAACTGTCAAAATTGGTTTAAAAAATTCAATTTTTTGCAATAAAAGTCAAAAAAAATTTTTTAAAAATAATCTTCAGTGGTTTTTTGTCTGTCTGTTTGTGTATGTTTTGTATGTACTATTTTTTTTTTTTCTAACTTAAGAAACATAGAAAAAATATTTTTGACCCATGGACCACCTTAAGGTAACGTTAAAACTATTCATTTTCAGAGTAGCTCCCCGTTGACCGACTGACCTTGACGTTCACTTCCGATAAGACTTTTCCCCCCCGATTGTTTTCTTCCGGTCGCTGAAGGCCGAATGCGAAGGTAGCAGAGACCTAACATTTTAAAAATGTCATTACATATAACTTTTGATAAACCATGCGCTCGCAAAACAAAGCCCGTTTTCATGGAACCAGTGGACAAGTCAATGGTAAGTTAATTTAAAAAAAAAATATTTGCTTTACATTAGATTAGTCTAAATAGCTTTGGTTATTGCACGCTACTGGTCCCTCTGTCGCTCACCCTACTAACCCGAACCCTAAATCTATCATAAACAAAGGGAAGTGACTCCCAATAAGGGGACCACAACAGCACATTAGCCTTTTAATTCATTCATGATCTGACATAAAACTGACTTAGAACTAAGAAGACTTAAAACCCTAATGGCCGCGATTGCGTTAAAAGGGCCTCAGTAAATGTGTAGCTGTATGGCCACTCTTTTTTACCATGGCCGCCATCTTGGTTGCCCCGACCCGCGCACTTTTACGTGTTCACGGGTCGGGACAACCAAGATGGCGGCAGAGGAAAAATAAAATAACTCATGTTTTTGAAATAATGACGAATAAAACGTTTTTAAAAATGAAAAAATCATCTAAATCTATCCCTCACCCTAACCTGAACCCTAAATTCCTCCCTAACCCGGTTTTGACCCTCTCCCTAACAGGGTTTTGTCCCTCTCCCTAACAGGGTTTTGACCCTCTCCCTAACAGGGTTTTGACCCTCTCCCTAACAGGATTTTGACCCTCTCCCTAACAGGGTTTTGACCCTCTCCCTAATCAGGGTTTTGACCCTATCGGAACCAGCGTTTTGACACTCTCCTTAGCCTAACGTGGCGCTGGGTTTTGACCCTGAAAAGTAGGAAAAGTATTAAAAAAAACAAAGAAAAGTGGCCAAAATTAATTATAAAATAAAGAAGTAATGAAAACCCAACTTACATTTTCATGGAATACACTTTTACACACTTTATTTCAGGTTCCAACGAAAAGAATATCCAAAAATTAATGAAACACACCGTGGTCAACCTCTAAGATTATCTTTAAAAATGGCGCCGCTTGGCGGCGCTTTTTAACGTATTTAATAGGCCAACCAATGAAATTTTAAAAATTATAATTAATCAACCAATAAAAATTTTGCCAAAAATTTGCCTCCGTCATATTAATGAAAATGTAACTCTATTTAAAAAAATATTTAAAAAATAAGGGGAGTGAATCCACGCAAATGACGCCATGGCCACTCAGCTACACATTAGCCAGAGCCTCATATCCAATAATAAAAATTATTAGTAATTACGGTAATCTTGCAGTTCAGGTGCGTATTTTATTACTGATCGAATTACCTATTATCGCATGTAAACTTACATGTATTCTTCATTAAATTAAATCCAGACATTGATAGTTAACTAATACTGAATTATAAAGCGCATATTTTCTTTTTCTTTTATGTCTAAAGCGTCTTTGAACATCCCCCAACCATCCATACATAATAGTAGGCACTTTGGTGAGATCCGGTAAATTCCAAAAACCGGGTATCGTGATTTCATTGTCAAAATGGCGACCTCCACTTTTTAATTTACAGAGAGTCAGTTGTAGACTTTAGTGTCTTTAGTCCTCAAAATAATTTTGGGGCTTCACTTTGAAAATTGAAGGTACAATAATGCTAATTTTACTCATTCATAATTTTTTTGTGGAAAGCTTTAAAAAAAGCTTGATTGTAAGGGACTTTATAGATAGTGGCATTAATTACAACATATCCAAGGTGTGTAAGGTTAGGCCCAGCGGTTTGGTCATAAATTAACCCAGCAATTTTAGTCACACGTGTCCCAAAATTACCTATTGTTAATATTCGTTGCCTGATTTACTCTGGATACATAATACTAATATATATTTTTAATATGATTTGATGCTTTTATTGAGGGATATTAGGTTAAACAAGCCATTTTTTACAATTAATAGTTAATTATTAGTTTTATATACTGAGACTGGTGTATATATATATATATATATATTTATATAAACTAACTTATATTTTGTGGTTTTATTTGGAAGTACTCTTTATTAAACTATGTTCCCTGTAAATATTATATTTTTGTCTCATTTTATAAATAAAAAAAAGGCAACGGTTATGGTATCATCAGCAAATTTTAAGATTGGAACGGTGTCGCTTGAGCTCTGGTATATATTGTATACAGTAGCCGGTGCTTGCTTCTCTGGTTAGCGACAATTGGTCATTTACCTTGACATCTTTTGGGCGATTTGTTAAAAAGTTCAGTATCAGAGCTTTAATATTTAAATTCACACCTAACAAGGAAAGTTTCTTTAGAATAAGGTGTGCTTGGATAGTGTTTAAAGCTGAAGAGAGTTCTAAGAAAAGCACTCTGGCATGTTTTTTTAGGGCTGTATTGGTGATGATAAAGTCTCTCCAACAATAGTAAGATCCTCCATGCTTCTAGCAGGTTTGTTAAATTGGTGTACTTCATTCTAAATTATTAGTAGAAGCGCTGTGCTTAAGACTTTTTTAATAGGTTGTCTATAAATAAATTAGAAAAGGTATAGAGTTTAGGTCTACAGTGACTACTGTCTACTTACTAAACTGAAACTAGTAGTAGTCCTTTGACTTGGGCTAATTTAGACAATCCATGCCATGTTGTTATTTACTACAATTTACGTGTTTATGTTAATGTTAAATTTCTGTATTGGATTTAATAGGTTCCTTGAAACCATTCTGCACATGTTGAAATAACTTGTTCTACAATATGGTATCTCTGGAAAATTGTATACTATGTCACATTTATCTCGCTTCCTCATCAATGACATATCAGTTTTTGTGTTCCGGTAATTCTATGACATTTATGCTACAAGTTTTTTTTTGTATGTCGAGGAAAGGATTATCATAACCATTCGGTAAGCATATATCATATAAATACCTTTTTGTTATATCTTCCATAAAAATACGGTTTAGTGATTTGGAAACTACATTCATTCTCGAGTTTGAACATATTTAAGTTACTAAAAATAACCAAGTAGGCCTAAAGGAAAAGTTATGCTCCCGCTAAAGAAAGGGGAGTGGAGGGGGGAGAGAATGTCACTGAATCGAAATTTAATTTTATTAATTCGAGATGCAAGAAATGGATATTATCATTTATTACGATTGATTCTTTTTTGTTGAATACCCAAACATCTGAATAATTCTAATATGTTTAAAATGAATAGTTTTAAAAAAAAATAGGAAAAATTATAAGCAAACATTTAAAAGTTTTGGTAGGGACTATGTGTTGCTTTTTAATTTTAAAATGTTAAAAAATATTGTTCACCGGGTACCCATTTTATCAGTTGTTCATTATTAATCAATAATTGATAGTTTAATAATAGTAATAATAATAATTGTTATTCTCTTATAAATTATTACTCATTTGGGAGAACAGTTTATTATACCGATAATCATTTATTCTATCTAGGCCTAAGCATAATATTATTCTATTACTATTACCACACTGCACTTAGAAGCCTAATTAAAGTTAGTAATTTTTATTTTAATAAAGTATTTTGATTATAAATTTTAAATAATTGTTAATGTGACATTCTAATACTTAGTGATAGTGTGGTTACTGTTTGTCTTTACTTTAGTCTTGAACTTAATCTAGTGCTATTATAGAGGTTATATTATATAATTAAAATCAAAATAATTGTAATATTATTGAGTAAAAGTCTTGCTTAAAATGCATAAAGTAATAATTTAGCTTATAAACTTGTATTAAAAGACATTCAATATGACTCAACATCGTCATTGTAATTATATTTTTTCTTAAAAGCGGTTTACAAAGACAATCATTTAATGAAAATTAATGTATGAAATTGTATATTAAATATTAAAAATAAAATGAGTTTTAATCAATACAAAAATTGAATAATATTAAAAAGAAACAAGAAATTTTGTATATTCAAGATTAAGATTAGATGTTTTTGGCTTCTTTTAGGTAAAAGAAAAAACATTTTAATTTTCTTTTTAAGATATTTGTGGAATTCCTTCCACTTCCATCGACAATAAGGCATGTATGGTCGAGGATGGCAAAGATAAAGTTTATGAAGGGGGGATTTTGGGATTCATCAACAAGACCAAGAAGTCTGTAGAGGAGTCTACATTGAAAATGACAGGCAGAACATTCCCGCTCCCTTTTAAAATATAATCCCATACCCTTACGCTCATATAGTTTTATGGGTGATTTGATTTTTTATTTATAATTTCATGCATTTAATTTTATATTAAAAAGACTTCTACTTACCTTTTACTTTTATAAATATAAGAATGTTATTGTTTGTTTTTGCCTTTACAGATAACATTTTTTCTGTACATGATTTTTTAAAAACATACCTGAAAATAAAATTACCCAAAATAAAATGTCTTGATGTAATGTTAAAAGTTTTGTTGTTCTTTGTGTTGTATAATAGATTGAGAATGTCTCCTAAAAATTTGGTGGGATCATCTCTAAAAATAAAAATGTTCTATGCATTTTAAATAATGCAGAAATTTGAAATTCGGGGCACAAGTTTTTGTGGCAAAATATATAGATTATATAAGGGGTTTAAAAATTCAAAAAAAAAATATCGACACCTATATAAAATATAGAAAAATGAAATTGATATTTTTATAAAGCTTATAGACATGCCTTCAATGTGATGTATCTTTTATGGCAACTAGACAATATTACTTTTTTTTGTCTGAGTACCTAGATTCCCTCCCCTTTGTTTATTCTTGTGTTGATACGTTTGAAATTAAAATTTCATTGGTTGTTTAATTGTAGTATTTAAAATTTTCCGGAATATTGAAAAATGGGTAATTATTTATTTTCTTTTCTGAAAACCTTGTATTTTTATTGGAACCTGAAATAATTATTAATTAGGTTTTCACAATTTTCCTGACCTTATTGTTTAACTGCCCGCACACATTAAGTTGAGGGAAGCAAGCATATACCGGCTTAAATTATGGCTGAAATGGGGCGACTGCCTGTTGTTTACACTTCTTGCCGAATATTTAGAGGGATACAATAAAGTAGCTTCACTCGCCATGAAATTTATGTACAGGCTGAAATTATCTCATTAAATATGTATGATTTTAAATTATTTACGTTGTTATTTTTAATTTGTTGAATTCTTCACTTTTTTTTCTCAAGTAGTGTGGCCACTCCCTTCCCTCAAATAAAACAGGTGTGCTACCTTTACACACTGGTATGCAAGTGTAAAAATGAAGATACACCATACAAAATATTTGTAAAAAAATAAAAACCCAACTAGTTTCATAGAATGAACACCTTGGTGGATACAATTGTATAAAGCATGCAAAAGTGACTTATTTTTTTGGGGCCTAAACTTTTTTTCTACAGTCCATATCAACTGGGTGTAACACACCCATGCATAATTTAATAGAAGAATAAAGCATCTAAACTGGCTTGTGAACATTTTTGTTTGGTTGTTGTTTGTTGATTATTTGAGTCTATGTCATCCATAAAATAGATTTTAAATTTGACAATAAATAAATATTCTGAATGCATTTGGGTACCAACAATAATATGTATTCACCTTGAAAAACCATTTCAAAACAGACCAGTCACATGTACACATGGAAAATGGGGGCTTTGCGGCTCAGCTCGCACAATTTTTACATAAAAGAATAGAATGATCTTTTGCAAATATATCTAATAAAATTGCTGAGTTGATGTGGTTTGGGCAGCTACTTGAAGTGCTTTTAATCAACTTGTAAAGATTTCAAAACACTGGAGAAGTTCTGCCTCACAATACCTTGGTGCATCAGGATGGATCGCATCTACTTGCGAAAGGGTGAGGAAATGTGCAACACCAATATTGATTGACTGTCTGTTGTGTTCATGAGACAATGAGTTAGTCTGTTATTTATATTTAAATGCCACTCTTGATGCCAAATCAAAAAATTTTTAAAACACAGCCAAAGGCCATCTTTTACTTTTAGTTTTTTGTATTCACAGAGAACATCTTCACTATTTGGTCCATGGTGAATATGCCTCCTTTGCTTTGGTTGTTATAGAGCACAATCTCTAGTTTCTTGCATTCAGTATCATTTTCTATATGTGGACAATTATGTATTGTGTTCATTTTTCTGCTTCAAGCTCTGGTATTTGACAAGGTTGTTTCTAGTCTGAACAAACACACTGATTTGTTGAGGCGCAGAGCCTTTTTTTGCTTGAACTTGAACCCCTTAGGTAGGAACATCTTGTTCCATTTCACTGTTCCAACTAGTGTGAGTCTGTTCTTGGCCATTGGTTCTGCAAGTTGTAGGGGAATGAAATAATAGTCTGTTCTGAATTTGCTGCCACTTCCATGCAAGTCCCTTGTGAGAGAAATTATAGTCTGAGGGGATGTTCCAACATTTCTCTTTGCTGACAGGGCACTTGCATTTCCTTTGCCGAGATATGAGCATCCTCTCGGGACAGTATTCAATATTTGTCTGGCTTGCTTGACTTATATTGAATAAATCTGTACCGACCTCTGAAACTAACCTGTTGCTCACCTACTGTGATGTTCTCTCCAGGAATATAATACCTCACCAAAGTACCCAGGAATGCTTCTTCATACATTTCTTATTATTGGATCAAAGATGTCACGAGCCAGAAAGGGTTGATCTTTGTTGTCAAAAAAGAAGTATGAATCAGAAGTTTGCTGAATCTTGTCATTGAAAGTTTTCCCTAAAATATGATTTCCATCAACATGGTTGAATAAAAAGTCCACTGAAATGCTGTTGAGATGAAGATTGTCAGTGTGTAGTGGTAGGCAGCCAATAAAAGCTTTCATTTAGATCGCATCATTCCTTTACCATTTGTCTCCTCATACTTTCTCACCTTCCCTGTTTGTGCTGTCAACTATTGTTTGTATCATTTTTTTCATTAATGTTCAGAAGAAATGCTTCATTGGGTAAAGCTACATGATCTTTGAATTTGAAGGGAGTTCAACCCTGGCGATGCCACTGGAATAGTGTTAGCCTCATCACATTTGTCCAAATCATATAAAATTAAGTGGAATATTTTCAGACACTGGGCACGCTACTATTTACCACTGTCTTTGATTTTACATATGGTACCTTACATATTTTTGTGTGTGTTTTAATCATTTGATAGTTAATTTAATTTTTTTTATTAAATATGGAGAATGTCTTGTGTTTTAAGTTTTTTTAAGATAGTGCCTTTTTCAGAAGTGCCTGTTTAGCTGGGTGGTCTAAACTGAGTCAATTCTAAACTTGTGGCCTGGAGTTCAATCCCCAGCAAAGGTCTAGACAAGAAAAAATGCCACCAGCACCCCGTGTGGGTGATTCCATACTTATTATCCATGGATGGCAACTCATCTAAGAAAAGGAAAATTCTGAATTCAAACCTAGAGTCCTGTAGGCCGTGCCCAAGATAGCATTTAGATTAAATAAAACTAATACAGTCTTTAAGCTAACATCAAAATTAATGGTCCGCTTAAAAAGGGGCTTAATGAAACAGTTAAAATTAAAAACCACAATTATGACAACTTTTGTATTGGGGCCCATTTAATATTCAAGCTGGCCAAAAACAACATGCTTTAAATTTAAAGACTAATCTAACTTTCAAAAGATGTTTCATTTAAAAAATATGACCAGTGTCAAAACTGTAGCCGTTTATCACTGAAAATAAAATAGGATTCCTTTGGGATCCTATTCCCCTTTGGATCCCTTTCTCTGGTGGGATCCCATTCCGCAGTAAAATTCCTTTTCCCTTTTGGATCCCATTCCCCAGTATGATCCTGATCCCTTTCCTCAAAAGAAATAGAAATAAGATAAATTTCATACATTTTTAGATCCCACTATATATCCTGGTGGAACTTTCAGGTTTAATTTATTATATCCATTATCCAGAAACTTGTGAAAAATGACTCTTCTATGCAATAATTTTTTTAATACAAAAAATCTAAAACAAAAATCATCATCATCATCGCCTGTCGTCCCGTATGGGACATAGGCCACAAACAAAGTCTCTCCAGCTGTGCCCACTCTTTTTGGTATCTGCCTCCAGTTCTCTTCTCCAAGTCATTTTGGGTCAACCTCTTTTTCTCTTTCCTTGGGGGTTCCAAGTGAGGGCTTGTCTCGTGATACTTGATATGGACTTTCTTAAATTGGATGAATATTTGGTACCCTAATGTTATGGAATAAGAATTAAAGACAATTTTGAAAGTTTTTGCAAAGCTCCAAATTAATTATCCGTTATAATTGCCTATGCTATACATATACATGAAGTTGAAGGCTTAGATTACAGTTAACGCTTCAAAGTGTGTTGATGTATCTTGGCCAAAGTTGGTAAACATACCATTCATATTCCCACCAGGAATGTGATCCCATCGAGGAACAGGATCCTGCCGAGGAATGTGTTTCAACTGAGAAAATGGGATCCCACAGGGAATAGAATCCCATTGAGAAACCGGATCGGGGAACGAAATGTTTACAAGTTATTATAAATGTATTTTTTTATAGAAAAACTAGTAAAATTTATATATATATTTTACTTCAGCCACATGTTTGTTACATTGCTCTTAATTTCGATGTTACTTTTTTAAAAAAAAGGCTGTAGAAACTTTTTTTTTCAGAAGCAATCCTGGTGAGACACTGGGTGTATTAGCTAGTACACATATTTTAACAATGAAAATTTGCTTGTGGGTTTGTTCCGCATGCGTTTCTACATAGATTGGTGTATCTTAATCGTAATCAAATTTGGACACACATATCCATAATGAAATATTGGATTTTTAAAAACTTAACATAATATTCCATATTAATATAATTTCAAACATAGCTATTGCACTGGTGGATGGATCAAGACCAAATTTAGTACACAATACACTTGATTGTATTCAAATACTGAGGGGTACTGAACTTATAATATGCACTCCAATCAGGAATGGGATCCCAAAGGGGAATGAATCCCGCAAGGGAACGGAAATATAAAATTTAATAATATTTTTTTACTTAACAACGTGTTTTTATTTTCGAAGTGGCTATAGGAACCAGAATTGAGAGTTTGGGATTAAAAAACGATTAAAAATATTATTGTTGGGTTTGTAAGACCAAATGAGGTATAAAATGAAAGATAATTGAATGTACTATAGACTATAGTGACTATACGTTTGAAATGTTAATTCTTCGGGTTTACTAAAATAAACTACCACAAATGACATCTGAAATGCATTGAGCTTAATGGTACCCGGTTGCGAATGGCGGCGCTGCGTGTCCGGGTTCATTTTGACTAATGCTATTCGGATGTCATTTGTAGTAGTTTATTTTAGCTAAATGAAGAATTAAGTTTACCATCGTATAGTACATTCAATTATCTTTCATTTGATACCTCATTTGGTTTTACAAACCCCCCAAAAAAATTAAATCTTTTTTTTAATCCCAACCTCGCAATTCTGGTACCCGTGTACCTATAGGTTATAGGTGCAGCCTTTTTTTTTTTTTTTACAAGCCAGATTATTTCTACCCCTAAAAGTTAAAAGGCTGTTAAAGTTAAAAGTTTTTTTTTTCAGAATGCAATTCCGGGCAACGACGGGTATATTGGCTAGTATTTGATAAAATATACTTTGCTTGCTTTTTTAAAAAAAAAATTCTTCAGTGTGTAGGTTAAGCAAACCTGCTGTTGCCTTGATCTGATGTTTATATTTCAAATGTGCTCTAAAAGACTCGAATACATTAGTTGCATTGCTCTCTATAAAATACCAAACACACCATGCCGTATCCGCCAGTTATAAATAGGCCCATTGCCGATAACACACAGCCACTCCCCACTTAAACAGGATCCGTCCATTGCATCAGCCTCTCGTCGGCACTGCTCTATTGATCGAAACTGGTCACGGGAAATGGGTAACATGAAATAACTGTAGCGTTAAAAAGGCTGGTGTGGCGTTGCCTTAGTCTTGTGTGTTCGCATAATATTACAGGGTACCTTTAGGTATTGATTCAGTTCTCATTAGTCGTGCTGTTATGTACTGTGCTCTACAAAGTCAACCAAAAAACACGCTTTAAACCGTTTTAAAACTTATTATTGTTAGTTAACCAATTGTTTAAGTTTAGGGTATGTATAGTTCTGCATTTTCATAAGATCTGTGACAACTTGCTCTAAACTATACATTACATATACTTAGAACGTAATATATTATTATTGTTATTATTTTTTAAATAGCCACATGTTTAACGGAGTATTAGTATTATTTCCACTTATATTTTAGTTGAAGAAGGCTGTCAAAAGAGTTGTTCGTTGCTCAACACGGGTCGTCCTTTCATGACACTTAAAGTTTATAACTATTTGTTTACCAATATGGTTCAACATTTTTGAACTATTTACATGTTAAACGCAGGGCTCCCAAACTTATGTGCGTGTTTTTTTTAAGTGTGCCGCTAATATTATATCTATTTGAATAGCGTTGTGATTCGTTATGGTGATGTGAACTCATTTAAAGCGGATTGTACAGGAATAAAGCTTAAGATAATATGCTTTTATTGATAAAAATAAAAGGGAATTTCTTTTGATTGCATCGTACATGCTGTTTTCAGTCATGAAAATCTATGTCTGAGTTTTTTTGGTAGTTCCTTAAAATTAGTCCGTAGCAAGACGTTCGCCGAATAATTGTGATAAGAATAACTTTTGAGTTCTTGTGTGTAGCTTACATTGGCCTTTTGAACAATCTTCTTAACGCTGATGTATATCATATGAAAATTGTTCGTTATGGTGTTTAAAAGCCAAACCTTCAACCTTTTATTCTGCTTCAACGAGCACCTTGTTAACCCCGCAGACACCAGCATTGACTTCACTGAATTCCTGTGCTAACGTTTGAAAAAATAATAAAATTAGGTGTAATCTATTTGACAATGATGTGCTACTTTACCCATTTCATTAGACGCGTTGTGTCATAAGGCTTAATTGATTACATTGTTACTAGCTGTTTAAATATTTGATTTCCCAGTATGTGCCAGAGAAAAAATATTTAAAATTTTACCAAAAGAAGAAAGCGCACTTTATAGCATTTAATTGACATCTGACACAAAACCCGTGTCACCTTAGATCAGCGGTTCTCAACCTGTGGTTCGCGACCCCTTTGGGGTTCAAACGACCCTTACACAGGGGTCACCTAAGACCATCGGAAAACATATATTTATGAAGTAGCAATGAAAATAATTTTATTGTTGGGGGTCACCACAACACGAGAAACTGTATTACAGGGTCGCGGCATTAGGAAGGCTGAGAACCACTGCCTTAGATCAATAATTCCTGATGTGGCTAACACCAGAAACGTGTTCTTATTACTTCTTATATCAAGAAAATTAATTCAAACTTATAAAACTTCCTTTAGTACAGCAGTTCTCAACCTGTGGGTCGCGACTCCTATGAGGGTCGAACGACCCTTTCACAGGGGCCATCTAAACCATCGGAAAACACATATGATATACCTTACAGTTATGAAGTAGCAACGAAAATAATTTTGTGTTCGGGGCGTCGCCACAACATGAGAAAATGTATTAAAGGGTCGCGGCATTGGAAAGGTTGAGAACCACTGCTTTAGTACCGGTATGCTCAAAACTGTAGGAGTAAACATATTAAATATCCTGTAAATGTTGTAAGTCCTTAACATGAAACAATGAGCTCATTCGAATAGCGCCAAACTAGATGAATCTCCTTTATTTCATTCAAGTTTAAAAGTATGATTGTGTCGATCAATAATCTGGGTGATTAGATTATAAGGAGGGACTTATTTCGTTACATACTCAAGACGGTTACCTCGTACGGTTACCTCCCTCGTTTACACACTGAATTCCGTCTTTTATGTCTTCACTGCTGTGGTTGGATTAATTACAAGGATACATTTAAAGACATCGGTTCGTTTTGCTAAAGTTTTAATTTTTATCGGAGCGTATTCTATAAGACGTGCGATACTAGCCTTCTAATGCCTCCAACCAACAAAGCTGTTACCGTGACGGAGCCAGAGGTTCAACATGCTAGGATGAGCAAGCCCCATGCCTCACACGGCTTTCGTAAACGACATCAGAGCGGAGAACGGACGGTGAGTCTATAATTATGTACATCTTTTTTATGTACTCCCAACACACTGGTCTACCGGATGTTTATATAGGTCACATGAGCCGAGTTAATATTTACCGTAACAACGAACGTCCAATATTTACTTTGTGTCTTGTTACTGCAGAGGACCGAATGGATTTCTATTTCTATAAGCAAATCACCACCCACTTATAATAACTATCTTTTCCACTTCAACGTGTTCTTTTCAGATGTAAAATTATAAACTAAACGCTATTTAATTAAATTACAACTGAGACCAATGACATACAATTATGTCGTATAACCTTTTTTTGGTTGCTCTGTCCGTTTGTTGTTAGTTTGTGTGTGGCCCAATTTTGAATCTCAATTTCTACCCGCTTCCCGATCTCAAATTCAGGTGAAACGAAGAACACAGTTCATTGACGCCCCACATTTCTTTCAGTCATTTTACTTACAGTAACAACTATGAAGTTATATGGGTCATTTATAATTTATATTACTTTATATTTTAGTAATTTTTTGGAAAATTGTGTTTTAAACAAATGTATTTTATCTATCTACCCACCTATCATCTATCTATCTATCGATGCACGCACACACACACACACGCATATAATATATAAACTTCATGCATCACCATGCAACGAAGCCCTGTAATAATAATTAAGAGAATTCACAAAGTTATTTCTGGAGAATTTGCAAATTCTTACTACATTCTCTTTAATTTTAAGTTGACATACGGCGATTTCTCACTTTTTTTTCTCTTACTGAAACTTACTGTCTTACTCTTTTTTACTCTTCTGCGTAATATCCGCGTTTGAAAGAACAGAAACTGTATAGACGAAACTATGTGTTGTTTATAAACTAAAATATAACAAATGTCTTAAAACATTTAATTATGCCAATCTTTTTAGGGACAGTAGAATTTGAGATGCATGTGGCTCAATTTAAATTACATCAGTTGACTCAAGACTGGTTGGCAACCTTCACCCCTGCCCTGTACCCCTGTCTGCGACTCCCAATATATTTTATTAGCATGTAAAATGTATTTTAAAAAAAAGTGATATCTCACTCAAAAAAAGTTTGTCAATTCCTGACCACCTAAGGCCGCGATGGGTACGAGCTTTTTCTTTTTAGCCACCCTTTACGAGCTTTTTCTTTTAGTTATTGCGATGGCCACATTTCCTAAAGTAATTCAAATCTCCAAAAAGACTTATAATTGGAGTAGGCATATTTATGTTTTGATTTTATGACCACAATTTCGAAAGGATAGAAATTGTTTTCCAAATGCCATATTATAAAAAAGCGCAATCTTTCTGTTTTACCGATTTTCAAATTGAACCCCCCCCCTTCCCCCCCCCCAACCAAAGTACACTGCAGCTCCCATTATTAAAAAGTTTTAAAAAAAAATAAAAATAATAATAAATAAAGCGGTAGTGGCATTGGAAATTAAATATTCAGACTTCAGATGGCCTCATTTTGTGTCCAGCTCCATTGGCCAACGTATATTTTCCATTGCGAATCCTAGTGTGTTGGTGCATTTACAACTCATGGTTAGTACTGATGCTTAAAAACATAATCCATCCACTGTAGTTGGGTTATGATCCAGACTAAAGACTTTAAAAATTATTGATCTCTTGCTACATGTGTTATCATTTAATTAAGACACGTATATAAGGTAGTGGAAGTGCGTTTGCCCTAACTTATTTAGTTTGCTTTTCTTTCTTCCCTTTTTTAACGCAGATAATCTCATAGATCAGTTTGACATATTTCTTGAACATTTGTAAACACGGACTTGTGAATTGATATAATAAGGATTGTGGTGATGTGTCACCAGGACACATTATTGTCAGTATTAATACATGTCAACGAAACATGTGAATCATATCCACGATCTTTGTGTATGCCTATTGTACATATATTTTTGACAATTTGAATCGTTTGTACCATTTGTATCGGTGTCATTTGAGTTGGAGACCGCTCCATACGATCCTCTTCCATTGCATCTGGGATGACGTCAACGAAAGTTTTGGGCACACAGCCAGTTGAGACAGTGGTCGATACGACTGGAAATAGATTGATACACCATTAGAGAGAGATGGAACAAAACCAACGACCTCCGGGAATTCCATATATCTGTTTTTCGTTTAAATTATAATAAACGAGGATTGAGTTCCCGTAATTATTTACATAATATCGCAATGACACAGTATTTTATACATAATTACAATTAGTATAGTATATAATTAATAATTAGAAGTTTTGTGAAAGATTCACACAAAATTATAGCAACAGCAACACAAGAAAAATTTGTTGATATTAATACATTTATTAATTGTTGGATTGTATGCTTAAAATGTAATGTTTGTCCCTGATATTCAAAGATTGAATGTAGTTCTTCAACAGGCCATATTTACCAGACAGTTCAATTGTGCGTCAGGAAACGTACACAACGCCGATTCAAAAAGTAGAATCAAAACATCGTTGAATATTACGTTCGTCCAGTGTAGAGTTTAATTTTCCGCGACTCGGTTTACGAACTTGGAGGTTTTGTGTATTTGAACACAGTCCGATCCTGGTCCACATTCTTAAAGTTAAAGTTCTGACGTCGGTGACCTATTTGGTGCCCAACGTTGAGTGAACCCCTCTACTCTCTACCTACATATTTTGTGGCGGTCGATGCTACTGGCAGACGGCCATGTTAGAACAGCCAAATGTTAAGTGTGTGATTGCATCAGCCGCACCGTGTAGACTTGCTTGTTTTGGTCCACATCAGTGGTTCTCGAATATTTTTTTCTAAGTCGAAGGCTCTATCGCAGGCACTATATATCATATCATATCATATCATATATCATATCATATATATATTATAAAAGTGAAAATTTGTTTGTTTGTTTGTGGGTCTGTTCCACAAAGGCTTTTAAACGGATTGATGGATCTTGACCAAACTTGGCAGATATATCCATCGTTATCCAGAAGATTTTAATGGGACAAATTTTAAATTTTAACTTCATAACTTACCTGAATGATTTTTATAGGGCCCCATCTCAGGCACATATAATTCGTACAATTATGGAATGGGCCCCCGGGCCCCATCTTTTAACTTAAATGTAATATAGTTGTAAAAATGCATTTAGTTGTATAATTTTTCGTATTCGAAGAATAATTACTCAGAAAAGACAGTTTTTACACAGTTCGAGGAGGATAAAACTAAAACATTTAATCTAGAATATTCCAGAAAGTTCTATAGGTTAATGGGCTTAATACTCCTAGATTAATGGATGGATCTTGACCAAATTTGGCACATATATCCATCATTATCCGGAAAGGACTCTAAATAGGTTATGAACTTTTTATCACATGCCGTTTGGGGCCGGGGGCCCCGAATTCGTTTTTTTCTTATATGAGCTATATAATTAAAATTTCTGACAAATACTCATGCATGAATAGATGGATCTTGACCAAAATTAGTACACATACACTTTATTGTCCATACTCAAATACCAAAGATTACTGAACTTATAATATCCATTTCTCTAGGGCCGGGGGCCCCAATTAATTTTTGCGTATATAACCTATCTATAAATAACAATAGGCTTAGACCGGTACGCACCGGTATCGGGATCCGACAACTATCGTTATCCCACTGATATCGAGATACCACCGGGATCTTTATACCGACGGGATTGGGATCATACCGGAATTGGGATCCAGTGGGATAAAATCCCACCGGGAAACGGTATGCTGACGGGAGCGGGATACCGACAGGATTGGGAGCCCACCGTGATCGGAATAATTATAAGGCTGTATACTGTAGAAGTTCTTTCGTTCCGAATGCTATCCCGGCAAATTTGCCGGGTATACCCGCTAGTATATATATAAAAGTGAAAATCTGTTTGTTTGTTTGTCTGTTCCACAAAGGCTTTTACACGGATTGATGGATCTTGACCAAACTTGGCACATATATCCATCATTATCCAGAAGGAACTCTTAAGGGGTCGAGAACTTTTAATAACATTTCGTGTGGGGCCGGGGGCCCCGAATTCGTTTTTTTCTTATATGAGCTATATAAAAAAATTACAAACAAATGCTCCTACGTGAATGGATGGACATCGATCAAACATAGCACACGTACACTTGATGATCCATATTCAAATACCGAATGGTACTGAGCTCATAATATCCATTCTTCTGGGGCCGGGGGCCCCATTTCATTTTTCCTTATATGAGCTATATAAATAGCGATAAGATTAATACTCCTATATGAATGGATGGATCTTGACCAAACTTAGTACACATACATTTGATTATCCATACTCAAATACAAAAGGGTACTGAACTCATAATATCCATTCTTCTGGGGCCGGGGGCCCCATTTAATTTTTCCTTATATAAGCTATATAAATATTAATAGGCTTAGACAACACCAAAGTTTCTATGTGAATTGATGGATATAGGCTTAGCTTTGTTGCAATACACTTCTTAGTCCATATGGAAATAACGGTGGATGTAAAACTAATAATATCCAATCTAGAAGTTTCCAGAAAGTTTAATAACTTTAAAACGCTATATCTATGGCATTATTCAATAGATTTGAATGGGACAAATTTAAAATTGTAACTTCATAACTTACCTGAATGATTATTATAGGGCCCCATTTCAGGCAAAAGTAATTCGGTACAATTATGGAATGGGCCCCCGGGGCCCCTCTTTTAACTTAATTGTACTATAGTTATAGAAATTCATTTAGTCGTACAATTTTTCGTATTCGAAGAATAATTATTACTAATAAAAGACTATTTTTACACATTTCGGGTAGGATAATACATTTGATCTAGAATGTTCCAGAAAGTTCTATAGGTCAATAGGCTTAGATAACACTTTAGTTTTGTTTGTGAATTGATGGATATAGGCCTAACGTGGTAGCAATACACTGCACTGTCCGTTTTTAGATGTCGGTGTATTTAAAACTAAGAATATCCAATCTTGAATTTTCCAGAAAGTTCGATATCTTTAAAAAGCTAAATCTATGTCACGACCAAATCAGGAAATGGGATAACATTGTAAAGGAGGGTCCCTAGATGGAACGGGATCCCATAGAGAACAGTATACTAGCGGGATCTGTAGGTCACCGGGATCGGGGTCCTAATGCAATCCCGGGCCACGCCGGGTATATCGGCTAGTATATATATAAAAGTGAAAATCTGTTTGTTTGTTTGTCTGTTCCACAAAGGCTTTTACACGGATTGACGGATCTTGATTAAACTTGGCACATATATCCATCATTATCCAGAAGGAACTCTTAAGGGGTTGAGAACTTTTAAGAACACTTCGTTTGGGGCCGGGGGCCCCGAATTCGTTTTTTTCTTATATGAGCTATATAAAAAATTACAAACAAATACTCCTACGTGAATGGATGGATATCGATAAAACTTAGTACACGTACACTTGATTATCCATATTCAAATACCGAAGGGTACTGAACTCATAATATCCATTCCTGTGGGGCCGGGGGCCCCGTTTCATTTTTCCTTATATGAGCTTTATAAATATCGATAGGCTTAATACTTACTACATGAGTGGATGGATCTTGACCGAACTTAGTTCACATACACTTGATTATCCATACTTAAATACTAAAGGGTACCAAACTCATAATATCCATTCCTGGGGGTCCGGGGGCCCCATTTCATTTTCCTTTTATAAGCTATATAAATATTAATTGGCTCTGAAAACACTTTAGGTTCTATGTGATTTGATGGATATAGGCCTAGGGTGGTAGCAATGCACTTCACTGTCCGTACTGAAACACAGGGGGATTTAAAACTATTAATATCCAATCTAGACTTTTCCAGAAAGTTCGATAACTTTAAAGCGTTATATCTATGGCAATATTCAATAGATTTTAATGGGACAAATTGAAAATTTTAACTTCATAACTTACCCGAATGATTTTTAGAGGGCCCCATCTCAGGCTAAACTAATTCGGTACAATTATGGAATGGGCCCCCGGGGCCCCTCTTTTACCTTAAATTTACCATAGTTATAGAAATGCATTTAGTTGTATAATTTTTCGTATTTGAAGAATAATTACTTAGACAAGACAGTTTTTACACAGTTCGAGGAGGATAATACATTTAATCTAGAATGTTCCAGAAAGTTCTATATGTCAATAGCCTTAATACTCCTACATGGATGGTTGGATCGTGACCAAATTTGGCACATATATCCATCATTATGCATAATGATCTCTTAAGGGGTTATGAACTTTTTATGATATTCCGTTTGGGGCGGGGGGCCCCGAATTCGTTTTTTTTCTTATATGAGCTATATAAATAAAATGACCCACAAATACTCCTATATGAATTGATGGATCTTGACCAAACTTTGTACACATACACTTGATTATCCATATTCAAATACCGAAGGGTATTGAATTCATAATATCCATCCCTCTGGGGCCGGGGGCCTCTTTTAATTTTTCCTTATATAAGCTATATTTAATTATTAATTTGCTTAGACCGGTACCCTATCGGCTTCGGGATCCCACCGGTATTGTTTTCCCTATGATATCGAGATACCACCGGGATCGGAATACCGATAGGATTTGGTCATACCGGAATTGGGATCCAGAAGGATACGAATCCCACCAGGAATTGGGATTCCACCGGGATCGGAATAATTATAAGGCTGTAGACTTTTAAAGTTCCTTCGTTCCGAATGCTATCCCGGCAAATTTGCCGGGTATATCGGCTAGTATATATATAAAAGTGAAAATTTGTGGGTTTGTTTGTCTGTTCCACAAAGGCTTTTACACGGATTGATGGATCTTGACCAAACTTGGCACATATATCTATCATTATCCAGAAGGAACTCTTAAGGGGTTGGGAACTTTTAATAATATGTCGTTTGGGGCGGGGGGCCCCGAATTCGTTTTTTTCTTATATGAGCTATATAAATATCAATAGGCTTAATACTCCTACATTAATGAATGGATCTTGACCAAAATTAGTTCACATACACTTGATTATCCATACTCAAATACTAAAGGGTACTGACTTCATAATATCCATTCCTCTGGGGCTGGGGGCCCCATTTAATTTTTCCTTATATAAGCTATATAAATATCAATAGGCTTAGACAACACAGAAGGCTCTATGTGAATTGATGGATATAGGCCTATGGCTGTAGCAATGCACTTCACTGAAACATTGGTGTATTTAAAACTAATAATATCCAATCTAGAATTTTCCAGAAAGTTCGAAAACTTTAAAACGCTATATCTATGGCATTATTCAATATATTAAAATGGGACACATTTTAAATTTTAACTTCATTACTTACCTGAATGATTTTTAGAGGGGCCCCATCTCAGTGATAAACTAATTCGGTACAATTATGGAATGGGCCCCTCTTTTAACGTAAATGTACTGCAGTTATAGAAATGCATTTAGTTGTATACTTTTTCGTATTCGAAGAATAATTACTTAGAAAAGACAGTTTTACACAGTTCAAGGACGATAATATATCGAATCTAGAATGTTCCACAAAGTTCTATAGGTCAATTTGGCTTAATACTCCTACATGGATGGATGGATCTTGACCAAATTTGGCACATATATCCATCATTATCCGGAAGGAACTCTTTAGGGGTTATGAACTTTTTATGACATTCCGTTTGGGGCCGGGGGCCCCGAAATTAATTTTTACTTATATGAGCTATATAAATACAATGACCGACAAATACTCCTACATGAGTAGATGGATCTTGACCAAACTTTGTACACATACACTTTATTATCCATATTCAAATAATGAAGGGTACTGAACTAATAATATATATTTTTCCTTATATAAGCTGTATATAAATATCAATAGGCTTAGACCGGTACCCCCCGGTATCGGGATTTGACAGCTATCGTTATCCCACTGGTATTGATATACCACAGGGATCGGAATACCGACGGGACTGGGATCATACCGGAATTGGGATCTAGAGGGATCAGAATACCACCGGAAACGGGAACGGGATTGGGGGCCCACCGGGATCGGAATAATTATAAGGCTGTAGACTGTTGATGTTGCTTCCTTCCGAATGCTATCCCGGCAAGTATATATATATATAAAAGTTAAAAGTGAAAATTTGTTTTACACGGATTGATGGATCTTGACCAAACTTTGCACATATATCCATCATTATCCAGTAGGAACTCTAAAGGGGTTGAGAACTTTTAATAACATTTCGTTTGGGGTCGGGGGCCCCGAAATTAATTTTTACTTATATGAGATATATACTCCCACATGAGTCGATGGATCTTGACCAAACTTAGTACACATGCACTTTATTATCCATATTCAAATATCGAAGGGTACTGAACTTATAATATCCATTTCTCTGGGACCCCATTTAATGTTTCCTTATATAAGCTATATTTAAATATCAATAGTCTTAGACCGATACGCCATCGGTATCGGAATCCGACAGCTATCGTTATCCCACTGGTATCGAGACACGACCGGGATCGGAATACCGATGGGATTGGGATCATACCGGAATTGGTATCCAGAGGGATCAGAATCCCAATGGGAAAAGATATACTAACGGGAGGGGGATACCGACGGGATTGGGAGCCCACCGGGATCGGAATAATAATAAGGCTGTAGGCTGTTGAAGTTCCTTCGTTCCAAATGCTATGCCGGCAAATTGCTGGGTATATCCGCTAGTATATATATAAAAGTGAAATTTGTTTGTCTGTTTTCACAAAGGCTTTTACATGGATTGATGGATCTTGAACAAAATTGGCACATATTCCATATCTCCATCATTATCCAGAAGGAACTCTTAAGGAAAACTTTTAATAACATTTCGTTTGGGGCCTTTTTCTTATATGAGCTATATAAATAAAATGACTTTCAAATACTCCTACACTAATAGATGGATATTGACAAAACTTAGTACACGTACACTTGCTTATCCATATTCAAATACCAAAGGGTACTGAACTCATAATATCCATTCCTCTGGGGCCATTTAATTTTCCCCTATATAAGCTTTATAAATATCAATAGGCTTAGACAACACAATAGTTTCTATGTGAATTGATGGATATAGGCCTTTCATGGTAGCAATACACACCATTGTCCATATTGAAATATCGGTGGATTTAAAATAGATAATATCCAATCTAGAATTTTCCAGTACGTTCGATAACTTTAAAAAGCTATATCTAGGGCATTTTTAAACCGATTTTAATTGGATAAATTTTAACTCCACAATTTATCGGAATGATTTTCATTTGACTGATTTTGTAAAATTTTGGAATGGGCCCCTACTGTGGCACTTCTTTTAGCTTAAATGTATCATAGCTATAGCAGTTCATTTAGTAGTATAATTTTTCGAGTTCAAAAAATAATTACTTAGAAAGTTATAGTTTACCCGTTTTGAGGAGGTTATTAAATATTATCTAGAATGTTCCAGAAATTTCTATATAGTTCTACATGCATAATTAAAGGGATATAAAAGCTTATAGCAACGTTTACGAGATCCAGCAGTAAGTTGAACCTAAGAGTAACGCGATTCAATTGGGTAACGGGATCAAACCGGGATTGGGATCCCATCAGGAAATGGGATCCTATCAGAGAAGAGGATCCCACCAGGAAACGGGATACTAACGGGATCAGGATCCCACTCTGATCGAAATCCAAGCAGAAAGCTCAAACTTACCAAGATCGGTACCCCACCGGTATCTTTATCCCACCGGTATCTTTATCCCACTGGTATCGAGATACCACCGGGATCGGAATACCGACGGGATTGGGATCATACAGGAATTAGGATCCAGAGGGATTGGAATCCCAAGGCGAAACGGTATACTTAAGGGAGCGGGGATACCGACGGGATTGGGAGCCTACCGGGAGTGGAATAATTATAAGGGATGTAGACTGTAGAAGTTCCTTTTTTCTGAATGCTATCACAGCAAAATGTCGGATATATCCGCTAGAATATATACATATTTCCAAAGGCACGTTGGTTAAATTGAAAAAGTTGCAGTTCGTATTAGGATTATACTTATTTTACGTGGAGAGTATATTTAGTTTTATATCATTTACCATAAAAATATCCCGGCAATTAATTTGACTGAGCTTATGCAAATGAGCATAATGTTTCATAGTGTTTATAATAGAAATGGGACTCGAACACACTGAACTCGATATCTGCTGACGACAGAACCCGAAATTCAAAGTTACTGAGTATGGAACTAACCAACCCAAACGATCTGTCGCAAACTTATTTGAAATGCCACTGTTTTACGAATGTTCCACCCCGGGTGGCTATTTTTTTTTCTTTGTTAAATAGAGAGTGGCACATGGGCCAATTGCAGTTTATCGTGGTAAGGGGCCGCAAAAATATGCCGCGATAAATGAATTTCCGTACAGAAGGATTCTTTTTTCATAAAGTTAATATTTCGTAGTAAGAGCATAGAAAACCCGTTCACAACCCTCTAAATACGGTTTTAACATTATTAGACCCTCTGGGGGGGCTCGAATACATAGGCCTACAGTGCGTATGTACGGTAATTGAAATACAGGGGTGTATAATTGACTCGGACAGAAGAGCGCGAACAGTATCATGTTCACTATCTGGATCAACTTGTTAATGAATACATGTTACATTTGAAAAAACTGGTTGAAGGCATGTTTTGCCATTGTTTGTTGGGCTGTAAGCAGTGGTTACATAGTTATTACAAAATCCTGTAGTTAATTTACTATTTTGTTAAAGTAAGTGTTACGGTAAATGCAACACAAGTTTATTGCAAGTGTACATAGATAATGGACACTATTTCAGGTTTGGGTGATGGATTCTGGATCCTAACAACTCAAATGAGGCGAATGTTTGATGTATTACTGTATTTAAATGAGGCCAAATTAATTTCCTATTGTCAAACTAAGCCATTGGTCGTAACCGAACCCCCTGATGAGCGAACCCCCTGGCGGCCAAACCGAACTTCTAAAAGAGGGTTCAATTTCCATCTTCCATTTATAATACTAGAATCACTAGATGTGTCCTTAACGATGGCAAAATGGAAGCACTCCTCATTCACAATCACAATCATCCTCTACCTCAGCTCTCCCCACCTCATTTCAAGTAGGTAATTTCAACATACAGTTAACATCTGCTAGGATTCTGGGTTATATTCTTTCTAACAACATGTCTCTCGATAATCATATCTTTCACATTTGTCGCTCTGCATACACCGCCATCCGTCAGATCAGCTCCATCTGCCACTACCTCACAGTTAGCGCAACAAAAACCCTAGTCTGTGCTCTTGTTCTCTCTTGTCTTGACTATTGCAGTTCTCTTCTGTCAGGTTCACCAAAACACTTCTTAGAAAAATTACAAAAGGTTCAAAACTCAGCTACTAGGCTAGTTCTAAAGGCAAAAAAAAAAAACCTGATCACATCACTCCACTGACTTCATTGGCCCCCTTTCCAGCGCCACTGATGATGATGAAAATGTTAAGAGTAAGCATAAAGAGAAAATTTATTTATTTAAAGTGGACGGAGGAAACAAAACCCCCACCCATATAATGGAAAAAAAAAAGAAAGAAAGTCCCCCTGTGTGAACAACCCTCTCCTCCCCTTGCCCATGGATGGTGAGGTCTTATATAATAGCATCTCCATCTGACATGGCTGTGAGAAAAATTAGGGGGGGGGGGGCACAGAACTCACCCGAAACCCTCCACCACCCTGGTATAAAAACATTGGTTATTATTATTATTAGAGGTTTTATATAGCGCAGTACCCCAGCCTAGGGTTGGGCTCACCGCGCTGTACATACCATTAACAAACATAATCATGAACTTAAAAATTTAACAAACATTAATGAAAACAAAACAAATGTATATTCATTCCACCCATTCAAGAAATATTTACATGTCAATCCATGGACGGCACCCAGCAGTATCATAATACGGCACCCAGCAGCATCATTTATCAATTAGTGGGGGGAATCAGTCAGGATAGTAGAGTTTAAAGAGATGTGTTTTGAGTGCAGTTTTGAAGCATGTGGTGGTCATTATGTTGTGGATGTGTAGTGGAAGAGAATTCCATTGTTTGGGGGCACAGAAAGAGAAAGATCGTTCACATATGTTTTTGTGCGTATCTTGGGAACAGAAAGCATACATACGCATGTCTATGGAGGAGCGAAGCTGTCAAAGGGGTGAATAGACAGAGAGAAGTTTGGTTAGATAGGAAGGGCAGGAATCCAAGAAAAAATTATGGCAGAGAACAGAGAGTTTGTAGTCAATGCGTGCTTGTACAGGGAGCCAAGGAAGTGAGTGAAGTAGTGGTGTGACATGATCACGTTTATTTGCCTTTATTGATTTCATTACAAAAAATAAAATTACAGGAACACCATTCTCGTGCATCCTGCACTACTTAAGCGATTATTATAAAAACCAGATTCTCAAACCGATAATGCAGTTTTCACCCTAAAAATACAAACTGTTTTACATCAATAATTTTTACTTGATTCATTGTAGAGAATGCTGAGTCACAGTAGCCATTTGATTGAAACATCTCTTCTCTTATTTATCTTTTGTATCTGTTGTGTCCTGCTTCCTTTTTGAAACTGTCCTTATTCCAATTCCACCATTTTTAAAAAAAAGTACTGTGTGGAAAAAAGGCTGTCATGTGTGGTGTGATGTATAAAGTCAGGTTATAAATTCTTTAGGGGAAGGCAACTATTATATTAATCAATAAAGAGTCACTGGCATGTTGTAGGACTCTCTGTTGGCCTATTATTTAAAGGTCAGGAGGTAGTGTGTAGGACTGTCTGTAACCCTATCGCTAACATGTGGTGAATGGACCTCTTAAGTGTGGCAAATTGAGGTTTTGCCCAAATAATATTTTTTTTAAAATTGACCATGTACAATAAAGGATTATTAAAATAAAATTTTATCACAATTTAATTGTACTGGTATTTGATATTAGCATCCAGTAAGGAAAATAAATGGTTGAATATATATGCATACTCATATAATGTAATGTAGTTTTAAAACTTGACTGCTACTTCATCAAGCGTCTTATCTGATATGTTTAAATCCATGTCACATTTACAAATTCCATCCTCCCATCGCCGCTATAACCAAATAATGGGCTAAAAGTAAAAAGTTTTGATGTTATAGCAGCTATTTCATACATTAGGAAACGATTTTCATACTCTTTTCAGTTTCAGAACTTTCTTATTTCTCCAACAATACCTATTATTAGCCCATGTCAAATAATGATGCATGATCCTGCTTATTTTTTAGGATCCACAAAGTCTTACAATATTAATGTTACACAGCTGACTGGCAACAAGTTATAAGAGATGTGTGTTTATATCCTATCCTCCAATAGTCTGGTTATTCTCACTATCAGGGATATTCCAGGATATAAAATTGTTTGACTTTCTGCTTTCTTCCTTATTTTCCAGCGGTTCTCAATCTCCTCATTCCTTTAATAGCCTTTTGTCATGACTACCTTAGCACCCACATTACACACACTACACCTCTGCTGTTGATTAGACACCCATGGAAGGGATTGAACTGAGGTGTTAATTGTCTGGTGGGAAGTGACATTGATTTGTTTTTTCTTATGTTAACCCCTGCTATAGTTTTAATTTGTCACAGTAAATTTCCATGTTAAAATTTGTGTTGCCTCTTCATAATGTCTTATGTTTGGATAAATCATAAGTTACAAATTTATAGACGTTACTTTGTTATACTTTCTTAATCCTAAAGTTAGGTTGTCATGTAGATGCAAGCTAAATGCTAACATTATGAAATGTTAATTTTAATCCTTTCTGTCTTTACCCATCTTAACCCACTTAAATTTAGAACTGCTCTTTTTAAAAAAAATATATTATTTCTGGAGTTTATTTCATGGTCTTTAGTATATGTTTCTTTATAAATCCATTGCAGTTTTTTTTACAATGTTAGTATTACACAAAAGACTAAATGGTTGCTTCTATTTAAATCAATGATGTTTATTTGAAGGTTGAAAATATATTGAAGCCACTTGACCTAACCGATGACCACTATATAAAAGTTATGGACTTGATGCATGGGGATATTATCAAGGGTCTCACACCAGAGACCCATCAAAAAGCTAATATCAAGTGTTTCCCTACATATGTCCGCACAGTACCTGATGGAACTGGTAAATACATTGCCCTTAATCAAAGAAACCTTTGTTCTTCTGTTATTTAATTATAAATATATTGCCCTTTAGTCTAAAACACCTTTTTACTAAGTACCGATACTTATGTAACTAGGTATTTATCTGAAGTAATTTCTTAATATTAGTATTCTCTTGCTAAAATCTGCTATGATTTAGATTATCTAATGACAAAAATGATATAATAAGATAGTAAGAACAATTTTTGGGGGATCCTTATCTGATCAATCTTTGCTTTCAGAATCTGGAGACTTCCTTGCTCTTGATTTGGGTGGAACAAACTTTCGTGTTCTCCTAATTAACTTGAACGGACAGGAGGTTAAAATGGAAAGTAAAATTTTTCTAATTCCTCAGCACATTATGGTTGGCTCAGGTGCACAAGTAGGTTTTCTTCCTCAGTTCTTTGGTAAATTAGAAAAAAAGTTCTTGTTAATATTTTATTTATTAGTTTTCACTCATACCACACTGTTTAATAAAGAGATTAGCGAGACATTTGTTGTAATATAAAGATATTTGGCTATAAATTAATACGGAGCATTTGATGCTACTCTTGGAGAAATCAACTAATAGATGGAAAAGCTTAAAAATTAAACTGTTTAAGAAAACCAACATATGAATGGAATTTAATTCCATTTATTTCTATTAAAAACTACCCAGTATTTATTATTTGTTTGCACCTTAATACTTTATAGAAATAGATGGGTCAAATGTTACTGGTACCAATTCAGAAGTTAAGATAACTTTTAACACATATGAGTTTTGTAATTGAAGTTGAAGTCTAATTTTATATGAATTCTTCATTTTTTCTAACTTTAATTTTTTATTGTCTTAGTTTGTTTTGTTGTAAAATTGCTATTTTCTAACTTACAAGACTAAATTATATACTCTTTTTTTTCTCCAGTTATTTGACCATATTGCAGATTGTATTTTCAAATTCATGGTAGATCATAAACTTCAAGAACGACATTTACCATTGGGCTTCACTTTCTCTTTTCCTTGTCGACAAGAAGGATTGGATAAAGCTATTCTAACAACATGGACCAAAGGTTTTAAATGTGAAGGAGTAGAAGGAAATGATATCGTTAAATTATTGCATGATGCCATAGAACGAAGAGGGGTAAGTCTTCTTAATTTTTTATAATTCAAAACATTCTGTAAGCTGCAATGGCTTTAGATTAACAAGGAATAAAAAAAATTCAGGGTATCGGTAAAAATCTTTAAAAAGTCAAAACAAAGCTGGGAACTTCTTGGCAAGAAGCCTTAATCAGCAGACAGAACAGTATTAAAAAGAGAATTAAAAAATGTAAGGAAATAATAATGTTTTGCAGTCCTCTCTGACAAAACCTAAGATAAGTTTTATAGGTTTTTTATACCATATTATTGAGATTGAAAGATTTTTCTTGGTTCTAGTGCAAAATGAATCAGCCTTTATAATTGTAATATTTATTCATACAAGAAATTGATCCTTGCTAAAAAGCTTGATATTAAATGGTCATTAACTGATAAAAAGGAATACAAACTTGAGTCCTCTTGGGTACTGTAACTGAAACTAGTATTTTAAATTCATGATGTAGAAATATGTTTTAATTATTTTTATTTTGCAGGATATGCACAATGTAAAATGCTTGGCAGTTATCAATGATACAGTGGGAGCACTCATGTCCTGTGCTCACAGTGATAGATCATGTGCAGTTGGGCTTATTCTTGGTGTGTAAAATGCGGTTAACTTAATTTTGTTGGGAAATCAATGTTGCTATAAGAACTTTTTCCAATATTAAAAATACAGTATTTACCAGCCTTGATAGGCAATCAATATGTAATGAGATAAAACTAAAATAGATCAGTTTAAAATTGAAGATTTTTTTAAACACTTGTTAATTTTTGGAAATACCTATACTTGTTACAATTTTGATAATGCTTTTTTAAATAACACAGCTACAGCATCAAATGCAATTAATTTATAAACCGGTACTTTAAAAATAATTACTAAACGTTAGCTTGATAACAGCTCATCCTTTCTGCAACTTTCTTCTTAACCTTTCTAACGATCCTTTGGAGCAGTGGTTCTCAACCTTCTTAATGCCGCGACCCTTTAATACAATTCCTCATGTTGTGGCGACCCCCAACAAGAAAAATTTTTCGTTGCTACTTCTTAACTGTAGACAATATGAGTTTTCCGATGGTCTTAGGCGACCCCTGTCAAAGGGTCGCGACCCACAGGTTGAGAACCGCTGCTTTGGAGGAACTTTGTATTTTATGGATTCATCTTTTAATCTAGATGTTTTTGATTAGTATTCACGTTCTAAACCTATAACTTTTACCCCAGGAACTGGAACGAATGCATGTTACATTGAAAATCTCAGTGAAGTCAAAACATGGGATGGAGACTTTAGAGAACCAAAGCAGGTTGTTATTGTTATATTTCTCATCAATCATTTTTGCTAATTAAATTTTCCCCCATCAGCTCATCATGGGAAATAGTTAGATTTATTATTTGTAGCTTGAAATAACTGTGAATATTCTAAATTATACATATCAATTTAAAAAGCTTTTAAATATTTTTTGGCTTAGATTTTTCCACTAACTTATTTACGGGCATGTTTGGGAATGTAAAGAAAAATATTGGTGTCTTTTTCTTATTTAATAAAGCTACTTTCCCGTCTACTTTGTTTAATCTGTTAACTAAGAATTTATAACTTTGCACTTCTTTTTTAAAAGTTGCATGTCATTTTTTTAAAACTAAATAACCCAATACCACAAAAATATATATTACTTTCTCAATGTTTAATTCTTCCATTATTTAGGTGTTAATCAACACTGAATGGGGGGCTTTTGGCAATGATGGCTGCTTGGATTTTATATTGACAGATTTTGATAGATCCATTGATAAGCATTCCATTAACCCAGGGAAACAGATGTAAGCATATTCTTTGGTCTTTTGTTTTCTATTACTTTTACAGGATTATTTGCATGTTTGTTTTATTTCTCCCCAGAGCATGCTATGGCTCCTCATTTAGTGTTACTGAATTTTAATATTTGAATCCCACATAATAAAGTTATTTGTCCTATGTATCACTTACTTCCATCATATGCCTTTATATCTCATTTAAGTATGATAATTGACTATATTAACTCAGAAATAAACAGACAGCATATTAATAAAATTTCTTGAAATCTTGAGAGCCTGTGACTTACAATCAAAGGCTTGATTCTCTCTTTGGTCAATTTTAGCAAATGTAAAAAAGCTTCTTTTGGTAAGTCTAATAATTTTGAAAAAATTCATAGTGAATAACTGAACAGCAGAGAGATAGAACATAAACAAAATGGTGGATAGTGGCACCAACCAAAATCTACTGCCTTATATTGGTAAAAGACTTACCACAGTACCCTCCTTTGATAAAAGGGTTGTGAATGGCCTCCTTGTCCAGACTAATACCTAATCACAGACCCTTTGCCTAGATATGTTCTTAATTTTCAATCCTTAGCATTTTCCTTAAATTCAATTTCAGTTATGAGAAAATGATTTCTGGCATGTACATGGGTGAAATTGCACGACTAGCCATTGAAAGATTAAGGAAACACAATCTCTTGTTTGAAGGAGAGGGCTCATATCATCTTGCCACAAGAGGAAGATTTTATACTAAATATGTCTCTGAAATTGAAGGGTAAGCTATTGGTAGCATTTTCGTTAGTATTAATTAGTTTTGATTTTTCATTATGTTTTACAGGATTTAGTTGTTTTTTTTTGTTGTTTTTTTTAAATCTTAAAAACCTTGAACCTTCATAATTATTTTATTCTGTGATATGATTTGTATCTCACCGAAGTAAAGAAAAATGTTAGTTCACGTACAAAGCATACTCAATTATAAAAAATAAAAGTAGGATAAAAAAATTCATAATACAATCACACTTCAATGAAAAAAACTGGAAATGTCATTCTTTTTTTTTCTCTTTGAAAGCTGCTGAAATATTTAAAGGTAGTTTTACAGAATTTAGTATGACTCAGTATTTAACATTTTTTTCAGTGATAATGTAGATGGATTTAAAGTAACAAAACAAATATTTGATGAGCTTGATCTATCAACGCATAATGAACAGGACTGTCGACTTGTAAGGCATGTTTGCAGTCTTGTGTCAAAGCGAGCTGCATACCTTGCTTCAGCAGGTAAAATTTCTGTTAACCCTTCCAGTACCCAGCGCGTCTTTTTGCAGTGACTTCCGGTATTCCCTGCGGCCCAAGCGCGTCTATTTGCCACATAGAGGGGTATCTAATATAAACACAAAAAACGAGGCTATAACCTTTCACCTTAGTCTCGGGCAGAATGTTTATTCGTTAGGGGAATAGTCGAATTTTATTTGGCTTTTTAAATTATGAAAATAAACCAATTACTGAATTTTTTGTATTAACTTAAAATTAATCTGAATTTGTTGTTTCCGTGGCGCCACCTATCAGAAGTTATCGACGACTTACGCAACATAGAGGGGTGTTTTTTTGTTTTACTATATAGTATAGCGCGTTAAAAAGAAATTTGACGCAAAATTTGATTGTGTGAACTATAAATAAAATTCAACCAAATTTCTGTTCGATCAAATTTCCGTCAATCGATTTTCCATCTACCAAATTTCTTGCAAACAAATTTCCGGTAACAGTGATTTTTGTTGTCTCAACAAAAAATGTCAATAAACATCTGCAATATATATTTATGTCTTTACACATACATAGTTACACATCATATTACAGATTTTAATGTTATGTAAATTAGATCTTTTGACGCTGATGAATACATATATATATATTTTTTTTTTACCACAGGTATAGCTTGCTTACTGAATAAAATGAACAGAAAAGAAGTAACTGTTGGAGTGGATGGATCATTGTACCGTTTCCATCCGTTTTTCCATGATTTGATGTTTGAAAAAACCAGACAACTCACCAGACCTGATATTTCTGTAAGTAAACATTAATCACCACCAAAAGTAAAGTTATTTTGTTTCTCAATTAGCTTTTTTTTTCGTACAGTTTGTTTATATATTTTTTAAAAATTCTTGCTATAAAAACTTGTTTAAGGTAAATGCTCTTTTTGCATGTTATTGAACTTGATAGTTACACATAGTTATATTCATCTTAGCTAAAATTTCACTAGGTTCCAGTAATCCTAGATGGCTGAAATTTGATACACAGTTGAGTCTTGCTATATTTTTTGTATCTTACAAAGTTTGGTAGATCTTAGATTTACCAATTCAAAAATAAGTATAGTTTAAATATTATATACTAGAATATATGATCCGATTTATCAGGATAATAATGGTAAGCATTTTGCTATAATTTCTACCTTCTGTTGCCAAAAATCATCACAATTCTTATTTTTAACCCCTTTACCAGTTGTCCCGACTATAGTCGTCTTGATCTATTGACCTTTACACGGTAGACCCGACTATAATCGTCCAAATGATATTATGATCTGCAGTATGCGGCAGACCCGATTATTCTCGTCCAAAATGCTATGACGTAGTTACAGTGCATGTAGCTGTTTTTTTTTCAAAACTATGGGAAGCCATAGGCCTCAAAAATGCCTAAAAATACCCAAAATACCTAAAAACACCTATTTTTTAGAAGACTGCAAACAACACTTTAGCAACGTTATATGTGCATAGGTGGCAGTAAATAACAGTGTAAAAGTGTTTCTTTTTGAGAGTTCTACACAACAACAAATGTCACAGACCTTCCAGTTGTTCAGATCCCTTGAAATATTTTATTTTGATGGTTATGAAACAATCAAATTTTTGTGTACACTATGACTTCTTCGGTCTACCATACTGTTGTTTTCGAGCACTCTGTCCGGTTCCTTGCTTCGAAAGATATCATACTCGAAAAAACTTCTGAATAATAGGTTAATGCTCAAGGACATTATCAATGACAATGCTCAAGGACAATGATTATGACAAACGAAAATTATAGTTTTTTGTTAATTGTTTGGTTTTTTAATTTGAAAATTTTCAACAACAAAAAATGTGAAAACAAATTTTTTTTTAGATTTATTCGCCAAATAAGGGTTAGTTTTAAAATTTTTAATATCCGGTAAAGGGGTTAAAAGAAGTATCTATGTAATGATGTCTATGTTTCTAACATCATAAAGTTTTGAGAAATATTTTTCTTCTTTATATTATACGCCTACTCTATCCCTTTTCGTGCCCCTAAACTACAATTTTTTTATCTCTAAACATGACCTTAAATTACCAAATCTAAATGATCACTAATTATATCATTATTGTCACTAAAGGAGTTCTGGGGGGCTGATTTCTACGCTAGAGAAATACTAAGATACTTATGTTTTTAAATTGTTTTATTGTTATTTCATATTAACAGAATTTGATATATAGATATCTTCATTAAAAATTTAGCAAAACTTTTTTGTTGTTTTTCTACTTTATTATCGGAAAATCATAGTATAAAAGAATTCTTTACTTCTATCTAAAGAAAAATTTCTTAATTATGTTTCATGTCTATGGAGTACAACAGCCCTGAGCGTCTTTTTTAAAGAAATGTTATTAATCTCATAAAAGTATACACCCACTATACTTTTGCCAAAGTAAAAACAAAAATATAATTCCATTTTTTTTTCAAAGAAATTCTTAACCCATCTTTGTTTACGCCCAGGGGTGCCACTTTTCTGGGTTATCCCGGAATTCCGGATTCGTGAGGCTTAATATTTTTCAGTTCCGGATTCGCGAGGCTAAATATTTTTCAATTCCGGATTCACGAGCTTTTATTTTCTCTCGTTCCGGGTTCACCAGTTCAATTTTTTCAAACACGGGCTTTGGGTTTAAAAATAAAGACAGCGCGAAGGATCATTCAGTCAGCGAGAAGCGGGTTCGTTTTTCGCTATAAATAGAACAGGTACCTGGACCAGCTCTCACTTTTGTTTGCGAGCGTCTCGTTTTCGATAAAAATTATAGTGAAAATAAAGCAAAACATTTTTTTAAAGTAACAAGAAAAAAAAATAATTGTTTTAATTCTTTTCTGGTTTTAATTTTTAAAACCACTCATAAATAAATAAGAAATTTTCTGAAATTAAAGTTAATATTGTGATATTAAAAAGTTAATAATTAAATAAATTCAATTTTCTCTTTTATATTTGAACATTAAATGTCTTCAACTGCCTGTGATTTGTCCCCAGTTAGTAGTTTTGTGGCTAAATATATGCAAATAGTATAGGATGTAATCATTGCACGAGAAAAGTGTATGAATTTTATGAGTTTCGTTAGCTTCAGGGTTGGTAAATTTGGTAGATGAAGTTTCAGGGTTCAAGAAATTTTTAGAAAGGGATTTCAGGGTTCACAGCTTTCAGTGAGTGGCACCCCTGTTTACGCCCTATTTTTAAGAATAAATTTTCATGTGTGTAAAATTATTGGGTTTTAATATTCATAGGTGTAATTATGTAACTACACATGTTTTGTCAACGCCATTGATTTTCTTAATTGGTAGACATATGCTTATTTGTAAAAAGAGAATGTTATATCATTGATATTGTCATCCACATAAAAATGTACACACATTATTTCCTATCCCCCAATATATGTTAACTAAGAAGGTTAATTATTTATAAAATTCATTCCTTTATTTTGAGGTGTATCTTCTGCTGCCTGGGGAATAATGAAAGTATTGAATCCCCCCCACCCCACACACAGATTTTAATAAACATTAATACAATCATCCACTGGATCCACACATTTTTTGCACGTCCATGAACTTAATTAAAAATGTTTATATTCCAGATCCCTTTACCACACATTGTTTTATATTTTCTAAAAAAATTTAATTCTACGCATAATTCCTTATAATAAAATATTATGGCTATTTATTTTCCATCCATACATCCCTGTGGCGCTACAGCCCATATAGGGTTTTGACCTGCCTCACTACTGCCTTCCATTCAGACCTTACTAATGCTTTTCTTTTACATGCCTGAATTCCCAGTTGTAGATCTTTTTCCACATCATCCATCCATCTAAGCATAGGTCTGCCTTTGAGTCATTTTCTTTTGGGGTTTTGGTGATGCACCCTCTTCACTCCTCTGTCAATTGGCATTATTTCAAAGTGACCTGACCAGCGTACCCTTTTTTTATTTCTGCTACTAGCGTGGGATCCTGATATAGACTGTACAATTCATGGTTGGTTCATATTCTCCATCCATAGTCATCCTTTGTTGGTCCATATATTTTCCTGAGAACTTTTCTCTCCCATGTGTTTAAAAGGTTTTCTGCCATTTTTGTTAGGGTCCAAGTTTCACTTGTATATGTTACACCTGGTCTGATTACAGTTTAAGACATGTTTACTCTTTTGATTTTGGCGTACAATGTATGATTTTTAGTTGTGTACATTATTTATACTGTATGTTTATTTTTTTTTACTATTAAGATAATGTATTGAACCATTTTATGATGATATTGTAAGATTTTAAGAGTTTGAGGTTATACAGGTCTGCAGTTGTTCAAATGTTACATAACATGTATCAGTCTTGTCATTTTGCCAAACTCCTGCAGAGGCTCATTTTTGCTGTCATAGACCATTTTTTGTCAACATAGACTGATAGAGTTGATGTACTAGGATATTATATTCATAACATTTCTCTAATACGCATCTAATGATTAAAATCTGATCAGTCGTTGATCTGTTTTGCTGAATCCACATTGGCAATTACCTAGTATTTCTTAAGTGTACGTTTGTAGTCTTTTGGCAATCAGTATTTTGTATGAAACATTTTTTAATAAGGAGATTCCTCTGTAGTTTGTGCACTGAAGTTTGGAGCCTTTCTTGTGTATGGCGGGTTATTAATGCTGTTTCCCATTCTGTTGGAATTTTCTCGTCTTGCCAATTTTAGTTATAAGTTAATGTATCTGTGTAGTTCTCTTCCTCCATATTTAATAAGTCCCCCTGTGATAAGGTCTTCTCCAGGGGCTTTGTGATTTTTCATATAATTGATTACTTCTTTAGTTTCTTCTAGAGTTTGGGAGTTTATAACATTTTAACTTTCAAGCCATACCAAATTTCAAATTTGTCACATAATTGGGTCTTTTAGATATACATATCAAAATGAATCAATTGCAACTTCATATGGTTTGTTCTTATATTGATGAGTGATAAGTAAATTAGTGATTGCTATTTGGCTACGAAGTTTCACTGCACTAATTGACTTAAACAGAATTTTCTTTTTAAAAGTATTTTTAAACTTTAAATTTAAGTTTTTATTACTTAATAAAAGAATATTTTTTGAATGAAAAATAAGTAAAATCTTAATAAATGTTAAAAATACAGAGCTAAAATTTGGTGTGATTATTAACAATTTAACAAGCAATCAATTATATTTATTAATTTTACTTTTAAAAATGAAAAATACATTATCCGTTTTGTCATACATGGTTACTAAATCAAAGAAACTTAAGTGTGATAATAATAATAAAGTTCATTTGAAAAATCACGCTTCATCCCCAAAGGCTCGAAGCGCGGTACAAAAACAAAGCTGGGAGATAATAACTAGCTGGAAAAGATGGTAGACAACATTTTTATTTGCAAGTTAAAATTTTGCTCTTCTGAAATTGATATAATTTTTCTTTATTTGAGTTCATCAATTGAAAATTTGAATTTGATATTGTTTGAAGACATTTAGATAAAATTAATTTTAATTTAATTTCGTAATATTAACTACACACTAAAAATAACATGCTTGGATTTTCTCAATAAATGTGATAATGATTCAATAAAAATAATTTTAAGATCATAATTTATTTATTTAAAAAATATTATAACTTACAAATGCGGATAAAATGCTTAAAATAGTTCTTTAATTGTTATTTTAAATGTATTTGTAATTTATACCGTAATAATAATACTTGTATAAACCGGTATACAAAAATAAAAGCTGACATTTTATTTTTGTGTGCGTTTAAATTTTTTTGATTTCCGGAAAATAATAGAAAATCACATCATTGTTTTAAGAATCTGAACATATATAAATTAATTAGTCTTTAGCGTTATATTGTTATATGGATACCCTAGCTCATTCTTATATATATCTCTATGCATGAAGTAATGCATTGCATTAATAAACATACAATAACCGTATATAAATATTTATATAGTAAATTATGCATTATACTACCCAGCAAATGTAAAGGCTAGTATTTTGTAGTGTAGTAAATAGTTTATCATCTCATGTGGCTGAGTATGGGGGCTCAATACCCATCGTGCCGTTTTTTAAAAGAAATTCTGAATTTGTAATTAAGATTTCCTTAATGAAAAGCCATGCTAATGTGGAAAAATATTATTTTCCAGTAAAACTTAAGTTTCCTATTTTGTTTTAATGATTTGTTGAAACCTGAGAATGAATTTTTGGTGAAGGCAAATATACATCAATCGATGTCAGTTGTTGATTTACAGAACTTTTCTAATATTAAAACTTATTTCAGGTATAAATTTATTTTGTGAGCTGGCACTGTTACTACAAATTTCAAATTTGTGTTTGAATTTGTTACACAAGTCTGAACATTGACTTTAAAAACTTGACTGCTTATATGAGATATTTCTGAGGTGATATTTTACAGATCATATGGCTATTATAAAATCTTAATGCATTCCAAGCTAGGCGGATTCGAGCTTGCTTAAATTAACTCAATGTGACTTGAAAAGTCAGCCAATGTCTGATCAACTAAATGTTCAAAATTGGTGATAGAAGGGGACATTACATATGATCTTGTTTGTGTTATGGTATAAATTTGCATTTATCATCATTAGTGGCGCTACAGCACATTTAGGGCCCTGGCCTGCTTCACCACATCCTTCCATTTGGAACGATCCATGGTTTCCCGCCTTCATGCATGAACCCCCAACTGGTGTAAATCCTTCTCTACATTATCGATCCATCTCAGTCTTGGAAGACCAGTGACTTTTACTGCTCTACAATCCAGCATCCTTTCAATATGTCCTGCCCAGCGCAGTCGACCTTTTTTTATTGTTGGGACTATGGTTGGGTCTTTGTACAATTGGTATTGCTCTTGGTTTGTACTGATTCTCCAGACATCATTTTCTATCACTGGGCCATATTTGTTCTTGAGGATTTTCCTCTCCCATGTATTTAGCAGTTTCTTTGCTTTTCTTGTAGGGGACCAAGTCTCACTTGCCTACCGGTCTTATGATAGTGGAGTATATTGTCTTCTTTGTTCCCCTTGAGGATTTTGCTTCCCAGTAGCTTTTGATAGGCTGAAATAGGAACGGTTGCCTGCTGTTATCCTTTCTTTCACCTCCGATATTATTTCATTCTGCTCGTTTATAGTCGCCCCTATATATTTGAATGTAGCCACTCTCTCAAATTTGTGGTTGTTTATATTGATGTTATCATCAGCGAGGGTGTTTCATGACATTATCAATATAAATTTGCATTTATGGTCGTTTATAATCTTTTTTTTTTCAGTTCAAGTTGATGCTATCGCATGATGGTAGTGGAAAGGGGGCTGCCTTGGTAGCTGCAGTAGCGAATAGACTGCTAGAGGAGAGGCGTCAGGAAGTCGAGGAGAAGGACAGTGTTAAGTCTGTGAAATCTGCAAACTCAAAATCTGAATGATAAGGCCCAACTCTAGAAAATCATTTTGCAAATATTTAAATGTATATAGATATATTTAGATATGAGCATGAGCATTGTGTACCTGGTACATTGTGATAACTTTAGTCTATTCAAGTTTAAATTTGTCTGTTAAACTACTTGATAAAAATGATAATGGATAATTTTGTTACATTAACATAGTTTTTTTATAATATGTTTCCAATGGTTTTACTTAAATTGCATAAAGGGATACGATTTTAAGAAAAAGAATATTTGTGTATATATAAAAACATGTTTTAAATACGAAGATTTCTTGCAGTTTTCTTGAAAGTTTTCATTTTATCAAAAGAAATTTACTGCTTGAGAAATTCATGGGTTTTTTTTGTGGTGAAGGTGAAAGCCAAATATAATATTAAGAAATTTTTAACAAGTACCGTACGATAGTTAAAGTTGCCTCAATGAGGAATTAAATATGCAGCATTTATGCTATGAAAATAGTCTGGACATTCATTCCTAAAAACTAACTAAATGAAACAGTTAATTTTTTTTTAAATAATTCAAGGTGATTGCTTATTTATATACATTTGATATTCACTTTTACCCTGTAAAAGACTTTAGAATAATAAATTCTCGCCTGTGATTGAAGTATTTTTTTTAGGGTTTTGATGTGGGATAAATGTAGTTGATTATTGCTTACAACCAGTAGGTGATGTTAATGATTTTATTGGTGATACTAAAATATTGTAATGAATTAAATTTTACAATTACGCTTGACTTGACATTTTTTTTTTATAAGGAACATGATGCTAATTTAAAGTATAGAGGCAAGTTCACAGAAGATCAAACTTTTAACAAAAAATGTAAAGAGAGATATTTGTAAACATTATTTATTGATGGATACAATTATGTATATATTTTTTTATATTGCAGATCTGTTCTCTCTGATTTACACTGACATAAAAGTAAAAGTTTGTAATACAAGTTCACATCAAGTCATTTGTATATCCTTTCCTTGTTTGTTAGAGAAAGGATTTTACAGTGTTCAATAATCATTAATTACAATGAAAATCATAACAAAAATTTTGAATTGAATGATTATTCTTTAAATGATATTTTAAATACTTTAAGTTTTGGGAATTCATTATGTTTACATTTGTTTGTTTTTTACACTGATATTCTTTAGTGGCCTAATTCTTCAACTTCAATCAATACTTGAGAATTTCCATGACTTTCTTAATTATTTCTATTGTTTAGTAAATTAAATTCCCTAAATATCATCCTTATTTTTGTTGATCTGATTTAAAATGTTAATTTTAGAGAAAAAATTCAACAAGTATATTTTAAGTTGAGAAACCAATTTGTTAGTGATAATTCTCATTGTAGCTGCTCCTTGCTAGTCTGCAATATTTTTTTTTTTTTAAAGTTTGTAAGATCCCTGCTATATTTTAAATATAACCTTGAAAAATTACAAAATGAATAATGATTGACTGATAAAAAAAAAAAGGCTTTACTCAAGTACACATTTTTTTTACATGTTCCTACAGTGGTGGAAAGCTCTAATTTCCAAAGAAGCTAGCTAAAGTTAGCTTCCAGTTCCGTTCTTTGTAATCTTGTTTATTTGATAATTTACAGAAAAAGGTCTGGACCCTTGATCTTATATTCTTCTCTATTCATTTGTGAGGCAAATCGATGTCAGAGCTTGGGAATATTTGCTGAAATGAGTATGTAAAAAAAGAAACAATCATATTATCTATGACACTGGTAATTTTAAGCATAAATATTTTTATAACAGGAAAACAGCTAAATTCAAATATACTAATATGGTTATGTGGTTGTTTTAAGACATTTTATATATAAATTAATTTAATATCTAAAATCGGAAACAATTAATTTCTGATTATTAAGTACTTGACATTCTTTAAAATAATTAATTCAAATTACAATACAAAATGAATTCACATAATTCATGATACTCTTTACTTGTTTAAAATCAATGTTAAATATTGTTCTTTATAACATTTTTTTTTAACAAGCTGATAAACAAACAATTTCATGTAAGCCTGCAAATAACATTTATTTGTCAGTAAGGAACTGTACATATATTTATGATGTAGATATTATGATAAAAGCATCATGTTTAAGAACAGATGTCATGCCACCATCTGAGATGTATCTGTAACTATTTCAGAGGCCCAAAATGCTATTTCCAAATTTGTCTTCTATTATTAATAAATAAGAAAGTTATGCTATTTGACAATTTTTTTTTACAAATTTGTACAACTTGGTTTGAAAAAATATAAGAATAAGAAGGCTGAAAAAAAATGTATTTATTTCTTGCCAATTGCTTTCAAGTCTTCCAAAATAGGATTTTTTAGGACTTTTTGTTACAAACCTCTCTTGTTTGCATATGTTGTATTTTATTTTTATAAAATGTCCAGTTATAAGTAATAGTTTTTAAAAATGTAGGATTTATGAATAGAGAGAAGTAAAAGAATTTATAAAAGTGTATTTGGCTTTCATTTAATAAATGTTATATGAATTAAAAAACACATACAGTACAAAATGTGTGCTAGATTTATGATCGTATAGGCACTGCTTTTTCTCAACTGAACACAAAGTAAGTTTGAAAAATTTTGAGACACTTTTAGATTGTCTTTAGTGAGGAGTATTTTCAGTATTGTTTGTCTTTGAAGGTTATGCAGACATATTACATTAATACTGAGCGTTTACTTGATATGTAAGGACAAAACCACGCTGTTAGTGAAATCTCCACAACATTAGTATATTTAAAATCCACAAGCTAAATGTATTTATCTTTATTGATATACATTTTCATAAAGTCACTTTTAAGCAACACCTCAAAAAACAAATTATAACTCACAGTAGGTCATATACAATGTATTCTAATGTAATTATCATCCATAACATAAACTATCAATCCTGACCTTTTTAAAAATTGTTAGCATGACACTTCACATAGTTCTTGTTTTGTTTCTATTGTTTTAGATGTTCAGCCAAAATTAATCTAGGTTCTGCTTTTCATAGTTACTTAACATCTATCTTGAGGAATGACAACGACATAACATGTTTTAAAATAACATATATATTTAGAAGAGAAAGAGGTTTTTATCATTAAACGTCTTTTATTATTGTTACTAGCAAATAGAATTGTAGAATTATCTTTTACTTTAATACAAGCTGGCTTTGGGTTTGTTGTAACAAGAATAACCTTAGGTTTGTCATCAATAAAATATATTCTACTTGTACTATTATAAAACTCAAACAATAAAATGCAAGAAACTACATAGCACTGGACAGAAAAATGGAAACTTATCTATGTCAAACTGTGATGCATGCTAATTTTTCACCCCTATTTCAGTATTTTTAACAAATAAACTTTTTAATTGGGCCTGTTACAGGATTTTTTTTTATATTGACCACCAGTTTTTATTTGTTGATTAAAATACTTTTAAAAATGTTGAATATTGAAATATTATTTTTGCAGTCTCCACTATATAAATTGTATTCATAAGCTTAAACCAGTTAAAGTTGTTATTAAAAAAAATTACTGATAAAAGTCAATGGGGAAGAATTTGTACCACCATATATTGTATATAGCTAAAATTCAATCTTATAGATATTTTCCACTTCCTTTTTATATAATTTCCTACATGCATGAAATATTTCAAGAAATGACTCCATAGTTTTTGCTTTTTTTCCCCAGTAATTATAAATTTATGAGCAAATAAATCTGATGTTTAAATCTTTTATCTACTATGACATATTGCCTTTTTTGGCATTGGGTCAGAGTACGGATATATAGAGTATATGAAATTAAGCATTTATTTTTGTGTCAACACTTAATTTTATTTAACTTCTTCTCCAGGAAAAAAATTAGTTACAAAAGGCATGTTTGGATCATTCAGTTGATAAATGAATTTGATGTATAAATAGTATGTTACAGAGAAGTTGGAAAATTTTGTAACCTCCCAAAATCAGGGGTTAGTAACCTAAGACATGTGTGCAAGTCTTAGCACGCAAATCAATTTTCTATGGAAGACCAAAGAAATCATAATAAATAACATTAAAAATGTGTCTTAAAAGGTAAACTCATAGATTGTTTGCAAGCTGAATAAATAAAAATCCTGCTTTGGCACAATCATACAAGTTTGCCAACCCCTGCTCTAAATAATACTTAATATTATGTGATATTTATATTTTAATTCAACTTCATTTTTTTAAAAATTAATATCAGAATCAAGTCCATAAGACACTTAAATTGTTTTTGGTTGACACTTTTCATTTATTTCATGCACTGGAATTCAAATCAGTTCAAACACAAAGACTCAGTAGGGAAAGAGTGAAGGAATCCTAATTTTGTGGTCTTAAGTATTTTAAATGGTCTGTATTTCATAACTGTAAATTAAATGCAGTATTGAAAAATGTGTGCATTTAAAAAAAAATTATTTTAGAAGTGAAATTATCAATGGACTATTATTGTGCCAAAAATTACTCCAAAGTTACTCTCAACTTTTGAACTACCCGGTACCTTATAACCTTTTAAATATAACTCACTTAAAAGTTGAAAATATTGTGCTGTAAGAAATAACAATGAAATGAAATCTATGAGACTCTTTTTGCTTCTGTACAATAAAAATCATTTTTAATTCATGTTAAATATGAAGATTATAATATAATTTATGCTTTTAAAAAGCTACATGAGGAAAACCCACAAACCTGTTCGCTTTAACTTTTGTTTTAAAATTTTGTTTACGTTTATTTTCTTCTGAAACTGAAAGGTCAATTTGTACTGTAATGTTTTTTTTTTATTAATGACAAATTTGCTATATGATATATTGGGTATACTATTCAACAATTTTTAAATGAAAATTATTCAGTTGCATGATGAAAAGATTAGCAATGACTGCTTTTTAGTTCCAGACGAAAGCAAATTCTAAATAGTAATCTTTTGCCAAAAATGAATATGTCTAAAGGTTGCATTTTAGTAGCATGGTATGATTATTCTGGATTTTATTGATAGCTTACTAATGGGACCTGCTCTATTTGCTTCTTTCATAATTTAGTTACATGATTTTATATTAACATACTCTTCTTGAAAAAGAATAAACTTTTTTAAGACATTGTATCTAAGATGAAAACTCATTCTTCTTTATTTTATATCTCAGCTGTATGGATGGACATGTGGTGTTAGCAAACTTTGATAGTTTTGCTGTATATTTATAATTCACTTGATAAATATAAAATGGATAAAGTTTTAAAATAGACTTACATTTACATTAAACACTAGATACATTAAAAAAAACACTACCTATTCATCCATTCATATGTTGCTTTATAAAAACTTTTTGTTTCTCTGCTGATGAAAACATAACTTTCCATACCGGTAACTAAACAATTTTATTTTCATTTCTTTATACTATACTTATAGTTAACTGCAAAAAAAAACTTTTTGGAACAATCATATCACATTAGGTATCCAAGGAGTTCATAAAAAAAACAGTTGTAAGTACATTTATAATAATCAAAATAATTGTTTTAAAAATATGTATCAGTTTGAAAGTCATTATATTTAATTTCTCTTATTATTGAAACTGGCCAAATTAAAAATCTTCTCACTGCTATTATTTTAATGAGTTGAGCATATTATTTTAGAAATGACCTTTTCCACTAAAAATAATACATGTAATAGCATACATTTTATTATGTTAATTCATGTACAACATCATTTCATTTAGATAAATACTGAAGTATCTCGCTTTTACTGTGGCTGTTATATATATATTGTTAAAATGGTATTCATGTATTGGAAAACAATGGGAGATATATCTTTCATTTGCTGATCTTAAAAATAGGATAATGTTATATTTAAGTCCCAGGTCCTTGATGTCACAAGTAGATCTAGGATAGAGATTGATTTAATTCTTCTACTCGTACTATCATAGTGTTTTTGAAACCATTTTTAGTAATAGATTCATAAAGAAATATTCAAGTCCTCAGTGAGTGCTCTTCATGCTTAATGATTTAATGTCTATAAAGATTTGGATATAAATTGAGTTTCTTGAGATTTTTTATTTTATGAAGAAAATTTTTCACCATGTGTGCATAGTAATATGTTAATGATACTAAGTTAGACATATCAAGGTGATTGTACACTGTATCTACTAATATCTTGGCCTCCTGAAGCAAAATGTATGTTTTGTTTTTTTATTTGTATATTAAAGTATTATTTGGATAGTGATTATATGTAGAAGTTTTTTTTTCTTTGTTTTTTTAAAATATACTTTCTATTTGTGAGTTCAGACACATACTTTTTATGAAATAAGTAGCACTTGCTAGGTCAAACTCCCCCAGAAGCCAAAGTTGTCAGTAGCCTATACTCTACAAAAAAAAAATGTTTATTTGAAAGGAAATCAATAAATAAAGGAGCCAGAATGATTAATTCATTGATCGTGGGCCCTCAAAATATAGAAGAAGAAATTCAACGTATCCAGTGGCCAGGTTATAAAATATAATTAGCCAAAAGGGTGCTCTACCAACTCCATGACACCAACACCAGTAAGTTGCACAATAAAATATGTTCATATTTATAATCCTAAATTGTATTATTTTTATCAAAATTTAATATTCAATGACATTTTTAAGGCATCCTGAACAGATCAAAAGTACTGTGGTTTTCCACAGGTTGATTCTAGTGTTTATAATAACCAACGAATTGTCAAGATCATATGTCATATATCTGTAGCATAAGTTAGTAGGGCCATCTTTACAGTAGTGGAGGCCCTGGGCACGGTAATGCACTGAGGCCCCTAACCCTATAAATACTCGGGGCTGTGCGAAGGAGTGGGGTGTGAGTGCCTATCACTCCTGGCGCAAATATCAGGGGGTAGCACAATCGTCTTAAGATAGGCCCTTAATAATGAATTAAACGATAAAATCCCATGTACTGCACATTGCAAAATTGTCTTGCAAGTGCACACTGGGCATAGCTTTTCCTGGTAACGGCAGTTTATAAGCCTACTATTCAAGTAATGTTGAAAAGCATTATGACCAGTTTCTTTCATTATTCTTCTGTGGGCTAGTAGATCAGGCGTTCGGGGAAGGGGGGCAGGGCATTTATCATTACACAATTAAGAATTTTGATGCCCAGGGCCAGCTCTTACTTCGTTGCCACCACCATACATTGACATATATTAATTCTGGTAGTGGACCCCCTTGAGAGTATGCTTTTAGCCCCAGCTTAGTTTTGTCCCTAGAATCTTTATAGTCCAACTATGTATACCCAATTAAAGGTAAATCATAATTTTGTCAAATTAAAAAAAATCGTATTTACTTACATCTAGCGCTTATTTAGATTAAAATGTGTTGGTACTGTCACTTTAATTTGGGAGGGAATAAGAGATCGATGGCGCCCAATGGAACTGGGGGATAAGGGTTTGAGAGAGGTCTCAGTAAACCCCTCCCCAGAAAAGTTTTGATAAATTCAAAATGATGGGATGCATTTTGGTGCATACATGAATTTAGTTTTACCAGCTAGCAACAGAAAAGATGCTAGTTGAAATTTAGGTTCCCTTGACCATGCTTGGGTTACACAAATCCTTTTTATCTTAGCTGTATCTAAATATTAATGTTTCATAATTTTCCTTGAAACTATTTATTTTTTAAAACTAATTCCTCAATGAATAAATTAAATTTTTTAAAAATCCTTTCAAAAAAGTTGATCATTAATTTTATAAAAATAAAACGACAAACAATATATTATTATGATAATTATTATTTTGGATTTAAGTTAAAATTAGTAGGTTTTACCGAAATTTACAGTTACAAAAAATAAGAAAAAATAATGTTTTGTGGAAAAGGTCTATAGATTTTGTATGGCTTTTAAAACAAATTGTATCTAAATAGTATAAAATAAAAGAAAGGAAATATTAACAAAAGATGTCATATATCACAGGTTGGAGGGGGTCCAGCGACGGGCAGCACAATTTGTCCTGAACCCCTACAGGAATACCTCTAGTGTTGGCAGCATGCTGAAAACACTGGGCTGGTCACGATTGGAGGAACGACAACTATCCAGTCTCTCCATGTACAAGATAAATAATGGGCTGGTCCACTGCTCCAGCATTAAACAGAAACTCGTCCCTCTCCCCCCAAAGACAGCGACGAGGCCATGACAGGCAGTTCCGGCTCATACCAGCGAGAAGCCAGTATAGGAACTGCTCATTCCTGCCAAAGACAATCAGGGACTGGAACAAGCTTCCAAATGGAACAGTTGAGGCGACAACACTTGACACATTTGCATCTATTGCCTCAGGCCTTCCAACCCCCAGTGCATGATATCCACACTAAGTGGCCCTTACACCCAGTGAAATATTCTTGTTAACAACAGGCACAGAAACATTGCAGAATGTTTAATTTATATTAATACCGCTGGTAATATTATCCTAACACATGCACAAATCAATAGCTTATTATAAGCACATTGCAGTATGTAAGTATTGCAGAACGATATAACGGTTGCGTGTTATGCTCACATACGGCTGTATGTTCAACCATCACAATATCAATTGTCAAATTAAAAGTCAAATTGACGGAGCTAACAAGTTATTAAAACACTGCCTAAGATAAGTAATGATGAGAAATATTCCATTACTAACACCTAACAATTGCATACTAAAATCAAAGAAATATAATGGTCTATTTGCTTATGGGCCACGGTCAACAATGGCGCACTTTTAGGGATGCGTTAAAACTTTTAATCAAATACTCAGTGTGCGCACTATAAGTAAAAGTGTGGGGACAGACTAGAGAGCATGTACATCACAGACGACTGAGACCTTCTCTTACTTGCCTTCTGGCAGATTCCCTGTGGTATATACAACAATCCCTTAGAGAGTCCAACCCAAATAAAAGTCAAAATCCCGGGCCAAAACCTTAACGTCTTATACTTAAATGTGCCTGCTAACATTTTGTCTTGGCTATCTACAATACACTTTTATATCTCTTTAAGTTAAATGGATTTTTAGAAATTTTAAATAGAAAGGGTTGGACCCCATTGGATGAATGTGAAAACTCCCTTAATTGCTAAGTATTAAAATACCCTCTAAAGATATAGACTTGTAATATACTAAGTTATAGTGAATAAAATCCCCTTTTCAACTAGATATAATTCACAGCACTAGGGTTCCCTAAAAATCAATAATTAAACTTGAACCAAAAGTACACAGTGGTTCCAACTATGTATTCTATGCGATGGGTAAGAGGCCATTCCATTCATGCTGCATGTTATGATACCCTAACCCCGAGGTCAAATTCCAACAGCACGTTGGGCGCAAAACATGATTTTGTAATAGCGTGGCCTACAATGCCAAAAATGACTAAATAATGAATGTCTAATGCCTGTGTTGTAAGACTGATTACTCCTTCCTCATCAACCCCCCCCCCCCCCCCAACCCATCATCACCAAGAAAATAAAATAAATGTGATTCTTTCTAATTGAAAATGTATCAAAATGAATCTTTTTTAAAGCTAGTACTGTACTAGTAAATCCAACTTCTGGTTAACAAGATGGCTGAAATCAGAAATTGTTGTAGTCCCCTAATGAAAATTCTAACTGCAACATGCCTAGCAAGTGGGCAATGTTCATAAAACGTACAAATAAGTAAAAGGGAAGAAAACGGATAAAATTATTCGGAAGACAGCCTAGAAGCGGAAAAGGTATTTCGAGATCGACTAACGAAAGTTGGAACATTTGTTCTTGAGATACAATGAACCGGAAATTGTGTAGTTTATGCCGCGACACAATATCTCGGAGTGCAAACACTTCGGTAAGAAAGGGAAACTACTAAAAATGATCTAGTCATGATAATACATACAATTAATTAATTATAAATGGCATGGAGAGGGATGGGCGCCGCCATGCGACAACTGCCCTAGTTACGCTACATGTACATGAGACCAGATTCACAATCCATACCGGCTCGGCCGTCGCCCGGGTTACCAAGGGCCGCGCCTACCATCTTTGACCAGAACGGAGGTGGAAAATATGCTACTGATCAGGCAAAAAACAATATCAGTGCTAGGAATAACATTACGATAGGTACATGGAACGTGAGATCGTTGAGAGAAACGGGCAAGGTGGAGGAGTTAGTGCATGAAATGAACAGATACAGATGGGACATCCTAGGTCTGCGTGCGAAATGAGATGGAAAAACTTTGGAGAAACATCGACCCAAGAAGGCCACAGACTATATTTTAGTGGACTGGAGGACACACACGAACAAGGAGTTGGCTTCCTCGTCCATAAAAACATTAAGAACAGTATTATGAGCTGTCGACCAATTTCGAGCCGACTCATCACTCTCCGTCTAAGGGCGACACCGTTCAACATCACCATCGTACAAGCGTATGCACCAACTTCAGATTATGATGACGCAGAAGTGGATGACTTCTACCATCTCCAAGATGTGCTGAACCAAACCCCCCAAAAAGACATTCTTGTCGTTCAAGGTGATTGGAATGCCAAAGTAGGAGAAGATGCCTATGCAAACTGGAAAGGAAAATGTGGACGCCACTGTAACGCAACTTCAAACGAGAGAGGTCTGAGGCTCTTGGAATTCGCCAGCTTCAATGAACTCATACTGGCCAACACACTGGGTGAACATAAAATATCCAGGAAAACCACATGGCATAGCCCCAGTGGGAAACATCACAATCAGATTGATTATATCATGTTGCAAACACGTTTCCGGTCTAGTATAAACATTGCAAAGACTCGCAGCTTCCCAGGAGCTGACATTGGAAGTGACCACGATCTAGTCATGATGACCTTTAGGCTGCACTTAAAGAGGGTAAATAAACAAGGATATACCAGAATCAAATTCGATCTTGAAAAGCTGAAGGATCCTAAAATAGCAGAAGCCTTCCAAGCAATGATAGGAGGAAAATTTGCAGCGCTTAACATTATAGATGCCGACTGTTCAGACATGGACACAATGATTGATAACTTCAACACAGCTGTGACGGACACAGCCCATGACATCCTTGGTAAACATCGACCAACAAAAAAACCATGGGTGACAGCTGACATCCTCGATCTGTGTGACAAACGGAGGCAGTTAAAGAAAACAAAAATGGTGGATACAGAGGGGGCCAATAAATATAGAAAAATTAACCAAACCATCAAAAAGGGTATGAGAAGGGCGAAGAAGAACTGGATTGAAGAGCAATACTACGACATTGAAAATTGCTTGAAGAAAAACAATAGCAAAAAGGCATACCAGTTGGTGAAAGAACTAACCACTGCAAAGCAAGGACGAAGTACTACCATACAAGATAAAAATGGTAAATGTTTGACTGAGGAAAATGATATCCTGAAAAGATGGACTGAATACTGCTCAGAGCTGTATAATGAAAATATAAAGATAGACCCAGAGATCCTTAATGTCCCCCCAGCAACGGACAATGAAAGCTTCCCTATTCTCCGCGCAGAAGTAGAAGCAGCAGTCCAAGCAGTCCAAATAGGAAAGGCCGCAGGAGTAGATAATATCCCTGCCGAGTTAATGAAACAGGGAGGAGAAACAATGATAAATGCCCTAACCAAAATTAGTAACAAAATATGGCTAACAGGGGAATGGCCCAAATCATGGACCCAATCTCTCATCATCACCCTCCCCAAGAAAGGTAACCTACAGCTATGCCAAAATTATCGTACCATTAGCCTAATAAGCCACCCAAGCAAGGTCATGCTCAAGGTCATATTGAACCGACTAAGACCATATGCCGACAGAATCATTGCTGAAGAACAGGCGGGCTTTAGGCAAGGCCGTGGCACTACTGAGCAGATCCTAAATCTCCGGATACTATGTGAGAAATATGCTCAACACCAATAAAACCTATACCACATCTTTGTAGATTTCAAGAAGGCATTCGACAGGGTTTGGCATGCTGCTTTATGGGCCACCATGAGGCACTACAACATCAACACAAACTTAACCAGAATGATAAGAAGCCTCTATGATAAGGCCACCAGTGCAGTCTTCTTCAACAATAACATCGGAGAATGGTTCAAGACCACGGTTGGAGTACGACAAGGCTGCTTGCTCTCCCCCACCCTGTTCAACATCTTCTTAGAGAGAATTATGTCAGATGCACTAGAAACTCGTGTAGGGAGGGACAGTCAGCATTGGTGGCAGAACAATCACCAACCTACGTTTTGCGGATGACATAGACGAACTGGCTGGAAGCGAGGAAGAACTAGTCAACCTAGTAAAGAGTCTCGAAAAGACTTCATCGTCCTTTGGCATGCAAATCAGTGCAGAAAAGACAAAAATGATGACGAATAGCACTAATGGCATCACCACTGAAATTAAGGTTGTGGAAGAAAGATTAGAGACAGTTGGCAGCTTCAAGTACCTCGGAGCAATAGTTTCGGAACAAGGCTCCAAGCCCGAATTGATGGCCAGGATTGCGCAGACCACGACAGCACTAAAGAGGCTCAAGAAAATATGGAACGACAAAAATATAGCCCCCCAGCACCAAAGTCAGGCTGATGCGCTCATTAATCCTCTCCATTTTCTTATACGCCTCTGAGTCATGGACGTTAACAGCAGAACTTGAAAGGAAAATAAAGGCGATGGAGATGAGATGTTATTATTATTATTATTATTTGCTGTCTTATATAGTGCGGTACCCCAGCCTAGGGCTAGGCTCACCGCGCTGTACATAAAAATATTTTAAAAGAGACATAATCGTGACAATAACATAAAATACATATATGTAATAAAGAACAGATGTATAGAGACAAAACAAAATATAATGCATATTCACCTCATCCACACCAGAACTTACAGAGGCATTCTTGGCATCTACTATAGAGACCACATCACAAATGAGCAAATAAAAGAAAGGATTCGGCAAGCAATTGGGCAATATGATGACCTCCTGACGTCTGTTAAAAAGCGCAAACTTGCGTGGTATGGCCACGTGACCAGAAAACAAGGGCTCGCCAAAGAAATCTTGCAGGGCACTACTAGAGGGGGAAGAAAAAGAGGAAGACAAAGAAAAGATGGGAAGATAATATCAAAGAATGGACGGGATTAAAACTAGGCGATGCTATGCGTAGGGCAGAAGACCGAGAGGAGTGGAGAAGAATAGTGTACATGTCATCTGTGGCGCCCCAACGGTCGAATGACTACGGGACCTGATGATGATGATGACTGTACTAGTATAAAATAAAAAAAATTGCAATGATGTGAGAATCAAAAAACGTGCTTAAATAAACTGGAGAAACGGCAGACCTGTTTACCCTCAAACTCTTAAAATCGCAAAATATTAAATATCAGCATAAAATTAAAATCGTTCAATACATACATTATCTTAATAGTAAAAATAAACATACAGTATATATAATTATAATGTATACTATTTTATTGTATACCCATCAAAATCGTACATTGTACGCCAAAATCGTAAGAGTAAACAGGTCTGAAACGGTCTTGCCACTTTCAATTTGAAAGCAAAATAAATTGTAAATAATATTAAATATTCAAGAATTTAATAATATTGGCAACACAATGCCCCTAGCCCTAGTCCTAGAACGTGAGGCGCCCTAGAGTTGTGAGGTTCTCTCTAGAGGCCTGATGACCCCTAGACCTAGAGGCGTGAGGCCCACACTCTAGCCTAGAGTTAGAGACTAAGAGAAGAGAGTCATGAGTATGGAGACCTCCTGGAGGAGGCCACCTATAGGCGTGAGACCCTGGGCAAGTGCGCAGTGTGTTCATGACTAAAGATTTCATTACTGAGTAAGGAGTCTTGGCGTAGCAAGAGTTATTGCCGCCCGAAGTAACATCTTAGTCTAACATGATTGTAAACACAAATTCTTACTTTATTTTTTCGATTCATATTCATATTAATCATAGTGGGAGACAGAAAGCTTGTTTAGGAGAGTTATTCCCCTTTAAAACGTATCCAACTTGTGATTCGCATTTATAATTTATAATATTAATTTTGGAATGTTCCGATAATATGTGCTGAATTTTAATCAACCAAATTGCCAAAATCTTTCAATTTTCAACAATATGTAAAGCATGATGATGATGCTTCTAAAAGAAAGAGTGTCCTAACATCGTTAAGCCCCCTAGAAACGTGAGGTCATTGGCCAGTGCCCAGTGTTCCCATGCCTTAATTAAGACGACACCTTAAGCCGTAAGTAAGGATCTAAAGATATATTTAATTTGTCTTCTTATCTGCCTGAATCACCTAACTATTTTTAGTTTTTAAAAAAACATTCTTAAATCGGCTCTCCATAATTTTTTGAAATGGGACATACGGTATAGAGACAACGGAGAAGGTGCCACCAGTGCACGACTGGTTGCTGTCGCCCGGGCAAGCTTAACTTTGGCGCCCCTTTTAAGTATTGTCATAAACATTTTTGCAAGGGAAAAAACTAAGGGTTAGGCGATGAGTTTATTAACTCGTTTTTTTCCCCCACAATGAACAATAATATTGTTTATCTTAACTTGTATTTGTACAGTACGAACCAATTATTTTTTCTTCTAGATCAACAAATCTTTTTATTGCACTTGCTATACTTACATTCTTTGCAATCTGATTTTTTTTAGACAAAATTGCAAAAGAATTCATTCTGTCTTGAGACACGGATGATCGTAAATATGTTTTTATAAGCTTTAGTTTACTAAAGCTTCTCTCGCCAGCGTCTATATTAATAGGTATTGTAAGCCTTATTCTTAATGCTATACCCATAGCTTAAGCATGAAACCAGTAACTTATTTAGGGATTATGAATATAGTGACTTATATTGGAAGCTTTACATCACGAGAAAATAGTTCTTTGGCCTTATCAAGTTTATTCGACAAATCACATCCATTTATATCGCTATTTTCTTGGTACCTCCATCAAGAGTTTTGACACTGCGATAAAAATCACTCTGCCTTTTCTTATGAGTAGCAGACCCATGTACGGTAATGTCAACACTTGTCTTGAGAAGAAGTGGCTGATCTTCTTCAATTAGTGGTCGGCCAACTTTCTGTCGGATCTTTAATTTATCGATATGTCATTATTCTCTGCACACATATCAGTTAAAATGTACTTTTTTCCTGAATAACTGCTGCTTTTCTTGCTCGTATTTTTGTCTTTTCCGTTTCTTTTCTAACTTTTGGTTTCTTTTCTTTAACTTTAAGTTCCTTTTCCTCGTCTAAAGTTATAAGACCGCTGCCCTTTTATACAAGCCAATCAAGTCAGTGGCGTAGCTAGGGTTGGTGTCACCCGGTGCAGTAAACTCATGGTGTCAAACCCCCGTCAAAACCTTCTTGTTAAAATAAGTCCACAGTATAACAATGTTTTACATTTTTTACCAACTCCATTCATGTCCTTAGAATCGCCCGACCACATCATATTTAGAATCAATGGAAAGCTTTATTTCTCAAAATTTAGATAAATATAGCTTCCTGTCACTTGCGACGGTTACCGAACACTTCAATCTGCATGGAATCATGGTCAAAACGGTGTTTTTCTGAGCTAATTATAGGGTCACCTCATTTCTGACGCATCTACCTTGAACTTTTAATAAAGCATGCATTTAGATTGGTTACATGTGTGAAAAATGTACGTGTGATCGGTTATCAGTGCTCTGTAAATATGCAATTTTTCAATTTTGGTGTCACCTCTGAGATAGTGTCACCCTGTGTGGTCCGCCCTCCCCCCGCACCTGCCTATCTACGCCACTGAATCAAGCAACCTTGAAGATATTTATTTCAACTGTTACACTTGTAGCCATATGACTAGAAGCAGTTTCATTTTTCAAACTATGACCTGCCCAGAAGCCGAGCAGTTTTCCTTTATTTTTCTGTGCGTACAACATATTTAGCTAATAAACTAATAAGGCATCTAATATTGACTTTTGCTAACAAATTATCCTATTTCTTTAACTTTAAGTAATTCCAAATTTTATTGACTTCTTTTTGACTGCTTACGCCTACTTGGGAAAAGCCTTTACATAGGCCTCAAATATCAACTGATGATTGTATGGTTTTTCCATTTCTTTGTGTATTAAAAATGAAACTGTATTATGTCCAGGTATTTTTTGTAATTTTTCACAAGCAAAGATAGCTGACATTCGTCATCTACGCGCCCTGTGTCAGCTCAATAAGAGAACAGCAAATGCTGTAGCGGTAACTCTAATTCAGTCAAGATTAGATTATTGTAACAGTTGTTTGTGGGATTTGCCCCAGAATCAAATTCAGAGACTCCAGAAGGTGCAAAATTCTACAGCACGCATTGTGTCGTGGAAAATGAGATATGACCACATCACCCCAGTTCTACGAGATTTCCATTGGGTTCCTGTGAGTGAGCGCATTGACCACAAGATTCTGTCCTTGGCGTACGGCTGCATAGAAGGCTCTGCACCGGAATATATGAAAGAATTGCTTTATAAACTCAGTACTTACTGAAAATTCCCAGTCTGGATGAACACAGAAAAAAGTCTTACTTTTGAAGCGGTAGCGCCAAAGTTATGGAATAGTTTACCTCAATCTTTGAGGAGTATTGAAAAGGATAGAAAATCATTTAGGAAACATTTAAAGACTTTTTTGTTTAATAGATTTGAGTAAACCAGAGCGCAGTGAGCATGCTAAAGTAGCATGGATACCAGCGCTATAGAAGTATCCAATCAATCAATCTTGACGTATCCCCCCTTGACGCACAATAATCGCTTAGAATCACCTGGACAATACCGCCGTCAACTCGACATCTATCGAAAGCTTCAAGGCTGCCCTGGCATCTGCTAGGAGCCGTTAGGATGGCAGCATCGCTTCTCCAACCGTTGCACATATGCCAGTATAAGTATATGGATGCAGCAAAGTATCCTACCAGAACCAGAACCTGCTTCCTTCTTCTGGTGTTAGTTCACACTTAGATGTTTTTAAACCCTTTCAGGACAAGAGGTCACAAGTATTATTCTAAAATCTAATCCCACGCCATGTTCTCTCGACCCCAATCCCGCTCCACTGTTGGTTGAGTTGCTGGATCAATTGTTCCCAACGATAACCCACATAGTCAATGAGAGCTTGTCTTCTGGCATTTTGTTCCCTCTCTTTGTAAGGCAGTTGTTATCAAACCATTACTTACCTTAAGAAGCCTGGCCTTGATAAACATAATTTTAAAAACTATAGACCTGTATCTAATTTATCATTTGTATCTTAAGTCATTGAAAAACTAGTTCTAAATCAGCTGTTTGCTTACTGGAATGACAACTCTCGTCTCAGTCCTAATCAGTCGGCCTATAGACCTTTTCACAGCACAGAGGCAGCTCTCTTGAGAGTCACCAATGACCTCTTGCTTGCATTGGACATTGGTAATGTCTCCATCCTGATCCTCTTAGATCTCAGTGCGGCCTTTGATATCGTTGACCATCAAGCTTTTTTCAAAACACTTGAAAATTATTTTGGCAATTATAGTCCAGTGTTGGCTTGATTTCGGTTCTACCTCTCCAATAGAACGCAGGCGGTCGCAGATGATGGCTGTCTACCCGGTAGTGCTGACTTGGTGTATGCCACTATCGGATGAGCGGAGTTGTCTACTGGGTACATAAGGCGTCATGAGCGCTTGGAGATACGACGGCGCCAGATCATGCAAGCAGTGGTAGCACAGAGTTGCAATTTTGTACTCTATGCGAGCGCGGACCGGCAGCCAATGCAGTTCTCTCAGAAGAGTTTTAGCATGGTCGAATTTGCGTTTACGAAGAACAATTGAAGACCTTAGTGCTAAAAGTACTTAAGTCACAAAATGCACATTTTGAGATAATCAAGTTCAAATATACTTTTCGTCTATAAAATATGACTATTTTCATTTTTTGTCTTGTTTAATTAAGGGCCTAATGCGTTCAAATTTCTGCAGTACACTTGGCTAAACTGGGTAAGAAAAGATCACAGTTTAGATTGCTTTTGACAAAAATGTGACTTAAGTACTTTTAGCACTAAGGTCTTCAATTCGAGCCGCATTATTCTGTGCTTTTTGAATTTTATCCAGGAGCGTAGCTGGAAGACCCACCATGAGAGCATTGCAGTAGTCCATGCGTGATAGCACGAATGCAGACATCAGCCTCTTTGATGCATTCAACGTTAAGAAAGGTCTGATATGACTAATTCTGCGCAGCTCTATAAAAATCGCCTTGCAAATCATGTTAATATGTGATTTTCCATAGTTAGTGTTTTGTTTAAGTAGACACCCAGGTTTCGCACTGCTTGAGCAAACTCAATCTCCACGCCTGAGAGAGTAAAGGGTGGTGTATTTTTTTTAAGATTTTAGCTTTTGAGCGGTAGCAATGGGGATCAGCTCAGTCTTTTCATCGTTCAATTTGAATTTGAGCTTGTTTATTGTCATCCAGTGCTTAACTGACTCCACTGTCTTCTGTGTATTAAGAAGCTGAGGGAACTGAGAGGGGATCACGGATTTCATCCGCGAACATGTGATATACCATGTCAAACTGCTTGATCACTGCACCCAGGGGCTGAACTTACATAGTGAAAAGCACCGGGCCTAAGACCGAGCCCTGTGGTATTTCGAATTCAATAATGGAATTCTTGGAGGTCAAGCCGTTTGCGATAACTGATTGGACCCGATTTGTCAGATATGAGCGGAACTATCTCAGGGCGGTATCGGTGAAACCGAACTTATTTTGCAGACGTTGGAGAAGTATGCCGTGGTCAAGCGTATCGAACGCCGCCGATAGATCCACTAACGACAAAAGGGATACCTGTCCCTCACCACAAGACGACAGAAGGTCATTTACGACGCGCAACAGGGCTGTCTCAGTAGAGTGATGCGTTCTGTATGCTGACTGAAAAGGCTCAAACGAGTCACACTGAGTGAGGTGATCCAGGAGCTGTCGAAGAACGACTCTCTCTAAAATCCTTGATAAAACTGTTAGATTAGAGACGGGGCGATAATTTTCCAACAAATTAAGGTCGAGATTTGCTTTCTTTAGCAGTGGAGTTACAACCGCCTCTTTAAAAGAGGATGGAACAAAACCAGTTTTCAAAGACTGATTTATGATATTAGTATTAGTAATGATAGGGACAATTTCGTCCAAACATTCATACAACAGACCTGCCGGAAGAGGGTCAAGCAAACAGGACTTTCTTGGGGAATCAACCAGGATTTTCTTCACATGCGATTCAGTGACCTGCAAAAATTCGCTCATAGGAATGCCATTAAACGGGAAGAATTCGGGAGCATCTGTGCAAGTGCAAATGTCAAGTCTCGCCCTGATCTTCTTAACTTTCGTAACAAATAACTCATTTAGAGCGTCTGGTAGCTCGGCCAAAGCAATATTATTTGGCAAAGATGTGTCCTTCTGTTTACCGGTCAGCTGACCGACAATACGAAATAAGTCCCCATTTGAGCTGCAATCTACAATCATATTCACAATGTATACCATGCCACTTCTCCTCCTGCTCGGTAGACATGCCGTTGAGAGCCAATCATTCACAGATGACATGCAGCTATAGAAGCATACCCATCCCTCTCTTGTGAACTCCGCTATCCACACCTTGCAGGAGTGCATTGATGATGTCAAGTTATGGATGACTCAACAAATTGAAGCTGAGCGATGACAAAACGGAAGCGCAACAAAGCATGCTCTTGTTCTCTCTCGTCTTGACTATTGCAACTCTCTTCTTTCTGGTTCACCAAAACTTTTCATAGGAAAACTGCAGAAAGTTCAAAACTCAGCTTCTAGATTAGTTCTAAAGGTAAAGGAATGTGATCACGTCACTACACTACTTCACTCCCTCCATTGGCTCATTTTTTAACAGACACGCATTGATTACAAGCTGTTTTCTCTGTCACAACTTTTTCTCTGGTTCCTATCCTTCCTATCTTACTGAACTTCTTTCTGTCTATTCACCCCTTCGAAAGCTTAGTTCCTCCGATACGCGTATTCTTTCTGTTCCCAGAACACGCACTAAAACGTTTGGTGAACGATCTGTGTCTTTCTGTGCCCCCAAACTATGGAATTCTCTCCCATTACACATCCGCAATATAATGACCATCACAGCCTTCAAAACTGCCCTCAAGACCCATCTCTTCAAACTCTACTATACCGATCTTGCTCACACCCCCTCCCCTAACTGATAAACAACGCTCGATGCTGCTGGGTGCTGTCAATTGTTAAACAGGGGTAGATAGTACTTGGGTGGGTGAGGTCAAGCTTTCATCAATTTTTGTTTGTAAAGGTATAGTTTTATTTAATTGCTAATTTTTGTGTGAAGAACGGTGAGCTTAGCCCTAGGCTGGGGCACTGCGCTATATAAAACAACCTTAATAATAATAATAGTAATAATGTCCCTGAATACCTCTTAAAAATCACTATATCGATAACTAATTGTTTGTTTTGTTTTGTAAAACGAGAGGCCACCTTTTGACTTCTCTTGCACTTACAAAATATGCTAACATTCTGACCAGCCATCTGCAGTGCACAGACAGACACACATTAAAAAATCTTATATTATTAAAAGCCTAAAAATAATATGACTATTTACACTCATTAAACTGATTAAAAACAGTAATAACCAGCCTATTGTAAGATTAAAATTTTAATAGAGAAAACATGATTGTTGACGTCAATTGATCTAACCCACTCCCCTCCCCATTGTCAACTATTGTAAAACATTTCCCCCCACTTTCCTATTTTGTTGACATAATTAATTTACGCCCCCTTTGGGGGCTGTTGTTGTTTGGATAACTTAACGTTGTTAATGTAAAAACGACGTGGATTGACGAACTTCTTTTTAGTGTTTGTTTACGTGATATGGAGGTTGCGTAATAACCAGTATTAAAAAATTGCATGCTATCAAAATTTGATCAAATAGTGATTTGAAAGTTGTGACAAGGCTTCATACAAAAATCGCATCAAATGTATGTTTGATTGTGTGAACTGTGCATTATGAATGTATAGGCTACACAGTGAATAAATTACTCAGTTATTGCAACGAGAGATAATTTTATTACTTACGGAGTTGAATATATTACACAAATCACGGTTATAATCAATTTACTTTAATATATAATCTATTTATTCGACTAAAATTCAAAAATCGAGCGAGCTCACTTAGTTTATTCGCACTAGGGCACTGAATATGCACTGTTCTACACAATTAAAAATTCTACTCCAAACTGCGGTGAGAGGCTAATTCGTAGTCGCCGCCTCTTCGGCGACGGGTCTACAAACGCATAGATCTATTGCTGCCACCACCAAACTACCAAAGTCGGCGAAAAAGAGGTCAACCGATAAGCAATGCGCTGACAAACATACCGCCGTCACCTAACAGAAGTTGCTGTTACGAGAAACGGGCACCGTGGCAAAGAGAGAAGAACTGGGTACACCTACAACAAAGAAAAGGCTTGCCCTTGTCAGCAGCGTCTTTTGCCGCCACTTCATGTGCACGAACATTCGATTTATGTAGTGTGGTGTACAAACATTAGGCACTAAATGCACCAATTTTGCGCCCACAGGTAATGCTTCTTTCTATTTTGGAAGATCGTTGATGGCGCCCTTAGCACATGGCGCACTGGGCAACTGCCCGAGTTAGCGGTACCTCGAGCCGCCACTTCACCATTGACTTACATATTACGGTGTGGCGAAGGCGAAGGGTGACTGCTCTGGTCGGCACTTTTGTTTATTACCAACATATATAATAGAGGTGTGTGTAGAAGGCCGAATTTGGGAGTTCCCATCGGGTATCATTTAATCAAATCCGCCTATGTGCATCCCTCTCGTTAAAAAAACACAATGTGTGTTTGTGTAGGCTATTGTAGGAGAGAAAGACTACTCATACTTAAATATTACTCACTTGAATAATACTTTCTTCCCCCACCAAAAAAATCTCTTAAGTAGGTTTTTAAGACACTTGATGGCGGGTTTTTTTTTCGGGGTGTGTGTGTAAAGGGGGAGGGGGGCTTGAAAAAAGAAACTCTGAATGTTTTAATCTAAAATTAAAATTGTCCTAGTAAAAATTTTATCATAATCAGAATGTTTACATTTGAAATGCATACAATTAATATGTAGGCTAAACAGCAAGCTAAACAAAACAAATTTCTATTTATTTGATCAGGAAAATAATCTTTATCTTATGTTTCCTTTCAAAACTAAAGCTTTGACTCTGAACTAACGTTACACAGACATATTTGTTTAAATTTGGGCTTTGACTCTAGAGAGAACGAATCAAGCCCAATTTTCAAGTTTAGACTTAAATCTCAACGAATTTAAAGTGGGTTTTTTTGTAAGTGTCTTTATACGGTACTGAGTACAGCGTACACAATATGTTTACGGGTTGTCCATAAAAAAAGTAATGCTTTATTTTTGTATCCGTGATGTTGTGACGTCATCTAAATTCTAGAAACAAAATGGCGGAAGCTACAGTAGAAAGGCAACCGAGTACTTTTTTCTGTCACCAATGTATGAGAGAGGTTCTTGTAAACATCCCGGTAGGGACCGTATGGGATATTTAACATATAGTTTTTTGTTCTTAACTTTTTATGCTTAAATGTTTTGCGTATAAGATTTATTCATTCGATTCCTAAATCAATAAGTTAAGTAAGAACTTAAGTTTGGCTGCGGCTATTCGGACCCGGGTTTCCAAGAGTGAGAGGTTGGGTTTATTAAGGGCAGGTTAAACACCAAAATTGAAATAAGGGAATTTGACCATTTTTTTTGTTTCAGTTGTTAGTAATCATCTTATAGATCAATTAAAAAAATATATAAAAAATCCAGGTTAGTAAAAAATAATGATTTTCATCAATTATAGGGCAAATCTTTGCGAAAATATATAAAAATGACCAAATTGTGGGCTTTGATATCTCAAGAAGAGATAGACCTAGAACCCTACAAAATTGATATGTTGTAATTCATAATGGTGTTGTAATAGTTTACTAAAATATTTGTAGTAAAGTAAAAAATGTAATTTACCTGAATTTTATAGATATCCATGTTCTTCGATGAAAAAATCTTGGGGTATGGGTTAACATTTTCCTGAATATTTCTTATACTTGTAAAACAATCTAATTAAAATTACTACACTAGCACAACAAGTATGTAAAGAAAATGCCTGCCAATTTATGCAGTAATTCATTTAGTAATTTAGAAGTTATAGGGTTTGATGTGAATTTTTTTAATGAAAAATGAGATTTTGAGAAAATTAAAGAAAACTTACAAATTTACAATTTTTAGGGAAATTTACAAAGATTAAAACCCTCCTGCAACATAAAACTCTTCCTGATCCAATTCCTTACTAGATAATATAGACTTTTTAGCCCTTTTAGCTTTACTTTTATCTAAATTTTGAATAAGCGAGGATGATACACGCTTTTTATCGATTTTAGAAAATGTCTGAAAACAATATTTTCCAAAATTTAAACCTAAATTTTTAAAAATGTCCCCCCTTTTTAATTCACCATTGTTATAAACTATGGTGGCATCATCTACAGCTATTTCTAGTCTCTTTCTCCCAACAAATGAGGTCTTCGGACAGCGATACCAAATTAAATTATGGAATGCTTCATTTGCGTTTTGAGTCCCCCCGTGAACGCATTTTGCTAAAAGAGCATCAGATGAAAGCTCCTTAAATACTGGCATAATAATATTTATAACAAAGGAAGGAAGAACATTCTTATTCGCAGTTATCAAATCTTTATCTTTGGGACACCAACTACCGCAATCGCTATGTTTACCCTCACGGTGATGAAATATTGCCCAAATACTTTTTTTCATTTTACCCATGTCCCCTGAATTTTTTCTAATTGCTGCACCATAATGTCCTTGAATGCGTTTTATAGCAGATTTAGTTAATCTGCCTGCCCCACCTATTCCTTTATAACTTTTACCATTATCCACAAATAATTTACCTTTATTTTCATTAACTTTATCTAGCAAGCGTTTCCCCATTCGCTTCTGGACATGACCGCAACATTCTAATTTTGATATAGTAACTCCTTCATAAACTGGAGGATTAGCTTCAGCTACATTTTTAAAACTTTTAGAATCCCCATCCCCTAAATAGCCAGTATAAGTGAGATTATACTTTTGTTGAGAACGGCGAAAGATTTTTAATATGCCTTTTGGTTCCATCTGACCAGATGTACCTTGGTGATTAGAATCACATTCACCGGCATCCATGTGGTTTACAAACCACTCCTGATAATCAGAAATATCAGGAAATCTTTTCTTGGCCTTGGCACATTTATCACAGTAATTGCTACTCACATGAGTATCAACTACTTTAGAGGGCCCTTTATTAGAATTTACTGACAAAACAGTAGCTACTCCATTCTTCGAAACAAAGCCGCGCCGTTGCCAGGTCCCATCACAGGAAACAGTAACATCTGTACCCTGGGCTTCTTTCAATTCCAATGCAGCCTGAGACATGCACTGTTTTGCTACTTCATTAGTAGCAGAATGAATTCTCTCCTTGTATTTAGATACAATAGGAGCACTTACAGGGGGAGGCATGTCCATATTCCCAAGAAATCTCTTGGTTTTCTCTTGATGACAGCCAATGCTGTTCATCGCTAACTGCAATCGCAGGTTGACATTCTCGGTGCATGTCTTAAATTCAATTTCATGCCTACACTTTGTACATTTAAAATATAAAATACTGCTCACCCCATTTAGCTTTTCTCTAACAGAATAATTTGTAAGCTGCTCACAAAATGAACAAGCAAATGATTGTACTAATGTTATAATTAATCCCACATCTACTAAGCGATAACCACTAATTTCAGGAAATTTTGGACTACAAATATTTAATGAATCGTTAAGTTTTTGAAAGGAAGAAGATGTGGGTACTGGTTTTAAATTATTATCAACAGTGTCCATAACAATATCTTCGATGATATTATTATCAGGAACGTTTTCCCTGCACACAGTTACTTGAGTACAAGTAGCAGTGGTAGTTTCACTACCACTAGGCTTATCCTTTTTAGTGTATCTATTTCCCTGAAATTTACGTTTTTTACAGCGATATCTATTTCCATTCTTTTTTGCTTTAACTTTATCCATTGCTATTGTAAGATTATTATCAAATAAAATTAGGAGGCCCTTTTAAAACAGAAAAATCCAACACAGTTTAGAAATACTTCCACCGCGTGTGAATGAACTGCTGAAAAATGTAAACAATGCAGGTAGGCCCAGTGAGCCTAGTGGTTTTAAAAGAAGCGCTGTGATTGGCTGAAAACTATTTTTGGCAAAGGATATCCTGTTCTAACAACCAATGAAATTAAATTTAACAACATAGTATATTCCCTTAATAAAATGGTATGGATTTAAATTTCATAAATGTGGGTGAAAAAATAATTTAAATCGGATAATTACAAGCAAAGATATAAACATTTTAAAATTTTGCATAATTAATTAGGTAATTTTGTTTATACCTTGCACATTTCAAAAATTTAATTAAAATACTTTTATTGCTTTTATTTACAAAATAAAAGTACGATTGTGTTTGGAAATGAATATACTTCACAGATAAGCAGTTTTCTAAAATTAGTTTTTTTAACTAAAAATTAAGATTTTAGGTGTTTAACCTGCCCTTAACTCTTTCGGTAAAATCGAATAGATCGTACCGCGTTTTTTTTACCATGGCCGCTAACTTGATTGCCGTGACCCGTAAAATTAAGAATAAAACGCTAAAAAATAATGAATAAATTTCCTAAATGTATCCCTAAGCCTAAACCTAACCTGAACCCTAAATCTATCCCTAAACCTAACCTGAACACTAAATCTAAACCTAACCTAATGAAATGAGGACCGATCTATCTTAATTAGCTACTCTTTCTTTCCGGAATTAATTTTGCGTTCTCACGGAATGATCTATTTTGCATAATTGTTACGCACTACTATGTTATCTCTAAACCATCATAGGTAAATTCGGATAGATCGTACCACGTTTTTTTTACCATCGCCGCCAACTTGATTGCAGTGACCTGTAAAATTAAGAATAAAACGTTAAAAAATAATGAAAAAAATGACCTAAATGTATCCCTAAACCTAACCTGAACTCTAAATCTATCCCTTAACCTAACCTAGGTACTTTGACAGAAATTTTAAATATTGTCCTATTGCCATAAATGATATATCATTTTAAAGGGCTAGCTATAAGCTTTACAAAAACACAAATTTCATCATTCTATCTTTTATAGAAGTGGAGTTATGATTTTTTTGGTGATTTTTTAAAAGCCCTTTCTTTATCTTTGTATTTAACTGAAAAAACGTGTGACCCGCTTTCCAAATGTCTGCCTTATTTTACCCAAAACTTTTTTTTTTTAAAAGATAATACTTTCAAATTCTCAGGAGACATAATCAATGCAATATAAAACACAATAAACAAGAACACTTTTATATTACATTTACATCAAGACTTTTATTTTATATATATATTTATTTCAGGGTATGTTAAGAAAAACATGAACAGAAAAATAGGAAAAATTAACATCTCAGTCATCTGTAAAGGAAAAAACATAACAAAATAACATGTTTATTGTATTTTAATGAATTATGTGCTTCAATTAAATTTTAAATCAATTCTTATATTTAAGAAAGGTAAGTAGAAGTATTTTTGTTACAATAAAGTTAAAGGCATAACATTATAAATAAAAACTAATTATATCACCAATGCCAATAACACTAATCACTAATAATTATACGAGCATACTCAGCATACCAGCAATGGGGTATAAGATTAAATTTTAAAATGTAATGGCAGTATTTGGGATGTTCTGCCTATCATTTTCTTCTTAGACTGCTCTTTAAACTGCTTGGTCTTGTTGATAAATCCACAATCTCTCTTTCAATACTTTGTCTACTATTTTGTCCAAAAGTGCCTTCTTGTAGATCATCTAATCATATCATGAATCTACACAATTTATTATTGCTTTATAATATTATTCAAATTTTTTACTTTATTAGAACTGGAAATATTAAATATTTGCCTTTGTAAACTGTTTTTGTATGCCTTAAATTTAAACTTTTTTACTAAGATTCAAGCAAGATGTTTGTTTATTTGATGTCTAATTTATAATTAAATTATTTAATTACAAAGCTTATTAATGTTTTTAAAATGCTAACTTTTATTAGGCCAGTAAGAGTATTTGCAGTTGTAGTAATGGAATATGAATAGTATTAGTATTATTAGTAATATTATTATCAGTAATTAGGCTTAGGGCCTACGTTAGGCCTACTAAAGTTAAAGTAATATAGTAGTAGTACCGGTAGTAATATTCTCTTATAGGAATAATGTCACCAATAAGAGAATAACATTTATTATTACAACTATTATTGATTTAATAAAGAAGATCAGATAAAATGTTTAGGCATTCTCTCATAAAATTTCTAAACTTAAATTGATATTTTACGTATTATTGTAGATTTATGTAAATCAAGGGACAAAACTGGTCCGAAATTCACCCAACTACACAAAGTAAAATTAATGAAAACTTTATAATTTATTGGATTTCATTAATTCCTGACAATATTATAAAGCTTTTTCTTATTTATTAACCGATTAGTGTTCCACGGATTTTAAAAGATAAACAATAAAATTTTTTTTTTTTTATATCTTTATATTAAATTGATAAGAAGAGCCATTTCCGACAACCCAAGTTTTATTTGTGAAGGGGGATAACTTGTGACAACTGACAATTTCTTAGAAATTTCCAAATGCATAACTTTATTTTGAGATTGCTATTATTAACGAAACAAAGTTATTCCTCTTTGTGCATATTTCAAGCAGTGCTACGGTAAACCACTATGTCCTACGACTTTAAATTTAAAAGTTATAAGCCATTGAAATACATACCGATACAAAATAATAAATTCGTTGCAAGTCTCACAATACACCATGATGAAAATATATCGCCGTGTTTGGAAAAATATGCGCTCCACGTCACTGATGACAAAACAATTTATTATTAGAAAACTGTGACGTAAAAACGCAAAACAACGAAGTCCTCCACGAACCAAATGTTAAGTGGCCACAACAGTTTTTCCGTCATTTTTCGGATGCGCAAACCATGTGCGCGTGAGACCTTCAAAGTACCTACCTAACCTGAACCCTAAATCTATCCCTAAACCTAACCTAATGAAATGAGGTACGATCTATCTTAACCCTCTTGAGACGGAGCCTTTTCGGGGTGTATGTGCCAAAAAGACGGAGCACTTTTTACGAGCTCGGCACTTGCATTGCAAATAAATTTATAAAAAATAAACTATTTCCTTAATATATATAAAACTTATATATTCTTGTAGGAAATTGAATGAACTAATACAATATATTCTTGTAGGAAATTGAATGAACTAATACAATCTCTATGAATCAAACTGAAATATCAACATTAATGCAAATGAGCTACCCTGATTTGCATAATTTATGCGTATAATTTTTTTAAAAACCTAAAACAAACATGACTTACTTGTATCAAATGTGTGAATTTTTTGATGGATGAAGCCTGAATAAGTCCTAACACATGTTTTTGGGAAACAAGGCCCATGGAGGCCCTTCAGACACCTCTGGCACATGGTTCTACTCCTTTCCAGACCCTTCCCCCTATTTTTTAGTTGTTCCAGACACTCACTGTAACAGCCCCACTCCCCTTCCATTTATGACCTAGGGACCTTTTCTTAAGCTGGATGTTACTAAGAAAGTTGTCTGCATATCTACTGGTCTCTCTCATAAACATTTTAGTGATATTTAGTGTAAAAAATAGCATAAAGTACTCAAATGGGGTGCTTATGCCTTATTTATTATGACCTATGGTGTCTAAAAATTCAGAGGGGTCATCTCTGTCCATTTGAGGACCCCTAATACTAGTAATACTAAACCAAGAGTTCACAACATTAGCTCTTTGGGATGCATATAGAGGGGCCTCCGGTTGGTCCTCAGTATGTTGTGGCCCTGGAACTCTTTGGTATGCCATCGGATCTTCCATTGGAGGAACTCTTCTCAGATGCGCTCGATTACGCCAACTTCATATGATCTTATGCCAAGTTGTTTCGTGACGACTCATATTTCCCATCTCTTGCCTTGTGAGTATGGTTTGAGTCTCACCACATCCTCCTTTAAGGGGTGGTAAGTCCTTGGCATATTAATTGTAATATGTTGCTGATCTCCTCTGCTTTTCTCTAAGTATCGACCTATGCTTTTCGGGATCCGTCTTTTGTGGTTTCAATAGGCTTTGGGCGGTTGGTATCAGTGTCCTGGTTCCTCTATTGAAAAATGACTGCTGGACTAGAACCCGTGTGATTTGGCGTATTGCGGTGATTTAGTAAAGCTAAGAACTGATCATCCTTATTCTTTATGATTATGTTTTTGATTATTTTCACTGCCGATTCTGCTTTCCCATTGGATCTGGGGTAGTGTGGACTACTTGTATGGTGATCAAAATCCCATTCTCTGGGGAATTTCGCAAAATTGTCTAATGAAAATTGCGGACCATTGTCGCTGACAACCGTGCATGGGATGCCATATCTAGCAAACTGGGCCTTTATTTTTCTCACCGCGGTTTCTGTTCTTGTGTTTTCTAGTCTATCAACCTCTGCATAATTAGTGAAATAGTCCACACAGACTACGTAATTTTTCCCGTTCATTTCAAAAAGATCCACACCAACTTTTTCCCATGGGTGTTTTGGGATCTCAAGACTCAGAGTCTCTTTTTGTTGGTCGGGTTGAAAGTTGACATGTATCACACGTTGAAATGAAATGTTTGATTTGACCAGCCATTCCTGGCCAGATTAGACTTTCACATGCCCTTTTCAGACAGCCTTCTATTCCTATGTGTGTTGAATGGATAGCCTTTTTCATCTCTGATCTTACGGACATAGGTACTAACTACTACTCTTTCACCTTTGAAGATCAGACCATCCTGAATGGACATTTCATCCCTGAAGCTATAGTAGGGTGCTAGTGTATTGTGCAGTAGATATCCTCAGGCCATCCAGAAGTAATTATAGTTTTAAGTCTTTGATGAGTGTTATCTTTCCCAGTTTCTTCTTTCAGTCTACGTAGTCTTTCTTCACAAATTGACAGACAACTGGTCATATTTATGTGTTCAAATTCACCTTGATTGCTCTCAGATGATTGTATGTAGGCTCCTGAGAGTGTATCAGCAAGGTGCATTTCTTTTCCTGTTTACTGTTCACAGCAAGTACAGTTTCCTCACTTGAAGAGTAGTCTTCCTCATTATCTTCATTCACCCATTGCAAATTCTTCTGGTTGCATTTGCTGGCAAAATGGTTTCTATGCTTACATATTTTACATTGTTTACCCCATGCAGGACACAATTCTTTCTTGAAGACATGTACCTGTCCACAAAATTTTCACTGAGACCGTTTGTTAATTTGAGCTAGATAGAAAGATGAAATTGGTGTTTTTATAAAGCTTATAGCTAGTCCTTTAAAATGATGTATCATTCATGACAATCTGACAATATTTAAAATTTGTGTCAAAGTACCTACGATGTCCGATGTGTTGATTTCACATACTTCATTTTTGAAAAATATGTACTTACAGACTTAAGTTGCACCAAATATTATGTTTACCCTAAGAGGGGAAAGCGGTGGTGTTGATTTGGGAGATTTTGTGTACGGGTTTGCCAGGGACCTGGGGTCTAAATATTTAAGTCTATAAAACTAACACCACAACATTTCTGTAATGATAGTGGTGATGGTAATAGTGTTGCTTTGTGTGTTTTCATAATTAACGCACTAGACACGAAAACTATAACAATAGCAAATTCGCATTAATGACATTTTAAGTCAATCCTCGCTTTTGTTTTCTTCGTTGCTGTATGACGTAATTTTGTGGCAGAAATATTTTGTTTGTATGTTTAAAACATTCCTCTTCCTTTAACCCACGTACTGATTGTGGTAGTTATCAGACTATAATATATCAACTGTAATGGGCTTAATGGAGATGATTATTTTTTTTTAAAACCAGCTTTTCCTAAAAAATAAATCTCAAGTTACTTGGTAGGTTTTTAAAATTATGATGTCATTTTTCTTATTTAAATACATTTTGTTTTATGCTGATCCGAGTTTGAACCATGTTAAATTTCACAAGTTACTTTATTTTTGCCAGTGACAGACTGTATCCACTCAATATAAATTAATATCCATAGCAGATACACGTCTGCAAAACCAAATGTCCACAGATAGCACTATAAACGTAGGTCATCTACTTTTGAAAGTTAACCTTATTGACGCCAGCTTAACTAGATTCCACTAGGCACTGCGATGCGAGTTGTAATCATTATATTATACTATATAATTATTTATTTACTATTAAAATACTGCATTGTACGATTTGAGATTATATTGTACGATTTTAGGAGTTCGAGGGTAAACAGGTCTGCATTAAACAAGAAAATCTAGATACAATCATTTAAAATTGAAAATGGTAACTTTAAGGCGCATAGCAGCCAGGAGAACACACAACTTTGAAAATCTCCTAGTATTCTAAACATATTTAAATTGTATCACAACGTTTCGTGTTAAATACGTATGATCAAGCAAATTCAATTACCGTCGGCGTGCCCGATGAAATGATGTCGCGGGCCGGATCTGGCCCGTGGGCTGTAGTTTGGTGACACCTGTTCTAAAGGGACCCAGGTCTGAACCTGAATAGCCTATAGCAAATTTCACTTATTCATAATTTTTGTGTAAAATAAAAAATACACCACAACATATCCAAAATTCATGAGCTTAGGAATTGTGCATTGAGTTAGAATCATTGTTCAAATTTTTTGTCACTGTATGTATGTATATATATATATATACGTGTGTGTCCTATGAGCCTAGTATAGTATATAGTAAGGCCTAGCCCCATCTCAACTTATTATTATATGGCCTATTATATGTAATGATATATTCGGCGATGTAATCATATTCTAATGATTATTATGATTCTTAAAGCATAAACTAAATAAAAATGTAAAAAAATTTCACTTACCTTTCATAATGAAATATCCTATTCACTCTCAAATCACAATATTCTACAAGAACATTTTTATATAATCCTCATTATTCTCAAAGAAAAACACACTTTCTGCCACAATAATCCAAGAATTACTCAACATAGGAGCCAGAATGATCAATACATTGATTGAGGGCCCTCAAAATATAGAAGAAGATACAATAAAGTAGCTTCGCTTGCCACAAAATTTATGTAGCGGTTGAAATTATTTCATTAAATTTTAACATTTTGTTCCTATTTTCGTTTCTCTTGATTAATAGATAAACCAGCACATTCTCTCCTTTCCCCTCCCCATTTTAGGAGACTTGTGTTATTTTTACACGGCTGCCACCTTGCTTTCCATGACCCGTGACGATGGTGGCCATGGAAAATGTCATGGTGTGGATTGCGTAAATTTACCTTCGATTGTATTGTGCATCGCTACAATAACATAATGAGCTCTGGGAAGCCCCAAATAGTCAAAGTGCTCTAATCCCCCCACCCAGTCACTTCGTACTAGGTTGTCCAGTCTAAATCTAATTTATTACCATATTTACATTTTTTCTTTACCCTTTCCTTTTTTACGTTGCCCTTTGTGGCCTTTAATGCTGATACTGATATTCCCTTTTTAAAAAAGTCCTGATAAATGGTCATTTCATATAAATTTAATCCCTCGTAAATTATTTTTTTAAAACTTCGAAAAATGAACCTAAAACACATTCTTTCTCCAGTTTGGACCTACTTATAATAAGAAAAGTTACTAATTAAATTAATTTTTATAAATATTAATATCCAAAATAAAAAATTAAATAAAAAAGAAGAAGAAAAATCATAACTGAAAGATTACAAAATTAATATGAATAATATCTTGTTCATCGAAATTCCTCGGATTAAGGCATGCCTAACTTGCAGCTAAGTTGTGTCCTGTAAATCTTTTATGAAAACTATTCAACACTGACTTAAAAGTCTGATGCTCAACATCCATCCCTGTGATTTTCTACAGCCCATATAGGGCTTAGGCCTGCATTACCACATCCTTTCACTCAGACTCAGATCCCTCTCCGCATCATCCATCCATCTAAGCCTAGGTCTGCCTTTGAGCCGTTTTCCTCTAGGGTTTTGGTGGTGCACCTTCTTCACTCCTCTGTCTTTTGGAATTCTTTCTAAGTGTCCAGCCCATCATAGCCTGCCCTTTTTTATTTCTACTACTAGTGTGGTATACTGATATAGATATACAATTCCTTTTTTATCCTATCCTACTGTTCATTTATTTTGTTTTCCCTGTTTATTTCATCCTGTGATGCTACTAGTTGCGCTTCTACTTCCTTTTGATAAGGAAGTAGAAGCGCAACTAGTAGCATCACAGGATGAAATAAACAGGGGTATTTTAATATCATGTCATGGTGCACATCATACATTTTTTTTTATCTGACCTTCTGTATCTTTGGTCTAAATATTATATTAAACATTTTACTTCGTAAAAAACTAAGAGCACAATCTTTCATGTTTTAAAACCTATAACTACACAGAGGGCTTCTTTCTTCACAGCAAACCCTGTTCTAAGAGTGTTAGTGTTGTTGCCACTATAAAATGTGGTGTAGCCTTTTGTTTTGAGGATATCTGCAATTTTCCATTGAGTTTTTTGCAATCTTGCAATAGAGATTTTATATTTACCAATTTGATCTATTAGGCTGGCTTCAGCTCCTGCTCTAAACAAGCTTAGTACATTCCAAAAATTATGTCCATATCCAGGCATGGTTCATTTTCCATTAGAACCAATCCATGTTTTATTTTGTTGTTTGGCTTTCGTAACGTTTATTTCTTTACATGGCTGCTTGTTAGCCCTATAACAATATTACAGCTGATGGCTTCATTCTGCACAATTGTCGGCTAATCTTCATCTCCCTTTCTCTTTAGGACCAGTACTTTTATTGATATAAAAATATATAGAATGAATGCAATTTAAGTTGAGGCATGTAGAGATTCTATTTAAGGAGAGTAAACATGTAAAGAACTGGTAAATTAAAATATTTAGCCTAAGCTTTTGCAACACATGACACAACAGATACAAAATAAAGGACCTCTAAAGTGATAGTAGAAGCCCTGGAAATTATCATAGGGTATTGTTAAAGCAAAGAATACCAATTTTAAGATATTAAATATATTAAGTCTAGTTCATCATAATCCCGATCCAGCAGCAAACTCTACACAACTTGGTCAATTTGAAAAAATGGAGTTCAATCCCCCCCAAAGACCAGTCAAGCAAAAACACCACCAGCACCACAGGTGGATGGAACTCGTTAACCTTGGATGGCAACTCATATAAGAGAAGGAAACTCTGAATTCAAACCTGGAGATGGAGTCCTGTAGGCAGATAACATTGACACAATGTAACATTCCAACTCTTGTGACACGATTGGTGCCAACATGTATCATCCACACAAGTTGTTCCCTTGGGTCATTCAGCGGTGTGGAGAGAGGCAATTTGTTGTGTAGAGCAGTGCTACTCAAAGTGGTGGTCCGCGGACCGGTGCCGGTCCGTGGGCCATCATCCGCCGGTCCGCAGAAGTTTTCAAGAAAGTAACAAAAAATTTAATTACAATCAGAAGTTTTCAAGAAAGTAACAAAAAATTTAATTACAATCCTGCATTTGCAACCATTAATGCTAACCCTATATAAAATATGTCAATTTTTCTGCAGTAAGCACATAAAATGAAACAAATCAATTAAAATAAATTAGATTAATTTTATTAACTATTAATATATTAATTAATGTTTTTCATTTTTTGTTAATTTGAAATAAAGTTGGATCCATTCAGTCAGCAGTGCTATTAACAAAATATATCAATTGCAAAATAGATGCGAGTTTTGAACTCGACCATTCATTAAAAATAGAACTTAAAGATTTCTTATATCCGCTGCCGGAAACCCGCCATCTGCTGATGTACAAAATAAACAGAATATCCGACTGAAAATAACAAACTATATTTAAATGAACAGATTCAGAATTTATATTGATACAAATATAACATTTAGTAAATTTTAGTTAATATTAGTAAATATTTAGGTAGTGGTTTTTTTCTAATAAAAAATTAAAATGTAATTTCGACCACGTCGCTGCGTTCTACAAAGACTCAAAGAGTGAGTATTGATTTATTTTAATTCTTAATGAATATCAGTCTACATTTATTTCAACACGTAGTCATAGGTGCAAATCATGGGGGACGAAGGAGATGCCCCAAATTTTAGCGATTAGTTCACTTTGATCTACTCAAAAAAAGCAGGAAAAAATATTGATAGCACAGAATTATAGATCTGTCCCCCAAACTCAAAAAATAGATTTGCACTCCAGTATGTTGTAAAACTTAAATTATAAATTTTGATATATTCCTTCAAAATTTTCAAAATAATAATAGAGAGAATTGAGTTGCTATTTGATACTGAAAAGATCTATTCTATTGTACCCAATTTATAGATGGAAAAGAAAGGACCAATGGATATGTTTATCAAGAGAAAAAATATGAATGCTGAGCATCAAACAAATTTGGACTCTCATTCACAATTAGATGATGGAGACATAAATGAAAACAAAGCTTCATCAGCGAAACGAATTTGTACCAGCTTCACTCGAAAATATGACTCCTCGTATATTAGATTCGGTTTTGTAAGTGTGGATGATGCTGATATCCCAAAACCTAAGTGTGTTATTTGTGGCGATGTTTTATCGAATGATGCAATGAAACCATCAAAACTCCAGAGACATTTAACTACTAGACATACAGACATAAGTTCAAAACCCAAAGAGTTCTTCAAAAGGATTTAAAAAGCCGTCAGAAACTAATCTTTGATTCATCACACATAAATACATGTGCATTGCGAGCTTCATATAAGGTAGCACTGCGAAATGCCAAGGCTAAAAAACCATATACAATCTGCGAGGCGCTCGTAGTAGGATGCATTATCATTAAGGATGTGTGTTTGGAAATGTTAGGTGAAACTGCGGCAAAGAAAGTGGCCCAGGTTCCACTCTCAAATGACACAATAGCTCGACGCATCGACGATATGGCTTGTGATATTGAAGAACAGCTAATAGAACAGCTGAAGTTGGCAAAGTATTTTTCTCTGCAGCTCGATGAATCCACAGAAATTGCTAATTTGGCCATTCTGATGGTATATGTGCGATATCAATATAAGGATGACTTGAAGGAAGAGTATTTCTTTTCTACTTCATTACCAACAAATACAACTAGTTCTGAAGTATTCAAAGCAGTCCACGATTACATTGTTGGCAAATGTCAGATAGAATTTAAATATTGTGTTGGTGTGTATACGGATGGCGCTGCGGCCATGACTGGGCGGCATTCTGGAGTTTTTACCAAGATTAAGGAATTAGCACCAGAATGCAAGTCAACGCACTGTTTTATTCACCGTGAGAGTCTAGCCACCAAGCAAATGTCAACAGAACTAAACAACGTGCTCAGCGAAGTTGTAAAAGTCGTGAACCATGTCAAGGCGAATGCTTTAAATTCAAGATTATTTGCTGCATTATGTAACGGAATGGGTGCTGAACACAAACAGCTCTTGCTGCATGCTGATGTGCGTTGGTTGTCTCGAGGCAAAGTACTGTCAAGAGTTTTTGAATTGCGAAGAGAGCTCAACCAATTTCTACAGGAGAAAAAACTGGATTGGTCAGAACTATTTCGAAATGTGAATTGGACAGCCAAGTTGGCTTACTTGGCTGATATATTTGCCATTTTTAATGAACTCAATATGTCCATGCAAGGAAGGATGGCTTCATGCTTTACAATGGCTGACAAGATCGATGGACAGAAACGAAAGCTAGCAGCATGGAAGAGTCGAGTATCAGCAGATCATTTCGATATGTTTCACAATTTGGCAACAACTATCGATGAAGCAGATGAAGATCTTGATGTTCCTTCTCTACAAAAAGTCATCATTGAGCACTTGACAAAATTAATCGACCGTTTCGAGTTCTACTTTCCCACAGAAGATGACCCAAGGAAAGGTACTGGGTGGATACGCTATCCATTTATTGCATCAGAGGTTGATTTGTCTGTAACTTTGGAAGATAAATTGCTGGAGTTAGCTGCTGATGAAGGGTTGAAAATGAATTTCGGATCTATGACCTCTCTTGCATCTTTTTTGGATTCACGTGAGTGCAGAATATCCTGAACTTGCCAAAATTGCTCTCAAGGCTCTTCTTCCATTTCCTTCATCTTACCTATGTGAGACTGGCTTTTCAACAATCAGCATTATAAAGACAAAGTACTGGAACAGTATGGATGTTCGTTCTCCATTGCACATAGCATTGTCCTCAATCGAGCCATGACTTGATAAACTTGCAAAAAATAAGCAGGCTCATATGACCCATTAGTTAAAGTTAAACATTGAGCATAAACTTACACATGTACTAACTATAGTTACTATAAAATTTTTGTAATACATTTTCATGATTTTTTAAATTACATTTTATGTTTTTGTTTATTAACACTTAGGCCAGAATACAAATTAATTAAAATAACAGTATGAACCTAAAATCAGTTGAAATGAAAACGATGGCTGTCATCATCAATATAGTTTAATACGAAATGAAGACGATCGTAAATAAACAATAAGCGATCAGGGGCTTAAGATTATTCTTTTCAAAATTGTTTGATGACTTGTAGCAAAAAACAGGCCGAATTCATGCCAAATGTCGTGGGGGCTCATTTCGCTACCACGTCAGTATAAGAAAAATAGTGCACTGGTCCCTGGTGCAATGGAAAAATTCCTGCCGGTCCACCATACTAAAAAGTTTGAGAAGCACTGGTTTAGAGAACCAGCTTATAATCCTGAAAAGAATAATCCCAGGCCTTATGAATTTCATCCTGCGAAGTCTACACCATCGTCACATTGTAAACAGATGACAGCAAAAAATATGAATATTCTTTTTGACTCCTAAGATCCCTTCTGGTTTAATCTTTTGGACCTCAGAACACTGGTATTATTATATTCTTGGGTATAACAGGAGCAGTAATGGTGCTGGAGTTTTACAGTAGCCTGCCTAAAAAAACTACCCTTTAAATTTTTATAGGGGTTTATTCCCCAAGCATTAGGCTTACCCATATGAGGAAAGGCAAATGTCAACTCATCTTTTTAACTCCCCAAAGTATCGTATTTTCCGATGTATAAAATGACTGGGCGTATAAGATGACTTTTCCTGTTAAAATATAGGATTTAGGCTATACTCGCCATATAAGACTAGCCCTCTTCCACTTCCAACACCAAATAAAAAATAAAAAACATCAGATTTGATTTCAATGTGGTAATTTTAATTCAAATGCTTTTGTCATGCAGGTACTTAGCAGGAAAACTGTTACTTATTCTTATAAACATAAAGCTGTTTGTCATCAAACATGTAAACATAAAACATTGCAGGTGGATTAAACTTTTCCCTAATTCACTCTAAAACTGAAATGAAGGATAAGACAAAAAACCCATGGAAGCTGCCATGCTGTTTGTTTTCTGAGCTGTCAACCAAATTGGAACTGATGATCATAGAAGGAAGAAAACAAACAATAGAGGGAGAGAGCAAGTGCCTGGCATGTCCCTGGCAAGTCAGCAACGCTCATCATAACTCCAAGCTATTGTTACAAGTTTTGCTGGCGTGACAGTTTCCATTTAAAAGCCTTCAACATCCTCCTGTTTGTCATCTGATATCATAAGTACATCTATGACATCTTGTGATACATTTGTAAGGCAGTCATCGTATTGATCTAATTCCGTATCAGATGGTGTGGTTTCTGCTTCGGCTTCCTCTTCATCTTGCCACAAGTAGTCGTCCTCCATACCATCTAATGAATTTGATATGCCACACTTTTTGAAAGACTTGATTACTGTTTCTGCATCAATATTATTCTAGGTTTTTACGACAAACTTGCAAAAACATCCAACTGTGGAGGATGCATGTTTCCTCCTTTTGTGAATTACTTTTAGCCACTAACCATCCACTCATTCCACTGTTCTCGAATGCGATCTTGAAATGGTTTTTTAGGCACACATCCAGTGGATGTACCAATGATGTCAATCTGCAGGAATAACTGCTGCATCTGTGTTTATTCTTGCCAGCCTTTGCTTGGTGCTTGGAGTTAAAGGAGCCCTGAGCATATCCCACACCAGTAGACTATGTTTTTGCAACAATCCACCTGGCCACCTACTCCATATATTATCAAGCCATAGTGTCTTCATCCATTAAGCTTTTTGCATTTACATGTACAAAGCAACCAACAGGGAAATTGAGTCTCAGCATTGTTTTTCTTTTAAAAATAATTATTGGTCTCAGTTTGGCACCGTATACCAGTTTATAAAATGACAACCGGCGTACAAGATGACCCCCAACTTTTGAAAAGATTTTCATGGGTTAAAAAGTTGTCTTATAAAGCCAGAAATATGGTAAGTTATATTGATGTTTCGATCTTGAGTGATCGATGGATTATAAATTGATATTTTCCCACATTTTTAGATACGAAAGTTATTTTAATGTAAGAATATAATTTTTTAAATAAATTTATAAAAAAAGATCAATTTTAAGAGTAAATTTCGATTTTTTATTTTTAAAAATTTATTGTGCACATCGTGTTTCGGTTTTCATGTCATGATACAATTTTCGTCCGCCATATTGCCAATCCTGTGAAACTTCACTGAAGGCTGGTAGCACAAAATGACACAAAAAAGACTCAACATTTATCTTTCAACGTTGTTATTGATTATATTTCAAGGCAAACAGTGATACTAGTCTGATAAAAACAAGATGAAGACATGACTGCTGATGATTTTGTGTATTTTTGCCTGATTGAAAGTTCGCTATCAGAGGTAAGATTTTTCTTTGTTACTTCGGGTCAAAACACACTAAAATTTTGTGGAATTAGTGGAAAATAGTATATTTACCTTGATGTACCATAACAGTTGACTTCATAAATATTGAAAATAATTTTTTAAGCTTACTAGTTCCTGTTGAGCAAGTGCATATTTTATCTTTTTTTTTTCATGGCCATAGTTGTTTAAAATTTCCATTGTTTACATTGGATACACTTATAGGAGACAAATGCTTTTGGGTCTATAATTTATTATAGATTAAAAACATATTTTAATTTAGAATTGTTATTATTTTTAATTGAATAATTTAATTAGTTTTGTTCATTTTTAAAAAATTATAAAATCTAAGCCTGTATGTAATGCTTATATTCTATTGTTATTTTGCAGTATCAGAGTGGTGACTAGAACGTAGGGCAACCCAAGCATCATGGCAATGCTATTCCTGTCATAAGACATAAGCTACCTACTGAAACCTGTCCAAAACAAGACAAGTGTCACAGATATGAATATATGGGAGATAAGTAATATGGGAGTTATTACTTATATAATATACAGAGTATTGGGACTTGAGAGAAACTGGCCAATCAGAAGGAGAGCAAAGAGTAAAACAAGAAATCATTTATGTTTTAAATGAAGATTTATAGTGTGTTAACACTTTATCAAGTAAAGAAGTTAACCCAGAAGCTAGTATTGAAATACATATGATACATTCCAAGTGTTGTCGGATTTACTTTTGTAAGATTAATTACTTATTGTGCATGTCACTGAAAGTGTATAATAAAATAGTCACTATTATTTGAAACACTTCGCCTCTGGTATTATTTACAAGACATTGTGATTGTGACAACAAGATATGAAGTAGATTTGCCTTTATAACTTTTCAACTTCAATTTACATCAACTTACAAGGCCGGAGATGCTTTGTAAATGTACACAATTGCTGCTGCAATGTTATTGCATCTAGGCCAACTTGATTTTAAAACTGGACAGCTAATAAACACAATTTCCAATATTGATTGGACTTCTAACCTACAAGCACCACTTGTTTGAACTGTTACTGGATAAAAAGGAGTTTATTCACACGATTATGGAATTCATAAATTGTTTTTAGTCCAATATACTGGCCTATGCAGTAAGTTTCTAAAAGAGTAAACTGCTGATAAACAGGTGTAGTTAATTTCAACTGAGACTGATGAATAGGACATGCATACAAATATGGTCCATGGAGCAACCATTATAAATAAGAGAAGCAAGAGAGGATAGGACACACTTATTTCATAAATGTAACACAATACCGCTATGAACAACATAACTTTAAATGTAAAGGAATTATTGGTTGCTACGGTTTCAATTTTCTAATTAAACAGTAGAAATGGTTGTGTTGTTATTGTAAGTTAAGCTAAATGCAACTACTGTGCCAAGTTGATTGGATTGTGGATAAAAGATATCAGCTTTAGAATAAATACAAATTATATGAACAACAATATGGTTAGTAGAAGAAAACAACAGTGGCAGATACTTATTCTTTCAATTAAATTAATAACAGTCAAATATATTTTAGTCTGAAGAAAACAAAATGAAAGTCTTGAATAGTTAAAAAGATCTTATAGGATTAGTCTTGCTAGTTCCTCAGTATAATTAATCAAGCAGTGACAAACTTTGTTGACAATGGCCATGTTTCTACTGCAGCAATATGAATGATTTTAAATCAGCAATGGCATGCTGTTAAAACTAAAATGGTTTCTTACAGTAAAGATATAGTGTGAAAATCTTTATATGGTTTATAAAATAGAGTGAAAATATAGGACTTAATGTGCTGCTTATGTTAAATAAAGGAGTTTTCTGGAAAACAGAAATTTTCATATTTCATACTGATATTTGTTTATCTGTACCCAATGTGGTATATTTTATAAAAATATGTTAAAATTATTTCCATTCACTTGTATTATTTGCTAATAATAATTGTATTTCTCTCGTGAAATACTGGTCCTTGCCTTTGTTTTCTTTAACTTTATTTTGTTTAAATTTAAAAAAAATAAAATTTATGAATCTATTTTTTTAAAAGTGGCATAATTCCTACAAATATGGGTAAAATTGCTTTAAATTTTTATGTGTTGTAAAAATGGATAACACTAATGAATATAATAAACATTTTAACTTTAGGACTCACTACTTATTTTTTTTTATTCTACCTCTTTGTGGTATGCTTATATTTTTGTGAAAATTTAGCACACCTAAAAACCTAATCTTTTGGCAATAAATCAAAATGATTATTAACTATGATCTTATAATTGGTATCAAATAATATATCATTCAATTCTGAATCCAATGGTATGTAGCATCTTATTATTTCTATGTTCTTCACTGAACAACCAGCAAGATTGTAAAGGTACCTATTGAGGGAGAACAAAATGGCCAAAAACCAAGAATATTTGAGAATTATATGAGTATATATTGCTTTTTAGTCCTATCAAATTAAATTGTATAATTCAACACAGTTTTGTATAGTACTCCTTATTTTTAAATCCTTTATATTAAATACACTTTTGTTTGTGGCTGTCTGGCAAGATCTTCATCAAGCGATCGAACTGAAATTTAGCATATAGACTCATTATCGTTGACAACACATTCTATCAAATTTCCAGCTTCACCTACAACCCCCAAAAATCTTTTTTTTCCTGTTTTTCTAGGTGAAGGTAACATGATATCTAGAAATAAAATTCCCAATAATTGCGCTAAATGAGTTTCTTTTAAAAAAATTAATCCAAGTGCTTTGGTGTGCAATATTTTCTTTTGTTTTTCTTAAATAGTGAAAGAAATATTGGGTTTAAAAGTGAGTTGGACATAAGAATATTAAGATAATTCATGAGCGTGAAAAAAATTTGCGGTTGTGAGCCGGGGGGGGGGGGGGGGGTGTGACGATGGGGATGGACTAATTGTGATTCTTATAAAGTGCACCACTTGTTTGCGTATTTGTCAAGTTTTCAGCCCCACTCCACATTTCTTTATTTACATTTTATAAAGGAATTATAAGAAACATTTGTTTTTTGGTTGTTTAATTAATTGTTTTTTGTACTTAACCATGTTAAGGATACTATGATAAATCCCAAACATACATTATGCTTGCTATACTTTTTAAGTTTCATGTTATTTCTTTTATCTTCTTTTAAGGCATACACATGCTCAAGATGTAATAGTGGTTTTATTGAAGAATTAGAAAGGTGAGTTATAATTCTAAGGCTATTTTATCTTAAATGTAATATTCCACTTTAAACAATTGATCAAAATTCACCTTTTTTCTTTGAATGATTTTTATTACAATAGATGTATAAATTTAACTTGAGAAGGGGAGGGATTTATATTCTTTGCATTCATCAAAAATAAATATATTTGACTTTTTTCTTAACAGTAGAGCTCCGCCATCTTCATCTACAGATGCTCGTAGTTCAGATCCTGGTGCATCATTCGCTGAGGTAATTTAGTTCCTATTAATATACATCCTATTTTTAATATTGTAAATTTTCTTGAATTCTTTTGAGTTATGTTTAAAAATTAATCCTGTTACAATATTTTTTTTTATCCACATGTCTTCTTCCCCCATAAGGTGAAACATTAAGAAAACTTAATATCTTTTATGATATTTATTTGTTTTCAATACAGAAAACGTTGTGTTATAATTTATTACCTCTTAATTGCTACCAAATTCATTAAAAAAAAAATTCAAAGTTTGAAGAAAATCTTACTTTTTAAAAAGGCATTTTTGATATACAAGTTGTGGATTATACATTTAGGAAAGAAGCAAGCATGTTAGAATGCTTTCACAACAAAGGGAAGAGTATTTATGAATTTTACTTGTTTCTTTGTCATATAAATGTTAATCTGCATAGTGTGGATGTGTTAGGTATTAACTGATACAGCTCTGAAACATAGCTTTAAAAAAAAATTATTTTCAGGTGTTTCCAGCTTTCTTTGGGCATACTGGTACCCATAGACACAGATACAACACTCGATCCGCAATTCGAAACAGTGAATCAGATATGGATCAGAGTGATGAGGAAGAAATGAGAGGTATAGGTCCCAGTGCTGTGTTTCACTTTAATGCAGATCCAACTCCAACTTTACCTAGGTAATTTTCATATTATTTGATAATTGCTTGAATTAACTCTTTCTATCTGGATCAACGCTCCCATTGTCGCTTCTAAATATGCTTTCTGACGGATCCTTGATGGGATCGTCGATGCATAAAAACCTGTTTGTTTCGTTTTTTTTCTTAGCTATTGGTTTTAAATTACTTTTAATCAAATCTAGAATTATTTCCCTTTGATATACATACAGATTTTCTTTCATTCAATGAGGTTATTTTTTTACAGAGAACGAAGTGTTTGAAGCGGTTGTTTTGATTATCTATTTTATTTTTGTGTAAAAACATAAAATCTTGACCTGACCCATCTGGTGAATGATCTAATAAATGTTGAAAATATTTCTCTGACAATTCAGGCAGTGAGTTTATGATTTTGGATGCAGAGGAGATTCTGGTGAATCGTATAAGTATAATCCTAGTAGTACTTAGTAGCACTAGTGACAAAATAATTAAATTGATAATTCATTAGTTGATAAACAATCAGCCTCGAACTGTACCGGTATACGTTTGTGCTGGATGTGAGTCAAATCCGCACATCCATATGGATTGTTTTCAGGCTTACCATAGCTAAACCCAGATGAAAAGATATGACAAATTTATATAAATTTTCCATTTACCATAATAAATGTTAGTACATACAAGGGTACAAAGATACAGTGCAAATATGTTCTAATAGTAATAGCAACAGATTGTTTCCAATGGAAATATTTTTTTTTCTGACATTTTTTGTGTGGCGGTGACAATGGATAATGTGCTCTGGTGTTTCATTTTTTTCTCTTTATTTTAATGTGATCTTTATTATTTGTGATGTAAAAATGGATATAGCTCAGAAAAAAAACATTTTGTTTCACTTTGGATTATAAATTTCTCTTTGTATGATTTGGAATGAGCGTTTTGTGAACAGTTGGTGAGTTTTTTATTTAAAATTTGTATTTTCCTTAAATCATAATCACATATATATATTAAAATGTAAACCTAATTCGGTATTGTCTGTAAAGAGCATGCATTCACCTTTAATTCCATACCAAACTTAACATTTTGTGATGAAAAACAACAAAGTTATGATGGTTTAGAGATAACATAGTAGTGCGTAACAAATATGCAAAATAGATGATTCCGTCAGAACGTAGAAATTAATTAAAGAACGAGAGAAAGAGTTAAAGATCACAATGGATTTGTCAAATTATTTGTTTAAAGTATCCATGTAAGTGTATTTTGTCAATCTCATGATGGACAGAAGTTTTTAAAAATCTTTTGCCTTGGGCTGATAAATTTTAGAAATCAAATTTAAATGACTGTAAAAAATGTATACTGAAAAATAATTGTAAAAAAATATATTAAAAAGAAAACCAATAAATAATGTAATTCTCATTCAGGTTTACATGAACATTAGGTAAATTACTAAGATTTATGATAAAAAGTCAAAAAGGATCTATAATAAATTTACTCATAAATGCACCTATGCTAAGTTACCAAACATAAGTTTGTCTACTTATTGGTGAGACATTTGATATCTTTAGTTAATTTTTGGTTTGCATTGTTAAGCCTGGCTAGGAACAAAGTGTGATGATGTGGAAAATATCTACTTTTAACGTGCTGGAAATTTTTTTTAAACAGGAAATTGTACAAGACAAAACATTTAATCTAGACTCTGGTACTTGAATATGCAGACTGTTCAGACATGGACACACTGATTGATAACTTCAACACAGCTGTGACGGACACAGCCCATGACATCCTTGGTAAACATTGACCAACACAAAAACCATGGGTGACAGCTGACATTCTCGATCTGTGTGATAAACAGAGGCAGTTAAAGAAAACAAAGATGGTAGATACAGAGGGGGGCCGCTAAATATAGGAAAGTTAACCAAACCATCAAAAAGAGTATGAGAAGGGCGAAGAAGAATTGGATTGAAGAGCAATGCTACGACATTGAAAATTGCTTGAAGAAACACAATAGCAAAAAGGCATACCAGTTGGTGAAAGAACAAACCACTGCAAAGCAAGGGTGTAGTACTACCATACAAGATAAAAATGGTAAATGTTTGACTGAGGAAAATGATATCCTGAAAAGATGGACTGAATACTGCTCAGAGCTGTATAATGAAAATATAAAGATGGACCCAGAGATCCTTAATGTCCCCCAAGCAACAGACAATGAAAGCTTCCCTATTCTCCGCGCAGAAGTAGAAGCAGCAGTCCAAGCATTCCAAATAGGAAAGGCCCCAGGAGTGGATAATATCCCCGCAGAGTTGGTGAAACAGGGAGGAGAAACAATGATAAATGCCCTAACCAATATTTGTAACAAAATATGGCTGACAGGGGAATGGCCCAAATCATGGACTCAATCGCTCATTATCACACTCTCCCAAAAAGGTAACCTACAGCTATGCCAAAACTATCGCCTAAAAAGCCACCCAAGCAAGGTCATACTGAACCGATTAAGACCATATGCCGACAGTATCATAGCTGAAGAATAGGCGGGCTTCAGGCAAGGACGTGGCACTACTGAGCAGATCCTAAACCTCCGACGTCTTTGTGGATTTCAAGAAGGCATTCGACAGGGTTTGGCATGCTGCTTTATGGGCCACCATGAGACACTACAACATCAACAAAAACTTAACCAGAATGATAAGCAGCCTCTATGATAAGGCAACCAGCGCAGTCTTCTTCAACAATAACATCGGAGAATGGTTCAAGACCACGGTTGGAGTACGACAAGGCTGCTTGCTCTCCCCCACCCTGTTCAACATCTTCTTAGAGAGAATAATGTCAGATGCACTGGAAACGCATGTAGGGACAGTCAGCATTGGTGGCAGAACAATCGCCAACCTACGCTTTCTGGATGACATAGATGGATTGGCTGGAAGCGAAGAAGAGCTAGCCAACCTAGTAAAGCTTCTCGACAAGACTTCATCGTCCTTTGGCATGCAAATCAGTGCAGAAAAGACAAAAATGATGACAAATAGCACCACTGGCATCACCACTGAATTAAGGTCGGGGAGGACAGATTAGAGACAGTTGGCGGCTTCAAGTACCTCGGAGCAATAGTCTCGGAAGAAGGCTCCAAGCCCGAATTGATGGCCAGGATTGCGCAGACCACAACAACACTAAAGAGGCTCAAGAAAATATGGAACGACAAAAATATAGCTCCCAGCACCAAAATCAGGCTGATGCGCTCATTAATCCTCTCCATTTTCTTATATGCCTGTGAGTCCTGGACATTAACAGCAGAACATGAAAAGAAAATAAAGGCTATGGAGATGAGATGTTTCAGAGGCATTCTTGGCATCTGCTGTAGAGACCATATCACCAATGAACAAGTAAAAGAAAGGATTCGTCAAGCAACTGGGCAGTACGATGACCTCCTTGCGTCTGTAAAAAAGCGCAAACTTGAATGGTATGGCCACGTGACCAGAAAACAATATCTTGCAGGGCACAACTAGAGGAGGAAGAAGAAGAGGAAGACAGAGAAAAAGATGGGAAGATAACATCAAAGAAAGGACGGGATTACAACTAGGCGATGCTATGCATAGGGCAGGAGACCGAGAGGAATGGAGAAGAATAGTTTTATGTCATCTGTGGCGCCCCAACGGTCGAAAGACTACGGGACATGATGATGATGATGATGATGACATGAATATGGGTAAATTGTATTGCTTGGCATGTATTAACTGTTCAATGTGTTGTGTTTTTTATTTTATGTAGTCTTTTTTTTATTCTCAAAACAGATGTAAAGCACATTGACATTTTTTTAAAAGCGTCTGCAGCTATGATACTTCAAGACATGATTGGGCATTATCTACAAAGTTGTCTCTGTGTTTTTTTAAATGCATAATGTTTTTAATAAGCTTCTAAAATATTCACTTAATTATCTATTTTCTATCTTTAACAGCATTATCAATTATGTGATACAACGTCTGGGCACAGATTTAGGAGCTCGAAATCCTGTGTAAGTTATTATTTTCAATAATTCTGTTTTTTTAGCAGTTAACCTAGAATTTAAAAATTACTTATAAAATGTACCGTCTATACTCGCAGATATAGGTCTTACTAGTGGATAGTTCGCACCCTTAGTTTTCGCTTGCAAAGTGGATACATGCAGATAGGTTGGGCCCTTAGTTTAGGGAGTTATTATTATTATTATTAGTTGTCTTATATAGCGCAGTACCCCACCCAGCCTAAGGCAAGGCTCACCGCGCTGTACATAAAAATATTAGCAATAGAGACACAATCGTGACAATAACATAAAATACATTTATGTAATAAAGAACATTGAGTGCAGTTTTGAAGGCCTGTGTGGTTGGTATATTGCGGATGTGTAGTGGCAGAGAATTCCATTGTGTGGGGGCGCAGAAAGAGAAAGATCGTTCACCATATGTTTTAGTACGTGTCTTAGCAACGGACAGAATATGCGTTTCTGCGGAGGAGCGAAGCTGTCGAAGGGGTGAATAGACAGAAAGAAGTTCGGTTAGATAGGAAGGGCAGGAATCTGAGAAAAAGTTATGACAGAGAACAGACAGCTTCTAATCAATGCGTGCATGTATTTGAAGCCAATGAAGTGAGTGGAATAGTGGAGTGACATGAACACGTTTTTTTGCCTTTAGAACTAGCCTAGCAGCTGAATTTTGAACCTTTTTTAGTTTTTCTATGAAGTGTTTAGGATGAAACTGACAGAAGAGAGTTGCAATAGTCAAGGCGAGAGAGAACAAGAGCACTGACTAGTGTTTTTTTGCGCTAACTGTGAGGTAGGGGCGGATGGAGCTGATCTGTCGGATAGCGGTGTAGAGATATGTTTATCAAGAGACATGTTGTTAGAAAGAATATAACCAAGATTCCTAGCAGAGGATGTAAACTGTATTTTGGCGTTACCTACTTGAAATGAGTTGGGGAGAGTTGAGGTAGAGGGTGATTGTGAATGAGGAGTGCTTCCGTTTTGTCATCATTAAGCTTCAACTTGCCGAGTGACATCCAAGACTAGACATCACGCACTGAGATCTAAGAGGATCAGGATGGAGACATTACCGCTGTCCAATGCAAGCAAGAGGTCATTGGTGACTCTCAAGAGAGCTATCTCTGTGCTGTGGAAAGGTCTATAGGCTGACTGATTAGGACTGAGAAGATAGTGGTCGTTTAAGTAAGCAAAATGCTGTTTTAGAACTAGTTTTTCAATGACTTTAGATACAAATGATAAATTAGATACAGGTCTTAAGGTTTTCAAGTTATTTTCGTCTTAAACCAGGCTTCTTAAGCAAATGTTTGATCTATTGTATGACAATACAAATAGATGGAACAGTGCCAGAAGACAAGCTTTCATTGATTATGTGGGTTATCGTTGGGAGAAAATGATCTAATGACTCAACCAATAGGGGGGTGGGGATGGGTCCAAAGAACATGACGTAGGTTTAGATTTTAGAATAATATTTTTAACCTCTAGTTCTGAAATAGGTTTAAAAACATCGAAATGTGAACTAACACAAGAAGAAGAAGGAAAATCTAGGGGAGGTGCGTCAAGACTATCAAGGTCAACGCGAATGTCAGCAACTTTGCCATAAACATTTTTAACTTAAATATAATAGTATCCATAAAGTTATGTAACAAAAATGTTTCCACAATCACATGAAAACTGAAAAGAAATTGTCATAAACTATGTGATCTTTTAGAAACATTATTGGAAACATAATTGTCTCTTATCGTGTGTAAACGAGAGCAAGGGAGAAAACTATTCTTTATCTTTTTGCATTAGCTAGTACTCAACACTAAATAAAACTGAAAAACAAGTGTTTCGAGTGGATAGGTGGCAACACTGATTTTATCTAAAATTTTGGTTTAAAAAGTGTGACCTTAATGCGAGTATATACGGTAGCTTCCTCAACAATTAAACTAAATACATTATAAAATAAAAAATATATACATATATTTAAAGATTGTTAAAATAACAGTTTTTAGTTTTGAAACCGATAACTGGTTGTTGATTTTTTACAAACTGGTTTTTTATTTATTTTTGTCATGATATAAGGAAATCGAAAAATCCAGTTTAAAAAATAAATTAAAATAACAAACCAGTGCTATTTTTAATTAATAAAATACTTTTTAAAAAACAATGCTGTATAATGCATATATCTTATTAGGAAATGGCGTCAGCGGGCCGTCGAGCTCGTGCTCCTAATGCCCTCCCTGGCGTCCACCCACACCCGCCAGCCGCCGGGTGTCCCCGGCGCAGGGCCGTGCGGGAAGACGTCAGAGACCTCCCCGGGCGTTGGACGCCCCCACCAGCAACTGCTCGATCGAGTTTGCTGATGGAGGCCCCCCCCCCGCCCGGAGACGTCTGGTCGACCGAAGACGCTGTGTTTCAAGCGTCCGCAGTCCACTTTCCTAGGGGCCGGGACGGTAAATTAACATCCTAATATCTCCCCCCACCCGTCCCGGGGAAGCATCGGACGCCCTCTAAGAGGGATTCTACAGTGGGTTTCCACCTCGCAACTAATTCGCGAAGTAGCTGGGACGAAACGGTTGCCTAGCTGTATAATGCATAAAATTGGTCGACTACTCACTAATGCTGTTCGTATCTGACCATGCCATACTCTGTATTGAAATCAGTGTACCCATGTTACAAACCAGTTTTTTTAATGAGGAAAAGTGGTCACCTTGTTATTGCAAGTGTTTATGGTGTAATAGATATTAAAAAGTTAGCAGATCGCAGGCTCCCACATTATTGTGCCCCCCCCCCCCCCCCCCCCCCCCAAAGAAAACAATTAAAGAGAATACAAGCACATAGAAAAAATAAGCTGTTTAAGGTATATAAAGTGGACCAAAAATTCCCCCCCCCCCCCCCCCCCCCCCACAATCTGCCTCCTGGGGTGAACAGTCCTCTACTTCCCATATCCCTATGCCTGTGGATGGTACGGTCTTATAAAATATCATGATGATCTGAAATCTCTGTGACTGCGAGGAACAGTTTAGAATGCATTGCTAATGGTGGTCAAGTTCTGGGGGCAACAGTGTGGGAACGCAGCAAGACCCCTTAAGACTAAATGATCTTAAGTCAAAATAATAAATTTTTTAGAATTTAATTAATATGAAGGAAGAAAATAAAAACCATTGAACTTTTAAAATGTTCTACTTGTTTGTAACTCATTTTTAAGGATTGCTTTTCTAAAACTTTACAGAATTTTACATGGAAATCCTGGGGATTATGCTTGGGGTGCAGGTGGATTAGATGCTATCATATCTCAGGTAAACAAGCTTTATTCTTTTTAAGTATTGTGTAGAAACAGTTCCAGAGTCTGAACCAAATATTTAGCCAGAAGAATAATTGAGTTCTCATTTTCCTCGTATTAGGATTCTCTGCTCTTGGATCAGCTAATGTACCACATCATGAAGTAACATGTAATCAACTACACTGCATTTTTTTTTTACCAAACACATTAATAAGTTATATATTATATTATTCTTTTACATAAATTTAGGATATTTAAAACCAGAGTTTCCTAACCTTTTCTTTATTCTGCACCCTGTAAAGATTGTTTAACTATCTCACACCCCCTACAAAAGTGATATGCATTTTAAAATTGAAACAAAAATGGATTTACTTAAATTACTTAAAATAAAATATCAACCTGTCTAAACAAAAAATAAAAAAATCATTTTAGGTGAAAAGTGAGTGTTGTGGAAATGTGCTACCTCCTGTATTGCTTATATCTGATTAATTCTTTGTCTTTCATTTATTATCTGATGCCCACTAAAGGTTAGGATGATAACATAAAAAAGACCAATGATGCTGAAGTAAAACAAATACTCAGTTTGGGTCTAGTTAACCTGAATAACTTAGTTTTCATGTAAACTCTCATTTGTCTAAGCAAAAGGGAAAAAACATTTTAGAAACTTAACAAAACTTTTTTTTTTAAATTTGAATTGGAAAAGCAGTTCATTTTCACAAGTGTAATATCTACCAATTTACCAGTATTAATTTTTAAAGTCTGTTTAAGACAGAGGTTTAAACTTAATCATCATCAAAATCTCTCTATATTTATTTCAGTAGATTCAACATTGATCTATTTAATTATTTCATCATCTTAACTTGCTAGTCTAGTAAACTCTGTATGAGTATGAGCCTAGACTTTCATAACTTTTAACCAAAAATATTTCGATTTATTCAGAAAGATTCAGTCAGCTTGTGTAGTAAAGTACCTACAAATGTAGATCACTTTCCACCATCACTTATCATAGCTGCTTTTTCTTATATTTTGCAACTTAAATATGATTTTAAGAGGGATAAATTATGAAAAACAATTTGACTGGGTAGTGGGGTCCGCATTTAAACTTATCCATATTTGAAGTTCTTAATGATTATGTGAATATTATCTTTCTTTAATACTTCCTCTTTATAACAGCTTTTAAATCATTTGGAGGGCACTGGTGCACCACCAGCACAAAAAGAGAAAATAGAAAATTTAGAAAAAGTTCGAATTGACAAGACCCATGTTGGTAAGTAACTTTTCTCTGAGTCTGCTGTCACTGGAAATCTCCTGGAATTTGAAAACAATTGATAAAATTCATGAAAACTCCTTAAATTTTTTTCCTTTAATGTCCTGAAATTTTTGTTTCCACAAAGGGAGGGGTTAAAAAAATCCTTAACTGCGCATGTGCTTTACGCGTTTCGGATATAAAATATCGTACCGTACAGCTTTGAAGACCAGAATTGTTTTGTTCTGTACAGTTCGCTGTTCAACAGAATTTTTGGGAAAGTTTAGTGTAAAATACAGTAAATAGATACCTATTTAAATGTAGTTTTTCAATAGTCGGGTAACTATCGTGAATTGGAAACTACGGGCCAATGCAGAGAATTGGTATCATGACGTCATTTGCGTGTTTATTTAAGTTTCAGTGTAAGATTCACTCCCCTTTGTTTATTTTTGGAGAATTATTTTTTTATGTATTATTATTAATACCGAAACGCCGAAGGAATGCTTAGTAAAATATTGTTTTTTCGTTCGTTGTCTGAGTTCACTTTCACATAAATGGCGTGATTAAATTATGTTATGTTTTAAAATAAACATAAAATGTTAATATATTTGTTGAAAAATTTACCTTTGTTTTTATGGAAGAAGTGGCGGCGAAGGAATATTTCAACATTGAAGTGATTTTACAAAAATTCATGTGAATAATTAATGGATATTAAAACAAAGGGGCTATACGGACCCAGGTATCAGAAGTGAGAAGTTGAGTTTATAAAAAAAATATTTAAAAAATTAAAAATATTATTGTAGGGTTTTTAAGAGTAGTAAGACAAAATTTGGTATCAAATGGAAGATAATTGAATGTACTATAATAGACTATATGTTTGTTAACTTACTTCTTCAGTTTAACTAAAATAAACTACCACAAATGACATCTGAATAGCATTTAGTCTAAAGGGACCCGGGTCTGAATAGCTGCCAAATTCCAAAAACACATGTATAGCTCAGCTCACTATCAGATAGAAATAACTGATTAATCACACTTACATCACAAAACCAACTAGACAATACGTCATAATAAGCATAAAAATCAGTCACCAAGTTATTTGACTAATTAATCTCCCAAAAAACACACGCCACGTAATCAAACAAAATATCCAGAGCACAACAATTACACTTATTAGGGACCTCTCATACTCGACTTAGGTAGCTAGTTTACAAGCCACTTTGCAATTGTTGCATTCCATTTTGTTCATCAAAGTGGAGCGACTTGCAAGAAATTCCAGAGTTGTATTGACGTTATTTGTTGCCTCTCAAAGTGCGCGTATAAACCAAATCTCAGTCACACCAGCCCTCACCCTCATTTTACTCAGAGCAAATCAGTCAACTTAATCACATTGGCATACGAAAAAGGGGAGGGGTGCTCAAATTAGACCTGACCAATCACAGACAACATATTTGCTTACAATTTTGAGATGACCATCAATAAATGACCCCTCGCTATCCCCCCCCCCCCCCTTTTTTCCCATTTCTGTATCGTCACAAATATGTGTTTGCTAATATAGTCGGTAATCCACTTCTAGTCCCCCCTGTCCTCCACCAAGGCTTCAAAAGACTATCCGTTTACATTATTTTATGAATGTTTTTTTAGAGGAGAAAATTATAAAAAAATTATTTGTGTGTTTTTTACAGGGCTAAAAATTTTAATTTCTGAATGCCATCACGAGCAACGCCGTGTACATACCGTAGTCTAGTTTTAGGATTAAAATTATGAGTTCATTACCCTTTGGTACCGGTACTTGAATATGGATAATCAAGTGTATGTCTACCGATACCGTACTACGTTTGATCTAGATCCATTCACCCATGCAGGATAATTATGTACCGGTATCTCATATAAGAAAAAAACAACTAATTTTCGGCCTGTATCTCAAAAGCTATGTAACTTTGGTATTAGGGATGTTCAAAGACGCTTTATAAATAAAATGACAAAAAAAGCACTGTATAATTCAGTATTAGTTAGCTATTACTGCCTGGATTAAATTGAAATAGAATACATATAAGTTTACATGCAAAAATACGAAATGCATTAAGAAATAATATTATTAATAACATAATATAGGCTAAACACCTGAACTGCGCTTTTACTTTTACCGTTTAAGTCTTTATCTGACGAATTATCTTACTTTTACTTTTGTCTTATACGTGTGTTTGAAAAGTATCAGTTTTGACAAATTTTACGGCGTTTTTGCGAGTGCCCGGTTTACCCCATGAATGGTGTTTCAAAGTCAAACGCTTGGGCGACTAAGTTTAAGTTATCTGAAAAGAGGAGATGCTGTTCTTGCGATTGATGATCTAACACGCTTATTTTATTTTGAAAAAGCAGTTAGAAAAGTTACGTATAAGAAAAATGGGTGTAAATTTACTGTAGGTTTTAAAAATACTATGCCTAAATATAATAGAAGCTTTCGGTATTAGCCATAGGTCTACCCCATGACCAAAGAGCCATACCAAAGAAGAAGAATTTGATTTATAAATATTAACAAACGGCCTTTATCTATAACAATAATTTTGACACACATTTTTTTAAAAAATTAAGTTTATCGGTATAGAATTAGGCATTTTGCCTTAAACTTAAGTTTATGAATTAGATTAGGCCCTCTAAATAGGGAAATACTAAGTAAAATTTTTTGTTTGAGTTATGTTATGTTATTTTTGCGTAGCATAGTTTACAATAACTTCGAACTTCATTAAAAATGTTATTAAAACTAGCTGATGCATCCATTGAGCCTCCACTAACTTTACATAGTTAGTCCTTACTTTTCATTAAAAATTAAGTGATGCACCCTTGTGCTATAGCTATACTTTGCAGTATTATAAGCACAGTTGTGTGGTTAAAGGGGTGGGGGACTTAAGAGATCAGATAAACAAAAGTGGGAGCTTGGTCATCTAAGTAACAGTATAATATAGTCTATATTATGTTAACCTTATATGATAATATATTAATTGTATTTTGTCTCACTATTCAGGGTCTAGGATAAATAAAATAATGCCTAAAAGTTCCTTTGAAGACTGATGGTTAAGATAGCAATACTGATTGAACAAGCCATCACTGTTACTCTATACTAGAAATTGAATCTGAACTGAGTCAGTCCCAAGCTAGTGGACTGGAGTTCAATCCCCAGAAAATGCCTAGGCAAGCAAAATCATCAAGCATATTGAAACATGCACACGCACTGCTGGTAATTTACTGCATCAAGGATGATAGAGTGGTTCTGACAAATTGAGCAACTCTCCTTAAATTTAAACAAAATACAGCTCACGTCAAGGCTACTGCTTAAGTCTTAGTGATCTTCAGGTGTACATCACGAACTCCAATACTGGAAATATTGAAATAAAGTATATTTGCAGCACATTTCTTGGATGCGATGAAAATGATGGGAAAATGATTAATAAACGTCAATCACCTGAGACTTCCTCTAGTAAAACTTGAGTTTTTTCGCCTACTTCAGGTGCCCACTTTTGTAACTTCTTAGTCAAGCTCCCAAGTTATGTGTTTCTTCGGAATTAAATATTACTTATTTGTGATTGAAATGGATTATTTTGTAACTTTATTAGTTGTTTGTTGTCAACATCAAGTACATCTTATAAAAACCAAGTTACTCAATTGTGTGTGAACTGAGGACCAGTGTATCTATACCGGTACATCCTTAAATCAAATAGTTGCTATAGCATTAGCAGTCCTTAGAGTAAATGCCGGTACTATATTAGTGCATTTATGTCCTTCCTGTAACTACAAAGAAATTGTATAAACGTATAGGGTCTTTTTATTTTTAATAATATCCTGGAATTTTGTATTTTCTCCTGCAAAAGTCCGGGAAAACTCCTTTTTTTTTTATAGATTTGGTGCAGGAACCCTGTGTCAGATTTGTTTGAGAACAAAGCTTATAAGTTAATAAAAAATTTAAAAAGCATATTTCCTTTTCTTTATACATTTCTATTGACATTACAAAGTAACAATGTGTTATTATATTTATTTTCCTTATTAATAAGATTCTATTGCTAAATGAAAGAAGTTTACAATGTGTTATGTTAAATTTATATAAACTCTTCATTTAACTTCTAAAATTATTTTTAGCTGCAAAGTTAGATTCTAGTTCCTAAGACTAAGATAATGTTAGAGAGACTTGAACTGAAAAAAAACAAAGAAACAGACCCGTTTACTCTTACGATTTTGGCGTACAATGTACGATTTTGAGGTGTCTTACGATTGTATGCCAAGACCTGTCAGAACTACGGTTTTAAGAGACCAGGTTGAAAATATATACATACCTGTTTATTTTAATCGATTTTAATAAAAAATTATTAATAAAAATTACATTTTCGGTTGTTAGTTTTAACTTGTATTTGCATTCTACGTCCAGCAGTGAATGGATAGAAAAAAACGATTATTTCTCTGGTTGGGTGCCATCTATAATTATATTTCGTTTGCCCTGAGAAGGTAATGGAGTGGTGTTGATTAAGGACAGGGGTCACCAAACTTTTTTTCACAGCGGGCCCGATAACTGACGAAATTAAGAGCATGGCCATATAATTATTCTGTACAATACTTGCAAGTCAGAATAAAAGCTCGGGGGAAAAAGACAATAAAAATAAAAACTAAGTTTAATATTATATGTTAATCATGGGTGAGTAGCCCGCAATGTACAAAAAACAAAGACAACCAACATATTTATTTAATTAAAAAGGTATCAAAGAAGGCGACGTTGGCAAAAATATAGGTAGGCCTACATCAGACATAGTGCCCACATATCCGAATCTCACAAACTAAGCAGTGTAACAGGCTAGTTAGATTTGTGAAACTGGCACATCATAAAGGTTACAATCAAACGTATGCTGGAACAGAAGAATGTCACCTTCAATTATGTCAAGATCTGAAAATCTCTCCAAACGGAGCTACAACAAGCCGGGGAAGTACTTGGGATGGCGTGAAATAAGCAAACATTACAATTATTATAAACAAGAATATCTAGATACAATAATCTAAAATTGAAAATAGTAAATTTAAGGCGCTTAGCAGCCAGGAGGTCTCCGCACGTGTGAAATTTAAATTGTTTCACGTCTCATGTTCCATACTCATATGCTTTATCAGGCAAATTCAAGTGCTGTCGGCTGGCTGGATGAACTGATGTCGCGGGCCGTAGTTTGGTAACCCCTGATTTAGGAGATATTGTGTACGGGTGTTGGGGGGTCTATATATTTAAGTTTATAAAATTAACACCGTCACATTTTCATGATAGCGGTGAGGGTCATTATTGCTTTGTGTTTTCATAATGACCTCGCTGGACAAGGCTACAGTAATATTAGCATTGTCGCACTAATGACAATTTAAGTCAGTCTGTGGCCATCTATATCGAACATACACACCGAGGGGGGGTGGCGATTTTTTAGATTTAGCGTATGGGGGGGGGGGTCGGAAGAAGGTACGTACGGTATAAAATTCTACAAGTCCAACTTTATCATATTTATATCTCGAATGCTGTAAAATTATCACGCAATGTTTTGTTTGAAATTATCTTCATAATGTTGCCACATATTTTCACAAATGAACTCGCTAGATATGCTCAGATAGTACTTAGTAGTTGAGGTATTGCAGTATTATTTAGTCCACCGTATGTTCAATGCGCACGTGATGTATATTTTTTTTGGCTACGCCAGCAGTCGGCAAATAGTGGCTCGCGAGCTGCATGCGGCTTTTTAGTGACCTGAGTGTGGCTCGGCCACAAATCGAGTTTGACTCTGGAAAACATGGTTCTTGACAAGAAATTTGGCTCTCAAAAATTGTGTAATCGTTCTGCTGCTGATTTTTGGCTCTTGTGACTAATGTATTTGCTGGCCACTGGGCTACGCCAGGGTTGGGTAACAATAAATCTAACACATGTAAATCACTAAGCGCCATATAGTAACTGCAAACAGTGGTTACTCTAATGGGAGGGGGGGCTTAGAAAACTTGACTTTTTTGCATACGTACTATACAGATACTCCCTCCTCACCTTGTTTGCTTTGGTGCTGTAAGACGTAATTTTGTGACATAATTATTTCTTATGGCTGAACAGCAGCGAGTGCAGAAACAGAGAAAACGAGAAATTGCATTCTCAATTGTTCCATGCATAATATTAGATTTCAAAACATTTTAGAGGATATAAGTGGGCTTTACCATTTTTTTATAACCCCTATGCCTCTTCCTTTCAGTAACTTTTTGATTGATTGATTGATTGGATACTTCTATAGTGTTGGTATCCATGCTACTTTAGCATGCTCAATGCGCTCTGGTTTCCTCAGATGGGATATTTATCAGACTGTAATATTTTAGCAGAAAATAGCATAATCAAAATTGAATTTTCAAAAAAAAAAAGCTTTTCCTAAAAAAATTACATCTGAAGTTACTTGGTACGTTTGTTTTTTTTTTTGTAATGACGCTCTAATTTGTTAATTCATTCTTATTTTTATAAATTTTTACCATTTAAATTTCACCAGTAACTTTATTTTTACCAGTAACAGACTGATAATGTTATCTGCACGTTCACCTAAATATTAATTGAAATCTATAGCAGTGATTAGCAGATACACGTTTGCAAAACAAAAGTGCCTGCAGATGGCAATAAACATCAGTCATTTTCCTTTAGAAGCTACCTTTTTTGACGTCAGGTTAACTCGATCCCACTCGATGCGTGATGCAAATAGTATAGTTATACTTTATAAATACTGTGTTTATTTATTTGTTTACTATTAAGATTCTGTAAAGTATGATTTTAAAACAATATTGTACGATTTTAGGAGTTCGAGGGTAAACGGGTCTGAAGAAAAAAATGCATCAGTGATTAATGAATGTCATGCATACTTCCATTAAGTTAAAATGCTGATAGCTCACAAAGTTATTTTATACATGGATATAAGGATCTTTCAAATTTATTTTTCATACCAGTATTGTAATTAATTTGCTTAACTTGTCACCAGAAAATACACTGCAGTGTTCCATATGTATGGATGATTTTGAGCTGGATATGGAAGTGAGAAAACTTCCCTGTGATCATATGTACCATTCAGAGTGTATTATCAAGTGGTTAGAAATGGCAAGTATATTAAGTAGTTTCAATATTTGGTAACCTTAATTGTTTCTTATATAAATAGTTAAAACTTTAAAAATCTTTTTTAAAGAGACTTAGACTTAGATATTTACAATGGAATTTTTATTTTGATATTTTACAGCATGGAACATGCCCTGTTTGCAGAAAAGATTTGAATGGCCTAGATACCTCCAGAAATGAAGATGCTGTTGACACAACTATGTATTCTCCATCAACTGACGAGGGCAGTGGGGGACATCATGGTGCTCCCTCTTCTTCCTCTTCTTCCACTTCCAATGGACCTTCAACTTCTTCATCTTTCTTGTAAGCAAACCATCAAGTTATCAGAAGTATGGAGAAGCTATTTATAAAAAATTCAACTATTCTTAAACCAACATTTCTTTTGTTTTCATAGCTATTCTTTAAATAGGGAAAAACAGTTTATTTTATTTTGGAAATGATTTTTGTGAGTTTTTCCATATAATTAATGTTTTATGAACAAGAACTGACTCTGTGGTTAATCGGCATTTCCTTTTTTCTTTAAGAAAAAGATTCATTTTTTTTAAAATACAGTATCAAGTAATTGAAGGTTGTAATTTAAATTGTCATTTAGTTTATCATGTATATTTGTTTGTTTAATAAAAAGCTTCCTGAAAAGTCCTGACCATTCTATAATGGTGTGGAACACATTTGTTCTGGCTGAAATAAGAGCTGTCTCTTTATTATGTATCTTTTTAATCAAAGGTTATGCCATGCTCAGAATCTTGGCCTTAAAATCGTGATATGATTTTTTAAATAAAAATCCCAATGAGACGATTGTCATTAATTAACATTCTAACACTCATCTAATCCCTTTACAAACAACACAAAATGTATAAAAATATAGTTTCCAATATAGTATATTATTGTTAGCTCATAATGAGTTATGGTTATTTTTCCCAAATTCTCAATGCTGTTAACATTCATGAGGATTCTCATATACCCTGTAGCTTTAAAGAAACATTCCCCCCTCGAATAGATATTTTGCATATTCTCAAAAACCTGAAATTCTTAAACTTTAACAAATATGTTAATTTCTTCAGGCCCAACTAATAAGATATTAATTAACATATGTTTTTTCTTATTCTACCAATAGAACCTGATTTAAACTATTTATATGAATAAAGACTTCTACTGTGACTAGTTTATTTTGTTTCAAATTGATTTTCATGCTTTGAAAATAGTTTTCAAAAGATGTACTAAAAGTAAACACATTTTTCTCTCAATCCTATTCTGCTGATATAATATTTTCATTTAAATTGGCTTCAACATTATTTTGAATAACATACAGTAAATTTTATTTGTTTCTCATTTCTATAGACACTCATAGCAGTTCAGAAGCTTTAAAATACAAAATCACAAATTGGGCTCAAGCAAGATTGAAAGTTTTCTTTTTTCAAATTTTAATATTAATAATACATTTTATATAACCTTAAGTATACATACATAATACATCAACTGCAAAATTAATAACATCAAAAATTTTGAATAATTAGAATCAATGGCAAAATCCATTGAAAAAAAAATCATTGTAATCAAATAAAAAAATTTTAAAGTTGGGTCAGAATATTAAAATATGAACACAAAGTCATCAATGTTTTTTTTTTTTTTTATATATATAAATGATTTCAGATAGGATAAACCTAATACTTTGTAGGTTCATACTGAAAACCAGTGCAACAATTGTTAATTAATTAATTGCTTTTTCCAATTGACTGTCAATACATTAAACGAATTATATGAATATCACATACAAAGATTTTTCCTTACTATTTCACCTAAAAATTTCCCCATCTCAGAGACAGAAAGCAATGTAACAAAATATTTTAATTAGACGTTAGTAAGGCAAATAATTGTCCCTTATCTGGCCAATGCCCATGTAAAGCCAGGAGTTGTTTTTTTTTTTTTTTTCTTTTTTCATAACCGGTAATTAAAGCCAAAGACCTCCATTGAAACAAATCTTAATAGAATTTGAGATGACCTCATTTTTTTGCAAGATCTTTTCAAAGCCTACCTCATTTTAAGGAATCTGCTTCATACCCATGGAAAAGCTTTTGGAAGTGTACAGTACTGAATATCCCTGCCGCCAATCAGAACTGAAAATGATACCAGGGGTACCCATCTACACTTAAACTTACACACAAAACGGCAACAGATACCTATCCTAGTTTTCATATTAGCAGAAAAAAATATAGCTGTAAAACTTCCCCGAAATGCTACCAAAACAGTCTCTTTTATAGGATTTTAGCCTTTAAGTTATTTCAAACATGTAAAATTCAAGGGTTAGTTTGAAAAAACAAATGTTTTTGTTATTACTAACTCCTGGTACATTTTAATAACTACTGTTACTCAAATATTTTATACCGGTATATAAAATGGTGCATTGAAAACTTGCATGGAAGTGGGAAATAGGTTCAATGATGACTTATATGAAACAGAAATGGAAAATGTAACCAAGTGCAGATGAAGAAACGTGAGAGATTCATTTGGTGAAAAATATATTTATGGTGATACTGCTCACTGCAATAGTAGAGACAGTCACTATGGTGTCAAACCCCTCTGCTGGTGTAACCTTGTACAGTCCTCACCCATTGCATCAACCTTGTAATACCACTGAAACTGAAGAAAAATACATTTTATCAAGGTGGCTTTTCAAAGATATTCTACTACTACTGCTGGTCATTTGCTGTATATATGGACAGTTGAGTGTTTCATGCTTTAAACAAATAAATAGATTAAAGGGTCATCCATATAATTTTATGCACTAAGTGGGTTGAGGGAGTTGTTTAAATGTTGAGATGTTGAGTATGGATGCTTTTTAATTTTTAGAAGGGTTGAAGCATCTTGTCAAATATTTTCACATGCAAGAATTATGACTTTACTTGTTGCAAAACAATATTGGAAATCTCCCAATGGTGTAATTTTTCTTAGTTCCAACAGATATCAACATTTAAAAGATCTATAATTATTCATAAACAATTGACATTTTTTATTGCTTAACTTTGCTTGCATTTTTTCACAGATTGTAAATAATTCTGCTTGTTTTAATTATTTTAAAAAATAAGAGTTGCTTCCGAAATTGACCCCATATTGGGTTGAAATAGTTATTCTGGTATTGTAGTTGTCTTTTAAAACAAAAGACATTTTTGATAGAAAAAAATATGCTGTGCTCAGATTCTTCATATTAAAATCCTTATAAAATGCTTTGTGGGTAAGAAGTTAATTTATATATACTCATAGTAGTCATAGGTGAGTCACAGGAAGTGTATTAATATTTACAGAGTGCATTTTATGGGGGGTATGGCAACAGGATTTTTTGCTCAAGTAATATATGGATGGCTCTTTGAAACAGTTTTAATGGCATGCCATTGTGAAACATTTTATGACCTCTCATTCAGCTTAAAACAATTTACAGGTTTGCATTTAGCAAATGAAAAATTGTATATGCATGCTCACAAATTTAGTCTCATTTGTAGTTAACAAATTATTTGTTCATGGCTAATGGTTAAATTAGATCTAAAATAAAAGTTGTACAATTGTTTTGCACTTTCTTTAGTTAATTTAAATAAGGGTCTGGCGGTAACAAAAATTAATCAAGCATTCTCAGAGGCTAAAAGTGACTGATTAGTGAATGATGCAAGTCCTCTGGAACTTGAAAAAAAAAACTCCTCTTAAATATCCTCTTAACCTTAAAATAGAGTATAGTTACAAAAGAATAGGAAATTGTGTCACTTATATTTCATGTTCCTTCAAAACCAGAATAAACCAAAATGTAATATGTTTACAGACTACTTAAAGACAAATAACTTATTTTTATTTTAAAATTAAAAGATATTTCTGTATAAAGAAATTTTATGGAGAAACAAAGATAGGCATTTCCAGGCTGATGCAGGTAATTTCTTGGTGAGAAACACTATTGATATGATCCTGTAAAAAAATAATTTTAACAGAAAAGCTAACAATATTAGCGGTGCTTGGTGTAATTTGTCATAATTACGATCATGTACTGGTATAGAAAGAATACATTAAATACTGCAAGTAATTTTTGTGAGATATCAAATTAAACTCAAAAAATAAAAATATAATCTACACATTGGACTATTAAATTCCTCCAATTGTGCTTCTCAGATCATTTCTAGTAGAGGTAGTTGTTTTTATTTGTATAAGTATATATATAAATGTATATCACAGTTACTGTTTCTTACATTCTTGAAAAGTAAATTTAAATGGAACAAACACACAGAGATGAATAGGTGACAAAAAAATTAAGAGTTATAACTGTAAAGTCATTGTTTAAAAGTTCTCATGTAATAAAATAACAGCTGTACATGCCAAAAAATGTCATACCGGTATATTTTTTGTGATAAATTATATGTATTTGTATTATAAAGCCTGCTGTGTACATACCATAATATTAGTACTGGTATTAGGTTTACCCAGCTAAAACTAAGTCTAACTTGAGAAAGCCAAATATGAAATCTTTAAAATGTGTACCGGTATTACTTGATCTTACATCGGCTGGAAAATATGATAAGTTTGTTTTAGTTATATTTTATCAACTATTAAAAAAATTTAGGTGCTGACAAAAAAGTAAATTAAATCAATAAAAGATAATACAATATATGTGTTCTCCTTTAAATTTAAATAAAAATGAAGTCTTTTTTGGAAATATAGACTCACTGTAATTTGTGTCTTTTAATTTAAATCTAATTAAAACAAGGACTTTCTGCATGGAAATAGTAACTACTTGATAAACCAGCAAAATAGAGTCGGTGAAGATCACTACGTCCGGAAAGTTTTCCTTTTTGCCAGGCGTTGGTGGAATCTCTTGAGGGCAACCAGTATTGCCTCGATCTCTGCATCGAGGCTTGTTCTGTTTTTCCCAATGGGGCCGGACAGCTCCTCGGGTGGAGCTATCTCTTTGGGATACTGGATGAGAGCACCGTAGCCACTTCGTTTCTCCCCTGCAAAGCATGAGCCGTCTGTAAAGACTTTTACCTGACTGTCTGGGTAAGCTTCAATCGTTTTCAGCGCTGCCTCGGATAGATCTGTTTGAGGGCTGGCCTTTGTGGTTTTGGTGTTTGTCATGGTGAGTCGAATTTCAGGTCGGATAAGGCCTTCGTGGGGTCTCCGTGCTGGGATCGCCCTCACTTTTCCCCTGTTTTTGAGTATTGCCATGTCTCCCTCGAGACTGTGGACCATATCCATAAAGGCGGGTCTCTTTAATTTGGTCTTCTTTACCCATCGATCCTGGGTTCCTGCCTGTCCATGCGACGGTATCGCTCCACCGTCGAAAGGACTGCCTTTTTCCGTCTGACATCGAGCGGTTCGACATCGGCCATGATTTCCACCGCCGCCGTGGGTGTTGTGCGTATCGCCCCGCATACAAACCTGAGAGCTTGGTTTTGGATGCGATCCAGTCCCTCTAGGGCCGTGCGGCTCGCGAAGGTCGGGACTGGTAGGCTATAGTCCATTGCCCCTCTCACGCTACTAAGATATAGGGATCTTCTTCTATATATTAAGGGCCCACGATCAATTTATTGATCATTATGGCTCCTATAAATGTAGATGGGATTTGCAATGTCTCTGTGCCTGGTGTTGATGAGGATATTTCACTGGTTACAAGAGTAACTGTGTGAGGGTATCATGCACTAGGGGTTGCAAGGCCTGAGGCAATAGACGCAAATGGGTCAAGTGTTGTCGCCTCAACTGTTCCTTTTGGAAGCTTGTTCCAGTACCTGATTGTCTTTGGTAGGAATGAGCAGTTCCTATACTGGCTTCTCGCTGGTATGAGCCAGAACTGCCTTTCATGGCCTCGTCGCTGTCTATGGGGGAGAGGGACGAGTTTCTGTTTAATGCCAGAGCAGTGGACTAGCCCATTATTTATCTTGTAAATCATGGAGAGCCTGGACTGTCGTCGTCGTTCCTCCAATAGTGACCAGCCCAGTGTTTCCAGCATGCTGCCAACACTAGAGGTATTCCTGTAGCGGTTCAGGACAAAGCGTGCTGCCCGTCGCTGTACTGCCTCCAACCTGTCGATGCTCTTCTGAGTAAATGGGTCCCAGGCCGAAGATGCATAATCTAAAAGCGGCCGGACAAAGGCTTTATAGGCTCTTTCTTTCACACCGGAGTTGCTGATCTTTAGATTACGACTTAAGAACCCCAGGGTCTTGTTTGCCTGGTTGCACACATTGTTAATATGCTCGTCCCAGCGGACCTCTCTCTGAATGGTAACACCCAGGTACCTTACGGAGGAAACTGACTCAAGCAAATGACCATGCAATTCACAGTGATAGTGAACGTGCGCTTTCCGTAAGTCTCAAGGCGAAATCGCGGTATCGAGAGTTTGCCACTATCGGATGAGCGGAGTTGTCTAGTGGGTACATAAGGCGTCATGGGAGCTTTGAGATAGGACGGCGCCAGGTCGCATGCAAGCAGCGGTAGCAAAGAGTTGCAGTTTTGTACTCTATGCGAGAGCGGACCGGCAGCAAGTCAAGTTCTCGCAGAAGTGTTTTAGCATGATCAAATTTGCGCTTGCGAAGAACAATGCGAGACGCATTATTCTGTGCTTTTTAAAATTTTATCCAGGAACGTAGCTGGAAGACCCACCATGAGAGCATTGCAGTAGTTCATGCGTGATAGCACGGATGCAGACATCAGCCTCTTTGATGCATCAAACGTTAAGAAAGGTCTGATATGACTAATTCTGCGCAGCTCTATAAAAATCGCCTTGCAAATCATGTTAATATGTGATTTTCCATCGTTAGTGTTCTGTCTAAGTAGACACCCAGGTTTCGCACTGTTTGAGCAAACTAAATCTGCACACCTGAGAGAGTAAGGGATGGTGTGTTTACAGAGTTTAGCTTTTGAGCGGTATCAATGGGGCTCAGCTCGGTCTTTTCATCGTTTAATTTGAGCTTGTTTACGGTGCTTAACTGCATGACTTCTGTGTCATACTAAGAAGCCGAAGGAACTGAGAGGGTATCACGGACTGCTGAGGTTGCGTATCATCCGTGAACATGTGAATAGCATGTCAAACTGCTTGATCACTGCACCCAGGGGCTGAACGTACATAGTGAAAAGTACCGGGCCTAGGACCGAGCCCTGGGGTACTCCGTTTTCGAAAATAGGTTGATTCGAGGTCAAGCTGTTTGCGATAACTGATTGGACCCGATTTGCCAGATACGAGCGGAACCATCTCATTACGGTATCGGTGAAACCGAAAGTTTTTTGCAAGAGCTACTCGGCGAGGGTATCATGAACGGGGGCGGGTGGGGAGGCCTGAGGCAATCGACGTAAATGTGTCAAGTGTTGTCACCTCAACTGTTCCTTTTGGAAGCTTGCTCCAGTCCCTGATTGTCTTTGGCAGGAATGGGCATTGCCCGTACTGGCTTCTTGCTGGTATGAGCCGGAATAACCTCGTCGCTGTGTATGGGGGAGAGGAATGAGTTTCTTTTTAATGTTGGAGCAGTGGACCAGCCCATTATTTATCTTGTACATCACGGAGAGCCTGGAAAGTCGTCGTCTTTTTCTCCAATGATTACAAGGCCAGTGTTTCCAGCATTCTGCCAACACTATAGAGATATTCTTGTAGCGGTTCAGGACAAAGCGTACTGTCCTTCGCTGGACCGCATCCAACCTGTTTATGCTCTTCTGGGTAAATGGATTCCAGACTGAAGATGCGTAATCTAAAAACGGCCGCACAAAAGCTTTATTTGCTCTTTCTTTCACATTGGAGGTGCCGATCTTTAGATTTTGCCTTAAGAACCCTATGGTCTTGTTTTCCTGGTTGCACACATTGATTGATGAAGCCTGCACTATTTGTATGCACCCGTTAAATACTTATTTATTTTTTTTAAATAGGAGTTTTCATTTTTTCGAACTTAAAATACTTAAAAGACAAGAATTTGAGTACATTTAAAAGTATCCCAATAAAATAATGACTGTATATTTTAAAGGTGACCAGAAATACACACACAAGACAAAAGCGCACACGATAAACGCGCACAGAAGATCCGTAATACGTAGCTGCGCACAGGAAAAATGCGCACATCGAAATTAACGCACACCGAAAATTCCGAACCTTGATTATTTTGGACAGACACAAATGCGCAAAATATCAATGACATTTTTTAAAGTTACATTTTTAATGAATAGCATGCTTCATTTCAGTTGCTTATCACTATTATCAGCATAAAATGCAATTTGGGAAGAATAAAATTAACAATAGTATAATAGGAAAAATAATTATTGTGTTTAAAATTGTGTTTCTAGATTTAATTTTATTTTGAAAAACTTCTTAGAGGTAACTTTGTATGATAATAATTATAAAATAAAGAAAATTACTTTATAAAAAAAGAGTATTCCTGCAGCCATAAGAGAGCATGGTATTTCTTTCCAATAACCGTAGACCTCTCATAAAATAACATTGAATAAACAATATTTATCAAAGTGTCATGGACGTCAAGAGAGCAAGGACGCTCAATAGGCATTTGGCCGAAGTAAAGAAGAAAACCAGAGAGACGACCGAACACCGCGCGATCCGAACTCTCAGGAAGAAGGGAGCGCGAGACCAACGTATTGGGCCCCACCAAGAGCTTTTCACGTCCCTCCTCACAATGGAAGAATTGCAAAACGCTCTAGGAAAATCCCGGCCGGCAAAATCACCAGGTCCTGATAAGGTTTACAACGAAATGTTGACCCACCTGGGGAAATGAGGGAGAGAAATTTCGATGGCTCTCATAAACAGAACCTGGACAGCAGGCACACTGCCGAAAATGTGGAAGAAGGCCATAGTTATCCCAATCCCAAAGGTAAGGAAACCAGGCCATTTACCAAGTATCTATCGGCCGATATCCCTCACATCGTGTGTCGGGAAAGTAGCAGAACGAATGGTAAATGGTAGGCTCTACTGGTTTCTAGAGAAGAACAAGTGCCTCCCACCGACGCAAGGTGGGTTCCGTAAGGGTCGCCAACCGTGGATCAGGTGATCCGTCTTGTCCATGCAGTCCATGACAAACCAGCCCCAGATGAAAAATCACAATACTGAATACTTGAAAATGAATCTTTTGATTCTGAAATTAGAAACAAAAAATTATGTGGAGGTGACTCCACATACCATACTTTCGCACTCCCTTTCACGGTACAACACTGCAGTTATACGAAAATGCCGCCCCTCCATATAATTAAAAACCTACAACTGGAAGAGCCACTTCATTCGCCCCACTTTCTAAGACCCCGGCAGAGGTGTAGCTAGAGTGTTTTCATATATTTATTTTGTGTCCCCCCCCCCCCTTTTTTTTTTCAACTCTGAAGCCCGTTATTTTTAGCCATTTAATACCATCAAAGCCATTTTTGGCACCGGGCTAGTCTGGCGCCAGGGGACATCTTTCCCCTCTGCCTCCCACAGCAACGCATCTTACCATTTGCACTGCCCCCACCGAAAATATTAAATGCCCTCCCCGGACGAAATTGTCTATACCATGGGCGCAAAATACCCTAAGTACGCCCCTGTTTTGGGTCCCTTAAATATCTGAGGCACCCTGTTGTTGCAAGGCCTACGGAACAACCATGTGTCTAATGTCAATGTATTTAAAAATTTCATACTTAATAATAATAATTATAAAGTTCATTTGAAAAATCACGCTTCATCCCCAAAGGTTCGAAGCGCGGTACAAAAACAAAGCTGGGAGATAATAACTAGCTGGAAAAGATGGTAGACAACTTCACCCCAGAAGGTGTTTGCGAAATAGATGAGTTTTTAAATTTGTCTTGAAGGACTCCAGCGTCTGGCTGTGTCTGAGAGCTTCAGGAAGGGTGTTCGAAATGGTTGGGCCAGCAAATGCGAACGTGCGCTTTCAGTAAGTCTCAAGGCGAACACGCGGTGTCGGATGAGCGGAGTTGTCTAGTGGGTACATAAGGAGTCATGAGTGCTTATTATAGGACGATTGAAATCGCCAGGCATACTACTCGGTATGCAGAATGCCCACTCAAATCATATCTTGCCTGTACTGTAAAAGAAATATAAATAGACTATTTAGGAACTGTCAGACTTTCAGGATAATTAATGCAGAATTATTGAATAAATGTAGGCCTTCTTTCTTTTTGTCGAGCACCTCCACCCCGCTCCCTTTTTCCTTCTCCCCGCAGTACCAATCCGTACGCAAAATCCTCAATATCGATCCCCCACTTCCCTCCATGTTCCACTATCGTCAATCACGACCCCTCGTCCAAATGAATGCAAAGCAAAAAAATGTAGGACAAGTCACTTCAATGAATTAAAATTAAGAGCCTTAAATTATAGTTGTTTTTTTTCAGTCTCGGTAATGTTGGCAAAACTTGCTTTCACTTTTACTTTTGTGCATCGAGACCGGTGTTTCTTTCAGAAATGTTCCCCCGGGGAAACTTTTCTTGGGTAAAAATTGGCTTTGATGGAATTAATTGGTTGAAAATAAGGGGTTTCAGAGTTGGGGGGGGGGGCGTAAAAATGAATCTTGCCCCCTGACACCAAACACTGTAGATACGCCCTGCTAGTGGCGTCGAAATAGGGCGGATGGGATGGTCCACCCAGGTGTCACTTTTTCTTTATATGCATGCAGGTGTGGCATTTTCTGACAACTGTTTGTATCGTGAGAAAAAGGACGGCAAATATTTGACCACTCATGGCGACACTAATAGTAACTACGCCACTATGCTGTGTATCTATCGATACGAAAATCGGCGATCATTTTCATCGAGAAGTAGGGCTGAAATCGAAGGCGCCGATAAATCTTAATCGGTGGAGGGGTATTTTTGATTATACTGACTGTAATCATTAGGCACAAGCTTATAATTAACCCCATGTGTCCCAGGGTAATCATTAGGCACAAGTTTATAATCAACCTCTTACTGTAACACTGATCAGCGTGAGGGAAAGGGTGCATAATTAAGAGTGCTAAAGACAGTCGTACAAACTCAAAATGCAGGGGTTTATTATTTTGGCGCATACTTGAATTTGTTGTTTCTTTTAGACAATTTTGAGGTGGCATTTGAAACTTTCGGGTGTAAAGTGCCAAAATTAGCAATAATAATGACCAAATACATCTTAAATTCCGCACCAGCGGGACGTAAACTATATTCATTCTAGTTGTGTCACCCTTGAAGGTATGCTTTTGCCCTAGATTATTCTCGCCCCTTAAATCATTATAGTCCCCAGAAAATTTTTGATAAATTCAAAATACAAGCATGCATTTTTTCACATATCTGAAATTAGTTTTGCAACATTCTACACTTAACTGGAGAACAACGGAAGATATTCTAGTTTCTAGTTTAAAAATGTAGGTGTCCCTTAACCCTAGAGCCATTGTTTGCGCCCAGCAAACCCTACGACTGAAAGGTGTCTCGGATATTTTAGGGGCTTATAGATGTGATGAGGATATTCTCTTAATTATCATCTTTCCATGCAGGGTTGGCAAAACGGAAATTGCTTGACCTGGTTGTGTTATGCAAAAAAAAAAAAAAAGACAAAAAACAAAAACAATTTACAAATAATTATTATTTTACTTAACTAAAAATAGTAATGTGGCTTTTATTTTTTATTTACATTACTTTTATGGATAGCTACTTAATTAATAAATGAATTTTCAAAAAACAAAATTCAATTAAAAAGGGTTCCATCACGAAAAAGCACTGCAAACATTATTTTATATGATGAACGAAAATTAAATAAAAATTACTTATAAATATAAGGTTCGATTACCTTTTCTAAATATTTCCTAATTTAACCAGAGTCAAAAAGAAAAAAAAACAGGGTTATTTAGAAAGGTCTATACATTTTTATGGGTTTTGAAAACTGGTTAATTTTATAAATCATATATGAACGGCTTAACTTTTTTAAGAAGACATGAGTTGTTTACAGAAGGCATTATATTTATTAATGAGTGATTTTATCTAAGGGAAATTCGTATGCAAATAAAGTATACATTTCCCAAAATTCAGTAGATTGACATTTTTATTTGGAATAATATTTGAAATTATTTCAAACTACTATAACTTTCTTAAATTGCCTCTTCGTTATACTTTAATATGTGTATCTAAATCCACAGAATCTATTTTAAATTGACGAATTAGGAATAAGACTTTTTTTTTAAACACGTACCAAAAATGGAATTGGCATGATAATCGAAATGCTAGTTCAAAAAAAATATTCTTAGCTTTCTACTGGATTCTCATCTAAAATAAAATTAATCATATAAAAAAATGAGTGCACGTTGCCACTTTGTTATTCTGACATTTAAAAGAGAAAAGCAGTTGGGAAGTTAATAATAATAAATAAGATATAGGCTAAGTATTTTTTTTTTTAAATCTGTTATTCAGGAAACTAAGGTAGCGCACTTAAGAAAGTTAAAGAAAACAAAAACAATTTTGATGTAATAATAATGTATGAAACGTGCACTATTTCTTTGCGCCCTTTAAAAATTCTAAATTAGAAAAAAAAGCAAGATGTCTAATTTTTTAGTCATGCTTTTACGATGAACTATAGGTAAATGTTGAGTGATATCACCGCGTTTTTTACCATGGCCGCCAACGTGATTGCCGTGAACCGTAAAATTAAGAATAAAATTTTTAAAACTAATGAAACAATTTCCTAAATGTATCCCTGGTCCCTAAGCCTAAACCTAACCTGAACCTCAAAACTAAATGTATCCCTAACGAAGTTACGATTATATCTCTCAACATTAGCCGAACTAAACTTTGAAAACAGATTGCACATGTTTAATACTTGACTAGCCATTATTATAATTTTAGACTTTTATAGGTATGTAAATGTGTCATCTTTAAACTTGTGAAGTTGCAAAAGATAATTCAATTTTTAAAAAGCGATATATGCGAAAAACCAGAAGTAATACTAGAACGTTAAGCGCGATTTTTATAACCTAATACTAATACTATAATTTCATTAGCCTTAAATATACGGCACGGATCATCAAATATATTGAGCCTTGTGATATTTTATAGATTCCACTAATTGCAATCGGTTAAAGGCACCAGTTAATATGATTTTTAAAACTGTTTAAACATTTTTAATTTTAAAAAATATTTTTATTATATTTTTGTACACATTTGTGAATGATTGTGTTCCGGCTTGGGGGGATGGGGCAGTGTCCTCCCGGAGAGCAGTGGCGTAACAACGGCTTGGCATTGGGGCAGTTGCAAAGGGCGCCGCTAAATCTCTAATTTTTAAATTTTTATTTGAATATGAAGGGCGCCAAAAATAAATTAGCCAAGGGCTTCAAAACCCAGTTACGCCTCTGCCGGAGAGATAGATGAAAGAAACACTGTTGCTAATAATAACTATATTTGTGAAAGCATGATGCCATCCTTCAATTTTTGGTTAACACCATTCCCTACTTTAAAAGTCATGCTTTTATTATAAAATATAATTTGAAAATACGAAAAGATTGCTCACGTTTGATATTTAGTGAGAACTCTATTAAAATTATAGACCTTAAATTAAAATTGAAGCAAGGGGCCATCCATAAATGACGTCACGCGTCTAAATAGGGGGGGGGGGTCAGATTTTTGTGACGAGGGGGAGGGGGACTCTCAAGCAATGTGACGTCACATGAAAAGTAGAATATTGTAGTAAAGAATTGCACTTAATAACCCTAAATTATTGACATTTTTAACATATTCTTTTATACAAAAATCATTATTTTATTTTTAAACTACTATCACTGAGACTGAGAGAATCAGTTCAGGTATGTGAGGTCCCAATAATGGCTCAGATCAGGTTACAAGACACCATGGAGGAGGGAACTGGGGGTGTGGTTGCCATGCCAGTTGTGATAATTTATGGCTAAATGTGGGCACAGGAGTCATCCAGAGGAAGTGGAATTAAAAGAATACAATGGTTGACCTTGGGGTGGGTGGGTGGTGGTAAATGCTCTAGAGCAGGGGCCGGGGGGTATCTTAGTACATGCTCTAGAGCAGGGATTCTTAACATTTTTGCAGCCCTGCCGGCCCACTCTGTTTTAAACACCCCCCCCCCCCCCAAAAAAAAAAAAAACATATAAATTATATTGTAATAAAATTAAATATAACTAAACAATTTAGTCATCGCAGTTTTATTTCTTTCATTAACTTTATAAGCAAGGGGAAAAAATTACAAATAAAAGCAATGCGCCAACAAAATTCACAAGAAAGACAGTTACTACTGCTAATCAAAATGGATACAAACTTATTTTGTTTAAAAAAGCAGCAACAGCTAGCAATGGCAGCAATTACAACCAGTGGCGTAGCTAGGGTTGGTGTCACCCGGTCCAGTAAGCTAGTGGTGTCAACCCTCCACCCTCGACTTCCACGATGTAATTCTTCTTGTTAAACTTAGTCCACAGTATTGAAGGTCAGGAGGTAAATGTATTTAAGAACTGTGACATGTACTTAGAATCGCTTATTGTTATTAGAATGTTATCAAAGGATAGTTTTACTTCTCAGATTTTAGATAATTATAGCTTCATGTCACATACAAAAGTTAACAAACACTTCATTCGGCGTTGAAACATGGTCAAAACGGTGTGTTTCTGACCTAATAATAAGGTAACCTAACTGCTGACGCATCATCTTTGAAATTTTAATAAAAAACGAATCTTGGTTGGTTACATGGGTGGAAAATGTACGTGCCATATGTTATCCTTTTATGAATTTCGGTTAGACCGAGCATTGTGTGCTCTGTAAATACGCAATTTTTCAATTTGATGTCACCCCCCTGAGATGGTGTCACCCCTGTGCGGTCCGCACCCCTCTGGCTACGCCACTGAATGCACGTTTCTAGTCTTCCGCACCTCAGGGCTGGGGAGGTACTTTTACCAATGGATAAGAACCACTGTTCTAGTGAAGTGATTCTGACACAGGTGCGGTAATTTGATATCCACGGGAGGTGACTTTCTTAAGGGCTTGTAAAGGACAGTAGTGGACACAGGGATTTTTTATAAGGGGGGGGGGTGTAGAGATTTGTGACGTTATATTTTAGGGCGGGGTCTAACTTTTTGTGACGATTTGTGACGATGAGGGGAAGGGGGGGGGGGGGTCAAAAATCAGCAAAATTTGCGTGACGTCATTTATGGATGGCCCCCAAATGTTGTTTAATACAATGTTATTTAAGTCTTTATGCTTGTGAGTTTGCAAAAAATAATTAAATTAAAAAATACAGATACATGCGAACAAGAAGTAATAGTATTACTAATACTTCGTCTCATAATCGGGCGTGTCAAAATTTTGAAAAACGTATATATTTATAATCGAAAATGTAAGCTTCACAGAAGATTGGCCTTAAATATACGAATCATCAAATATATCGAGCGTAGCGATATTTCACAGATTCCACTGATTGTAATGGGTTAATGACACCAGTTAATATTCTTTTTAAAATTGTTTAAAAATGTCAAATTGGAAGTTTTTTTATAAAATATATTTTGCTTAATAGTTGTAGGTATTTTTGCTTGGGGGGGGGGGGGGGGCACTAAACCCTGATCGAGACTTTGTCGAAGAGATGATATATTGACATTGATAGTCTATAATATATTGAATAGAAAATTATGCCGATTGTGATTGATTAATATTTGGCATTGAGATTCTCAATGAAATTAAAATGAAAAACTTACTGAAGTTGTAACGCTGAAAAGTCGTATAGAAAAACAGTAAAACACGTATAAAGTTCAAGGTTGTAGTGTAGGGTTCAAAGGTCTAGTAACCTGGATTTTACCCTATTATAAATTATTGCTGTAACTGTAACGGTTAAACGATTCAGTCTTCAGTTCCAGACATCAGCACATCAACTGTTGATCAGAATAATCAGATTGTTCACAATCTCAGGTTTTTCTAACAAAATTATTGAAAAATGTCAGGGGGACAACCAATTGATACAGACTGCATAACACTGACAAGATTTGTTCTCGAGGAGCAACGCAAATACCCAAAAGCAACAGGTGACCTAACTCAGCTGTTGAACGCTATCCTTACTGCGATCAAGGCCATATCGTCAGCTGTACGGAAAGCTGGTATTCACCGTCTGTAGGTCAAATACTTTTTTAATTAAGGCTAAGGCTGCAGGTTTTTTTTATTGCCGTTCCAACGGCAATACTCATGCATAATTAAATAGTTCTTAGTAACGTGTAGTAACGATAGTACTATAGACACTATAGTATATAATATAGGCCTACCTAAGAAATAGACTAAATAGAGTTTAGACTAAACATTGTAATTATTTATAATATAAATATATGTAATTAGTAATATGATATATAGGTCTATATATATATGCTACTAATATCAATATTATATTGTTATTATGCCAATGCATAGTCACTAATGAAGGCGAAAGACCCCATACAGTACCGGTATACAGAATAATTTTAAACTTTTTATTTTAATATAATAATAGCGGATATACCCGGCATTTTGCCGGGATAGCATTCGGAACGAAGGAACTTCTACAGTCTACTGCCTTATAATTATTCTGATCCCGGTGGGCTACCAGTGCCGTTGGTATCCCGCTACCGTTTCCTGGTGGAATTCAGATCCCTTTAAATGCCAATTCCAGTATGATCCAGTCAGTATTCCTATCTCGGTGGTATCTCGATCCCGATAGATGTCGGATCCCAATACCGGTAGGGTGCCGACCTCGGTAGGTTTGAGCTTTCCAATAGGATTCCGATCAGAGTGGGATCCCGATCCCATTAGGATGCTGATCCCGTTAGTATACCTTTTCCTGATGGGATCCTCTTCTCTTATAGGATCCCATTTCCTGATATGATCCCGAGCCCGGTTTGATCCCGTTACCTGATTGAATCGCGTTACCGTTGGGTTCAATTTACTGCTGGATCTTGTTAACGTTGCTATATGCTTTATAATATATATCCCCGTAGAAATTTATGGAACATTCTAGATAAAATTTTATAACTTACTCTGAACGTCAAAACAATAACTTTCTAAGTTCTTTTTTAACTCGAAAAATTAAACAACTAAATGCATTGTTATAGCTATAACTATAATACATTTAAGCTAAAAGAGGGGGCCCATTCCATAATTTTCCAGATCAGTTTCTTCTGTATTTGAATATGGTTAATCAAGTGTATGTGTACTAAGTTTGGTTAAGATCCATCTATGCATGTATCGTGCAGGATTATTTGTTGTTAATTTTATTTATAAAGCTCATATTGGATAAAACTACATTTTGGGGCACTTGGCCCAAAACGGAATGTCATAAAAAGTTTATAACCCCTTAAGAGTTCCTTCCGGATAATGATGAATATATGTGCCAAATTTTGTCAAGATCCATCCATCTAAGTAATTATTCTTCAAATATGAAAAATTATACAACTAAATGCATTTCTATAACTATAGTACATTAAAGTTAAAAGAGGGGCCCTGGGGGCCCATTCTGTAACTGTACCCAATTTGTTTTGCCTGAGATGGGGCCCTATAAAAATCATTCAGGTAAGTTATGAAGCAATGACTACAGAAAAAATATTTTTTTTTAAATACCGGGTATATAAAAAAAAAGTAAATAAGTGCTACATGGGGGCAGACATCCTCCTCTGACAATCCTCCTATGTCTATATCCTATAAATTATTAACTTATTTAGATACTGCCACTTCATCATTAAATTGGGATTGTCCATCAGTGTACCAACATTTTTTTTATTGTTTTACAGTACATTTGGCTCATATAAAGGTCTTTAAAGTTTGGACAGATTTCTAAAAGGTGTTATTTACTAGACTGTTAAAGAAATTATTTTGGAGGAAAAAACTATTCATTACGTTCATTTCTGGAAAATGACCATTAAAATTAAAACTTAAACTTCAGATTATCCAAAAGTTGATGAAATGAACTGTAATTTGTTTTGTTTTTTAATGCAATAGCCCCTGCAATAATTTGAGAGAGATCACAGATAAAAATTAATTCAAAATATTGCAGAATCACCTCTCAATACTCCATCAGAAAAAGAAGACTCAGAGGAGATCAGCCTGCTTTCAGATGAAGTGGGGAAGTTTTTTCATTTACGAAAAGGAATGAACTGTTGCATACTATTGAACTTTACAATAATAATACTTATTATCAACAATGCCATATTGAATACATGTGATAATTTTTGGGGTAGGGCCTGATATTGGGAGTTTTCCCCGAGCAGCATTTAGTCAAGGTATGCCACTGATGGACCAAAACTATCTCTAGCAACTCAGCTTGTACTGCTACTGCATTGGTTATTGATTTCTCTTTATAATGTATTGTCACTTTTGTATAGACAAAACGAACACATTTCTAAAAAGTAAATGTAGTAATAAATTAGTATTTTGATTGTTTATTGCACATAATCATAACTATTCCTTTCATGTCTAAAGATATGGCATCTCAGGGTCCTCTAATGCAACCGGCGATGCAGTGAAAAAACTTGATGTTCTGTCCAATGATTTATTTATTAATATGTTGTCATCGTCCTACACCTGCTGCATTTTGGTATCGGAGGAAAATGAACAAGTCATTGAAGTTGAAGACAAATACAAAGTAAAAAACATAACTGTTTGTTGCTTGTTCATCCTGAAGAGGTGTTAAAAAGGAATTTTAAAAAACCTTCAATTATTTTTAATTATCTTTGACCCATTAATTAATTAAAGATTAGATCAGTAAAAAGGATACAAGTTTTTTTGTGTTGTTAGTTAAATTATAATTTAATAATCTATTAAAGTTAAAGTTTGATTTTTTTTATCATTATGTGTGAGCTTCATTAGTTTCTCTGGATTAATTTAGTGGGGAAAAAAATTAAAGGACTTTTATAAATTGTATTCTTCACATAATAATTGTTTTTATTTTTTTTGGATAAACTCCAGGGTAAGTACATTGTATGTTTTGACCCCCTTGATGGCTCATCAAATATTGATTGCTTAGTGTCCATTGGCTCAATTTTTGGGATCTACAGAAAGGTAATGATATATTGTATTCTTTTAGAGTTTTTAAATAACATCTTTCTATTTCTTTATCATTATGACAGTGACAGACCGAGTTAGTGACTTCCTTTGTTTATTTTGTTTTTCAAGATACATTTTAATTTTACAAGTTCACTTAAAAATTTGAAGTTTAAAATGACCCATTACAATAAAAATCAACTTGAGTAATTTTTATTGCATATGGTTTTAATAGCAGGTTTTTTAACTGATTGTAAATAAACTTATTTATTTTAGGTATCTGATGGGCCTGTGTCAAGCAAAGATGTTCTTCAGTCTGGAGAAAATCTTGTTTGTGCAGGTTATGCTCTCTATGGTAGTGCTACAATGGTGGTTCTTTCCCTTGGTCAGGGTGTCAACGGATTTATGTATGATCCGGTTTGTGAATTATTGACTTTTGAAAAAAAAAAGTAATTAAGTTGATGGCCTCCATGTGTGACATCACACAAACTGTTCTCAATTTTATGTCAGGTCAAAAAGGTCACTTCCAACTCATCCCTGAATTCAGAAACTGATAAATTTTTTAACTGCAAGATGTCATTTATTGACCCATCCCAGTTAACTAATTTCAGAACAAATTTAAATTTCAAAGATGGATATTTGTTTAACCCAGTTCTGCCTAACCTACTTTTGAAAAGGGGCAAAATTCCTTTTACTTTTAGAATTGTAATACTGGTACATAATTTAAAAAAAAGAAAAGAAAATAATAGTTAAAAAAAATTAAGTACTGCAGCATAAAGTCAGGCATTTCCATTCTTGTAACCATTTTATTATTCATTGTTTTACAAAATAATTGATACGTAAGAGCCACAGAATTTTTGACCAGTTTCTAAGCAGTGATATTAAATAACATTTTGAAGATATTATTTTGGAGGACAAAAAACAAATTTATTTTTCTTACAAAATATCTTTCAGGAATGTGTAGTTTTTTGCATTAAAATTATAATATAAATTATAAATGCTTGTTTCAACTGTCTTCAAGTTCAAGTGATCACAAAACTTCAGATTTTCAAAGAGATTATGAAATGAACTGCAATCACTGCAATTTGTTGTTTTTCCCCCCTCTATGCGATGATGATGATTGAATACTTCTATAGTGCTTGTGTCTATGCTATTTTAGCATACTTAAACTTAAAATGTTTCTCAAATGAATTTCTATCGTTTTCAATTTCCCTCACTCAAAGATTTAGGCCAACTGTTCCATAATTTAGGCGCAATAGCTTCAAAAGAGCGCACTATGTATGACTTCTTTCTGTGTCCATCCACACTGGGAACCCTCGGTAAGGGCTGTGTTGAAGAGCCAGGTCCTGTAAGGATACATGCTTAGAAATCAATTTTTGAAGATATTCAGGTGCAAAGCTTTCTAGCTGTACACCTGAGACAGAATTTTGTGGTCAATGCTCTCACTCATAGGAAGCCAGTGGAGATCTTTAAGAACTGGATTGATATGCAATACAATGCCTTCTGCTGTATTTTGTACCACCTGGAGTCTGTGAATTCGGTTTTGAGGTAAACCCCACAAACAACTGTTACAGTAATCTAATCTTAATTGGATTAGGGTGACTGCTACAGAATTATCTGTTCTCTTATTAAGTTGAGGACGCAGCTGACCCAGGGTGTGTAGATGACATAAACAAGCCCTGACTACAGAACTGATATGAGGGATCATCGTAAGTTTTCTGTCAATGTAGAAGCCAAGGTCTCTAACAGTGTTGGACCAGAGGATCTTAGAAGTACCAACTTTAATTGATGCAATTGCAACCTTTTGAAGATTGTCATCAGAATCACATATAATTGCCTCTGTCTTATCTTATCATCATTTAATTTAAGTCTGTTTGATGCTATCCATGATTTCACCACAGCCTGAACAGCAGCAGCACAGTCCAAAGGATCAGGGCGGACACACTTGTACCGTTCTGTCATCTGCAAATAATTTGACGGATAGACCATGACTTTCAAAAATTCTGCCAAGCTGGCTAGTGTACATGGAGAAATTTTTATTTGGAACTTATTTAAAACTGAGCCCTGTGACACGCCGCAAGTAAGAGAAGTGTCCATGGAAGATGCTTGATTCACTACAATTCGCTGAGTCCTGTCAGTCAGATAAGAAGTAAACCAGCGAAGTGCAGTTCCAGAGATGCCCACCTCATTCAGAAGTCTTGACAGAAGAAGATCATGGTCAATCACATCAAAAACAGCACTGAGGTATAACAGGGCCAATAGTGTCAGATTGCCATGATCAGCACTACAAAGAACATCATTCATGACACGGTGAAGTGCCGTCTCACAACTGTGTCCAGGTCGATATGTAGATTGAAACTTACCAAGCAAGTCATAAGTGTTAAGATGCTGCACAAGCGGCTATGACACAACTCTGTCAATAAGCACAGGTTGGAGGCCAGGTGAAAATTCTTGCAGTCATTGTGGGTCCAGGCTACTTTTATTTAGCAGAGGCTTAACAACTGCCGCCTTGAAAAGACATGAGACTGTGGCTCCCATTGAGAATTTTAACCAGTACAGGAACAAGACTTCCAGACTGTACAAAACAATCTTGGTTGGGATGAAGTCAACAATATGCCATGATGATACGTCTCAACTGTTCATGGGAAACTGGAAGGAATTCCACTAGAGGGATGCCTTCAGAGCCATTCTCCACTGCAGACAAATCACAATGTTCCCCAAAGCTTTTTTTGATTGTTTCAATTTTGTCAAGGAAGAACTTGCTTATTTTAACTGTAGCTTGCTCGCTTCTCATGTCAATGTCAGACAAAACATTTGATAAATGAAAATTTTCTAAATTTGAATAGCTAGCTGAACAAGAGGATGGTAAGTGTAAAATATTACATAAAAAAAACCAAAAAAGCATTTATTTCATAACAATAATGAAATTATAAAAAGAATATACTACCGGTATTTGTTATTATAATTTGTTATATGTTATATTGTATGCTTACCATTTTAAAAAAAATTCTTTTTCTTCTTGCAGTCGATTGGAGAGTTTTTATTAACAGAGAAAAATATGACAATCAAGCCAAGAGGCAAAATATACTCACTAAATGAAGGATATGATCTGTACTGGGATGAATCAACTAGAGAATATGTCAACAGTAAAAAAAGACCAAAGGTAATGTGCACATTTCTTAATTATTTACTAAAAACAGTTCTTTAAAAAACTTCTTTAGTGACAAGTATTAAATTGTGAGCTCATTTATTATGTCAATCTGAAATAATTTTCTTATTGCTCATCAAGTGCAACCCCCAAATATTTAACCAGTGTAAAAATGATGAACAATTATTATTTATAAATAAATTCTTATATATATATTTAGATGTTCATTGAGTTGCAATCCTTTGTCTTAGTCTTATTAAAAAATTGCTAAATATTGATGTAAGAATGTTAACAAAAATTTTGATTTTGAAATCAGGAAGATTAATGCTTCTACCAGAATTGTTGTGAAATATTATTATTATGCAAAAAGAGCTATAATTATAATTTCAACTATTATATCTTTAAACTAGATTCCTAAACTAAATACTTTTAATTACACATTATGTTAAGTTTTGTAATGATGTATTTTTAATAAAAATATTAAAAAACAATTTTTGGAAAATAATTATAATTACACTTATTATACTATACTCAGGATGGAAAACCTTATGGAGCCAGATATATTGGATCTATGGTTGCTGATGTTCACAGAACAATCTGCTATGGGGGTATTTTTATGTATCCTGCAACATCGGAGGCACCACAAGGGAAGGTAATTAACCAAAGGAAATAGAAAAATCTTTAAAAATTATATACCCGGTACCAGTGGCATAGCTAGGGTTGGTGTCATCCGGTGCGGTAAACTCCACGATGGATTTCTTCTTGTTAAATAAGTCCACAATATAACAATGACAAAAAAAATTTAATTTAAGATCAGGAGGTAAATGTATTTAAGAACTGTAACAATGTTAAGTTATAGTTATTTTTACATTAAATTTACTTTATTTAAAATTTTCCTTTCCTGGTCTTCAAATCTGCAAACCTGTCAATCACTTAATCAAAATCAATATCCTTCCCTGTATCACTTTCAATTGATAATACAGACAGATCAGAAAGCCTTGACTGGTATTATATAGTTCTTGTTGCCTTAGTTTTGAAAAGCTCCGCTCACATGAAGCCATCGACATACAGATCGTAAGAAACAATTGAAGTTGAAGGCTTAGCGAGGGCTTTAGAAGAGATTCTAGGAAGTCCCATTCAGCTATGAATTTCAAAACATCAAATAATGACCAGTCTATGAATTTGTAAAATTCAATATCAGCTGTCTTAGGCGTCTGACTATTATTTCTAAGTAATCTAAGCCTTGGTATTTCTTTTTATAGTTCATCTTCTGATAACTCACCATAGAGTAGAGAGAAGTTAATTTTGGAACGGACACCATTAACCCTTCTTCATTAGCTGATAGTAGACTCCTTGGCTGAACATCCACGTATGCTACTACTACTTCCTTGATCGCTGATGATCTGATCCGGGGTTCAGAATAAAAGCGATTAATACACTCCATCATCTCCCTACTGTTTTCTTCTCGCAGAGAGAGTCCAGCATCTATTACTATTAATTGTTCTCCTGCCATTTTCTTCTTAAACATTAATCTTCTCTCTACCGAAATTCCACATTGGACTGATTTTAAAAGTTCCTTTCCAATAGCAAGTTCCATGAAGTAACAGCGCTTCTCGTGCGGAAACACTCTTAAAGCCTCTAGGCTGGTCACCATGTTGTTAAGACGAAAGCCTTTCTCTGCAGATACTGTTGTGTAAAATTAATTTCTTCAAGTAGATAAGCCCAAAGGTAAAGGTAGCATATAAACGAGAAATCACTGACAACATGTAAAAGACATGTATGCTGTATGACAATTTGGTTTCACAAACCTTTTTTTTCCTTCAAAATTTAAGTTAATTGTTAAAAGATATTAGTAAATTTGGTAAAATATTATTTTTTTAATCCTATAAATATAAATGGGTACCAGTAAATATTAATTTTAAAAAAAAGTTTTTAATTTTTACCATTTCGATTTATGTACCGTATGGTACTTAAAATAGCTGTAGTCATATGATAGGAAAAACAGAGGAGGAAGCTTAAATTAAATGATATGTTTGAAAAAAAAAAAAAGTCAGATTTTTTTATAACAATAACATTAGAAAGAAAGTAAATCTGGTTATATACGGTACGAATAAATAATTTGTTTATACAGTTTTATTTTAAAATATCAAATAATCTATAAAAAAAAAAAAGCAATCTTTGTCGAAAAATCGGCGAAACTCTTGGCTGTTCAGTCTGAACTTTTTTGTGGAAGTTACCGTTAGAATAATAAAGTATTCAAATATAAAAAAATTTCAGATAATCATTATGGTTTTGTTTTTAACAGAATGCCAAGCAAATAGTTTTTAAATTACCTAGAATCTCTAACAGTTGCTCAGCAGCTCTTCTAATAGAACTTATTTATTTGAGCAAATATTTAATAAGCATATGAATATTATCTTTTGATTACCTGTTTTATTTTTTTAATTCTGCAAGGCACTGTTTATTTATTATTTAATTTTTATTTAAAACTTGCAAAGCTTCAATTTAAATATAATTCTCTAAAATTTTTTTAAAAAACCTCTCATTGTGTGTTGTCCTATTTAATTATTGCCCTAAATTTAATTTCTTCTGATTGATTTTTAATACCGTAAATTCATCAGCTTCGACTCATGTATGAAGGCAATCCAATGGCTTACATCATAGAGCAAGCTGGAGGATTGGCTATAGATGGCAAACAGCGTATTCTTGAGATTGTACCTAAAGACATTCATGAAAGATGTGCAGTTTTTATGGGCTCAAAAGAAGATGTTCAGGATCTATGGCAAATCTACAAGAAAAACTCATAAAAGAATACAAATTTATTTTTACATTTAGTATATTCACTTAGTTTAGTTGGGCATAAAAACAATTTAGATTACATTATTTACACCGGCATCCTTCTTATTTTGTGTAAGTAAGCACGACATTTTTTTAAATCCTACTTATTTTGTGTAAGCAAAATTTTGTTTTTAAATTGAAAAGTTACATTCATGTACTTTTCAATATTTTAAGTGCCATTTGATGTTTTCAAATTTGACTAAATGGTCAGTTTTAAACAGTTTAAAAAGAATAGTATCTCGTGCCTTTAACTTTAACCTATTACAATTAGTGGAATCTATGAGATAGTGCTATGCTCGATATATTTGATGATCCGTATACTTAAGGCTGATCTTGTTAAAGGCTTAAAGTTTCGATTATAAATATTGTACTGGCTGCTACTGATAATAATCCGAAGGCTTACTTATTGTTGTTCGCACATATTGATATTTTTATTCATTTATTTTTTTGCAACTTCACAAATTTAAAGACTTAAATAACACTGTTTTAAACTACCTTTACAGTCACTTTACATTGTCAAGGTCTACTATTACTACTAATATTAGTTCTTGCTAAGTAGATAAGTATCAAACATATGAAATCTATTTTCAAATTATATTTCATTATAAAAGTATTACTTTTAAAGTAGGGATGGGAGTTTATTATAAATTGTATGATGATATTAGGCTTTAAAAATATATTTTTATTAGCATAATTATAAATGTACTCGATTCCAAAAATGTTGAGTTAAATAAAATTGAAACTTAAAAAATTTAGATATACTTTAAATTAAGAATTGAACTTGCACATACAAATTATTACAAATAGTTCACATTTCATCAATTATAATATTGAATGCGTTTGTGTTTTCTTTAAATTTGCTATGTTTGTAACAAAGTTTCATGAATAACAGATGTTAAAAAAATATATAATTAGCCTATATTGATTAAATTCTCAACTGCTTTTGTCTTTTTAATATCAGAATAATAAACAAAGTGCCCCAATTTCAATCAGCTGAATATTGGGAATTTATACTTTATTTTGTAAACAAGTCATGTCTTCTTTACATATGGTATTAATGCAGTTGATATACGATTTATAAAAATGAAGATTTTGAGAACCCATTAAAATGTATAGACCTTTCTGCTTTACAGTTTTTTTTTTCTTTTCGACTATTTTTACATGTGAGTTGATTATTATATTATGTATTTTTTTCATTTGCATTCAACATATAAAACTAATAAAAGGATCTTAGCAGTGCTTCTTTGTGATGGAAACCTTTTTTTTATTATTATGAAAATTCATAATAATAACCAAAAAAGGTTTAAATAAAAAATGAAAGCCACATTACTATTCAGTACCCGTAATTACTAACAAAAATTTGCATAACACAAGCAGAGCCATCATTCAACTGTTCGAGGCCACTTTTTGGTTTTGTCCCCCACCTTGCAATGAATGGTGATAAGTACCGGTAAGAAAATATCTACATCACACCATAAAGCCCCTGAAATACCCTAGGCCTACTGCAGTCGTAGGGGTTGTTGGGCTCACATGTTTCTAAGGTGAAGTGACACTTACATTTATTTTGCTAGCATCTTTTCCATTGCTCTCCAAATTCTGGGGAGAAGGCAGACCCCTCCACCACTCAAGAAACATCTTACTTATACCTTTTACCGAGTCTGGGGCACAGGGCATCTACAAAAATGTTCCATTCATCTCGGCCTTGTTCTTTCCTTTCCTGTTGCTTCATGTTCTCCATGTATTTTTAATTTTTAGGGCTTCCTGTCATTTTTGTCCCTTTGGATTTCAATTTCATGAAAGGGATTGTCTGGTGATGCTATCTGGGGGTTTGTGGAAAGTGTGCCCTATCCACCTCCATCTTTTCCTTGTAATGACTTCATCAAAAAGCTCCTGGCCCCTTTTTAGTGAGCCTTTGTGGATGATGGTGTTTTGCCATTTGATGTTCTGGATCTTTCTAAAGCAAATGTTTATGAAGGTCTGTACTTTCTGCATAATCCTCGCTGTTCTACAATTTTCAGCTCCTTAGAGCATGACTGTTTTGATATTTTTGTTGAAAAAATTCTAAATTTGTTCTGAAGAGCCAGCTCCTTGACTCCCATATTTTCTTTAATGGCACAAATGCTGACCTAGCCTTTTCAATTCTAGCTCTGACAAAATGACATCAACTTCAGATCCACCATTTAAGTCAATGGTGCTGCCTAAGTATGTGAAAGTGAAAGCCTCGCATTTCTTTCATTGCATTTCCTACCAGAGATATGCTCTTCATTGGCTGAGTTTACCTTTATGATATTTGACTTGCGTTTATTTATATAAGCAAAAGCAAGATTCATTGGCGCCATCGATTTCTACCCTACACCCCGATGAAAACGATCGCTAATTTTGTTGCCTAGTGACTAGTGGCGTAGCTACTATTAGTGACACCATGGGGGCCAAATATTTTTGCTGCTCTTCCTTTTTCAATACAAACTGTGCAGTCGTCCGAAAATGCTGCACCTCCATATAAAGAAAAAGTGAACAACCTCATCCTCCCCCTTTCTACGCCACTGGACTGGAAGGCGAGTGTTTTGCGTCAGTGGACATGATTTTTTTTTACGCCCCCTTTAATTCTGAAACTAATTATTTCAACCATTAAATACCATCAAAGCCATCTTGATGTCCCCTCTAATCTGGCACACCGAGACGTATGTCCCATCTGCCACCTCTTAGCTACACCTATGGCCACTGCCCACTTGCACTGCCACTTGTGGCTGTGATTTAAGAGAGTACTGGTACGGTACTGAAATTAATACCTAATGATAGAAAAAAAACATGTTGGCTGTACACTTTTGTTTTGTATATGAAGTTACAGTGGTAACTTAATGTCTAGTGATGTCATTAGGTTTTGTCTTTAGAGATTTGTACTATGTACACAGACTTGTTTGCTCTTACGAATTTGGTGTACCAATGTACGATTTTGAGATGCATACATTATTTTTATATATACTGTATCTTTATTTTTTACTATTAAAATTTATTGAACGATTTTGTGATGATGTTGTATGATTTTAAGAGTTTGTGTGTTTTTTGAAGCATAACATTACATATAACCCATTAGTGCTAGAAAAAAAAGATGCGCAAAGCAAGTTTTATTTTGGTTTTACACTTTTGTATATGAATTTTATAAGCTGGTAGCTATTTTGAAGCATAATTTATATTTATAACTACAGTTAATCCATAATGTTTTTGCAGTAATTATCTATTTTGAGTTCTAATCTAAAAATCTAATATAAAAAACGGGCTGAGGTATCAACCTAATGACTGCCACACCACTTGACAACTCAGTCTACCATTTTGGCAGGCTGGGCTGTAAAGCAGGATGCATAGAAAGATCATCTTGATATTTAATTTTATTTATTGTTTAACATCTTCTCACTTCAAATATTAGAAACAAAGCCTATCATTTTTTTTTTAAATGGTTGTTCTCATACAGAGTTTGCTGGAAAAAAAACCAGCAGTTATAGTTTGCACTTTAAAGTGTGACTTCCCTTTTTTACATTATTGAATTTAATAACAAAAAGCTGAAGTAAAAATGACTGCAGCAATAAATATAATCTTACCATTACATGTTCCTTCGTGTATGCTATTGTTTTTACATTTTGATTATAAATCCTAGCATACATCAATGACCTACCTGAGAAACTGACATCCCAAGACAGACTGTTCACAGATGACATGGCGGTGTATAGGTTGATCGCCAACAGATCTGACCAGGCCCAGCTACAACAGGATCTCAATCTGTTAGCGGAGTGGGAGATGAGCTGGGACATGGAATTTCATCCTGCCAAGTGCCAGACACTGTCAGTCTCTTGAAATTGTACTCCTCTACACTACCATTACGAACTGCATGGCCATATACTTGAGCCAGTTTCCTTCGTAAGGTACCTGGGTGCTATTCAAAGAGAGATACGCTGGGACGAGCATATTAACAATGTGTGCAACCAGGCAAACAAGACCCTGGGGTTCTTTAGGCGTATCTAAAGATCAGCAACTCAAGTGTGAAAGAAAGAGCCTTTGTATAAAACCTTTGTATGGCCACTTTTAGATTATGCTTCTTTAGTCGGGGGACCCATTTACCAAGAAGAGCATCAACAGGTTGGAGGGGTCCAGCAAAGCTTTGTTCTGTACCACTACAGGAATGCCTCTAGTGTTGGTAGCATGCTGAAAACACTGGGCTGGTCATGATTCGAGGAACGACGACGACTATCCAGGCTCCTCATTGATGTACAAGACAATCAGGGACTGGAACAAGCTTTTAAATGGAACAATTGAGGAGACAACACTTCACACATTTGCATCTATTGCCTCAGGCCTCCCAAACCCCAGTGCATGATACCCTCACTAAGTAGCCATTGCAACCAGTGAAATATCCTCATCAACACTAGGCACAGAAACATTGCACATCCCCTCTACATGCATAGGAGCCAGATTGATCAATAAATTTATCGTGGGCCCTCAATATATAGAAGAAAAATATGTACATTATTAACTATGGCAGCTTAGTTTTGCTTTGTAACATGGTTTTTATTTTTACTATACTACATTTTTTTTAAAGTATGCTCAAGAAAATGTTTTTTTTTATTAAGCTACAAAAGTGAGATCTGAAAATTGTTTATCCAACCTTAACAAGTTTTAATAGCAAGCTTGGATTAAGTTGGATACCGTAATATAATTATCCAATAGAGTGAAATTTATACAGAAAGTGATATTGATGTTTCTATGGAAGATAATTTTAAACATCATTAGCTGATGGTGATGGCAGTGAACTTCGGAAAAAGAACTCATATTTAACTTCAAGAATTATAATTGAAAGTTAATTATATTTATATAAACTTTTTGTTGTTATTATTAATTTGAACTTGATAAATATAAAACAATGAAATTTAATGTTTTATATTTCATTATTTTTTAATTTAAAAAATCATGTAAATTTCCAGGTGAAATATGCTCCTTGGCTTATTCATATGAGAGGGTGTACATTAAGGTAGGTTGTGCACACAGCAGTGGGTTAATACTAATAGGGCAGAATTGTACCATTAGAAACGAATGTATTATGTACAATGCTAAGGGAAGGTAATAAAGTAAAATGTTAATTATCCAAATAAATTTGGGACCAAGAGGGTATGGATAATCTACTTTTTTGGATAACCAGTTTCAATAAAAAGTTGTGATAGAAAAGTCAGTGCATAGATATAATATAATGATATCCTACACACAATAGGTGATTTATTGTACATTGTATTATGTACAGTAATCATCGATTTTTCAATATTTTAACTTTAAATGTGAAAAACAGGTTGCTTAGGACTTAACTTATGGCAAGCATGTGCCTATTCCAGGTTGCGGGCCACAAAGTAAATAAAAACAATACAGTTTAAAATCTTAAAGTAAAATCTATCTTTTTCATGTGCACAAGAATTATGCTGTTAGGAATGACAAAAACATCCAAGTTTTTAGATGTAGTGAAATTAAATTTTGACCTGCTGCCAGGCACAAGCCTCAGACTTTTTATGTTTCCTTATTTCTGACTTATGTCATTTAAAAATATCATTGATTAAATTTGCACATGGCCTCCTAACAAGTTGACAGTTATTTGGAAGTAATAAAAAAAATATTAATTGAATGAGGCATGTGTCTGCCACAACTTTTTCTCGAATTTCTGCCCTTCTTATCACTTCTCCGCAGACGCGCATATTCTTTTTGTCCCCAAGACTCGCATAAAACATATGGTTTACGATCTTTCTCTTTCTGTGCCCCCCAAACAATGGAATTTTCTTCCACTACACATCCGCAATATACCAACCATCACAGCCTTCAAAACTACTCAATACAGATCTCTTTATTTAAACTCTACTATCCTGACTGATTCCCCACTCTGACCGATAAACGATGCTGCTGGGTGCCGTCCATGGCTTGACATGTAAATAGTTATAGAATGGGTGGAGTGAATTTACATGTGTTTTGTTTTATTTAATTAATGTATGTTAATTTTAAGTTCATGACTATGTTTGTTAAATTGTATGTTCAGCAGTGGTGAGCCCAGTACAGCGCTATATAAAACTACTACTAATAATAATAAATCCCTTTATATTAAGTTAATGTTAAGAATGCTATATAGACTACAATAAGTTGGGAGCAATGTAGTAATGCCTATTATTTATTATTACAATATTTTTCTATTTTGCCAGGATACATATTGATGATTTAAAAATGGCAAAGATTTTCATCCATGCGTTATTTCTGCACTGCCAGGTTGGATTATGAATCATGACAGTCATAGAATCTTAGCAAAGTTAAAAAATAATATAAGTGAAAGTTACTCTCCCTGACACCTTAATGTTTACTTCTAATTCTAAACAGCCATAATATAAGAAATCATGAATTATTTTGTGTTCCTCTGGTTGAGAATGAAAATAATAACTTTCATTCTGACATCAAATTTTTATCATTCTGACAACACAGATGTTTTTTTAATGAGTTATCCATTATAAATTAGTGAACATTTTATACGGGATAAATACCTTTCAGCGTAGTCAGATATGTATTTGTACAATAGCACATCGGGTTTGTCCTAAAGTTAAAAGGGTAAGGGGTACGAAAATTAGATTTATTTTTGCAATTTATGTTAATATATGGATAACCCCAAAGGCTTTCATTTGATACCCTCTCATGTGTTAATATTTGTGTTCATTCTAAAATTGGACTTTTTTATCATTAAGCTTGATTTCACATACAAAAAAAGTATTCCATTGTCCAGCAAATATGTCAATACAGTTGAGTTTTTGTAATGCCTCTACTTCAGTGAACTTCCTTTGTGACTCCAAGTGACCAAGCCCAAGTTGTCCATAATCATTCCAGCCACACACATAAACTTTCCCATTATCTGTAAAAATACATTTAGGTAGCATAACATAAGTTAGTTAAAATGATATCCCCAAATATTTACCTACTTGCATAGTCATTTATAGTCGGTGAATAAACATTTTTAAAAAAAGCTTTCATGAAAAATTTCTAAGCTTTTGTGCATCTTAAAAAATTAAATAAGAACGTGTGCTATGGAAAAAAAATATAAATCTTAATCTCTTTCCAAAAAAAGATGTATGTACATTATTTTATGCCAGAGCTGTATTACCCAGGAGTCATCATTTTAAATAGCACTTTTCATATTGAACTTAATGAAGTGATAGAAAGTTACCTGAAAGAAATGCAGTATGTCTAGCGCCACAAGCCACAGCTACTGCATTAAAATCTTCATTCATTCCAGTACAATGTGGCTCTGCCTGCACTTGGACCGTCTCGTCAAATGATACTGATAGGCCGCCACTATTATTTCTCTCATTATTTACAAGTGAAATTCCTAACTGACCACTTTTGTTCCAGCCCCACATGTAAAGGTCTCCAATGTCTACAAGAAATGAAAAGCAGCAACATTTATTAGTATGTAGAATTATCAAATCTGGTAATAGCAATATTTTATTAAAATGACAATAACAAAACAAGAATAGGATGGAAGAAATCTAAATTAAAATAATTATGTGTATATAAAATTATAAAGAATACAAATAGTTATAAAGTTTCAGTTATAGAAATAAATGATTATGTAAATTAACACTATTGGTCCCGTGATGTCTCACACGGCCGCCATCTTGGTTGCCGCGACCCGAGTGTTCACGGTCGGTCGTGGAAAAATAAAATAACTCACGTTTGCTAAAATTAAGAATAAAACGTTAAAAATTAATGAAAAAATGTCCTAAATGTATCCCTAGACCTAACCTGAATCCTAAATCTATCCCTAAACATAACCTGAACCCTAAATGTATCCCTAAACAGGGTTTTGACCCTCTTCCTAACCTGGGTTTTGACCCTCTTCCTAACCTGGGTTTTGACCCTATCGGAACCAGGGTTTTGACCCTCTTCCTAACCTGGGTTTTGACCTTATCGGAACCAGGGTTTTGACCCTCTCTCTAACATGGGTTTTGACCCTGGAAACTAGGAAAATGATAAAAAAAAAAAAAAAAATGGCAAAAATAATTATAAAACAAAGAAATAATGAAAACCCAACTTACAGTTTCATGGAATACACTTTTACTTCTACACATTTATTTCAGGTTCCACCGAAAATAATATCCAGAAAATGTATGAAACATTGAAACACAGTGTGGTCATGGTAACACATTTTCCAAAAATGGCCGAGCACATAAAAATATTTAAATCAGCCAAGCAATGAAATTTTAAAATTATATCTAATCAACCCATAAAAATTTAATTAAAAAACATGCCATCGTAATATAAGGAAAATGTAACTCTAGTTACAATAATAAGGGAAGTGAATCCAAAACATAAACTTGAGGCACCAATACTTGGAAATAGCCAATGATTATATCAACAGTGTAAGTGAACTTATTATTTCACAAACCTGAGATAGCTGCTGAATGCCAACCTCCGGCAGCTATAGATCTCATGTGCAATCCATCTAATGCTTCTATCAAAGTTGGTGATGACTTCCCCTCTACAGAGTTATGCCCCAATTGTCCTCTACTGAAATAAAAAGCAAATAACAGTCATCATTTTAAAATTTTAATGATGAAATAAATCCTGCCCAGTTTATGACAAAAAAAACAACAGGTTGATGTGTATAAATTAAATTTTAAAAGATACTATTCAGGGATGTTAAAAAATACTAATAATTTTTATCCACTGATTGATCAAATAGAAATTAATTTTTATCTATGTGATCCTCATTTCAAAGGTGGAGACATTTCTATACAGCACAAAATTATCACTATCAAGTTTCATCAAAAACATAGACAAAAGGCTAGTAATAGTACAGTGGAACCTCTCATAACGAGCACCTCTCATAATGAGTAATTCGCATAATGAGCAAAAACAAATGTGAAGAAGTCGCTCCCTTAATGAGCGACATTTCTCATAACGAGTTACACAGAAAGGGGAAGTCCCTTTTTCATGACATTCATTTGTGAGCCGGAACTTCCGATGCATTAGTCTGTGTTTAACACTCGGTCTGTTAGCGTATTGTTTTCGTGTGTGATCACCAGTTTTTACAAATTTTATATTCAGACACTATTCGTAATTTTTTTATGTGCAAAGTGTAATAATCTGTGCTAAAATGTCTTCGAAGAAAAAAAACACAAGAAAACAATCATAAGAGAGAACAATTAACTGTTGAAATGAAATGTAAAATCATTGAAAAGCGAGAACAAGGTGTGAGCATGGCTAATCTAGCGCGCACATACAATCTGTCAACATCAACGATCTGTACTTTTCTCAAAAACAAAATTAAGGAGATGGATGCTTCAAAGGGAGTGTCAAGAATGTCTACGAAATGGTTACGTATTCTTGATGATGTTGAGAGGTTCCTTCTAATATGGATAAACGAGAAGCGATTACAAGGCGACACTATTAACAAAAACATTATTTGTGAGAAGGCGAAACTTATTTTCGCTGACCTCGTTAAGAAAACACCAGGATCATCTACTGCCGAAAAATAACTACAATTCAAGGGAAGTCATGGGTGGTTCGAGAAGTTTAAGAGAAGAACCGGCATCCACAGCATTGTGAGGCACGTTGAAGCAGCAAGCTCTGACACAAAAGCAGCAGAGAACTTCATCAATGACTTCAAGAAGCTCATAGATCTTGGGAGTTACCTGCCGCAAGAAGTTTTTAATTGTGACGAGACGGGTTGAAAAGAGTTGACACCGAAGAGCTTATGGAGCTGCATCGTGTTTCACAGCAAGAAATTATGGAGGAGAGCTCATTAATGGAGGAGGAAGTAGCACAGCAACACTCTTCTAGCGCAATAAGAGAAATGCGGAAAGCAAGGGAAACTGTTGCATCATACACTGAGAAGCATCACCCTAATAAGGAGGTGGCTATTTGTGCTACAAATTTATTCAACGATAATGCTGTGACACATTTTTGTCAAATTTTGAAGCATCTGCAAAAACAAATGTCTTTAGACAGTTTTCTAGTTAAAAAGGATTAATTATTTGTCATAAATTCATATTTTTATTTACGTTTTTTGTTTCAAATCTAAATTGTATTCCAAGCTGTTACTGTTACACTCCTTAATAATTCATAAGTAATTTATTTGAATAAATGTTAAAACAAGCTTTTGAAAAATGAATATTTTTTCAGCATGGAATGCATTATCGTATTTTACATAGATTTGGATTGGAAAAATTGTTTCGTTTAACAAGTGTTTCGCTTAACGAGTAAGATTCTGGAACGAATTATGCTCGTTATGAGAGGTTCCACTGTATACTGCTGCACTCAACCCAGCCATATCCACCAGTTACATACACAGTATAAGCAATCATCAATGAAGACCTCTATACAAACCCATATTAACTTCAAAATGTCTCATCAAAGACAATCTCCAATGAAGAACTGAGATGCACACTTGGGGTGAAAAACATGGAAGAGACCATGCAGGGACACCACTGAAGATGGCTTGGTATGTTATTAGAAGATCATCAACCTCATTTCCCAGGAAGGCACAAGGAAAATAAAACATTGAAAGACTTTAACAAATAAACTGATGTGCAGAACAACAACATGAATATGCAGATGGCTTTAACAAAAGCAGCCTATACTCACCTCCCAAAACCATAACTATAGATAGATCCATTTTCTCCCAAAAGCAGAACATGTTCCTTTCCACAGCTGACATCTATAATAGAAATTCCCATAATGATAGGATCCATCTCAAATCTCATCACAGGATTAGCTTCTTCACATGTACATTTTGAAGCTTTTAGTTTCACCAGTTTAGTATCTAAAAATATTAAGAACATGACTGGTATCAATAACAATATTTTTTACTATCCTGTAATTTACATAAACTGTAGACAAATATGAACTTCTTTCAGTATAGTGATCGAATGAAATTAACCCTTTTTTCTCAAGATTTTTATAATTTATATGCTGGTGAAAATTAAGAGTCTTCTAATTTCAAGCTAAATATAAAAAGCACTAAAAAGTGTCTTCAAGCTGTCCAAGACACATAAATAAATATATTTCTTAGGCCTCATTATCTGCAATGACTAACAAATAAAATTAAAACAATTTAAAACCAACCACATGCATTGAAGAAATAATTATGTCCCCCACAAACAATCTGTTTAACAGAGGTTCCTTGTGCAATGTTCTCTATCTGTAAAGCCTGTGCATTGATGTTATCATCTTTAAAAATAATATTTATTTGTGCATCAACTGATTCTTTTAGAACAACATCTTTATCTGATGCAGCAACAACAATACTTTGGTCTAAAACATTTAGAAGTTGGGATTGATCCTTTTGCTCTCTAGAGCATTGCTCTGGTAATTCTGTTACATATGATGTATAACTGTTTTTATCTGAGAAAAAAAAATTGCAGCTTTGTTACAACATACAGAATTACAAGTCAAGGTATGTCTGCTGTTGTTATAATTTCATGATGATTTTCTCTATTCTCTCAAGTGGTTATTAAGACTAAGGCTTGTTTTGAAGATGCCATCCCAGATGCCATCTGGGATTGCATTCTTCAAAACAAGCCTTAGTCCAACAATTGATTGTGTCATTAGCTGCACTTTCCCCCAAATGTTATTGATTTTTTAAAGTTTGCTTGAAGTTGAAGTAATTACCTCCAAATATTTCCATATAGCTCTTAAAATAAATAACAAATATTAAACAAAAATTAATATTCCTCTTATTGGTAATCCCTTATTTTGACGCATTTTATTATTTCAACAGAAATAAAATAAAAAATCAATTTTTACCTCATGGAACTACATTAAAACACTTCAGTGGATATTATAACATGTATTTATCGTTTTCCGAATGTTTTGTCATTGGTTTTAAACTGAAATTTTAATATAAACATGTATTTCCAGTGTCTGTCACTTGTTTGTTTTGTTTTGGTCAATTCAGCCGGTGTGCGGCCAGATTTTTTGCCAGTCTCAGACCACATGTATTATTCATACGGTTAAAGTTGTGTAAAAATAATAGACAATTATGTCAGATTCGGGGCATCAGCTTACACTGGGGTGTAAGGACCGGGCTCTCTCGAGCGTTGAAGGTCCCGTCGTGATGTCCAGACACCGTAGGCCGATTTAATGAGGGCTGTGCCAGTATGAAGGTTAAAAATGTCATAGCTTGTTCAGCTGTTCAGGGGTCCCCTACAACCATCAGAAAAACTTATTTCTGAAGTAGTAACTTAATGGTTGGGGGTCACCACAACATGAGGAACTGTATTAAAGGGTCGTTGCATTAGGAAGATTGAAAACCACTGTTCTAATGGATTTCCGTTTTGTTTTTATGAATCTGATAATCGGCATCACGCCCGCTACGCTCTCCCCTTCCCTCAGAGCGTGATCATCGGCATCACGTACGCTCCCATTTCTCCCTCCCTCTCTCTCTCTCTCTCAGTGCACTCGAAGTATACGGATAACCCCTTAAAGTTGAAGCCATGGTGGGGAGGAGGGGGAGGATTTGGAGTTGATTACCAGGGCAGCAGACACACACATCATCATTAACTTGTGAATAAAGCTATCTGACCAAAAGTGACCGGGACTTGGCATTATGTCACTATATCAAAGAATGACAACGAAGGAGTTTCAGGGGTGATGTAAGCTGACCAGAGAAACCGCGAAACAGTGGGCCAGGCAAAAGACGCCAAACTCAAAGTCTCGACGTAATAGTATTCAACCGACATCAAAGAGCGACCGATGTCCACGCCATCGACACCGGGACCAGAGCCCCGCGGACCAGAGGCATGGCTCGAGCACGTGGTGTTGATGTAACACTTTTGTTTAACTAGGGCTGAAGTTAATAAATTAATAGCCCGTCCCCGGGGGGGGGGGGGAGTTTGTGATAATGCGTCCACTTTTTTTTTCAATTTATGGTGATGGAGAAATTTGGGGGGGGGGGGGGGGGGGAGATCGGCCATGATAGCGTTGGGTCAATACGTTGTCCGTGATTGGTCAGCTCTAATTTGAGCTCCCCTCCCCCTTTTTCGTATGCCAATGAGCTTAAGTTGACTGATTTGCGTTAAGTAAAATGAGGGTGAGGGCTGGTGATTTTATATAATAAGACGGACTCATTTTGAGGTATTAATGGTAGTGGGATCACTTCGTTGAAAATGGCAGGACGACCAAGGTTAACCCGAATTCAAATTGTTGATCCAACGGAAATTTTAAATGATGCAGCAGTTCGGACTGAGATTTGGTTTATGCGCACACTATGTGAAGCAACAAATAATGTTAATACAACAATGGAATTTCTAGCAAGGCGCTCCCTTTTAAAGAACAAAATGGAATGCAACAATTGCAATGTGGCTTGTAAGCTGGCTACCTACAATCAAGGTATTGATAAACAGATATGGAAGTGTTCAATTTGTGGTTTGAGGAAAAGTATACGAGATGGCTCATTTTTTACCAGGAGCCATCTACCATTATCTAAACTAGTCATTCTCATGTACTGTTTCGCCAATGATTTTCCTCAAGATGCTACAAAGCATGAGTCACAAATACAGAACCAAAACACGGTGATTGACTGGTTTAATTTTATTCGAGAGGATATAGGGATATATCTGAACCAGCATGCAACTCAGATTGGTGGCTTTGATGATAATGGGGAGCCCATGGTGGTTGAGCTTGACGAATCCAAATATTTTCATAGGAAATACCACAGAGGAGCGTGGCGTCAAGGCCACTGGGTTTTTGGTGGAATAGAAAGGTCCACTGGAAAATGCTTCCTAGTGGAAGTTCCAGACAGAACAGCTGGAACCCTGGAAAACATTATCGTCCAACAGGTTTTGCCAGGGACACACATAATAACAGATGGATGGGCAGGCTATAGAAACATAGGGCAATTGTCCCATTGGATATTCAAGCATTCCGTTGTGGTGCATGAAAGAAATTTTGTTGATCCCAACGATCCAGAAGTGCACACACAAAACATAGAAAATCTGTGGATGCGCGCCAAACGTAAACTGAAAAGACAATATGGAACAAGTGAGACATTGTTTCCATCATATTTAAAGGAGTTTCAGTTCCGTTGCAATATCACAAAGTTTAAGGTGTTCAACGAGCTTTTGATTGTGTTAAAAGGACGATATCCTGTTTAAAGCATTTTAAACAGTTCAGTTTTTTTTTCTTGGACTTCTCAGAGCATAAAAGGTAAGATCTTTTTAATTGATTTGTTTTGTACCATTTAGTCCTTGTGTTACCGGTAGCTGAAGAGGACTTTTGCCGACGTCGTTGTTGTATACTTTATACTTAAATCTCCTATCGGATTGTTATTGCTTTCAATATTTCTATAATTTTCCATGATACACATAAGGGCCATCCATAAATGACGTCACTCAAATTTTTGACCCCCTCCCCCATCATCACAAATCGTCCCAAAAAGTTAGCCCCCACCCTCAAATATAACGTCACAAATCTCTGCACCCCCCCCCCCCCGCTATAAAAAGTCACTGTGTCCACTAATGACCTTTTAAAGAACGAAGCGGCTATTCGCACTCGGGTACCAGAAGTGAGAGGTTGGGATTAAAAAAAAACTATTTAAAATATTTTCGATGGATTTGTAAGACAAAATGAGGTATCAAATGAAAGATAATGGAATGGACTATACGTTTGTAAACTTAATTCTTCAGTTTAACTAAAATAAACTACCACAAATGACATCCGAATAGTATTTAAATTTAGTCTAAATGGACCCAGACACGCACCGCCGCCATTCGGACCCGGGTCCCATTACACCAGTGCTTCTCAACCTTTCTAATGCTGCGACCCTTTAATATATTTTCTCATGTTGTGGCGACCCCCGGCCACAAAATTATTTTCGTTGCTACTTCATAACTGTAGGGTATGTGTGTTTTCCGATGGTCTTACATGACCCCTGGGAAAGGGTAGTTCGACCCCCAGAGGGGTCGCGACACACAGGTTGAGAACCGCTGCATTACACTTTAAAGAAATTCACCTCCCGTAGATATCAAATTACTGCACCCGTGTCAGAAACATTTCACTATAACAGTGGTTCTTAACCAGAGGTAAAAGTACCTCCCCAGCCCTGAGGTATGGAAGACCAGAAAATAGTATTCAGTGGCGTAGCTAGGAGGCTGCGGACCGCACCGGGTGACACCATCTCAGGGGGTGACAAAAAGTTGAAAAATTGCGTATATACAGAGCAGACACTGCTTACAGAGCATACACTGCTTACAGAGCATACACTGCTGTGTCTAACCGAATATCCATAAAACGATTACAGATGACACGTTCATTTTCCACCCATGTTACCAATCAAAATGCGGTTTTATTTAAATTTCCAGGTTGTTCGTCGGCAATTCGTTCTATCCCACTTCATGTTGTAGGCCTCCTAGTCCTAATTCTATTCTATGATTCCCATGTCCACATAAAATAAGAATAAACGTCCTATTTATTGTAAAGAAATGTGTGAATTAATTGAAAAACCACATATTATTTATCTGAATATCCAATTTTATTAGTGAAACAAGACCTTTATTTCACAGTAGTAAACCGATAAAAGATACCTAAAATATGTGAGAACTTAATATTTAAAATTGTTAGCCCACCACTTGTTTAGAAAGAGATATCGGACACCTAGACATAATTAAAGTAATAAAATAAATACAACATATTTATTTTAATCTAGATACATCCAATTGGGCAAATTTTATAAGGTATCTTTAAGGACAGAAGAGTTCTCCACATTTTACCACAATGGCGCCGTGAAAGACAAAAGATTCATGAAAATGTACTTCTTTTGATCTCGTAAAATGTGTTAAATTGTTGTTGTATTCCAACAAAAAATGGTACTTTAATTTTAAAAATACTTTTAATGAAATTCCATGAGGTAAAAATGAATTTTAAAATGTATTTTTCTCGAAATAATAATTTGCGTCAAAATAAGGGATTACCCCTCTTATTAGTCTTATGCAAGAGCTGAAATGATAACGATGATATTGATAATAATGCAGAATTTAATGCTTTGAATATTGTTGGAAGATAAAGTTTTAAGAATATGACTTTAAATGTAATTTAAAATGAAAAACTTTAAATGTCTGCATTAATTGTTTTAATTTGTCATAGCGGAATTACACTGTTTTACGGTAGTATTATATCGAGGAAAAAAAAAGACATGGATTTGTTACCTTTTTTAATTGTTACAACCACACGGGCCCACGTAATAGCATTGCTGTGAACAGCGTCCGTGTCACTTAAGTTTAGAAAGAGTTGTATTGGCCATACGATTTTAGCATTTCTTTTCTTTTGTTCATGTTTTGCTCTTCTTAATAAGTTATCAGAATTAGTTAAAAGAAAACTTGACAGCTGTGAGAACCCATCAAAGCCACAACCATAAAGGCTTTTAGGCATCTTAGTCTTAGGGGAGGAATGTATTACTTAGGACTTAGTACCGGGTACTCACACGGCCGCCATCTTGGTTGCCGCAAACCGTAAAAAAAAAATAAGAATAAAAATAAAACGTAAAATAATTTAAAAAATTCCTAAATACATGTAGATCTACAGATGTATTAATTTAATTATTACCAAACAAATTCCAGGCTACATATTAATATTATTATTAAATAAATTAGTAAAATATACATTTAGTAGACAGAGTACAGTACAGTGTACAGAATTGCACTTCTATTTCTAGTTAAACGTTAAACATAATTTTAAAAAGGTAATTAGTAATTATAAATTAAAATTGGCGAATTCCTATCTGTGGTACCTCATTTCATTAGGTTAGGTTTAGATTTAGGATTCAGGTTAGATAGGAATTTACCTTAAAATTATATTATTATTATATATCAGAGTCAGTAAAAAATATGTGCCAGCTGCCAACATTCACATGGCTACTATTACTAACTACTTAACTTAAGTAGAGTGACTTAAGACTTAGACTTAACATTACTGACATTAGTCATTAGATATTTTTAATTTTAATAACGACAACGGTCAATAACAATATATTCATCGCCTCGGTGTAGTTCATTTGTTGAATCTGAAGTGAAGTATCTTTATATTATATAATTGTTTATAAATATTAGACCAGTGGTTCTTAACCTTGTTGGAGGTACTGAACCCCCCAAGTTTCATATGCACATTCACCAAACCTCTCTTAATAGGAAAAAAATAATAATCATCCGATCGCTAATTATGTGAGTCGGGTGTGTGTCTTGACCTCCACCGAACCCTTGAGACTGACTCACCGAACCCCTGGGGTTCGATCGAACTCAGGTTAAGAACCACAGTATTAGACTGTTAGGTTTACACGAAGCATATTTGGGTAAATTCGAATGACCACAACCAACTTCAAGCAGATTTGGAGTGCCTTATGAATTGGGCAGACAAATGGGGCATGAAATTTAATGAAACCAAATGCTACATAATGAGCATCTCAAAAAAAAAACCATCAAGCTATATGTACACCCTAAATAGGACAATCCTTCAACAAGTAACAAACAATCCATATCTTGGAATTCTCTTCTCAAATAACCTAAAATGGTCACACCATATAAACAAAATTTCAAAAAAAGCCAACTCCACACTAGGTTTTATTAGAAGAAATCTGCGCCACTGCCCAACATCCTGCAAACGAAATGCCTATCTTGCACTCGTTCGTCCTATACTAGAATATGGTGCAATCATCTGGGACCCATACCTCAAGCAAGACGTGGACAAATTGGAGCGAATCCAACGTAACGCAATGCGCTTCATAGCACGTGACTATAAAACCACCACTCCTGGCTACGTCACTGGCCTTTTAAACAGATTTGACATCCCCAGTCTCAAGGACAGACGAGAAAAGATCCGCCTAACATTCTTATATAAAATGGCCATGGGGCTAATTCCGGCCATCCCAGCAAACAATTATCTTACCCCACAGAAGCCAGGCCGATTAATTAGAGCCAAACAGTCACTTAACACTGACTTAACATCTGACAACCCCATGAGAAATTACACCCGAAACAATAACAAATGCTTCACTGTGCCTCGGAGTAACACAGTGCAACATAAGCAGTCATTCTTTCCACGCACCATAATTGCTTGGAACAACCTGGACAATACCGCCGTGAACTCGACAACGATCGAAAGCTTCAAGGCCGGACTGGCATCTGCTAGGGGCCGTTAGATTGGCAACATCGCTTCCCCAACCGTTGCACATATGCCAGTATATGGATGCAGCAACGTACAGAACCAGAATCGTACCGCGTTTTTTAACCATGGCCGCCGACTTGATTAAAGTGACCCGTAAAATTAAGAATAAAACGTTAATAAATAATGAAAATATTTACTAAATGTATCCCTAAACCTAACCTGAACCCTAAATCTATCCCTAAACCTAACCTGAACCCCAAATCTAACCTAAAGAAATGAGGTACGATCTATCTTAATTAGCCTATACGCTTTTTAACTGTTATGATTTTTAAGTTAGCCATTTTAATTAATTTAAATTTCGAAGTGGGCATTGCATTGGTATCCGGGCACCAGAATTGAGAGGTTGGGATTAAAAATCTATTAAAAATACTATTGTTGGGTTTGTAAGAGGTATCAAATGAAAGATAATTGAATGTACTATACGTTTGTAAACTTGATTCTTCATTTAAACTAAAATAAACTACTAAAAATGACATCCGAATAGCATTAGTCAAAATGGACCCAGACACGCAGCGCCGCCATTCGCACCCGGGTACCATTAGACTCAATGCTATTCGGATGTCCTTTTTGGTAGTTTATTTTAGTTAAACTAAAGAATTAAGATTACAAACGTATGGTATATTCAATTATCTTTCATTTGATACCTCATTTTGTCATACAAACTTAACAATAATATTTTAAGGGGGGTTCACAGGGAGAAAAAAGACAAAAATTTAATTTTTAAACTTTTTTTTTTTTTTACATATCACATATCTGATTAGTAAAATATCTGATCTACCGATGTAATTTGGTTTGATTTTAAAACAATCCCTCTAAATATTTTAAAATTATTTTTTTACAAGTGGTGTGTAGGGCATAATATTCATCAACCTTGAAAAATACGGTTTTGGGGGGTTGGTTTGGAGCCTCGCCGTGCTCAGACCTATTATGTAACCCAGTTACACATGACTGTTTGGTATCGAAATGTTCGGGATTTCGCGGGCTATTTAGCCAACACAATGACTCACAAATCTAAAAATAAATCTACCGATCAAAGGGAATTGTAAGTATTACGATCTGGCATTTCTGGGATGGTCTAGCATTCTGATTGGTCTAAAGAGTCACGTGACGTCTTTTTCAATATGGCGGCGCTCATGATCTGACCACAAGCCCTTTTTGTTTACACAGTAACGGTTCGAGCGATTCATTTCTACGAGATTTACTTGTCATTTTTGGGTGATACACATTTGATAAAAGGTATGTATGACTACCATTTTGGCTGATTTTGAATTGCGTAGCCGTGACGTCATTTGCGTGGATTCACTCCCCTTATTTTTTTTATTAGAGTTACATTTTCCTTAAATTACGATGGCATGTTTTTTAATTAAATTTTTATTGGTTCATTAAATATAATGATAAAATTTGATTGGTTGGCTGAATTAGTATTTTATGTCGTCTGCCATTTCATAAGATGACCACACGTGTTTTATTCGTGTTTCATTAATGTTTGGATATTCTTTTCGTTGGAACCTGAAATAAAGTGTGTAAAAGTGTATTCCATGAAAATGTAAGTTTGGTTTTCATTACTTCTTTATTTCATAATTAATTTTGGCCACTTTTCTTTGTTTTTTTTTAAATTTTCCTACTTTTCAGGGTCAAAACCCAGCGCCACGTTAGGCTAAGGAGAGTCACCCGATAGGGTCAAAACCCTGTTAGGGAGAGGGTCAAAACCCTGTTAGGGAGAGGGTCAAAACCCTGTTAGGGAGAGGGTCAAAACCCTGTTGGGGAGGAATTTAGGATTCAGGTTAGGGTGAGGGATAGATTTAGATCATTTTTTCATTTTTAAAAACTTTTTATTCGCAATTTTAGCAAAAACATGAGTTATTTTATTTTTCCACGGCCGCCATCTTGGTTGTCCCGACCCGTGAACACGTAAAAGTTCGCGGGTCGGGGCAACCAAGATGGCGGCCATGGTAAAAATCGCGGCTATCTCTCTCAAAATTTACCAAAATATGTTATTATTTATTGTCATTTACAAGTATTATAGACTGATAATTATAAAGAACACCGAAAATATGCCTAGTCTGACGCGGTAGTTTATGCCTACTTGACTCTTGAGTACTGCACAAAAAAACAAGCATGCTTATCAAAATTATCATTGCAATACATTTATACAAGTGGCATATCAGATCAGGAAATAACTATCATTGTGCATTACAAGGATTTATAAGAGATGGTACTACCAATTATTATTAATGTATTGCGCAAATGACACTTTACTCGACATGAGTAAAATAATAAACTAATTTGTGAAATATAAAACTAAAGATTATACAAAAAGGAAAACATAAAGAAGCTTATCATTGCTAATTTTATATATATATATATATAAGGTTATAGTATAGCCTAGGCTTTATTATAATTATAAGCAAGAATAGCATTTACAATTTATAGTAGTATATGACTATATTATTAATTATTAGGTAGGGTTGGTATAGTAGGTTTGAATTAGCATTTCATTAGATACTAATGAGTATTTTGTATTATATTTCATTGCAGATGCCTAAAAGCAGGTCACAGAAAAGAATCCAGCCAAAGTCCAGAACGATGGCTAAAATTTCTAATATGAATTCAGCCCGCTTGGAAAAATAGAAACAGGAGTCAACAAGCACATTCAACTACTGATACTCTGAAGTGCCTCTGCCACCTTTGACCCCACAACAATCTGCGTCATCCTCTTCAACTGCATCTTCAGATCTCTCACTCTCAGCATCCAGAAGAAAACTGGCATATTTTGCTAATCTTACAACTCCAATAAAACAAGCAACACTGCCTACAACAATAGTAGATTTACAGTGTCTAGAATCTCTAGTTACAGGACTCAAATGCTCGGACTGTGGCAGCAGTGACCTAGAGTTACGGAGTGACCCCCAACGAAGTCAAGGTCTAGCAGTTTGCGTTTCAATCTTCTGCCAGGCTTGCGACTCAGTTAGATCAGAAGCATTTACGTCAAGAAAGTGCTCACCAAAAATTTATGAAATGAATAGGGCACTAGTTTTTGCATCACTCTATATTGGCATTGGCTATAACAGCTTAGCCAAACTTTCAGAACTTATGGGCATGGAGATGAGGACATCACAGTCGTACAATGACCATGTCAAAACTATTGAAAAGGCAATGATGACAGAACTTGCTTCTATTTTTGCTGAATCTGCAGCTCAAGTCAAGTCCTCAAATGAAAATGAAAGAGTCCATGATATAGCTGTAAGCTATGACAGCACTTGAGCCAAACATGGTCACACTTCAAAACTTGGTGTAGGCGTTGTCATTGATGTCAAGACTGGTCTGGCTTTAGATTGCCATGTAATGTCAACATATTGTCAGGTAAGTTTCAACTAAATGTATTTTGTTGTCTAATTATTTTGGTCACCATTTCTTAGACTATAAAATTTATATAATTGTTGTAAATAATAATTGTTTCTCAAATTATCTATTCAGCAGTGTACCTCTGTTGGAGACAGCATGAGACTGGCTTGCCCCCAGAAACACTCTACATGGTTTGAAGAGCACAAACCAAAATGCTCTAAAAACATCTCAGGCTCATCTGGAGCAATGGAAGTGGATGCAGCTAGAGTTATGTGGGGCAGATCAGAAATGCTGCACGAACTGCGGTACACAACTCTTGTGTCAGATGGGTACACAAAAACATTCTCGGCTCTCTCTGAAACCAGGCCTTATGGGACGACAGACATTAAAAAGCAAGAGTGTATCAACCATGTGGCAAAAAGGCTCAACACAGCGCTTCGTAATCTGGTCAACACAGAAAACAAGAGAGGTGTGAGGCTAGGTGGTGCAGTATATATATATACTGGGTATAACCAACATAAGGCTAGACTATATAATTTTTTTTTTTTTTTTTTTGGATATCATTCTGTAAAGTAATCAATAAAAAATGTAAATTTTTGCATATTGCACACATTTGCTACTACATATTATTACCAATATTTATTGTTATTAAAATAGAAGGTTTTCAAACCATGTAATAAAATATTTGAATGATATCTTGATTGAAAGTTGTTTTCATTGTTTTTCTCCGTTATTTGTTTTTGTATTTTTTCAACACCGTGCACGGTGTAGTTTTTTTGTCTTTAGAGATTAAGTGTTGAAATTCGGCACAATTGTAGCTAATACTATTTACTATGATCTCAAGAGAGCATTTTATTGTATCTTGTCTGGTTGATTTTTAAAAAATTTAATAAAATTAAACTCTATGTAATTACGCCTTTATTTTTTATGACCTCAAGTATCGAAGGCATTTTAAAAAGTATTTTGTTTACATGAAAATGCTCTCTTAGACTCATCAATAATATCATAAAGATCATCTGTACCAAGTTTCATCATTGTAACTTCAAAAGTTTTTTAGTTATGATGATTCTAAAATATTATTAAAAATTTACATAATCATAAAATAATTTAAAAAAAAAACAAAAAAATTCTTTCGGGTTTTCAGCTATTGAAACCAAATGTGTACACCAAACATAAAAATATGAATTAAATCTGGTAATTAAAGAAATTAGTTTGCAACCTGTGAACCCCCCTTAAATAGTTTTTTTTTATCCCAACCTCTCAATTCTGGTTCCCGGGGACCAATAGGTAAAGCCTTAAAATTTAATGTTTGTCGAACTATTTCAAATCCATTCCCGCCAAAAAAAATAAATCATTAATATATATTATATTTTTTTTTGTTACGTGGATTTATAATTAATGATTTTTACTGCAGATATTTTATGCCACTTTTTACAACTTATAGTAGAGTCGGAAATTACCGCACTTAAGGCTCTAACTCTAAGACTGTTAAGCCAACTCGGAACTGCCCCCCCCCCCCCCCCCAAACCCCAAAACAAATCAGGGCACTACTGAGGCCTACTATGAATTCACTTGAAATTTATTAATAACTAGCGGATATACCCAGCATTTGCCGGGATAGCATTTATAGCTCATATAAGAAAAAAACGAATTCGGGACCCCCGGCCCCACACGAAATATTATTAAAAGTTCTCAACCCCTTAAGAGTTCCTTCTGGATAATGATGGATATATGTGCCAAGTTTGGTCAAGATCCATCAATCCGTGTAAAAGCCTTTGTGGAACAAACCCATAAACAAACCCACACATTTTCACTTTTATATATATACTAGCCGATATACCCGGCGTGGCCCGGGATTGCATTAGGACCCCGATCCCGGTGACCTACAGATCCCGTTAGTATACTGTTCTCTATGGGATCCCGTTCCATCTTGACCTATATCGATCTATTCACATATAAACTGTAGTGTTGTCTAAGCCTATTGATATTTATATAGCTCATATAAGGAAAAATGAAACGGGGCCCCCGGCCCCAGAGAAATGGATATTATAAGTTCAGTACCTTTCGATATTTGAATATGGATAATCAAGTGTATGTGTAGTAAGTTTGCTCAAGATCCACCTATTCATGAAGGAGTAGTTTTTGTTAATTTTATTTATATAGCTAATATAAGAAAAAACGACAGTTTGGGCCCCCGGCCCCAAACTGAGTGTCATAAAAATTTCATATACCCTTCAGCGTTTTTTCAGAATAATGATGGATATATGTGCCAAATTTGATCAAGATATATCCATCCATGTAGGAGTATTAAGCCTATTGACCTATAGAACTTTCTGGAACATTCTAGATTAAATGTATTATCCTCCTCGAACTGTGTAAAAACTGTCTTTTCTTAGTAATTATTCTTCGAATACGAAAAATTATACAACTAAATGCATTTTTACAACTATAGTACATTTAAGTTAAAAGATGGGCCCCGGGGGCCCATTCCATAATTGTACCGAATTATATGTGCCTGAGATGGGCCCTATAAAAATCATTCAGGTAAGTTATGAAGTTAAGATTTAAAATTTGTCCCTTTAAATCTAGTGAATAATGCCATAGATATAGCGTTTTAAAGTTATCGAACTTTCTGGAACCTAGATTGGATATTCTTAGTTTAAAATCCACCGATATTTCAGTACGGACAGTGTATTGCTACCACGCTAGGCATATATCCATCAATTCACATAGAAATTATACTGTTGTCTAAGCCTATTAACAATTGATATTTATATAGCTTATATAAGGAAAAATGAAATGGGGCCCCCGGCCCCCCAGGAATGGATATTATGAGTTCGGTACCCTTTAGTACTTGAGTATGGATAATCAAGTGTATGTGAACTAAGTTCAGTCAAGATCCATCCATTAGAGTAGGAGTATTAAGCCTATTGATATTTATATAGCTCATATAAGAAAAAAACGAATTCGGGGCCCCCGGCCCCACACGAAATGTTATTAGAAGTTCTCAACCCCTTAAGAGTTCCTTCTGGATAATGGTGGATACATGTGCCAAGTTTGGTCAAGATCCATCAATCCATGTAAAAGCCTTTGTGGAACAGACCCACAAACAAACCCACAAACAAATTTTCACTTTTATATATATACTAGCCGATATACCCGGCGTGGCCCGGGATTGCATTAGGACCCCGATCCCGGTGGCCTCCAGATCCCGTTAGGATACTGTTCTCTGAGAAATCCTGTTCCATCTAGAGACCTACCTTTCCAATGTTATCCCATTTCCTGATTTTGTCGTGACATAGAATTTGCTTTTTAAAGATATCGAACTTTCTGGAAAATTCTAGATTGGATATTATTAGTTTTATATCCACTAATATCTCAATACTGACAGTGCAGTGTATTGCTACCACGTTAGGCCTATATCCATCAATTCACAAAAAAAACTAAAGTTTTATCTAAGCCTATTGACATATAGAACTTTCTGGAACATTCTAGATTAAATGTATTATTATCCTCCCCGAACTGTGTAAAAAACAGTCTTTTATTAGTAATAATTATTCTTCGAATACGAAAAATTATACGACTAAATGAATTTCTATAACTATAGTACATTTAAGTTAAAAGAGGGGCCCCGGGGGCCCATTCCATAATTGTACCGAATTAGTTTTTCCTGAGATGGGGGCCCTATAATAATCATTCAGGTAAGTTACGAAGTTACAATTTTAAATTTGTCCCATTAAAATATATTGAATAATGCCATAAATATAGCGTTTTAAAGTTATCGAACTTTCTGGAAAATTCTAGATTGGATATTATTAGTTTTACATCCACCGTTATTTCCATATGGACTAAGAAGTGTATTGCAACAAAGCTAAGCCTATATCCATCAATTCACATAGAACCTATAGTGTTGTCTAAGTCTATTGGTATTTATATAGCTTATATAAGGAAAAATTAAATGGGGCCCCCGGCCCCAGAGGAATGGATATTATGAATTCGGTACCCTTTAGTATTTGAGTATGGATAATCAAGTGTATGTGAACTAAGTTCGGTCAAAATCCATCAACTCATGTAGTAAGTATTAAGCCTATCGCTATTTATATAGATCATATAAGGAAAAATGAAATGGGGCCCCCGGCCCCAGAGGGATGGATATTATGAGTTCAGTACCCTTTAGTATTTAAATATGGATAATCAAGTGTATATATACTAAGTTTGGTCAAGATCAATCCATTCATGTAGGAGTATTAAGCCTATCGATATTTATATAGCTCATATAATGAAAAATGAAATGGGGCCCCCGGCCCCAGGAGAATGGATATTATGAGTTCAGTACACTTCGGTATTTGAATATGGATAATCAAGTGTACGTGTACTAAGTTTGATCGATATCCATCCATTCACGTAGGAGTATTTGTTTGAACAATTTTTATATAGCTCATATAAGAAAAAAACTAATGAAGGGCCCCCGGCCCCAAACGAAATGTTATTAAAAGTTCTCAACCCCTTAAAAGTACCTTTTGGATAATGATAGATATATGTACCAAATTTAGTCAAGATCCATCCAGCCATTTAGGAGTAGTAAGCCTATTTACCTATAGAACGTTCTGGAACATTCAAGATGAAATGTATTATCCTGCTCGAACTGTGTAAAAACTGTCTTTTCTAAGTATTTATTCTTCGAATAGGAAAAATTATACAACTAAATGTATTTCTATAACTGTAGTATATTTACGTTAAAAGATGGGCCCGGGGGCCCCATTCCATAATTGTACCGAATTATTTTTGCCTGAGATGGGGCCCTATAAAAATCATTCAGGTACGTTATAAAGTTAACATTTTAAACTTGTCTCATGAAAATCTATTGAATAATGCCATAGATATAGCGTTTTAAATTTTAAAGTTATCGAAATTTCTGGAAAATTCTAGATTGGATATTATTAGTTTTAAATCCACAGATATGTCAGTACGGACAGTGAAGTCTATTGCTACCACGTTAGGCCTATATCCATCAATTCACATAGAACCTATAGTGTTGTCTAAGCCTATCGATATTTATATAGCTTACATAAGGAAAAATGAGACGGGGCCCCCGGCCGCAGAGTAATGGATATTATGAGTTCAGTACCCTTTAGTATTTGAGTATGGAAAATCAAGTGTACGTGTACTAAGTTTGGTCAAGATCCATCCATTCATGTAGGAGTATTAAGCTTATCGATATTTATATAGCTCATATTATGTCATATAAGAAAAAATTAAATGGGACCCCCGGCCCCAGAAAAATGGATATTATGAGTTCATTACCCTTCGGTATTTGAATATGGATAATCAAGTGTACGTGTACTAAGTTTGATCTATATCCATCCATTCACGTAGGAGTATGTGTTTGTATTTTTTTTATATTGCTCATATAAGAAAAAAACTAATTTTGGTCAAGATCCATCAATCCGTGTAAAAGCCTTTGGGGTACAAACAGACCCAAAAATTTTCACTTTTATATATATATATATCGCTATTTATTTATATATAGCGAGTACCCGGCATGCGTTGCAATGCCACTCATCGAAATAAAGTGTCCGTGTTTTAATAATTTTTTTGTAAGTTTTTCTAATAAACACCTTTTTTAAACCGTCTGGTGCGTATTCGAATTAATTAGAAGGTTTTAAGAAGTGTCAGCAGACCACACGCAGCTGTCCGTCTGGGAAGCATGGATTTTCCAAATTTAGTCCCAAAACTTATAGCGATTGATCCCCCCATGCAATAGCTATGTTTGAAATTATATTTATATGGCTCATTTATTACATATAAACAAATTTAGGGCCCCCGGCCCCAAAAGTAATATTGTGAAATATTTGTACTAAATCAGAAACCTATTTATTAAGTCACATATACAAAATGAAATGTCACAGTTTATATTTAATGTAATTCCATCCACTTATGCAATAGCTCTGCTTGACGTTATATTTACATAACTCATATAAGAAAAAAAAAGAATTTAAGGCTCCCGACCCAAAGCGGAATATTGTAAAATATTTGCACTTCTTTAGAAACCTAATGCGGGCCTGCACACAACAACTCACTGAAAGTTTATCGCCTTCAGATGAATAGTATAGGAACTCATACGGAAATTATATTTAAATAGCTCATATTAGAAAGAAAAACTACTATATTACAACTTCCCCCTCCACCAAACAGAGTTTTAAAGAAATTAATAAAATCATCCACAGGATTGTAAGCTACTTACGTACGCAAAAACAATTTTTTTGCATTTCAAATGCTTTGTTCTTATTTAAATGAGTGATAAGTGCATTAGTGGATGCTATTTGGATATGTAGTTTTCGTATTAAAAGTATATTTAAAGGTTAGTTTTTTTTGTTGTTTTTTTTTCTAATTTATAAATTTTATAAATGTATATTTTTGGAAAGTATAAAAGTAAAAATTTATTAAACGTTAAAAATAAAAAGCAAAAATTGTATTTAATTTTTTTAATTGTAGCAATTTAAAAAGCAATCTATTATATTTATTAATTTTACTTTTAGGAAGGGGGAAATACATTATCAATTTTATTAGGCGCGGTTATTAAATCAGATAAATTTTTGCATTGAATAAATAGACAATTTGAGTTCTGAAGTCATTTGCGTTATTATTTAGAACAAATTAATTTTACTTTTATTACGCAATATTTAGAACGTACTTAAAAAATGCACTACAATCAACAGATGTTTTGGTTTCCCCGATAAATGTGATTACAGTGTAATTCTTTGATTATAATTTGTTTTATTAATTTTCATAACTTTCAACCACATATAAAATTTTTAAAATAGTTCCTTAGTTGTTACTCCAAATTTATTTGTAATTTATATTATTAAAAATTAAAGCGAATATACAATATATTTTTCGCATTACCATTGATTCGAGTTCCTTAAAATAATAGAAGAAAACTATGATTGTTTTAAAAAATGGGAACGTATTTAAATCGTATCGGTTCTTTGTGAGTTACGGTCAGCATAGATCATTCTTATTTATATAATAGATGTATTACTACATCATTGCTATTCAAAATCACAACACATTTACAAAGCTATATCCGATTCTAAAATACGTCACAAAATTCAAGCTTATTAATAAAAACAACAAAAATACTCTCTACACTAAACATGCAAAAACGTGTTTTCTCTGCTCTTGCTACAAATTGATGTCTGTTGGCATTTGTTCAAGGGCGGTTGAGTTGATAGCTCCTTTTGAAATTATTTTGATAAAGTTTGTTAAAGAAAAAAAAACGAATTTAAGGACATCGGCCCATGCGAAATATTGTAAAATGTTGTTCTAATTTAGAAACATTTGCGGGAGCGCGCATATCAATTCACCAAAGTTTTTATCGCAATCGGATGAATGGTATAGGAATGCATACGATAATTATATAGATAATAAATGGTGGAAAACGAATTAAGGCCCCCGGCCACAAACGGAATATTGTAGAATTGTTGTATTACTTCAGAAACCTACTTATTATATCACAAAATTAAAAAAAGAGAAACATATTACTGAAGTTGTATCGCATTCAGATAAATGGTATAGGAGTGCATACGGATATTTTTTTTTACAAAGCTCATATAAGAAAAATAACGATTTTGGGGCCAACGGCCAAAAACGGATTATTTTAAAAGTGTTGTAACTACTTCAGAAACCTAATTACTATGTGACACACACAATTTAATGTCGCTATTTGTATTTTATTAAAAATCTATCCATCCACACATTAGCTCTGTTTGAAATTTTATTTGTATAGCTCATATAGGAAAAATAGAACATAGGGCCCCTGGCTCAAAAAAGAATATTTTAAACGGTTGTAATAATTTGAAAAGCTTTGCGGACTTGGGTAAAACATTTTACTAAAATGTTTTATCGCATTCAGATAAATGATATAGGAGCGTATACAGAAATTATTTTGTACAAAGCTCGTATAAGAAGAAAAAAAGAATTTGGGAACAACGGCTGAAAACGGAATATTTTAAAAGTATTGTAATTACTCATTAACATGGGCGACCTTATGGACAACCTTTCAACAAAGTTATGTTGCAATCGCATGAATGGTGTAGGAGCGCATACGGTTTGAAATTATATTTATATAACTCATATTGGAAAAATAGAACATGGGGCCCCTGGCTCAAAACAGAATATTTTAAACGGTTGTAATAATTGGAAAAGCTTTGCGGGCGTGGGAAAAACATCTAACTAAAGTTTTATCGCATTCAGAAGAATGGTATAGGAGCGCATACCGAAATTATTTTGTACAAAGCTCATATAAGAAAAAAAAGAATTTGGGGCCAACAGCTGAAAACGGAATATTTTAAAAGTATTGTAATTACTCATTAACATGCGCGACTTTATGGACAACCTTTCAAAAAAGTTTTGTTGCAATCACATGAATGGTGTAGGAGCGCATACGGTTTGAAATTATATTTATATAGCTCCTATAAGAAAAAACGAACATGGGGCCCCTGGCTCAAAACGGAATATTTTAAAATGGTTGTAATAATTTAGAAACCTTTGTGGGCATGATCGCAACATCTCGTCAAAGTTTTAGCGTATTCGAATAAATGGTGTAGGAGCGCAGACGAAACCTATAGTTTACAAAGCTCATATAAGAAAAAAAAGAATTTGGGGCCAACAGCTGAAAACGGAATATTTTAAAAGTATTGTAATTACTCATTAACATGCGCGACTTTATGGACAACCTTTCAAAAAAGTTTTGTTGCAATCACATGAATGGTGTAGGAGCGCATACGGTTAGAAATTATATTTATATAGCTCCTATAAGAAAAAACGAACATGGGGCCCCTGGCTCAAAACGGAATATTTTAAAATGGTTGTAATAATTTAGAAACCTTTGTGGGCATGATCGCAACATCTCGTCAAAGTTTTAGCGTATTCGAATAAATGGTGTAGGAGCGCAGACGAAACCTATAGTTTACAAAGCTCATATAAGAAAAAAAACGATTTTGGGGCCAACGGCCAAAACAAAATATTTTTAAAGTGTTATAATGACTCTGTAAAATGCGCGAACTTATGGAATACAACTCTCCAATGTTTTGTCGCAATCGCATGAATGGTGTAGGAGCGCATTCGGTTTGAAACTATATTTATATAGCTCATATAAGAAAAAACGAACATGGGGCCCCTGGCTCAAAACGGAATATTTTAAAACGGTTGTAATAATTTAGTAACCTTTGTGGGCATGCTCGCAACATCTCGTCAAAGTTTTAGCGTATTCCAATAAATGGTGTAGGAGCGCAGACGAAATCTATTGTTTACAAAGCTCATATAAGAAAAAAAAACGATTTTGGGGCCAACGGCCAAAACGAAATATTTTAAAAGTGTTATAATGACCCAGTAAAATGCGCGCGAGCTTGTAGAATACAAATCTCTAATGTTTTGTCGCAATCGCATGAATGGTGTAGGAGCGCATACGGTTTTAAACTATATTTATATAGCTCATATAAGAAAAAACGAACACGGGGCCCCTGGCTCAAAACGGAATATTTTAAAACGTTTATAATTATTTCCAAACCTTTGTGGGCGTGCTTGTAACATTTTACCCAAGATTTAGCGCATTCAGACGAATGGCGTAGGAGCGCAGACGGAAATATTTTTTACAAAGCTCGTATAAGAAAAAAAACGAATGAAGGGCCAACGGCCGAAAACGAAATAATTGAAAAGTTTTTTAATGTCGCAGTTAAATGCCCAGGTAGGTGGCCAACAACTCACCAAAGTTTTGTTGCAATCGCACGAATGGTGTGGGAGCGCATACGAGACAAACAGACATACATACATACATTCATTTATATATATATATATATATATATATATATATATATATATATGTGGCATCTTTCCGTCTACGAGAGACGATAGATTATCTTGTCTGGTTGCAGCTCTTCGTGTGGCTAATGAGACCGATCCTTGAATGGCAGTCTCTTGTGCATGTCCCGCACACGAATGCAGTGGAGTAGTGTTTTCTTGCATTTCTCCGCGCTCTCTTCACAGCTGCTTCCGCCCTGTAGACCTCCTCGGCACGTAGTGATCCTTCCTTCACGATGCCCCGCCATGTGGATCGATCCTCCGCCAAGTCCTCCCAATTTGAGATGTTGATGTTAGCCGCCTTCATATCTCTTTTGCAAATGTATATGTATCCGAGACGAGGCCGTCCAACTGACCTTTTCCCTATCGCCAGCTCGCTGTACAGCACGTCCTTAGGTATGCGACCAGGTTGCATTCGCTTGACGTGCCCAAGCCAGCGGAGGCGTCTTTGGATTAAAAGGGCTGGGACGCTGCACATATTTGTTTGAGACAGGACATCCGTGTTGGGGACTTTTTCCTGCCATTTGATGTCAAGGATGCGGCGCAGGCATCTGAGGTGGAAGCCATTGAGCCTTTTTTCGTGCCTGTTGAATGTGGTCCAAGACTCACATCCATAGAGGAGTGTGCTCCGTACGCAGGCCTGGTATACCTGCAGCTTAGTTCTTAGCTCTAAGGCGCGCAATGTTGAACAATCTCCCGTCTGCTCTAGTGTGGATGTATATCCCCTCGCTGTTGTTCTGGAAGGCATACTGGAGTAAGATGGAGAAGAAGATTGCAAATAAAGTAGGAGCTAGCACGCAGCCTTGCTTTACTCCACTACTTACTGGAAAAGCTTCTGAGGTGGCACCGTCATAGCATACTGTGCCCTGCATGTTATAGTGGAACTGCTCGATGATGTTAAGCAGACGTGCAGGGCAGCCTATTCTTTTTAGGATCTGGAAGAGGCCGCTTCTGCTGACAAGATAAAAAGCTTTAGTGAGGTCGACAAACGCTATGTATAGAGGCATATGTTGTTCCCTGCATTTCTCCTGCAACTGGCTCAGAGAGAAGATCATGTCTATGGTTGACCTACCGGCTCGAAAGCCACATTGCGATTCTGGTAGTACACGCGCTGCTAGGGTCTGCAAGCGTGTTAATGCAACTCGGGCGAAGGCCTTTCCAACTATGCTAAGAAGGAAGACTCTACGATAGTAATTGCAGTCACACTTGTCTCCTTTGTTCTTGTACAATGTAACAATGTTTGCATCTTTCAACTCTTGTGGTAGCTGTCCCTGTTCCCAGCACATAGTAAGGAGATCGTGCAAGGGCCGTAATAGAACTTCCTTTCCACATTTGAGAACCTCTGGTGGAATTCCATCATTTCCAGGGGCTTTCCCACAGGCGAGACAATCGATGGCTCTACGTACCTCTTCTAGGGTGGGTAGGGTCAAGCTCATCCATGACCGGCAGGTCTGGGATATCGTCCAGGGCAGCGGTTGAGACATGGTTCATTGTTGAGTATAGTTCCAAGTAGTGCTCAATCCACCGTTTGAGTTGTTTATCCCGATCAGTAATAAGTTCCCCTGTTTTTGACATTAAGGGCGCATTCTTGGAAGTCAGAGGCCCTGATGCTTGTTTTATATTCTCGTACATAGCCTTTGCATCTTCTCTATCAGCAGCTGACTGTATGCTGGAGCTTAGATTGAGCCAAAATGTGTTAGCGTAGTGGCGAGCTGCCTGCTGGGTGTTTTTCTTGACACTTTTAAGAGTTTGTAGAGTGGCTGGGCAAGGCCTGTCTTTATCAGCTAAGAGAGCCTTTCTTTTTGCATCAGTGACACGCTTCATTTCCTAGCAGTGAGCCTCGAACCAATCTGCACTTTTGCGTTCTCTCTTGCCAAATGCCGTGATACTGATAGATGAGCTATAGATTGTGTCCCGCAGATGTGACCATTTGGACTCAATAGTGTCTATTGGTGGCATTTGTTCAAGAGCTTCTTGTAGTCTATGGTTGTATTCTTCCGTTCTCTCTGGGTTATTGGTGGAGTAGATGCTTATGCGTCATGGTTTGCCCTTGTTTTTGGTGTGATAGTTTCTTTGGCAGTAACCTTATCTTGCTAGCCACTAAGGAATGATCTGTGTCGCAGTCTGCGCATGGGCGCCCGCAGAAAATTTTCTAGGGGGGGGGGGGGCAAAATATTTTCTATTTCTAGGGGGGGGGGGCAAAATATTTTTAGTAATGTTTTAATGTAGTTTTAATTTACTGTAGCGTATTGTATGGTGAACGAACGGACAGGACACTGTAGTAATGAAGGGCATACTGTAGCAACAAATTTTTTATTAACACAATATATGTATATAACAAAAAATATTACAACATACATTTAAAATAAAATCTATTTTTTAAACAAGAACTGGAGTCGTCGGTTATCGCTACCAAACATATCTCCAATTGTGTCCATAGAGTCTTTTTGTTGCAGTTCACTTTGTCTCTGTGTACGCTTAACATGCACAACCCAGACAGACGTTCATCTGACATTGTAGATCTAAGCCATGTTTGACACGACGTAATGGGCTGAGGGATCGCTCCACCGTACATGTTGTTGCTTGTAATGTTAGCAAAACTAGTAAGGCATACCTGACAGCCGGATAAAACTTTGTAAAACTAATTATTATAGAAAATATAAAAATAATTACCCAGTAAAACGAGATCAGCATCAACTTAGTTACTTTCTCTTTATTTTCTCTTTACTTTAATACATTTTTTGGTATATTTTTGTCTAATTTTTTTTTAAATCAATCAATCCCCACCTTGCCACTACCTGCGGGCGCCCATGAGTCTGCGCTATGGTAGCTGCTTGTGAGGAGGACACTGGCCAGTTGTGTGCGTCTTGTGATTATGAGATCTACTAATTGGTGCCAGTGTTTGGAGCGGGGATGCCTCCATGACACTGGGTGAATAGCCTTACAGTTGAAGTAGATATTTGTTACACATAGTCCATGTAAGCAGCACAGTTCCAATAACCTCTGCCCATTTTCATTTAGCCTGCCTCTTCCGAAATGACCAAGGCAAGTAGGCCAGGTCATGTGATCACTTCCCACTCTTGCATTGAAGTCACCCAAGAGGTAAATTTCTTCGTTGTTGGGTATGCTGGCTATTGTTTGATTTAGATCTTCATAGTCCTTACGTTCCAGCTTGCTAGTCGAAGAGCTGGTGTCTTCTTTTCTTTTGTTTTCTTATTTCTAGCTGCATGTTTTTGTGGCCTACTTGTTGAGATGACCCTCTGAGCTCCACGTACCCAGTACAGAAAACTGCTGCTTCCCTTGTTGTGTTCACACCTTTCGGCGATGCTTGAGTGTCCTCTCCACTGAAGATAAAGCCTGGGCGAAGTAGTATGGAGAACCAGCTGCTGCCCAACCAGCAGATCTCCCCCTCTCCACGCCACTGGTGGATCCAAAGGGATCGAGTAGTGTCGATACGGCTTGGCACCATTGGCGTCGCAGGAGCTGCCGGAATGTAAATAATTTCAAAAACAGACCGCCTAAGGAGCTCCAGTTCCTGATTTTCTGTCGGGGTTTACTCCCTTAGGCTTTCCCATCTGGGTATATCCACAAGGCAGCGGAGGTTTGGAGTCAGAGTTTCCCTCTCCTTGATGAGCTACCGGCCATGGTTTACGGGTCTCATCTACCCGAAGCTACTGTTTTGAGCTTTTTTACGTGTTGTTATTTTACCACCATCTTGTCGTAGCCGGAAGTTACCCTTTGTTTAATGATAATGGAGATTTTGTTAGCAAAAAGTTGTAGAAAGGAAAAATACGTATCTAAACCGAAAATTCCGATCCGGGCCTGTCGTTAGTACATTTTTCAGAGAAAGGACTATTTCCTACAAGTAATCCATGTTGAAATCCAAATTTCCTTCCTTTTGTGCTCTTTTGTTTTGTTTTTTCCGCCATCTTGTTGTAGCCGGAAGTTGGAGTTTGCAAGTATCAATGACGCCTAAATCTTCACAATGAGCAACGCAATGTTGCTCCAGTAGATGTGATATACATAGGCGAGGAATTGCTGCCACTCCATTGTTCTTGCCTATCATAAGCGATGCACCATCAGAGGTAAACATAACATTCTCTTGATAAAACTCTATTATTGCTGACTCCACAGATTTACTGTCACATGCCGACAGAGACAAAATTCCGACAAAAACTGCCTTGTAGACATTACTGGGATATGGCCGAAACTTTGCGTATAAGATCAACAATTTTGTCAGTGATATATCAGTGCTCTCATCTACTGCAAATGTGTGGAACTTTGCATTGCGATGTTCATTAATTATAGCATCCTTTGCTACAGAATCAATAGAATAAAAAACTCAAAAGCGTAATTCTTACTTGCGCCATCTGTCGGGGACCGGGGTATACTTAGCCATATGGTTGTGTATGCATTGATTCGCATTCTTTGACGTGTTCATGTTGATAGCCAAGAGGACGTTGTCAATCAAAATTTTAACCTGGTCTTCTTTAGCACTTTTGCGCTTTGCTGCTTCTTGTCTCATGCCTCGATCAGCGAAACTTTCTGTAAGAATTCGCAGTGCACCTCCTGGCTGTATAGAACGAAGTGTTTGTACAGCATGTGTGTTTATTTTTTGCTTGACATGTCGTTTAAGATAACCCAGCTTTCAAGCCTCCCGTCTTTTCCCTGTGGAGAAAACACCACCTGCATTAGCTTTGAAGCACATTTCACAGACAACATCATGATGATGTTTCATGATATGTAAAAATGTCAACGAACTTGACAGTCCGCTCTGACGACGAATCTGGTAGTGCTGCATGCACAAATTCATTGAGCCATTTCGTTTTTAAATTTGATCTACACTTTTTCTTAGCAAGCGATGACGCTGACAGTTTGCTTAATTGACGTTTAGACATAACGGTTAAACATTATTAAAACTAATTATCTACTACACTTAAAATAAATTAGAGATATGCGCTGTATTTACTTTATACACATTCACGAAAACATGAACAACGGCATTGTTTAAGAATGAGGCTAGCTTGATCCGGTAAGTATCGGTAAGTATGTAAATAAATAGTTCTACGTAAAAGGTAGTAGACCAAAATTATATATGAATCAAATTAAAAACATGGATATAGATGTTATAAAAATTGCATAATTCCGTCTGCAGAAAGCAGTGTATCTGTTCGAATTTATTTTTATAAAACTTTGTTGAATCTGTGAGATAGCTGCGCGGCCGCGCAGCTTAAAGGGAACATAGCCCCCCCCCCCCCCCCACATATCGTCGCAAAAAGTTAGACCCTTATAAAAATTCCCTGTAGTCTGTGTCCACTACTGTCCTTTACAAGCCCTTTAAGAAATTCACCTCCCACAGCACATGTGTAAGAAACATTCAACCAGAACAGTGGTTCTAAAGCACCTCCCTAGCCCTGAGGTGTGGAAGACCAGAAAATTGCATTTGCTCCCATTGTTAGTTGTTTCTGCTTCTAACAAAAATATCAGTTTTTATGCAATTTGATTAGCTGCAGTAAATGTTTTTTTCTGGTTAATTTTGTGTGCGCATTACTTGTACCGTATTGGTAATTTTTTTACTTGCTTATAAAAAGTTAATTTAAGAAATAAAACTACGATATCTAAATTATTTAATTATTTTAATTTTATTACCATATAATTTATACCTTGGTGTGTGTGTGGGGGGGGGGGGAGGGGTGTTTAAAACAGAGTGGGCCTTCAACATTGCAAATAGGTTAAGAATCCCTGCCCTAAAGTATTTCTAAGATCACCCCTCCCCTCCCCCCCCCCCCCCCCCCCGAAAAAACAACAACGGTTAACCATTTCTTTTCGTTCCATCTCACTTCACGTGGTAGTCCTAAGTCAATAACTCCCGTCTCCACATTTAGACATATTTTTTCACGACTGTCAATGAAACTACACCCCGATTCTCCTCCTCCTTGGCGTCTTGTAACTTGATCAGAGCCCATTTTTTGGACCTCGCATAACTGTACTCAGTGATCGTAGTTTAAAAATAAATTAATTATAATTGTTTTATGAAAGAATAATGTTAAAAATGTTTGTAATTGAGGGTTATTAAGTGCAACTTTTTACAACAAAATTCCGCTTTTCATGTGACGTCACATTGCTTAAGCTCCACCCCCCTCGTCACAAAAATGTGACACCCCCAGACGTGTGACGTCATTTATGGATGGCCCCTTATTTTAAATATTAAACTCAATGTAAGATTATATTTTGCTTAAAAAGCTTTATATTGTAACTATCCATTAAATTAAAATGTAAATATGCTTTTTATCCGATTATTATAATTTTCCTTTAACTTATGTTAAGATTATCTTGCCGTACATGTGGTTTGTGACTTCAATCTTAATAAATGTTGCTAGCACAAATGACATTCAAATAGCATTAACTTTTTTAAAATTTTAACCACGTGACGTGACAAAATCGATAATGTTTCTCTATTTATATTTTTAAAATAAATATGATGGTTTCCTTTCTAAATTGCTATCTTTTAAAGAAAAAAATGGAAAATTAAAAAATGGTCACTATAGAAAAAAAGCTGACCGAGCATTATTTTCCAATATTATAATAATATTATTATTATTATTAATTAATATTTCCCTGTTTTTAGTCTATTGACCATTTCAGGTTTTTACATTTTAATGATAATGGCCGATACTACTTTCTGTGGTGTCGCACTAGACAGATCGTCATTAAACATACGAATTGATTTAATTCAAATTTTAAGGGGAAATCAAATGAGTTTGAGGTATATTTGGAGAGATAGTACCCTGGCCGCTACCTTGGTTGCCACGACCCGCGAACTTATGTCCTAAATGTATCCCTAAACCTAACCTGAACCCTAATTGTTAACCTAACCTGAGCCCTAAACTTATCCCTAACATGGGTTTTGAGCCTATCGGAACCAGTGTTTCTTTCAGAAATTTTCCTCCGGGGGGGGGGGCGCATTTCAGATTTTCGGAGGGGCAGTGCCAGTTGTCAGTGGCTAGAGGCGTAGCTAAGGGGTGGCAGATGGGACATATAGCGGGGGGATGGGCTTAGATGGTATTAATTGGTTGAAAATAATGGCTTTCAGAGTTGGAGGGGGGCGTAAAAATGAATCTTGTCCACTAACGCCAAACTTTGTAGATACGCCCCTGCTAATGTCGAAATAAGGTGGATGGGATGGTCCACCCAGGTGTCACTTTTTCTTTATGTGCAGATGTCGCATTTTCGGACAACTGCAGAGTTTGCATCGTGAAAGAGTGGACGGAAAATACTTGGCCGCTCATGGCAGAACTAATAGTCGCTACGCTACTAGGCAGTGTAAATATCAATACCAAAATCAGCGATCATTTTCATCGAGAAGTATGGCTGAAATCGTGGGCGCCGATAAATCTTGATCGGTGGAGAGGTTTGGGGAGCCTGCTCCCCAGAAAATGTTTGATTATTTCAAAATCAAGAGGTGTATTTTTGAGTATATTTGAATTCGATTTTACTATTATACCTTTTGAACGGAAGAACATTTTAAAGGTTTTTGGGAGACATTTTTTAGTCCAGTGCCATATATAAACTGAATTCACTCCATATGTGGCGTGCCCCAGGGTAATCATTAGGCACAAGCTTATAAACAATCCCATACTGTACCATTGATCAGCGTGAGGAAAGGGGTGAATAATTTAGGGTGCTAAAGACAGTCGTACAAACTCAAATTGCAAGGATGAATTATTTTGGCGAATACTTGAATTTGTTAATTTTTTCAGACAATTTTGAGGTGGCATTTCAAATATTCGGGTGTAAAGTGCCATAATTATCCATAATAATGACCAAAGACATCTTAAATTTCGCACCAGCGGGACGTATATTCATTCTAGTTGTGTCACACTTGAGGGTACGCTTTTGCCCTAGATTATTCTCGCCCCTTAAAGCATTATAGTCCCCAGAAATTTTTTCATTAATTCAAAATACAAGAATGCATTTTATCACATATCTGAAATTAGTGGTGCAATATTCTACACTTAATTGAAGAGCAACGGAAGAGATCTTGGTTAAAAAATGTAGGTGTCACTTAACTTTAACTTTATCGTGTGCGCCCAGCAACCCATTTGACTGGAGTGTGCCTCGAATATTTCAGGGGCTTAAAGATGTGATGACGACATTTTATTAATTATCATCTTTCCATGCAGGTTTGGCAAAACGGAAATTGCTTTACCTGCTTGTGTTATGCAAAAAAAAAATAATTAAAAAAATAATTATATAACTAAAAATAGTTATGTGGCTTTAATTTTTTATTTACATTATTATTAGAGAAACTACTCAATAAATAAATGAATTTTGAAAAAAACAAAATTTCATCACTAAAAAGCACTGCAAACATTATTTTATATGCTGTACGCAAATGGACAAAACTAACTTACTTATAATTATAATGCTAGACTACTTTATCTAAATATTTCCTAATTTTACCAGAGTCAAAAAGACAAGAAAAAACCCAGGGTTATTAGAAAGTTCTATACATTTTTATGGGTTTACAAAATTGGTGGTCATTCTTATAAATTGCCCATGAACGGCATAACTATTTTAAGAATACAAACGTTTTTTTTTTTTACAGAAGAACTTATATTTACTAATGTGTGATTTTATCTTAGGGAAATTCGTATGCAAAAGAAGTATAAATTTCCCAAAATTCAGTAGATTGAAATTTTTATTCGGAATTTTAAACTTTCTAAAATTGCCTCTTCGCCATACTTAAAAATATTTTTATTTAAATCCAAAGAATATATTTTAAATTGACGAATTAGCAATAAGAATTTTTTTTAGCCATCTACTGGATTCTCATCTAAAATAAAATTAATAATATAAAACAAAATGATTGCAATGCCAATGGATGGGGCACTTTGTTTGTTATTCTGACATTAAAAAGAGAAAAGCAGTTGGGAAGTTAATAAAATAAATATCGGCTTAGTATAAATTTTTTTTTTAAATCTGTTATTCAGGAAACTTTGTAACAAAAGTAGCACATTTAAAGAAAACAAAAAAGCTTTCGATTTAATAATAATTGATGAAACGTGCACTATTTGTATGCGCCCTTTTAATTTTATAATAAGAAAAAGAAGCTTAATGAATGCCATCATACAATTTATAATTAACACCTATCCCTATTTTTAATCATGATTTTACGATGAGCAATAATTTGAAAACAGATTGCACATGTTTAATACGTGACTAACTATTATAACATTTTTAGACCTTTATAGGTATGTAAATGTATTTTAATACATTGTCATTTAAGTCTCTTACCTTGTCGCCAAAAAAAAAAATAGCGATATATGTGAACAACAGGAAGTAAGAATAGAACGGTCAATGCGATATTTATAAACAAATACTATAACTTGATTAGCCTTATATACGGATCATCAAATATATCGTGCCTAGTGATTTTTTTTATAGATTCCACTAATTGTAATAGGTTAAAGGCAACAGTTACTATGCTTTTTAAAACTGTTTTAAAATGACAATTTTGTCATTTTTATTAAAACAAATATATATTTGTTATATTGTTTTACACATTGTGCTCCGGTTGGGGGGGGGGGGGCGTGCCCTCCCAGAAAGATAGCTGAAAGAAACACTGTTGCCAATAATAACTATATTTTTTTAAAGCATGAGGCCATCATTCAATTTTTAATTAACATCATTCCCTACTGTAAAAGTCATGCTTTTATTATAAAATATAATTTATGTTTCATGCTTAGTGAGAACTCTATTAAAAGTGCAGACCTAAAAATTGAAGCAATGTAGTATAATATAGTGTTATTAAAGTCTTTAAACTTGCGAGTTGCAAAAAATAATTAAAAAAAAAAAATAGATAATGCGAACGGGAAGTAACACTTCGGCTCATAATCGGGCCAGGCAAATTTTCGAAATATTGCGATATTTATAATGGAATAATGTAAGCTTCTAAGAAAATTTGCCTTAAACTTAAATTTACGGATCATTAAATATATCGAGCGTAGCGATATTTCATATATTCCACTAATTGTAATTGGTTAAAGGCGCCAGACTGCATTCTTTTTAAACTGTTTAAAATGACAATTTAATCGTTTTAAATGTAAAAAAAATATACAATCGTTCTATTGTTTTTACCCATTTTGCTCCGGACCAGGGTTTTGACCCTACCGGAACCAGGGACAAAACACGCAAATGACGTCAGGGCCTATCTCTCCAAATTAGCTTCTAATTTCCGTACTATCAGTGTGTTTTTAATGTTAACAGGGATTTTATGGTGATTAATCAGCTGTGAAATTTTTTTATTTTTTTTAACCCCAATAATGTCTGATGCCGGAGAGGCCTCCCACCCCATTCTAGATTTCAAAATTAAAACAGAATTTCTTTATTGGAATTATTTAAAATATATTAAAATGAAAGCAAAGATTTTCAGAAATATTCTAAGTCCTAGTAATGACAGTATTAGTATTAGCTCAAGCGGTGACGTCGAGATAAGACTAATAAGAGGCACAGACACAGATTTGATCTCAAAGATCTACCCCAAAGATATTGTCGGTTTTGGAAGTTTTAGCCCTTTCTAAAAAAAGATCTGGCAGTGAATGGACCGACCAAAATGATTGGTTGTAATTTATTTTTTTTAAAGTTGGGACCATCCTTCTATATATTATGTACGCACTGATGGGGAGGTGGGGGTTGTCAAGGAAATTTGTGGCATACTAGACACATGGGTAGGGGGATTGGTAGGTGTGTCAAAGGTTATAAAAATATCACCGCAACGTGTCGTATCGATCGTGATGGTCATATTGTTGCTTTGTGTGTCACAGTGAACTAGCTATCTTCGTCAACAGTAATATTTAGACAGTCGCCGTAGCGACAACTTCACTCACCATCTCCTTTGATGGCTACCAAGCCTGTGACGTAGTTTTGTTACATAATTATTTTGTTCGTCTGAACCGCGGCGATTGTGAAAAAAGAGAAAACTAGAGATGGTTTTTAAATAAAATACATTATCCAACTGTTCTGCACTGGAACGTTGGATTTGGACATATTTTATATGATCTAGTCAGCGGCATTTACAAATATTTTTAGAACTCGCAAAGCAGCTCTGTCCCCTCAACGATTTTTAATACAACTGTTTGGATTTGGAATCACAATATCCCCCCCCCCCACCCCCCCCCCCCCCCCCAATTAATGAGGGTGGGAGGAAGGTTGGTTCCGCCGAGCGAAATAATGACGTCACAGCACGGAAAGACGTGTTGGCGGACTACAGTGTGTTGTGACTATGTCATGTTAAATAATATTACCACTACAGCGATCTCTTTATGAAAACACAAAGCAATAGTATACGGGCATACGATAACTGCGAAACATTGTGGTGATATTTTTATAACCTTCATAATGTGGTGTTGTCAAGTTGTATTTTCACAAATGAACTCGCTTGCTATACTTAAGTAGTAGTAGTAGTAGAGAAATTACAATAATGTTTAGTCCACCGAATGTTCAGCGCGCGTGTGACGTATATTTCGTTGGGCTACGCCAGTGGTTCGAAATTTTCTACCGGCGACTATGCCTTATTAGGTTTTCACCAGGCTCCCTGTGTGAAATTCTTAAAAGTACACTTCAAAAAAACGTCTTTCTAAAGACGATTTTCGAGCCTGGGCTGACCGAATCACTTGGGGTGAAAACCCGTGTCACATTTTGTTTACTATAACAATAGTAACATCATAATATAAAATGGATTTTGTTAATTTTTTATTATTGTTATTGTGGGGGGGGGGGGCGTAAAAAGTACGCGTTCAACAGGGGGAGGGGGGTTACATAATTTGACTTTTATGGGTATCGGTAAGTATATAGATGGCCCCTCCTTGCGTTTGTTTGCTTGGTATGACCTACTTTTTTGACATAATTATCTCTTACGGCGCGTTCCATTTTTTGACGCCACTTAACTCGATGCCACTGAACACGCTATACCAGTAGTTATCATAGACATATTGTAGGCTGTAGTTTTATTTATTTACTATTAAAACACTGTATTGTACGATTTTGAGACGATATTGTACGATTTTAGGAGTTTGAGGGTAAACAGGTCTGATAAATTGAAAATTTGACAACATTCGCTTAAATACGTTTCAAAATTACATGAGCAGGTTGTCACCAGAATGGAGTGTCACGAAACAGAGCATATGCGATCAAAGTAGATATTCCCGTGAGACGGTTGCATCAGGTTACTACCAAAACTGACTAAGTATGGTCCATGGGAGAGTCTGAAAAGGAAGAGACTGGCACCATGATTTATCGCATATGAGTCCATGGACGCAGTCTGAAACGGAAGAAGCTGGCACCATGGGTTTATCACACATGGTTAACACACAACTTAGTGACGCCACTTATTCATATTGTAATCCCCATCCCCTTTATTTCCCTTATAGTTATAGGGCAGACGGGCTTTGATGTTGGCCAATAGCGCTAACGCGCAAAGTAAATTTAGATATGATACTAGAGTTTATTTATTTGGTTTCAATAAGACTGACATTATCTAGCAAATGTAAATTGATCTAATTGAAATCTGCAAATATTTCAAATAGGTAAGTCATGCAGATATAGGAAGATGTTCCTAATTTTTTTAATTTCTTTTGAGTTGGCAACCCCGATAAGGTACTTTATAAAAATATAAATTGAAAAGAAGGTAACCAGACAAAACGACAAGTGACAAAACGACAAGGTGACAAAACGACAAGATGACAAAACGACAAGGTGACAAAACGACAAGTTTTCAACGCCAACTCATCCAACGTCTTTAATGCCTTACATACAATAAAGTAAGGTCAACTTTTTAAGATATTTTACATTCGGTTATCAGACTTGCGCATAATTACATTAAAATGTGATTAATTACCATTAGAATTACATGACCTATATTTGTAATTATCTACAATTTACATTACTTCATTCAAAAGTGTACTTAATTACCATTACAAATTACTCCACTATTGACCTGTAATTACAATTACTTTTTTTTAATTTAAAATTTTTTTATTTTGGGAATTTTTGTTCATTTGTTTCAGTAACTTAAAACATCAACATTGTTTTAGTAAGACATATTTCCTTTTACAGTGCAGTACATGCACATTTTTGGGAACCCGCTTTTGGATTTTATTGTTATACAAGACCATGACATAATTTAAATTATAATGTTCAGCTTGCTCATTCCTTGGAGACAAAATGTATTTCATAATGGGTCAAAGTACTATATGAGTATGTTGTATACCATGACACTATATTCATAAGGATGTGATCTGCTTTTCAGTATTTTCACTTTTACTCTGAAAATAAACATTTACTGAGCAATTAAAAAAGGACAATTACATGGATAGTAATTAATTACAATTACTAATTACAGTAATTAAAAATAAAATGTGTAATTAATTAAAGTTTTTAATTATTATCTCAAGTTTGTCTGTTATTATGCATAAGATTAGGATCTCAAAAGGTCTATTACTATCTAATTACACTGTACAGAAAACTGCACTAACACAGCACTACACTGTTGAACACCAACTCCAGCTTCTAGAGCACATGTGTCAAACTCAAGTTATTTTTCATCACGACTAACACAGAATTAGGCCGACGACTCCACTAAGAAAGTAGCAATATTTCAAACCCATCGCTGCGAAGATCAAAGCTCTTTGATGTGACCGCCGCACGAGTTTATCATGTTTGCAACGGTAACCAGACCAAACGACAAGTGACAAAACGACAAGGTGACAAAACGACAAGGTGACAAAACGACAAGGTGACAAAATGACAAGGTTTGAGGTTAGGGTTAGTCTGATAATCCAATACCGTGTTTCCCCAACTATAAGGCATGTTAAATATAAAAAAAAAAAAAAGTTGACCATACTTTATTGTATGCAAGGCAGTGGTTCCCAACCTTTTTTGTGCCATGCCCCACCTAAGCCAGTGTTTCCCAACCCTTTTCGTGCCATGCCCCACCTAAGGTTTTCTAAAATTCTTTGCCATCATGTAACATATACATAATTTTTAATATTCAAAAATGCGGTTGTTCACCGAAGAAGCTTTAATGACAGGTTTTAGGAAGAAATTACAAGGAAATTGGTGAGGAAACATTGAAAGTAAATTTTCCAAACAAATATGGAGAACTGACATTCCAGTATGAAATAATTTTAATGAAATATTTTTCTATATTATTTTAATTATTAGTAATAATTTATTGTTTAACGTTAGTGAGATGTCTGTGTTTTCAAGTTCTAGATAGCTCATTTTCAAATTGCCCCACTGTGGGGCGTGGGACCCACGTTGGGAAACACCAATGTAAGGCATTAAAGACGGTGGAGGCGTTTAAGACTTGTCGTTTTGTCATGGAACCGAAAAGAACAACCGCTGTACCACTACTTGTCCTTGATGGTGAGGTTTTCGTTAATTTTTAAGTGGTAAAATTCATGCACAGTCCCACAACTATTTGTTATAAAAGACAAAAATAATACAAGTTAAATTCGAGCTATCAACGCGTCGATGGCCATCTCTGACAAGAATTTAGCCATCTATTTCTATACATTTTCTTTCTTGAACAACTGACATTACCAGCAGTCAATAACATTTACAAGTTTCACCCGAGTAAATAAGTATAAGCCTTATGATTTAATTTCTTATTCTGGATTCCAATGAATATGTAGACTTAGAGATCTTGTATTGATTTATGCTTTCTAAGTCTAAGTAAATATTTCTTTTCCTTAGTCCATTCTGCTGATGTGTATTCATAACTCTTTTTCAAAATGTATAAATTGTTAATTTAAGGAAGTTATAAAACAGCATTTTTAGGTAGTCCCAGCACCCCCCTAAATATACTGAACATTTAACCACTGCCCCTTTAAGAATTACGAACAACAGGATGCTCACCAACTTTTTACATGATAACACAAACCAAATGCATTGCAAGAAAAAGTATAATATTTTAAGTGTGAAGATACATTTTTATTTTAATACAAAAGCACATGGTTTATAGACTTAACATTAATACAAAAACAAATGGTTTCATTCCCCCCCCAAGTGCAGAGTTTATGACTTTTCAATAAAAAAAATTAAAATTACCCCAAATGGAAATTTTGTTACATCAAAGTTTTAAAAAGCATGAATTGTTATGTTACTCAATTTATATAAAATTAGGGATTCAATTTGAAAATTAGAATTTTGCCCCTTCAATATTTGGAAGAACCATTTTTACTTGCAGTACAGGGTAGGTAACTTTTGTTTTTAAATTTAATAAATTATTAACCATGTAAACTAATTAGCTAATATATATTTTGGAATATGCAAACTTTTAACATGTAAAAAGCAATAGCACATAATATTATATAGACTTTCAGAAAATGGAAATGAACAAAATGAGTATAATTGTACACAAGAAAGTTAAAAATATGACTATATACACAGATAATGATGTCAATAGGAATTATAACTAGTTACAAGTTGAATGAATAAGGCTCACACAAAAGAGATGACTGCACTAAATAAAATAATATAACCACCTGCTACATAGCTCTCAATAGACCACCTATGTAAATGACATGTTATACTTAAGCAGTGCAAAAACATATAGATAAAAGGACTTAAGCAGTGCAAATACATATTAATAAAACGGACATACCACATTCAGCGGTGGTACAAAGTCAAAGTGAATATGTCCTATATACATGATTATATTTTCTATTACTAAAGTATTTAAAAAATTAGCACGACTTATTCTCTTCTTTTCAGGTTTAGGTACAAGAATAACTAGAGAGATCAAAATTCCATAGCTTAGAATACAAAGTCCTCCAGTGTAAAAACTTACTGTTAAAATTTTGATAATAAATAATCCAGTTGAGAGTGGTAAAGTGATTTTGTGTTATAGTTAAAGTTATATAAGGCAATAAAGTTTACATCAGCTGAAGTATAAGATTACAGGGAAAAGTGCAACAATGAAAATGACACTCATTAAGATAAAAATAAAAGAAGAAATGCTGCCTTGTATATTTCCTGTTTTTAATATGTAAAAAATTAATAAAATATCTAATCCACAATATTTTGAATCTCCCAAAGCCTTTGCACAAGTTTTTAATTACCTTATTTCTGTTATTAAGACACTAAATGTTAAGGATATTGACAGGGGCAATGACAGACCTAAGGTACTGGGTATATTAAATATGTATATTTAAAAAATTAGACATCTTTTAAATAGGCAAAATAACACTTATTATTGGTACCAGGTAGATCTTAAAAAAAGTTTTTCTAAAGGGTAAGAACACTTTTAAGATATTCAACAAATTTAGACTTGGCTTGATATAATTCATAAATTAATTTTCATTTTTAATAGTGTATATATGTTTTTACAACCATATTCAGGGGCCATCCAATCCATATATGCAGTGATGAGGGAATTGATTTAGGAGATTTTGCAAACAGGTACATTTATAGTGGTATTATGAACACATTTTTCAATAAATATCCGTAAAGGACATGTGCTGAAGCGGCACTGAGCACGAGGCTCTTGGCCGACCACTCACGAAGAGCGGCGTCCCCAACCCCGATCCGGCGCTTCGTAACCGTTACAGCTGAACCGAGGCCGAAGGCCTCCCCGCTGCTAATCAGCGGTTGCGAGAGAGCTTGGCTTACGACCCCCCCACGTAAAATGGGGGTCATTTGTTCAAATGGGCCCGGAAAAACCGACCAAGCAGGGCTGACTAACCACCGACATGCTCGAGCCTCCGCGAAATATCCAGAACTTCTGACAGTCCACCAACAATCTATTAAATCTAAGGCCCAATGTCACCTAAAAAAATGTGTAAATATTTTCAAAGGTTATACTGAAAAATATCAATATCAATGCAATAGTTCATAACTATTGTCGTGCTGCTTAGTGTTTTCATAAAATGGACTCGATAGATAGATATGGCAATAGTTATTACAGTCCAGTGACAATTTAAGTCCACTGTTCGGCTTTGTACATTTCCAAGTTTCTGTATGTGTGATGTAATTATTTCATTTTGCCTATTAAGATTATATATATATATTTTAGCTATGCCAGCTGACAGTGGTCAGGGAAAACTGTGACATAATTGCAAAAAGGGTTTACTGTGGCTTCATTTTTTGCATATGTGATATATGGATGACCCCACAACTCTTCAGTAGGTCAAAAATGAGTTGTACAGATGATGCAGAGATGGGAGTTCAAGGTATGGAGAAAAGTACAATCAATTAGTCTGAGTGGAGGATGTGGTGGTAAAGGGAAGAGCCCTAAATGTTCTGTAGTGAAATAGATGATAATCCCGCTGCTAAGGGAGTTGTTCATCTTTTGCTTGCATAATAATTATTTACTAAAAATTGAACACAGAACCAAGTCATGCAGAGAAAAATACTTTAAATTCTTTCATTATATGTCTTATACAAATTTGCTTTAAGAAGGAAAATTCAATCATGTCAACAAACATGACCAATCTATAGCAAAGCAGAAAAACTTCAAATCAATAACAAAATACCTTGTAATGGAATACAAAATTTTGTCACTGTTTCAACCGTTTCTAGTAATTTCCATTATTTCCCTTCCAGATTACCTAAGCTTTATTCACAGGAAGTATATAGTCTCATAAGAGCCTTAAAACTCTTATTATTTATCTGCAGAGTTGAACCACAAGTTGATCAATATGTTTGAAAATGCCATCCACTTTCACAAAATTTTGTTTTGTTGTTAACTTTATAAATTCTTGTAGATTTGCAACATTCAACATTTGCAAAGATAATTTTTTCCACTCATTTGACTTTACTTGATTATACTTCACATTTTGCCAATCACTCATCGGAAATCTTTTAAAAAAATAATTAAAAGTCTTATGGTCCCTGATAGCCTCAATTCAATTGTTAGCAGAATATACATTAAATATACTTGAGACTTAATGTAATTGAAATGCATATTAACTCTTTGTTCTTTATTGGTGTCATTTCACCAATGAAGAACAAAAAAGTTAATTTTTTCCATCAGAAAAACACTTGTTCCTTCTATTCCTTAAAGACATCTAGTTGACATTCAGAACAATTAAATGCTGGTTAAAAAATATAATAGGTTGAAATTATTACTTGAAATCAATTTAAATGGTATTACCAGAGTGTAAATGAGCACAACATTTTTTATTGGATAGCTATTACAAGTAAATTGTTCACAAAATTTGTGTGCCTATAAATACTACATGAATTGTTAACATGATGACATATGTGAATTATCAGCTATACTTTCAATAATTGGTGTTAAAAAATACCTTCACCTTCAAAAGACATTGAACAAAGTTATGACATCCATTCTAATCAAGAGGCAATTATTGTATGGAGGGATTGCGAATATGGAAAGAACAACATTATAATAATATTCCTACCTACAAATAGTCATCACCAACTGGATTATTGGGTACTTAGGAGATAGTTTTCATCATATTTTGCCTTAAAATCTTAGAAATTAGAAGTGCACAATTTAGTTTAAAAGAATCATATTTACAAGAGGTGATCATTTCAGTCCTAGAACCACCAGAAAACACATTAAATTTAATTTGTAGCAATCAAAATGGATAGTAGTAATAAATTTGGTACCGTAAAAACCATGAGCTGATATGCATTAACTATAATGATCCTAATTTTAAACAACTGTCGACTGTGCTTATTTTACATTAACATATGTTAACATTTCAACATATGGTTTGCTCATTGTGAAAATATACCACCCCGACCAAAATTTCTATTTCATGGTAATTCATTAATAGAAATATATATATATATTTTTAGCTATGCCAGCAATCTAGTGCAATTTTTTTTTTTTGGTAACAAAATAAAGGGTTCATAGCTACACTACTTTATTCTCTTGCTATTTAGAGTAATAACAAAAATGGCTACCAGGAACTTACTTTTCAACCGCCACAATACCTGTTGGTTTCTATGAATTAATTTTTTAAAAAATATTGCACTATGAGAAGCTCTCTATGGTACTAAACTACAGCAGCACAAGGAATTTCTAAATAGCTCATTTTAAAACTTATGCGAAAGATTCTAAAATCGATTCATACATTTTTAATACAATCATGATTAATAGACATCAGATCATAAAAGAAGTGGTAATGTTGGTTTGCTCACAACCACAATAACTGCTGACAATAAAAAAAAAATGGAATAACTTAATTCTCATTTTAAACTCAATACCAATGTACCATATAGATAAATTAACTTTAATAATTGAATCTTTCCCACATATAATATAAATGTCTTGAAGAAATGATAAGTTTATTAAAATTGTCTTTAACTGTTTACTTTGAAAATCTTGAGATGATCTGAATTGTATAGTAAATAAATCTAAAAACTTTCAAGGGTAATGACAAAAACTATTTAAAAATATTTCAAAAAGTGATACAAATAAAATAAAGGCCAGATTAATTTTTTTGTCTGCAACTGAAGACATTAAATCAATCATACATGCAGTAACATGAACTTATAAGTACTTTTCTTAATTATTAATGGTTCTAAAGATCAAAGCTTCTTTTGTTCAGTACATAAGAACATGACATTCATCATAATAAGCTTACAATACAATTCTTGTACTTACACTTTAAGAATCATGAATCTTATTTAAAATTCAATTTGTAATTAAAATGATCTCAACTTTTTACTTGAAATATCAATATTGATTCATCTCCCTTTTAAGAAAAATCAACTTGAGGAGAGTTATTAAAACATTTCAACAGAAATATGAACAGATCAAATAGTGTTATCTTTTTAATTTGGTGTATTTTTCAAAAAGCTAACATCTATTTTGCACATTAAGACTATTGAAATAATTCTAAGTAGCACCTTTTATAATTTAATGACAAGTTGTTTCTTCTGCCTCATTTGTCATTGCAGCTACATAACCCTGCAATTGTCCTTGTCTTGACGCTGTAATTGAAAAAAAAATATATTTAGCATTCACATATTGTGACATAGTGTTATAATTGAAACTCATGTATTTTGTGTAATATTTTCCCGAATCAAAGCTTTTGAGGTCTACAAAAATCAATATAAAGAATATAAACGGATGACTGATTAAAAAATAAATAGTAAAAAAAAATCAGAAATTTTATGAGCTTTCAAGTTCCCAGTTGTTACTAGATAAAGAAATGCAATGTTCTAGGTCAGGGGTCACCAAACTAGGGCCAGGGGATCCGGCCCGCCGACGGTACTTGAACTTGCTTGATAAAACGTATGGAACACGAGATGTTGTAATACAATTTCAATATTATGTTTAGAATACCAGGAGATCTTCACACGTGCGGAGACCTCCTGGCTGCTATGCTCCTTAATTTACCATTTTAAATTATTGTATCTTAATTTTTCTTGTTTATGACAGACTTGTTTACACTCGAACTACTAAAATCGTACAATATCGTCTCAAAATCATACAATACGGTATCTTAATAGTAAATAAATAAACATACAGTATGTAAAATGAATACAATAACTACTCGCATCGCAGTGCCCAGTGGAATCGAGTTAAGCTGGCATCAATAAAGTTAAATACTATAAGTAGATGACCGACATATATAATACAATATGCGGTCACTTTGTTTAACAGACACGTATTTGCTATTGATATTAATTTATATTGAGTGGACGTACAACATTATCAGTCTTTCACTGGTAAAAATAAAGTTACTGGTGAATTTAATGTGGTTCAAACTTGAACTCAGATCAGCATAAAACAAGATGTATTGACATTGACACGGTGCAACCCATCAATCAACAAAGTTTGAATAAACACACCCTGCATTTGAGTACCCGGTAAAACTTACAGGATCTCAGGCAAATCATCTGACTCCAAAAACCATGGTGAGAGTTGCCTCTGCATCTTTATCAAAGAGTGGGTAATGGAAAAAGAGCCTATTCTTTATTCTAGCCAATGGCTGGTACAAACTATGACTGTGTGAGCCAGGGGCTAAGATCCTGTCACAGGGCTCAGGCCGACTGAAGGCGCTGGTGCTACTGGGGGCATTAGGCAGGGTGCCACTGGTCACCTACTCAAAACCTAGTAGTAATACAGCTTAACTGTTGTGGGGTAAGAGGAAAAATAACAGAACTCAAAATGTTGCTTCATGACTGGGTATTGGACATTGCACTCCTACAAGAGAACCTACTGCTAAAGCAACCATTGCACATATCTGGCTTTTCAGTCTACCGCTGCACTTGCTTAAAGTGCAGAGGGCTGCTAATTCTTGTGAAAACCCCCCTCACAGCGGCACTTAAAGAATGCAAAAATCCTGGTGGAACAGACACTCTGACCCTTAGAGTAGGAATAGCTGTTAAGTTTTTTTTTTTTTACCATATCCAACAGTTATAATACACATAGTAACATGTTGTGCCTACCGTTGTATGGCACAAAAATCTTTAAACCTACCCTTGTATGTCACAACACTCTTTAAACAAACAATAATCATAGGGGATTTTAATGCCCATATGGGTGATATGGGATACTCAGAAAGAAATGCTTCAGGGGGATATTTAGAAGAGGTCAAACCCACTACCAACCTCATAAGGCTGCAAGATAAGGACAGCATCCCGATGCTGCTCTATACAGGCAGTGCCCAGTCCCAACCTGACCTCAATCTAGTTTCATAGTATGTAAGGTTGGTAATGGACTACAACATGCCCATCCAATCCATTGCAAGTAAAATTACATTTGAAAAATTGGGCAGAATCTAGAATCAGGGCCAGAGATTCATCTGTGGTGCATTCAAAACCACACCCACAACTGCTGTGGAAATCATGGCCAAAGTAAAGCAGCTAGATACAAAAATGGACAAGGCAATTTTAACCACTGAAGAACGATATTAGAGGTTAAATGAAAAGGAACCATTCTTCCAGGTGCAGAATAATTGGGTGGTGGGGAGTAAACTGAAAATATGCACCAAGATGCAGAACTTGAGAGGACAGTCAAACTCAAACTCCCCAAAAATAGAGAATGGTTGACCCATTTCCCAGTCATTCCGACATATGCAGAATCTTACCATCCTGATATACTTTGATTTTGAATGACACAGCAATGACGAAGCACAGCCCTGCACATGTTCAGAAACGGACCTGTTTACCCTCAAACTTCTAAAATCGTACAATATCGTTTCAAAATTGTACAATACAGTATTTTAAAATAAATATATAAACATAAAATATATTTAAAGTAAACAAGAAAAATTGCAACGCGCTTTGAATTAAGCTAAAAAAAAAAGGTAACTTCTAAAAGTAGATGACTATGTTTATATTGCAATCTGCAGTCCTTTGTTTTGCAGATGTGTATCTGCTATAGTTATCAATTAAAATTTAGGTGAATATGCAAATCACATTATCACAGTATGTGAAAGGTAAAAATATAGGTACTGTTGCAATTTAAGTGGTTCAAACTCGAAGTCAGTTCAACATAAAATAAAATTTATGAAAATAAGAATTTATTAACAAATAAGGTCGTCATTTTAAAAACCTACCAAGTAACTTGTGATTTATTTTTTAGGAATGACTGTTTAAAAAAAAATTAAAAAGGAATCAATATCACATATGCCTATTTCCGGTTAACATTAAAACAGTCTGATAACTACCACCAGATGAAAATGGGTGAAAGGAAGAGGTGGATACTAAAAAATCGTACAACCGTTTTGGGCATTCCAAAAATAGATTTCAAAAGTCATCTCAGATCCTATAAAATATGTGGAACTCTAATGTTTCTAAGGGGAACAGTTGAGAATTGATTCTCTCATATTTTGTTTCTGGGCTCGCCTCAAGAAATAATAATGTCACAAAATTACATCATGCAGCACTGAATCAAACCAACGTGAGGAAGGGACCATCTGTGGAGTATATATGCAAAAAAAGTCAAATTTTTAACCCACTCCCCACAGTAATCGACTAGACTGACTACTGTTTGCAGCTACTAGATGGCACTTAGTGATTAACGTGTTATATTTATTTTTACCCAAGCCTGTAATTTATTTTTGTATTCGCTATTTCAAAGTGTACTTGTTAGAATTTAACACAGGGAGCCTGGTGAAAACCTAAATTGGCAAAGGCGCAGGTAAACGAAAGCCACCCATATGCGCTTGTACGCAAAATCTAAAAAATCGACAACCCCCTTCCCCCTGAATGTTTAGTTGATATATCGTTTGTCTGGATGACTAAATTTGTCACTTGGGCGAATAGGTTAATATTACTGTTGCCGTGTCTAGCTAGTTCATTATGAAAACAAAGCAACAATATGACAATCCCCACTATCATTACGAAAATGTGGAGGTGTCCATTTTATAGATTTAAATATTTAGACAAACAACCCCCCCCCCCCCCCCCCACCTGCGCAAAAAATCGAAATAAAAAACCACTCCATTCTCCTCTAAGGGCAAACGTAATATAATTATAGATGGTCCCCAACCAATCATATAACAGTATTAAATCACATTAAAACTAACAACCAAAAGATAACTTTTTAATTTTTTTCTCCCAATGTCTGAAAAAACTACTGAAATGTATATAGGGGCCATCCATAAATGACGTCATGCGTCTAGGGCGGGAGGGGGGGTCAGATTTTTGTGACGAGGGGGAGGGGGGGACTCTCAAGCAATGTGACCTCACATGAAAAGTAGAATATTGCAGTAAAGAATTGCACTTAATAACCCTAAATTATTGACATTTTTAACATATTCTTTTATACAAAAATCATTATTTTATTTTTAAACTACTATCACTGAGACTGAGAGAATCAGTTCAGGTATGTGAGGTCCCAATAATGGCTCAGATCAGGTTACAAGACACCATGGAGGAGGGAACTGGGGGTGTGGTTGCCATGCCAGTTGTGATAATTTATGGCTAAATGTGGACAAAGGAGTCATCCAGAGGAAGTGGAATTGAAAGAATACAATGGTTGACCTTGGGGTGAGTGGGTGGTGGTAAATGCTCTAGAGCAGGGGCCGGGGGGGGGGGGTATCTTAGTACATGCTCTAGAGCAGGGATTCTTAACATTTTTTGCAGCCCTGCTGGCCCACTGTTTTAAACACACCCCCCCCCCAAAAAAAAAAAAAAAAACATATAAATTATATTGTAATAAAATTAAAAATAACTCAACAATTTAGTCATCCCAGTTTTATTTCTTTCATTAACTTTATAAGCAAGGGAAAAAAATTACAAATAAAAGCAATGCGCCAACAAAATTCACAAGAAAGACAGTTACTGCTACTAATCAAAATGGATACAAACTTATTTTGTTTAAAAAAGCAGCAACAGCTAGCAATGGCAGCAATTACAACCAGTGGCGTAGCTAGGGTTGGTGTCATCCAGTCCAGTAAGCTAGTGGTGTCAACCCTCCACCCTCCACTTCCACGATGTAATTCTTTTTGTTAAACTTAGTCCACAGTATTGAAGGTCAGGAGGTAAATGTATTTAAGAACTGTGACATGTACTTAGAATCGCTTATTGTTATTAGAATGTTATCAAAGGATAGTTTTACTTCTCAGATTTTAGATAATTATAGCTTCCTGTCACATACAAAAGTTACCAAACACTTCATTCGGCGTTGAAACATGGTCAAAACGGTGTGTTTCTGACCTAATAATAAGGTAACCTAACTGCTGACGCATCATCTTTGAAATTTTAATAAAAAAACGAATCTTGTTTGGTTACATGGGTGGAAAATGTACGTGCCATCTGTTATCCTTTTATGAATTTCGGTTAGACCGAGCATTGTGTGCTCTGTAAATACGCAATTTTTCAATTTGATGTCACCCCCCTGAGATGGTATCACCCCTGTGCGGTCCGCACCCCTCTGGCTACGCCACTGAATGCACTTTTCTAGTCTTCTGCACCTCAGGGCTGGGGAGGTTCTTTTACCACTGGATAAGAACCACTGTAAGAGTAAACAGGTCTGTGGAAACCCCAGTACAGGTTTTTAGGGATGGATATGCCAACTTGAGAGAATAAATGCTGGGTGTGATCCTCTCATCCTATTCCCAATAGGAGGGCCACCTAATGAGGAACTTTCAGGGCCCTGTGGGACAGGGACATCAAATTTCGAAAAGGGCCCTGGAAAGTGTGCACAGTACGCTGCAGAGGTAGGAGTTTTTTGGGACTAGACGTTATATTCTCAGATTCAAGAGCTGCTCTCGAGATCTTGAATAAGGTAGCATGTTAACTCCCACTGGGTTCATGCCATTTTGGATGATGTGGGCCAGATTAAGAAAATTGGAGGCAAGGTAACGTGCAATGGGTACCAATGAAACAGCAGTCACACTTACAAAAACCAGGGCTGCCCAGCACCAAACCAGAAACACCAGTCACTTATTCCAGTGTCAAAAATGCGAATAGGAGAGAGGTCAGGGAGGCAGAACAGTCGTACATTATGATGTTATATGGCACAGCCAAGCAGATGGAGCTGGTTGTGAATGTACTTGCCGGGGCTTAAAGAGCATAAGGTCAAGCCTAAACCAGAATATCAGACCTGTTTACCCACAAACTCCTAAATTCGTACAATATCATCTCAAAAATCGTACAATACAGTATCTTAATAGTAAATAAATAAAAATACAGTATACATTATGTATATAATAACTACTCTTATAGCATGTTCAGTGGGATCGAGTTAAGCTGGCTGCTGAAACCTGCTGGTCCTAACCTTTGTTTTGTGATAGTTGAGATTGAATAATTGTGTGTGGAGTGAGATAAGTTAGAGTACTTAATTATAATCATACCCTAGACATAGCCCTAGTGGCAGTACTAATCTAAAGCTCCACTAGGGACCTATATATATTTAAATACTTAGTAAGTAAATAGTATAATGTTTTCTTAACATTTAAATTAAATCCCAACATCTGGGGGCTTTAGTACAAACAAAACGTAACATTTGGGGGTTCTAGAGTACAAACTCAAATTCGTAACACTGGCGTAAAAAAATGTAATGCACCGTAAAAAATAATAATGTTATAAAATAAGGTCATACAAAGCAAATAAACGCGAGTAGGGGCAGGTACGAGTACCCATAAAAGTCAAATTATGTAACCCCTTCCCCCCTGTTGCACACGTACTTTTTTTGGAATGCACCCTCCCATAACAATAATAAAAAATTAACAAAATCCATTGTATATTAAGATGTTACAGTAAACAAAATGTGTCACAGGTTTTCACCACTGGTGATTCGGCATGCCCAGTGGTTCCCAGAATATACACCATATCGCCCTGGGTGCTCGTTGCCCTGCGGGCAGGGCCTTGACAATGTGGCGAAGAGCAACAGGCATGAAAATTATTTTTAGAAAGGAACTTAACAGTGAATTTAACTATAAAATACCATATAATGGTCTGCCCAGGTGGGGGTGCACATTTTTCTATATGGGTTGCTGCGGCTTCCTCACAGGGGCGTTGTGAAATATTACAAAATTTTCATTATTTTATTTTTACTTTTAATCCGATGTGAAAACTTTCGGTCATGGTCAAACAGTTACCCACTTCAGTAACTACAGTTTGCAGTTACAGATGGCGCTCAGTGACCTACGTAAGTGTTATATTTATTTTTATTCCACCCTTTATTTTATTTGTGTTTTCGCTATTTTGAAGTGTACTTTATAGAATTTCACACAGGGAGCCTGGTGAAAACCTAATAGGGCATAGATTAGATTCTTTTATTGATCCAAACAAATGGAATTGTTTTTGATTGCAGTGTACATTTTCAGCACATAAATAAAAAATTTGAACACGAGACATGCACATTAAATAATTTCACAAGTGAAAAAAACAACAACAAACAAACAAATAAACAAACAAAAACAGCCATTCAGTGAATTCTTTTAGCCATATCAGGGGCTTATTAGGTCTCATTATGATTTATGAATTCAGGGGGAGCATGCTGAATGCCAGACTTTGGTAGTCTGGGTTTTGTTGTTTCGAAATCATGGATTACATCCCAAAGTCTCTCTGTAGCCTGCTCCTCGTTAGCATTAGGTGAAATATAAGTGAGGATGTTACAGATTTGGGTGAATTTTTTAATAACGCACATACTTTCTGCTGAGGAACATCCCCCCCACCCAAACTGTCATTACGAAAATGTGGCGGTGTCGAGTGTATAATTTAAATATTTAGACACGGGCCATCTCCTAAATCAACACCACTTCTTCTGCCCCTTGATTGCTAATGAAAAGTCCGACTTGCAGATTGTGCAGTGCGCGTATGATGGACCCTTCGATGAAGAACGCAACTCAATAAATTTTGTCTGAAATTCAAGCTAGAACATCAGCTAAAAACGTTCTTTTTCTTTTGTTACATCTGATGTTTATTTGTAGAAGTTTCTTTTACATCATTGGTTTCCCGTGCCTTTCATTTTGTCGAGGCCATATCGTAATGTACTAAGTAAACTCAACAACGGTACTGAAAACAAAAGGGATCATCGATTCCATTAAAAGTAACATTAAAATCAGGCAATGTGCACATCCGTCAATGCAGCCAAATTTGAATGCCAGAACTGTTTGGACAATGGTACATCCATATATAACATACCCGGTACGCAAAATAAAAATTAAAAAATATTCATACCCTCTCCCCCAGCCGCACCTTGTCAACGTAAAGGGCTATCCAACTATGACGTACATGCTAAGGATGCGCATGACAGCTTTGATGGGAGGGGGAATCCCCAGAATGCACCTACATTTATGCATGAATTCTACAATAATTATATGACGTACATGCTAAGGATGCGCATGACAGCTTTGATGGGAGGGGGAATCACCAGAATGCACCTACATTTATGCATGAATTCTACAATAATTATCCTGACAGTCTCTTTTAGAGCCAACCGTCACCTGAAAATGTGTGAAATCCATGAATTCTAATTAGGCCTATTATTAACTCTTTCTCTCTGGATCAATGTCATTTTTAAATGAAGTTTCTGACAGATGGCATTGATGTATAAAAACCTGTTTATTTCGATTCTTTTCTTAGCTATTGGTTTTTAGTTTTTTTTTCATCAAATCTACAATGATTTCCCTTTGAAAAACATACAGTTTAGTTTTTCTTTATTTGAACCAGTTTTTACATATAACGAAGTGTTTGAAGCGGTTGTTTTGAATATGCATTTTACTTTTGTTTACAAACATGAAATCTTGACCTGACCCATCTGGTGATCAATCTAATAAAGGTTCAAAATATTACTCTGATGACGATTCAGACAGTGATTTTAAGATTATGGATGCAGAGGCTGATTCTGATGAATCGTATAATTGTAGTCCTAGTAGTAGTATTAGTAGTACTGATGACGAAATAATGAAATTGATAATTCATCAGCTGATGAGCAACCAGCCCCGCCCCCAGCTAAAGTGCCTTGTAGAAGAGCTAATACTGCTTCTACTATAAATAATGGAGAATCTAAAAGGAAAGCTGCTGATCTTACTAATCTTAGCACTAAAACTGAGTACAATTTCAGACTTAATTTTTTCGCTCGGCAGAACCAACCTTCCCCCACCCTCATTAATGGGAAAAAACTGTAATTCCAAACAGTTGTATTAACCCTCTTGAGACGGAGCCTTTTCAGGGTGTATGTGCCAAAAAGACGGAGCACTTTTTACGAGCTCGGCTCTCGCCAATAAATTTATAAAAAATAAACTATTTCCTTAATATATGTAAAACTATATATATTCTTGTAGGAAATTGAATGAACTAATACAATCTCTATGAATCAAACTTGTATGCAAATGAGCTACCCTGATTTGCATAATTTATGCGTGTAATTTTTTTAAAAACCTAAAACAAACATGACTTACTTGTATCAATTGTGTGAATTTTTTTATGGATGAAGCCTGAATAAGTCCTAACACATATGTTTGTGGGAAACAAGGCCCATGGAGGCCCTTCAGACACCTCTGGCACATGGTTCTACTCATTTTCCAGACCCTCCCCCCTATTTTTCAGTTGTTCCAGACACTCACTGTAACAGCACCACCCCCTTCCATTTATGACCTAGGGACCTTTTCTTAAGCTGGATGTTACTAAGAAAGTTGTCTGCATATCTATTGGTCTCTCTCATAAACATTTGAGTGATATTTAGTGTAAAAAATAGCAGAAAGTACTCAAATGGGGTGCTTATGCCTTATTTATAGGACCTATGGTGTCTAAAAATTCAGAGGGGTCATCTCTGTCCAGTTGAGGACCCCTAATACTAGTAATACTAAACCAAGAGTTCATAACATTAGCATTACCCTCAATTTGAAAGTCTACATTAATTTCCTGGTTGTTTTCATCAGTTTCAGTGTCAAATTCACTGCTAGAATATCAAAATCACTAAGCACAGTTTGATCAGAGTCAATGTCAGACATGTTTGACTTTCACGATGTAACTACACACACACACACACAAATTCCTGCACACAAATAAATTTAGTTCACCATCAAAGAACACCGCCATTACAATGCCGGGATGTGCAGGAATACGTAAGAATAAATTTGATTGGCTGGTACAGCGCCAAGCCAGCCATTCACTAGGCTCGATTTATGGGGTCGATGGCTCTGACTTCTCGCTAGTGCACCTTGGGCCGATAGATCGGCCCTTACGTCTCCAGAGGGTTAAAATTGTTGAGGGGATAGAGCTGCTTTGCAAGTTCTAAAAATATTTTTATAAATGCAGCAGAATAGATCTTATAAAATATGTCCAAATCCAAGGTTCCAGAGCAGAACAGTTGGATAATGTATTTTATTTAAAAACCATTTCTAGTGTTATCTTTTTTCCCAATTTCTGCGGTTCAGGCGAACAAAATAATTATGTAACAAAACAGCGTCACATGCTTGGTAGCAGTCAAAGGGGATGGTGAGTGAAGTTGTCGCTAATGCGACTAGTTTAAATATTACTGTTGACGCAGATAGCTAGTTCACTGTGACACACAAAGCAACAATATGACCATCACCATCAATACGATACGTTGCAGTGATATTTTTATATCCTTTGACACTCTCCAATCCACCTACCCATGGGTCTCGTATGCCATAAAGTTCCATAATCAAAAACCCTCACATCCCCATCAGTGCATACATAATATGATGCAGGATGGTCCCAACCTTAAGTGTTTTTCTCGATCCATTCACTGCCAGATCTTTTTAGAAAGGGCAAAAACATCCAAAACTGAATTTTTTATATATTTTTTTAATATGCCAAAATCGCAAGAGTAAACAGGTCTGGAATATGTGAAAGTTGGATAAACAGTTGACAAGGAAAATGTGGAGCAAGATTGAGAAGCTTTTCTAAAGTTAAAAACCAAAACAGCAAAAACTTTTTCAAGTTAAGTAGCAACAAATGTTTAACCCATTCAATCCAGGTTGCTCAGAAATTTTACAATTGGAAACCACAACCAAAGGGGAGCAACTCCACCCTTACCGTGGGTAGGTTTTGAAAAAAATTTAAAACAAATCTATTTAACAGTATAATCGTATGAAATAAATTGATTTGCATCCATAAATGGTTGCTATTTTTATTTGAATACAAACGATCATAACAATAAAATAAATAATCTACTTTTAAAATAATGGATACTCCTCACCCAATAAATAAAAATATTTTTAAAAAGAGAGTAATCTCCCTTGGTCTCGTTTCTAGCGAGATTTAAATAGTGAGATTTTCGCTTTCTTTTTAGCAACATGTAAACAAATTTGTGAGTGGCCGGATTTGGCCGTAGTGGGATTGAATCGGAACTGGCCTTATTTGGCCGCTAAGGGATTGAATGGGTTAACATATTAAAGAACATACCTGTCCTGCATCAACTTCATCTCTTGGTCCTGATCTTCTTTGGCTATAGGATGATACACTTCTGATATTTTTACTCATTGTGCATGTGGCAACTTCCTATTAAAGAAATTAAGGCTTCAAATATAAATATGCCTAAAATAAATATATAAAATTTCATAACCTTTTTTAAGTTAATAAAATAAAAGGATTATGATTCAGGCAATAACAAGAAATATTTTTTATAGCTTCTCTAATACTATCTAATATTTATGTATTGTCTAAACTTTTAAAGAATCACCAACTTACACTTTCTTCAGCATCAAGCAATGATGTGGTCATGTCTCCACTGACAAACCATCTTTTCCCTTTCATTACCAAATCGCTTGGAGGATTATGCGTTTGATCAGAGTCTGCACTCCAGAGCTAAAACAATTATTCAAAATCAATGTGTTTATTACAAAAGAGTTAGTACCAAAATAAAAAAAATTTTGGAAATAGGTGTATTAAATTTAACACACTTTTTAACATTTTAAATGCATCTCAACCTGCTATTTCAATAAGCTAAAAATGATAAAAGTGCAAACAAGGAGAACTATGTAATCTAAATAAATTTCCTGGAAACTTATTTAGATTAAATAGAACAGTGGTTATCAATCTGTGCTCTGTTAAAAAATCAAATATACAAAAAAATTTTGCAAATGAAAAGTGAATACAATGTAAATTAATTTTTGTATGTGACTGTAATTAGCGTCAAGGAAAATGAAACTTTTTCGTCTATTCGCAGATAGGTGGGCCTGTGTATATAACAAATGAAATGGTTTGTTGTGCTAACCACTTAAGAAACTACTGTTTTCAGCTACTAGATGGCGCTTAGTGGCCTACATACATGTTTTATTTATTTTTACCCAACCCTTTATTTTATTTATGTATGTGCTATTTCAAAGTGCACTTGTTATAATTTAACATAGGGAGCCTGGTGAACACATAAATTTTGCATAGGCGTTGGGAAATGAAAATTTTAGCTTCATGGCATAGCCCAACAAAATATACAACACATGCACATTGAAAATACGGTGGTCTAAATATTACTGTTTCCTCTACTACTGAGTTCTATCTGAGTGTATCTATATGGCGACTTAATTTGTGAACACACATGGCAATAATTCCTACAAAACATTGCCATAAATATGCTATTTTTGGACTTTCAGGATGAATATTGTTGAATTCTCAGGGTAAATGATATATATAATTATAGATGGTCAACAACCAATCGTCTTTCTCAATCCATTCACTGTTGGATGTAGAATGCAAATGCAATTTGAAATAACAACCGAAGGTGTACTGTTTAATTTATTTAAATTTTTTTAATCACAAAAAGTTACCGTAATGTATATATTTTACCCCTGGTCTCTTAAAATTGTTTACAATTGTAAAATACACCTCAAAATCATACATTGTATGAAAAAATTATAAGAGTAACCAGGTCTGCTGTATTGTAAGTGAAAAAATATCAGGAGTAAGACTTGAGTGTTCAAAAGATTGAGAGTAAATATAATAATTTTAAAAAATAATATACCTTAAGCATGACTAACAGTATCAGAACTGCCAACAAAGGCAAATTGTTTTTAGCTTTAACACCACTCCCCTTTTATTTTAGGTATTTAAAAAAGTATAATAGTTAAAACAATTTTTTGAAAGGAACTTTAAGACAAAGAAATTATATTTTAACATTGAAACTACAAAAATAATTATACCAGACCTGTATACTCTGACGATTTTGAGTTGTATACATTATATATACTGTATGTTTATTTTTTCATTATTAAGATAATGTATTGAACGATTTTGTGATGATGATGATATTGTATGATTTTAAGAATTTTTAGTGTAAAAAGGTCTGAAATATGGAAGCTGCAGCTTAACCTTTCAATCACATAAAAAATTATGCGTTTCGAGATGATACATCAATTTCTATAGAAATTTCATAAATCAATCTGTTAAGACTGTCTCATCATCTTTATTTGCCTTTGATGTTATGTTTTATTTCTTTTTAAAAACAAATTAATGTAACATGTTTTTCTAAACAGAGTTATGACCATTTGCTAAGTAAGTATACATCAAGTCACTTATGCAGGCCTGGGTTAAAGGAGGCACAAACAGGTTATATGTTCTGTTTTCTTTATGTAAACGCAGACTTGGTTACCTTGAACTCCCAAAATAGTACAATATCATTTCAGTATAGTACTTTACCATCTCAAAATTGTACATCATATAGGAATAGTAAATAAATAGACTTCTTATTACTTCTTAATTATTTTTTAAAAGAACATCAGCCATGTTTACAAAAGTTTGGTGCTGTTTGATAAAGTAATATATTTTAATACATTTTGAAACAATTGATATACCATAATACTGTTGTCGTTTTAGTCAAAATTTCCCTTTTATAGAAAAAAAGTCGTCCAATATACTTTTATGTCAAAATTTTTCATAAAAATATATAAAAACAAAAATAAATTAAAAAAAAACAACCTTTTGAAAGTTAAAGCATTATTATTATTATAAGAAGTTTTTTATAGCGTAGTACCCCAACCTAGGGCTGGGCTCACCATGTTTGCATGTTTGCCCTGTAAGATAATTCAGTGTGTTGTTAGTCTGCAGTGAAAATGGTTAAAAAGAATTTACTTACGGTTATGGTTTGTCCAGCTTTGATGACATTTTTAGCAAATTTGTGCTTGGTCTCATTTTCCCCAGACATATGTTTAACTTGCCAGTGGTGTAAAGGGATGTCCTAAATAAAGAAATGCAAAGTGATTTAATGTAGGCACAAAAACTCAAAAACATCACTGATGGTGCACAATTTAATTTTTGTAACAAAAAAGCTGTAATTGAAAAATGTGTTGTAACGAACATTTACGAACAAAATATAATCACTCCCAAGAATTACCTTATCAGTAGTGTTAGTCAACTTAATAAACTTTCCATCAGTGTCTACTTCTGAAATATCTATTCCACAGGTAGATGTAGCTGAGCGACTATAGCCACTAGATGAACTGCGCTGTGTGTACTCTTCAACAGCCTGGCCAATATCAACACGTCGCCTTTTCTTTGCACCACTTGAAGAAGAGGTCATAGATTTTTCAGCAGTAGCTGAAAGATTGAGGCTGAAGGCCAACAAAAATTAAATAAATTTCGTGAGTTTACCTTAAACATCACCATAATCTTCACCAGATTAATAAGTACATGAAATGAATGTGAGGAGGCATTAATGCCAACTAGTCTTGCAGATATAACTTTCTTAAAATAAGCAACATAGCATTAAAGTATTGGATATAAAGGAAAGTCACCGTGTTTCTTCTGATTCTAGTAGTTTTCTGTATGCTTCTATCTCCCTGTCTAATTTTATTTTGATCTCCAGCAAATTTGCATATTCAACTTCAAGATCCTCTAGTTGAGTTCTTAGAATAGTGATTTCATCATCACGTTGCTGAAGCCTTGAGCGAAAATCATCTCTATCACGGGCAAGTTGTTTCTCTAGATCACGAATGCGAAGATCATAACCAGCATACTGTATTTAAAAACATTTAATGGTTTAAGAAATAAATCTGACTAATAATGTTTGTTCTGCTTAAGAAGGTTTTTAGCTTCAATATCCCGTTTTGTTTAGTCTAGATAAAAATTTAAATCTAATTTACACATACTTTTATCTTTAAAAAAGGATATCCCCACAACAAAAAAAGTCTAATTGTAGGCCCTAGTTTTTATTTAGATAAAGCCCTTCACTTTCTACATCAGTTACTGTACTGGTATAAAACAATAATATAACACCAGCAGTGTAAATAAGAAAATTACACAAGGGGTTGATTGAGTTACCTCTGATTTCAGTTTCTGGAGCTCAGCAGAGAGATCATCAATTGTTTTGCGGGCAATAGTTAGTTCATCCCATGCTGCGCTGGATGAAGAATTGCTTCTTGCAGCTTGAGCTCTCAGATCATCTATCTACAAGAGCAGACAGTATTAAATTACAAATTTGACAGGATTAAGGTTTGATTGAAAAATTTTTTTTTTTGCATAATATACAATCATTTGGGATGTTTATATTTAATACTTCTTTTTTTTTTTTTTTGACAAACAGTTAATCAGTTTCAGTTGTAAAAATGTGTCTTAAACCCAATTATTACATCTTTTCATAAAGTATTGCGTGTTAGCTTATGCTAATTTATATAATGTAGATTCAATGTGACAGGGTTCTTGAGTAACGATGGGTTTCACCTTCCCACCAGCTAAGTCGTTGCCTAGCAACAACGAGATGCCGTCCAATGGTAATGTTGGTCGGACACCTACAACCACAGGTCCGGAAACTAGGTCTGATTTGAGTTGGATGAGATGTAGAGGTACATCAATACATCCTAGTTCTACGCCTCTTAACAGTGTTGCTTCCAGTAGCAGTAGATGCAGATAAGGGAAGTATACCCTCTAGTAATAAGTACTGTGAAGCACCTGTATCTCTTAGGATTTTGATTGGTCGTAGACTGGAAAGATCACCTGGCAGTGATACAAATCCTTCCGATATGAAAGGCATGAAGTCTTGTATGACATCAGTATCTTCTGATGTAGAATTTTGGACCTTGGTAGGCAAGCTCTTGTTGGAGTTTTGAGAACATTCGGCTAGGATGGAGGAAGTAAAACTCTGTGTAGAGTCGTCAAAACTTGCAATCAAGTCCTCTGTAAGTCGCCCTCTGGAGGTAGACCTCTTCTTGGAGCAAAAGGATCTTAGTGACAAGCTCATAAAACTCGCAGTCGAAGCAGGAACTTGGCTGGAGTCAGTAAAACTAGCCTGCTTGTTCATATTGAAACTCTTTGATGAGTCGTGACAAACCTCTTTGAAGTTTGTATGGGCATCTGGAGAGCCAAAACTTTTGACTTTTGAAAATGTGTTTCCAGATGTATGACGAGACGTACAAGCGGAGACTTTGTGTGGTGTACCAGGATGTGTGGTCTTCTCAGTTTTCTTCTTGAGTTTCCAACACTCATCCCTCGTATGTCCTTTTTTACAGTAGGCACATGTGTCTTTTGCACTCATTTCTTTTGTACCAGGCTTATATGGTTTTTGTGGAGGTTTGCTGTAAGTCGATGTTGTTGCACTATTTTGCCTGTCTTTTCTGGTGTCAAATGGGTTCTTTGAGAGTTGATGTGAGATGGTGAAGTCATCAGCTAACACTGCTGCCGTATGTGCGTCACCTTCGCCACGGTCTGCAATATGTGTCCGTACCTCTTCACGAACACAATTCTTAAACTCTTCCATCAGAATTAGGTTCTTGAACTTTTTGAAGTCTGTGTCAGTGTTTGTTGCATGCAGCCACTTATCCAGGAGTCGTTCCTTTTCCCGGAGGAACTCAACATGAGTTTGGCCATCCCGTTTCCACAGTTCCCTAAACTTTTTACGGTATGCTTCGGGGACACATTCATAAGCCTTAAGTATTAAGGATTTAACAATGTTATAGTCCCCACGCTGTTCCGCATTCAAGGACACAAAAACTTCGGCTGCCCTGCCAGTCAGAGCCGGCTGCAGTAAGGTAGACCACATGTTTTCAGGAATTTTAAAATTTTGGGCAGTTATTTCAAACTGCAAAATATTGGTCCACCTCTTTTTCTGCAAATTTCGGTATTACTTTTGCAAATTTAATTGCATCGCAACCCTGACCGGCTGGAGCCGTGAGTCTATTTTCCATTGCTCTCAAATGGGCCTTAAGTTCCATTTCTTTTAATTTTATTTGTAGTTCTAGCTCCATTTGCTTAAGCTCTCGTTCTTTTTCTCTCTGTAACTCTAGCTCCATTCGTTTAAGCTCTCATTCTTTTTCTTCTTTCTCTCTCTGAGCATCTAGCTCCATTTGTTTAAGCTTTCGTTCTTTTTCTTCTTTCTCTCTCTGAGCATCTAGCTCCATTTGTTTAAGCTTTCGTTCTTTTTCTTCTTTCTCTCTCTGAGCATCTAGCTCCATTTGTTTAAGTTTCAGTTGGAGCTCCATACTAGGATCTTGAGGTTGTGCGACTGAGGCCAGCTCGTCCTCAGACAACATATCCTCATCCATGAAGTGGACAATGATCTCTTACAGTCTTTTTTACTGCTGAATGAGCTACACTTATTCCTAACTCTTTAGCAATGGAAAATAGCTCCCTTCTAGAACACTGGTCTAATGCCTCTACTGATGGATTATTAATATCAAAATCCATTTTGACACAGGCAAAATACAACACTAAGTTTTATAAAAGTTTAAACTTAATGAACACACTTATAAAATATACTTTCTTAAAAAAATTGCAACTAGCTCTGTTGTTGGTATTGTTAACAATATGGTATCGTATACTAAATTTTAATCTTAGTAAATTAAAGAAAACAGTGGGTCAAAAATCCTCAAACACTCAATTTATTATTGGTGTAATAATAAATTTATGGATTTAAATATATCTCAGAACAAGCAAACCAATTTTGTTATTGGTGCTAATGAGAAATAAAAATATGGATTCAAAGATCCAAAAACAAACCCACAATTGTTACTTTGGGGCTTCTTTGCCGGACGATGCCGCCAATTTATTACGGACCGTTTTAAATGGAGAATTTTATCTCTTAATTTTAGACTATGGCTCGTTCTAGAAACAGTCCATAATAAAGGACGATACCAACGTTTAAAAATAATAACAAATAAAACGACAATCAAGGCCAGAGCTAATTACAATTAATAACCTTTTTAATTTGTGAACTTCAATTAAATAATGACAGCAAGAGAAATATGATTGAAATTATAAACTTACAGATTTGCTGGTACCGGTACTGTATATAAAAATACAATGAGCACAAAATTGTATGAGGAAATAGAAATCTCTACACACAACAAAGTATAATGACACACGGCATGCCTCGTAAACAAGGAAAGGAAAATCTCTACCCCTCTCTATCGGTCAGCCATTTTTATAGGCAGTTTCAGATGATCATTCTGGAAATGGAACACACAGTCTTACTGCTTCCCGCATTTTCCAGATCGTTCTATCATGTTCGACAGAAACGGGTGATAGTAAACAAATGTATCAACAAAGGGATATTTTTTCTAGCCGCCCCAACACGGGACCGACTTGAAAGAGGTCATGCACGTGGAAGGCGGGCAATACGTCATCCCTCATAACAGCAGCCAACTGGGAATCTTTTTGTACCAAGTGGGCCATCGCATTATCATTGATCAGGTTTACTGCCCTGTTAGCAAAATGTTTGTTTGGATGATGGTTCACAATGAAGTCTTCGACGTCTGCCCACTTGCTGCAAATTTCTTTAATCCTGACAGTTGAAACTGTCACTGGCTCCTCATTAGACGACTGCTCCTCCTTTAATGTCTTTTGCTGTTCTCCTGAAGATCAACAAGCTCACTCTGTAGTGAACTCTCCATTATGGTCCTCAATCAGCTCCTCCAAGTCATTGCCATCGACTCCCAGGCCCATATTTTTGTCCAAGAACAATATCTCATCCACTACATCTGCCTCTAATCCTTGAAACTCTTCTCCCTTTGGTACATATGATGGTCAATTTAAGTGGTCTTCCAGTAATCTCGAAGAAGTCAATTCGATGTCATTAGTGACCGAAAAACACCTTGAGAATAGCTCATTTGTGTACAGTTTTAATGGTTGGAGATCACTTGCTGGTCCATGAGTTGTAGAGGAGTGGTGTTAGGAGGCAGAAATTTGACCTTGAGGTTATACTCCATGTACAAGTCCTCCTCCAGACCCAGTGGGTTGGCAGGAGCATTGTTTTCTTCTAAGAACTTCTTCAAACTTGGGGCAAATATAGTCAGCCATTCCATAAAGATGGCTCTCATCATCCATGCCTTAGCTTTAAACTTCCACATCACAGGCAATTTGCTTTTTTGGATATTGTTCCGTTTAAAGACGCAATGATTTTTTGAGTGGTTGGACAGCATTGGCGTAATCTTGCAGTCACCACTGGCATTGGCAACATATCTCACATAAGTGCTGGGCAAAAATGAATCAGGGTCATGTTTATTTATGTTACGTATGCAGAAGCTGCTCTTTAGTTGTGGTAGGTAGAGGCAATGTTTACCTTAAATTAAAATCATTTTACATTAATTTGTCTATTTGCTCACAATTTGATTTTTTAAAGAAATATATTAAGCATGCCCGAGTCTTTAGCTTTTACCTTCCTTTCTGTTGCATTATCTGTTTATATAATACATGGGTGAAATCAATAACATGTATTTTTACCGAGCAGATGGAGACTTCAAGACTCTTTAACATCTCTTCTGATGTATTTCACTTGTTTGGTGATTACCAAGCTGTTAATTCGCACTAGCATCATACGTCATATGGTGCTTGCTTTTTACTATTTTTTAACCAACCCGACTTTGAGTGTTAATATTGCTTTGACACCAAACCTAATAAGTTAGTTAAGTTAAATTTCTGTCACGACTTTAAATAATCCAAGTTTGTAAAATTTAGTTGACTTGTATGGGTGCGTAAATCAAAATGATCATCAAACTAAATAAAATTGTTTAGTCTTTTAGGCTGGCCCCTTTGCAATAAGAATATTCATTGTTGATGTTAAATGTCATTATTGGACAATTGAAAATTTTAAAAATAAAAAAAATCATAATTACAACGCAAAAAGATTTTCAAATTTAAAAGAAAATTATAAAGGGAGCTACATAGGCACATTACCGATTTGCCAATCTGTAATGAATGCTGATTTGTAATGAAAGATCATAATTAGACAGAGCACTTGTAGCAAATAGAGCATTACGGAAGGCCAAAGTATGCAGCAGTCAAATTTCTCCTGCAAGAGGTCAGCCGTGACTGACATTCCAGGATCCACCCCATAAGCCACTCTACAAATTGCCAATAACATAAAGATGCTACACCACTGTCTCACAAAGATAGAAGGATGCTACATAAATATTTGTTAAACTTATTTACAACAAAAACACTTGTTCTTTACCTTATTATTATATAGCGTTTCAAGCTCCACTTTAACAGACTGTAAGTCAAAGTCATGTTGAGCTCGAATCTCACGTAGGGCATCTTGGAGACGTGCTTCATATTCTTGTTCTATTCTACCATCAACCTCCTCAAGCTGTGTGGTAGTACGAATCCTTGATTCCTCCAATTCCTGTTAGAAAATATGTTTTAAAATTAATTAAATAAAGTTAATTAAGCATTACTTCATTCTAGTTTTTTGGGACTAAAGGCTTTTATTTTCTTTATGGTAAAGATATTAAGAAATATAATACATCTTTTAAATTATACCAAACAAATCGTGAATGTCAAATCAAATAATAAATGTGGGCGGCTGATTTGCAACAATAATTGATACCTAATATAGACAAATAGATACCTGCTCATACACCTGGCTTTTGAAATGAAGATCTTCTTTGAGGGTCTTTACTCTATTCTCAAGATCCACCCTAAGTAAAGTCTCATCCTCCAGCTGTTTTTTTGCAGTGGCTAGCTGATTTTCAAGTTTTGCCAACTCACTCTTCAAATTCTAGGGGAAAAGGAACCAATTTCAATTATTTAAATATGAAAGATTACTACAATCATATGAGCAATTTAGGCCCAATTTTTTAATTCAAGCTGCAACATACTTAGACATTTCCATATATACACACAAAAAAACCCCCCAAAAACGGAATTTAAAAAAAAAAAAAAAAAGTTAATGAAAACATTAAGTCTATGATTTTACAAAAATCATTATATATTAGAACTGTCCTTTTCATGAGTGCCAGAACTGGGTTTGTCATAACATTTCTGTATTGCCAAGATATTGAATTTAAAATAATTGTGGTCATTAAAAATGTATTTTGAGAATAAGTATATTCTTTAATATAAATAAAATGAAACAAATTTTTTTTAACTTTAACTTTATAACTTCGTTTTTATAAAAAGATAGCACAAATAAGTGAGTTACATGGTAATTTTTAAATCTGAATACCTTGTAGACTGTATATATATTTCAATATTTCCCATAATAGTAATACAGCACAATTCACTTTTTACATTTGGTGTCACCCCACTGTGAGGTTGTCCCCCAGGGGTCCGCACCCCCCTAGTGATGCCACTGGTTTTATATAGTGAAATATTATTATTCTGAGCACAGATCCGACTAGCAAGCCAACTACGAAATCACCGTAACCCACCCTCCCCCTTATCCAGATGACTGGATGGTACTAGTAGATGTTTAGGGGCAAACAACATATTGAAATAATAAATTTCATAAGTTAGTGGTCACTGCGTTTTATTTTATTTGTACTATTTAATTGTGTGTTTCAATTGAAATGTTTCTGTTTATCAGTATAGTATACATAGAGGTTTTTAAAATTATTTATAAAATTACCACTTTAAAGATGGATACAAGCAGTTTTAAAACTAGTTACCTTATTTTTCAACACTATTGGTGCACCCACTTAAAAGCAAAAACTATTTTGTTATATTACTTGGTATAAAGTATCCATTGGTTCATGATAATTTCACATCTATTAGTAATTTTAAAAGGAAAAAAACAACATGAAAACCAGTATTTCTCTCATTATTTTTGTAATTAAGTGGGCCGTGAAAATCTGGGAAGGGTCTAGGTGTGCCATGAGGGGAAAAAAAAGTTGTGTAGCACCGCGCTAAAAGCACATGTGAACAAATATGCAACTTGTAATAAACAGAAGAAAAAATCATCAAGGGAAACAAAGTAATTTGAAAATGGATTTCCAATTTAAAAATCTTTGAGGGAAAGAACAATGAAATGGTCATGAAGTAAGGAAACACTGAAAGGTTATGTATTATTCAGAACCTTGCAAGCCATCTGTATTTCATTAACAACAGGCTTTGTTCAAAATTAACAATTTAATTAATGACGCTAGTGTACTTTGTTGTATAGTGTGTAATGAAATTTGGGTCAGAGTGTGGAATTATTCCTTTTCCTTTACAAGCTTTGTAAATGGAAAAATATAAAATTTTTGAACAACTTTTTAAAAAATAATTTTAAACTGTATTTCAGCAATGGCATGAGTATAACAAATATATTACAAAAAACCATTTCATTAACATTTAACAAAAAGATACTTAATGACTAAGCCCAGGTGTCCTCAAGCCAGTCTGCCTGACTGATCATCTATTGATAACGGTGATGACTTTCAGTCTGTTTCAATATCTTCACGTAAAAGATCTCTCCCTACTACTTTCTATATTAATAAAAATCTACATCGATCTGTTTGATTGCACCTTAGAATTAGAGAAAAAGGAAGAAAAAAAACTTTAATCCTTTTCATTTGTAAGTAACTAGTAACCAAATATTTTGAGTGAAGTTTTTACTAGCTTCCTGGGGATTTAATAATTTTGCATTTTTAACAAAAATATTTTATTTTGTCTTAGCATCCTAGTAACAAAGTATAAACAATGGTTGCTACACAAAACTTAATAAGGATTATGTTTCAAGAAAGTTTAACTAAAAATTTCAAATTACACAATTTTGTTTTGGAGTGTGGGTTTCAAGTGTGCCTTCTATCTTTAATTTGTTCTAAATTTTAAATACTGTAGAGTTTATTCCCCCATCTTTGATTTTGTCGATTGTGCAGAGTGAATAGAAATTCGTTCATATATTTTATCAAACTATAGTCTGCCCTCAGTGTCTGAGGGACAGTAAACCAGCCCCATGATTAAAAGGTTTGAGGACCCCTGATTTGGCCTTTCAAGTAATCAGCTAATTGTTTTGCAGTGATGCATTATTTAGTAGCCTTGTCAGTAATAGAAAAAAATTGACATTATCCATCTATAATCCAGCAAAACCTATTTGTGAATAAAATGTGCTTAATTTATTTGACATTATTAAAAACTTTTTAAGTGTCTATTACAATAAAATAAATATGTTTGGAACAACATTAAAATAATGAAGAAATAAGTTCATTTGTGTTACACCTTGCAAGCCATGATATAGCACACCGCAGGTTGGTCACCCCAGCATTAAGAATAGGAGCCTAATTTTATTTTCCATTAACATATTAGTCTAATAACCACAGTGATGTGAATGCTTGAACCAAACTGTGGTATTAAAACTGTACAGCAGCGTAGTGACTTCTAAAATTATATTTCAAATGCTGCTTACTAGATTTTTATAACATATACTGGTAATTTAAATTTAAAACTTCTGTGTGGAGCAGTTGAGAATGCATTAACAAATTGAGTTTGCTCCATTTTTGCAAACCTGGTTCAGTGGAAGAATGAAATAATTACAGCACTGAAGCAAACAAAAGCGAACTTAGACTAAATTTGTCCTTAATTATTACTGTTGCCATAATACATAAAGCAACAATATGACGATCATCCATTATGAAAAGTGCCTGTCTTATTTTATAGCCTTTAAAAGTATTTAGATAACTATTCCTTACCCCCTCCCATGCCCACTCATAGGCTCTTTACACAACACAAACCTCCCCCTTCGTACCTAGGATAATTATGGATGTTCCCAAACCAATTGTATTGCTCTGTCCATACACCCCCACATGGCTTAAATGCAGTACCTTATAAATTCATATATTGTGGAAAACCTTTATTACTCCTACTCCAAGTTCTGTTTCTGCTCTCTATATCTTTTGTTTGGATTATAAAACTTTTCTATCTAGTATTGTGTCAATGGTTACAGCATTTGATCTTTCTTAGCTGCTACTTTGCTTCATCATCATCATCAGGTCTCGTAGTCATTCGACCGTTGGGGCGCCACAGATGACATGTACACTATTCTTCTCCATTCCTCTCGGTCTTCTGCCCTACGCATAGCATCGCCTAGTTTTAATCCCGTCCATTCTTTGATATTATCTTCCCATCTTTTTCTTTGTCTTCCTCCTCTAGTAGTGCCCTGCAAGATCTCTTTGGCGAGCCCTTGTTTTCTGGTCACGTGGCCATACCACTCAAGTTTGCTCTTTTTAACAGACGTCAGGAGGTCATCATATTGCCCAATTGCTTGACGAATCCTTTCTTTTATTTGCTCATTTGTGATGTGGTCTCTATAGCAGATGCCAAAAATGCCTCTATAACATCTCATCTCCATCGCCTTTATTTTCCTTTCAAGTTCTGCTGTTAATGTCCATGACTCACAGGCGTATAAGAAAATGGAGAGGATTAATGAGCGCATCAGCCTGACTTTGGTGCTGGGGGCTATATTTTTGTCGTTCCATATTTTCTTGAGCCTCTTTAGTGCTGTCGTGCTCTGCGCAATCCTGGTCATCAATTCGGGCTTGGAGCCTTGTTCCGAAACTATTGCTCCGAGGTACTTGAAGCTGCCAACTGCTCTAATCTTTCCTCCCAGACCTTAATTTCAGTGGTGATGCCAGTGGTGCTATTTGTCATCATTTTTGTCTTTTCTGCACTGATTTGCATGCCAAAGGACGATGAAGTCTTGTCGAGACTCTTTACTAGGTTGACTAGTTCTTCCTCGCTTCCAGCCAGTCCGTCTATGTCATCCGCAAAATGTAGGTTGGTGATTGTTCTGCCACCAATGCTGACTGTCCCTACATGAGTTTCTAGTGCATCTGACATAATTCTCTCTAAGAAGATGTTGAACAGGGTGGGGGAGAGCAAGCAGCCTTGTCGTACTCCAACCGTGGTTTTGAACCATTCTCCGATGTTATTGTTGAAGAAGACTGCACTGGTGGCCTTATCATAGAGGTTTCTTATCATTCTGGTTAAGTTTGTGTTGATGTTGTAGTGCCTCATGGTGGCCCATAAAGCAGCATGCCAAACCCCGTCGAATGCCTTCTTGAAATCTACAAAGACGTGGTATAGGTTTTGTTGGTGTTGAGCATATTTCTCACATAGTATCCGGAGGTTTAGGATCTGCTCAGTAGTGCCACGGCCTTGCCTAAAGCCCGCCTGTTCTTCAGCAATGATTCTGTCGGCATATGGTCTTAGTTGGTTCAGTATGACCTTGAGCATGACCTTGCTTGGGTGGCTTATTAGGCTAATGGTGCGATAATTTCGGCATAGCTGTAGGTTACCTTTCTTGGGGAGGGTGATGATGAGAGATTGGGTCCATGATTCGGGCCATTCCCCTGTCAGCCATATTTTGTTACAAATATTGGTTAGCGCATTTATCATTGTTTCTCCTCCCTGTTTCATTAACTCGGCAGGGATATTATCTACTCCTGCGCGGAGAATAGGGAAGCTTTCATTGTCCGTTGCTTGGGGGACATTGAGGATCTCTGGGTCTATCTTTATATTTTCATTATACAGCTCTGAGCAGTATTCAGTCCATCTTTTCAGGATATCATTTTCCTCAGTCAAACATTTACCATTTTTATCTTGTATGGTAGTACTACGCCCTTGCTTTGCAGTGGTTAGTTCTTTCACCAACTGGTATGCCTTTTTGCTATTGTTTTTCTTCAAGCAATTTTCAATGTCGTAGCATTGCTCTTCAATCCAGTTCTTCTTCGCCCTTCTCATACCCTTTTTGAAGGTTTGGTTAATTTTTCTATATTTATTTGCCCCCTCTGTATCCACCATTTTTGTTTTCTTTAACTGCCTCCGTTTGTCACACAGATCGAGGATGTCAGCTGTCACCCATGGTTTTTGTGTTGGTCGATGTTTACCAAGGATGTCATGGGCTGTGTCCGTCACAGCTGTGTTGAAGTTATCAATCATTGTGTCCATGTCTGTACAGTCGGCATCTATAATGTTAAGCGCTGCAAATTTTCCTCCTATCATTGCTTGGAAGGCTTCTGCTATTTTAGGATCCTTCAGCTTTTCAAGATCGAAGTTGATTCTGGTATATCCTTGTTTATTTACCCTCTTTAAGTGCAGCCTAAAGGTCATCATGACTAGATCGTGGTCACTTCCAATGTCAGCTCCTGGGAAGCTGCGAGTCTTTGCAATGTTTATACTAGACCGGAAACGTGTTTGCAACATGATATAATAAATCTGATTGTGATGTTTCCCACTGGGGCTATGCCATGTGGTTTTCCTGCATATTTTATGTTCACCCAGTGTGTTGGCCAGTATGAGTTCATTGAAACTGGCGAATTCCAAGAGCCTCATACCTCTCTCGTTTGAAGTTGCGCTACAGTGGCGTCCACATGTTCCTTTCCAGTTAGCATAGGCATCTTCTCCTACATTGGCATTCCAATCACCTTGAACGACAAGAATGTCTTTTTTGGGGGTTTGGTTCAGCACATCTTAGAGTTGATGGTAGAAGTCATCCACTTCTGCGTCATCATAATCTGAAGTTGGTGCATATGCTTGTACGATGGTGATGTTGAACGGTGTTGCCCTTAGACGGAGAGTGACGAGTCGGCTCGAAATTAGTAGACAGCTCATAATACTGTTCTTAATGTTTTTATGGACCAGGAAGCCAACTCCTTGTTCGTGTGAGTCCTCCAGTCCACTAAAATATAGTCTCTGGCCTTCTTGGGTCGATGTTTCTCCAAAGTTTTTCCATCTCATTTCGCACAGACCTAGAATGTCCCATCTGTATCTGTTCATTTCATGCACTAATTCCTCCATCTTGCCCGTTTCTCTCAACGATCTCACGTTCCAGGTACCTATCGTAATGTTATTCCTAGCACTGATATTGTTTTTTGCCTGATCAGTAGCATATTTTCCACCTCCGTTCTGGTCAAAGACGGTAGGCGCGGCCCTTGGTAACCCGGGCGACGGCCGAGCCGGTATGGATTGTGAATCTGGTCTCATGTACATGTAGCGTAACTAGGGCAGTTGTCGCATGGCGGCGCCCATCCCTCTCCATTCCATTTATAATTAATTAATTTTATGTATTATCATGACTAGATAATTCACTTTCCCTCAAATGGTACTTAGCTCTCACTGTCACAGCTTGTCTCTCTCTAATATCCAAGTCAGTCCCCCACCTGTACTGCGGTACACTCCAATGGCACTCCGCTAATTCTGTCCAGCTGAGTTCTCCTTTTATTAGTATCCAGCATATCTAGAGAGATTCCTTACCCTACTGCTATTGTGCAAGCCTCATCCCAGTGCAATCTGACACCCTAAAACAGGTGGTCAGTCTTCCTACCTGTGGGAATGGCCCCGCCCCTTGCAATACCCAGGTTGGGAATCTCCACAATTTAACAAATTAGAAACCTTATAACAATACATTACACTCATATTAAAATTGCACACTCACAAATTAAATATAATTAGTTTATGAATTTTGATCGATTTGCGTTAAATTTCTCTGCATCATCATTTTAATATTCTTGTGTCATTCAAATACTGATTATTACAAAACTCAATATAAAATATGTCATATTAAAAATTAAATATGAGCTTAAATAAATAAAACATAAATTTTGGTATGGATTTAAAAATGATTCTACAACTTACTTGATTTTCCTTCTCAAGTTCTCGTGACTGAAATTCTGACAATTGTCTTTCTAGAATTTGAACTCGCCTCTCAAGTCCACTAGCATCTCTGTCTCTCTTATTGAATCTGAAAAATAAATTACATTTAACTTATACCACATGTATGATACAAACAAAGAAACAATACATATATATATATATCTAGGGCAGCTGTTTCATCCCTGCTTTACCTTTAAAAAAGATACCGACCTGGTTACACTGGAACACCCAATATAGTACAATATAGTTTCAGAATAGTACTGAAAAAATTGTAGAATAGTGCAATTCTAAAATAGAAATAGTAAATAAATAAACATAAATTATAATATGCACTGGTACAATAAATATTTGCATCACGTCTAATAAAGGTCACTTCTCAAAGTAGATGACTAAGTTTATATATTTATATAGTGCATTATTGCAAATAAAAATGTACCTGTCATTTGCCACTTTGATGTGGTGAGAAAAATTTAGTTGTTAATAAATAGTAAAGCTGTTTTCAAATGTATTACTTATTTCAATCTATTTTAATTATATCCTTCCAAACTGGAGGTGGGTACATTGAAATGGCACTTACTTTCCACAAAAAATGTGTATATTGTGGAGTGTTCAGACCTTGGTAGTCGACCTGTGTGTACAGGGGTGGCGGGGGGTACTGACCAACGGTTAGGGTCCATTAAGCAGCGTGTGGTCTTTACAACAGTGGTCTTGTTATCAGTACGGACCTGGCCGATACCGACCTATTACGTGGTGTGGGAGGAATGGGAGATCAACTGACCAAACAAAAGGTCAGTCGTGTCAGACTGGCCGTGACGCCGTTGCGGTGATGGGGTATGACGTATTACGCGGTATTGGGGCCCTGGGAAGAATCTCTAGGTACGTGGAACTTATAAAAGGGACTAGAGTAGAACTCAGCCGGGGAGGCAAGTGGACAGATGGGAGACTCCGACGGACAGGAGTATAGATCAGACGAGAGAAACCGAGTACGAAAGAGATAGAGACGAACCGGGACAGTCGGAGTTGAGTACGACGGAGAGAGAGAGAGTGAAAGGAGGAGACAAATAAAAAGAGTCAAAGACTATAACCATCGTTGAGTTGTCAAATTGGTGCAGTACGAGAGACGGCGTGTACAAGGTTATCAACAAATTAGTTATAGAACAGAGATGAGCAAGGTTCCCTACAATATATATAATGTGCGTTTATGCTGGCAATTAAAATAATAACTATTTGAATGTAGAAATAAGTTCATCTGTGATACATCTGGCAGGCCACAACATTTATCGTAGCAACCATGGGTTGCCCACCACTGCATTAAGCCCAGGAGCATGATTTTATTTTTTGTCTAAAAGTACCGCAAGCTGAATTGGAAGAAGGGAGAAGAAGTGATGGAGCTAAACTAATGTATTAAAATTGTACAGCTGCTTAGTGACTTCCAAAAATAGATTTCAAATGCCGCTCAATAGATCTTATTGAATATGAAAGAATCATAAATTGTACCATAACTATCCTGACAGTCTCTTATAGAGCAAACTTTCACATAAAAATTTGTTAAATCCATTTTTTCTTTAAGGCTATAAAAATATCACCACAATGTTTCACTGTTATTGGCATTCTAATGCTTTGCGTTTTCATAAATACATCGCTATTACTATTGTAATATTTTTACTAGTGACAACCCACTGTAGTCTTGCTTTTGACGTAATTATTTAATTTGAGGGGGGGGGGGAAGGTCTCTGTGTATAATCATGCGTTGTACCCCAAAATCATAAGAGTGAAAAGGTCTGAAGATATGCTATAAGCTCTACATCCCTTGCAGACATGACTCTGTCATTCAGTTATAGAAACTTAACTGTCTTAGCCTAAATTTAAACAAACCAAGAACATGCAGAAAAGAAATAGAGTCATCTCCACAAGTACTGAAATATGCCTATAATTTTATCTTGTACTAGCCATGACAACAATGGACACTTATCTGTTAAGATATGGAAGCAACTGAAAATAGCCTTACAATATCACAAATAAAGATGCACATCAGATAAACAAGGAAACTAATATGCAAATGAGAAAAAGGCAAAGCTATTTTAAAAACTGGTAGTGACATAATTACAAGCTTCTTTAATGAAAATGTCTAAATACAAAATATTAATTTTGCATAGTTTCACACCGCACATTGTTTTGTGTAGTGACGTCACGCATTTATGCTGTCTAGTCGTGTTCCATGTTGTTCTCATACAAACATAACGTTGAACTAACCTTGATAGTTGCCTCTGCTTATTTAATTATCTTCCTTGTGAAACAGTATACCAGTAATTATACCTGGTATCTCAAAAATAGCATAATTAATTAGGCTTATTTATAATGTCATGAATGACTTTTCCTTTTTTAAATATCGTGTTTTCACTTTCTAAAACTAAAGAGGGTGTAACATTTTCTGTTGTAAAAAGAGATTATGTCATTGAGATCTGACATCAGTGAGGATTATATATATTTCAAAATTTATTTCTGGCTGCAAACTGTCAATTAAATGACAGACTTAATTAGAAAAACATAGTTGGAATTAGATACGCTTGGATGCGGTGGGGTGTGATATGATTGTGTTCCCTTTTAAAAGTAAGAGAATGACAGAGTTCCATGGCATTATCGACGCTTCATCCAGAGCATACCAAGCAAGCATTTTGCAAGAGACTTTGAAGTGCTTGTAGCTTGTTTGAGGCTTTTTTGATCAATAACCTTTTAGGTTGCATAATCGCAACTTTGAGGCAATTAAGGGAAATTCTCTGACTAATATGGAATCGACTTAATGGTGAAACAATCTTCTAAATTTTACTGTGAGTGTTTGTATTCAAAACAGTAAAAATTAATTTAAAATAAGTTATACAAATAAAAGATAGGCTAACTAAATTTAGACTTTCTATTTTGTGTGTACAGTTTTTAAGTTCTTGTAGTTGAAAAACGTTTTTTGGGTACCGGTATTTTAACAGGTTTTGATTTATATTGTGGTTAAAGAAGAAATCAAGAATAGATGCCTCTAAAGTACATTGGCATTTATAGTTAGTAGTTAATACATCTATATTATAAAAGCAAGTGTAGCAATATATATTGTTATCAATAAAAATAAAAAAATACCCAAATTAATGGACTACTTCCTATCAACCTAGAAACTTGAAAACATTGATGCGGATACCATCAAGAAGCCTAGACAAATTTAACAAAAACTCCACAAAATCCCCCCAAGGTCCCGGCTAAGGGTAGTGTGTGTTCTTGATATTTTTGTTTAACAAAAAAAAAAATTGCTGAAGCTGACATCATCACTACACCAAAAAAAAATGTTAGACATTACCAAGAGGGCCTAAGGCAGGGGTCGGGAACCTTTTTATCTGAGAGAGCCATACATTATGTTTAAAATAAAAAATTCAAGTAAATGTGTGCATTTTGTGTAATTTCAACACTAAATATGCAATAATTTTAATAACGGTATGCTGTTGCTAATCAATGAGTATTTCTTACCGTTAACGCAATTTATATTTAGATCAAAGGAGTCTAAAGAAATTTTTTTTTTATAATCGAACATTTGTCTGCGAGCCACATCTGGGCGAGCCATAGGTTCCTGACCCCTGGCATAGGGGGTCAGGAGAATAATGCATGGCTAAATGGGAAAAATCCATTAGGAGAAAGTTCTAAAGACACATGACTCACTGGCGTTCACTGTCATTCTAAATATGAGTTGTTTTTTGCACATCATTTGAACTTATGGAAATTTATTTTTGTGAACATGGTCACTCAACGAGAAGATTTTTTTGTCAGTAAGGGGTGTCAATTTTTAAAGGATAATAAATGAAGGACTTTTTAAGAGGCAGTTTGAAGCATAAAAATTAAGTGGGGCTTTTGTTTCCTGTGCAATGCTTATAAAACAATAACTTTTTTTCTTGGCCACCACTACATTCTGTATATTTAATTTGTTAATCATATTTTTAAACATTACAATTATTTTCCTGTTAATATCCTGAAAACTTTATGGAATGAAAATAAGCATAGCAAAGATTGAAGTCATTTCAGTAGCCCGTATGCCCAAAAAATGATTTAACAATCAGTGGTCAGCTGCCCTGTCAAACCTAGGACTAAATATCTTGGAACCATTTTCACAGAGGATGGTTAAGGGATGGAGAGATAGAGACAAGATTGTGGCTGGCAAATGCACTCTGCTTCTCAATTGCTCTGCTTCTGAGACACCAATAAATAAAGATGGAGACCAAAGCCAAGCAAGCAAATGAAAGCTGTCATTATTTCAACTAAGTGTCAAACTTGGGCTCTGACTAAAAGTCTCAAGAGTAATATATTCACCTCTGAGATGTTAAAGGCGAGCAGCTGGTAAAAGAAGATGGACCAAATTTGGAGCCAGGAAAATAAAATATATGTTCAGTTCCATCCCAATCAGCCAGTATATGGCCAGGCTAAATAACAAATCAAATGGGTTGTCCAACTGGTTGGAATATTGTTACGTAACGTTGAATTTAATCTCTTATTTGTTTAAATGGTTCGTTGACAAACAGTACACAAGCAAAATGATACCAATACTATAACTATAAATCAAATACAGTAACAAAGAAAATGATACCCAAACTAGGGCTAATTACAATAAATAATTTTATTAAAGTTAATTATAATTTACAAAATCAAACAAAAAGAAAAAACTAAAGCTATTGACTTACAGTATAATGTTGGCTCGTACCGGTACAATGTTGAAGAAAATACAATGTTGTAAAAGGTACAATGTTGAAAAAGAAAGTACATGCACACAGAGAGTAAACATTACTCACAAATCTTCGTCTCAATATCGTGTTAGCAAATATCTCTGCCGTAAAAGTGTTTTTCAAACATATCTCTAGGCGTATATATAGCTCTTTTCAGAGATATTTCTCGAACGGGCTTACACATTGTATTCCTCTCCTGATTTGTCTAGTTTTTTCTACAGAATTCTAATAATACAGGCCATAGATTTAATTTAGTTGTAAACAAGGTCAAAGGCCTTTGTCAAAGGAGACTATTTTTAATTAGCCGCACCCTCTCAAATTCAATGCCTGGATAGTTCGATATGTTTGTATCTGAAAATCTCCTGGACGTATGAATATAATTTATTTCGAAAATAACTAAGAATTGGTGGACCTATTCTGTGTTTTTCGGTTACCTGAAATTTGATCGAAAGAAATTTCGTCTATGGAAAATTGATCGACAGTAATTTGATTGAACGGAAATTTTCCGTCGACGAAATTTCATTCGATCAAATTTTCGGATACGGTGTTTTTCTATTCTATAACTTGATTAATATAATTATAAACAGGTTAAAGTGCAGTTCAGGTGCGTATATTATTTCTGATCGTATTTCGTATTTTTTTAGTGTAAACTTACGATAATTCTTTATAAAAGTATTTTTAAAAATAAAATATCATCTTTTTGTTGGAATAAAACAACAATTTAACAAGTTTTACGAGATAAAAAAAAAACATTTTCTTGAATCTTTTGTCCTTTACGGTGCCATTGTGGTAAATCAAGGATAACTCTTCTGTATTAAAAGATACGTTATAAAAAATGCCAAATTGGATGTGTCATGATTAAAATAAGTTTTGTGTTTATTATTTAACTTTACTAGTCAATATACCCGGCATAGTGCACGGGACTGCATTCGGAAAAAAAATCTTGCTAAAGCCTTTTAATTCACATTAGTATTAAGCAAAATGTCAATATATTACTATGATGTCACTATATTTAAAAAATAAAACAATTAATTTCTATCCTATAAAAAGACATATAATAACCTTTGTAAACATTTCTTTCCCCGATGGGATACTGGTGGGATTCGGCATTTGGATCCCGTTTTCCAATGGTATCCCTTTTCTCGGAGGGATCATGATCGGGATCCCATTTTACGGTGGGCTCTCAATTCTGGTGGGATCCCGATCCCGGTCACGTAGGGTTCCCGATCCCGGTGGGGTCCCGTTGCCTGGAGGGATCATGATGGGATCCTGATTGGGTTGGATTCCGATCCCGTCGGGATCCCGTTTTCCGGTGGGATCCCGTTTCCCAGTGAGATGATAGATCACGATCCCGGTCGCACTAGGTTCCCGATATGATCCCGTTTTCGGGTGGGATCCCTTTTCCCGATGGGAACCTCTCCTTCAATGGGAAACCGGATGGGTAGGGGGATTGGTAGGTGTGTCAAAGGTTATAAAAATATCACCGCAACGTATCGTATTGATTGTGATGGTCATATTGTTGCTTTGTGTGTCACAGTGAACTAGCTATCTGCGGGTGGGGGAAGGTTGGTTCCGCCGATCGAAATAATGACGTCACAGCAGGGAAAGACGTGTTGGCGGACTACAGTGTGTTGTGACTATGTCATGTTAAATATTACCACTATAGCGATCTTTTTATGAAAACCCAAAGCAATAGTATACGCAGTGGCGTAGCGAGCTTAACTCGCGCGCGGGGCACAATACCTTTTTAACGCCCCCCCCCTATTCGAAAACCATACAATATTTATGTAAAATATACTATTTGGCGCCTCTTTGTGAGTAGCGCCCGGGGCATGATGCCCCCTTGCCCCCCTCGCTCCGCGACTGAGTATACGGGCATACGATAACTGCGAACATGTTGTTAACAAACATGTATGTACATTTTTAAAGCATGCCGATCGCTTCATCAAACAAATAACGGCAACGCTGTTGTGTAAATAAAACCCTCCAAAAACACGTGCATGTACATTCTCATTTATTAACGCACATCATGTATATAAAGACATTTCAAGCACATGTTAATATATTGCCGCCATATTGGTTTTTGTTTATCTCGATCCTCGGTTATCTCGACGCCTTTTGGCATACCCCGTGGCCGTCGACATAACCGGGTTCTACTGTATATAGCCATGATCTCAAGGGCAGCCGCCTCCCGAACATGTTCAGGTCTACGCTTTGTCACTGCTGCATCCGCCAAGGCCAAATGTATGGAGGGACGTGAGGGTTCCGCGTATGGCGGATTGACTGGGATTAGGGTCAGACGTTCTATATTTTGGGGCAGGTCGACTGTCCTTTCCAACTCCACGAACTGTTGCATGAAAGAGGATCTCTTTAGTCGCCTGCCCGCCATTCAGTTGTTCTGTATCTGGATCGACGGTTCCTTCTCGTTTAGCCGACGGTACGGTACTTCGTATAGCTTTTTCCCTCCTTATTTCTAGCGGTTCTACATTGGCCAAGACCTCTACAGCAGCTGGGTGTATGGTCCTGAATGCGCCACTGATGAGTCTCTGAGCCTGATTCTGGATTTGGCCCAACTTTTCCAATGCGGCCTTGCTTGCAAAGGATTGGACTGGCATGCTGTAATCCATCACCGAACTTAAACTTCCTGGCTCTAGGAATAGAGCTCTAAGCGTTCTTGCGCCCGCGCCGGATAATGATGGATATATGTGCCAAGTTTGGTCAAGATCCAACATGCCATGTAAAAGCCTTTGTGGAACAAACAAACAAACCCATTTTGAACTAAGCGATCCCACTACCAGTAATAACGGAAAATGAGTCCGCCTTATTATATATGATCACCAGCCCTCACCTTCAAATTAGACCCCACAAATCACTGGCAACGTATTTGCTTAATGACCTCACGCTATCATGGCTGACTTCCCCCATCCCACCCCCATTTCTGCATCGTCACAAATGTTTAAAAAATGGGACGCATGATCACACATTAGCACAAATAAATACCCCCCCCCCCCACTTTCCAGTAGCTACACTCCAGGACAATGATGACGTGTGCGTCCGCTGACTTGGTCGGTAATCCACTTATAATTCCCCCCGCCCCACCACCAACCAAGGCTTCCCTTCTATGGCCTATCAGTATATTCCGAGCGCTTTGAGGGTAAAATATGGTTTTGGGGTGGGGGCGTGCGTATTGCCGATCGTCCGTGTCATAAGCTTACCCCCACGCTCCAGCCCCACCACACTAATGAAAAGGGCCTACACGTGAAATTTCCAAAGTAATCGTCCATTATTATGGCATAAGGTATATACATATTGAAGTTGAAGGCTTCTTGTGTTGATGGATATTAGCCAAAATGGGCCAAAACCATTCATACAAAGGATCCCTCTGAGAACGTGATCACACCGAGGAACAGGATCCGAACGGGAAACGGGATCAAACTTAGAAAACGTGATCCAGTCTGGTAACAGTATCACAGCAGAGAATAGATACTCCCATGAATGTGATCTCGCGGCTTAATCTGGATCTTATCGTAGAATGGGGTCAAACCAGGAATAGGATCACATCGGGAAACCAGATCCCATTGAAGAACAGGATCAATCGGGAAACGGGATCCCACCGGGGAACGGGATCCCACCGGAGAACAGGACCCAATCTTGGAACGGGATCGCACTGGGAAAAGAGATCCCATGGAGAACAGGAACCCAAAGGGTATGGGATCTCATCGGGAAATTGGATCCTATCGGGATAGGCTTCGCCAAGGTCAGGACTCCAATGGGCTTGAGATTCCTACCGGGAACGGTATCCCATCAGGATCCCAAATGAGTTTGGGATGCCTCCGGGATAGGGATCCCAAATGAGTTTGGGATGCCTCCGGGATAGGGATCCCATCGGGAAACGGGATTTTATTGTATCAGGATCTCGCTGAGTACAGGATCCCTTCAGGAGCAGGATCCCATACTGAGGACTGGAATCACCACTGGGAAGAGATCCCACTGGGGATCGGGATACCTTTCGGATTCTATTTTATGAATGTTTTTTTTTTTTTAAGGTTAGAATTTTAAAAAAAAACATTCATGTGTTTTTTACAGGCCCCTTAAAATGTTAGCTAAAGGGTTTTAAAAAAAATGTTCATTTCTGAATGCCATCACGAGCGCCGCCGCCACGAGGGACGCAGTTGGGACACGAAAAAAAAATTAAAATTATGAGTTCATTACCCTTCAGTACCGGTATTTGAATATGGATAATCAATTGTATGTCTAATAAGTTTGATCTAACTCCATTCACCCAAGCAGGAGCCTTTGTTTGGAATTATAATTTTACATCTCATATAAGAAAAAAACACATGAATATTTGGCCCCTATCCCTAAACGGAACATCTAATAAGGTCCAAACACCCCCCCCCCCCCCCAAAATAAAATCTAAACCCTTTTTTTGTCCTCCAGTATTTCATTCTTTTTTGTGAACGTGTCTATAGTTTGAAAATTTCATTTACCATACTAACTTACAGGTGGTTACAAATCTGGCCACAGGGTGACAGAAAAAAATACAAAACAAATGGGGCTATGTAACATTGGTTGGGGGATGTTCAAAGACGCTTTAGAAATCAAATAAAAAAGAAAAAAAGGGCTTTATAATTCAGCATTAGTTAACTATTACTGCCTGGATTTAATTAATAAAGAATACATGTAAGTTTACTTGCTAAAAAACGAAATGCGTTAAGAAATAATATACGCACCTGAACTGCACTTTAACCTTATAAACAAAAACAGTCAACGCAATTAACAAATACTTCCGGTTCACGAGTCGCTTGATATGCAGCAGTGAAATATCTCCATATTAGGCATATTTTCTCCTTTTTGGAATGTTTCTCTCATATTTGTATTCCTGCATAGTTGGATATTGTTTATTAGCTGAACTTTTCCCTCATAAAAAATATTATAATTATAGTGTTGGGTTTGTTAGACAAAATTTGGTATCAAATGCAAGATAATTGAATGGACTATCACAAATGACATCCAAATAGGCATAGTTAGCCATAGTATTTATTTAGTCTAAAGGGACCCGGGTCCGAATACCGGGTCCGGCTATTCGGACCCGGTTGCTTTAGACTTTAGACTAAATACTGTTCGGATGTCATTTATTTAAGTTGAACTAAGAGAAGTTTACAAACATATAGTCCATTCAATAATATTCCTCTTACAAACTAACAAACCCAACAATATTTTTAATATTTTTTATTAACCGAACCTCTCACTCTTGAATCCGTTGTCCAAATAGCCGCAGCCTTATTTAAACTGTTGCAATAGGCCTATTTAGTGCTACTATTAGTCTTACATGATAACTTACTTTGCAAGCAAATCCTCATAATCAGCTTTGTATTTGTTAGCCTCGATTTGTAAACGCGCTTTTTCTTTGGCAGTCTCATCCAATAATTTCCGCAACTCAGCAAGCTCCGACTCGTACAGAGTTTTAACACTGGTGACTTCCCTCCTGACTACTTCTTCGGTAGATTTCACTTGGTATGAAAGACGGCTGTTTTCTGCTTCTAAGCTTCTAACCTTATCTATGTATGCTGCTAAACGATCATTTAAACCTTGAAGCTCTTCTTGCTCTTGCATACGGGTAAGCCTAGCCGGCGATGGCGGCCTTGCTGATCCTGATCGACGACTTGAAGAACTAAAACTAGAACTAGCACCATCACCACCAGACGATGAATATGATGTAGTGGTGACGGTCTTCTTAGTTTGTTTCGTAGCCATGTTTGTTTATAACTCTTGTTGATAAATTAATGACCCTGCTAAAACTGATATTAACTGAGCTTACAATTTCTTACACGTAAGGCAGAGTCTCACAAATGGCCGGTAAGATAACGCGCTCGCTGGGGTTTTTCTATCACGTGACAACGCCCCTTCAGTTGTGTATTTATAGTATAATGAACTACAGAGGTTCCCACACAGGGCACCGAGTATTTAAAAAAAAATTATGATGAAAGATTACGGTTAAAAAATTCATAATGAAATATTAAAAGACATGTTGACATCAATTTATTTTGACTCCCCTTCATCTTGTCAACAATTGTCAAACTTTTTCCAATCCTCCCCCTTATTTTGTTGATGTAATTAATGAACGACTCCAATTGACATTGGAACTTCATGTTCTGAAATATAAATAGATGACATCGCACCCATTTAGCGTTGAATTCGTATTTGAAGATAAAAGATTGTTCTGATTATTTCAATTCAAGTATTAATTCTCGTTATATTAGGGCTGAGCCGGGTGCAGTTGTTTTAGTGGGCACCGGGTCCGGATATTACATTTCATGAATTATGTATAATAAAAAAAAAAAGATAAATATGTTCCATCCGATGGGTAACACTGAATACTGCATGTATGGAACCTGTAAGGGGTCACCCATATATGACTACGACAAAAAAACTACTATCACCCCCCCCCCCCTTTATTTCCACAGCACATGTTGCACCCTTACTTTTTTAGACTACCCCTGCCTTTGCGCACGTACATTTGATCTATTACCACTCACCGAAAAAATCAATTTTCTACGCCACTAATACTAGAGTAGTGAACTACGTACTTCTTTTCTTTATTTTTACCACTTTAATTAAAAAAGAATGTACTCACTTTTTCGAATTTTATTTGTTAGAATATGGAGGCCTTGGGTAAAAACTCAATTCGAGATGGGTGCCGAGAATAAAAAAAATTAGGAACCACTGGTGTAGCCAATCAAATAATTACGTCACACGACATAATTCTAATTTGAATCACACCCCACATCCTATTTTGCCACGCCACTGAACTGAATATTTGAAAAATGTTTCCACTCGTATAGTATATATAGTGGAAACTCGTTTAAAGAACTTTATTTTTACTTTATCATTTCCGTGACTCCGTTCTCAAACTGAAACGTTCACTAACCGAAATATGTTTTTCTATTGAAATCAATAATAATACAAATGCAATCAATCTATTCCAGCCTAAGAAATATAGCATTTTTTTCATTTCAAAGTGTAGGTTGTTTTTTCCCCAAGGCCACAGGGATTTGGTGTTAACACCGGAGCTCTGGAGCAGGGTCTTTTGCATGGCGATGAAACTGGGCTCATTAAATTTCTTACTACCCCTAGCTCCAAAACGTATTTAAAAAAATTAATTTAAAAAAAAAGAGATTTTCAACTTTTGATTTTGTTAAAATTCAATTATCTACAAGCTGTTGCCCCACTCTACTTTTTACAACTATGTTGCCCCACTATTTTATGTTAATATTAATGTTGTCCTCACTCTTCTGCTAGCTCTGTTGTCCCAATCTGTTACAAATATGCTGCCCCAATCTTTTACAAATATATGGCCCCAGTAATCATACCAAGGAAAATATTAGAGTGCGAAAACATAAAATGTTCAAAGTCATAATCGTGGTGTTGGATTTAATATGAGACCTTTTGTGTAACAGATCCAGAGAGGCCCCATAAAATCAAACGTTCGACCAAACTTCCGTCGATAAATTTTCCGTCGACGAAATTTCTTTCAAACAAATTTCCGGTTACGCTTTTTCACTAGGGATTTTCCTAGACATTTCATGCCCCTTATAATATTGCTATTGTTTTTATGCATAAAACTTTGTTATAAAATGAGACAAAAATAAAATATTTACAGGGGGCACAGTTAAATATGAGTTCTTCTGAATAAAGCCACAAAATATAAGTTTGTTTTTGTTACTATTCAGCAAAAATTAAAAAAATTATCCTTATTATTTTCCTATGCCTATGACTCATCACTTGTTTGTAGTTAATTAATTAATTTTGATTACATATTTTCTTTAATTTCCCAAAAATAATAATAATATTCTTTAGATTAATTTAAATTTTTCCGTGGAATTGTTTAACATTTATATGTATAAACAAACAATAAGGGGATCACTTGTTTCATTTAGATAAAATTGACGATTACACTTTTTATTTTATCATTTTCTATAATATTTGTATTTTAGTCCCATATCTTATGAATATCTGAATATGACAAAAAATAGTAGGTCATTTATTTTAAGTTAGTAATCTTGTTTCACAAATCAACATGTATTGATAGACTAATAGAATCAACTTTGGCCGTTGAGAGAAATTAAAATAAGTTCTAGTATAACTTATAGTATAAGTTTTTATGATTGTTCTTTAGTCACTTTAGTCTTTATTAATAATATCTATATTAAGTAATTCTTGGATTATTGTGGAAGAAAGTGTGTTTTTTTTTTTATAAAACCAATGATTATGAAATAATTCTCTTGTGAAATATTGTGATAAGTCATTAAATATAGGATAATTCAATATCAAAGGTAAGTGAATAATTTTTTTTTACATTTTTACTTAATCAGTTAATCTATCCCTTAAGAATCATAATATTCATTAAAATATCATTGCATTATGATTGCATAAGAATAAGTTAATGGGATGGGGCTAGCTAGGCCTATAGTTAAAATACTCTATTTTTCTAGGCCTATAGGCCCAATATATTTATATATAAATAAATAAATATGCCTATAAATATATAAAGTATTATATTTAATATATTAATTGTAATAATAATGAGGTTAATAATAATAAATGCTGTTTAACCCATTCCCCATGTCAATAACCCTCAATTAAAAGCATCAAAACAAGTTAAAAATGTGTATTTATGTTCTTAAAATATGTAGGCTATCTGTGATATTGAAGTATTTGTTTTTAATGAATTATTATGGAATACTAATCTGGATTTACAGTGTAAATCAAGTTATTTTTCTTTTATTAAAAAAAATCAGTATCGATAATAGGTCATTTTGGGACACATTTGACAAAATTTGGTTGGGATTTTTTCACCATTGAACTGTGTCCCAATGTCATGAATTTCTGATATGTTGTAATTTATTCAGTTATCTACCGACAACTTTTTATTTAAGACAGACACCCTTTCCACAAAAAATATAAATTTGTAAAGTTTATTTTACCTAAAATTTACAACGTTAAGACCACACATTTTTTAGAACTAAAGTGTCTAATCATAAAACAACATGTCTACTTTAAAATTTGGTCGGTAACAGAACGAACATGCTGGGCTATAATTAACAAAAAATAGTTGGAATGAACATGTAAAGGATGCAATTGTATAAAGCATGAGAAAGAGACTTATTTTTTTTCTACCATACCTGGCTACTGGGTTTAACACACCGGTCATCGTCATCATCATGTCCCGTAGTCCTTAGACCGTTGGGGTGCCACGATATTACAACATATCGAAAATTCATGACATTGTGACACAGTTCAATGGTGAAAAAATCCCAACCAAATTTTGTCAGATGTGTCCCAAAATGACCTATTATCGATACTGATTTTTTTTTTAATAAAAGAAAAATAACTTGATTTACACTGTAAATTCCAGATTATTATTCCATAATAATTCATTAAAAAACAAATACTTCAATATCACAGATAGCCTACATATTTTAAGAACATAAATACACATTTTTAACTTGTTTTGATGCTTTTAATTGAGGGTTATTGACATGGGGAATGGGTTAAACAGCATTTATTATTATTAACCTCATTATTATTACAATTAATATATTAAATATAATACTTTATATATTTATAGGCATATTTATTTATTTATATATAAATATATTGGGCCTATAGGCCTAGAAAAATGGAGTATTTTAACTATAGGCCTAGCTAGCCCCATCCCATTAACATATTCTTATGCAATCATAATGCAATGATATTTTAATGAATATTATGATTCTTAAGGGATAGATTAACTGATTAAGTAAAAATGTAAAAAAAAATATTCACTTACCTTTGATATTGAATTATCCTATATTTAATGACTTATCACAATATTTCACAAGAGAATTATTTCATAATCATTGGTTTTATAAAAAAATAAACACTTTCTTCCACAATAATCCAAGAATTACTTAAGATATTATTAATAAAGACTAAAGTGAATAAAGAACAATCATAAAAACTTATACTATAAGTTATACTAGAACTTATTTTAATTTCTCTCAACGGCCAAAGTTGATTCTATTAGTCTATCAATACATGTTGATTTGTGAAACAAGATTACTAACTTAAAATAAATGACCTACTATTTTTTGTCATATTCAGATATTCATAAGATATGGGACTAAAATACAAATATTATAGAAAATGATAAAATAAAAAGTGTAATCGTCAATTTTATCTAAATGAAACAAGTGATCCCCTTATTGTTTGTTTATACATATAAATGTTAAACAATTCCACGGAAAAATTTAAATTAATATCTAAAGAATATTATTATTATTTTTGGGAAATTAAAGAAAATATGTAATCAAAATTAATTAATTAACTACAAATAAGTGATGAGTCATAGGAAAATAATAAGGATAATTTTTTTAATTTTTGCTGAATAGTAACAAAAACAAACTTATATTTTGTTGCTTTATTCAGAAGAACTCATTTTTAACTGTGTCCCCTGTAAATATTTTATTTTTGTCTCATTTTATAACAAAGTTATATGCTTAAAAACAATAGCAATATTATGAGGGGCATTAAATGCCTGCAGGCGCAGCTATATTTTCTTTGCGCCTCCGACGCCTCCAAAATACGGCCCAAATGCGACTTATACTACTACTAACAGCTGAAAGAATAATTGATTTCTGACGGTCAAGGGTCAATTTGGAGAATGGTTGGGGCAACTGTCTTTTTTTCTTTACGAGTAAAATTTTGTTTGGCTTTAGGTCTCCCCTTTGGACTAATTTTGTAAAAATTAAGATTTCCAAAAGTACTAATACTAGTTACAGTTGAAAGAACCTCTGCATTATTTGATGGGACAAAGGAATGTCTTTTACATGAACAACAAAATCAACTACTTCACTTTGAACTAAACTTGCTTGTGGTTCACCTTCATCCAACTTTGATGCTGATTTATTTTCATCTAAATTTGATGGACTCTCCAGAGACTTATAGTAGTTTCAAGAAAGGATATTTGTTCTCCTTTTATCGCCAAAAAATTTGCCAAATCCATACAAATTCTTTTAGAATGATTAAACCGACCCTCTGAGTCTTAAAATGATTGTTTATAATATTGTTTATTGATATAATTTGAGAAGTTACTGAAAAATTAGAAGTAGAAGCAACCAATCTAGGAACACTATGTTTGCTAAAACGGCATGGCATTAACTCTGAACAAAATTCTGGAAGCTGTAAATGTCTTCGAACTGAAAAAATATGTCAGCAAATGAACAACTACAGTGAACTGATGTTGAGCTTCCTTGTGAGCTACTTAAAAAAGTTCTGCCTCTCCAGAGACAACAGAGTACGGAACAGACCGTGACAATTTGAGCTGATTGAGCCATAGAGCAGCAGCAAAGGAAGTAGCAACACTTTCATTCTTATTTACACTTTCATCATTATCAGATGACGTATACTGAGCTCTGTTTGCAGCAAGCAATCTCAAACGATCACATACTGTAATTTTGCAGTTGTCAAGAGACATAAGGTTACGAAGAGCAGATGAAAAAGAAAGATGAGTCAAACTTTTTTAAATTTTAGAATGATAAGACTCCAAGTGATTTGTTATTGTCGCATGGAGTCTTAAAACACCAGCATTGTATGATGCTGCCCATAAATGGGCATTACTCCACAAGTTTGACTCAAAATACTCTAAAGCTACATCAGGAAGATTATCTTTCATGTCTTGCATCAAATTTAAAAATTCATCACACGAATCAGTATAAACTTGAGAACCTGCTCACGACCTACATTTTGCAAAAGAAACCTGTGTACAGCCTGGTTAATGTGAAAATGACATAGATTAACAGGTACATTTGGAAACAGATCATTTATAGCAGAGATTTCAGCCATGTCTTTGTCAACCACAGAGCACTTGAAGAGACTGGCATCACATTTCTTCAAAAGAATCTGCAAACAAAAAGAATTTTAAATAGATTCCTTATCTTTATTTTTTACAAAAGCATGAAGAACAGGAATGCCCCTCTTCTCTCCACCTATAACCATTAATGTCAAAAGTGTATATAAATATTTATTGGTTTTATATGTGAAATCCATTAATAAAACCTCTGGATATTGGGCAATAATACTAATCATATCATAAGTCATGTATGATAAATACATTCCCCATTTTCTGTTATTCCATAGGACTCACTTCCACCAGCTTGTGATATAGAATAAAGTATAGATTGAGTTTCAGTTGCATCAGATGATGATTTATTTATTCTGGACTTAAATATATTAAATTTATTCTGGACTTAAATCTATTAAATTTATTCTGGACGTAATTATCCCTGGGAAGCAAATTCACATCATGCTTTCCTGTTGCAGGACATCAACAGATGCGTTGCCACATTTAGTTCCACCTTTCGGTTTTCCGGATCCAGGCGGAACATTTGGAAAAAAAAACCACTCACAACAGTGACTTTGCAATAACAATTCTGCATATTTGCCTATTCCGCACGAAGTATTTTGTAAAAAAATATGCCCTGCAAACATAAGTAGCCTTCACCGTGGGGATAAATGTTTAGGTTTATTATATTTCACAATCAAGATATTAATCTCCATTTGGACTATTTAGAAATACGAATGGGTGATTAACCTATTCAACCCTGCCACAACCGAATCCGGTCAGTACTGATAAATCCCGTTACTGTTTCGGCCAAATCCGGCAACTCAACCCTTTGTTTACACGTGCTACGACAATCGCGCTAGAATCGAGAATTTAATGGCGAATTTTTTTATCAGATCAGTTGTGTTGCTATGGGAAAAAAAATGGGACCAAGTTATGCATGTCTATTTATGGGCCATTTGGAACATCTTTGGAGAGAACACTACAAAGGTCCTTTCCCAGAATACTACAGATACATAGATGACTGTATAGGTATTACCAACATGGACATAACAGAACTAGAAAGTTTTATTGACTTCATTATACATTTTCATCCAAAAATCAAATTCACTGAAATGATCGATAAAAGTACTATCAACTTTTTGGACTAAAAAATTAACCTTAAAGATAATAACATATCTACGACGTTCATTTTCTATAAGAAAACAGGCAGTCACAGTTTCTTACTATATTCATCATTCCATCTTCAATCCTGTAAAAACTCCATCCCCTTTTCTCAGTTGCTGACACTGAGAAGACTCTGTAGTAATGACGAGGATTTTTGGGAAAGGACGGCTGAAATGTTGGATTTTTTCAGACGCAGGTCATATCCTGAGTAAATTTTAAAAGCAGCTGTCATTCGAGTGAGGCATGACTAGACAAGATTCTTTTAAAGCTACTCATTCTGACGCTAGTGATAGGTCCAAATGTATTTTAACTTTTCATCCCCATAACATTAAAGCTCGTTTTCTGTTTCTGAAAAACCGCTCAATTCTTATGGCAGACCCTGTCACCAATGAGGTTTTCAGAACCTCCTCTTTTCGCTTTCCGGAGGGACAAGAGCCTTAGGGACATGCTAGTTAGAAGCCACCTCCCGGCTATTCAAGCGCATAAAGGCACCAAAAATTGCAATCGTAGCCGATGTAACACATGTCTATACGTGAATCAAGTTGATAAGATCACTTTCCCACTGGAAATATTCAGAATAAAGGATGGGTTTACCAGCACAAGTCGCAACGTGATTTACACCATCCTTTGAAAAAAGTGTGGTAAATTATACGTAGGAGAGACATGTCGTCGCCTTGGAGACCGGTTTAGAGAACACCCCTATAACATAAATAAACAGGCTCTCTGTCCGGTCTCCAAACATTTAAATAGCACTAACCATGATGGCATTTTAGACATCGCATTTACTGGTATACTGTATACTAGTAACACACCGGATAGGATCTATATGGAGAATAAATTAATATCAAGATTGGGTACGTTAACTCCATACAGTATAAGCCAAATCCACAATTTTACGTAACTGCCATGTCTTTTTTCCTGATTGGGCTTTCACATTTTACTTCATATTCAAGTCATTTCCTTTCCATTCTTCTTTACTTTGTTTCTGTCTGTTTTTTTTGGTCCACTCCATTTCTCCTTCTTAGTTAGGATATTTATTTATATATATATATATATATTATGTCAATTTGATTTATACTTATTTATGTCTTGTTCTACTGATGAAAGTATGTGCCGAAACGTTTACTTATGTGTAATGCAAAATTATTATTAAAGCTTAACGCATATTGTTATATTGACACAGATTTTTCGTGTCTATTTAATCTATAATTGAGAACAAGAGAGATCACTCTCTTTTTAATATATTTTTATCCATTGGGTGAGGAGTATTTATTTTAAAAGCAAATTTTTTATTTTTATTATGATTATGAGGAGTCAAGCACTTCATCGAAAATTGACTTTTACGAAGTTATACAAGAAAATCATTAGGAAATAACAACTCATAAATTGTCAGTAAGTAACCATATATGAATGCAAATCAATTTATTCAATATAATAATACTGATACTGTTAAATAGATTTGTCTTAAGTTTTTTCAAATCCTTTCTATGGTAAGGATGGTAACCCTAGGTGCCCTAACCCTAACCTAAAGTTTCCAATGATAAAATTTCTGAGCACCTTAGATTGAATGGGTTAAGAAATGGTAAGAAACATTCTTTTAACGAACTGGCTAATCGGACCCGGGTATCAGAAGTGAGAGGTTGGGGTTAAAAAACGGTGTGGCTATAGGTACACGAGTACCTTTAGACAAAATGGATATTCGGACCCGATAGTCTTAGTAATCGAAAAAACTTGGTCCGAACCAGAGGCTTAATAATCGACAAGTTCGGCGCGCTTTCTTTTATAAAAAATGGAGGTTGGCACTAAGCTGGACACATATGAGTCTTTTGAAGACGAATTAAATTATTTTTGTAAAAAGCACAATGTGTGTTTCACTAAAAGATGGTCATTGAAGATCAAAGACCCCAAATACATTTTGCTCTGTTTCAAACAAGGTGTTAAACGCAATTTAAAGTCAAAGTCTTCAACACTGTCAACAGGACAAAGAAAATTACAAGCGTAAGTAACAATAAGGTTAACTTAAAATTTAGTTTGTCTTGTCATGTTATCACTCTGGCTATTTCACACTATTAGTGCCCATCGTGATTTTTTAGGGTTCAGGTTAAGTTTAGGGATATATTTTTAGAGGTTTAGATTTAGGGATAGATTATTGGTTCAGGTTAGGTTTAGGAATAGATTTTTGGTTCAGGTTAGTTTTAGGGATACATTTAGGAAATTTTTATTATTATTATTTAACGTTTTATTCTTCATTTTATGGGTCGGCGGCCGTGTGAGACATCGTGGAACCAATACTGGGAAATTACCATAATTATTACTTCTTTTGACAATTCGTTAAGAATTTTTATATTTTTCACTTCTTTTAAATTGGGGTGCCAGGCAAAGATAAAGCTTGTTGCCAAGAGAAATCCACCTTGGCTAGAAATTACCATTTCAATGCACGAACGTACTGGCCATGAAGTATCAAAAGAAGTAAGTGCATGTGCTGCGAAAAATATTTACATAATAAATAGCATATTCTTTGAAAACTTTAGGTTAAGGTTAGGGTTACCACCCTTAACATAGAAATGTTTTGAAAAAATAAAGACAAATCTATTTAACAGTATAATTATATTAAATAAATTGTAAACAATACGAACAAGTTTTATATCTTGCTTGTGATTATTGTGAAATATAATAAACCTAAGCATTTATCCCCAGGGTGAATGTTAGATATGTTTCCTGGGCATATTTTTTACAAAATACTTATTATTGCAAAGTAACCTTCGTGTGTTTTTTTCCCAGATGTGCCGCTTGTATCCGGAAAACCGCAAGGTGGAACTAAATGCGGCAACGCATCTGTTGATGTCCTGCACCATGATTCTGGCATCTGAGGCCAGACAAGTGCTTGAACAAAGTCATGATGGGGATTTGCTTCCCAGGGATATTTACAATATTAAGTCAAGAATAAATAAATCATCTTCTGATGCAACTGAAACTCAATCTATACTTGATTCTATATCACAAGCTGGTGGAAGTGTGTCCTATGGACTAACAGAAAGTGGGGAATTTAATTATTTATCATACATGACTTATGATATGAATAGAATTATTGCCCAATATCCAGAGGTTTTATTAATGGATTTCACATATAAAACCAATAAATATTTATATCCACTTTTGACTGTAATGGTTATTGATGGAGAGGGGAGGGGTATTCCTGTTCTTCACGGTTTTGTAAAAAATGAAGATAAGGAATCTATTTCCTTTTGTTTGCAGCTTCTTCTGAAGAAATCTGATGTCAGTCTTTTCAAGTGCTTTGTGGTTGACAAAGACATGGCTGAAATCTCTGCTATAAATGATCTGTTTCCAAATGTACCTGTTAATCTATGTCATTTTCACATTAACAAGGCTGTGCACAGGTTTCTTTTGAAACATGTAGGTCGTGAGCAGGTTCAGCCAATTCTTGAAGGATTTATATCTCAAGTTTATACTGAGTCGTGTGGTGATTTTTTAAATTAGATGCAAGACATGAAAGATAATTTTCCTCATGTAGCTTTAGAGTATTTTGAGTCGAACTGGTGGAGTAAGGCCCATTTATGGGCAGCAGCATCCAATGCTGATGTTTTAAGACTCCATGCGAATCACTTGGAGTCTTATCATTCTAAAATTTAAAAAAGAGTTTGACTCATTATCTTTCTTTTTTATCTGCTCTTCGTAACCTTATGTCTCTTGACAACTGCAAAATTACAGTATGTGATCGTTTGAGATTGCTTGCTGCAAACAGAGCTCAGTATACGTCATCTGATAATGATGAAAGTGTAAATAAGAATGAAAGTGTTGCTACTTCCTTTGCTGCTGCTCTATGGCTCAATCAGCTCAAATTGTCACGGTCTGTTCCGTACTCTGTTTTCCCTGGAGAGACAGAACTGTTGTCAGAAGCTTACAAGGAACGTATTTTTAGCTCAACATCAGTTCACTGTAATTGTTCATTTGCTTAAAAAATGGCGTTACCCTGCAGACAGATTTTTTCAGTTCGAAGACATTTACAGCTTCCAGAATTTTGTTAAGAGTTAATTCCATGCCGTTTTAGCACACATAGTGTTCCTAGATTGGCAGCTTCTACTTCTAGTGGTTCAGTAACTTCTCGAATTGTATCTAGAAACAATAATTTTAAAACTCAAGAGGGTCGGTTTAATCATGCTAAAAGAATTTGTATGGGCTTGGCAAATTTTTTGGCGATGCAAGGAGAACAAGATTTTATAGAGAAAATATCCTTTCTTGAAAATACTTTAAGACTCTAGAGAAGTCCAGCAAGTTTAGATGGAAATGAACGGCATCAAACTTTGATGAAGCAAGTTTCGTTCAAAGTGAAGTAGTTGATTTTGTTGTTCATGAAAATGACATTCCTGTGTCCCACGAGGAAAAAGTTGCTGCAAATAATGCAGAGGTTATTGCAAATCTTAAGTTTGACAAAGTTCGTCCTAAAGGGAAACCAAAGACAAAACAAAATTTTACTCTGAAACGAAAAAGACAGCTGCCCCTACCATTCTCCAAGTTGAGCCTTGATTGTCAGAAATAAGTATTCTTTCCCTGTAGTTGTTGAACACACTGATTTCTCTATTCCATTTGGTAAAAGTAATGTAAAACATTTCACTGATTTTCATGATACAATTCTTGATGATGCAGTTGATTTAAATATTGTCATCTTTTACTGATGATGCATGGTCATATGTGCATCACTAATAAAATGGTCAACTTGGTTTTGCAAAGACCGTTGGGATTTCTCATAGTTCTTAAACATTTTTTTTACTTGTTACTGGTAGTAAAAAATGAATGATTGAGAATAAATATTGCAGCACTGTTTCCTTTACTTGAAATGTGTTACATGTCTAAAGTACAGAATAATTTGCTGTGAAATTATTTTGATGAGAACTATATTAATTTTAAATTGCAATTAAGAAGTAGTTTTTTTAATGACTTTAAATAATATTTAATTGCTAGATTATTGTGAAAATGCCTTGCTGAAATAATCATTGTTGACTGGTTCTTGTAAATTTATTTTCACTGCTAATTGGCAATTAATGGTTCAGAAAGATTTTCAACTACTTTTATAAACATGTGATGAAAATTATAAATTTGTAATGTGTAAATACCCATTTTTATTATACTTCTTGGGCAGATTTTTGTTTCCTAGACTTACATCTATTGATTTATTATTAAAAACATTAACTTATTCTACAATATTGTGTAAAATTTGTAAAGATATCTTACTTTGTTTTGTTTTTTTTCAAAAAAAAATGTAAAGTCTGTAGTAAATTTTTAGTTTTTGTAAAATATTTGCCTTTGCCTAATAATTTCACATTATATTTTTAATATTGCTTAATTGATTTTTTTTTTAGTGAACTAAAATTAAATGGACTTTTTGTAACCTTTTTAGATTTTGTAAAATTCTGCTTCGGTTAATTTTTGTTGTTAAAATAAATTTGTATTTACATTCTTGTGACAACCCTAAAAAAATTGTATTTTTTATATGTATAACTGGTTGTGTGAGCAAGAGATTTGAAAGTTCCAACCAAGAGGGTATCAATACTACAATTATGAGTAGTACATGTCATCTAAAACATCCACCTATAGTCTTATACTTATATCATAGTAAATGGCTCAATTTATGTTATCAGTTATCAGTAATTTATTTTCAATGTTGCATGACTTAGTTGCCTTGAAACCAATCTCCCTTCCCAGATCACATAGTTGCTCCCACTCAATCATTACTTCTGTACTTTAATGAAGAAATGATACAAACAATAGTACCAACAAGGAAGGCGAGAAAGTAAAAGGAGACAAATGGCAAAGAAATGATGTGACCAAATTGAATGATTTTATTTTCTGCTTACTCCATACTGGGCCTAATTTATTTTATGGATTACTGAAGTACACAACTCAAATAACAAACAACCAACCAAAAATGTTCACAAGCTAGTTAAGGTTTTTTTTCTATTAAATTTTAAATTATTATTATTTGTTGTCTTATATAGTGCGGTACCCCAGCCTAGAGCTGGGCTCACCGCGTTGTACATAAAAATATTAGCAAAAGAGACATAATCGTGACAATAAAATACATTTATGTAATAAAGAACAGCTGTATAACAACAAAACAAAAACAAATGCATATTCATCCCACCCACCCCAGAACTTTTACATGACAAGCCATGGACGGCAGCCGCAGCATCGTTTATCGGTCAGTGGGGGGGGGGGGGATCAGTCGGGTTAGTAGAATTTAAAGAGATGTGTTTTGAGTGCAGTTTTGAAGGCCTGGGTGGTTGGTATATTGCGGATGTGTAGTGGCAGAGAATTCCATTGTTTGGGACAATTGTTTCTCAAATTATGCACCGGTGTGTTAGACCCAGTAGACAGGTGTGGTAGAAAAAAAAGACTAACCCTCCAAAAATAAGTCTCTTTCTCATGCTTTATGCATCCTTTAAGATATTCATTCCATCTACCTTGTGCATTAGGTCAAGTATGAGAAAAATTGTTGAAAGGAGATTCGAGATATCAGGAAAAACAGTCAGTTTCCGCATGTATGACTCCCAGTGCCAAGGAAAAGGTTTAAAATTGGTGGTTTTGTTCTGATTAAGCCAAGCTCTCTTTAGAGGAATAATTGAAATTAATTCATTATGAATGAAATGTTCATTATTTAGAATACCTAATTAATTCCTAAAGTACTGTGTGATTAATTTTAATTTAAAATTAATTTTAATTTAACAACACACATAAATAATCTTAAATAAAGAATTTAATTCTAATAACTAAATTAATATTATTACTTTTCTAAAATTCAAATGAAAATAATAAATGTATCTTTATCATCTTGATTACTAGATTTAAAAAAAAAATTGATCAACGAATAGGGCTTAAACTAAAAAAAAAATTATAATTAGAAGAAAAAAATACTACAGCTACTAAGAAATTTAACAAAGCACAAAAAAAAAAAAACCCAACTAAACAGAATAAAACTATGAATCTATGAAATTACAAGGAGAAAAAACATTTTTTTTTAAAATTCTCATGCTACTTTTGTTTTTACACTCGAATCCTAAGCCATTTAATATATACGGAGCCACTCCGGGTCCAAATAGACATTTTTGTCGAAAGGTACTCAATTACCACCTATAGCAGCAGCCTTAAAAAAATATTTAAAATATTATTGTTGGGTTTGTAAGACAAAAGTTAGTATCAAATGAAAGATAATTGAATGGTCTATATGTTTGTAAACTTAGTTCTTCAGTTTAACTAAAATAAACAGAAACTCGTCCCTCTCCCCCATAGACAGCGACGATGCCATGACAGGCAGTTCGGCTCATACCAGCGAGAAGCCAGTATAGGAACTTCTCATTCCTACCAAAGACAATCAGGGACTGGAACAAGCTTCCAAAAGGAACAGTTGAGGCTACAACACTTGACTCATTTGCGTCTATTGCCTCAGGCCTTCCAACCCCTAGTACATGATACCCTTACTGGTAGCCCTTGCAACCAGTGAAATATCCTCATCAACACTAGAAACAGAAACATTGCGAATTCCCTCTACATGCATAGGAGCCAATAAATCAATATAGCCTATCAATAAATTGATCGTGGCCCCTTAAAATATAGAAGAAGAAGAAGAACTACCACACATGACATCCAAATAGTATTTGTCTAAGCCTTATTAAATTTAAAATAATTATTTCAATTAAGCCTGTAACTGTAAGTGCAGTTGTTGTATTAGAATAGTATTAATAATATATTAGCTTATTAAAATTAAACTTACTTATGAGCATAGTTATAGATTAGTACCGGTACTTAAAACTTAGACTTAGTAGCTAACCTTAGGCCTATAAATTATAGTTGTAGGTCTGGAAATAGTAGGTGGAAGCAAACTTAAATTGAATTGTCTGTATATTTTTTATTTCTGTACTAGCGAGTACCCGGCATGCGTTGCGATGCCACTCAAGAAAGAAAGTGTTTGCGTTTTAATTATGTTTCTTGAAGAGCTTTTAAATACACAATGTTTTTTGTTTTTCCGTCTGGTGCATACACGAATAAATCGGAAGGTTTTCCGACGCGAGAGCAGGCGACATACAGCTGTCCATGAGAGAAGCATGGGTTTTCCAAATTTAGTCCGCAAACTTGTAGCGATTGTCCCTGTGCTTTGTTGATGGTCATTGCAAATGCGAGTCGCACCGGAAACTGCAGACGTTTAAATTCAAATGGCATATCTGTTGGAATCATTGGGATGCGTGGCAGCAGTACATCTTCGCCTTTAAATTTTCCATTTAAAATAGTTGCTTCGATGATATTGTTCATCATGTTTTTCACTGAAAGCTTGGTGCCGTTACAAAGTCGTGGTGGATTTATGTTTCGCAAAAGAATGATAGGCACGCCAATTTTGAGTTTTAAAACGTGCGACGGGATGCCTGGCAAGTCAAGTGAATTCAAGAATTCCGTTGGATAATTGACAACTTCGTCTTCATTCAATACAGTATCGATGGACTTGTACGTTGTCGTTTCGCCTGGGATTTCATTTTGAATGCTTAAGTTGATGGCATTGACATCGTTGTTTTTGGCTGACAATATAGCACGTGCACTGAGCCACTGATGATTTGTGTAATTTTGTGCGATATTTGGAAAAACTCTATGAATCAATTCGTCGATGGTTGCTGTCATTTTACAGAAACTTGTTGGCAATGTGAAACATTGTGTGGATTCATCGATTGCCATTTTCCCATTCCCAATGTCCAACAACTGTTTTGCGAAACGTTCAGCGGATGCATCATTGTGTAGTTGCACACGCATATTGGTCTTCAAAGACAATTTCTGTACATGCCGCCATAAAACTGATGATTTTAGACATGCATTTAATTCATCTGCAGCGGTTGAACGTGCTATAACTGGTAGAGTTTGTCGAAAATCACCAGATAATAGAATAAGTGCGCCACCAAAGAGCTATTCATTTCCTCTCACATTTTTAAGTGTACGATGCAGCGCTTCCAATGCTTTTTTGTGCGCCATAGTACATTCGTCCCATATAATGAGTTGACATAAACCCATGCCGATGATTTTAGCTACGCGGCCGTGAGAAAGCCGCTCCTAGGCAACCGTTTCGTCCCGCCACTACCAACGTCCCGACCGAAAGACTCCATGGGCGGTGGGGAGTGGTAACGCAACACCAACCCCCGGAGTGGAAGCAAAGCCGTCCTGACCCACAGAGAGTTAACTGCGGACGCTTTAAACGCAGCGTCCTCGGTCGACCGGGCCTCCACTAGATCAAGGGGGAGGTTCCCGGCGCCCTCCCGCACGGGCTGGAGTCGGGTTAAGTCCTTCAGTGCTCTGGTTTGTGTGGGGGAGCGCCGGGGGGGCATTAAGAGCTCGCGCTCGACGGCCCACCGACTCCATCTCTTATGCGACATTTTCAATGAGTTGACATAATTGTAGTACTTTACCCATTCCAGAATGTTTATTTATATTGCATGTTGGTGTCTCAGTTATTTGTATGTTCAATGGCAATTTCAGTGCTGAATGCGCTGTTCGTCCACCATCCAAAAGAGTTGCTGCAATTCCAGATGATGCGATTGCCAGTGCAATATTCTTTCAAGATCGTATGGTTGCCAAAATAAGTGAAATTAGGAAAGTTTTGCCTGTGCCTCCGGGAGCATCTAGGAAATACAATCCACCTTTTTGACTTCCAATTGCATTCATAATTACGTCATACACTAAGCGTTGCTCTGGAACCAGTTTCGGATGATTCATTTGAACAAATGTACCCAATTCGTCGATATCAAAGTGTGTTTCTCGATGCAAATCTCGATGGAATAGGTTGTTTGCAGATCGATTCGGAGCAGTCATTCCCAAATCTACCAGTGTTTTGGTAGCGATTGCCAAACACATGTCCTCAATCGAAATCAATGCCTCATTATACACGTTTGATGTAAATTGAATATCCGGATTTTGTTTCTTTGCACGCAAACGGTGTAGAATGTCTTCATTCATGTAGTCTTTGTATTTCTCCCAAAGATCTTTTGGATTGGATGGGAAGCATGTTGTCAATATGATTGAAAACAAAGTGCGTATTTGCTATGGTTGAGCAATATTCGATGCATCAGAAAGCGAAGTGTCCCAGTGAGCATCGTTTTCCAGAAGTTTAAATTCTTGGCAAGCTTCACGATAAGTGGCACATACTTGACCGTTTACTGTTCTCAATTCTTGGAATGATGTAGGTCCACGTACGTTGATTAACAGTAATCGCAAGTAAAAGCATTCTGCATTGTTTGGGTGAACAGTGTACAGACGGCCTAATGCGTCGGTTGAATATAAATTGGGGTGTTTTTCAAATGCTTTACCCTGTTTGCGACGTTGAAACCTTTTCGCTAAAGCATTCCATGTGTAATATGTTGGCACTTCAGAGTAAAGTAGCGACTTTGCAAAAATATCATTCCCGCACAATGAGAAAAATGCAGTTAACGTTGTTGGCGGAGGTGACAAAGCTCTTGCACGTGCATTTTCTAATGTAAAGTACACGCGCTGTCCATTTTCAAGGTGCACTGCCAAATGAACAACTGTTGGATGGCGTTCATGGATTGGAAATGATAAAATGCGCCATATTGCTTCATTGCTACTAATGTAGCGTCCAAGTTGATATTGGTAGACTTCATCGAGTGATCGTGTTGTTTTTTTCCAATCCAAAAATTGCCATATCGCTTCCTTTGTTAACATATTTGCAAATGTACTTGATCGATTTCACCGAATTGCAATACTCGACATTGATGTGTGCTTTGAACGCTTTCGAGAGTAACGGTGAATAAGGTACAACCCAACGATTATCAACTTCAACATCATTGTTTCGTACTTTTAAAGTGATTGATTTGCCACCATCTTCAGTTGATCGTCGACGATATAGTGGATATCCGTCATTGCCAGTGACAGTCTCAGCAACTAAATCTCTTGGGTATCGTTTCGTACATTTCCCATCAGACATGCATGGAGAATTTTTGTTGAGTAAGCCACATGGACCGTGAATCATGTTTTTGGTGACGATTTCTAATAAGTATTGATCAATGTCGCCATCAGGTATTTCTGCAGAAATGACTTTATGAATTTGATCTGCTTTGAATTTTTCGATCAACCAAATTAAAATGTGTGCATGGGGCAATCCTCTTTTTTGCCATTCAACGGAATACATCCAACAGCGTGTCTCTCCAAAAACATGATGCTTGACAATAAAATCGATTAAAGATTTCAATTTTTGTTTGAACACACGGGCAGCAATATCGTGACGATCTGATGGTGATTGTCCAGTTAACAACAGTTCTTGTATTTCATCCCACTTAGGGTTGCATGTAAATGTAATAAAAAATCTGGGCGGCCATCTGCACGAACATATGTCATTGCATCTTGTGCGTATTCATGCATGTGACGTGGACTCCCAGTAAATGTGGCCGGCAGTATAACCATTTTCCCTAATTCATTTGGATTCACATTGCCATCATTCACAACTGCATCACGTAAATGAATGTACTCTTCGGAACGCAACTTGCTTTGATTTAATCGAATGTAGAGGAGTCGTTCGGTTTCGATTTTTGCATACATATCAACAATGTATTGATGGAACAATTGTCGACATTTCAAGATATGATTTTCGGCACTCTCACGAATCATCAATCGATATGAATAGTATTTCTTGGAACTGACTTTCTTATTCGATTCCTCATCTGTTTGTGGATTTCTCAATTTGATGTTGAAATGATATCCATCTTCTCCTTGCCAAAATAAAATTGGATATTGCAATGCGTCGTATGAGCGATGAGTTTCTGAGACTCGCTGAACATCACCATTTCTGCGATGAAGAATTATATCACGTGAGTTAAATTCTTCGCCCACTATAACGATCGCAACTTCATCAATTGTTGGTGCGTTGTATTGTCTTTCGTGTTGGCCGGCAGGTGTTTTGTCTGCTCTAACTACAACTGAGTAATCATCTGTCGGAATTTGTTCAAGTGAATTTCTAAACAATTGAACTAATTCGTTGTGTTGCAAAAATAGAGATTGCAATACAGCTACAATTTCTCTCTTAGTGCCCATATTGATATGACAACGTTGATCGATTTGTTCATCAGTATTCCCCATAAAATAAATTTGAAGAAATTTGTGATCTGTGTCTGGCAGTGGTAGTAGTGATCCTGCACGATGATAAATTTGCCCTTGCACTTTAAATGTTGGCATGTAATTCTCGCGCACGATATTTGTTGCACCGAACGATGTCATTTGGAAACATGAATTGTACTTGCGTATGTTTGCCAAGAAATGTTTCGATTGTTTTGATACCAAGGTTGATAATGGTTCTGGTGGTGAATGTAATTCTTGCAATTTCACTTTCCCACCCGCGCAGCAAATTTCCGCAGTTTCATTCTTAAATTTGAGGGCACTGCAATACACGCATAATTTATCAATTTTTCCAATAACCACGCTTGGATGAAGACTGTAATCATAATTAGCATTGTAATGGAATGCACTAAGATTTAATTCAACGTGCAGTGTTCGTCTGGTTCGAGCATTGCGTACTCGGGCGGTTTCCAGTCTTGCTTCAAGTTCCTCGACTGTTTCAGATGAACGGGTTTGAGCTTTGCGTACTCGAGCTGTTTCCAGTCTTGCTTCCCGTTGCTCCACTGTGTCAAAGGTACGGGCTTGAGCATTGCGTATTCGAGCAGTTGCCAGTCTTGCTTCACGTTGCTCGACTGTTTCAGATGAACGGGTTTGAGCGTTGCGTACTCGAACTGTTGCCAGTCTTGCTTCCCGCTGCTCCACTGTATCAAAGGTACGGGCTTGAGCATTGCGTATTCGAGCGGTTGCCAGTCTTGCTTCCCGCTGCTCCACTGTGTCAAAGGTACGGGCTTGAGCATTGCGTATTCGAGCGGTTGCCAGTCTTGCTTCACGTTGCTCGACTGTTTCAGATGAACGGGTTTGAGCTTTGCGTACTCGAACTGTTTCCAGTCTTGCTTCCCGTTGCTCCACTGTGTCAAATGTACGGGCTTGAGCATTGCATACTCGAACGGTTTCCAGTCGTGCTTCTCGTTGCTCGACTGTTTCCGATGCTCGTGATGACTTTTTCTTTCGCGCTTGAGGTGTGGAAAAACCAATAGCTTTTCGTTTGGGTGGCATCAGTGATTTGACAGCAAAAGTATTGCTTTGTGACGAATATTACAAATGCATGTGATATCTATTATTAGATTTCGATAGGCAATGCTAATTTCACATTTAACACAACTTGTTGCGTCAAACACAAAATGAAATATCACTGTTTGTATTTTATTCAATTAATTAACGATATTTTTAATGTTAATAGTTTTCATATGTTAGGAAGTACAATGAATTGTTGGCAGTACATTTCCAGTTGTATAAGGGTCACATTACTTTATAAATCATAAATTCCAGCGTTAAAATCTAGATGTTATTATAGTTCAATACCTTCGTTGTCTATTGGGTAATTTAAAAACTTAAGAAACCATCGATTCATGTCAAATGTCTTTTCATAAAACAAAACAACTGCGAATTTCTCACACTCTATTATAGAATTACTTTATCATTGCTGTTCAAAACCATAACATGTTTACAACGTCATATCCTATTCTAAAATACGTCACAAAATTCAAGCTTATTTATAAAAACAACAAAAATACTCTCTACACTAAACATGCAACAATGTGTTTTCTCTGCTCTTACTACAAATTTGCTGTCTGTTGGCATTTGTTCAAGGGTGGTTGTTTTGATGGCTCTGTTTGAAATTATATTGATGAAGCTCATTTAAGAAAACAAAACGAATTTAAGGCCCTTGGCCCAAACAAAATATTGTAAAATGGTTGCATTAATTCAGAAACCTACTTATTATGTAACACAGAAACTGAAATCTCGTTATTTGTATTTGATTCAATTTCATCCACCCATGAAATAGCTCTGTTTTAAATTATATTTTTATAGTTAAATTAAGAAAAAACAATAATTATAAAGACAATAAACGGTGGCACAAACGGAATATTGTAGAATTGTTGTATTACTTCAGAAACCTACTTATTATATCACACACACAGTTTAATGTTGCTATTTGTATATCATTAAAAATCTATCCATTAATGTAGTAGCTCGGTTTGAAATTATATTTGTATAGATCATATAGGAAAAATAGAACATAGGGCCCCTGGCTCAAAACAGAATATTTTAAACGGTTGTAATAATTTGAAAAGCTTTGCGGACTTGGGTAAAAAATTTTACTAAAGTTTTATCGCATTCACATAAATGATATAGGAGCGCATACAGAAATTATTTTGTACAAAGCTCATATAAGAAAAAAAAAGAATTTGGGAACAACGGCTGAAAACGGAATATTTTAAAAGTATTGTAATTACTTATTAACATGGGCGACCTTATGGACAACCTTTCAACAAAGTTTTGTTGCAATCGCATGAATGGTGTAGGAGCGCATACGGTTTGAAATTATATTTATATAGCTCCTATAAGAAAAAACGAACATGGGGCCCCTGGCTCAAAACGGAATATTTTAAAACGGTTATAATTATTTCCAAACCTTTGTGGGCGTGCTTGCAGCATTTTACCAAAGATTTAACGCATTCAGACGAATGGTGTAGGAGCGCAGACGGAAATATTTTTTACAAAGCTCGTATAAGAAAAAAAACGAATGAAGGGCCAACAGCCGAAAACGAAATAATTGAAAAGTTTTTTAATGACGCAGTTAAATTCACCAAAGTTTTGTTGCAATCGCATGAATGGTGTAGGAGCGCATACGGTTTGAAACTATATTTATATAGCTCATATAAGAAAAAACGAACATGGGGCACCTGGCTCAAAACGGAATATTTTAAAACGGTTGTAATAATTTAGAAACCTTTGTGGGCATGCTCGCAACATCTCGTCAAAGTTTTAGCGTATTCGAATAAATGGTGTAGGAGCGCAGACGAAACCTATAGATTACAAAGCTCATATAAGAAAAAAAAAACGATTTTGGTGCCAACGGCCAAAACGAAATATTTTAAAAGTGTTATAATGACTCAGTAAAATGCGCGAGCTTGTGGAATACAACTCTCCAATGTTTTGTCGCAATCGCATGAATGGTGTGGGAGCGCATACGAGACAAACAGACATACATACATACATACATACATACAGACATACATTCATTTTTATATATATAGATTCCAAAATTACAATCTACTTAGATTTATTCAAAATTAAAACTGTCTTATTGATTGCTCCGGTGATGGGAGGGTGATGACAATCTGAACATGATAGTATTAATGGGAAAATGGAATATGGACTATTTCAAAGTTATTTCTCATCCAATTTAGATGCTTAAGAGGATTCTTTAGCATCCAATGTGGTGCAATCGCTAACAAATGAGCATTTAAGTATTTTCAGCTTACCGAATAGTCAAAGTGACGTCGAAAAAAAAATGGAGGTTCCCCTCATGATGAAAATTGTATGCACTTCACCGTAAGACAAATAATTTACGTTATTGATTACAAAATTAATTTATAATTAGAAAACTGTGACTTAAACCGCATAAATCCGAGGTCATCTTAGAAGCGATTGTAAGATGGCCACTAAAGTTTTTGCGTCATTTTTCGGTATGCACAGACCGCGTGCGTGTGAGACTTTCAAGGTACCTAGTCTAGAGGAACCCGGGCCTTGTTTACAGCAGAGCACAAATTATTCATATTTAAGGTGTTAATTGGGATCTTTGATCTTCTCTGATGATCTTTTAATGAAACACACATTGTGTTCTTTACACAAAAAAATGAATTCGCCTTCAAAAGATGCATAGGTGTCAAACACGATGCCAACCTTCATTTTTTTAAAAGAAAGCGATACCTTATAATAAGCCTCTGGTTCGGACCAGGTTTTTTCTATTACTAAAACTTCAGGGAGATGGCTTTCGTCCTTTTCCGTGGATAAAACTTTTTTGACGTGTTTTCTCAGACTGAAGTTTCAGTTTTTGTTGTATTTGTATACTTCAGCAGTAGAAAATATGCACATTGCAGCACATGGTACATTTTCTAGATATTTTAAAGTTTTACTTATCCAATTTAATTTTATTATTACTTTGTGGTCACCTATTGTGCGTTCCGTTGTCTATGGGTTCAATTGTCAGTGTGGTCACTTTTCCGCGTGGTCACTTGTCTGTGGGTTCACTTGTCAAGGCTTGGGTTCAGTTGTCGTAGGTTCACCTGTCGTACGTTCAGTTGTCCGGTCACCATCTAAGGTGCATATTTGAACTCGGTGTTTCTGTCAGACAATTTTGGGGTGGCATTTCAAATTTTCGGGTGGGAAGTCCCAAAATTAGTCATAATAATGATCAGAGGCATCTTAAATTCCGCATCAGGGGGGTGCAAACTAATTTAATTCTAGTAACTAGTCTAAGCTGACACCTTAAATCTTTATGGTCCCCTGATAATTTTTGATAAATTAAAAATACAATAAAGCATTTTATCACATATCTGAATAAATTTTGAAACATTCTACACTTGATTGGAGAGCAACGGAAGAGATCCTAGTTTAAAACTGTAGGTGTCACTTAACCAGGGTTTCTTTAAAGCATCTATCCAGTGTTTCTTTCAGGCATACCTCCGGGGGGGGGGGGCAATGCCCCCCGGAGCAAGTCAAGTGCCCCCCCGGGGGGAAATGTGTAAGAAAAAATAATTTAAAAAAAAAATACTCTAAATTTAATTTTTATAAAATTTTTAAAAGTTATTGAAATGTGTGCCTTTAATCGATTACAATTATTGGAACAAATAAAATATCGCTTTGTTCGATATACATTGATGATCCATAGCGTTCATGTTTAACTTGTTACAGGCTCACAGAAATCGATTATAAATATTGTATTGTTTTGAAAATTGGCCGCTCCTGATCATAAGCTAAAATCTTACTTTTCTGATTCGCAGATATCGGTATCTTTTATTTAATAACACTTTGCAGCTGCAAAAGTTGAAAGACTTTTTAATAACCCTGTATTAAACTACCTTTTCATCGATATAAATGTCTGTAAATTAAATATAGTTAAATATATTAAATATCTGTTTTCAAATTATATTGTATAATAGCATCATGCTTTAAAAAAATCATTTTTAGCAAACATTTTAATGTAGTAGATTCCATAGATGTATGCTGAAATAGATAAAAGGAAAATTTAAAAAAAAATAATAATAATAATTTTAAAACAAAAAATTAGGAATTTACCTGTTACATACAAATAGTGGACATTTCATCATAATTATTAAATCGTTTCTAATTTTTTAACACAGTTTCGGGAACAGAGTAAAATGATTTTAAAAAAAAATTGTCTTTATTTATTAAATCCCCAATGACTTTTCTCTGTTAATATAATAATAATAAACAATCTTCCCCAGCTGTTTGAACTATTTAAAAAAATATATTTTAAGATGATAATCCAGTAGAAAGAATATAATATATATTTAAACAACGAATAGAAAAAATCGAGTATTTCGATTTTCTTGTAAATGCCATTTTTGGTAGTAGTTAAAACAAAAATTATATGGAATTGGTAAAAAAATTGTTTTCAAGTATAATATCGAAGAGGCAAGTTGTAATCATCTGAAGCAAATTATAGTAGTCTAAATTTCTTAATTATCATTTCAATCAACTGAATATTGAGAATTGAAACTTTAATAATTTATAAGAAAAAAAATCACATTAATAATAAATACCGTATATGAGTCTTTTGTAAACAGTTCTTGACTTCTGAACAATTATGTCAGTTACATATGATTTATAAATAAATACCAATTTTGAAAACCCATAAAGATATAGTCTTTAGCCTTTTGTGCAGAAAAGCTTTTTACTTTTTGACTTCGTGAAACTTGGAAATATTTTGAAATAAACGTATGTTTTTGGTTTTCTTTTTCTTTCAAAATTTAAAACTATTTTAGCATTTATTTTTTGGGATGAATACCTTTTTTGGACGGAATTCTTTTTTTCTTAATTTTAAAAATATTTTGTAGTAATTTCATTATTTTTATGTAGTTGATCCCAAAAAATATTTTAAAAAAATAACTTTAAAAATACATTACTTTTCAATTTTGAAAAAAATGTTTGCATACCACACTTAGTCAAGCAGAGACGTCGCTTGACTTTTTATGGTACCCGTGCTACTTTTCGTTTTTTTCCTTCCCTACCTAGCAGTAAAAGTTGATAATTTAATGTAATTACAGCCCAACTTTAAGCCCCTAAAATATACGAGGCCCCATGCAGCTATATGGGTTGCAGACCTCACACGATGGCTCTTAGGTCAAATGACACATAAAATCTTAACTAGCATCTCTCCCGTTGCTCTACAGTTAAGTGTATAATGATGCGAAATGTTGAATATGAGCCCCCAATGTTAAATATTGGTAATTTTATGGCCACGATATTCTTATATATATATTGTTTGGTCCCTACCGCTACGTCGATTAGTACTATTATGTCTAAAGTATGATTGTTCTTAAACTAGTGATATTACACGCTCTCACACTAACGCCAACGCTATTGAAGCTCTCTCACTCGCTTACACTGCTACTTATATGTAACTTAATAACACAGGTGGTTCAGCCCACAAATAAAATATTTAATTACTAAAAATTACAAATTACTTAACATATACGAGATACATATAAATATAAAAACATTAATTGTTACAGTTTGTTACTAGTGACGTAAGAGGCTGGATTGGTACTCTGGGTAGTCTCTGGCCTGGAATATGTTATGGGTCCGATACACACTCCAGACTTCACAAAGCACACTACAAGGGTCGACGGTCGTTCCGTCCCTTTCTGGGTCACTGTCGTTTACAGGTGACGGGTGATGAATGACCAGTCACGCTCCGGTGCATCCACTTGTACACAAGACGTCGGCGTTGTCAGCTGACTGCTTGAGCTATCAGTACAGTTCACTGTTTACTTCTGAGTAGGCTACACCGATTTCTGACTGTCCCCAACTCTACGGGGTTATCATGTACAATGAGCTATCTTCTATATGCTCCACTGTACTACGTTCACTTCAACCTATTATATAATCAGAATCAAAGCCTCTGGCTACTAGGCTTTACTATGCGATTCTATCTAACGCTAGGCTAACAGAACCTATGTAACTGACTTAACTTCATTCAACCTAACTGGTGTTAACTGGCTGTAAATAAGAATAAATACAATACATAAGCTACAAGAAAGAAGTACATTCCTAATACATTTGTAATGATTAATCCTAATCTAACAGTACTTGACTAACTAATTACAATCCTAACATTTCTTATTAACATTATAATATATATTATTATGCAGCTAACAATTAACAATACTATATTACTAACCAGATAACTCTTAGGCTATGCAAACCATAGTACCAAAGGGAAATCTACCAGGCCCAGGCTCTTCTTCGTCAATCCATGTGAGAGACTGAGCACCCGCATGCTTCCAACTTATAAAGGCCCGTTGGCATTGAGACATAAAGGAAGTTCAATGACCTACTAACACTTTGCTTACAAGCCGGGTCAATACTCTGGCGACGTGCTGAACTGTTTTCATTGTCCTAAGTTTTGGTACATTTCCATTGGACTAATACTAAGCTATTCCATGGTCACTGAACCTGGAAAGTTTTCATGGTCTCTGATCCGACCCTTAGGTCACTTACCCTTAAGGCCAAACCCTAATTGGGTTATGTTGGGAAAATCCTAGGTTTAAGAATGTTCCAGTGATTCTCACACTGGTGAGACCCAACGGGTCTCAACACGAAACTAAATTTAACTACGGTATGTAAAAACAAATGCATTCTTGCATTTTTAATTTATAAAAAAATTTCCGGGGCCTATAAAGTTTTAAGGGGCGAGTCTAAGCTAAGGATTATCTCTCGATAAAAAACATACCCTAAGGGCTCCCAAATGGACTGAATTTATTTAATATTGTACTGGTGGAAGAGTTAGTGATGTCCTGTTATTATCGTTATTTCTAGCGCTTCCCGTCCCAAATGTCTGAAATGTTTACATCAGTGGCTCTTCATCCCATTTAGGGCATTGGCATGCTCCACAACATTCTTCATTGGGATCGATCCATCGCTTTAAACCTCCATGTGCGAACCCCAACCTTTCTAAGCCCTTTTCTACATCGTCAATCCATCTCAGTCTTGGTCGACCGGTGAGCCGTCTGCCCTTAGGTTTCTGCCTGTAGATCGTTTTTGTTGCTCCAGAATCCGGCATCCTTTCAATGTGTCCTGCCTAGGGCAGTCTGCCTTTTTTTATATTGTTGTGACTATGGATGGGTATTTGTACAATTGATATAGCTCTTGGTTTGTACGGATTCCCAAAACAAAATTGTCTATCATCGGGTCATATATTTAGCAGGTTCTCTGCTTTTCTGGTAGGAACCAAGTCTCACTTGCGTAAGTTACTACTGGTCTTGTGATAGTGGTGTATACTGCCTTCTTTTTTCCCTTAGCGAGATTTTTGCTTTGAAGTAGCTTTTGTAAATTGAAATAAGAACTGTTGCATGCTGTTATTCTTTCTTGCACCTCCGATTGTATTTCCTCTTGCTTATTTATAGTCACCCCTAGATATTTGAAAGTAGCTACCCTCTCAAAGTGTAGATGTTCATATTGATGAAGTCTTCAGTGCGTATTTCCTGACATTATCATAAATATTGCCTTCGCTTTATTTACATCAAGACCAGCTTTGACCGTCACATCTTCAAGTTCCTTGAAAGTTTTAATTATATCATCAATGCTGTTTCTACCAAGTAGCGCTATATCGTCTGTGTAGGCCAGGTATTGCAGTGGCTGGCTTTATAAAGTACCTTATGGTTGTTCTGTACCACCTCTCAGGTGCTCACACGTATGTTTCTAATTCTTTTTTCTAAAGTGATGTTGACAAGGATACACGGATTTCCTTGTCTGAGGCTCAGATTGATTGGGAACTCCCTCAAGTACTCCCTCTGTACTTTGATTCTACTTTTGTAGTTATCCATCGTTATATGTATGAGTCGGGTAAGTTTTTTAAGGACTCCAAGTTTCAGCACAGCATCGTTCATGTATTTCCTGTCTATGCTATCATAAGCTGATTTGTAGTCCACATATAGTTGGTGTATGTTGATGTATTCTTAGCATTTTTCTACGAGACATCTAACAGTAAATATATGAACGTTTGAAATGCCCATTCACACATTGTCTTAAAGTTAAAGATACATTGAATACAGTGCATGATACCCTCACTAGGTAACTCTTGTTACCAGTGAAATATCCGCATCAACACCAGGCACATAAATATTGCAAATCCCATCTACAATCATAGGAGCCATAATGATCAATAAATTGATCGTGGGCCCTTAATAGACAAAAAAGAAGAAAAAAAAATTGCACCACAATGCATCACTGCATTTTGAATTTATTATTTTAAAATTAAGGTGACCCTGCCCTCACTTTTGCTCAAACTCTTCGGATTCCTCAATTTCTGCTACCCACCCCCCTTTCCTTGATGCCGATCAATGTGACTAACGGGTTGAATCTAATCTTGTGTCAAATTATTTTCTTCGGCACACCACAACCAGAATGAATTTAGTTTGTGTCTGGCACTGGTCGCCATAATGCCTCCCCCAACCCTTGAAAAATTATTTCCCCCGATCAAATGAAAGTCTTATCAAAACATTCGAATCATGTATACTCCAAAATGCACCTGTTGATTGTTAAAAAATCACACATTTTCTGCTGCCCTACATCCCGATAAAAATTACTTGCCATGACAGCCAAATTTGGTGCTGAAATATACACTGCCCAGCGGCGTGCCTAGTGTTAGCGCCACCCTAGGTGGGTTAACTTTTTTGCCACGCTAGCTTTCTCGATAGAAACTCTGCAGATGTCCGAAAATCCCGCCGCTCTATCTAAAGAAAAAATGACACCTGGGAAGACCAAATGTTCGCCCCCCCCACTTCTACGTCACTGACGTGAGTCTTTGATGACAGGGGCAGGGGACAAGATTCATTTTTACACCCCCCCCCCCCACTAAACTCTGAAACCTATTATTTTCATCCATTAACACTATAGCCCATTAGATGCCCCCGCTAGTCTGGCGCCCGGGGACATATGTCCCATCTGCCACCCCTTAGCTACGCCTCTGGCCACTGGAAAAACTGGCACTGCCCCCCCCCCCCCCCGAACGTCAAAAGTGCCCCCTCAGGGGAAAATTTCTGAAAGAAACACTGCATCTATCCGGGGCAGTGCTGCCCCCCCCCCCCCCGGGGTGAAAGTCAAGTGCCCCTTCCCCCAGAGCAAAATGGGTAAAAGCAATAGAATGATTATATTATTTTTAATTAAAAACGACTTAATTGTCATTTTTAAACAGTTTTAAATAGAATATTATCTGTTGCCTTTATTCGATTATATTTAGTGGAATCTATGTAATATCGCTACGTTCGATATATTTGAGGATCCGTATATTTAAGTCGAATCTTGTTTAATGGGGTACATCATTCGATTATAAATATCGTAGTGGTCACTCCTAATTTGAACCCGAAGGCTTACTTCTCGTTGTTCGCACTTACTTATCGGTATTTTTATTCATTAATTTTTGCAAATTCACAAATGTAAAGACTTGAATAACACTGTATAACTGTATTGAAATACATTTGCATCAAGATCAAGGACTAAAATTCTAATAATAGTTCTTGCCAAGTATTAAACATACGCAATCTTTTTTAAAATTATATTTCATTAATTCATTACAGAAGCATACTTTTAAAGTAGAGATATGTGTTGATTATAAATTGTGTGATGATATTGGGCTTATTATGCTTTTAAAAATGTATTTATTGGCATTATTATAACTGTATTCGAGTCCATGAATGCTGAGTTATATAAAAAGGTAACTTAAAAAATTGAGAGATATTTTTTTTTAATTAAGAAGTTAACGGACGCATACAAATACAAGTAGTGCACATTTCATCAATTACTATATGGAAAGCGTTTCTGTTTTCTTTAAATGTGCTAGGTTTGTAAAAAAAAAAAAAAGTTACCGGTACCTGAATAACAGAGGTTTAAAAAATTAAAATAAACCTATATTATAGTATATCTATCAAATTCCCACCAGCTTTTGTCTTTTCGATACTGTATTAGAATAATTAAAAAACAGCCCCATCTATTTGCAAAGATTTTTTTATAAATATTTTTTTTGTTGAAGATTAAAATCTATCAGTAGTATCAGTAGTATCAGAAAGCCAAAAAAATGTTACTGTTGGTTATTTTTTAAAGAATAAATTATTATACTAATTTGTCAATTTAAAATAAATTCTTTGGATTTGGGGGAAAAGTATATCTAAGTGACAATTTGTAATTGATCTGAAAAAAGTTATCTATTTCTATATCTACATGTCCCTTAGAACTTTGACCGCTGGGCGCCAAAGATGACATGAAAACTATCCTCCTTCATCCCTCTCTGTTTTCTGTCCTTCGCACAGCATCGCCTAGTTCTAGTCCCATCCACTCTTTGATGTTATCTTCAAATCTTTTTCTGTCTTCCTTTTTTCGTCTCCCTACTCTCGTTGTGCCTTGCACGATTTCTTTGGCGAGCCCTTGTTTTCTTGTCACATGGCCATACCATTCAATTTTAGGTTGTTGTTTTTTTTTACAGTTCCCAGGAGGTCATCAGACTGTTCAATTGCTTGACGAATTTTTTCGTTGATTTGTTTGTTAGAAGAATGCTTCTAAAATATCTCATCTCCATCGCCTTTATTTTTCTATCAAGTTCTGCTGTTAATGTCAGAGACTCACAATATACAAGAAAATTGAAAGGACCAATGGGCGCATCAGCCTGATTTTTGGTGCTTGGGGCTATATTTTTGTCATTCCATATTTTCTTAAGCCTTTTTATAAAAAATTTATAGTATTAGTAGTTTGAAATTCAAAAAAAAAAAAAAAAAAAAAAAAAAAAAAAAAAAAAGTTTCAATTTACTGAACATTGGGAAATTTCTACTACTATTTTGTAAACACCTCTTGTCTTCTTTGCATAATAACACCGTTCAGATACGATTTATAAAAATGACCAGTTTTAAAAACCCATAAAAATGTATAGACCTTTCTACCTATAACAATTTTTTTTAAAATTTTGACTATGGTAAGACTTGGAAATATTTAGCTATTCACGTAAGTTGATTAATATAAGTATTTTTTTTCTTCATTTGCGATAAATATATAAAATGATGTTAGCAGTGCTTTTAATAATGGAAACCATTTTTTAAAAAAAATAATTCATTGCTTAAATATGTAGTTAACCTCTAAAAATGTTAAAAATAAAAGTCACATTACTATTTAGTAATATAAAAAATATTTGCATATCACAAGCAGAGCCATCGCTTGACTTTTCGTGGAGCTTTTTACATTTTGGTTTATTCCTCCCCCAGCTTGCGTTGAAAGATGATTAGTTAATAAAAATATCTACATCACATCTTTAAGCCCTAAAATATCCGAGGCCCACTAGAGTCGCAGGGATTGCTGGGCTCACTCGATGTTTCTAAGGTTAAGTAACACCTACATTTTTAAAACTAGCATCTCCTCCGTTGCTCTCCAAGTGTTGAATGTTGCAAAACTAAATTAAAGTATTTGCTAAAAAGAATTCTTTCATTTTGAATTTATCAAAAATTGTATATGCACTCTAAAGATTTAATTAATAGGCGATATTAAGCGAAAGAAAAAGCATATCCACAAGGGCGCTACAACTGTAAAATAAATTTAGTTCATATCCCGCTGGTTCGGCTTTAAGGTTGTCTTTGATCATTATTATGGCTAATTTTGCATCACTGCATTATGAATTTGCGCGACTGTCTTCAGCACCCTCAATTTCTCGACCCCTTCCCCCACGCTGATCAATGTTACAGTATAGGGTTGAATATAAGCGTGTGCCAAACGATTACCCTCTGGCACGCATCAACTGGAGTAAATTCAGTTTATATATGACACTAGCACCATAATGCCTCCAAAGACCCTTAAAATTTCCTTCCGCTGATCAAAAAGTATTATAGAAACACTGAATTCAAATACACTCCAAAGTGCATCTATTGATCTTGAACTCATTTTTAAAATTCTGGGGATCATCTCGGCTCTGTGCTTTCCTTTCTAGTTGCTTCCATGTGTATCCGATACTTTGTGTGTCTGCATCTAGCTTGCGTCTTGATGCATTATTAAGGCTTCCTTTTTTTTCTTTATCCGTATGGATCTCATGTTATGGATTGTCTGGTGGTGTTATCTAGGGATTGTGAAGAGTGTGCCCTATCCACCTCCATCTTTTTCTTTTGAAATCTTCAGCATTCCTTTTTTCTTTATCCGTATGGATCTCATGTTATGGATTGTCTGGTGGTGTTATCTAGGCATTGTGAAGAGTGTGCCCTATCCACCTCCATCTTTTTCTTTTGAAATCTTCAGCATTAGGTTACTTGGATGTCCTTTCTAGTAAGTCATTGTTGGTGATGGTGTTTGACCATTTGATGTTTAGGATCTTTCTAAGTGTTTATGAAGGTTTGTACTTTCTGCGTAATGCTAGCTATTGTTCTCAAAATTTCGGTAGAGTAGAACTGTTTTGACATTTGTGTTGAAAAGTCTGACTTTGGTTTGAAGAGCCATCTCCTTTGACTCCCCATATTTTCTTTAATAGCACATATGCTGATCAAGCCTTTTCAATGCTAGCCCTGACATCAGCTTCGGATTCACAATTTAAGTCAATGGTGCTGCCTAAATATGTAAAAGCTTCCACTTCTTGCAGTACATATCCTACCAGATATGCTCTTGGTTGGCTGAGGTTACTTTTATGATCCCTCGATTTCTATCCTACATCCCGATGAAAATGATCGCTAATTTTGGTGACGATAGAGACATTTCCTAAAGGTGTAGATAATATTGATGTCACCATGGGGGTCAAATATTTTGTCCACTCTCCCTTTCACGGTAAGTGCAGTTGTCCAAAAATGACGCAACTCAATATAAAGAAAAAGTGATACCTGGGTGAACAACCTTCTCCTTAGTACGCCACTGGAAGGGGCGTAGCTAGAGTGTTTGGCTTTAGAGGACATGATTTATTTTTACCCCCTCCCCCCCCGCCCGTAATTCTTAAAATAATTATTTCCCACTAAAATCACCAAGGACTATTTTGATGTCCCCTCTAGTCTGACGCTCTGGGACGTATGTCCCGTCCCATCTGACACCCCTTAGATACAACTCTGGCACTAACACCCCCCCCCCCGAAAATCTTAAATGCCCTCCCGGGAAGCATTGCACTTAACCTTAGAACCATCGTGTGCGCCCAGCAACTCCTACGACTGAAGGGTGCCTCGGATTTTTTAGAGGCTTAGAGATGTGATGAGGATACTTTCTTATTACCATCTTTCCAAGTTCCATGCAGGGTTGCCAAAACGGAAATTGATTGACCTGCTAGTGCTAGTGTTATGCAAAAATAAATGATTAAATAAAATAAATTATATTACTAAAAATATTTATGTGCCTTTTATTTTTTATTTACATTAATTTTTGGGGAAGCTACTTAATTAACAAAGGAGATTTTAAAAGAAACAATATTTTAAAATAGGATTCCATCACTAAAAAGCAGTGCAAACATTATTTATATTCTGAACGCGATGACACTAAGGTCAAGTGACACCTACTCTTTTAAAACAAGGCTTCCGTTGGTTCCAACTAAGTGTAGAGCTTTGCAAAAATAAATTCAGATGTGTGAAAAAAATGCATTCTTGTACCGTATTTTGAATTTATCAAAAATTTTCTGTTGACTATTTCTGGGGGCGAGAATAATCTAGGGCAAAAGCGTACCCTCAAGGTTGACAAAACTAGAATGAATATTGTTTACGTCCCGCTGGTGCGAAATTTAAGATGTCTTTGGTCATTATTATGGATAATTTTGGCACTTTCCACCCAAATATTTCAAAAGCCACCTCAAAATTTTCTGAAAGAAACAACAAATTCAAGTATGCGCCAAAATAAATCATCCTTGCAATTAGAGTTTGTACGGCTGTCCATAGCGCCCTAAATTATGCACCCTTCCATCACGCTGATCAATGGTACAATATGGGGTTGATTATATAAGCTTGTGCCTAATGATTACCCTGGGGCACGCCACAAATAGAGTGAATTCAGTTTATATATGGCACTGGGCTATATAATGCCTCCCAAAAAAACACCCTTAAAAATGCTTATCCGTTCAAAAGTTATAAAAGTAACATCGAATTCAAGTATACTCAAAAATACACCTCTTGATTTTGAAATAATCAAAAATTTTCTGGGGAACAGTCTGCCCAAACCCCTCGACCGATCAAGATTTATCGGCGCCCACTATTTCAGCCCTACTTCTCAATGAAAATGATCGCTGATTTTGGTATCGATACACTGCCTAGTAGCGTAGCTACTATTAGTGCTGCCTTAAGCGGCCAAATATGTTCCCCCTTTCACGATACAAACTCTGCAGTTGTCCTTAAATGCCACATTTGCACATAAAGAAAAAGTGACACCTGGATGGACCGCAGCATCCGCCTTATTTCGACGCCACTAAAGATTGGCGTCAGGGGACAAGATTCATTTTACGCCCTCTCCAACTCTGAAACCCATTATATTCAACCAATTAATACCATTTAAGCCCAACCCCCCCCCCCCCCCGGTTAGTCTGGCACCCAGGGACGTATGTCCCATCTGCCACCCTTTAGCTACCTCTCTAGCCACTGACAACTGGCACTAACCCCCCCCCCCCCCCCGAAAAATCTGAAATCCCCCCCTGGGGGAAAACTTCTGAAAGAAACACTGCCCTCAACGCTGCCTTAGAAGCCGCTATGCAACACGGCCTTGATGTCTTCTCTGAGGCATTTCAACCACCTTGGCCTCACAATCAACACAAAGAAGACTGAAGTGATGTCCAGTTCCCAGTAAGCCCTATTTTGAACCCAGCATCATCATCAGCGGACAGCGTCTAAACGCGATGGATAAATTTACTTACTTGGGCAGCACCCTCTCCAGATCTGTCGTCATGGATGACGAAATGAATGCCAGACTCGCAAAAGCTAGTGCCATATTTGGCAGACTCCGCAGCACTGTATGGGACAGGAGAGGTATCAGACGAGAAACGCAGATCAAGGTCTATACCGCAGCAGTCCTCTCGACATTGCTCTACGGATGTGAAACGTAAACAGTCTACCAGCGTCACGCCAAGAAACTAAACCACTTTCACACAACCTGCCTCAGGAAACTCCTCGGCATCAGGTGGCAAGACTAAGTGCCTGACACGGAGGTCCTCGCTTGATGGATGGGACACGTAGCCCGTATGGAAGACAACCGGCTCCATAAACAGATATTCTTCGGAGAACTCAATGAATGTCCAGCGTACGCACTTGACCGCTGACCTTCTGTGTCGACTGAAGGAACTTTCCATTGGTCGAGGCCTACCACGGAAACGTACCCATCGTGGTGGTATACGGAAAATAAAAATAAAACAACATGGCAATCCTTCATCCTCAAGATTTATTCAACGCTTTTCTAACCCAAACAACCTCATTCGCATCGACACCTCTCCACCTTCCAGCAACAGACAGCTTCGCGTCGCCTCATTTAACGCTCAGTCGCTTGGCCCTTGTGAGAAACGTATCGCAGTCTCCTAATTTATCACAGATAGGCGAATTGACATTCTGTTTATCCAGGAGACCTGGTTTCGGCTGACTGGCGATGAAGGAAAATGTACCGATCTCGCTCCCCCTGGTTATTCTGCCAGATCATTTCCTTGTGCAACTCGTGGTGGTGGCCTTGCTGTCATCTATAAGGACACGTTGTCCCGTTATCTAGCCTCTGTCACAGAGTTTTCGTTTGCTCACACATCGTTTGAAGCGGTTCAACTTACCTTGTCGGTGCCCCAGCAGATCGTTCATTTTATATGCATTTATCGCATCTGCCCCAGCAGGAAAAATAAACTTACTGATGCTGTGTTTCATCGGGAGTTCCCGGATCTGCTGGATCATTGCAATACATTGGCTGGCACTTATATTGTAGTGGGGGATATGAACATTCACTTCGACCAGCCACAGAATCCCTCCACTGCTAAATTGATTGATCTTTTGGACTTATTTAGTCTTAAGCAATTAGTCGACCAACAGACTCATAATCGTGGACATATTATTGATTGGGTGCTACATAGGCCTCATGATTTTGTAGTTACCTCTACTTCAGTCACTCAAGAGCTTTCCTCAGACCACTTCTGTGTTGTTTGTGAGCTTAACGTTAATGCATCCTCTCCTCTCCTTCACTCCAGGGAGGTCCGCAGTTTGTGTACTATAAATAGGGATGCCTTTAAGCGTGATCTGAGTTTGGAAGTGTCCCCTGCCCTCTGCCCTACTTTGGAAACACTACACAGTGCATTGCGCACTGTGCTTGAACGACATGCCCCCCTAACCCGCCGTATTGTTAGGTCAGCACGGTCAGCTCCCTGGTATGCAACCATAAGGGAGGAACTACGCATTTCCAAGAAAGAGCGGTGTAGCGCAGAAAAGAAGTGGCTTAGGTCAGGTCTTGTTGTTTTTAGGCAGATGTATTATGCTGCCAAGAAACGTGTGACCAAAATTGTTTGTCGAGCAAAAACTTTGTATTTTAGCCAAAAGATAATTATGGGTAAAACCGGCAAGCAGTTGTTCGATGTTTGTAGCAATCTCAGAGGGAGTAACAAAGGAATTGCTCTTCCTTCAGTGTATCCGTTGCCCCAGCAACCAGATATGTTCTGCAATTTCTTTACAAGCAAAGTTGCTGACATCCGCGCTGAGCTTGATTGTCTTGACATACCCCCCTTAGAATTGCCACCCTTTTCTTGTGCTAGTTCACATTTCGAAATTTTTAAGCCGGTTTCAGAACAGGAGGTCAAAATTACTATTCTGGAGTCTAAGCCTACGTCATGTTCTTTGGACCCCATCCCCACCCCCCTGTTGGTTGAGTCGTTAGATCATTTGCTCCCAACGATAACCAACATAGTCAATGAAAGCTTGTCATCGGGCACTGTTCCATCTATTTGTAAGTCAGCTGTCATCAAACCATTGCTTAAGAAGCCTGGTCTGGATGAAAATAATTTTAAAAACTATAGACCTGTATCTAACTTATCATTTTTATCTAAAGTCATTGAAAAAATAGTTCTAAAACAACTTTTTGCTTACTTAAATGACAACTCTCTTCTCAGTCCTAATCAATCAGCCTATAGACCTTTCCATAGCACTGAGACGGCTCTCTTGAAAGTCACCAATGACCTCTTGCTTGCATTGGACAGTGGTGTTGTCTCCCTCCTGATCCTCTTGGACCTCAGTGCGGCCTTTGACACTGTCGACCATGAAACCCTTTACAAAACGCTTGAAAATTACTTTGGCATTTCTGGTTCTGTTTTGTCTTGGTTTAGGTCGTTCCTCTCCGATAGAACGCAGGCAGTCGCTGTCGATGGCTGTATCTCCAGCAGTGCTGACTTGGTGTATGGAGTGCAACTGGGGTTCGTGTTAGGCCCGGTTCTATTTACAATGTATACCAGGCCACTGCTCCTCTTGCTCGAGAGGCATATTGTGGGGAACCAGTCCTTCGCGGATGATACGCAACTATACAAGCATACCCATCCCTCTCTTGTCGATTCAGCCGTCCGGACTTTGCAGGAGTGTATTGGTGATGTCAAGTCATGGATGACACTCAGAAAATTGAAACTTAACGATGACAAAACGGAAGCACTTCTTATTCATGATCACAAATCATCCTCTAACTCAGCTCTCCCCACCTCATTTCAAGTAGGTAACTCAGACATACAGTTTACATACTCAACTAGGAATCTTGGTTATATTCTGTCTAACAACATGTCTCTAGATAAACATATATCTCACATTTGTCGCTCTGCATACACTGCTATCCGTCAGATCAGCTCCATCCGCCACTACCTCACAGTTAGTGCAACAAAAACCTTAGTCTGTGCTCTTGTTCTCTCTCGTATTGACAACTGCAACTCTTTTCTGTCAGGCTCACCAAAACACTTCATAGAAAGATTACAAAAGGTTCAAAACTCAGCTGCTAGGCTAGTTTTAAAGGCAAAAAAAACGTGATCACGTCACACCACTACTTCATTCACTTCATTGGCTCCCTGTACAAGCACGGATTGATTATAAACTCTCTGTTCTGTGCCACAACTTTTTCTCGAATTCCTGCCCTTCCTATCTAACCGAAATTCTCTCTGTCTATTCACCCCTTCGACAGCTTCGCTCCTCCGCAGACGATCGTATTCTTTCTGTCCCTAAGACTCGCACAAAAACATACAGTGAAAGATCTTTCTCTTACTGTGCCCCCAAACAATGGAATTCTCTTCCACTACACATCAGAAATATATCAACCATCACAGCCTTCAAAACTGCACTCAAAACACACCTCTTTAAACTTTACTATCCTGACTGATTCCCCCTCTGAAAGTTAAACTTAAACGATGCTGCTGAATGCCGTCCATGGCTTCACGTGTAAATTGTTATGGAATGGTTGGGTTTTAATTTTATTTTTAAAGTTCATTTTAATTTGCATGTACAGCGTGGTGAGCTGTAGAAAACTACCCATAATAATAATAATAATAGGCAAGCGCCCCCAGGGAGGTCCAAAAATGCGTTACAAAGACTCACTGAAAGCGGCACTAAAAGGCCTCCAGCATCAACCCTAAAGAATGGTTGCGGACAGCCCAGGACAGAGCCAGGTGGAGATCAGCTGTCAATCTCATGAAGCCAGTAAGTTGTAACAGAGCCACAGTTGGGACACGCAGGCTAGCCCGAAAGAGCAACATTAGTAGATCACCGACTACTATCCCATGTCCTCCGTGCTAGAGATTATTCCCAGCAAGGATCTGACTAGCAAGCCACCTACGAACTCACCGTGGTCCCCCCCCTCCCCCCCACCCCAAAACCGGATGACTAGATGGTCCTAGTCGCTAGACGAACATATGTTGGCCGAAAACACTGCGTTTAAAGTTGAAGCGTTCGCAGCCCACTTGCCCAGGGGTCGAGAGGGTTTATTAACGTTCTAATATCTCCCCCCCCCCCCCCAACCCGTCCCGGGAAGCATCGGACGGCCTCTAATATGGATTCTACAGTGGGTTTCCACCTCGCAACTAATTTGCGAAATAGCTGGGACGAAACGGTTGCCTAGGAGCAGCTTTCTCGGGGCTACATATCTAGAATCATCGGCCAGAGACTTCCACCACAGCCTCTCATCCCTTAACGGCAACTTGTAATCATGATCCCTAACCTGGCTCTGCCTTTTCTTCCATCTGTGAAATACCACAGCTGGCAGCCCTGTAGGAGCTGTTTACTTCCGGCAGGTACCATGCATGCCCTCGTCTGCCACAGCGGGGCACGCAATGGTGGTCTTGTTTCCCGGGTGTCGAGGGCCAACGCTTCCAAATCGGCAAGCCAGATGTGTCCTCTTTTTTCTTGTTCATATTTGGCCAAGAAAAACAAACGTTTTTTAATTTTACTTACTGGAAAATTTTAAACATTGCTTCGTCTTCAAGATGAGACGATCAAAACCATGTCGAGATTCTACTTTAAGCATTGATTCATCGTTTGTGCTACAGTTCATCTTCCAAGCCTGTCATGTTAACAGAATACCCATCCCGCTTTCCTTTTGTTTGAGCATGTGTAAATAAAAGACTTCAAAAGTGCTATCATTCGCCCGAGTTCTAACATGAACAACATCGATATCATTGGCCCACTCATTTTAGCAAGGCAGCGGATGGTGAGGACTAACTTTTTATTTATCAAAAGTAGAAGGTATTGAATACATTTTATAAGACATAAAAAAATTTATTGGGATATTAATTTTTATGGTTCAAAAAATTCTTGAACATAACAGTACAGGTACCATAGCTACACACTGAGTCACACGTTAAAAAAGCATTTTTGACACACATTTTTTTTATTGACAGTTAATCTGTACACAGTAACTTAGGATTTATTAATGTTTAGAACTGGCTTCGACTGCACTGGGCTTTTTTTTCAAAAGTTTGTACAACACATAGCCTCCAAATAAAGAACCATATGTGGCCATCACCCACTGAAAAATAATAATGAATACCCAGTATTTATCAACACATTAATTTGATTAAATCATTTCTTCAAATAAAGTGATTTAAAGAAATGAACAAAGAATATAAAGGAAGATTTGGTTTATGTACCTGCATTTTTAATGATTTTGAGGGAAAGCTAACATTTCTAAGTTAAAAATGGTTAAGCTTAATAATTTTTTTTAGCTTCTTCAGTAAGGCTTTTTTTAAAAGTTTATGCACAGTTGTAAAATGTAATGGATAGTAGATTAAATATTTTAAATAACAATACAAAAAAATGTTTAATTTTTATTTTAAAAAAAAAAACATCTTTAAAAAAATATATTTACTTACATTTAGTCTTCCTCTTAAGGTATAAGTGTTGAAATACTTCTGAAAACCTTTGAGATTCAGTTCTGATTCTGGAACAAAGTCACCAGCCATGTTGGTACTCAATGACAATTTCTGTAAAGAAACAACTCAGAACAGAATATAATTTGAAAGTAAAAAGATAATTTTTAAATTTTTGGAAGGAATATACGTAAGGCTGGGTTTAGGGGTTTGTCCACTACAATATTTTAGGGGAAGCACTTATTGTCAGAAGCAACATATTTTAACTTTAAGAATACCTATAGCATAATTATAACTCATTTAATGGATGACAAAAAAAGCAATGTAGCAGCATATAAATAGTTATTACTTTTTTCACAAACATACATATATTGTTTCATTTTGTGGGTCAAAATATTTTGAAGTGCATTGTGTATGAGTTGTATTGTATCAAACTCAAGTACCTTACTGGTAGCAAAAAAATCTAAAGATTTCATAAATGTTTCAATGTTGCACATTATTATTTAAAATTAAAATCATCTATGCTCGTTTTAGTTTTACACAGCCTTCCATTGCACACCTTTTCTCAAACCAAGGTTCATAAAACAATATGAATATTTTAAATTATAGCTGGGAGAAATTTGAAATAACTCATTTAATGGATGACAAAAAAAGCAATGTAGCAGCATATAAATAGTTATTACTTTTTTCACAAACATACATATATTGTTTCATTTTGTGGGTCAAAATATTTTGAAAAAAAAAACAGTATTTGTTTATCTTTTTGTATCTGGCATAACTCTGAAATATTGAGGAAGTTAATTAGTAAACTTGCTGTTTGTGGTGGCCGTCTTTTTAAAATTTTTAAATCATTTATTAATGAAGGAGTTTAACGAATTAGTTTAAATTAAAAAAAATATTAATAAATAACAATACTATGTAGTTACAATTTAATTTATAGTATTTATACAAACACAATTAGACACCTGAATTCTATTGATCTATGAATAAGTGCTGAATGATGCAAACTAAATAATCTATTTAGGTACGGTATGCACCAAAATACATCACTTTTAATTTATCTTAAAATTTTGAGTGAAGGGTTCAATGAACCATATCCCCAGATACCCTCTCTCGCATTGTTGATCAAAACTAATTTCGGGAAAAAATAATACCCTGAGTTGCGACACAACCACAGTGAGTTCAGTTTATGTATGCCTAATTTGCATGCTGGTAGATGCCCCCCCCCCCCCCCCCTGAAATCTCCCCTCTTGGATAAACATTTTTGAAAGAAACAATGATTATCATGTATCTGCTAAACTGAGCACCCCTGAACGCTGGTCCCTAATTCAAAACACTAGTTTAAACGCATCGAATGAGCTGTTACTTAGGGAGTAATGTTTTACCAAATACAAGGTCAAATGAGATACATTTCATTCAACAACTACATGTACTGTCCGAAAATGTGTTCTTTGTGGAAAGCACACAAATAGCTTGGAAACAGGCCATGTCTTGTTATGATAACGTAATTTCCGCTTGGCCTGCATCCAAAGTCCCTCATTAGTATGTGTGTGGATTTCTTGGTGAATAGGATGTATGAAATCTTGGGCATGAACGACATTATGCTGATAATACTGATAAACTTTGTTATTGATTTGTCCATGCATCAGTAAAAACGACATTTCCTGGAAGTACATGATCAGCTCAAAAGTTGGCATATTTTTCCGCGCTGCTACAATTTCCAAACAACATCGACCAGTAACACACGCAACAATTCCAACAAGCCAAGAGCACCATCGGCAACGACCACTGTGATAGTTCCAATGAAAGTAATATGTTGTGTCAATTTCAACGTAATTAGGTTGCCCAAACATTGAAGCCTTAAAGATTAACTTGTTGAACTTGAAACCATTTGCAATACTCAATTCGGAAAATGTGTTGGTAGTTTACAATGGTGTCCCAACTGTCAATGCTTTTGAAAAGCATGACATGCTTGCATTTCACCTCGTAAACCAAATAGCATATCATCATGATGATTTTCTGTGTGCTAAGCCCACAGTTTGCAAAAATAACCTAGTGCATATTGTGCATCTTGTATTGCACAGATGGCATTTCCGTATGTATCCATCAGGTGACTCCGCACGTCGGACTAAAGACATGGGACGTTGACAGTTACCGCAGTTATTGCTGTTTTGTTTTTTATTAGGTGGTGTTCCGCAAGCATACTAACTAAAGCATGCTGTCATAGGTTTGCAGAATGTTTCCTGGCAAATGATTATTTGCAATATGAAATGGCTGATGCAGTCTGCAGGCCACTGCAGACTTGTTTAAACTCAAACTCCTAAAATAGTACAATACAGTATCTCAATAGTAAATAAATAAAAAATGTATATATAATTTATTTTATAATGCATGCAATGACTGCTCGCATCACGTGTCTAGTGCGATCCAGTTCAGCTGGTGTAAAAAAAAAAAGTAACTGAAGGTAAAAATTAGCTGACTAAAGAGGCTTCAAGCTAAAACAAAGGTCAAACATACCACCATCAACGAGCTTCTGTTTGCGGACGATTGTGCCCTCAATGCTGACTCTGAGGCTGCCAGGCAGCAAAGCGTTGATATCTTTTCTGAGGCCTGCAACAACTTTGGACTAACAATCAACGCGAAGAAGACTGAGGTATTCTATCAGCCAGCTCCCAGTAGGCCCTACGCTGAACCCAACATCATCATCAGCGGACGGCGTCTTAACGCGGTGGATAAATTTACTTACTTGGGCAGCACCCTCTCCAGATCTGTCATCATTGATGATGAAATGAATGCCAGACTTGCAAAAGCTAGTGCCTTATTTGGCAGGCTCCGCAGCACTGTTTGGGACAGGAGAGGTATCAGACGGGAAACGAAGATCAAGGTCTACAGCGCAGCAGTCCTCTCGACATTGCTCTACGGGTGTGAAACGTGGACAGTCTACCAGCGTCACGCTAAAAAACTGAACCATTTTCACACAACCAGCCTCAGGAAACTCCTCGGCATCAGGTGGCAAGACAAAGTTCCTGACACAGAGGTTCTCGCTCTAGAACCTACCTAGTATCTTCACCACCCTGATGCAGTATCAACTCCGTTGGATGGGACACGTTGCCCGTATGGAAGATCACCGGCTCCCTAAACAAATATTCTATGGTGAGCTCACGACAGGCAAGCGCTCCCAAGGAGGTCCAAAAAAACGTTACAAAGACTCACTGAAAGTGGCACTAAAGGCCTTCAGCATCGACACTACTAAATGGGAGCAGACCGCCCAGGACAGAGTCAGGTGGAGATCAGTGGTCAAGATAGGGGCTAAATCTTATGAAGCCAGTAGGATGGCCACCATTGAGACACGCAGGCAAGCCCGAAAGAACATTATTAAAGTCACGACTGCACCAACTATCCCCTGCCCGCGGTGCCACAGACTATTCCGAGCACGTATAGGATTGGCAAGCCACCTACGAACTCACCCCCCTAACCGGATGACTGGATGGTCCTAGTCGTTTTGACGGACGAACAACACAACAACACACATAAAGTAAAGGGTTTGGGCTTGGGGAAAAAAAAATGATTTTCCATTTCATTTTCATGTATTTTTTCTGTTGCTTATTTTAGTTAAACTGAAGAAATAAGTTTACAAACATATATTCTTTATAGTTCATGCAATTATCTTTCATTTGATACAAAATATAGCCTAATAAAAAAAAACCAAGATTTTAAATATTTTTTAAATAAATGTAAACGGGCCAACCTCTCACTATTTTTTTGCTCTTTCTTTCAATGTCAATTTGAAAAAAGCAGGGCATTTTTTCATAAAAATAATTCTGCAGCGAACGAGTTAAGTTTGAATACTCATTAGATCAATACATTAAATCAACAAAATAAATATTCTATAAGTACGTTTTAAGGTAATCTTGCAGTTCAGGTGCACATATTATTTCTGATCGAATTTCGTATCATCCTGTGTAAACTTATGTGTATTCTTTACAAAATTTAGTCCAGACAGTACCAGTTAACACTAACACTAAATTGTATGGCACTAACTTTTCTTTTTATTGATTTTTACAGCCCCCATTGGTACATAGCTGGTAGCGTAAACGATCTCTCCATTTTCTTCTTTTTTTTTTAAAATCACCCTACATGCCAGATTGCAATTTTCCATTTCTTTGTTATTTTACAGGCCCCATAATTTAGAGGTTAGCTAAAGGGCTTTTAAAGATGTTCATTTCTGAATGCCACCACGAGGGGTGCCGTGTATATTGGCTAGTTTAAGGAAAAATTAAAATTATGAGTTCATTACCCTTCAGTTCAGGTTTTTGAATATGGATAACTAAGTGTATGTGTACTAAGTTAGATCTCGTTCAATTCACCTATGACCATGCTCATGCAGGAGCCTATGTTTGGAATTATATTTATACACCCCATATAAGAAAGATAAATACATATTGGGTCCTTATAAAATAACGGAAAATCTAATTTAGTTCTATCACCCCCCCCCCCCCCCCCCCGCTTCTTTTTGTGAACATGCCTACAACTTGAAAATTTTGTTTACCATACAAACTTATAGGTGATAAAAAATGTGAAAAATACAAAACAAATGAAGCTATGGAAGGTTGGGGGATGTTCAAAGATGCTTTAGAAATAAAATGATAATAAGCGCTGTATAATTAATTATTAACTCTCAAAAGACGATAGATTGAAAAATCTGTCATATCTGACAGGTGAAAAAAACAACCCCTAAAATATAAAAAAAAAAAGAATATTAAAAACTATTAAAAGGCGAAAATAAAGACTTACTATTTTGGCATGTTAAATTTCTATTTGGCAATAAAGAAAAATTGTTTATACTACTAGTTCTTGAAGAAATCTGGTAGCAACTTTGACACGCTAAAGCAGCGGTTCTCAACCTGTGGGTCGTGACCCTTTTGGGGGTCAAATAACCCTTTCACAGGGGTCGCCTAGGGCCATCAGAAAACACATACTCTACAGTTATGACGTATCAATGAACATAATTTTGAGGTTGGGGGTCGCCAGAACATTAGAAAGGTTGAGAACCACTGCACTAAAGCATAGCTATGGAGTCTGATTCTGATTATAAGTTTAAAATGGACAATAATTCTTCCTTAGAGGTATATTTTTTTATGAAGATAGCATTTCAGATGTGTTTGATTCAGAGAATACTGTAAATTATCATCAGAATAATAGTATACAAGGTTTGTTTACTTTTTTCATGCCTGCCTACTCAACTCACACATACTGTGATACTTTCTTAACACTATTATTAGCCCTAACAGTAGCTTTATTCAAGTTTCAGTACTGTAAAATTCTTAAATAGATTATAACATTATTTATTTGTTGTAATTGGAACTAATTTGTAGTTATTAAATTATTTTAATATTATTATGTTTCAGTTAGCAAAATGTAAACAATGCCGTACAAGGCCAAGGCTATTACACTGTAACAATCAGCTGAGTTCCCTTTTCATTGAAAACTTTAAGCGAAAGTAATTTAGGAAGATGGTTTTATATTTTGAAATCTTTTTGTTGATCTTGTAAAGTTTTTATTTTTAGCTAAACTAATAAATATTTGGCAGCATCTTTAAAGGGCAGATGTCAATCATAGTCAATGCAATGGGTTAAGATGACAATGACTGGGACTCTTTAGTGGATTGCTGCATTTAAACCAGAGGTACTGAGCATATTGCTTCCTAATGTTAAAATAAGAGAGGATGTAAATGTAAGGAGATTAAAAATGAAAATAGGCATTTTCAAAACGGAGTGGTTATTCTCACGGTTTTGGCCGTGAGGATAACGGCGAGCATTATCCGCACGGATCCTCAGCGCATGCGCATTATTTATAGCGGCTGGTCACACAGCTCTGCGCATAATGTTCGCCGTTATTAGAAGATTTCGGTCTGCCGATAACGCTTGGCATTATTTTAGAACTCAAACTATTTATTCTTTTCTTCACTAATAAATGAATTAAAAAATTTTTTAAAAAGAACGAATTTCCGTAAAACCATGGACCTAGGCCTGCGTACATCGTGGCAAAAAATATACCATTGACCTGGTTTTAAGATAACAATATGGCGTGTGAACTTGTGTGGTCTTGTGGTAGAGTAGACGCCCAGCTAACTTATATTATGTGATCATTTTCATTTACTGGCTTTGGATCAAATTTTACTTTTTTTTTTTTCTTCTTCATTTTAATTAAAAGTATATTTTATATTTAATAATTATTTTCAAAAAGAATTTTAAAATATAACTTATTATCAAAAGATACAGGAATAATATTTTTAGATTTGTTTTAATTTTAATGAAACCAAACTCAATTCAATGGTATATTTAAATATTTAATTTCATTTAGAACAGGCCTACATGCCTACCTAATATAATATATCGTATATATACTCTTGTACACGTCGCACCCCTAGTTTAAGATTGTTCTATGTTATCATCATTGACCCGCGCATAAGTCGCACCAGACTAACAGGCTGGCTTTCACACATTTACGATTCATTCCACACTGACACACTGTAATTTGCGTTCAATAAGCCTACGAAAAACGTCCAAAACTGTGCGTATAACGCTCTGCGTTATTCTCACGGCCGTGCGGATAACGCTCGGCATTATTCTCATGGCCGTGCAGATAACGCTTGCCTAATAAATTTAAATAAATCAAATTTAGCAAGCAAGGATATTTTGAACAAACACCAAATATCAATTAAAGAGCATCCAATTACCTTTAAAATAATACATAACAATTGTAGGTAGTTACAAAATTACAGTCATGAGACACATTGAAAAATGAAAAGATTTCAAGGTCCTTGCGTTAAAAACCGGAAATGGAAAAGTTTTGAGAGTTAATAATTAAATTATTAACTATCACTGCCACTGCCTGTATAGTATTTAATTTAATGAAGAATACAATTACAATACATGTAATTGTAAGTTTACATGGGATAATACAAAATTCGATCAGAAATAATATACGCACCTGAACTGCAAGATTGCCGGTTTTAAAATGATGTTTAATACGCAATATTTCTATAAAGAACACCGAATTACCTAATTTATCGCCTTCAACTTCTTCAACTGACCTTCCGAGGACCGAAAGTAGAAAGCTGACTGCGCAATATATTTATTATAACGGAAGTAACTGCTAAAATGCACCCCGGCACAAATGGAATAGAAAGTAAAACACTGGCTAGTTAATTTCTTTGTTAATGCTCCCATACAGCAATTAAAAATATTTTTAAAATATAATATTGAGAAACATCATTCAAAATTAAAATTAAATAGCCCAAGAATAGTTGCTGTAAGGACTGTCACTTTCCTTCTCGAAGTGGCTATTGGTACACGGGTACTAGGGTCCATTTTGACTAATGCTATTCGGATGTAATTTGTAAATGTGTAGTAGTTTATTTTAGTTAAAATTAAAATGAAGAATTAAGTTTACAAACGTATAATTTATCTTTCATTTGATACCTCATTTGGTCTTACAAACTCAACAATAATATTTTAAATCGTTTTTTAATCCCAACCTATCAATTATGGTACCCGGGTACCAATAGGTGCAGCCTTATATCATATATCATGTTATCCGCCTTTCGGGACTCCATCTCCGGGTTTGAATTCAGCGTTTCCTTCTCTTAGATGAGTTGCCGTCCAAAGTTAACTAGTCCCATCCATCCGGGGTGCTAGGGATGTTTTTGCTTGCCTGGGCTTTGGTGGAGATATGAACTTCAGACCATCAACTTGAGATTTGCTCATTTTAGACCCAGCACCCAAAGAAGCTTTCATTATTCGATTTTAAATATCGCAATGTTTAGAAAATTTGCCTGGCCCGATTATTATACTAATTAGTCGAAATGTTACCTCCCGTTCGCATTTATCTATATATTATATATTTTGTTTAATTATTTTTTGCAGCTCACAAGTTTAAGGACTTAAATAACACCGTATTAAACTAGGTTTGCTTCAATTTTAAGTTCTGTACTTTTAATTGAGTTCTCACTAAGTATCAATCGTGAGCAATCTTTTTATGTTTGCAGATTATATTTTATAATAAAAGCATGACTTTTACGGTAGGGAATGATGTTAATACATCCGGAGCACAATGTATAAAACTATATAACAAATTTATATTTTTTAAAAATTAAAAATGACAAATTTTAATTATAAATTGTATGATGGCAATAAGCTTCTTTTTCTAATTATAAAATTGAAAGGGCACATGCAAAAAGTACACGTTTCATTAATTATTATTAAATCGAAAGCGTTTTTGTTTTCTTTAAGGCTGCACCTATAGGTACATGAGTACCTTTAGACAAAAAATGACTATTCGGACCCGGAGTGGCTCAGTATAAATAAATTGGCTTCGGGCCCGGTTGAATTAACAATAATAGTATGAGAATTTAAACAAAAAAATGTTTTTTCTCCGTTATTTCATAGTTTTATTCTATTTAGTTGTTTTTTTCTTTTTGCTTTGTTAAATTTCTTAGTAGCGGTAGTTTTTTTCTTATCTTCTTTTTTAGTTTAAGCCATGTACGTAGATCAAATTTTTTTTTAAAACTCTTAATCAAGATGATAAAGATTAATTATTTTCATTTCAATTTTAGAAAGTAATAATATTAATTTAATTATTAAAATTAAATCCTTTATTTAAGATTATTTATGTGTATTGTTTAAGTTAAAATTAAAAGATTTAATCACCCAATAATTTAAGAATTAATTAGGTATTCTAAATAATGAACATTTCATTCATAATGAATTAATTTCAACTATTCCTCTAAAGAGAACTTGGCTTAATCAGAACATAACCACCAATTTTAAACCTTTTCCTTGGCACTGGGAGTCATACATGCGGACACTGACTGTTTTTCCTGATACATGTATCTGGAATCTCCTTTCAACAATCTTTCTCATACTTGACCTAATTCACAAGGTAGTTGGAATGAATATCTTAAAGGATGCAATTGTATAAAGCATGAGAAAGAGACTTATTTTTGGAGGGCTAGTCTTTTTTTTCTACCATACCTGTCTACTGGGTCTAATACACCGGTGCATAATTTGAGAAACAATTTTCCCAAACAATAGAATTCTCTGCCACTACACATCCGCAATATACCAACCACCCAGGCCTTCAAAACATATCTCTTCAAACTCTACTATCCCAACTGATTCCCCCACTGACCGATAAATGAAGCTGCTGGCTGCCGTTCATGGCTTGACATGTAAAAGTTCTGAGGTGGGTGGGGTGAATATGTATTTGTTTTGTAGTTCTTTATAACATAAATGTATTTTATTTTATTGTCATGATTATGTCTCTTTTCCTAATATTTTTATGTACAGCGCGGTGAGCCCAGCCCTAGGCTGGGGTACCGTGCTATATTGGAAACTAATAATAATTTAATAGAAAAAAACCCTTAACCAGCTTGTGAACATTTTTGTTTGTTTGTTATTTGAGGTGTGTTCTCCAGTATTCCATAAAATAAATTAGGGGCCAATATGGAGTAGGCAGCAAATAAAATTATTCAAATAGGTCACATCATTTATTTGCCATTTGTCTCCTTTGACTTTTTTGCATTCCTTGTTGGTACAGTAAACTATTGTTTGTATCATTTCTTCATTTAAGTACAGAAGTAATGATTGAGTGGGAGCTATTATGTGATCTGTGAAGGGAGATTGATTTCAAGGCAACTAAGTCATGCCACGTTGAAAATAAAATACTGATAACATTAATGGAGCCTTTTACTATGATATAAGTACAAGACTATAGGTGGAAGTTTTAGATGACATGTACTACTCATAAATGTAGTATTGATACCATCTCGGTTGGAACTTTCAAATCTCTTGCTCACACAAGCAGTTATACATATAACAAATACAATTTTTTAGGGTTGTCACAAGAATGTAAATACAAATTTATTTCAACAAAAAAAAATTAACCGAATACAAAATATTAATAGGTGACAAAAAGTCCATTTTAGTTCATTTAAAAAAAAAAATTCAATTTAGCAATATTAAAAATATAATGTGAAATTATTAGGCAAAGGTGAAAACAAAATAGTTTACAAAAACTAAAAATTTACTAGACTTTAAAATTATTTTGAAAAAAAACAACAAAATAACATATCTTTACAAATTTTACACAATATTGTAGAACAAAGTAATGTTTTTAATAATAAATCAATAGATGTAAGTTTAGGAAACAAAAATCTGCCCAAGAAGTATAATAAAAATGGGTATTTACACAATACAAATTTATAATTTTCATCACATTAAACACATTCATTCACATATTTATAAAAGTAGTGGAAAATCTTTCGGAACCATTAATTGACAATTAGCAGTGAAAATAAATTTACAAGAACAGGTCAACAATGATTATTTCAGCAAGGCATTTTCACAATAGTGTAGCAATTAAATATTATTTAAAAGTCATAAAAAAACTACTTCTTACTTGCAATTTAAAATTAATATAGTTCTCATCAAAATAATTTCACAGCAAACCATTCTGTACTTTAGACATGTAACACATTTCAAGTAAAGGAAACGGTGATGCAATATTTAGTCTCAATCATGTATTATTAATTACCAGTAACAAGCAACAAGAATGTTTAAGAACTATGGTAATCCCAACAGTCTTTGCAAAACCAAGTTGACACTTTTATTTTGGAAATGACGCCAACACAAGCAAAATGAAACCAACAAAGACAACGTTCACAACCGCCCATCTTTAACAAGGCATCATCAAACACTTGACACTCTGCACAATGAAATACAGAAGTAGCCTTTAAATCTAACAATGAGTGATGCACATATGACCATGCATCATCAGTAAAAGATGACAATATTTATATCAACTGCATCATCAAGAATGGTATCACAAAAATCAGTGAAATGTTTTACATTACTTTTACCAATTGGAATAGAGAAATCAGTGTGTTCAACAACTACAGGGAAAGAATACTTATTTCTGACAATCAAGGCTCAACTTGGAGAATGGTAGGGGCAGCTGTCTTTTTCGTTTCAGAGTAAAATTTTGTTTTGTCTTTGGTCTTCCCTTAGGATGAACTTTGTCAAACTTAAGATTTACAATAACCTCTTCATTATTTGCAGCAACTTTTTCCTCGTGAGACACAGGAATGTCATTTTCATGAACAACAAAATCAACTACTTCATTTTGAACGAAACTTGCTTCATCAAAGTTTGATGCAGATTCATTTTCATCTAAATTTGCTAGACTTCTCCAGAGACTTAAAGTTAAAGTAGTTTCAAGAACGGATATTTTCTCTATAAAATCTTTTTCTCCTTGAATCGCCAAAAAATTTGCCAAACCCATACAAATTCTTTTAGCATGATTAAACCGACCCTCTTGAGTCTCAAAATTATTGTTTCTAGATACAATTTGAGAAGTTACTGAACCACTAGAAGTAGAAGCAGCCAATCTAGGAACACTATGTTTGCTAAAACGGCATTGAATTAACTCTGAACAAAATTTTCGAAGCTGTAAATGTCTTCAAACTAAAAAAATATGTCTGCAGGGTAACGCCATCTTTTTAGCAAATGAACAATTACAGTGAACTGATGTTGAGCTAAAAATACGTTCCTTGTAAGCTACTGAAAACAGTTCTGCCTCTCCAGGGACAACAGAGTACAGAACAGACCATGACAATTTGAGCTGATTGAGCAATAGAGCAGTAGCAAAGGAAGTAGCAACACTTTCAATCTTATTTACACTTTCATCATTATCAGATGATGTATACTGAGCTCTTTTTGCAGCAAGCAATCTCAAATAATCACATACTGTAATTTTACAGTTGTCAAAAGACATAAGGTTACAAAAAGCAGATAAAAAAGAAAGATAATGAGTCAAACTCTTTTTTATTTTAGAATGATAGAACTCCTAGTGATTTGTTGTCACATGGAGTCTTAAAACATCAGCATTGGATGATGCTGCCCATAAATGGGCCTTACTCTACCAGTTTGACTCAAAATACTCCAAAGCTACATCAAGTCTTGCATCAAATTTAAAAATTCATCACACGACTCAGTATAAACTTGAGACTTAATCCTTCAAGAATTGGCTGAACCTGCTCACGACCTACATGTTTCAAAAGAAACCTGTGCACAGCTTGGTTAATGTGAAAATGACATAGATTAACAGGTACATTTGGAAACAGATCATTTAAAGCAGAGATTTCAGTCACATCTTTATCAACCACAAAGCACTTGAAAAGACTGGCATCACATTTCTTCAGAAGAAGCTGCAAACAAAAAGAAATAGATTCTTTTACAAAACCATGAAGAACAGGAATACCCCTCCCCTCTCCATCAATAACCATTACAGTCAAAAGTGGATATAAATATTTATTGGTTTTATATGTGAAATCCATTAATAAAACCTCTGGATATTGGGCAATAGTTCTAATCATATCATAAGTCATGCATGATAAATACTTAAATTCCCCACTTTCTGTTAGTCCATAGGACACACTTCCACCAGCTTGTGATATAGAATCAAGTATAGATTGAGTTTCAGTTGCATCAGAAGATGATTTATTTATTCTTGACTTAATATTGTAAATATCCCTGGGAAGCAAATCCCCATCATGACTTTGTTCAAGCACTTGTCGGGCCTCAGATGCCTGAATCGTGGTGCAGGACATCAACAGATGCGTTGCCGCATTTAGTTCCACCTTCCGGTTTTCCAGATACAAGTGGCCCATCTGGAAAAAAAACAAACGAAGATTACTTTGCAATAATAGGTATTTCGTAAAAAAATATGCCCAGCAAACATAACTAACCTTTACCTTGGGGATAAATGCTTAGGTTTATTATATTTCACAATAATCACAATCAAGATATAAAACTCTATTTGTACTGTTTAGAATTTATTCAATATAATTATACTGTTAAATAGATTTGTCTTAATTTTTTCAAAACATTTCTATGTTAAGGGTGGTAACCCTAACCTTAACCTAAAGTTTTCAAAGAATATGCTATTTATTATGTAAATATTTTAACCTAAAGTTTTCAAAGAATATGTCATTTTATTATCATTTATTATGTAAATATTTTTCACAGCACATGCACTTACTTCTTTTGATACTTCATGGCCAGTAGGTTCATGCATTGAAATGGTAATTTCTAGCTGAGGTGGATTTCTCTTTGAAACTGGCAACAAGCTTAATCTTTGCCTGGCATCCCAATTGAAAAACTGAAAAGTATAAAAATTCTTAACAAATTGCCAAAAGTAATAATAATTATGGTAATTTCCCAGTATTGGTTCCAAGATGTCTCACACGGCCGCCGACCCGTAAAATGAAGAATAAAACGTTAAATAATAATAAATGTATCCCTAAGCCTAAACCTAACCTGAACTAAAAATCTAAACCTAACCTGAACCCTAAATCTATCCCTACTAAACCTCTAAAAATATATATCCATAAACCTAACCTGAACCCCAAAAAATCACGCTGGGCACTAATAGTGTGAAATAGCCAGAGTGATAACATGACAAGACAAACTAAATTTAAAGTTAACCTTTATTGTAATGTTACTTACGCTTGAGTGATTTTCTTTGTCCTGTTGAAAACTTTGACTTTAAATTGCGTTTAACACCTTGTTTGCAACAGAGCACAATGATTCACAATGTATTCATATTTTTAAGGTGTTCCAAATTGGGATCTTTGGTCTTCAATGACGATCTTTTAGTGAAACACACATTGTGTTTTTTACAAAAATAAGTTAATTCGTCTTCAAAAGACGCATAGGTGTCAAACTTACTGCAATCCTCCATTTTTTATAAAATGAAAGCGCGCCGAACTTGTCGATTATTAAGCCTCTGGTTCGGATAAAAGTTTTTCGATTACTAAGACTATCGGGTCCGAATAGTCATTTTTGTCTAAAGGTACTCATGTACCTATAGCCACACCGTTTCTTTAAATATGCTACTTTTGTTACAAACTTTTCTGAATAAGAGATTTTTATTTTTGATTACTAAGCCGATGTTTATTTTATTAACTTCCCAACTGCTTTTCTCTTTCTAATGTCAGAATAAAAAACAAAGTGCCCTATCCATTGGCATTGCATTCATTTTTTTATATTTATATTATTAATTTTATTTTAGATGAGAATCCAAAAGAAAGCTTAGAATTTTTTAATTTATTTTTGTACACTAGCATTTCGATAATCATGCCTATTCCATTTTTGGTACTTGTTTTAAAAAAAAATATTTTTGCTAATTCGTCTATTTAAAATAGATTCTTTTCAGACTTTGGATTTAGATAAAAATATTTTAAAGTATGGCGAAGAAAGTTATAATAGTTTGAAATTCCAAATAAAAATATACTGAATATTGGGAAATGTATACTTTATTTGCATACGAATTTCCTTTACATACAATCAGACATTAGTAAATATAATGTCTTCTGTAAACAACTCATGTCTTCTTAAAATAGTTATGCCGTTCATAGGCAATTTATAAAAATGAACAGTTTCCAAAACCCATAAAAATGTATAGACCTTTCTAATAAACCTATTTTTGTTTCTTTTTGACTCTGGTAAAATTAGGAAATATTTAGATAAGGTAGTCTAAGCATTATAATTATAAATAAGATTGCTATTTTTCCATTGACGTAAAGCATATAAAATAATGTTTGCAGTGCTCTTTAGTGATGGAATCCTTTTTAATTGAATTTTGTTTTTTGAAAATTCATTTATTTATTGAGTTGCTATCTCTTATAATGATGTAAATAAAAAATTAAAGCCACATAACTATTTTTAGTTATATAATTATATTTTTAATTATGATATTTTTGCATATACACAATAAGGTCAAGCAATTTCCGTTTGGCCAAACCTGCATGGAAAGATGATAGTTAATAAAATATCCTCATCACATCTTTCAGCCCCTAAAATATTCGAGGCGCCTTGCAGTCGAAGGGGTTGCTGGGCGCACACGAAAAAGTTAAGTGACACCTACATTTTTTAACTCTGATCTCTTCTGTTGCTCTCCAATTAATTGAAGAATATTGCACTACTAATTTCAGATATGTGATAAAATGCATTCTTGTATTAAGAATTAATCAAAAATAGTTTATGTCCCGCTGGTGCGAAATTTAAGATCTCTTTGGTCATTATTATGGATAATTTTGGCACTTTCCACCCAAATATTTGAAATGCCACCTCAAAACTGTTTGAAAGAAACAACAAATTCAAGTATGCGCCAAAATAATGCATCCCTGCAATTTGAGTTTGTACGACTGTCTTTAGCACCCTAAATTATGCACCGCTTTCCTTACGCTGATCAATGGTACAGTATGGGGTTGATTTTAAGCTTGTGCCTAATGATTACTCTGGGTCACGCCACAAATGGAGTGAATTCAGTTTATATATGGCACTGGGCTAAATAATGCCTCCCAAATAACCTTAAAAATGTTCTTCTGTTCAGAAGGTATAAAAGTAAATCGAACGGAGTGAATTTAGTTTATGTATGACACTAGACGCCATAATGCTTCCCACAAAACCTTAAAAATATCCTTACCAGCTCAAAACGTATAATAGAAACATTGAATTCAAGTATACTTAAAATTCACCGCTTGATTTTGAAATAATCAAAAATTTTCTACCTCTCCATCGATTAAGATTCATCAGCGCCCTAAATTTCCGCCCGCTGATGAAAATGATCTTCGATTTTGGTATCGATAGACACACTGTCTAGTGGCGCATCTATTACTGCCGCCATGGGCGGGAAAATATTTTTGCCGTCCTCCCTTTCACGATACAAACTCTGCAGTTGTCTGAAAATGACACGCCTGCATATAAAGAAAAAGAAACCTCAGTGGAATCGCCGTATCTCAACGTCACTAGAAGGTGCGTATTTACAGTGTTTGGTGTGAAGTGGCAAGATTCATTATTACGCCCTCTCCCACTCTGAAACCCATTATTTTCAACCAATTAATTCCATCAAAGCCCATTCCCCCCCCCCCCCGCAAGTCTGGCGCCCCGGGACGTATGCCCCCATCTGCAACCCCTTAGCTACGGCCCTGGCCACAACTGCCCCCTCCCCGAAAATTTAATTCCCCCCCCCCCCCCCCGGGGCAAAATTTCTGAAAGAAACACTGGGGGTCTAACCCTTCCCCGCGAGTAGTGTAAGGCCCCCCCCCCCCCCCCCCAAATATATTTTAAAAATTGATCAGTTCTCTGGGTTATACTATTGCTGGTATTTAATTCGAGAGTTCCTTATGAAAATAGACCTATCAGTAACATAAACATTGACGGTTAAAAATGGTAAGAATATTGTTGACTAATAAATCAATCAACAGCGATAGCTTTTGATAACAGACGATTAAAGCTTCGCTAAAAGCACAACAATTCTTCAAATTTTTCAGCAAATCAAGTTACTAAATCTTTTGATTTTTTAAAACATTCATTTGTAAAGGCATGTTAATATATTTTTAATTTTAATTCTTAAATTTCCAGGAAGTGCTGTGACGTAAAAATGTATAATTTACGACTTTGTCGAATGGAGTTCAAACCCCAGAATTACACATACTTACAAAAACAAACACACTTATAGCTTTGCTAAAATAATTATTATCTAGTATTTGTATTGCTTACTTTATTATGTTAATTAGAGAAATTCACCTAGCAAAATTTGTTTTAAAATAAGGCCCGAAGGGGGGGGGGGGGTTATCACTCAGATTTGAAGCAGCTTTTTCCTGTCCCCAAGAGTTTCTTTCAGGCATATCGGGGTGGGGAGGGGGGCAGTGATAAGTCACTTTCATCTTTTTATAAAATTTGTTTGGACCGAGCAGTGTGCGCTCTGTTAATATGCAATATTTCAATTTAATGTCCCCCCCCCCCTTTTCTGAGATGGGGTCACCCGGTGCGGTCTGCAACCCCCGCACCCGCTAATCTGAAGCAAGATATAGCAGTTTCAACATGTCAATCAACTGAATATTGGGAATTTATAAATTTTATTGTTATATGATTTCCCTCACATAAAATCACATATTAATAAATAAATGATGTCTTTTGTAAACAACTCATGTCTTCTTAAAATAACTATGCTGGTTATATACGATGTATAAAAATTACCAGTTTTGGAAATCTATAAAAATGTATAGCCCTTTCTACAAGAGAATTTTTTTTCTTTTTGACTTTGGTAAAGCTTGGTAATATTTAGAAATAAACGTATGTTTTTATTTTTTGGTGATTCATGTCTTTTTTTTTTTAAGGTACTTTTTATATACCGTACATATTTTTTTAAACTCATTAATTTTGTAAGTAGTTTATCCCAAAAAATTAAAAAACACATTACTATTTGTAATATATATATATATATATATATATATATATATATATATATATATATATATATATATATATAACACCTGGTCAAGCAGAGACGTCGTTTTACTTTTTGTGGCCCCCTTCTTCTTTTCGGTTTTGTCCTTCCGTGCCTAGCATTAAAATTTGATAATTAACCCTTTGAACCCTTGGCTCCTGGGCCTAAAATACCCATGCCCCTGGGCTCCTGGGAAAAAATGTCCACACACTGACACACAAGCAAACAAAATCAAATGATTATAAAATTAAAATAAATTGTATTTATTTCAATCTAATTGTGTCTGTTAGTAGTCCATTAGTATTATAAAATGTATTACAGTATGAAATTGTCTTAGAAATGTTGCAAAATGGCATAGTAAAAGGTCATTTATATGAACCTGATTTTTCATAAAAGCCAAGGCTAGAACTAGGGGGTAGGCCTTGTTTATTTTATTCCCACAGTCCACAGCACACATCGATAGCACTAGAGAAGTTGAAGTCAATCGATCGTCACTATCATTATATATTTGTTTATTTCAATCCTTTCTTCAAAAGAAAATAATAATTATCTGAATTATTTACATTATCATAAAACTACTCTAGTTGTGTCCTTTACAAATTTTTTTTTTGCATTTTCGTCACCTCTATACATCGAAAAACATTACTAAAACATAACATAAACAATGCATACATGGGCGCTGCCATTACTGTGACCTTTCGCAAGTCACGTGATAAACCATGAACTCAGTATTTACAACACATTTTACATACAGACTGTCGATCTATGGTAAGGTATGGGAGACCCCTATATCGGTCTGGCGGGTGTGGATTTTTAAGGCGCAGACCGATAAAGCGGGACAGCGGGTTCAACGGGTTAAAAGTATTTACAGCACAACTTTAAGCCCTAAAATATACGAGGCCCCATGCAGCTGTACGGGTTGTACTGAAGGCACGATGGCTCTGAGGTCAAGTGACACGTATAATTTTAACTAACATTCATCCCGTTGCTCTCCATATCAGTGTATAATGATTAGGGTTACAAAACGTCCGTATTTAGTACTAACAGTTTGTATTTTCGACCCCCTAGTCCGTACTAATTTTTGCGTCCGTATTAGTATTTGTCCGTACTTTCCTCTCGTCATCCGGCTTGTCCGTACTTTTGGCAGCGACGACTTGCTTGTCTTATTTCCATTTGTCTTATCTGTATCTTATTTCTCCACAAAGGCAAGCGCAGTGAATAGTTTCAGCTCCATCTGAAAGTCCATAAATAGCATATTTATTTATATCTCCAACGCTAAAAATATTATGCAATGTTGTGCAGGAATTATCATCATAATTTTGCCATTTCACAAATGAACTAGCTAGATATTGCGTCAATATTACTCAGTAGTAACAGTATGACAGTAATATTTCGTCCATCGTATCGTCAAAGTACTAGTTCAGTGGTTCCTTGAATGTTTCGATCCCCGGTGCTTATGCCAAATTTAGGTTTTCACAATTCTTTTGCCGCCCTCTCGGATACTACTTTTCAGTTAAGTGCTATTTTTTTTAATTCTGCTTTTACTGTTATTTGTTATCTGCGGAGGAAATGCTGCAGATAGGGCGAAGCTGGAAAATATTGCCATGACTTAATATATATATACAAGAAGTGTCCCGGGGCGGATCAGTAAAAAAGACGTTTTTCGTCCCACCTCATCTTTCTGAAGTATATGGGATTTGATATTTTAATTCATTATTAAAATCCTATCTAAAGTAGATTTTGAAGCCCGCTGTGACTGCCCCCTTAGACCCATTCTCATGGCTCTGCCTGTGGGAAACATGGCACCCAGAGTGACGCATATTATGGTGACCACTTGGCTGGCCAAACTATCGGTGGTATAAACCCGCTACACCGTTTTCTTTTATTCCTGTGATGTCACAATTATCTATTAGATTACTAGTGAGAACCCGGCATGCGTTGCATGCCACTCAATGAAAAAAGTGTTTGTGTTTTAATTAAGTTTTAAAGTAATTTTTAAATAGAAAATATTATTTTCTTTCCGTCTAGTGCGTACACAAATAAATTAGAAGTTTTTTCAACGCGTGAGCAGGCAACATATGTATTTTCAAAATTTTGTCCACACACTTGTAGCTATTGATCCACCCACGCAGTAGCTCTGTTTTAAATTATATTTAGATAGCTCAAATATTTATTATTTTTAAAATAAGCCCCCGGCCCCAAACGTAAAATTTTAAAATAGTTGTACTTATGTCACACACAAACTGAAATGTTGTTTGTATTTGGATTGATTTCTAGCCACCCATGCAATAGCACTGATTGAAATTATTGTTTGTATAGCTCATATAAGAAAAAAATAATTTGGGGCTCCGGCCCGAAAAGGAATACTTCAAAATGGATAAGCTAATTCAGAAACCATTTGTGCGCACAACAACCTACCAAAGTTTTATCGCAATCGGATGAATGGTATAGGAACGCATACGAAAATTATATTTAGCTCATAAAATAAAAGGGGGAAAAAAGAATTTAGGTCCCCGGTCCCAAAACGGAATATTGTAAAATGTGTGTAATAATTCAGAAACATTTGCATTTTGTTACAATTCACACAATTTTCATCACTTTGGATTGATGGTATAGATCCACATACGGGATATACTTATATATGTATAGATATAGTTTACCGAATTAAGATAACTTTTTTGCATTTATTCAAGGATGATCTGTCTGTCTGTCTGACTGTCTGTCTCTCTGTCATTCTGTCTGTCTCCATATCTGTCTGTCATTCTGTCTGTCTCCCTATCTGTCTGTCTCTCTGTCTGTCTCTCTGTCTCAGCCTGTCTCTATGTCTGTCTCTCTTTCTCTCTGTCTGTCTCTCTCTCTCTGTCTATCTCTCTGTCATTATGTCTGTCTCTCTGTCTGTCTCTCTGTCTATCTCTCTGTCTGTCTCTCTGTCTACATCTCTGTCTGTCTGTCTCTCTGACTGTCTCTCTTTCTGTCTCTCCTTCTGTATCTCTGTCTGTCTGACTGCCTGTCTGTTTGTCTGTCTGTCTGTTTATCTATCTACCTATCTATCATCTACCTATCTAGCTATTTACCATCTACATGCCTGCCTGCATACCTACCTGCCTGCCCACCTACCTACCTACCTAACTACCTACCTACCTACCTACCTACCTATCTACCTAACTATCTACCAATCCAGCTACTATCTACAGACCTGTTTACCCTCAAAATCTTAAAATCTTACAATTTCATCACAAAATCGTTCAATGCATTATCTTAAAGTAAAGTAAAAAAACACTCAGTATATATAATGTATACACATCAAAATCGTACATTGTACGCCAAAATCATAAGAGTAAACAGGTCTGTATCTATCTACCCATATATCTACCTACATATCTATCTACCTACTTACCTACTTACCTACCTACCAACCTACCTGCTTACCTACCTTTCTACCTACCTATCTATCCACCCATCCATCCATTCATCCTCTCACCCACCCACCCTTCCATCCATCCATCCATCCGTCTAGCTATCTTTTATCTACATCTCTATCTATCATCTATCTGTGTATTTGTCTGCCTGTCTGTGTGTCTTTCTATCTCTCTATGTAATAAAATCTCTATTTTTAAAATTAAATTTTCACTTGTGTAAAGTTATTGGGTTTTGATATCCCTGGGGATAATTATGAAAATATTTTTATGTTTTGTTAAAGTCATTGATTTTCTTAATTGGTTAACATATGTTCATATGTAAAATGAGAATATAGCTTCTTTTAATTACAACTGAAATGTCATTGGATTGAAAGATATTGTCATCCAAGTAAAAATGCATGACCTCAATTTCCTACCATCGATATAAATGTATCGAAGAAGGTTAATTATTGATAAAATTTATTCTGAGGATTATCTTGTGCTGCACTGGGCAAAATGAATGTATAGTGTATAGTGGGCTACACAGAGTTAAAAAAAAAATAATCATCCACTGGATTGTAGCCCTCTTACTTACGCAGAAGATGTTTTTTGCATTTAATATGCTTATTTCTTATCTAGATCAGTGATAAGTGCATTAAAAATGCTATTTGGCTATTTAGTTTTGCTACACCAATTTAATTAAAAGGCATATTCTTATTAAAATTATTTTCAAATGTAGAGTTTTTACTACTTTATAAATTTCATAAAGGTTTATTTTTGAATGAATAAAAAGTACAAACTTATTAAATGTTAAAAATACAAAGCTAAATTAGTATTTAAGTTTAGCAATTTAAAAAGCAATCAATGCTATTTATTAATTTTATTTATAAGAAGGGGAATGTACATCATCAGTTTTGTCACCGGATCTGTTGGAGTATTGCAACACATTGGCTGGCACTTATATGGTAGTAGGCGATATGAACATTCATTTCGACCAGCCACAGCACCCCTCCACTGCTAAGATGATGGACCTTTTGGACTTATTTAGTCTTAAGCAATCAGTCGACCAACAGACTCATAATCGTGGACATATTATTGATTGGGTGCTACACAGGCCTCAGGATTTTGTAGTTACCTCTACTTCAGTCACTCAAGAGCTTTCCTCAGATCACTTCTGTGTTGTTTGTGAGCTTAACGTTAATGCATCCTCTCCCCTCCATCAGTTCAGGGAGGTCCGCAGTTTGTGTGCTATAAATAGGGATGCCTTTAAGCATGATCTGAGTTTGGATGTGTCCCCTGCCCTCTGCCCTACTTTGGAAACACTACACAGTGCATTGCGCACTGTGTTTGAAAGGCATGTCCCCCTCACCCGCTGTAATGTTAGGTCAGCACGGTCAACTCCCTGGTATGCAACCATACAGGAGGAACTACGCTGTGTCAAGAAAGAGAGGCGTAGTGCGGAAAAGAAGTGGCTTAGGTCAGGTCTTGTTGTTTTTAGGCAGATGTATTACGCTGCCAAGAAACGTGTGACCAAAATTGTTTCTCGTGCTAAGACTTTGTATTTTAGCCAAAAGATAATTATGGGTAAAACAAACAGGCAGTTGTTCGATGTTTGTAGCAACCTCAGAGAGAGTAATAAAGGAATTGCTCTTCCTTCTGTGTACCCGTTGCCCAAGCAACCAGATATTTTCTGTAATTTCTTTACAAGCAAAGTTGCTGACATCCGCGCTGAACTTGATTGTCTTGTCATATCCCCCTTAGAATTGCCTCCTTTTTCTTGTGTTAGTTCACATTTTGAAATTTTTAAACCGGTTTCAGAACAAGAAGTCAAAATTACTATTCTGGAGTCTAAGCCTACGTCATGTTCTTTGGACCCCATCCCCACCCCCCTGTTGGTTGAGTCGTTAGATCATTTGCCCCCAATGATAACCCACATAGTCAATGAAAGCTTGTCTTCTGGCACTGTTCCCTCTATGTGTAAGTCAGCTGTCATCAAACCATTGCTTAAGAAGCCTGGTCTGGATGAAAATAATTTTAAAAACTATAGACCTGTATCTAACTTATCATTTTTATCTAAAGTCATTGAAAAAATAGTTCTAAAACAACTTTTTGCTTACTTAAACGACAACTCTCTTCTCAGTCCTAATCAATCAGCCTATAGACCTTTCCATAGCACTGAGACGGCTCTCTTGAAAGTCACCAATGACCTCTTGCTTGCATTGGACAGTGGTGATGTCTCCCTCCTGATCCTCTTGGACCTCAGTGCGGCCTTTGACACTGTCGACCATGAAACCCTTTACAAAACGCTTGAAAATTACTTTGGCATTTCTGGTTCTGTTTTGTCTTAGTTTAGGTCGTTCCTCTCCGATGGAACGCAGGCAGTCGCGGTCGATGGCTGCATCTCCAGCAGTGCTGACTTGGTGTATGGAGTGCCACTGGGGTTCGTGTTAGGCCCGGTTCTATTTACAATGTATACCAGGCCACTGCTCCTTTTGCTAGAGAGGCATGCTGTGGAGAGCCAGTCATTCGCGGATTACACGCAGCAATACATTCATACCCATCCCTCTCTTGTCGATTCAGCTGTCCGGACTTTGCAGGAGTGTATTGGTGATGTCAAGTCATGGATGACACTCAACAAGTTGAAACTTAACGATGACAAAACGGAAGCACTTCTTATTCATGATCACAAATCATCCCCTAACTCAGCTCTCCCCACCTCATTTCAAGTAGGTAACTCAGACATACAGTTTACATACTCAACTAGGAATCTTGGTTATATTCTGTCTAACAACATGTCTCTAGATAAACATATATCTCACATTTGTCGCTCTGCATACACTGCTATCCGTCAGATCAGCTCCATCCGCCACTACCTCACAGTTAGTGCAACAAAAACCTTAGTCTGTGCTCTTGTTCTCTCTCGTCTTGACTACTGCAACTCTCTTCTGTCAGGCTCACCAAAACAATTCCTAGAAAGATTACAAAAGGTTCAAAACTCAGCTGCTAGGCTAGTTTTAAAGGCAAAAAAACGTGATCACGTCACACCACCACTTCATTCACTTCAGTGGCTTCCTGTACAAGCACGGATTGACTATAAACTCTCTGTTCTGTGCCACAACTTTTTCTCGAATTCCTGCCCTTCCTATCTAACCGAAATTCTCTCTGTCTATTCACCCCTTCGACAGCTTCGCTCCTCCGCAGACGAGCGTATTCTTTCTGTCCCTAAGACTCGCACAAAAACATACGGTGAAAGATCTTTCTCTTACTGTGCCCCCAAACAATGGAATTCTCTTCCACTACACATAAGAAATATATCAACCATCACAGCCTTCAAAACTGCACTCAAAACACATCTCTTTAAACTTTACTATCCTGACTTATTCCCCCTCTGAAAGTTAAACGATGCTGCGGAGTGCCGTCCATGGCTTCACATGTAAATTGATATGGAATGGTTGGTTTTTAATTGATATTTTTTAAGTTCATTTTAATTTGTATGTACAGCGTGGTGAGCCCATCCCTAGGCTGGGGTACCACGCTATAGAAAACTACCCATAATAATAATAATAATAATAATCATATCCAGAAACCTACGTTAGAATAGTACACTTTAATAATAATTAATGATGCCAAGAGATGCCTGCAATGAACACTGCCAACGATACGGTCCCCAACAAAAGGATCCCCGTCAATAATACCCACGACATAAGGGCTAAAACAGATAGCTGCATCATCATGGGCTTGATACCAGTGATGGGGGTGGGTGCCTGGAGACGGTGTTGTTTATTTTCTGTGCTGTGTTCTAAATGTGTGTGTTTTTTGAAAAAATAATAATTAGTACGAGTTCGATTGGCGTTAACCATTGTTGGATTACGGATTAAAAAAAAAATTACGGTGTGAAGTTGACTGGATTTGATATGCTTGAAATGTTTCTTTAAGGGCTGAGGCAATTGCTGACCCGGTTACCCAAAAAGGACGAGTACTACACACCCAGATGATATCCGGCCAAGGAAGCGAAACCGGGACCGGCAGTGCCATCATACGACATTGGCACACTTAGCAGTTGCTCAGGGCCTCACGCTTCTAGGGGCCTCAGGCTTCTACGGTTATCAACTGCCCCATATTGTTAATGAATATTGAAATTCTGCGAATGACTGGCTCTTAACAGTGGCCTGGTATACAATGAGGAACAGTGGCCTAGTATACAATGTGACTAGAACCGGGCCCAAAACTGACCCCTATGGCACTCAGTACACCAAATCAGCACTGCCGGAGAGACAGCCATCGACAGAGACCGCATGCGTTCTATCGGAGAAGTAGGACCTAAACCAAGCCAAAACTGAACATGAAATTCCAAAGTAATTTTCAAGGGGTTTCTAAAGACTTTCATGGTCAACAGTGTCAAAGACCGCACTGAGATCTAAATGTTTGGTTATAAATATCCTCATAACACAAATGTCATATTAAACTGATTTGTTTACAATATTAAATGAAAATAAGTAAATTTTTATACATGCAGCATTTTATTTTTTTTAACACTAAGTCCCTATAATTTCTTTTATGAATTTAACAAATTTAATGCTTTACCCAGTGAAAAATGATTGAAGATACAAAACTAACATTACTTAATTACTAACAATTGGTGGAGGTACGTAAATTATTTAAAAATGTATAAATATTAACAAAAAAGAAATTAAATGTAAAAAATTCATAGCGATATTTTTTTAATGAATGAATTTTTATAATTACGATTAATATTACGGTATTTAGAAAATAAACTTTTAAAAATAGAATCTGAAGTTAAACTTGGGTATTGAACGAAATAAACATGACTACTTTTATATTTTTCCCGATTTTTACAGACATGTTTATTAACTATGACACTATTTTACACTTAAAATAAGTTTTAATAACAATATAACGTCGTTTTTAACAAATACTCTCATTGATGTAAATAATTAAGTTCTATAATTCATAAAATGTATCTGATTTCTTTTTAATTAATAGTAGTTCATAGATATTAAGATAATACATGTCAAATGATGACGCCTCATACTAATTCCAGCAGACAATAAATTTCACGCTCGGATATTAAATCAAAGAAACTTAGTGCTTTGGATAAAATGGTCAATTGGCGCTATGAAGTCATTTGCGTGATTATTTAGAACAAATTTATTTTATTTTTATTTCGCAATATTGACAACGCACTAAAATACGCACTAAAAACAACTGATGTTTGGGGTTTCCCGATAATTGTGATTACTGTGTAATTCTTTGATCTCGATTTTTTTTCATAACTTTCAAACGCATATAAAATGCTTAAGATAGTTCCATAGTTGTTACTTTAAATGTTTTTATAATTTATAATAATAATACGTAAACATTTACTAAAGTAAAAGCGGATATATAATATTTTTTGCGCTTTTAAATTTATTCGATTTCCGTAATATAATTGAAAATATCTATGGTTGTTTTTAAGAGTCCGAACGTATCAAAATATTTTCGGTTCTTCGGCGTTATGTCAGCATGGCTCATTCTTATATATATTACGCACCCCCCTCCAGCATTTTACTCGCGTAGCGTAGTTGGTTTGCCCCAACTATTTTTAAATATATTTTGTCAAAAGAATAATTTTAGGCTAAAGATAAAAATATTATTTTTAAATATGTTTATTATTATTTTCCTCTTATGAATTAAGTATTTAAAATAGCGTAAATCGCGTTTAATTAATTCACTGAGTACTACTGGTTTTACCAGAACGGAAGGTTTGCAGACAACTAAGGACACATGAACCAACTGTCAAGAGAACACACAGAAAAGTGACGACACGGACATTGAACACCCAAAAACCAAATAATTATAAATATAATTTAACTACCGGTATCGAATATACAAGGAGTCGCTCTGGAATGAATTGGAAAAAACCACTATAACAGCCTTTTTAGTTAACATCGAAATTAAAGGGCCTGTAAAAAAACATATCGCTAAGAAAAGACAATAATTAAATTTCATTCTTAAAAACACATTTATAAAATACAATCCCAAAGGGATTCCATTTCCCGTTCGGATCCCGATCCCCAGTTTGATACTATCGCTGTTGTGATCCCATTTCCCAGTATGTGATCCAGATGCCAATACCAATGTGATCCCAATAGGATCCCGAATAGATCCAATTTCCAAATGAGATCCCATATCCCGATAGGATCTCGTTTCCTGTGGGATCCCAAACCAATTGGGATCCCAATCCCCCAGGGATCACATTTCCCCAATGGGATCCCTTTCCCAAATGGGATCCCGTTTCGGTATAGGTATTGGATCCCGTAATTGGTGGGATACCATTTTTCCCGGGGGGATCCCGTACCCGTTAAGATCCCAATATACATGGCTCTGCACAGGATTTCATTAGGAAAAACAACAACTTCTACAGCCTTTTAATTAAAATTGAAATTAAGCATCATTTAAATTTTAAAAAAAAAGCTATATAAAAAAAAATATTAATTTCTCTCCAGTAAAACACATATATAACTTTTGAAAACTTTATACTCCCCATGGGATCCCAGTTGGATCAGGTTTCCCGATGACATCCTGTTTTCCGGAGGGATTCCCTTAGGATCATGTTCCCAGTTGGTTCCCGATCCCAGTTGGTTCCCGATCCCAGTTGGATGACGATACCGGTGTAATCCAGATCCATGTGGGTTCCCGATCCCGGAAAATCCCGTTTGATTCCGATCCCGATGAGATCTTTATCCCACTGTGATTTTGAGCCCTGTGAGATCCCTTTTTCTGGTGGATTTCCGATTACGTTAGGATCCCGTTCTTTGCGGTATCTGGTTATCCCGGTGGGATCCCCTTTCCCGATGAGATCTATGATGCGATCCCGTTTCCAGATAGGACCCCGATCCCTGTTTGATCCCGTTACCCGATTGGATTGTGTTACCTGTTGGTTCCAGTTTACTGTTGGATCTCGTTCCCCTTCAGGATCCTGTTACTCGGTGGGATCATGAAATGTATGTTTAGAGCATGAAAGTATAGAAATAAATTGAACTAAACTAACATTTCAATTAACTTTTAGATTTCATTCAATGTTGTAACATTTTGATACAAATATCCCTGTAGAACTATTGGCCTATAGAACTTTCTGGAACACTCTAGAATAAATTAAATATCCACCTCAAAACGCATAAAAATGATTTTTGTAAGGAAATTTTTTTTCGAATACGAAAAATTATACAACTAAATGCACAACTTTAATTATAGTAAATTTAAGTTGAAATAGGGGACCCGACGGGGGCCCATTCCATAATTGTACCGATTTACTTTTGCCTGTGATAGGGTGTCCTATAAAAATCAGTCAGATAAATAATAGACTTTCTAAATTATTGAACTTTTTGGAAAACTCTAGACCGGCCCTGAATGGATTGGATATTATTCATTTAAAATCCAACGATATTTCGATACAGACTATGAAGTATTTTGCTACAAAGCTAGCTATAGGTCCATCAATTTACATAAAACCATTGTGTTGTCGAGGCCTACTCATATTTAGACAGCTTATAAAATGAAATTGGGCCCCCGCTCCAGAGGAATGGATATTATGAATTCATTCGATATTTGAACATGAATAATCAAGTGTATATGTATTAAGTTTGGTCAAGATCTATCTTTTCACTTAGGAGCATTTGTTGATCATTTTATTTATATATCTCAAATTTAAAAAAAACCTTTTTGGCCCCTGGTCCCACACGGAATGTTATAAAATGTTCACAACCCCCCCCCCCCCAGAGTTCTTTCCGAATAATGATGGATATATGCCAATTTTGCTCAATATCCATGTAAAAAAGTATGTGGAACAAATCCACACAGCCACAAACTTTCACTTGTATACAATACTAGCCAATACACCAGGCGTTGCCAGGGATTGCATTTGGAAAAACTACTTTTACATACTTTTAATTAAAATTAAAATTAAGCCACTCGTAAAATAAGATCACCCCTAAAAAATAATTAATATTAATTTGTCTTCAATAAAAAAAATTATTTTAACGCTTGTAAAATCTTTCTTTCCCCGATAGGATCACGATCCCGAAATGATCCGTCTTCCGATGGTGTCCCGTTTCCCGACGGCATCCCGTTTTAAAATAAGGATAGGTGTTAATTATACCTTGTATGATGACATTAAGTTTCTTTTTCTAACTATAAAATTGAAAGGGAGCATACAATAAATAGTGCACGTTTCATCAATTATTATTAAATCGAAAGCGTTTTTGTTTTCTCTAAATGTGCAACTTTCGTTAATAAGTTTCCTGAATAGCAGATATATTTTTTTGGAATACTAGGCCGATATTTATTTCCCAACAGCTTTTCTCTTTTTAATGTCAGAATAACAAAGTGCCCCATCCATTTGCATTGCACTTATTTTTTTTATATGACTAATTTTATTTTAGATGAGAATCCAGTAGAAAGCTAAGAATTTCGCTTTTGTGAACTAGCATTTCGATTATCATGCCAATTACATTTTTTGGTACGTGTTAAAAAAAATATTCTTATTGCTAATTCGTCAATTTAAAATAGATTCTTTGGATTTAGATAAACATATTTTTAAGTATGATGAAGAGGCAATTTAAGAAAGTTATAGTAGTTTGAAATTCCAAATAAAAATATACTGAATATTGGGAAATGTATACTTTATTTGCATACGAATTTCCCTAAGATAAAATCACACATTAGTAAATATAATGTCTTCTGTAAACAACTCATGTCTTCTTAAAATAGTTATGCCGTTCATAGGCAATTTATAAAAATGAACAGTTTTCAAAACCCATACAATTGTATAGACCCTTCTAATAAACATGTTTGGTTTCTTTTTGACTATGGTAAAATTAGGAAATATTTAGATAAGGTAGTCTAAGAATTGTTTTTTCCATTTGCGTACAGCACATAAAATAATGTTTGCAGTGCTTTTTAGTGATAGAATCCTTTTTAATTGAATTTGGTTTTTTGAAAATTCATTTATTTACTGAGTAGCTATTTCTAATAATAATGTAAAAAATAAAATAATTAAAGCCACATAACTATTTTTATAGGCTTTTTCCTGGTTAACATTCGGAACGAATGAACTTCTACATTCTACAGCCTTATAATTATTCCGATACCTGTGGGCTCCAAATCTTGTCGGTATACTGCTACCATTAGTATACCAGTTACCAGTGGGATTCCAGATCCCTCTGGATCCCAATTTCGGAATGATCCCAGTCCCGTCGGTATTCCGATCCGGGTGGTATCTTGATACCAGTTGGAAAACGATACCGGTGGGATGCCCTTAGTTGTCGGATCCCGATACTGGTGGGGTACCGATCTCGGTTGGTTTGAGTTTTCCGATATGATTCCGATCCGAGTGGGATCCTGTTCCCTTTTGTATCTCGTTTCTCTGATATGATCACATATCCTGATAGGATCCCGATTTTATCCCGCTACCCGATTGGATCACGTTACCGTGGGGTTCAGTTTACTGCTGGATCTCGTTAACGTTACTATAAGCTTTTATATCCCATTTTATATCCCCGTAGAACTATATAGAAATTTCTGGTACATTCTAGATAAAATTTAATAACCTTCTCCAAACGTATAAACAATAATTTTCTAAGTAATTATTTTTTTAAAATTGAAAATTATACAACTAAATGCACTGCTATAGCTAAAATACATTTACGCTATAAGAGGGGGCCCAGTGGAGGCCCATTCCATAATTTTACCGAATCAGTTTTGCCTGAGATGGAGGGCTCCATAAAAATAACTCAGATAAATTATGGACTTAAAATTTAAAATTTGTCAGATTTAAATTGGCTTAAAATGCCTTAGATACAGCTTTTTAAAGTTATCGAACTTTCTGGAAAATTCTAGATTGGATATTCTGTTTTAAATCCATCGATATTTCAATACGGACAATAAAGTGTATTGCTACCACGCTTTGGCCTATATAATTCAATTCATATAGAAACTATAGTTTTGTCTAAGCCTATTGATATCCAGAGAAATATATATTATAAGTTCAGTACCCTTCGGTAATTGAATATGGATAATCAATTGTATGTGTACTAAGTTTGGTCAAGTTCCATCTACTAATGTAGGAGTAATTATTGGTCATTTTATTTATATAGCTCAAATAAGTAAAAAACAATTTCGGGGCCTCCGGCCACAAACGGATTGTCATAAAAAGTTCATTACCCTTAAGAGTTCCTTCCGGATAATGATGGATATATGTGCCAAATTTGGTCAAGATCCATCCATTAATCTATGAGTAATAAGCCTATTGACCTATAGAACTTTCTGGAACATTCTAGATTAAATGTATTATCCTCATCGAACTGTGTAAAATCTGTCTTTTGTAGGTAATTATTCTTCGAATACGAAAAATTATACAACTAAATGCATTTCTATAACTATAGTACATTTAAGTTAAAAGAGGGGCCACGTGTGCCCATTCTATAATTGTACCGAATTAGTTTTGCCTGATATGGGGCTCTATAAAAATCATTCACGTAAGTAATGAGCTAAAATTATAAATTTGTCTCATTAAAATCTATTAAATAATGCCATAGATAAAGCGTTTTAAAGTTATGAACTTTCTGGAAAATTCTAGATTGGATATTATTAGTTTTAAAATTAAATCCACCGATATTTCAGTACGGACATTGAAGTGTATTGCTACCACCCTATGCCTATATCCATCAATTCACATAGAAACTATAGTGTTGTTTAAGCCTATCGATATTTATATAGCTTAAATAAGAAAAAATGAAATGGGGCCCCCGGCCCCCAGATGGATGTATATTATGAGTTCAGTACCCTTCGGTATATGAATATGGATAATCAAGTGTATGTGTTCTAAGTTTGGTCAAGATCCATCTATTCATGCAGGAGTATTTTTCGGTCATTTTATTTATATAGCTCATAAAAAAAACGAATTCCGGGCCCTCGGCCCCACACGGAATGTTATTAAAAGTTCTCAACCCCTTAAGAGTTTCTTCTGGATAATGATGGACAGGGCCGCCTTAGGCCACTGCAACCTATGCGACAGCAGTGGGCTCCGCACTTTATTTTCGAATACAAAATTTTAATTTTCCCTTATTATCCTTATCCCTACCCAGACTGGGCCCCGTGCAATCAGTTTCGCATAGGGCCCCGCAATTGTTAGGGCCGGCCCTGATGATGGATATATGTGCCAAGTTTGGTCAAGATCCATCAATCCGTGTAAAAGCCTTTGTGGTACAAACAAACCCACAGACAAATTTTCACTTTTATATATATGATATGATATGATTATATAAAATAGCATTTATTTTGAATGTTTCAAGAAAAAAAAAGATAACTAATTCAACTCAAAAATCAATCCTTATTTAAAGAGAAGTTTCTACTGAGAGAACTTAAATATACATTTTCTTGAATGATCATGCACCCTTTGCAAAAATGAAATTACACATATTAAAATGCAGTTGAAACAAATAAAACTTGAACTTTAAAGATTTTAAAAAATTAATTAATTAAATAAAAGACTTTAAGGACAAAAATGTGTGTTGCGTCCTTTTATGCCACTTAAAAGCTGAAAAGTCGCCAGCGCACGCCTTGTGTATAAAAGAATCACCACGCACATTTTTAACTTCATAGCGATTTACGATCTTGTGCTCACGTGATGAGGTAGTCATTTTATCAAAAGTCTGCATAAAAGTGATTTGGGGGGGGGGGAGTGGTCAAATGTGTATTGTATGTGATAAATATATTTTCTATGGAAAGATACAAAACGTTTGTCTTGAATTTTATCCTTGGTCTGTCATATTCCTAAATAAATATAATTTTGATAATAGTTTACTTAATGGGTTTTTATAAAATAAATGGCTTTGAAACGCTAAAATTGTAATAATGGTCAGTGACAGAAAATATAATCGATCAGAGAACTTGAGTAACACGAATTGATCTGTGCCCAGTCTGATCGTTTCTGGCAGGATAAGTTACATTTACGGCTTGGAAAACCATGTCAATCGTGGCTCAATAACAGGCTTTACGAAACGGGGGAAATAATAAAGAACGCTTTTTTTATTACCTCAAGTGAAAATAAGTGGGTAGTGTTTGGCTGGAGAGAAAACTGTCTCGCTTTCAGCACCACGTTGATAAAAAGGATCGAACTGAAATGTTTGAGAAGCAAGTTTGGTTTTGGGAATAGAGTGTGTTTTTTGTTTGGGGGGGGGGGGGAGTGGTGAAATAAAAGTTGGGTGTAGAAGACATCATTTTATCTCTAAAGCACAAATTAAAATAAACAATATCAAAGATGAAAATCAATTGTGAAAAATAATTATTTCAAAATACTTTTTGTGGGATATGTGTGTACCCTTATCTATCTATCTATCTATCTATCTATCTATCTATCTATCTATCTATCTATCTATCTATCTATCTATCTATCTATCTATATATCTATCTATCTATCTATCTATCTATATATCTATCTATCTATCTATCTCTATCTATCTATCTATCTATCTATCTATCTATCTATCTATCTATCTATCTATCTATCTATCTATCTATCTATCTATCTATCTATCTATCTATCTATCTATCTATCTATCTATCTATCTATCTATCTATCTATCTATCTATCTATCTATCTATCTATCTATCTATCTATCTATCTATCTATCTATCTATCTATCTATCTATCTATCTATCTATCCATCTATCCATCCATCCATCCATCCATCCATCCATCCATCTATCTATCTATCTATCTATCTATCTATCTATCTATCTATCTATCTATCTATCTATCTATCTATCTATCTATCTATCTATCTATCTATCTATCTATCTATCTATCTATCTATCTATCTATCTATCTATCTATCTATCTATCTATCTATCTATCTATCTATCTATCTATCTATCTATCTATCTATCTATCTATCTATCTATCTATCTATCTATCTATCTATCTATCTATCTATCCATCTATCTATCTATCTATCTATCCATCTATCTATCTATCTATCTATCTATCTATCTATCTATCTATTTATTAATCTATCCATTTATCCGTCTGTCTGTCTGTCTATCTATCTATTTAACTATCTATATATTTCTATCTATCTCTAGTGTGTATAAGTGATAGGTACAAAAAGTAGTACATAATTTAAAAGTATATTTAATAAGTGTGTGAACCCCTCTCCCTCTCACACACACTCTCTGTCTCTCTCACACTCTGTCTGTCTGTATCTCCCTCCCCACCACCCACGCCCTTTCTCTCACCCCCTTTTTCCTTCTGTGTGTGATTTGCTTGTTTGAGTGTTACAGTGTAAATGAAAGAATAATAATGATTTATTTTAATTGCTGGCGGGCCAAAATACGTCATATTCTAATTATGGAATGGTATTTTGATGACTACCTATAATAATAATAATAAATAAAATGAGTAAATTCGTATTTGAGATAATTATTTTAAAACTTTTCTTTAACAGACTCTCTCGAGAGGGAGAAAATCCACCAGCCCTATAGTAGGTTAGGTAATGATCTTAACTCCCAACTCCACTACAGAAATACGATACGGCTCTCCCCGCCGCTTTTTGTCGACCACGAGACACATGAGAACGTTTTCTTTTAGGACTACAAAAAGCCTTTCATTCGTTCTTGGTATATGTCAGAAGTGAATATGAAAGTCCGTTAAGAATAATGGTTAGTGATTCTCATGGAATTCAGGTATACTTTTATTTTTCAAAATTCTCACATCTAATTTGTACTTGACTCTTAAATATGAAATACTCTTACTTTTTGAATTTCATGTAACTTTTAATTTTGTTAGACGTTTTGTAAGAAATGCTAATTGATTTATTAAAAATATTATGTCACATTCTAAGTCACTATATAAATTACGTTATTTTTTTTTTACACATTTTTATGCGCCCCCCCCCCTTCAGTGTCAAAATGTTTTACACTTTCAAAATAAAAAAAAAATGTTTTAAAAATTAACAGCCCTTTTCAATCGCACTTCCTTATTAAAATAGCACAGTTCTAAGTGACATCTTCCGCCCTAATTCATCCAGCACGACAGAAAAGTAAACATCACTGTTAATATCATCTTTAATGCGTATGCTTAAAAAATATATAAATGTGCGACATCTCAGACGATTACCCCCCTCCCCCTCCCCTATTTTTTTTTTACGTGTCACCAAGAGTCACTAAATGTCAGACTTTAGTTGACCAACCTCCCCCGTCCCGAGCGTGACGTCAATAACCACATTATTAACATTTAGTTATAGGTCTATATTCCTATAATTCATTGCAAAGCGCGTCTTGAATGTATTGCGTATTGTCCAATCACTGCTTTCCGCACTGTGTGTCGTGACACAATAGTGTGTCGCCAGTCGCCTGCATGGTATAGGCGTGTTGCACGAAACTAAGCCATAACAAAATGTACGCATTTTTAGACTTGAACTTTAAAAAATGGCATGATATGAATTAAGAACAGTTATAGACCAAAGTTATGTAAATAATAAATTAAATTAACAGCAGACCACTTCAATCAAGATTTTTTCAAATATGTGTGAAGAAATGGTGTCAAGGTTTTTAAGTTGATACTACACACAGCAATTCGTTGACTCTGACGAGAATGGGTGCTTGACGTGTATAAGAATTGAGAGAAATAATGATTACATTTTTAAACAAACTGTGCACAATGTCTTACTGACATACTTGACAATAAACACCAGCATGAAAGGAAAAGCCTAAAATAATAGAGGTATATCAGACTGCAACTCAAAGTACCCACGTACTCACGGTTGAACTTTTGTCTTCATATGCAGAGGCGGCATTTTCTAGCAACTGTAGAGGGTTTTTTTCGTAGTATATAGCTGCGCCACTGGGTGGCAATTACCGTCTATACGCCGCTGATGAAAAGCGAAAAAATCATAAGAATTCTTAAATATTTGAGTGTGAGCTCAACGGTGATAACTGTTACGGACTCTCTGACATTGCTATTATATTGTATCAGTGGTGTAGCTAATGTTAGAGACGCCCCGGGGGGGGGGGGGGATTTTTGCCTTCCCCTTCCACGTACAAAAACTTTGCATTTGGCCGAAAATGCCACCCTTCAAAAGAAAGAAAAGTGTTCCACCCAGGGCGGACTTTCCCCTCTGCCCCCTTTCCTAGGACCCTGTCTTAAATGGGTTAGTTGAACCCTGGGTATACTGGTCCAACAGGCTTACTAGGGAAAGATGTTTGTCTAAAATGTGTGTCCCAACATGAACAATTTCGAAAATACTGTGTTCAAGTATTTCTCGCGAAGCTCATTTTGTCAACATTCGTACTTTTGAAAACAACTATCAATAAAGGTTTTGATATTATCTTTGTAATGCAATGATCTAGTTTCGCGATTTCCTCTTCAATAAAAAAAAATACATTCAACTGCCGCTCATGTATTATGGGTAAAACATGTATGTGCCATGAGGGCTTTTATCTTGTTGATAGAGAGGTCAAATGGCGTAACTATGGGAAGGTTGGGGATCGACAACCCTCTGACTAAAATGAGAAAAAGGATTTCTGTTATCATTTATATTTGAAAAGACTTATTTGTTAGGTGGTTTTTTTTTCATTGTAGCTTAGCTAATGCATCTCCAGCAGAGATCCATCTCTCATATATATAAAGCTTCTTGAGTGACTCGTGGACTGCATCCTAACTGACTGCTTCCTAATCAGCGAATTCGGTATTGATAGTATATTAAAAATAATTCTAAATGTTTGAAAGAAAGTATGGTTCAATATTGAGTTCAATAGAGCGCACAATATAATTCCCCGATAACTACTCTAAATGATTTTTTTTTAATAACGCAATTGCGTTTGGTGCGTAATATTTGCTTTTCGGAAAATCAAATCGTCTCAATTTAAGTATGGTATAAAAAAAATATACGGTTTAAAAGTGGTTGGGATATCAGAATATTTAATATATTTCGTGGGCGTGAAATAAAAAGTGTGCATGGGGGAGGAGGTGTAGCGGAAATTGGGATTCTTAAATGTGCTTTACTTGAGTTCATTTTTTAATCAAGTAACTTTAATAGATGGGAAGTTCAAGCATTGATATCGCCAATGTTTGGCGGGCTATGTCTAGTCCAGTAATATTAACATATCAGTGTTTCTTTCAGACAATTTCATCCTGGGGGGGGGGGGGTGAGGGGGCATTCAGATTTACGGGAGGACTGTGCCAGTGGGAAAGAGGCATAGGGGTATATATGTCCCCGGAACTCAGACCATCGGGGGGGGGGGGGGCAATTTATTGACTTTTATTGTATAAATTGATGAAAATAATGGGTTTCAGGGTTGGGGAAAGGGGGGAGGGAATATCCTCTGGCTCCAAACGCTCATGCCAGTGGCGTAGATGGGGGCAGTGTATATATCAGCACCACAGTTGGTTGTCAGGGCAAGCAATACTGTCATTTTTATGGGGAAGTAGGGCAGAAATCGAGCATCCCGACGGCTTTTCCCTAACCAGAAAATGTGTGAATATTTAAAAATCAAGAGGTGCATTTTGAAGTATAGATGGTTTGAATGTTTTGATAAGACTATTTGATCAGGGGAAATAAATTTTCAAGCGTGGGGGAGGCATTATGGCACCCAGTGCCGTACATAAACTAAATTCATTCTGGTTGAGGAATCCGAAGACTCTTGAGCAAAAGCGGGGGCAATGGTCCCCTTTATTAAAAAAATAAATTAAACATGCAGTGATGCATTTTTGTGCATGTTTAAATTCAGTATTTCTTTCAGCCAATGTGTGAAGGAACATTTCAGACTTTCTTATTTTTACTGTTAGATGTCTCCTTGAAAATTATTTGAATAGAACATCAACATAAACCAACTATTTGTGGACTACAAAAGAGCTTATGCTGGCATAGACAGGAAATTCCTGTACGACGCTCTACAGGAACTTGGAATCCCTAAAAACTTAACCGGCTCATACATATAACGATGGCCAACTCTAAAAGTAGAATCGAAGTACAGCGTATAGGGAGAGTACTCGAAGGAGTTCCAAATTAATCAGGGCCTCAGACAAAAAGATTATTTTATTATTTTCAACATGACGCTATAAAAAGGCATTAGAAACATACACGTGAGCACCAGTGGAATCATAATAAGCTACTTCCAGAGAGGTTTAGTACAGAACAACAACCATAAGGAACTTTATAAAGCCAGCCACTGCAGTAACTGGCATACTCGAAGACGATATAGCGCTACTTGGTAGAAACAGCAATGATAAAATTAAATCATTCGGGGAACTTAAATATATTTCGTTCAAAGCTGGTCTTGAGGTAAATGAAGCGAAGACAAAGTTATGATGATGTCACGAAACAGGCACACTGATGACAACATCAATATAATCAACTACACCTTTGAGAGAGTAGCTTCTTTCAAATATCTAAAAATGAGCACAATGAAATAATGTCTGAAGTGAAAGAGATGATAACAGCAGCGAACCGTTCTTATTTCAGCCTACAAGAGCTACTAGGGAGCAAAAACCTCTCTAATGGAACAAAAAAAGGCAATATACACCACTATCTTAAGACCAGTAGTAACTTACGCAAGTGAGACATGGTCCTACCAGAAAGTACAGTACTGCTCAATACACGGAAGAGGAAAATTCTCAGGAAAATATATTGCTCGATGATATACAATTTTGTTTAGGAAATCCGTACATATGAAGTGCTGTACCAATTGTACAAAGACCCACCCATAGTCGCAACAATTTAAAAAAGGCAGACGGCACTGGACAAGATACATGGAAAGGATGCCGGATTGTAGAGCAGCAAAAACGATCTACGGGCAGAAAGCTAAGATGGATCGACGATGCAAAGAATGACTTACACCATCTGGGATTTAGCGGATGGGACGAACAGACATGATCGATCCGAATGGAAGGATGGGGTGGAGCAGGCCGGGGCCCTACATGAGATGTAGCGCCACTGATGAAGACATTTTAGACTTTTGAGTGGGAAGCGCCAAAATAACCATAATAACAAGGACATCTCTAACTCTTCCCCCAGCATAACATTTACTAAATTCAATAAAATTGGGGTGGGGGTGGCTTTTAAAGGTATGTTTTTGTCGATAGCGTAGCTTAGTCTCGCCCCTAAAATCTTTATAGTTCCCGGGAAAAAAATTGTAATATTAAAGCTAGTTAAGGAAGGACAAAACTGAAAAGTAGCAGGGGGTCCACAAAAAGTGATATATAATTTTTTACTGGAGGAGTTGCGTTATTTAAAAAAAAGATCTTGTGATAAACTACTTAAAGAATAATAAATTTACACAAAAATGTTTTAAAAGATTTTTTAAAATGCCTTCCAAAAAAAGGTTTCCATCACAAATAAGAATTGCTAAATAATTGTACATGTTGAACGAAAAAGAGAAATCAAAAGCATAAGTTTAAATCTAAATATTTCCAGGTTTTACCAAAGTAAAAAAGAAAAAAATGTGCTTTGGTATTATTTTATTGATGAAAATAATGGGTTTGAGAGTTGAACAAAGGAAAAGATGGCGCTTTAAAATGAATCTTGTCCCCGGGCGCGAATCTTGTCCCCGGGCGCGAATCTTGTCCCCTGGCGCGAATCTTGTCCCCGGGCTCGAATCTTGTCCCCGGGCGCCAAACACTCTAGCTACGCCACTGCTGTTGTTCCCGAAACTGTGTTACAAAATTAGAAACGCACTCGTTTTAATAATAATTGATGAACCGTCAACTATTTGTTTGCAAACGCTAAATTCACAATTTTTGTTTTAAAATATCTTTTTTTTTTTAATTTTCATTTTATATAACTCAAAATACATGGATGAAATCGAGTATAGTAAAATTTATAATTAAAACTTATCTCTACCTTAACAGTCATGCTTTTATAATGAAATGCACCTTAAAAACAGATTGCACATGCTTAAAAATTAGCAAGAACTATATTCAATTTATAGACTTTTATAACGATGTAAAGGTAGTTTAATACAGTGTTATTAAAGTATTTCAACCTGTGAAGCTGTAAAATATAAATAAATAAAAATACCAATATGTGCCCAAAAAAAAGGAACGTTTTTGCTTAAGGTCAGGAGCGGCCAATTTTCAAAATAATACGATATTTATAATCGAATTCTGTAAGCTTATTAATATGGATCATTAATGTATATCGAACAGAGCGTTATTTTATTGGTTCCATTAATTGTAATCGATGAAAGGCACACATTTCTATTAATTTTAAAATATAGTACTGATAAGGGGCACTTGACTTTCTACGGGGGAGGGGGGCAGTGCCTCCTGAAAGTATGTCTGAAAGAAACCCTGATTATGATATGTACAAAGTACAATGTCATGAATGAAAATGTTCCATTATTCCGAAGTTATGAACAGTAACAGTTTTAATTGGTTATAGCATCATCAATGCTAGGATATTCTATAATATCTAGAATACTAAAGTAGGCGCTAGTACAAGTCTCTCAGGATCAGTTATTTTATCATTCCTAGAAGAAGGAAGTAAACTAGTACATGACATGGATGGTGACAAAACTTATCTACATTCTAGAGCCACGGTGATCAATCAAATTTGTAATCAAATAAGGTCGCATTCAATAAACTTAAATTACATATACATAATAATGTAATGTACATTATGATGTAATGTAAAAATGTACTATATTTTAACATGGATAATGTATTATTTTGTTTCATAGCACATGGAAATTTAATTTTTTAAATATTAGAGGAATGGTTTTGTAAAATGTGTATTCAGTCAAAACTACGCACTTCAATTAATAATAGGCCCTATACGGCCTCATGGCCGCAGGTTCCCCACCCTGAGGTAAAGCATTGCTCATGGCAGCTTTAGACAAATAATTCAGTCACTGTTTGCTGTCATTAGATCACCAGCATTTCATTTTACCAACATATTTCACTTTTCACTCTAAATTATTCTAAGAATATAGCGTGAATTATGTTACATAAATATAGCTGACTAACCCGGCTATGCCCGGGATGACTCTGACACATAACAGCCAGGTCCATAAGGTATCATATAATTTTTTACTGGAGGAGTTGCGTTATTTAAAAAAAAAAGATGTAAAAAATATTTATACTATAGATTCAAGGTAATTTTTAAAATCTGTCAATTGGTTGAGGGCCCATTTGAAGAACTGGGCAAAAAGACGCCATTTAATTGATCACTTGAAAACGTGCCTTATAATAATACTTAAGATTAATATCGTGTCGCGGTGGGGGCCATAACCATTAGGTGCAAACATTTTCACTCATAGAAGAGCCCTGCCAAAAGACATTAGACAAATATTAAGTTAATCTTTAAAAGTTGTCTCATTAAAATCGTTTTTAAAATGCCATAGATTTAGCCTTTCAGTTTTTAAACTGCCCTGCCAACCCCTTAAGAGTAAGGGGACACAACATATGCCAAAGTATATTTAAGGTAACTTTTTAAAGTTGTAACATTCATTTAGTTTCGAAAATGATAAAAAATAGTTTTTTTAATTACTAAATTTGGGGACACTACCCCAAAAGGAAGTGACAGCTCATCTTACTTTCAGCAAATACATAACAGTGACGCCAAACCCACCATTTTATTTATCAAGATAGTGAACTGTATGAATATTATACATCATTTCATGTAGAAAACTACACTGAAGCAAACAACTATTAATATAGCTCAAGTATAACGGGGGATTGCGGCCAACTGCAGACCTGTACTCTTCGCTTTTGCCGTTGTAACTGCACTACGATGAGCCTAAAAAAGGTAAGGTTTCAGGATTTTTTTAAATTAACATATAAAAGGACCATATTTTTATGGTAACGTCCACGTATCCCCAAAAAAAAACAACAACAATCACCATATCATATCATATATATCTATATCTATATATATAAATATATAAATATATATAAGTGAAAGTTTGTTTGTTTGTGGACTTGTGACTTTCTTCCACAAATACTCCTACATGAATAGATGGATCTTGACAAAACCTAGTACACATACACTTGTTTATCCATATTCAAATACCGAAGGGTGCTGAACTCATAATATCCATTCCTCTGGGGCCATTGGCCCCATTTCGTGTTTCCTTATTTAAGCTTATAAATATTAATAGGCTTAACCAACACTATATAGCTTCCATGTTAAATGATGGATATAGGCCTAGCGTAGTAGCAATACACTTCATTGTCCGTATTGAAATATCGGTGGATATAAAACTAAGAGTATCCATTCTAGAATTTTCCAGAAAGTTCGATAACTTTAAAAAGCTATCTCTATGGCATTATTATATAGATTTAATGAGACAAATTTTAATTTTTAACTCCATAATTTTTCTGAATGATTTTTATGGGGCACTCTACTTCAGGCAAAACTGATTCGGTACAATAATGGAATGGGCCCCCGCTGGGGCCCCTCTTTCAACTTAAATTTACTATAGTTAAAGTAGTGCATTTAGTTGGATAATGTTTCGTATTCCAACAATAATTACTTAGAAAAGACATTTTTACACGAAATTCTATATTGTTCTAAAGGGACATATAATGATATCTAAAAGCTTATTGAAATGTCAGTTTAGTTCTATTGGTGAAAAAACTGGCTTGCACGAGTTGGGGCGCGGGCGCAAGTTCGCTTAGAGCTCTATTCCTAAGCAGTGTAAGATCGGTAATGGATTACAGCATGCCGGTCCAATCCTTTGCAAGCAAGACGGCATTGGAAAAGTTGGGGCGAATCCAGAATCAGGCGCTGAGATTCATCTGTGGCGCATTCAGGACCACACCCACAGCTGCTGTTGAGGTCTTGGCCAATGTAGAACCACTCGATAAAAGGAGGAAAAAAGCAATACTAAGTACCGTATAGAGGTACCGTCGTCTAGACGAGAAGGAACCGTCGTTCCAGATGCAGAACAACTGGGTGTGTGGGCAAAAGACTAAAAAGGTCATTTTTTATGCACCAGGTCGTGGAGCTGGAGAGGACTGTCGATCTGCCCCAAAATAGAGAACGACTGACCAGAATCACAGAGCTAATTTAAGTAAAATTTAATGCAATGGCACACATTTTTACATTCTCTTCAAGTAATTGTAATATTCATTTTGCATATTTTTACTACAAATAACTGTTTCTGTTGAAATAATCTCGACAAAACATCTCAAATTTAAAGTTGTCGCTTAAAAAAAAGTTGTGTTTTTTTTTTTTGGAAACGGTTACTGATTGAAGTTTTACTCGACTCAAAAAGTAATAACATTTTGTATTAGGTCAGCTGCGATTACTGTCTCAGGAGGCGCCTCTTCCTTCTCACGAGATACTGATTCCTAGTATAACATTGGCCAACTGTTGCTGTATGTACGCAACCTATTCAAATCTATGCTAACAATATTGAGTTTTTGTGAATAGAGTCGATATTTAACTCCCCCCCCCCCCCCCAAGTTATTTAAAGTAATATAACAAACTTTAGACTAAATGAATAGAACATTAAAATGTGTATGTGTTTGTCGTTAATCGATTTAATCCAGTCAATATAATCCTCCAATGTAAACTTCATGAAAAGTAGCTTTGATGTGTAACACAGTAACACTTTCTCGGTATACTCATATTGGAAAATTGAGAAGCATATTTAAACAAATCTGAGCCGTGGTAGGCAAAAGCTTCACACAGGACAAAGCCTGAATTTAGACGCTCCATTCACTTAAACGTATATTTTGTTTGGCAGATTATCGCTAGTTTTTTTTTTAATCTTTGACAACAAGCACATAAAAATTGTTTTTGTTTCTTTTAAGCCCTTCATACCATGGCTAATTGGGGATTTTTCTGATACACCAATTCTTCTTCTTTGCCTTTTCAGCTCTCAGTGGAGCATAGGCCATTATCAAATTCTCGCCAACCCTACCGGTCTCTAGCTAACCTCTCTAACTCTTGCCAGTATTTGTTACATCTTCGTTGACAGCACTTCTCCAAATGCATTTGGGTCTTCCTCTTGCTCCGCGAGGGTTCCATACCAGAGCTTGTCTTACTACATTTGACATGGGTTCATTACCAGTGCTTGTCTTACTATATTGGGCATGGGTTTTCTCATGGTCTGACCTATCCTCAGCTTCTTTTCTGGATTTCTTACTCCCCTGGGATTTGGTCTGTCACTTCCTTCGCTGTTGTTTTTGGGGGGAATTTGTGGAAACACTTGATGTTGAGGATTTTACGAAGACATGTTTTTTTAAATATTTCTTGGTTGATCTGCAGCGTTTTAAGCCAAACAGTAGAAAAGACTTAATATTTCAGTTGTTCTATTTCTATTTTCTTTAAATTTCTCCTTACTTGACCAGAGCTCCAAATATTTTTAGTAAGGTAAGAGCTTCTCTTGACTTCTAAATTCGTTCTTTGATATCTGCCTCCGATGTTCCATCCTTACTAACCATTGATCTTAGTGCATGTCTTTTTATTGCTACAAATCCTTTGATATTTGAATTTATTCTCAAAGATTTAGTTTTGTTTTCATTTATTCTAAGTCCGTCCAATCTGTGTGGAAATTGAATTAAGCTTTGCAGTTTTATCTTGTTTTTTTTATATCTTAGGGTTAATAGAGAGATGTAATCTGCAAAGTCGAGGTCTTATAATTGTTTAAATAGAATCCATTGTATTCTATTTCACCCATTTTCTGTTGCCATTCTCACTGTCCAATCTTTTACCAGAAAGAGAAATTGTGATAGTAGACAGTCCTAACGCACCCTTGACTCTATCTCGAAAGACTCTATAGTTTCCCCTCATGAATAACACTGCAACTCATATTGTGATGTGTTTTTAATTACATCTGTTATTTTAAGTTGAATACCATAGTGACGCAATAGTTTTCACAGAGTTTCTCTTTCAACATTATCTAATTTTATAGATTAAAAAAAAAAGACTTATGGAGATACAGGAATTCCATTCATTTCACAGTTCAATTATAATTTGAACAGTGGCTATTTGGTCTAGGCATTATTTATTTCGTCTAAAACCTGCTTGTTCGTCTCGTAGTTGGTCACCAACTGCTTTATTACACAAATACCTTTTACACAAACGTTCTTGAGTATCTGCCCTCAAGAAAATATGAAAAGAATAGCCATCAGGCATACAAATTTTAATATGAGAGCCAAAAAAGTAGAGAATTATTTATTTCCCTGATATAAATAAGAAGATTGAAATAGAACGAACCGTACGAACTCCATTTATAGGAGTGGAGCATACAAAATCGGTGAGGCATAAGTGAATACTATATAATTTTTATATCATATCGATTATTTTATTTCGTTCTTTCCCCTTTCCAGTACGTTCAAGTGTGTGTCTGAAATTCACCTCGAGTTAAGGGTTCATTTGGGGGAAGGGGGTTTTATTTTGGAGATTTTGCGTATGTGTACGTATGGGGGGGGGGGGGTAGAAAGTATGCACATTTATTTACATAAATTCTGAAATAATTATCGTGAAATTCGGATTGTCAATAAAAATACTATTTACATGGCAATAATAAGATAAGGTACATATAACCTAAATATCTGAGAAATTCATGATTTCTAATTATTTTCAAAAGCAATTAATAATGTCATCAAATTGTTCCATCTATTGTTGCTTTGTGTTTTAGCAAGTGAACTCGCTACATATCGCAGTATTAATAGTTATATTTAGTCTACCGTTCCCCTTTGTATGTTTTCGTGCGTTTGACTTACAATAGATCTAATTATTTTCTACGACTATGCCAGTTGCCCCGAATTTTTATTTTATTTTATACCCACTTGCCGAAATCATGTCAAATCAAATTCTAAAAAGCAGACCTGGAAATAGCGAATATTTTTAATAAGGTTGAGTAAAAATAAATAAGATCATTAGGTCATTAAAATGAGACAGCTGATAACCATGTGGATGATTCATGATGAGAGGCGTGGATGAGCTTCTGCACAGTAATCACTCAAGTGAATTACTGGTTTGCCCCAGGTCCGTTAGATGTCGTGTCCTGTCACAGTGGATTGAAGTTTGAAATAAAAGTGTGAACATTTTGTAATATTCCGCGCATTTATGTTGGCGGCTCCTGACGGCGCAGATGAGTACATTTTGAAACTAAGGAAACAGCGGAGAGCACCAGGTCATGGGCTCATTGGAATTACGCAGGAGGGTTCTGTCAAAAAAAGTACCTGTAATAGGTAAGAAAGTTCTCCCACCTCTGATTTACATTATTTGCGAGTAAGCACAGTATGCACAAAAACCTCGTACGGCATTATTTCGTAAGAATAGACGGAATAGTTCTTCAAACTGCCCCACCCTTTTTCCTGCATTTTTCCTACCAGTGAAAATAATGGTCAACTATGAATATTCTTCCTCCATCGAGAGTTCGATGTCCAACAACTGGCTAACATGTCTTCATTTTCTCGACTGTCAGCTTCAGCTACGCACCTTGACAAAACACACGCTACGCTTTCAAAATGCGGAATTTTTAGTACTGATAAACTTGGCTCATACGTTATCTCCGTTTCTTTTGAAAATCCAACAGTTACTTTCATGAAACTCAAATATTTCTACGTTGGTTGATTAATGATCATTTTAAGTGGGATGTGCTGAAATCAAATTCAAGTAATACACTTGTTTTATTAATACTTCAGAAGACACTAAATACTAATAACTGTAAAACGAGCTGTCAACAATTTAATTTATCCTTGCATTAGTAGAATGTATATTTTCTGTACCATGTTTTAAACAATTTTCGATGACACAAAAAAGCCCTACTTCTAAATAAATTTTTAAAAAAAACTTTTAGAAAAATTGGATCAACTCGTTCAGAGATTTCAGCGACGCGGTTAGCTTTTAATTAATGCATAAATTAATATGAAGTTTCTAATTTATGACGTTATTAGAAATATATTGAATGATTTAAATTAAATGCAACATTATATATACCTTACCAATTAAATAGTGCAAGGTAGCATAGAAAAACGGGCGGCGCATGTTCCGATAAACAAAGAAAATGGATTAAAATAAATGTATTAGGTAGAAGAGTCAAAAGATGTTGCAGGTATGTAAATTGTTGATTTGATATGAACGTACCGAAATATCACATTAGGAACTGAAATGGCATCAACGGGCCATCGAGCATTTGCTCCTTATGCCCTCCCCAAAGCAACCCACTAAGACCGAGTATCGGGCCGCGAAGCGGCACGTTGGAGATGTCCCTTTGCCAAGACAGCTCCCACCCGAGTCCGCTCGATCGGGTTCCGCCGGAGGCCGCCCCAACCCAAAGATACACTCAGTGCATACACTCAGTGCACAGGATCGACTTTCCTAGGAGTCGGGATGGTAAATTTACGTCCTAATATCTTCCCCCACCCATCCCGATGAAGCATCGGACGCCTTTTAAGAGGGGTTCTACAGTGGGTTTCCACCCCGCAACTAGTTTGCGAAGTAGCTGGGACGAGGCGGTTGCCTAAGATCAACTTTCTCAGGGCATATCTAGAATCATCGGCCAGAGACTTCCACCTTTGCCTCTCGCCTCATATCCTTTAACGTCAACTTGTAATCATGATCCCTACCCTATCTCTGCCTTAACTTCCAATTGTAGAACGTCACAGTTGGCAGCCCCATGGGTGCTGTTTTAATTCCGACAGGTACCATGCATGTTCCTTGTCTGCCACACAGGACACGCAATGGTAGTTTTGTTCCCCAGGTAACGCTGAGGGGGTCCGATGGCAGCGCTTACTAATCGGCAAGCTACCACGGACTTGTCAAAGTACTAAATCTTTTAATTAACTAATTTTCCAAATAAATACTTTCGAGAGTTTGCAACATTGTATTGTATTTACTGTAGCTTTTGAAAAATTATTTAATGCCTGCAGTTCCTCGAAACCCCAGCATTTAAGTCAATGTCGAATGGCATAGTGGTAAAAAGCATTTTTCTTTGGCAGCCCACCGTCCCAAAGCGCAACCATCGATGGTGACTAGACTTTAATGTCACATGTTGCGATAATGTCAGACAACCGTTTACCCATGACAATTTTATGGCAAGCGTAAAATGTAAGGCGGTAATCTTCTAAGACATCCTCAGAGAGAGCTTTTTACAAAAGAAACCGGACAAATAGCAAAGGATCGAGCCTCGTGGCACTCCTCCGTACACAAATGATCAATGCAACACAGAAGCCAACAGAACAGTGCTGCAGAGCACACAAGACAATCCAGAAAAGCCAGGGCCACTGCTACGCCTTGAGAAGTTTCATCAATCTCTTCATAAGAGAATGCCGTTCCAGAATCAATGTCATCAGCGACATAGAGAGGGTGCAAGTGAGATATAGGTCAAATTTAAACTTTTTAATATAATTATATTTTACCCTTGACAATTTAATTTCGAACAAAATTTTAAGTTCTAAAGCAATTCTAGTTATCTCTGAACATTTGTTATTTTTTTCTTTGTGTGTATGTGTTTGTTAATGGTGGTTTAAAGATGGTTGCTACTTGTACAAGTATACCCTTCCTTGATTATAAATACATCTTTGTGTTATCGGATTCACGTCATTGGCCGAACAAGTGGCTTCGGTTGCAATTTTTCTTGTCAATGTGTTTTAATGTAATTAAATGCTAATAATTAATGCTAAGCATTAAAAGTTCTGTCTAATTATAAAATTAATTTTAACAATATTCTGAAATTATAAATAAATTATAACTTATTTATAATGTTTTATTAAATAAAAAAAATTCTTATAAATCCTTCATAAAATGTAATATTGAGCAATGGGGGTTGGCTAAAAATTTGACAAAATATGCATACTGGCAGTGTTTCTTTTAGGCATATTCCCGAGAGGACACTGTCCCCCTCCGGAGCAATTCAAGAGGCCCCCCCCCCCGGGGGAAATTGTGTACGAAATTATTAATTTTTAAAATAAAAACTACTGAATTTTAATTTTTAAAAACATTTTTTTAAAAGTAATAGAACCTTATGCCTTTCATCGATTACAATTAATGAAACCAATAAAATATCGCTTTGCTCGATATATTAAATGATCCATATCGTTAAGGCTAATTTTGATACATGCTTACAGTATTCAATTATAAATATCGTTTGTGAAATAAATCTGTGTTATAAAAGCGGGTGGGTCATTCAAATATTAATATAGTTCAGGGCGTGAAAAACATTCGATTCGGGCTGGGGGCACAAATTTAGTTTCTTTATGGACAATATCCTCCGGAGGGGCATTTAAAATTTTCCGGGGCAGGGGGGCAGTGCCAATGGAAAGATTCGTAGCTAGGGTGAGCATAGGGGTATATGTCCCCGGGCGCCAGACTAGTGGGGGCAAATATAGGGTTTTTATTTTATTAAGGGATAAATAATTGGAGGGAAAGGGTAAAAATGAATCGTGTACATGGCACCAATAACTCACCCCAGTGACGTAGAAAGGGGGGCACATGGGTGGTCTGCCCATATATCATATTATCATATATGATATATATATATAAAAGTGAAAATCTGTTTGTTTGTTTGTGGGTTTGTGGGTCTGTTCCACAAAGGCTTTTACACGGATTGATGGATCTTGACCAAACTTGGCACATATGTCCATCATCATCCAGAAGGAACTCTTAAGGGGTTGAGAACTTTCAATAACATTTCATGTGGGGCCGGGGACCCCGAATTCGTTTTTTTCTTATATGAGCTATATAAAAAATGTTCAAACAAATACTCCTACTTGAATGGATGGATATCGATCAAACTTAGTACACGTACACTTGATTATCCATATTCAAATACCGAAGGGTACTAAACTCATAATATCCATTCTTCTGGGGCCGGGGGCCCCATTTCATTTTTCCTTATATGAGCTATATAAATATCGATAGGTTTAATACTTACTACATGAGTTGATGGATCTTGACTGAACTTAGTTCACATACACTTGATTATCCATACTCAAATACTAAAGGGTACCGAACTCATAATATCCATCCTTCTGGGGCCGGGGGCCCCCATTTCATTTTCCTAATTTAAGCTATATAAATACCAATAGACTTAGACAACATTATAGTTTCTACGTGAATTGATGGGTATAGGGCTAGCGCGGTAGCAATGCACTTCACTGTCCGTACTGAAATATCGGTGGATTTAAAATTAATGATATCCAATCTAGAACTTTCCAGAAAGTTCGATAACTTTAATACGCTATATCTATGGCATTATTCGATAGATTTTAATGGGACAAATTTAAAATTGTAGCTTAATAACTTACCTGAATGATTATTATAGGGCCCGATCTCAGGCAAAACTAATTCGGTACAATTATGGAATGGGCCCCCGGGCCCCTCTTTTAACTTAAATGTACTATAGTTATAGAAATTCATTTAGTCGTATAATTTTTCGTATTCGAAGAATAATTATTACTAATAAAAGACTGTTTTTACACAGTTCGGGGAGGATAATACATTTAATCTAGAATGTTCCAGAAAGTTCTATAGGTCAATAGGCTTAGATAACACTTGAGTTTTTTTTGTGAATTGATGGATATAGGCCTAACGTGATAGCAATACACTGCACTGTCCGTTTTTAGATATCGGTGTATTTAAAACTAAGAATATCCAATCTATAATTTTCCAGAAAGTTCGATATCTTTAAAAAGCTAAATCTATGTCACGACCAAATCGGGAAATGGGATAACATTGGAAAGGAGGGTCCTTAGATGAAACGGGATCCCAAAGAGAACAGTATCCTAATGGGATCTGTAGGCCACCGGGATCGGGGTCCTAATGCAATCCCGGGCCACGCCGGGTATATCGGCTAGTTCTCTATATAGAGATGTGGCATTTTCAGACAATTGCATAATTTATATCGTGAAAGGTAGCGCGGCAAAAAAACTTAGCCCACCTAGGGTGGCGCTTACCATAGGCACGCCGCAGGACAGAGTATAGATCGGCGCCAAATAAATGCGATCAGGGCAAGGAATACTGCCATTTTTGTTGGGAAGTAGGGCAGAAATCGAGGACGCAATGGCTTTTACCTAAACAGAAAATTTGTGATTATTTAATAATTAAGAGGTGCATTTTAGAATATACATGAAGTGTATATTCAGACTATATAAGACTATTTGATCAGGAAAAATAATTTTTTAAGCCTCGGGAGAAGCATTATTATCATGCATAAACTAAATTCATTTCGGTTGTAGTGCGCCCCAAGATAATTGATTTTGCAAACGAAACCACGTTATGTCTCATTGATCGGCGTCAAGGAAGTAGTTAGCATAAATTGAGGGAGTTCCTTTAATTTATAAAACAAATTCAAAATGGGTTGTTGCATTTTGGTGCATATATAAATTTAGTGCTCCTTTTAGACAGTTTGTGGCCCGGGGGGTGGGGGGGGGGCATTTTAGACGTTCACATTCTACTATTAGATGTCTAGTGGAGAAATGTTACAAATACATCAACATAAACCAGCTATATATGGGCTAGAAATAGCTTATTACAGCGTAAACAGGAAATACATGTACGATGCTCTGCACGAACCTGGAGTCCCTAACAAACTTACCCGGCTCATAAAAATGACGATGGCTAACTCCAAAAGTAGAATCTAAGTACAGGGAGAGTACTCGAGGGATTTCCCAATTAATCAGGACCTCAGACATGGAGATTCACTAAAATATATCCTGTTCAATATCATGTTAGAAAAAGTAATTAGAAACATATATGTGAGCACCAGTGGAGCCATTACAGACTACTTCCAGAGATGTAGTACAGAACAACATCAATCAGGAACTTTATAAAGCTAGCCTTTGCAGTACCTGCCATACGCAGATATAGCATTACTGGGAAGAAACATAAATGACATAATTAAAGCATCTAGGTAACTTAAAGATGCCTCGGTCCAAGCTGGTCTTGGGGTAAATGAAGCGAATAAAAAATATATGATATGTCACGAAACACGCACACTGATGACCACATCAATATAAATAACCACACCTTCGAGAGAGTGGCTATTTCAAATATCTAGGGGTGACTATTAATGAGTACAATGAAATAATGTCGAAGGTGAAAGTAAGGATAACAGCAGGCAACTGTTACTATTTCCGCCGACAAAATTTATTAGGAAGCACACACACACACACACAAAGGGGGGGAGGGGGTGACAAAGATGGCAATATACACCACTATCATAAAATCAGTAATAACTTACGCAAGTGAGACTTGGTCCATTACCAGAAAAGCAGAGTACCTGCTCAATACATAGGTTGATCGGCAGTAGCCTTCCGAAGATTTTGCCAGCCAACACGAACAAATCGAAGTTAATATAAAGGATTTTTTCTGTCCCTGGAATGTGAAAAGGCTGTTTGTGAATATTTTATTGGTAACAAGGTCTGCCTAGAGCAGCGGTTCTGAACCTGTGGGTCGCGACCCCTTTGGAGGGTCGAACGACCCTTCAACAGGGGTCGCCTAAGACCATCGGAAAACCATATACTCTAAAATTATGAAGTAGCAACGAAAATAATTTTGTTGTTAGGGGTCGCCACAACATGAGGAATTCTTTATTAAAGGGTCGCGGCATTAGGAAGGTTGATCCCCACTGGCCCAGAGGATCGGCGGTTCTTGAAAACAATGTTACGTGTGATTAGGTTGATGGCAAAAAAATAAAACTAATGCGTTCTGGTCACTAATGTCAAAATTACTTTGTTCAAAAGCAGTCTATTTTATTCTTAATTGATTATAAATTTAAGGAATAATAAAATGTAAATAAAATGTTACACTAGTACAAAGTAGTTTAAACAATGCGTATAATTTGTCTTAAGATGTTGGTTTGATACTTTACTGCTGCAGATTTTTATTTTATGCTTCATCAATAACAATTTATAGAAATTCTATTTTGATGAATCTAGTGACATATATTTATTGCTTTTTACAAACATCTCTAAAATTAACGTGCTTCAGTTCACCTAATGATTCACATGAGAGCCGAATTAATATGTTCTGTATTCATGGCCCGTATAAAGCAATGAAGTAAAAATGGTAGCGATAAGTGTAGAGAAGCGTGGCAAACTATCATTAAGCCGGATGACATGGATCATTAAATATGTTTAAAGAAAATAACGAACGAATAAATAACCTTTTCTCATACTTATAGATATTTTTAAATAGTTAGTCTTGGTTTGTTTGTATGAACAAATTGATTGTTATTTGTACCCATAAAAAAAGGCGAAAATTACTTCATAAGTTGCATCTAAATGGTTTCTACAATTAATGAAAATGAAGCGCGTTAACGAAGCTTTAGTTTATGCATTTTGAAAATAGTCAAAAAAGAAACCACACTTCCTTTAATGGATAGTTTGGGCACCAGATAATAGTGAATCACGGAATGGAAGACAGTTATTTACATAGACCCCTTTTCAGTTTTCCAATAGACTTTTTGAGGCCAACAATAGATTTTTTAATTGCCAAGCTTTTTGTATTATTTAACAGAGTAGAGCTGGGGGTCACTAAACTAAAGCCCGCGACGTCAGTTTATCAGGACCGCGGACGGTACTTGAATTCGCTAAATAAAACACACTGAACACTAGACGTTGTTATACAATTTAAATAGTATCTATAGAAGTAGTTACTTAGGTAAAACAAAATAGATATATAAAAATATTACAGTGATATAGAACTAATTCAAACCAAAAAAATTAAACCAAAATCAACTTTCTAGCTTTAGTACTTTTTGAGCTAAGAATGTTTAAAGTGTAAGTTCATTTGGTAGTTTAAATTGGACTGCTCATCCACATTTTGTGACCCCATTCCGCTGATCGTGTCATGCGTAATAATTCTTGTTATATTTTATACAACTTTTATTGCAGAACTAATAATTAATGCTAAGCATTAAAAGTTCTGTCTAATTATAAAATTAATTTTAACAATATTCTGAAATTATAAATAAATTATAACATTTATAATTGCAGAATACTGTAATATGCATTATTACAATAAAAACGATATGGAGGTTTAATTTACCAAGTCTCGGTAAAAGTTCCGCTTCGGTGGTTCCCGCAGTAGTTTTGCCTCTACGTAGCGTGATCGACAAGTAGGGTAGAGCAGACTGCTGTAAGCTAAAAAAAACTTCACGTATAACATCCGTCTCCCAGGGCGAAGGAGAGAGTCTGCTACGGTGGATTCTCCCCGTGAGAAGATAGTAATTAAAATCTAAAACTTATTCTTAACAATATGGCAAGTACTAATGAAATAACTCTTAGCCGGGGGGGGGGGGGGGGGGAGGGGGGGAAGGGGTATTTCTTGAATCCCCCTCCTCTGCAGGTCGGTGACGGGGCTCAGGCCGACTGTGGGCGCTCGTGCTACTGGGAGCACTAGACAAGGTGCCGCTGGTCACCTCCCCACAACTTTAGTAGTTAATGCAACTTCACTCAACAGGGCGAGAGGAAAATCCCTGCATTCACCAAACTATTCCACAGCCGGGAAGTGGACACAGGCAGTAAGGTCGGTGATCGATTACAGCCTGCCAGTCCAACGCGGGGGGGGGGGGGAGTAATATAAAGTAGCGTAGAGAGGTACCGACGGCTGAACGAAAAGGAGCCGTCGTTCCAGGTGCAAAACGGTAGCGGGTAGGCGAGTAAAGAGATCCTCATTCATGCATCAAGTCATGGAGCTGGAGAGGACAGTCGACCTACATCGCAATGGAGAACGTCTGAACCTAATCCCAGTATGCGGAACCCTCCATACATTTGGCCTTGACTGATGCAGCAATGACGAAGTGCAGCCCTGAAAATGTCCAGAAAGCGACTGCCCTTGAGATCATGGATATGTTTTCAAACGTATCAGTGAAACTGTTCACGGACGGCTCTGCCAATCTGAGAGAAAGAACTTCTGGGTACGGTGCTCTCATAGTGTACCCAGCAGGGGGACCACCAAATCAGGAACTCTCGGGGCCCTGTGGGACTGCAGCATCAAATTTTGATGTGTAGCTTGAGGCTATTCACAGGGCCCTAGAGAGTATGTATCGCACGTTGAAAGGGACGGAGCTTGGGGAGATCGATGTGATCGTTTACTCAGACTCAAGATCTGCTCTCGAGATCTTGGGAAAAAGATTAGGTGCCATTCACCTAGTTGATGCCATCATTGATGACGTGTGCAAGATCAGTGAACTAGGAGGCAAGGTGACAGTGCATTGGATCCCTGGGCATGTCAACGTCAGTGGCAATAAGAAAGTGGACACTGGCGAAAACCGCGGCTGCCCAGCCTCAGCCAGAAGTACCAATAACATATTTGGGAATAAAGAACTGGCTGGCAGACCATTTCAGGATGAAATATTACAGGCAATGGACAGACAACACGACCGCCAGAGGCGTCTTTTCAAATGTGTCCATTCCTTGCAGACACTACCCATGGTGGGGCCGTAGACGTCTGAGTCTAGGTACGCAGATGCGCAAAGATCACTGCCTCATTCGCACATACTTCTAGAGGTTAGATCACAACAGGGATCCTAACTGCCGGTATTGCATTCTGGTCACCGAAACACTAGCGCACCTATTGAAGGATTTTCCTTCACTAGATGTTCCGGGGGAAGCAAGGGCGGTTGGAGAGCCTTAAGTGAGGAAAATGTATGGCTCAGCTCAGCAGATGGAGGTGGTAGCCAATGTACTAGCCGGAGTCATAATAGAGTAATCTCAGACCGTCACCAGAATATGTGTGTTAGTGAGTTTACCAAGTCTAGAGTCCATTATCTATATATATTATATAGTGAAAATAATGCATTGTAAGGCACTTCGCCCTTAAGAATAATACTGGTTTACGACTACTTATTTTGAACTTTAAACTTCTGCACTTGACTAATTAAAGCTTATTATGACCAATGATTTAATAGTTCAGTCAATAGTAAGTGATGGATGGATGGATGGATAGATGGATAGATAGATAGATGGATGGATAGATAGATGAGTGGATAGATAGATGGATGGATAGATAGATGGATGGATGGATGGATGGATGGATAGATAGATGGATGGATGGATAGATAGATGGATGGATGGATGGATGGATGGATAGATAGATAGATAGATAGATAGATAGATAGATAGATAGATAGATAGATAGATAGATAGATAGATAGATAGATAGATAGATAGATAGATAGATAGATAGATAGATAGATAGATAGATAGATAGATAGATAGATAGATAGATAGATAGATAGATAGATAGATAGATAGATAGAATGGTAGGTAGGTAGGTAGGAAGGTAGGTAGGTAGGTAGGTAGGTAGGTTTAAATAAAAAATGAGAGCCACATTACTATTTAGTTATATAACAAAATATATTTTCAGAACACACGCAGGTAAAGCAGAGTCGTCGCTCAACATTTTGAGGCCCTTTTTTGCCACTTTTTGGTTTAGTCCTCTCACACCTTGCATTGAAAGATAAGTAATAAAATATCCACATTACATCTTTAAGCCCTAAAATGGATATTCGTAGGGATTGCTGGGCTCACACGATGTTTCTAAGGTTAAGTGACACTTACATTTTTTAGATTAAATAGACACGAACAATCTGTGTCCATATAATATTTATTAAGCTTTAATAATAATTTTACAATACACATAAGTAAACGTTTCGGCACATGCCTTCATCAGTACAACAAGACATAAATAAGTATAAATCAAATTTACATATATATATATATATATATATATATACCCTACTAATTTTTTAAACTAGCATGTCTTCCGTTGCTCTCCAAGTTTAGAAAGCTGCGAAATTAAAATAAAGTATTTGCTAAAAAGAATTTCTTCATTTTAAATGTATCAAAAATTGTCTGGGGACTATAAAGGTTTAAAAGGCGATAATAAGCTACGGCAAAAGCATATGCACAAGGGCACCACAACAGGAATGAATTTAGTCCCGCTGGTGAGGCTTTAAGGTTCACTTTGATCATTATTATGGCTAATTATGGCACTTCCCACGCGAAACTTCGAAATGTCACCTCAAAATTATCTGAAATGAACACAGCATTCAAGTATGCGCTTAACTGCACCTTTGCAGTTTGAATTTGCGCGACTATTTTCAGCACCCTCAATTTCTAGACCCCTTCCCCACGATGATCAATGTTACAGTATATTGTTGAATATAAGCATGTTCCAAAAGAACACCCTCTGGCACGCCATAACTGATTGAATTCAGTTTATGAATGGCACTGGCACCTTAATGCCTCCCCAGACCATTAAAATTCCTTCCCCTGATCAAAACTTTTAAAGAAACATTGAATTCAACTACTCCAAAGTGCACCTCTTGATTTTGAAATAATTTTGAATCATCTTGGTCCTGTGCTTTCCTTTCTTGTTGCTTCCATGTGTATCCCATACTTTGTGTGTCTGCATCTAGCTTGCGACTCCATTTATTTTTTAGGACCTCCTATTTTTCTTCATCCCTCTGGAATTCATTTTATGATTTGTCTGGTGGTTTTATCTAGGGGTTTGGGGAGAGTGTGCCCTATCCACCTTCATCTTTTCCTTTTGAAGTCGTTAGCATTAGTCTCCTGGTATGTCCTTTCTAGTAAGTCACTGTTGGTGATGGTGTTTGACCATTTGATGTTCAGGATCTTTCTAAGGCAAATGTTTATGAAGGTCTGTACTTTCAGCGTAATGCTCGCTATTGTTCTCCAAATTTTGGCTCCATAGAGTAGGACTGTTTTGAAATTTGTGTTTAAAATTCTGACTTTGGTTTGAAAAGTCTGACCCAGTCTTTCCAATTCTAGCTCTGACATCCGCTCCGAATTCACGAATTAAGTCATGGTGCGGCCTAAGTATGTGAAAGCCTCCTCTTCTTTCAGTGCATATCCTACCAGAGAGTTATGCTCTTGATTGGTTGAACAATATTCATCAGTGCCTACGATTTCTATTTCTACCCTACACCCAGATGAAAATGATCGCTAATTTTGGAGACGATAGATAAACTTCCTAGAGTCGTAGCTAATATTATTGCCACCATGGGGGCCAAATATTTTGGCCGCTCTCCCTTTCACAATACAAACTGCAGTTGTCTGAAAATGCCGCACCTCCATATAAAGAAAAGTGATACTTGGGTGAACAACCTCATCTTCCTCCTTATTACGCCACAGGACGGGGCGTAGCTAGAGTGTTTGGCGTCAAAGGACGTGATTTATTTTACGAACTTTCACCTTAACTCTGAATATAATTATTTTCCATTAATACCCTCAAAACCCATTTTGGTGCCCCCTCTAGTCTGGCGCTCCAGGACGTATGTCCCATCTGACACCCCTTAGCCACGCCTCTTTTCGCTGTCCACTGGCACCTGGCACTGCCCCCCTCCGAAAATCTGAAATCCCCCCCTCCCGGGGAAAAAAATGTCGGAAAGAAACACTGCCCCCCAAGAGAGTGCGGGAGGTATTCTGAGGGCCGCTAGACAGCAGGCCAGGCGATTCAAATAAAATTTTATAAGAACAGAGTACAAATTAGCTTTTAAATTATAAATGTTAATATATTTTCAAATATTTCGTCATTAACATGTTCCTTTAAGTAATAAGTCACATGTTTATTTTTTACGTTCTATCGATCTCCTTGCAATTTAAATAAATAAATAAATAAAATGAATTAAACGCGTTGTTACTTTTGGTATGAGGTGCGAGACTTAGTCAAATAATTCGTGGAGGGTTCCAGTTTATCCTATAATCATCACGTTAAAAAGAGAAAGATTTTTTTTTTATAACTGCGTAACTGAATTTAGCTTATATTTCATTTTTTATTTGAAACTAGCCGATATACCCGGCGTGGCCCGGGATTGCATTAGGATCCCGATCCCGGTGACCTACAGATCCCGTTAGTATACTGTTCTCTATGGGATCCGGTTCCATCTTGACCTATATCGATCTATTCACATATAAACTGTAGTGTTGTCTAAGCCTATTGATGTTTATATAGCTCATATAAGGAAAAATGAAACGGGGCCCCCGGCCCCAGAGAAATGGATATTATAAGTTCAGTACCCTTCGATATTTGAATATGGATAATCAAGTGTATGTGTACTAAGTTTGCTCAAGATCCATCTATTCATGAAGGAGTAGTTGTTGTTAATTTTATTTATATAGCTAATATAGGAAAAACGACAGTTTGGGCCCCCGGCCCCAAACGGAGTGTCATAAAAATTTCATATACCCTTCAGCGTTTTTTCCGAATAATGATGGATATATGTGCCAAATTTGATCAAGATATATCCATCCATGTAGGAGTATTAAGCCTATTGACCTATAGAACTTTCTGGAACATTCTAGATTAAATGTATTATCCTCCTCGAACTGTGTAAAAACTGTCTTTTCTTAGTAATTATTCTTCGAATACGAAAAATTATAAAGCTAAATGCATTTTTACAACTATAGTACATTTAAGTTAAAAGATGGACCCCGGGGGCCCATTCCAGAATTGAACCGAATTAGTTTTTGACTGAGATGGGGCCCTATAAAAATCATTCAGGTAAGTTATGAAGTTAAAATTTTTAATTTGTCCCATTAAAATCTATTGAATAATCCCATAGATATAGCGTTTTAAAGTGATCGAACGTTCTGGAAAATTCTAGATTGGATATATTAGTTTTACATCCACCGTTATTTCCATATGGACTAAGAAGTGTATTGCAACAAAGCTAAGCCTATATCCATCAATTCACATAGAAACTATAGTGTTGTCAAAGCCTATCGATATTTATATAGCTCATATAAGGAAAAATGAAATGGGGCCCCCGGCCCCAGAGGGATGGATATTATGAGTTCAGTACCTTTTAGTATTTAAATATGGATAATCAAGTGTATATATACTAAGTTTGGTCAAGATCCATCCATTCATATAGGAGTATTAAGCTTATCGCTATTTATATAGCTCATATAAGGAAAAATGAAATGGGGCCCCCGGCCCCAGGAGAATGGATATTATGAGTTCAGTACCCTTCGGTATTTGAATATGGATAATCAAGTGTACGTGTACTAAGTTTGATCGATATCCATCCATTCATATAGGAGTATTTGTTTGAACATTTTTTATATAGCTCATATAAGAAAAAAACGAATTCGGGGCCCCCGGCCCCACACGAAAAGTTATTTAAAGTTCTCAACCCCTTAAGAGTTCCTTCTGGATAATGATGGATACATGTGCCAAGTTTGGTCAAGATCCATCAATCCGTTTAAAAGCCTTTGTGGAACAGACAAACCCACAAACAAATTTTCACTTTTATATATATACTAGCCGATATACCCGGCAAATTTGCCGGGATAGCATTCGGAACGAAAGAACTTCAACAGTCTACAGCCTTATAATATAATTATTCCGATCCCGGTGGCCTGCCAATCCCGGCGGTATCACGCTCCCGTTATTATTCAGTTTCCCGGTGGGATTCCGATCCCTCTTGGAACCCTATTCCGGTATGATCCCAATCACGTCGGTATTCCGATACCGGTGGAATGTCGATAACAGTGGAATAACGATAGCTGTCAGATCCTGATACCGGTGGGGTGCCGGTCTAAGCCTATTGATATTTATATATAGCATATATAAGGAAAGATTAAATGGGGCCCACGGCCCAGAGAAATGGATATTATAAGTTCAGTATCTTTCGTTATTTGAATATGGATAATGAAGTGTATGTGTACTAAGTTTGGTCAAGATCCATCTTCTCATGTAGGAGTATTTGCTGTTAATTGTATTTATATAGCTCAGATAAGGAAAAAACGATATTTTGGGCCCCTGGCCCCAAACTGAATGTCATAAAAAGTTGATAACCCCTTAAGAGTTCTTTCCGGATAATAATGGATATATGTGCCAAATTTTGTCAAAATCCATCCATCCATGTAGAAGTATTAAGCCTATTGACCAATAGAACTTTCTGGAACATTCTAGATTAGATGTATTATCCTCCTCGAAACGTGTAAAACCTGTCTTTTCTAAGTAATTATTCTTCCAATACGAAAAATTATACAACTAAATGCATTTCTATAACTGTAGAACATTTAAGTTAATAGAGGAGCCCCGGGGGCCCATTCCAGAATTGTACCGAATTAGTTTTGCCTGTGATGGGGCCCTATAAAAATCATTCAGGTAAGTTATAAAGTTATTTGTCCCATTAAAATCTATTGAATAATCCCATAGATATAGCGTTTTAAAGTGATCAAACTTTCTGGAAAATTCTAGATTGGATATTATTAGTTTTACATCCACCGTTATTTCCATATGGACTAAGAAGTGTATTGCAACAAAGCTAAGCCTATATCCATCAATTCACATAGAACCTATAGTGTTGTCTAAGTCTATTGGTATTTATATAGCTTATATAAGGAAAAATTAAATGGGGCCCCCGGCCCCAGAGGAATGGATATTATGAATTCGGTACCCTTTAGTATTTGAGTATGGATAATCAAGTGTATGTGAACTAAGTTCGGTCAAAATCCATCAACTCATGTAGTAAGTATTAAGCCTATCGCTATTTATATAGCTCATATAAGTAAAAATGAAATGGGGCCCCCGGCCCCAGAGAGATGGATATTATGAGTTCAGTACCCTTTAGTATTTAAATATGGATAACCGAGTGTATATATACTAAGTTTGGTCAAGATCAATCCATTCATGTAGGAGTATTAAGCCTATCGATATTTATATAGCTCATATAAGGAAAAATGAAATGGGGCCCCCGGCCCCAGGAGAATGGATATTATGAGTTCAGTACCCTTCGGTATTTGAATATGGATAATCAAGTGTACGTGTACTAAGTTTGATCGATATCCATCCATTCACGTAGGAGTATTTGTTTGTAATATTTTTATATAGCTCATATAAGAAAAAAACGAATTCGGGGCCCCCGGCCCCAAACGAAATGTTATTAAAAGTTCTCAACCCCTTAAGAGTTCCTTCTGGATAATGATGGATATATGTGCCAACTTTGGTCAAGATCCATCAATCCGTGTAAAAGCCTTTGTGGAACAGACAAACAAACCCACAAATTTTCACTTTTATATATATACTAGCGGATGTACCCGGCAAATTTGCCGGGATAGCATTCGGAACGAAGGAACTTCAACAGTCTTCAGCCTTATAATTATTCCGATCCCGGTGGGCTCCCTATCGCGCTCCCGTTAGTATACCGTTTCCCGGTGGGATTTTGATCCCTCTGGATACCAATTCCGGTATGATCCCAATCCCGTCGGTATTCCGATCCCGGTGGTATCTCGATGCCAGTGGCATAACGATAGCTGTCGGATCCCGATACCGGTGGGTTACCGGTCTAAGCCTATTGATATTTATACATAGCTTATATAAGGAAAAATTAAATGGGGCCACCGGCCCCAGAGAAATGGATATTATAAGTTCAGTACACTTCGGTATTTGCATATGGATAATAAAGTGTATGTGTACTAAGTTTGTTTAAGATCTATCTATTCATGTAGGAGTATTTGTTGGTCATTTTATTTATATAGCTTATATAGGAAAAAACTACATTTTGGGCCCCCGGCCCCAAACCGAATGTCATAAAAAGTCCATAACCCTTTAATAGATCTTTCCGGATAATGATGGATATATGTGCCAAATTTCGTCAAGATCCATCCATTATTCTAGGAGATTTAAGTCTATTGACCTATAGAACTTTCTGGAACATTCTAGATTAAATGTATTATCCTCCTCGAACTGTATAAAAACTGTCTTTTCTGAGTAATTATTCTTCGAATACGAAAAGTTATTCAACTAAATGCATTTCTATAACTATAGTACATATATGTTAAAAGAGGGGGGCCCCGGGGCCCATTCCATAATTGTACCAAACATTATAACAGATGGGGCCCAATAAAAATCATTCAGCTAAGTTATGACGCTAAATCTTTTAATTTGTCCCAATAAAATCTATTGAATAATGCCATAGATATAGCGTTTTAAAGTTATCGAACTTTCTGGAAAATTCTAGATTGGATATTATTAGTTTTACATCCAACAATATTTCAGTACGGACAGTGAAGTGTATTGCTACCACGCTTGGACTATATCCATCAACTCACATAGAAACTATAGTGTTGTCTAAGCCTATTGATATTTATATAGCTCATATAAGAAAAAATGAAACGGGGCCCCCGGCCCCAGAGGAATGGATATTATGAGTTCAGTACCCTTCGGTACATAAATATGGATAATCAAGTGTACTTGTACTAAGTTTAGTCAAGATCCATCTATTCATATAGGAGAATTATATCTATTGATATTTATATAGCTAATATAAGGAAAAATGAAATGGGGCCCCAGGCCCCAGAGGAATGGATATTATGAGTTCAGTACCCTTTAGTATTTGAGTATGGATAATCAAGTAAATGTGTACTAAGTTTGGTCAAGATCCATCCATTCATGTAGGAGTATTAAGCCTATTGATATTTATATAGCTCATATAAGAAAAAAACGAATTCGGGGCCCCCGGCCCCACACGAAATGTTATTAAAAGTTCTCAACCCCGTAAGAGTTCCTTCTGGATAACGATGGATATATGTGCCAAGTTTGGTCAAGATCCATCAATCCGTGTAAAAGCCTTTGTGGAACAGACAAACAAACAAATTTTCACTTTTATATATATATATGATATGATATGATATGATATGATTAAAACTTAATTTAACTTATTCTAATTGCTATACGTCTCTGTGTGTTTGAAGTTCTTGTGAAATAGATTGCCCTTGCAAAATAATCAGACGTCCGGGTTAAGTGTTGAAATGGTTTAATAATAAAATATTAACGTCATTAATACGATAAAAATAGGATTATAATTTTATTTAGTTATTTTAAATGATGGACAGCACCAAAACATATAAAAATTACAACATCAAAAATATATAATATAAATGCATTTTGACCACTGCTAAATGATTATATTTGAAACATGTTACATTAGTTTGCTTTATCGTTTGCTATCGCATGTAATCAATAAACTTCTTGAAACTCTGGATCGATATGTAGAGCCATCAATCATGGACACGTTAGCAATCAGATATACTTTATTTTTAGCTATGGCGAACGGGATAAATTCTGATCGACAAAGTAAACTGTATTATTGTAAACAATTGAATAATCTTTAATGTTAGTTTACTCTTAAATTTCATTTTGCTTTCTTTTTCAGATATTTGGAGTCTTTTCCTATTTACGGCTTCATAGCAAATCTGGTGCATGTAAAAACGGTCAATAATTTAACAAGATCAAACAGAAAATACAATTATTTCCCAACGTTTGAGAACTGAGTACGAATATCGGCTTCCCACTCATTGCAAAAAAAAAATAATATAAAAAGCTTATTTTTCATTATACGACCGTGATGATAAAGCGAATTATGACAAGAATTTTTTTATGTGATAATGTTTAAATCCTTATCTTTATATCAGCTGGAGGGATCTATCTGTTAGTTGCTGTAGCAACTATTGATGGAACATGGAAATCAACATAAGTCACCACACTGTGTCTGTGATATATATTGCAAGTGAAAACGAAAGCTTCAATAGTTCGTTAGTAAAAACGAGTGACAGTGATGAAGAGAATAACATTTCGGGGAGAAAATTTTCTTTAGGAATATTTTTTGCATTCTGCATTTTTATAGCCATCAGTGGTAATCTCCTTGTGTGTGTCGCAGTGTTAACTGAAAGACGCCTGAAACGAGTAAAAAACAATTATTTCATAGTTTCCCTTGCGGTTGCTGATCTGCTTGTCGCATGTGTAGTGATGAGCTTTGCAATGGCAAATGACATACAAAATAAATGGATATTTGGCAGTATATTTTGCCGCATATGGATTTCATTTGACATTATGTGCTCGACAGCTTCAATCCTAAATTTATGTGTAATTAGCTTTGACAGATACAAACACATACAGAATGCCATGTACTATGACTCCTGGATGACTACAAGAAAAGCGTTGACACTTATTGCATTCGTTTGGTTTCTTTCAGGGCTAATTTCGTTTCTACCAATTCATTTAGGGTTACATGAAATCAATCTCGCTGTAGACAATGAAACAAAAAAAAGTGAAAATGAATGCACAATCAAGTTAAATTTTATATTTGCTATTATTTCATCTACTGTGAGTTTTTATGTGCCATGTCTAGTCATGCTTGTTTTATATTTTAAATTGTTTTTGTTTGCGCGGAAGCATGCACTAAGTATAAAAAGTATGAAAAGACCTGTATTATATTCACCCGGAGACAACCAACGCATAAACCAAAGCAACTCAAAGATTGCGTCGGACAACAAAGCTGCTTTTACACTTGGTATAATAACAGGAGTTTTTTTATGCTGTTGGCTACCATTTTTTATTATAAATCCTATTTCAGCATTCAACACTGAATTGATTCAGCCAAACGCTTTTGTAATATCAACGTGGTTTGGATATATCAACTCATGTCTTAATCCTATCATATACAGTATTTTCAATGCTGAGTTTCGTGATGCTTTTAAAAAGATATTGAGTTTTCGTAATTGTTGTAGAAATATTTCATCATCTCCCTCATCTAGAAGATATCGTATGCCACCAAATGGTCTGAATAGTACTGATTATGAAACTCAAATACCTAAAAAAATCATTCATAAAAATAGTCGTGACCTTTTATTTAAAGAGAAGGTAACCCATTTATGAAGTTTCTTTACATTTAAGTTGTACATTATAGAAAAGAAATATTCTTATCTATATATAATCGTGATCTTTTTTAAAAATTCTGTTCCAAACAGAATTATTGTATTTAAAATTACCATTTTAATTAACATTATTTTTATAACAATTAATGTTTTACATATTATACAAAAAGAGTATATTCACATATAATTAACACAAATGTTCTAAATACAATTCCAGTTGCAAAAATATGGAATTTTGTATTGTTAATTTATTTTCTTTTTCCATTTTTATTACTTCTTTATAAAAAATAAACTAAACAAGAGCATTAAGTTGTCTTTCTTTGCTCTTTTCCAACAAATCAGTGAACAAATATTGGACTAATTACAAGGATAATAGTTCTGCTGGAAAAAAACAACAGATTCAGTATGAAGAAAAACGTATTTTATTTTCCTTCCCTGATATTGAAAGGACTTACTCTGGGAATGAAAAGATTTCGTACTTAAAGCATTCAATCCATTTCTTTAAATCGAATAAACTTTCTTGTACGTATTGTACGGCTAAGTATTTTTCCATGAGATTCTGCAGACAAAGCTGTGCCGAGGCAACGTTACACCAAGGGCGAAGACTCATGAATGTCGCATCCTTTTTTTATCAACAAAAGATATATTACAGGTTTCCGACCCTGGGAACGTCACACATCCCAAGCGGTGAGAGACTGCATTTCATATGGGTGCGGCAAAATGTATTAAAAGAAAACAGGTGACCTTGGCTTTTATTCAATACATGTAATTCTCTAGGATAGAAAAAACGTATGGTGTAATGTAGAGTTCAATAGCGCGCAAAATAAACTTCCTGATAAATGCGCTAAATGAGATTCTTAATTAAACAACTCCTAAAAATAAGTTTAAAAAAAATAAACCCTGTATTAACTTTAATTCGAGCAGGGGTGGGGGTAACTTGCATACAAGAATAACGATTAGTGCTCACCCTGCGTCCCGCCCTCTACGTATATTTTTTCACGCCCCTGAGCTAATATTAATATTCTAATGATCCACCCGATTTTACACCGCATATTCATTTCACCAACCATTTCAGAAAAACAAAAGAAAATATATAGCACCAAACGCACTTAGATATTTCTTTTAAGAAGAGTCTATTTAGCGCAGTTATTGGGAATTTTTATATCCTTTACATTAACTTCGGACGGTCAATTGACCCAGTTCCTGTCAACCCACCGAGCTGAAACTTGGCACATAAATTCGTTGCCTGAAGACAACACATTCTTTCAAATTTTTCAGCACCCCCACCCCCAACCCGCAAAAATCTGTTTTTCCCATTTTTCAAGTGGAACATGAAGGCAATAAAATGATTTCGCGAATTAACATTCCTGATAACTGCGTTAAATGAAGTGCGTTTGGTGCGGAACATTTTCTTTTGTTTTCTGAAATAGTTGGTAAAACAAATATGCGGTGTAAAAGTGGTGGGTTATTAGAAAATCAATATAGTTCAGGATGGTGAAAAAAAATGTACGATTGTGAGGCTTTGAAAAAAAAAAGGAAAAAAAGGGGGGAGGGGGGACGCACTGATTAGTATCTTAAAAAGTGAGTAAAGTGCATGCATGTTTTGTCAAATTCTCAGCGCGTGTCCCCCTCCCCAACAGCTCGGTATTACATTTATGAAATGATTTATAAGAAAAAGTTTGTTTTTACGAGTTGTTTAACATTTCGCGAAATTAGTGGCATCATCTTTCCTTCATCTTCCCCTTAAAACACAAGGAAATTTTATTTGGGAAGTACGGAATTGGGTTATTAGCAATGTTACCTTCAAGCTGCGCGGCCGCGCAGCTACCTCACAGATGCCGCGCAGCAGTTTTGAGCATCCGGGCAGCACATTTTTATAAAACTACATTCGAACAGATACGCTGCACTCTGCAAAGTAAAACTTTGCACACAACTTTATGATTTTGCACACGAACCAGCAAACCTTAGAGCAGGGCCGGCCTTAGGCCATTGCAACCTATGCGGCCGCAATGGGCCCCGCACTTTCATAGGCCCCGCACCGAATTAATTTTCTAATACAAAATCTTAATTTTCACTTATTATCCTTATTAAAAGCCAGAAAGGGCCCCGCGCAATCCATTTCGCATAGGGCCCCGCAATTGTTAGGGTCGGCCCTGCCTTAGAGGAAACATTGGTTATTAGCCGTCCAAAGATTTTGCTAGCAAAGAGCAAAGGCGAATTTAATATCAAGGATTTTAAAATATCGCAATTGCGTTTGGTGCCTAATATTATATTTGGTGTTATGGAAAATATTTCAATTTACTATACTGTTATTAATCTGCGGTGTGAAAGAAGTTTGGACATTGGACTATTGACATAGTTCAGGGGCGTGAAAAATGTGCAGTGACGTACCTATGGATTCTTATAAGTGCGTGTTTCATTTCAAGTAATATTATTAGTTCACGCATTGCCACCACCATTGTTTATGGAATATATGAGTATATATTCTTTAAATTTCTTCAAGAATATTTTTTTATGTTTTAAGTCATAATTTTATTATCTAAGCTCTACAGTTGTGAATAAATAAATAAATACAAAACTATATTATTTAAAATTTGTATAATGCACTGTTACTTTTGTAGGAAGTGAAAAAGACGAAGTAAAAGCTTTTTAGCGATGGGAGAACTCGTAATATTTGTAGGCTTTGATGGAGGGGGGCATAGAAAAGGTTGGGGAAAACTAATATATATTATATTATTTACGTTAAACGGGTGCCGGGAACTGGCACTTTCATCGTGGGAGCAGGGGGATCAGAAATCCAACGACAGTGTCGGGGTGTCAGGGATGGGGTTGGGGAGGGGTTCTAACTCTATAAATGTGTAAAATGACAATCAAGTCATGTAGGTAGACCAGTATAAATTTCTTGTTTCCATCTGAATTAATTTTAAATCAACTGCGATAATTAAAGTCAGAGTAAATAATCTGTTTCAAAATTATTTTTTTTTTAATTCGGTTTGTGTTGACACAGTGAAGAGCTGAAGTAATAACACTGTATATTACTATACTTGGGTGCGAGCTCTATAACCATCATGTCAAGTCTACCATGGTCTATTGATACGTTTACTTTGTGCAGTACTTCAAAAAGTTCACTGTCTGCCAAATAATACTGAAGAGTGGTACATCCTTCTTGTACTGGCTCAATATGTTTTGGAACAATCATATCTTTTCAGCAACCAACATTTGCGATGCAACATCTTTTCTGCTGTTTTACCAATGTTTAGTGGATCCACCAACTGTTGATTAGTTTGTAGGTAATAAATATGCTGTTATAAGCGAGTCCAGTGTTTCTTTCATACATTTTTCCGGGGGGGGGGGCATCTCAAATTTTCCGGGAGGGGGGTTGTTCCATTCGCCAGTTAAGGGTGGCAGATGGGGCATATGTCCCTGGGCGCCAGACAAGTGGGGGGAGAGGCAAAATGGGCTTTGATGTAATTTAATGGTTGAAAACAATCAGTTTCAGAGTAAAAATGAATCTTGTCCCCTGACGCCAAGCTCTGTAGATACGCTTCTCCTAGTGGCGTCGAAATAGGGCGGATGCTGCGCAACCAGACAGGGTATCTATCGATACCGAAATCGGTGATCATTTTCATCGGTAAGTAGGAAGGAAATTGAGGGCGCCGATGAATCTCGATCGATTTCAAATAAAGAGATGTATTTTTTAGTATACTTGAAGGGCAAAAATTAAAAGTGCTTGACCTGCTTGTGTTATGCAAAAAATATATATATTACACAAAAATAGTAATGTGGGTTTTCTTTTCTATTTACGTTATTTTAGGGGATAGCTACTTAATTAATAAATGAATTTTCAACAACAATTTAATAATAATAAATTAAAAAGGGTTCCATAACCAAAAAGCACTGCAAACTGCAAAATTTTTCTATTATGCTGAACGCAAATGGAGAAAAACAACTTACTTATAATTATTAGACTACCTTTTTTTTAAATATTTTCACATTTTACTAGAGTTAAAAAGATTTTTAAAAAACTGTTATTTGAAAGTCTTTACATTTGTCTGGGTTTTGAAAACTGGTCATTTTTATAAACCGTATATGAGGACAAAGGACATTATATATTTATTAATGTGTGATTTTATCTAAGGGAAATCGAATTCAAATAAAGTATATATTTCCCAATATTCAGTTGATTGAAATGTTTATTTGTAATTTCAAAATAGTATAACGTTTTTCAGATAAATTATAAATTTCCTCTTAGATATATTTTAAAACCTTTTCTTTTACCAAATCCACAGAATTTATTTTAAATTGAACAAATTAGGAATAAGAATTTTTTTCTAGAACTAGTACCAAAAATTATTCTTTTTAGAATTGACAATCGAAATGCTAGTTCACAAACATATTTCTTTTCTTTTTTTCTTTTTTTTTTAGTATAATGATAGATTTCTATCTAGAACAACATACTATTTTATTTAAAATTCGTGCAAATATGTGGGGCATAATAAATATAGGCTACGTATCTTTATTTAACTTCTGTTATTAAGGAAACATTGTTACAAAAAAAGCACATTAAAAGAAAATACGAAGGCTTTCGATATAATATTTAACGAAATGTGCCTGTTAAATTCTTAATTTAAAAAAGAAGATCTAATTATTTTAACGTTTCCATCTTATATAACTGAAACCACATGGAATCGATTAATTTTTATTTAAAAGACTAATGCAATCATACAATTTATAATAACACCTATCCCTACTTTAAAAGTCATTCTTTTGTGATGATATGTAATTTAAAAATAGATTGCACATGTTTGATACTTAGCAAGAACTATTATTAAAATTGCAGAACTTTATATTGATGTCAACGTAATTAAATACATTGTTATTAAAATCTGTAAACTTGTAAAGTTGCAAAAAATTAATGAATAAAAATACCGATATATTATGCGAACTACTGGAAGTAAGGCATCGGCATGTAATCTGGAGTTGCCAGTGCGAAATTTATAATCGAATCCTATAAGCATTTAACAAGATTAGCCTTAAATATACAGATCATCAAATATATCGAGCGTAGCGATATTTCATAGATTCCATTAATTGAATTCGGTTAGAGGCACCATATACTAATCTTTTTAAAACTGTTTAAAAAAGACAATTTAGTCTTTTTTAATTAAAAAAAATTATATAATCTTTATATTGTTGTACACAATTTGCTCCGTGGGGGCACTTGACTTTACCCGGGGAGGGCAGTGCCCCCATGGAGTTATGCCTGAAAGAAATCCTGTAAGCGACCAGTACGGCTCAAGGTACCGGCAACTCGGGCAGATACCTGGGACCCCGTGTGCTTAGGGTCATCAACGATATTCCAAAATAGAAAAAATCAATGCAGGTGGGCGCCATAGAAGAATAATAGAAAGTGCAATAAAAAGATTTGCTGGAGAAAAAAAAAGCTCATCGTTAGGCCAATTGTACCAGTTGAGAAAAACTAATTACCTCACCCCTTGTTCTCTTCCTTGCAAAAGTTTTATGATTATGCTGCAGCTTGAAAATGATCATTTTTTCTTTCGGGTAATTTGATCCGGGAATAAGGAGCCATTATGAAGACCCAGGGGCAGCTCTGGGTCCAGCTTCTGCGCCATACATAAACTAAATTCGTTCAGCTTGTGGCTTCACAGGGGTTATGTTTTTGGTCTGTTACGTATTGTTATCAATATGGAGAACGTAATCTCTTATTTAAGTGTATGGTTCGTTCTAAAAACAGTACATAACAAAAAGACGATACCAAATGATTTCGTTTTCTACTTATGTCTCTGGAATCGCCTTACGAATTATAATCGCTTCTGGCTCTTTCTCCAAGTTTCTACCATGTTCGAAAACGAACAGACTATAGATGTGTCAACTGTAGCCGAGGTCAAAGGGAGACTATTTGTAGCTACAGACACCTTAATAATAGCACAGTACAACCTAATTTGGGTCAAACAAAGTTCACAGCACGTGGAAAGAATGATGCAAATAAGTCGCCTATATAACATGGTCCCTGTCCCAACTCTGTACTCAGAAAATGTTGATAAATTCAAAGTGGGTTGCGTATACCAGAATTTAGCCTTGCATCATCTACAATATCATGGACCCTGGAAGCCCACCGCCAATTTCCCTGATATTCCATGACCCAGTCTACATATATTAATACAAATCCTTTATTAAAATGTGTTACTAATCAGCCATGTGGTTATTTAATTTTTACTTTAACTGTTCTCTAATTCAAATTCATTTATAAATTTATAAATGTTTTCAAAATATATATCCATTCAAAAAAATTTTCCAACACAAAAAGCACTGATGTTAGACGAAAATGAAACAATAAGGGAGAGCGGAGTTGGTTGTTTCTTGCTTTCACACGCTTAAATTTCAAACAGCATCTTTCATACGAAAAATTTACATCACATGTCAAATGATACATCTAAAAGGTAATTCTGCATACTTAAGTTGAAACCGTTGAGCCTTTTAAAAAAGAATTGAATGTTTCTGACCCTGGTAAGTAAATATTTTATTACAATTTTTTTAATTTTATAATAATTTTTTTTAATGACCATTCATTTGTTACTTTATACAGTTTAGTTTTAAAATGTATAAAGATAATGTCGCAACGTTTTTAATTATAATAAAGTCAAAGGAAAATTATCTAAGATGTCTATCAATTTGATTGGTCTGTTTGTCCATGTGTGACAAGAAACACAGTTTGAAAGATAATTTCAAAATAATCTTTGTAGAAAACTATATATGAGTAACAAAACTTCTTGCAGTTACTAATTCATTGATATTTCTTACATATGCAATAAGTTCTTCTTCTTCTTCTATGTTTTGAGGGCCCACGATCAATGAAGGACTGCAGTATCCGGCTGTTTCTGTGAGCTACAGGAAAGGTGTTCAAAATTGTTGGGCCAACAAATGTGAAAGTGCGCCTTCCATAAGTCTCAAGGCGAACGAGAGTTTGCCACAATCGGATGAGCGGAGTTGTCTAGTGGGTACATAAGGCGTCATGAGCACATTGAAATAGGACGGCGCCAGGTCATGCATGCAGCGGTAGCACAGAGTTGCAATTTTGTACTCTATGCGAGCGCGGACTGGCAGCCAATGCAGTTCTCTTAGAAGTATTTTAGCATGGTCGACTTTGCGTTTGCGAAGAACAATGAGAGCCGCATAATTCTGTGCTTTTTGAATTTTATCCAGGGGCGTAGCTGGAAGACCCACCATGAGAGCATTGCAGCAATGTAATTTAATACGCATTGAATATGGGAAGCAATTGGCTTAACTAAAGAATGGCTAGATGTTATTGACATGGTGATGATAAAATTTTTATTAAAATAATATGCTATAGACGTCACTAGGTAAACGTGTTTTTGCCACTCCTTACCCGCCCTTCCGTCATTAGGAAAAAGTATTTACGTTCGAATGGGTTCTATTTGTTATAAAGAATGCTATCAGGTGACGCAATTTCTAAAATTTCTTTACTAGATGGTTCTGAGATTTAATCCCTAGATATACGCCGCCAGATTTCCCAGCCGAGTGAGTGACTTTAGCTATATTTACTAACATATACGAGCGTTATATAAGTGCAGGGTTTCTTTCACCCATCTCTCCGGTAGGTGGTGGACAATTTCCCCTTCGGGGAAAGTCAAGTGCCCCCCGGAACAAAATGGGGATAACAATATAACGATTATATAGTTTTTTTAAACCCACTAAATTGTCTTTCAAAAAAGGATCTGGTGCCTTTAACCGATTACAATTAGTAAAATCTATGAAATATAACAACGTTCGATATATTTCATGATCCGTATATAAAGCCAAGCTTGTTAAAGGCTTACTGTAATCGATTAATAATATTGCACTGGCCCCTCCTGATTATAAGCCACTGTCCTTTTTCCAGTAGTTCGCATAATATATCGGTAAGTTTAAAGATTTTAATAATACTGTATTTAATTACCTATACTTCAATAAAAAGATCTACAATATTAATAATAAGTTCTCACTAAGTCTCAATCATGCGCAATCTATTTTCAAGTTGTATCTCGTCATAAAAGCATCACTTTTAAAGTAGGGATAAGTGATAATTATAAATTGTATTATGGCATAAGTCTTTAAAAAAAATTAATCGATTCCATGTGTGTTGAGTTATATACAATGGAAACTTTTAAAAATAGATTTTTTTTATACTAAGAATTTAACAGGCGCATACAAAAAGTGCACATTTCAACATTTATTATATCGGAAGCGTTTGTGTTTTCTTTGCTCTTGTGTTTTTTTTAATGTGCTACTTTTGTAACAATGTTTCCTGCATAACAGATGTTAAAAAAATACATAGCCTATATTTAGTATGCCCCACCTATTTGCACGAATTTGTTTACTGAACTTTTTTTCAAGATCGGAATCTAACAGAAAACAAAAAGCATTTCGATTGTCATTTCTATAAACAAAAAATTGTTGTTACTAGTTTTAGAAAAAAATTCTTATTCTTATTTGTTCAATTTAAAAAAAAAACTGAGGATAACATTTGAAAAAAATTATTTTAAAGTATATCTAAGAGTCATGGAAATGTATACTTTATTTGCATACGATTTCTTTTAGATAAAATCAAACATTAATAAATATATGTCTTTTGTAAACAACTCATGTCTTATTAAAATAGAGTTATGTCGTACATGTTTTTTTTGCTGGCATCCGTCCGTCACAGGGTGACGATGGTATGGAATTCGCAGGACGAAATCAGCAAGGCCTGGGATTATTCTTTCTAGGATTATTAGCTGGTTCCCAACAGCAAATCGCCTCTCTCCACGCCGCTGGATGACCCCAAGGGAACATCATGTGGATGATACAGCTTGGCACCAGTGGCGTCGCAGGAGTTGTCGGAATGTTGCATTGTTTCAATGTTATCCGCCTTTCGGGACTCCATCTCCGGGTTTTGAATTCAGCGTTTCCTTCTCTTAGATGAGTTGCCGTCCAAAGTTAACTAGTCCCATCCATCCGGGGTGCTAGGGATGTTTTTGCTTGCCGTGGGCTTTGGTGGAGATATGAACTTCAGACCACCAACTTGAGATTTGCTCATTTTAGACCCAGCACACAAAGAAGCTTTCATTATTCGATTTTAAATATCACAATGTTTAGAAAATTTGGATGCCCATGGCGGCATTAATACAAAAATTGGCGATCCTTTTCAGAAATTGAGGGTGCCGATGAATCTTGATCGGTGGAGGGGTCTGGGGAGTCTACTCACCAAAACATTTTTGATAATTTCAAACACAAGAGGTGATTTTTTTTAATATACTTGAATGTATGCCATACATAAACTGAATTCACTCCGGTTGTGGCGTGCGCCGGATAATCATTGGCAGAAACTTATATTAAACCCCATACATTATCAGTATGAAGGAAGGATGCAAAAACGTACGGTGCCTCTGATATTATAGGGACTTAAAGATGTGATAAAGATATTTTCTTAATTATCATCTTTCCATGCAGTATTTGCAAATTGCTTTACCTGCTTGTTTTATGCAATATATAAATATATACATATATAATATATATATTATCTGTAGATAATTTTAAAACAATAGTAATGTGGCTTTTATTATTTATTTACATTATTTATAAATGAATTTTCAATATATAAAAAAAAATTAAAAAGGGTTCCATCACTAAAATGCACTTCAAACATTATTTTATATGCTGAACGCAAATGGGAAAAAAACACCTAAAATAATTAGATCACATTTTTTTAGTGTAAAAAAGAAAAAAAAAACAATTATAAGGGTCTATACATTTTGATGGCTTTTGAAAAGAGTTTTTATAAATCGTAATGTACGCCATAACTATTTTAAGAAGACGTGAGTTGTTTACAAAAAACATATATATTATTGTGTGATTTTATCTAAGGAAAATCGTATGCAAATAACGTATAAATTTCCCAATATTCAGTAGATTGAAATTTTTATTTGGCATTTCAAACTATTTTAATTTTTTTTTGATAAATTACAAATTGACTCTTCGATATACTAAGAAATATTTTAATTAAATCCACAGAATCTATTTTAATTTGAAAAATTAGGAATAATAATTTTTTTTCTAAAATTAGTACCAAAAAAATGGACTTGTTTATTATCGAAATACTAGTTCCCAAAAACTATTTCTTTTGCTTTGTACGTGGTACTATTCTATAATAAAATTAATAATATAAAATGAGTTTAGATAAACGGGGCAGTTTGAATATTATTCTGATATTAAAAAGAGAAAAACAGTTTGGAAGCAATAAATCACGCGAAGTATCACCCCAGCCCTGAGGTGTGGAAAACCAGAAATTTGCATTTGCCCACTTTGCTAGCGTTGTTGCTTTTTGTTTAAAAAAAAAAAAGAATTTGTGCATTTTGCAGTAAATGTTTACCTGGTCAATTTTGTTTGGGCATCACTTGTATTTATAATTTTTTCCTTTGTTTATAATAAGTGAATTTTTAAAAATAAAACTATAACCAACAATTTAATTATTTTAATATTTTAATTTTATAGGTAACTAGTGAATACTTTAAATTATAATAAATAAAAGTGCACGCCCGAAGATATCTTTGTTCTTTTTTAAAATATAGATATAATTAAGCTTTCCTTTTTCTCAAAACCATTCAAAGAATCGTATTATATGCTGCTTTGATAGTTGAAACTTTCTCCTTATATTGTCCTGTGTAATTTATTTTTAGTCATCCGCAGTTTAGTCTGAAAAATATCGCTAATAGTAATCGAATTTAGTGGTTTTACTTCAAGTTTACTTTATTGCTGTACGCATGTTTACCGGGAACGGTGCACTTTATTTTCCCGCAACTCCTCTCCCCATAGAAATGCCTGAAAACACATCCATTAGCCATGGGTCACCATAAACACCGTAATTGGACACACGTCACCTCACACATGGCCACGGGATGCTGGATCACAAGAGAAGTTCCTTGTTGAAAACCTAAAAATAATTTTAAAAAATATGAATTATAAATTAAAACCTAATTTAGATAAACAGAACTTTTATCACATCTTCAAAACTTATTTGCCGAAACATATCTGCAATTTGGAGGGCAAGTCTGGTGCCAGTGTAGACGTAAGCTGTGGTCTGGTGATCTGGCCGTTGCCGTCGGCCGCCGCCTTCGGTACCGGTGTCGGGTCATCGGGCTTGGTGTGTGCCCTTGATCATGTGGATCTGAGAAGGCTCCCACCAGACGCGCCACCGGTTGCCCCACCGGGACTTCCATGCATCAAGAGGTTGTGGATACTTGAATAGAGCCACACGGAGACCGTTGTCACTGGAGCGGGTTATGCGTTTCAATAAGGCCAAATACGCGCAGGCGAACAGCAAGGGGACGGGATCTGGGTCAGCCGAGAGCCCTGACCTCGTTCGTAAGGAAAGCGAGATCATACAGCCCGACCACCCCCCGCTAAGAACGGTGATCTCGGGGGTCATCTCTAACCTCGAAATGATGGCGGTGCGGCTCCTTTTGTCATGAAAAGTACAACTGATAGATATTCTCCAAGAGGCACGGGTCGAAGGCCCACCTTCGTGGCTGTGTCACCCCGAGGCCACGGGGTTAAAGTCACTATCGGGGAGGCTCCTATCATAACGGGTAACGCAACTGCCCCGTTACCGGCTGCGGTCCCGAGTGACCAGCAGCAAAGAGGCGGTGGCCCCTCGAACGGGGTACAAGGGACAAAGAAAAAGCTGCGGAAAAAGCGTCAACGGAGCAACCGTGCTACCACTAACTGTCGAGGAAAGTTAGTCTGCCTACAGTTGAACGTTAACGGGCTGCGACCGAAAGAGCCCGAACTGAGACGGCTACTCAGTGAGAAACGGGTGGACATTGCTCTCGTCCAGGAGGCTCGCATGAATCGTGAACCGTTCCTGTTGGAGGGCTATACCACCTACCGATGTGAGTGTCAGAAATGCCACGGGCTTGTAACACAGCCGAGGTAAGAATCTGGGTCGAGAATCAGGCGTTCACATTCGTCAACCTCTACAACCGGAGACATAAACGCACATTCACCAGAGTGGGGTTACGCCCTTCAGGTCTCGCTGTCAACGATTTGTGTAACTCTACTAACATGATCCGACTCCAAAATATGCATACCCCCCTTACGTTTCTTCACTCGGGCAACGGTGTGGAATCTAGACCAGACTTGACTTTTGTCTCGGGGGACCTAGAAGGTCAAGCAAGCCTGGAGGTCCTTGGTTGCATAGGGATCGATCACAGACCTATCCTGCTGACCCTAAGTACGGGGCTAAGACCGTCACGTCAAGGGCCAACTGCCAAGCACTGGCAGTACGCAAAGGCGAAGTGGGATAGGTTCGAGGCTCTTTCTGACGAAATGGTGAGTCGTGTGTTCCATCAGCAGCCAAGTTTAGACCGTACCTACAGCTCCCTGGTGGACGCTATCCTCAGGGCAGCAATCCCGCGCTCGGGACATAGAGAGCGATACCATCCAAGTTGGACTCCAGAATTCGAGGACCTGGTAAAAAGACGCAAAGCAGCTCGCGAAGTCGCATCCGAGTCGACTGAAAACGGCCGAACGTACAATTACCTGTCCTCCCAAATTCAAAAGCTCTCGGCGAAAACAAAAAGAGAGAAATGGGGCGAATCGTGAGCCAAGATTGACCTGAGAAAGAGACCGAAGAAGGCAAAGCTCTAAACCGGAAACGCAGAGAAGGTGAATCACAACCGGGGGCCGACCGGTTCAGTGTTATTTCCACTCCGTTCACACTGTGTGAATTGGATCAAGCCCTGAGAAAATGCAAAACTGGAAAGGCAGCCGGCTCTGACCGGGTCTCGAACGATATGCTGCGACACTTGTGTCCTCGCTCGAAGAGGGCGCTCCTCGATATTGTCAACAGGACGTGGGCTACAGGTCGCATACCGGATGCGTGGCGCAAGGACACCATAACACCAATCTTGAAGACTGGCAAACCTGCGAACCACCCCGACAGCTACCGGCCCATCTCCATCACATCGTGTGTTGGTAAGGTAGCTGAACGGCTCGTTAACGAAAGAGTAAGAAGCTCATTGATGTGAATCAGAGCGGCGGGTTCCGGAGAAAACGACAACCCATGGATCTTTTATTATTTATTTACATTATTTATAAATGAATTTTGTGCGGTTAATGCAATCAGTAACGGATGGTTTCCAAGATAAGAAAAGCACGCTGTCTATTTTTCTCGACCCTAAGCAGGCTTACGACACGGTCTGGCGACAAGGCCTATTACTAAAACTTCAACAAACGGGTATAACCGGGAACATGTGGTGGCTCAAGGACTTCTTGACGAACGGGGTCTTCAGAACCAGATTTGATACTGCTCTGTCTAGATACCATACGGTGGAACAGGGCTTACCACAAGGCTCAGCACTCAGCTGCGTACTGTTTTTGTTTTATATCAATGATATTCTTGGGATCATTCGAAGTGAAAAGTCACTGTTCGCTGACGATTGTACCCTTTGGAGTACTGGAAGGGATGCCTGGGACTTGCAGGCAGACCTTGAAGCGATCAGTCGATATGTGAGGAAATGGAAACTGACTGTCAACACTGCAAAAACTGCATACGCTGTTTACACTTGGCAGAATTGTTAAAGAGCTACCGGTGCGCCTCAGTTATCGGGGCTGTGCCCTGCAGAAGTGTGACAACCCTAAATATCTTGGGGTTACCCTTGATCCAAAGCTCCAGTTGCATACGCATATCGATTTATTGGTCCAGGCAGCCTCTAGAAAGCTTTGCATTGTCAAGAAACTCGCCAGTACCAACTGGGGTGCCTCTGCTAGTGTGCTCCGTGCTCTGTATATTGGCGCTGTTAGATCTATCATCGACTTCGGCATGCCAATCCAGGTTCATGCAAGCAGAACCGCACCAGAGAAACGACCTGGTGCAAAATCAGGCGACCCGCCTAATCTGTGGTACTTTCCGGAGCTCCGATTGCAGCCTCAGAGATCTTTGCAAACCTGGAACCGCTCGAAATCAGGCGTGAAAGCGCCGTCCTAGCCTCACTCGAGAGGTTTAGGCGTCTGGGGAGCCCCGACCCGATAAAAAGCCTAGCCGAAGGAAGAATTAAGAAAGAATTAAGAAAATATCCTTCCTAAGAGTTGCTTGCGAACTCGAGTCCGAAATTGTGCTACCCACCCACAGAGACGAACTTGCGATCGCAGGAAAGGCGAGCCCAGACGAGGCTCATGCCCGGCCAGTAATTGTGACAACCATACCAGGCAGCTGTGCTCAGTCTCCGGCACAGGTCACGGCAGGTGCGCAAGAAGTCATCGCAGCCTACCCGGCCGACAGTATCCACGTCTTCACCGACAGGTCTGTTGGACCCGGAAAGCAGGCTTTGGCATATCTATGCGTCTACCTGATGGAGCACAGCGCGTAGAACTAAGTGGCCCTTGCTATAAGTACGTTTCGTACGCCGAAGCCGAGATCGAAGCTATCCATGTGGCGATACGAACACTGCTTGAGGGGTTCAAGGGAGGTAATCTCCCACCCACTAACGTAGTAGTGTTCACAGACTAGTGATCAACGCTTCAGACCCTGAAACAGAGTCCCAGCCGAAAGCTGGAGGACACCTTACACGACATTGCCACGCTAAAAACGACTTAAGGCAAGTCGTTGACAATGCAATGGATCCCATCCCATTCGAACCTGGAGGGTAACGATAGGGCCGACGAGCTGGCCAAGCATGGGTCTGACCAGCCACAGCCTGAGACACTAACTGCCATCAAGACCCACTTTAGAGATAAGTGGATCAGACGATGTCGGGAAAGTAACACGGGGAGAGTGGTCTGGGATACTTCAACCTTCAAAGGGGACAACGTAAAAGGTGGTGGGCAATTGGCAATGGAATGATGACCTGCCTGTGTCGCGTTCAAAAAAAAATGAGGTGGCAAGGCGGGAAGACACAGTGACAGGTACGACGAAGCCATCCAAGTGAGGCACGATACAGTGTGCTTGCTGTACCTCATGTAGACGATGGGATATGGGGGACAAGGTGGAATGAGGTTTCGTCTTCGGCAAAGAAAGATACTTAGTTCTTAGGTAAAAGTCAGATGGGAGTCCTGAATCAACCCGAGGCGTTGCGGTGCAGGTGTCCGAGGGCGTCCCTGGAGGTCATTGAGCCGTCCGTTGCCGGCAGGTGAGACCTGGGGCCGCGCTCCTCTGTTCGCTTGCCCATTAGTAAGGTCCATGAGGCTCGCATGAATCGTGAACCGTTCTTGCTGGATGGCTTCACTACCTACCGACGTGAATGTCAGAAATGCCACGGGCTCGAAACACTAGTGAGCTCCAGTTACATAGCCGAGGTGGTGCCGAGGGCAGCAGGACCGGGAATCGTGCGTTCACATTCGTCAAACTACAACCTACCGAATTCGACCATAAACAGCCGTACTGAAGCGCACACTTATGGCCAGAGTGGGGTTACTCGATAACTAACACTTCAGGCCTCACTGTCAACGATTTGTGTAACCATTAACATGATCCAAAAATCTGCATACTCCGCCCACCCGATTTCACACAGGTCTAGGGGGACTTGGAAGGTCAAGCAAGCCTAGAGGTCATTGATTGTATTGGAAGCGATCACTGACTGAACATGGGGCTAAGACCTCTGCATTGAGGTCCAACTGCCAAGGTAAGAGGTTCTGACTGACGAAATCGGAAGTCGCGTGTTCCATCAGCAGCCAATTTTAGATGCCATCCTCAGGGCAGCAAAGCAAACGATGTGTTGAGCGTTACCACCTAGGTTGGACTCCAGAATTTGAGGATTTGGTAAACTGTCGAACGTACACTTGAGCGAATTCGGTTCTAAGGGAATGTTTCTTTTTGTATTTTTTGTACCAAGGGAAGGAAATTTTTATGGGTGTGTTGCCTGTATTGAATTCACTCCAGTTGTGATATGCCCCATATGGCAACGAGATGCTAGTTTTAAAAGATGTAGTGTCATTTAACCTCAGAAACATCATGTAAGCCCATCAGAAATGATGTGGGTATTTTCTTTCTTATTGTTTTTCAAATTCTGGCGTAGGTTCCTATTGTGGAGTAAACCAAAAAGGGTTGAAATGGGCCTCGAAATGTTGAGCGACGGCTCTGCTTGACCTGCTTGCGTTGTGGAAATGTTAATAAACATTAATGTATCTTCTATTGGTGAGTTAATTACAGTGAATTAATGAATTTTAAAAAAGGTAAAAGCAAATTTCCATTATTAAAAAAAAAGCGCTGCTAGCATCACTTATATGTTGAAAACAGAATTTAAAAACGGTTAAGTAGAAAGGTATTTACATACTTATTGTATATCAAGGGTCTAGCCGGCCTCAAACCCTAGGACTGCCTACCTATTGCATGCGAAGCCTGGACGTCGTCCGATCCTGTGGAGGAGATCATTTGGGTTCAACTGAAGAGAAGGCGATTACAGCAACGCACCGTAAAGTGTGTAGAGCAAGATGAGGCACGTAGAACATCTTGGTCATTTACTGCATCCGTACTCCAGTCGTCTTGACTTAATCTTGCCACTCGACACGGTGGGTCTTGACAGAGTGTGAGGTTGACGCTAGGCAACGCTTCTTCACTTTAAATAAGTCACCCGCGCAAGTCATCAGTCATCCATTTCCCATAATTTCAAATCCTGTGGTGACAGGCACGCTCTCCAAAATGCAGGAGGAACGTGCTAGAATAGGAGCCCAAAACATTCTATGCTCCTTCACACCCTGGCAGGCTAAATAGGGTCTTCGAAAATAAAGATTTTTTCACTTAAAATTGCCCGTGGATCATCCGCACACTGCTTGACACGGACTCTACAAACAGACCTCAACGACTCACGGCGCTCATTGCTCATGAACTTGCCAGATACAACATAGACATTGCCCCCTTAAGTGAAACCAGACTATCTGGCAAAGATGAACACGGAAAGGCTTTCTGGCTATTCTTTCTTATGGAGTGGACATGACCCCAACGCATGGCTTGAAGCCGGAGTTGGCTTAGCTATCAATAACCGACTCATGACGCTGAAACTCCCCCACTGCAATGGAAGGAAGGCTGTCACTTAAGTCAGTGCCTATGTCCCCAAATGACAAAAACAGAAGAGTTTATAGATAAGTTTTATGAGGACCTGAACACTGTCATCTCCTCTACACCGACTCATAATTCTTCAAGATTTCAATGGACGTGTCGGCAGTGACTACACCTCCTGGAGAGGAGTGTTGTGGAAGTATGGTAAAGGGAAAAAAAACGGCCTACTGCTTCTACAGAAATTTAATGTGCCTACAAACAACAGGTCCTCCTGGATACACCCACACCCACGTTCTAAAAAATGGGACCTGATTATGTCATCGTCAGAAATAGGGACCGGCATGATGTGAGTGACTAAAAGGCCATTTGCGGCGCAGAATGTTTGACGGATCACGACCCCAACGTCTAAGTTAAAAATTCTCATCCAACCTAAGAGACGACCTCAGGCCACCAAAGCTCCGAAACGCCTCAACATCAGGAAGCTGAATATCCATGATGTGAGACAAACTTTTGTATGAACGCCTTGATTCCATAACACTGAACATTTAGGACGCAGAAGCAGCGTGGCCCACAATTCGTGAGACGTTGAGCGCCTCGGACCCTCCATTAGAAAACACAGGCATTCGTTTGATGAAAACAGCAATCCCAATGCTACTTGAGCAAAAATTGGATATGAAGTTTTAACCGTGTTGTGGTTTTGAATAGTAATGGTGTAGTAATTTTAAAATAGAGTTGTTTTGTTTTATGTAAAGACATTTCATATGAATCGATGGTGTCTTAAGGAATTAAATTACCCCCTAGAAAACGAATATTAGAGTAATATCTAGATTTTAACGCTGGAATTTGTGATTTATCAAGTAATAGAAATTACCATTGCCTATCGACCATCTAATAATTATAGACAGCAATACTTTTGCAATGATGCCGCCCAAAAGAAAAGCTATTGGTTTTTCTACATCAGAAGTGTGAAAGAAAAAGTCATTACGGCCATCGGAAAGAGTCGAGCAGCGAGAATCAGGAAACCTCTCGGGTACACAATGCGCACGCCAATACGTTTTAGGCATTGGATCAAAGGGAAGAAAGACTCGACGAACTGCTCGCTAAATCAAATCTTAGTGCATTCCATTACTATGCTACCTCATCCAAGCATGGTTATTGGAAAAATGGATAAATTATGCATGTATTGCAGTGCCTTCAAAATTTTAGAATGAAACAGCGTGAATTTGATGTGCGGGCTAGAAAGTGAAATTGCCAGAACTACATTTACCACCCGAACCACTATCGACGTTGGCAAACATACGTAAGTACAATTCATAGTCCCAAATAATTTTTTTCGATGCAAGAAATATCGTGGGCGAGAATTACATGCCAACATTTAAAGTGCAAGGGCAAATTTATCATCATGCAGGAACACTATCACCACTGCCAAACATAGATCACGAATATCTTTAAATTTATTTCATCAAGAATATTGATAAACAAATCGATCAAGCTTGTCAAATCAGTACGGGAACGAAACGAGAAACACTCGCTCCGTTGCAAACTTTATTTAGTTCAATTCTTAAGAATTGCACTCAAACAAATGCCGATTGATGACTACAAGACAAAACACCTGTCGGCGAACTTATAAGGCAACAACAATTGATGAATGGGCGATCATTATGTTTGACGAAGAATTGTCTCAAGTGATTTAATTTTTCATGGCATAAATAGTGATGTTCAGCGAGTTTCAGAAGCTTATCGCTCATACGACAGATTGAAATATCAATTTTTATTTTGGCAAGGAGAAGGTTGATATAATTGTACCATCAAATTGAGAAATCCATAAACATAGCGATTGATGATTCGTGAGTTCCGAAAATCATATCTTGAAATGTCGACAATTGTTTGATCAATACATTGTTATGTATGCATTTACTGTATCAATGTGAACCCAAAATTGCTATATTGTAATTTTATGTTTTGTCTTTCAATATTCTTTTTTAACTCCCCATTTCCATTATTACTAAGCTGTCCGAAAAAAGTAAGTATGAATAGACGAAGTATTTTATTTTTAGTCATCCGTCTGCCTAGGGAGAGCACCAAAACCTTATGATTAGCACAATAATATTTTCATATCAGGTCACGGAACAGATCTTCATAACGTCCTTCTGCCGCAGCCGGTGGTTTCAAAAATGTAGTTACAACATAGCAACCGTCCAAATTTCCTAACGTGAGTGAGGAAAGTTGCTGAACGATTGGTAAATGCAAGACCCTACTGGTTTCTTTAACAAAACAAGTGCCTCACTCATATAACGCAAGTATAGGTCAAAGTGATGATTATGGAAGGTAATCTTTTTTGGCCTACTGCAGAGTTCTTCTTTCTTTCGCCTTTTCGTCCTCGAGAAACAGCAGTCGATCTTCATCGACGTCTGTGGTCATTTCTAGGACAAGAGCACTCCAGGCATCACGATCCTGAGCCAATCTCTCCAGCCTCCCCAAAGTGTGGCCAAGTTTCTTGGTATCCGCATCCACGGCGCCAGGTGTTCCTCGGCCTACCTCTTTTTCGTCTTCCTTGAGGGCTCCAGTTCAAGGCTTGTCTAGTTGTGCTGGAGGCAGGTTTCCTGAGTGTATGGCCGATCCATCTCCATCTTGTCTTGGGGATCTCTTGTTCTACCGGTTTCTGCTTTGTCCGCTGCCAAAGTTTCTGGTTGCTGTTTCTGTCGGGCCAGTGAATCCCGAGAATTAGTTATTGATGAAGGACTGGATTCTCCTCATATTCCAAGCAGTGGTTCTCCATGTCTCTGCAACATACAGTAGAAGATCTTCAGTTTGGTATTTAAGTGTTTTGAGGCCAAGACATTCTTGAGTTGCTGGAAGGCTGCCCGTGCCTTTCCTACCCTTTTTTTGACGTCAGCGTCCGTCCGAACTTGCTTGTCCACGATGGTGCTAAGGCAGACAAAGTTCTCTACCTCTTCGAGCGATTCCTTTTCGAGCCTGATGGGTGCTGTATTGGTGGCGGCATTGACCTTGAGGACCTTGCTCTTTCCCTTGTGAATATTAAGACCAATACATGCAGAAGTGTCTTCTCCTGCATTTGTTGTTTGGTATGAGAGAGGAGGACAAGATCGTCAGCAAAATCGAGGTCATCAAGCTGATTCCACAAGGTCCATTGAATACCATTCCGCTTCTGAACAGAAAAGGCGAAAGCAAATATCCCTTCCCCACACCGGGCATCACCTGGAAAGAATCTGTCACCTGTTGTCCGTGGACCACTCGGCAGGTCATCTCCTCATAAGAGTTCCTGATAAAGTCCGTGATTTTCCGCGGGACTCCATACTGTCTCAACAGTCTCCAGAGGGTTTGCCTATCCACATTGTCACGAAGTTGATGTAGAGGGGTGAGTTCCATTCCAGGTATTGCTCTAGGATAATGCGCAGTGTTGCAATTTGGTCAGTACAGGATCTGTTTGTCCGGAAACCAGCCTGTTGGTCCCGCAGCAGGGGGTCAACAGCTTCTTTCTTTCTGTTGAGTAGTATGCGGCTGTAAACATTGCAGTAAGGCGATCCCTCTATAGTTGGAGCAGGAGCTTAAGCCCCCCTTTTTGGTATCCCTTCTTCATCTCAGAAGGTACCCGTTCCTCCTCCCACATCTTTTAGAACAGTGGGTGTAGCATCTCTACACTGGTTTGCACATCAGCCTCTAGTGCCTCACCTGGGATGCCATCCGGTCTTGCATCTTTGCCATTTTTGTTTGATGGCAATACGGATCTCTTCTTTGGTGGATTGATTAAAAATTTGGCAGGAAAAAACATGGAATTTCAAAAATATTCACTTTTATCAATGAACGCACATCTTTATTCGAAACAATAACTTATTAAGGATCGTACAAGCGAGACCCACTCTTAGAATTAAACAAGGCTTTCATCCCAAAAACAACTTTCATCAGTTTGTTTTTGATGTTCTTCCGTCAACATCGACTAGGGCAGAGGTTCCCAAACTTTTTTGTCTGGTAGTTCCCTTGTCATGTTTTTCGGTTTTGGGTAGACCGATATTTGGCTTATCAGATGTTGATTTTTTGCAAATTCATTAATACTTTAAATTTGTACTTAAAATGTATTTTTGACAGGCGCTACTCACTGTGAGAAATTAAAATTTTTAACGGTATTGAAGTGCAGTGTGAATAATTTTTTAAAAACATGTTAAGTTTTAAACATTTATTATTTAAATTTGAATTACAAATTGCCAAAATAGAAGTCTTGACCTGCTTACATGAGACCCACTATTGTCGACCCCAATTTTCGTTTCATGGAACCCCATTTTCATTTCATGGACCCCCAATTTTTTTTGCTCTGCCATAGACCCATGCAAGTTGTCGTAGACCCCTGGGGACCACTTTGGGAATCACTGGACTAGGGCCATCAAGTCATTAGTTGTTTTTTTAGGGGGGGGGGAGGTGGGATAAAGGTGTTATGCTGAGTTGGTAGGTGGCTGCTATTTTGATCGGTGCTCGGAATAATCCCTGGAATCACTGGCAGGTGATAATTGCAGTCGGTGATTAAAATTGCTTGTTTGGGCAAGTCTGCTTGTGACACTGGTGGATATCAAACTCGCTTAATAAGATTTAGCAACTATCTTGACAGCTGATCTCCACCTGACTGTCCTGCCCTGTCTGCACCCAAATTAGTAGAGTCGATGCTGGAGACCTTTAGTGCCTTTGTAACTTTTTTTTTATCTTCTTGGGTCGTCTACCATACCGGCAAACATATCCTGTACTGACTAAATTGCAACACTGCGCATTATCCTAGAGTAATACCTTAAAATGATTCAGATTTTGTGAGTTTGGCAGTCATCTGGAAAGGGTGCTGCCTAAGTAAGTAAATTTATCAACCTGCAAAGAAACTGGGAAGAAAAATAAATATGGACTGACTAAAAATTTCACTTTCCATCGCAAGAAATTTGGCAAAACATACTCTTATTGAACTAAAGCGCAAATCCCAAAGATTAAGTAAACGCAAAATAAACTACGTTTGAGGAGGCTTTCCATCCATATTTTTATGGAGGTGCGGCATTTCAGACGACTGCACGACTTTTATTAGTGAAAGTGAGAAGTGCAAAAATATTTATCGTCACATGAATTAGCAATCATTTTCATCAGTGTGTAATAGAGGTCACCAACAAATCTTGCCTTCATTTATATAAATCAAAGATATTGATCATATAGATCATATTGATTTGTCAATTATCTTTTTTACACACTTAGGCAGCAACATTGATATGAATGGTGGATCCAAAGCAGATGTCAGGACTAGAAATGAAAAGGCTAGGTCATTATTTGTGTTACTAAAGCTAATAAAGGGCTTATTCTTCAACCCAATGCCAGAATGTTTAACACAAATGTCAAAATGGTCCTATCCTATGGCACCGAAACTTGGAGAAACAGCAAGCACAAATAGCCAAACAAAGGCTACTAGAAAGGATATACCAGGAGCCTATCATAAGGAAATGATGGAGTAGGATAGGGTACACTCTCCAACAATTCGTGATGAGATGCGAATTAACGGCAGACACAAAAAGATGTGATACATCTTGAAGCAAAGGGAAAGCACAGAAACGAGATGAGTGAAAATTATTGTAGACGCAATATACCCCATGATGACAGTTGCATATTTTCAAAATGGTTGCATTTTGTTGAATCCTTGAAATCGCTGATTCTTTCAGATAATCTTGAGGTGATATTTCAAATTTTCTCTTGAAGCGCAAAAATTAGCCACAGAAATGAACATGTTTAACACCGCACAGAGAGAAAAACTAAATTAATTCCAGTTGTGGCGCCTTTGCAAATATGTATCTTAATATCGCCTATTAAATCTATTGTCCTTACAAAGGTTTTAATGAATTCAAAATATTAAAAAAATCATGTTAGCACTTACTTTCATTTAATTTTAACTTGTGTAGAGAAACATCCCATCGTTCATTACCACTGCATTTAGCCTCGGATATTTTTAGTGACTTTAAAATTTGATGGGAATATTTTCTTTTGTATGTTCTTTCAATGCAAGGTGGGGTAGGACAAAACGAAAACTGGGCGAAATGTCTCTATTTTTGACTTGCTTGTCTTAAAAAAATATTAATAAACTTCCATTTTGTATTTAAACCTTTTTGGGATGTTAATTACAAAGTTAATAAATCAAAATTTTAGAAAATGGAAAAAATAAAGTTCAATCATAAATTTTTTTTTTATGTTGTAAACAAATGAAAAAAATAATGGTTATGTGTAATAATTTCCTTTGCTTAATATTTTCAAGTTTTACCAGAGTAAAAATAAAATAAAAGACAAGTAGAAAGGTATTTACATTAGTATTGGTTATCAAAACTAGTCATTTTTAGAAATCGTATAATAATAACGAAATCTTTTAGTAAAGAAGTAAGGGGTTGCTGACACTGAAGAAGTGTAAGATATTCAAAAATTTAGTTTAATATGACACTGATGGTTTCAGTGGAATCGCACCGATTTAGGGTTTTGATTATAATGGTAAAAACCGTTTTAAAATTGGAAAAAACTTTATTTATAGCATTTTTAGAAACATATGGCGAAAGGGGGGTTTTAAAGAAGAAATAATATAAAAATCAGTTAGTGGGAAAGTGATAACCATAATTGTTGAACATTGCAGCAATATGACAGTATCTGGTGAGGGAAATTCTGAGCCTTTCAGATTAATTACTTGCGTCTGCGCCCCAACTCGTGCAAGTTAATGTTTTCACCTGATTGAGCGTGTAAAGTTATGCCTTGCTGTGTAGTCTGCTATGGCCTCACTAATTCGATTCAAAAACTGTTCTTTGAATGTAAACGTATATTGTTTTAACTAACATTAGCTACTTCAAACGTGTTTTAATTGAACATATGTCATTTTTTGAGTTGTATGAGTATGGTATTTAATTATTTTATAGTTATGCGCTACCGGTAAATCAAATTATGTAGGTCAATAAGTCTTTTCAATTATCTTCTTATTTATAATATTATTTTGCACAACACTACAAACTTGTACAGACAACAGACAATACTTTTTAATACATAGAAATTTTAAAGGTTTAAAAAAAAAATTAACGTGAATTATGAATTTGACATTTTTCTTTTATTTTGTCCTAAGTTTACAACAATAAAATCAAGACTACATTGTGAGTAATCTCATAGTCATAATATAATCAACTATATTTCCCACATAAAATAAAATCCGCACAAAAATATTTATTTTTATCAAGTGTTGTTTTCATTGACAAAATAATGAAGAATGTATTAATTTTATTTGTCATTTTATTGCAAATTATGATTAATGAAAGACAGTCACTATTTAAGATAAAGCATAATATTTTACAGAGACATTTCATGGAAAATGGATAAATAAATGAAAATAGCAATCATCCATCAGTTTAATTCCTTACAAGAAGCACATCCATTCAATGTTTTCAAAACCACATGTGCGCAATAACCAGCAACTTAGATCTCTACAGACATACCTTCTTGAAAATTACATAAATCTTCTTCACTGACTTCCATATCACTATATTGATCTAATGTGAGTTCCATATTTACAGAATTAGACAGTTCTAAAGAAAAATCAAAAAATTTATATTTTTCTTCAATACATTTGACATTTTAAGGTTTTTTTTCGACTACATACAACTGCCTCATTGATACATTGTATTGGGCCCAATAATAAATCGAGCTTCTAAGGCATCTGTCTGAAATGTACCTAAGAGTACATAATGCATCTTAAATTCAGAAAAACCATATGATGTAATTTCTGAAAGTGCATATTTTGTCTCCTTGGTTAAACAACCAGCATTGAGATTTAAAAGTATGCCAAGCATCAAGCCATTAAGGAAGTTATTTCAATAAAAAATATTTATGTCATTAACATAATTTCTAATAGGTTTAAAATTGTCGTAACATTGACAATGCATTAAGCTCTCTCAAAGCCTCTACGATATACTCTGAACAAATCTGCATAACAAACTTGACATTTTGCCTTTCCTCCATGTTTGTTGGCCAAAGAGCCTTCATTGACAAACCATATCCATATTTTAAAGGTTTATTAGACTCCAATTCATACAATTTACAAATGAAGCAACATGATTAGTGTCATGAGTACCGAAATCTGGGAAGCAAAAAGAAATGGTGTCACTCTTCTGATTGAGCCAGTTAATTTCTTACACATTTGAAAATATGAACTGGATCAATGACGAAAAATAAGGGATGTGACATGTCAAAGGGTTGGGGATAAACAATACTTAATTTAGCATGAGTCATAAAAAGAGACATTGTTATTGAACTGATACTGATAGGTAAAGTATGTACATCTTTATAAGAAGAATTTTGAATCATCAATACATTAGCTGTTGATGCCAACTGTGCAGTAGAACTATCAGTTCCCACCATATTACCACCCTTATAATCTAATCTATTCTTCTTAGTATGTGTGAGATCCATCTAATAAATTATAAAAAATTTCATTTTCACTAGGCTTTTTTTATAACATCGTTTTCATTTTGGTAACTATTATTATATGATTTTTCTATAAAATCTAATTAATGGGAAATTACATAAATATATGAAAATTTTTTTTGGCAATGGCTTGCTGTCTATGGCAGAGATTTGAGTTTGTTTAAAAAATACTTTAACATCAAGGCAGTTGTCAATAAAAATAGAACATATTATTTCAGGGGGCCCTCCTCATTAGTTTTTAAACTTTCCTGCATCGCAGCTTGAACTCTTTCACTCTCTTTCTGCTTCTTTTCAGCAGGACACTCACGTTGTTTATTAGGCACAGAGTAGTAGCTGGGGCACCCAATGAATATTGAAGGAACTGCACCTTCTTTTAACTGTGGCCTTAGTAGCTGGGGCACCCAATTAATATTGACGAAACTGCGCCTTTTTTTTTAAACGGTGGCCTGGTCAATGAAGCAATAATACATTTTCCAGACTTCGGCTCAAATTTGCACTCGAACATTCTCATCGTCTGTGAAATGTTTATGGCAAATCTGAAAAGATTAAAGAAGAAAGTTTAATTATTGACCTAATAATAAAAATTAAATTAATAATTTTAATCAGCCTTATCAATGATTAGGCCTTGAATATATTTTAAATTTAAATCATAATCATAAATGGGGCTTACATTGTTGTGTTTCTGCAAATTGTGTTGAAGATTAAGGCTAGCCTACTTCTAAATGTAATCTTATATTTATATCATACTATTACTATGTTTTGTTATGGCATATATATAAAAGAGGCACAGTGCATCATGATACTGATACTATCAGATGATATTTTATCTATGTAGATATACATACTCATACTATACTGATACTTCGACTTAGCACTTGAATTTGACAGTAAGGGGTAAGGAGCCCGTGAAGTGGCTTCCTCATATAATACTAATACAGTTAGGCCTACCCTATACTATGCTAAAACAACATGCAATATGAGTTGACCAACACTTAATATAGAATAATCTGTTGGTTCAAAATCTTTCCTAGGTATCGCTGCAAATAAATAATACTGCAATCCATCTTTTTTTAAAGTTGCCATCTTTTTCTGTCCATACAATCTCATCATCTGTGAAATGTTTATGGTAAATCTGAAAAGATTATATAGACCTAATAATAAATCTAAGATGAATAATGTTAATCAGCCTCATCAGTGATCATAAAATGGGCTTACTAATTGTAGTATTTCGGCATATCATGTTAAAGATTAAGTTTAAGGTTAGCCTACTTCTAAAAGTAATCTTATACTTACTATAATTTTGGTTATGGCATATATATACAAGACACACTGCATCATGATTCTGATAGTATCAGATGATATACTATCTATGTATAAATACTATACTGATGTTTCGACTTAGCACTTGACTTAGTCATATTATAAATATAATGGCTTCCTCAAAGAATACAGTCAGTTGGTACTGAGTAACTCAGTTAGTTGAATATGCCTAGTGCTATATTTTAAAATATATTGCATTAAATTTAACAACTGAAATCTAAAGGCCTTTCTAAAACTAAAACAACATGCAATATGAGTTGACCAACACTTACTCTAGAATATTATGTTGGTCCGAAAGATTTCCAAGGTATCGCTGTAATCCATCTTTGTTGCCATCTTTTCGAAATCGAAAAATGTGAGTTCTGGATTCTTTCTTGTAATTTCCCTTGCAAAATTGGGCACATCATTTATAAACCATTTCTAATGTTTAGAATTGTAAAAACAGTGCGTTACATTATTTTTGACGAAATAACAATAAATCCACAATTTGAATTACGATAAAGGGCCTCAACAAGTGTCCGCATAACTAACTAACACACATATTCTGGTGAGGGCCTGAGATCACTCTCTTAAGGCCCCGGCTAGTCAATTGGCAATCAACTCCATCTGCTGAGCTGTGCCATACAACATTTTCCTCACATAGGGTTCCCCCTCCGCCCTGGCCTCCCCCGGAAGCTCCAGTGAGGGACATGCAGTCAACAGATGCGCCAGCGTTTCCGGGACCAGGTTGCAATGCCGGCAGGTGGGATCCCGATTTTTGTCTAGACGCCAGAAATACGTGCCTATGGGGCAATGCTCGGTGCGCATTTGTGTCACTAAACTCTGTTGCTTACGGCCTAACCCCCACCATGGGTCTTGTTTGCTAGGAGTTTGCATGTTTGAATAGACGCCTCTTGCGGTCGTATTGTCCGCCCACTGCCTGTACCATTTTTTCCTAAAATGGTCGGCCAGCCAGTTCTTTATTCCCAATCCAGTCATTGGTGTTTCTGGCTGAGGCTGGGCGGCCCCGGTTTTCGCAAGAGTGTCCGCTTTCTCGTTGCCACTGATGTTGACGTGGCCTGGGGTCCATTGCTCCTAGTTCAACGATGTGGGTGCTACCCTGTCTCTTTCCCAAGATCTCGAGAGCAGATCTTGAGTCCAAGAACACGACTACATCGAGTCCCGCAAGCTCGTTCTCTCTCAGTATGTGATACACGCTCTCCAGTGCCCTGTGTATAGCCTCAAGCTCCGCATCAAAGTTTGATGCTGTAGTCCCACAGGGTACGGAGAGTTCTTGGCTTTCTGGCCCCCCCCCCCCCCCCCCCCCCGCTGGGTAAAGTATGAGCGCAACATACCCAGCAGTACTTTCTCTCAGATTGGCAGACCCGTCCGTGAACACTTTTACAGGTACTTGGGAGTACAAATCCATGGTCTCAAGGGCGGCCGCTCTCTGAACATGATCAGGGCTCCGTTTTGTCACTGTCGCGTCGGTCAAGGCCAAATGTATGGAAGGACGTGAGGGTTCCGCGTACGGCGGATTAATTGGGATTCGGGTCAGCCGTTCTCTATTCTGGGGCAGATCGACGGTCCTTTCAAGCTCCACGACATGGTGCATGAATGAGGATCTTTCTGCCCGCAACCCAGTTATTCTGCATTTGAAACGACGGTTCTCTTTCTGTCAGCCGTCGGTACCTTTCTACGGTACTTAAAATAACCTTCTCCCTCCTAATTTCTAGCGGTTCGACATTGGCCAAGACTTCTACAGCAGCTGTGGGTGTGGTTTTGAATGCACCACAGATGAATCTCAGAGCCTGATTCTGGATTCGACCCAACTTCTCCAGTGCAGTTTTGCTTGAAAAGGATTGGACCGGCATGCTGTAATCCATTACCGACCTTACACTGCTTAGGAGTAGCGCTCTAAGCGTACTTGCGCCCGCGCCCCAAATTGTGCAAGACAATTTTTTCACCAGATTGAGCTTGGCGTTCGCCTGGGAGCAAAGGTCTTGTACAAAGTTATGCATTTGCACCTTTTGATCCAATTTGACTCCCAGGTAAACCGGTTGCGTGTCCCATTTGAGCGCTACATCCCCCACCTTCAGCTCAATCTCCTGTTTGAGAATGGTTCGCCCATTGGTAAATAGCGAATAGACCGTCTTCTCGGTGTTGATTTCCAGATGCCACCGCTGCATGAACCTGTTGATAGACGAAAGGTCTTGCTGTAATAGCGTTTGCAGGCGGTGGACATCCTTACCGGTGCTCCAGATAACCAAATCATCAACATACATCGCGGCATTGGTTACCAAATTTTGTGGGAAGTCATTAATGTATGCCAGGAAAAGTGTGCAACTGAGGGCTGACCCTTGTGGGAGCCCTTCCTCAAGGGTCTTTTCCTGGAGGTTTCACTGCCGAATTTCGTGCTTATTGTCCGGTTTGTGAGGAAACCGGCAATCCACCTGTACATATTAGCAGTTACTCCCATCTTTTGCAATTTCAATAATTACCGGACCTCCAGACACGGTCGTATGCTTGGCGGAGGTCGAAAAATACAGCCACTGTATGTGATTATTTCTGGAGCCCATCTGTTATGGACTGGAGAAGATGGAGCACTTGATCTATAGGCTGCATTCCCTTGCGGAAGCCCGCCTGTATTGGACTCAGGCTGTTGGTACTCTCCAGGTACCAGTACAGCCATTCTGGGCAACCTTCCCCAGACACGATGTTAGGGAGATCGGATCGAACTTGCGGGTCCCGTTTGTTCTAGGGACTGTTTTTCTAGCCACTGCGAGTATTGCACTCACAAAGTTGCTGTATGCAGCGTCGGTGCTTTCAGAGGCATCGGGAGTCCCAGCTGACTCCTCGATCGTGCTTTCTGTTTTTTCACGGAACAGGGTCCATTTGGCTTTGCCAAACATCCAGTGCCTCCTAGCAAACCGTGGCTTGTCAGCACAAGATCTAAAGTAATGAGGGTCGGTCGATGGTCACTGCCAACCTCATCTAATACTTCCCACTGGATCTTTGCCTCGAGCTCGGCAGAGACCAGTGTTATGTAGGGCCGTGACATGGCACTGTTGCCTGTGTGGAGCAGTGTGGGAACACTGTCACTGTTTTGCAATGATGAGGTCGTGAGCTCGACCTCCTCTAAATATCGCCTTGAGGCGTTAGTGTCGGGATAGCCCACATCAGTGTTTCTTTCAGGCATACCTCCGGGGGGGCACTATCCCCCGGAGCAAGTCAAGTGCCCCCCCCCCCGGGGGAAAAGGTGTAAGAAAAAATAATTTTAAAAAAAAATACTCTAAATTTAATTTTTATAAAATTTTTAAAAGTTATTGAAGTGTGCCTTTAATCGATTACAATTATTGGAACAAATAAAATATCGCTTTGTTCGATATATATTGATGATCCATAGCGTTCAGGTTTAACTTGTTACAGGCTCGCAGAAATCGATTATAAATATCGTATTGTTTTGAAAATTGGCCGCTCCTGATCATAAGCTAAAATCTTACTTTTCTGATTCGCAGATATCGGTATCTTTTATTTAATTACACTTTGCATCTGCAAAAGTTGAAAGACTTTTTAATAACCCTGTATTAAACTACATTTTCATCGATATAAATGTCTGTAAATAAAATATAGTTCTTGCTAAGAAATAAACATGTGCAATCTGTTTTCAAATTATATTGTATAATAGCATCATGCTTTAAAAAATCATTTTTAGCAAACATTTTAATGTAGTAGATTCCATAGTATGCCATAGATGTATGCTGACATAGATAAAAGGAAAATTAAAAAAAAATTATAATAATAATTTTAAAACAAAAAATTAGCAATTTACCGGTTACATACAAAAAGTGGACATTTCATTTTATTAAATCGAGTGTTTCTAATTTTTTAACACAGTTTCGTAAACAGAGTAAAATGATTTTGAAAAAAAATTAGTCTTTATTTATTAAATCCCCAATGACTTTTCTCTGTTAATATAATAATAATAAACAATCTTCCCCAGCTGTTTGAACTGTTAAAAAAAATATTTTAAGATGATAATCCAGTAGAAAGAATATATTATATATTTAAACAACGAATAAAAAAATCGAGTATTTCGATTATCTTGTAAATGCCATTTTTGGTAGTAGTTAAAAAAGAAAGTATATGGAATTGGAAAGAAAATTGTTTTCAAGTATAATGTCGAAGAGGCAAGTTGTAATGCGCTGAAGCAAATTATAGTAGTCTAAATTTCTTAATTAACATTTCAATCAACTGAATATTGAGAACTGAAACTTTAATAATTTATACGAAAAAAAATCACACATTAATAATAAATACCGCAAATGAGTCTTTTGTAAACAGTTCTTGACTTCTGAACAATTATGTCGGTTACATATGATTTATAAATAAATACCAATTTTGAAAACCCATAAAGATATAGTCTTTAGCCTTTTGTACAGAAAAGCTTTTTTACTTTTTGACCGTGAAACTTGCAGGAAATATTTTGAAATAAACGTATGTTTTTGGTTTTCCTTTTTCGTTCAAAATGTAAAACTATTTTAGAATTTCTTTTTTGGGATGGATACCGTTTTTGGACGGAATTCTTTTTTCTTAATAGTAAATTCATTATTTTTATGTAGTTGATCCCAAAAATATTAAAAAATAATAACTTAAAAATACATTACTTTTCAATTTAAAAAAAATGTTTGCATACCACACTTAGTCAAGCAGAGACGTCGCTTGACTTTTTATGGTACCCGTGCTACTTTTCGGTTTTTTCCTTCCCTACCTAGCAGTAAAAGTTGATAATTTAATGTAATTACAGCCCAACTTTAAGCCCATAAAATATACAGCTATATGGGTTGCAGACCTCACACGATGGCTCTTAGGTCAAATGACACATACAATTTTAACTAGCATCTCTCCCGTTGCTCTACAGTTAAGTGTATAATGATGCGAAACTAAATTTAACTACGGTATGTAAAAAAAAAAAAAAATGCATTCTTGCATTTTGAATTTATAAAAAAAAATTCCGGGGCCTATAAAGTTTTAAGGGGCGAGTCTAAGCTAAGGAGTATCTTGTCAGGTTCACCAAAACACTTCTTAGAAAAACTACAAAAGGTTCAAAACTCAGCTGCTAGGCTAGTTTTAAAGGCAAAAAAAAACGTGATCACGTCACACCACTACTTCTTTCACTTCATTGGCTACCTGTACAAGCACGGATTGACTATAAACTCTCTGTTCATTGCCACAACTTTTTCTCGAATTCCTGCCCTTCCTATCTAACCGAACTTCTCTCTGTCTATTCACCACTTCGACAGCTTCGCTCATGCGTAGACGGGCGTATTCTTTCTGTCCCCAAGACTCGCACAAAAACAATGGAATTCTCTTCCACTACACATCCGCTATATATCAACTATCACAGCCTTCAAAACTGCACTCAAAACACATCTCTTTAAACTACTACCCCGACTGATTCCTCACATCTGACCGATAAACGCTGCTGCTGGTCGTCATGGTTGTCATGTAAAAGTTCTGGTGTGGATGAGGTGAATATGCATTAGATTTTGTTTTGTCTCTATACATCTTTTCTTTATTACATATATGTATTTTATGTTATTGTCTCGATTATGTCTCTTTTAAAATATTTTTATGTACAGCGCGGTGAGCCTAGCCCTAGGCTGGGGTAACCGCGCAATATAAGACAGCAAATAATAATAATAATAATAATAAACATACCCTAAGGGCTCCCAAATGGACTGAATTTATTTAATATTGTGATGGTGGAAGAGTTAGTGATATCCTGTTATTATCGTTATTTCTAGCGCTTCAGGTCCCAAATGTCTGAAATGTTTACATCAGTGGTGCTTCATCCCATTTAGGTCCCTGGTCTGCTCCACCACATTCTTCCATTGGGATCGATCCATCGCTTTACACCTCCATGTGCGAACCCCAACCTTTGTAAGCCCTTCTCTACATCGTCAATCCATCTCAGTCTTGGTCGACCGGTGAGCCGTCTGCCCCTCGGTTTCTGCCTGTAGATCGTTTTTGTTGCTCAAGAATCCGGCATCCTTTCAATGTGTCCTGCCTAGGGCAGTCTGCCTTTTTTTTATATTGTTGTGACTATGGATAGGTATTTGTACAATTGATATAGCTCTTGGTTTGCACGGATCCCAAAACAAAATTGTCTATCATCGGGTCATATATTTAGCAGGTTCTCTGCTTTTCTGGTAGGAACAAAGTCTCACTTACATAAGTTACTACTGGTCGTGATAGTGGTGTATATTGCCTTCTTTGTTCCCTTAGCGAGGTTTTTGCTTTGAAGTAGCTTTTGTAAATTGAAATAAGAACGGTTGCATGCTGTTATTCTTTCTTGCACCTCCGATTGTATTTTCTCTTGCTTATTTATAGTCACCCCAAGATATTTAAAAGTAGCTTCCCTCTCAAGGCGTAGATGTTCATATTGATGAAGTCATCAGTGGGTATTTCCTGACATTATCATAAATATTGCCTTCGCTTTATTTTACATCAAGACCAGCTTTGACCGTCACATCTTCAAGTTCCCTGAAAGTTTTAATTAAATCATCAATGTTGTTTCTACCAAGTAGCGCTATATCGTCTGTGTAGGCCAGGTATTGCAGTGGCTGGCTTTATAAAGTTCCTTATGGTTGTTCTGTACCACCTCTCAGGTGCTCACACGTATGTTATTAATGCTTTTTTCTAAAGTGATGTTGAAAATGATACATGGATTTCCTTGTCTGAGGCTCAGATGGATTGAGAACTCCCTCAAGTACTCCCTTTGTACTTTGATTCTACTTTCGTAGTTATCCATCGTTATATGTATGAGTCGGGTACGTTTGTTAAGGACTCCAAGTTCCAGCACAGCATCGTTCATGTATTTCCTGTCTATGCTATCATAAGCTGATTTGTAGTCCACATATAGTTGGTGTATGTTGATGTATTCTTTGCATTTTTCTACGAGACATCTAACAGTAATATATGAACGTTTGAAATGCCCCTTCACACATTGTCTTAAAGATACATTGAATACAGTGCATGATACCCTCACTAGGTAACTCTTGTTACCAGTGAAATATCCGCATCAACACCAGGCACAGAAACATTGCAAATCCCATCTACATTCATAGGAGCCATAATGATCAATAAATTGACCGTGGGCGCTTAATATACAGAAAAAGAAGAAAAGAAATTTGCACCACAATGCATCACTGCATTTTGAATTTATTATTTTTAAATTAAGGTGACCCCTGCCCTCACTTTTGTTCAAACTCTTCGGATTCCTCAATTTCTGTTACCCCCCCCCCCCCCTTTTGTTTCCTTGACGTCGAGCAATGTGACTACCGGGTTGAATCTAATCTTGTGTCAAATGATTCACTTTGGCACACCACAACCAGAAAGAATTTAGTTTGTGTCTGGCACTGGTCGCCATAATGCCTCCCCCGACGCTTGAAAAATTATTTCCCCCGATCAAATGAAAGTCTTATAAAAACATTCGAATCCGGTATACTCCAAAATGCACCTTTTGATTGTTAAACAATCACACATTTTCTGCTGCCCTACTTCCCGATAAAAATTACTTGCCATGAGCCAAATTTGGAGCTGATATATACACTGCCCAGCGGCGTGCCTAGTGTTAGCGCCACCCTAGGTGGGTTAACTTATTTGCCACGCTACCTTTCTCGATAGAAACTCTGCAGATGTCCGAAAATCCCGCCGCACTATCTAAAGAAAAAATGACACCTGGGAAGACCAAATGTTTGCCCTCCCCCCTTTCTACACTCGATTTAATAATTATGATGAAATGTCCACTATTTGTATGTAACCGGTAAATTCCTAATTTTGTGTTTTAAAATTATTATTATTATTATGTTAAAATTTTCATTTTATCTATGTCAGCATACATCTATGGAATCTACTACATTAAAATTATGCTAAAAATGATTTTTTAAAGCATGATGCTATTATACAATATAATTTGAAAACAGATTGCACATGTTTATTTATTAGCAAGAACTATATTTAATTTACAGACATTTATATCGATGAAAAGGTAGTTTAATACAGGGTTATTAAAAAGTCTTTCAACTTTTGCAGCTGCAAAATGTAATTAAATAAAAGATACCAATATCTGCGAATCAGAAAAAGTAATATTTAGCTTATGATCAGGAGCTGCCAGTTTTCAAAACAATACCATATTTATAATCGATTTCTGCGAGCCTTTAACAAGATTAACCTGAACGCTATGGATCATCAATATATATCGAACAAAGCGATATTTTATTTGTTCCAATAATTGTAATCGATTAAAGGCACACATTTCAATAACTTTAAAAAAATTTATAAAAATTAAATTTAGAGTAGTTTTTTTTTTTTTTTTCTTACACATTTTCCCCCGGGGGGGCACTTGACTTGCTCCGGGGGGGGCAGTGCCCCCCCGGAGGTATGCCTGAAAGAAACACTGTTGCTGAACCAGATGAAAGCACATCTGGAGCTAGGTCTCCTACCCGAAAGTCAATGTGGTTTCCGAAAAGAACGAGGAACTATCGATTTGGTGTTTTCTGCAAGGCAGCTACAAGAAAAATGTCAGGAGCAAAATATGGACCTATATTCCACATTTATTGACCTGAATAAGGCTTTTTACAGGGTCAATAGAGACGGCCTGTGGAAAATCATAAAGATGTACGGATGCAGAAAAATTCACCAACATCATCCGTCAGCTGCATGATGGCAAGAGTGCAGGACAAAGGTCAGTCATCTCAAGTTTCCCTGTCACAATTGGTATGAAGCAGGGCTGTGTCCTGGCTCAGTGTATTTTGCAATGCTGTCTGATGCGTTCAGGTACTCCACCATGGGTTTCCCAATCAGTTTCCGCAACAATGGATCTGTCTTCAACCTAAAGAGGCTTCAAGCTAAAAAAAAAAGGTCAAACATAGCACCATCAACGAGCTTCTATTTGCGGAAGATTGTGCCCTAAATGCTGACTCTGAAGCCGCCATGAAACAAAGCGTTGATATCTTTTGTGGGGGCATGCATGAATTTTTGCCTAACAACCAACGCGAAGAAGACTGAGATATTGTATCAGATGAACCAAACATGATCATCAGTGGACAACGTCCACGCGTTTTACGCAGTGGATAAATTTTATTTCTTGGTCAGCACTCTGTCCAGACGGGAAACGAAGATCAAGGTCCTCTCGAAATTGCCCACGCCAAAAAACTGAACCATTTTCACTCAACCAGCCTCATGAAACTCCTCGGCATAGGTGGCAAGACAAAGGAAGATCACCGGCATATTCTATGGTGAACTCGCTACAGGCAAGCGCTTGCAAAGGAGGTAAAAATAAAACGTTACAAAGACTCACAGAAAGTGGCACTAAAGGCCTTCAGCATCGACTCTAACAAATGTGTGCAAACAGCTCAGGACAGAGTTGTCAAGATAGGGGCTAAATCTTATGAAGCAAGTATGATGGCCCCCATTGAGACACGCAGGCACGCCCGAAAGAAGATTATTAAATCCTCAGCTGCACCAACTATCATCCCCTGTCCGGGGTGTCACAGACTATTAAGAGCACGTATAGTATTGGCAAGCCACCTACGAACCCACTGTAACCGACGCCCTAACCGGATGACAACAATTCAAAATTTGTTTTTTTATAAATTGTATATGAACGGCATTTTTTAGTATAGAAGCCACTTGTTGTTTTCAAAGAAAAAGTATAAAATTACTACAAATATTCAATTGATTGAAATTTTTGTTTGGAATTTCAAACTGCTGGCCGATAATTACAACATGTTGTAAAATTACAAAAATGTTGTAAACTTAGTTTACAAAATTTAAAAAAAAAAAAAAAAATCTTCGGAATTTTAAATTGCTCAATTAGGAATACAAATTGATTCTAAAACAAGTACGAAAAAAAAAAAAAAAAAAAAACAAATGGGCATAATTATCGAAATGCCAGATGAAAAAAATCTTTTTTCTGATAGAATATTATCTAGAAAGACAAAAAATATTTTTAAAAAACAAATTGCAAATATATTGAATAGTTTTTTTATTACTCGGATTTTAAATTTGCCAGGGGCCTTATGTTCGTGTTTTCCTATATGAGCTTTACAAATATCAATAGGATCTTAATGCATGGATGGATAGATTTTTAATCACATACAAATAGCAACATTAAATTGAATGTATGACATAATAAGTCAGTTTCTGACGTAATTCAACAATTCTACACAATTCCGGGAGCCCTAAACGCGTTTTCTTTTCTCATTTTATCTATATTCGTATGAATTGCTGCACTACTCATCTACTAGACTGCGTCAGCTATTTATACCTGATAGCTATCTCCTCAGTTGTGAAGTTCTTACATCTTGTCGAACATTTTGTTTAATAAAAACCAAAACTGAAAGAGTTTTTCGTGAGCGAAGGAGGATGGAATCTCCGATTCCACAAAAGTAGTGCTTTAAAAGACTGACGATGTAACCATTGGGCTCATTAATGCGCACTCATCTGTTATTACTGAGAAGTCGCTTGACATTATTATCAACACGGAGACATTGCTTCATGAGGGTGGTGATGAACCAGCAATAAGAGACATGACCCCTGCCGGCTACGCCTTTTTCCATTGTCCTCGTTCTTCTGTTCAGTGGAAGGGGCTTGGCAGTGGTCCATCGATCCTCCATTACTGTGAGACTGTGAAGCTTACGTTTGCTTCTTTTGAGAGTTTAAGCTGTGTAATTTCTCATGACAAACTAACAGTGCGAACTGTCGATTTGTTTAAATACTTTTGAAGAAACGAGATTGCAGTGAGCATGCTAAAGTAGCATCGACACCAGGGCTATAGAAGTATACAATAAATCAATGAATATGTTACATAGTAATTAGGTTCTCAATTACTAGCACCATTGATAAATATATATTACCATTTATCCGATTACGATAAGAAATTGGTGATTTATGTACGCATGCCCGCAAAGGCTTCTAATTTAGTGCAGCCATTTTACAATTTTCCGTTTAGGAATGCGGGCCCCAATATATTTCTTTATTTGAACTATGAAAATATCATTTCAAACATTTCATGGATGGATGAAATTGCATTAAATACACAAAAAAAAAGACATTTCAGGGCCTGTGTAACATAATAGTAGGTTTCTGAATTAATGCTACCATTTTACAATATTTCTTTTTGGCCGGGGCCTTAAATTATTTATTTTTTTATCAATATAATTTCAAACCCAGCTATCAATATAACGACCCTTAAACAATTAATGCCAACAGACTGCAAAGAAAACACGTTTTTGCATGTTTAGTGTAGAGAGTATTTTTGTTGTTTTATAAAACAGCCTAAATTTTTTGACGTATTGCAGAATTGGATATGACGTTTTAAACGTGTTGTGGTTTTAAATAGCAATGGTGTAGTAATTTTAAAATAGTGTTAGAATTTTGGAGTTGTTTTGTTTTATGTAAAGACATTTCATATGAATCGATGGTTTCTTAAGGAATTAAATTACACCCTAGAAAACGAATATTAGAGTAATATCTAGATTTTAACGCTGGAATTTATGATTTATCAAGTAATGGGAAATTACCATTGCCTATCGACCATCTAATAATTATAGACAGCAATACTTTTGCAATGATGCCGCCCAAAAGAAAAGCTATTGGTTTTTCTACATCAGAAGTGTGAAAGAAAAAGTCATTACAGCCATCGGAAAGAGTCGAGCAGCGAGAATCAGGAAACCTCTCGGGTACACAATGCGCACGCCAATACGTTTTAGGCATTGGATCAAAGGGAAGAAAGATTCGACGAACTGCACTCTAAATCAAATCTTAGTGCATTCCATTACGATGCTACCTCATCCAAGCATGGTTATTGGAAAAATGGATAAATTATGCATGTATTGCAGTGCCTTCAAAATTTTAGAATGAAACAGCGTGAATTTGATGTACGGGTTAGAAAGTGAAATTGCCAGAACTACATTTACCACCCGAACCACTATCGACGTTGGCAAACATACGTAAGTACAATTCATAGTCCCAAATAATTTTTTCGATGCAAGAAATATCGTGCGCGAGAATTACATGTCAACATTTAAAGTGCAAGGGCAAATTTATCATCATGCAGGAACACTATCACCACTGCCAAACATAGATCACGAATATCTTTAAATTTATTTCATCGGGAATATTGATGAACAAATCGATCAAGCTTGTCAAATCAGTAAGGGAACGAAACGAGAAACGCTCGCTGCGTTGCAAACTTTATTTAGTTCAATTCTTAAGAATTGCACTCAAACAAATGCCGATCGATGACTACGAAGTTGTAGTTAGACAAGACAAAACACCTGTCGGCGAACTTATAAGGCAACAACAATTGATGAATGGGCGATCATTATGTTTGACGAAGAATTGTCTCAAGTGATTTAATTTTTCATGGCATAAATAGTGATGTTCAGCGAGTTTCAGAAGCTTATCGCTCATACGACGGATTGAAATATCAATTTTTATTTTGGCAAGGAGAAGGTTGATATAATTGTACCATCAAATTGAGAAATCCATAAACATAGCGATTGATGATTCGTGAGTTCCGAAAATCATATCTTGAAATGTCGACAATTGTTTGATCAATACATTGCTATGTATGCATTTACTGTATCAATGTGAACCCAAAATTGCTATATTGTAATTTTATGTTTTGTCCTTCAATATTCTTTTTTAACTCCCCATTTCCATTATTACTAAGCTGTCCGAAAAAAAGTATGAATAGACGAAGTATTTTATTTTTAGTCATCCGTCTGCCTAGGGAGAGCACAAAACCTTATGATTAGCACAATAATATTTTCATATCAGGTCACGGAACAGATCTTCATAACGTCCTTCTGCCGCAGCCGGGGGTTTCAAAAATGTAGTTACAACATAGCAACCGTCCAAATTTCCTTACGTGAGTGGGGAAAGTTGCTGAACGATTGGTAAATGCAAGACCCTACTGGTTTCTTTAACAAAACAAGTGCCTCACTCATATAACGCAAGTATAGGTCAAAGTGATGATTATGGAAGGTAATATTTTTTGGCCTACTGCAGAGTTCTTCTTCTTTCTTTCGCCTTTTCGTTCTCGAGAAACAGCAGTCGATCTTCATCGACGTCTGTGGTCATTTCTAGGACAAGAGCACTCCAGGCATCACGATCCTGAGCCAATCTCTCCAGCCTCCCTAAAGTATGGCCAAGTTTCTTGGTATCCGCCTCCACGGCGCCAGGTGTTCCTCGGCCTACCTCTTTTTCGTCTTCCTTGAGGGCTCCAGTTCAAGGCTTGTCTAGTTGTGCTGGAGGCAGGTTTCCTGAGCGTATGGCCGATCCATCTCCATCTTGTCTTGGGGATCTCTTGTTCTACCGGTTTCTGTTTGTCCGCTGCCAAAGTTTCTGGTTGCTGTTTCTGTCGGGCCAGTGAATCCCGAGAATCAGTTATTGATGAAGGACTGGATTCTCCTCATATTCCAAGCAGTGGTTCTCCATGTCTCTGCAACATACAGTAGAAGATCTTCAGTTTGGTATTTAAGTGTTTTGAGGCCAAGACATTCTTGAGTTGCTGGAAGGCTGCCCGTGCCTTTCCTACCATTTTTTTGACGTCAGCGTCCGTCCCAACTTGCTTGTCCACGATGGTGCTAAGGCAGACAAAGTTCTCTACCTCTTCGAGCGATTCCTATTCGAGCCTGATGGGTGCTGTATTGGTGGCGGCATTGACCTTGAGGAAATTGCTCTTCCCCTTGTGAATATTAAGACCAATACATGCAGAAGTGTCTTCTCCTGCATCTGTTGTTTGGTATGAGAGAGGAGGACAAGATCGTCAGCAAAATCGAGGTCATCAAGCTGATTCCACAAGGTCCATTGAATACCATTCCGCTTCTGAACAGAAAAAGCGAAAGCAAATATCCCTGCCTCACACCGGGCATCACCTGGAAAGAATCTGTCACCTGTTGTCCGTGGAGGGGTTAGTTCCATTCCAGGTATTGCTCTAGGATAATGCGCAGTGTTGCAATTTGGTCAGTACAGAATCTGTTTGTCAGGAAACAAGCCTGTCGGTCCCGCAGCAGGGGGGTCAACAGCTTCTTTCTTTCTGTTGAGTAGCATGCGGTTGAAAACCTTGCAGTAAGGCGATCCCTTTATAGTTGGAGCAGGAGCTTAAGTCCCCCTTTTTGGTATCCCTCCTTCATCTCAGAAGGTACCCGTTCCTCCTCCCACATTTTTAGAACAGTGGGTGTAGCATCTCTACATTGGTGTGCACATCAGCCTTCAGTGCCTCACCTGGGATGCCATCCGGTCCTGCATCTTTGCCATTTTTGTTTGATGGCAATACGGATCTCTTCTTTGGTGGAGTGATTAAAAATTTGGCACGAAAAAACATGGAATTTCACAAAAATTCACTTTTATCAATGAACGCACATCTTTATTCGAAACAATAACTTATTAAGGATCGTACAAGCGAGACCCACTCTTAGAATTAAACAAGGCTTTCATCCCAAAAACAACTTTCATCAGTTTGTTGTTGATGTTCTTCCGTCAACATCGACAGGGCAGAGGTTCCCAAACTTTTTTGTCTGGTAGTTCCCTTGTCATGTTTTTCGGTTTTGGGTAGACCACCTGCTTATCAGATATTGATTTTTTGCAAATTCATTATTACTTTACAAATCTTTTAAATGTATTTTTGACAGGCGGTATAGTGCTACTCACTGTGAGAAGTGTAGTGCAGTGTAAATAACTTTTAAAAACATGTTAAGTTTTTTACATTTATTATTTAAATTTAAATTAAAAATTGCCAAAATAGAATTCTTGACCTTCTTGAATGAGATCCACAATGGTCGACCCAAATTTTCGTTGTCGTAGACCCCTGGGGACCACTTTGGGAATCACTGGACTAGGGCCATCAAGTCATTAGTTGTTTTGGGTGTGGGGGGAAGGGGGTGTGTGGGGTAAAGGTGTTATGTTGAGTTGGTAGGTGGCTGCTACTTTGATCGGTGCTCGGAATATTCCCTGGAATCACTGGCATGCTGCAGTCGGTTTTTTAAAATTGCTTGTTTGTGCAAGTCTGCTTGTAGTGGATATCAAACTCGCTTAATAAAATTTAGCAACTATCTTGACAGCTGATCTCCACCTGACTGTCCTGCCCTGTCTGCACCCAAATTAGTATAGTCGATCCTGGAGGCCTTTAGTGCCTTTGTAACTTTTTTTTATCTTCTTGGGGGCGCTTGCCTATCGTGAGTTCTCCATAGAATATCTGTTTAGGGAACCGGTGGTCTACCATACGGGCAAACAGATCCTGTACTGACCAAATTGCATCACTGCGCATTATCCTAGAGTAATACCTTAAATGGTTCAGTTTTTTTGTCCTGACGCTGTTAGACTGTCCATGTTTCACATCCGGAGAGCAATGTCGCGGGGACTGCTACGCTATAGACCTTATTTATCTTGTCAAAAAGAGTGTTGCAGACACTAGATTTTGTGAGTCTGGCAGTCATTTCGTCATCCATCTGGAAAGGGTGCTGCCTAAGTAAGTAAATTTATCCTTTCTTATTGAACGAAAGCGCAAATCCCAAAGATTAAATAAAGGCAAAATAAACTACGTTTCCTTCCCCAGTTTGAGGAGGCTTTCCATCTATAAAGATATCTAGCACATAGCAATAAGTATAGTAGCTGTTTTTGTATTTGTAGTTATAGTAATAGTTCAAGATTGCTTAACCATTCTTAAATCCTCATATATAAATCCTATAGCAATATATCTATCAAACACAGATTTTGTTTGAAATGTATACTTAAAGTGTGCGTCCAAAAAATGTCTTTATTCTTCTTTTACATATAGATTTTCATTTTTATCAAACCCATTAAAAGAAGGTAAGAAATAATAAGCTGCTTTTATAGAGTGAGTCGAATCTTTCTACTTATTTATTAATTATTAAAAGGCGTGCAGTCGTCTGAAATGCCGCACCTCCATAAAAATAAAAAGTGAGACCTGGGTCTTGTTTAGTGATATTTGATTGTTTTATCATGAAAAACATCGCTAATTGAATACAGTAATTTTTAAAATAAGGTTATGATTTTAGAGCAATTCTAAAATAGTTAACTTCATTGGGAAGGGGGCACTTGATTTTACCTGCGGAGTGGGTAGTGTCCCCGCAAATCCTCACTCCCTAGATATGCCAGAAAGAAACAATAAACATAAAATCACCTTAAACATTGTAATTGGACACTGTACCTCACTCTTGGCCATGGGATGATGGATTTCCTCACAAGACGAGAAATCTAAATAAACCAATAAATTAAAACTTTATTGATATATCACATCCTTGTCGAAACAAATCTTTAATACACACTTATTTATGGTAAAGCATCCAATCTCAAAATCATCATCATCATCCTTGAACCGTTGAGGCGGCACAGATGACATGAAAACTATCCTCTACTATTCGTCTCTGTTTTCTGCACTGCACAGCATCGCCTAGTTTAAGTCCCGTCTTTTTTCTCTTTCTTCTCTTCTCCCTCCTTACCTTGGTCGTGTGTTACGTGTTTCTTTTATCTTATAGTCTACTTTAAAATAGAAAATAAACGGTCATCTAAGAAAAATGGGTTGGCTAAAAGTCGGCATTAGCACATACTTCCCGGGGAGCAAGACTAGCAGGGTCACCAAAACAGGCTCTGATGGTCTTTAATATTTTTGTAGTCCCCCAATGGAAATTCAAATTGCAACATGCCTAGCAAGTGGGAAATGTTCATAAAACGTACAAATAAGTAAAAGGGAAGAAAGCGGATAAAAGTATTCGGAAGACAGCCTAGAAGCGGAAAAGGTATTCGAGATCAACTAACGAAGTGGGAACATTTGATCTTGAGATACAATCAACCGGAAATTGTGTAGTTTATGCAGCGTCACAATATCTCGTAGTGCAAACACTTCGGTAAGAAAGGGAAACTACTAAAAATGATCTAGTCATGATAACACATAAAATTAATTAATTATAAATGGCATGGAGAGGGATGGGCGCCGCCATGCGACAACTGCCCTAGTTACGCTACATGTACATGAGAACAGATTCACAATCCATACCGGCTCGGCCGTCGCCTTGGTTACCAAGGTGGAAAGTATGCAACTGATCAGGCAAAGAACAATATCAGTGCCAGGAATAACATTACGATAGGTACCTGGAACGTGAGATCGTTGAGAGAAACAGGCAATGTGGAGGAATTAGTGCATGAAATGAACAGATACAGATGAGACATCCTAGGTCTGTGCTAAATGAGATGGAAAAACTTTGGAGAAACATCGACCCAAGAAGGTCCCAGACTATATTTTAGTGGACGGGAGGACACACACGAACAAGGAGTTGGCTTCCTCGTCCATAAAAACATTAAGAACAGTATTATGAGCTGTCGACCAATTTCGAGCCGACTCATCACTCTCCGTCTAAGGGCAACACCGTTCAACATCACCATAGTACAAGCATATGATGACGCAGAAGTGGATGACTTCTACCATCAACTCCAAGATGTGCTGAACCAAACCCCCAAGAAAGACATTCTTGTTGTTCAAGGTGATTGGAATGCCAAAGTAGGAGAAGATGCCTATGCTTACTGGAAAGGAACGTGTGGACGCCACTGTAACGCAAGTTCTAACGAGAGAGGTCTGAGGCTCTTGGAATTCGCCAGTTTCAATGAACTCATACTGGCCAACACACTGGGTGAACATAAAATATGCAGGAAAACCACATGGCATAGCCCCAGTGGGAAACATCACAATCAGATTTATTATATCATGTTGCAAACACGTTTCCGGTCTCGTATAAACATTGCAAAGACTCGCAGCTTCCCAGGAGCTGACATTGGAAGTGACCACAATCTGGTCATGATGACCTTTAGGCTGCACTTAAAGAGGGTAAATAAACAAGGATATACCAGAATCAAATTCGATCTTGAAAAGCTGAAGGATCCTAAAATAGCAGAAGCCTTCCAAGCAATGATAGGAGGAAAATTTGCAGCACTTAACATTATATATGCCGACTGTTCAGACATGGACACAATGATTGATAACTTCAACACAGCTGTGACGGACACAGCCCATGACATCCTTGGTAAACATCGACCAACACAAAAACGATGGGTGACAGCTGACATCCTCGATCTGTGTGACAAACGGAGGCAGTAAAAGAAAACAAAAATGGTGGATGCAGAGGGTGCCAATAAATATAGAAAAATTAACCAAACCATCAAAAAGGGTATGAGAAGGCAAAGAAGAACTGGATTGAAAAGCAATGCTAAGACATAGAAAATTGCTTGAAGAAAAACAATAGCAAAAAGGCATACCAGTTGGTGAAAGAACTAACCACTGCAAAACAAGGGCGTAGTACTACCATATAAGATAAAAATGGCAAATGTTTGACCGAGGAAAATGATATCCTAAAAAATGGACTGAATACTGCTCAGAGCTGTATAATAAAAATATAAAGATAGACTCAGAGATCCTTAATGTCCCCCCAGCAACGGACAATGAAAGCAGTCCAAGCACTCCAAATAGGAAAGGCCGCAGGAGTAGATAATATCCCTGCCGAGTTATTAAAACAGGGAGGAGAAACAATGATAAATGCCGTAACCAATATTTGTAACAAAATATGGCTATCAGGGGAATGGCCCAAATCATGGACCCAATCTCTCATCATCACCCTTCCCAAGAAAGGTAACCTACAGCTATCGTACCATTAGCCTAATAAGCCACCCAAGCAAGGTCATGCTCAAGGTTATACTGAACAGACTAAGACCATATGCCGACAGAATCATTGCTGGAGAACAGGTGGGCACTCCTGAGCAGATCCTAAACCTCCGGATACTATGTGAGAAATATGCTCAACACAACCTATACCACGTCTTTGTGGATTTCAAGAAGGCATTCGACAGGGATTGGCATGCTGTTTTATGGGCCACCATGAGGCACTACAACATCAACACAAATTAACCAGAATGATAAGAAACCTCTATGATAAGGCCACCAGTGCAGTCTTCTTTAACAATAACATCGGAGAATGGTTCCAGACCACGGTTGGAGTACGACAAGGCTGCTTGCTCTCCCCCACCCTGTTCAACATCTTCTTAGTGATAATTATGTCAGATCCACGTAGAACGGGAGCATGAGGTTTTTCACCCAGGTTTCACTTTTTATTTTTATGGAGGTGCGGCATTTCATGCGACTGCACGACTTATATTAGTGAAAGTGAGAAGGGCAAAAATATTTATCGTCATATGAATAAGCAATCATTTTCATCAGTGTGTAATAGAGGGTGTAATAGAGGTCACCAACATATCTTGCCTTCATTTATATAAATCAAAGAAATATATTGATCATATAGATCATATTGATCTGTTAATTATCTTTTTTACACACTTAGGCAGCAACATTGATATGAATGGTGGATCCAAAGCAGATGTCAGGACTAGAAATGGAAAGGCTAGGTCATTATTTGTGTTACTAAAGCTAATTAAGGGCTTATTCTTCAACCCAATGTCAGAATGTTTAACACAAATGTCAAAATAGTCATATCCTATGGCACCGAAACTTGGAGAAACAGCAAGCACAAATAGCCAAACAAAGGCTTACTAGAAAGGAAATACCAGGAGCCAATCATAAGGAAATGATTGAGTACACAAAAAGTATGTGATACATCTTGAATCAAAGGGAAAGCACAGAAACGAGATGAGTGAAAATTATTGTAGACGCAATATACACCATGATGACAGTTGCATATTTTCAAAATGGTTGCATTTTGTTGAATCCTTGAAATCGATTCTTTCAGATAATCTAGAGGTGATATTTCAAATTTTCTCTTCTTTCGCCTTTTCGTCCTCGAGGAACAGCAGCCGATCTTCATCGACGTCTGTGATTAGGACATAGGCCACCTACAAGAGCCCTCCAGGCATCACGATCCTGAGCCAATCTCTCCAGCCTCCCCCAAGTGTGGCCAAGTTTCTTGGTATCCGCCTCCACTTAACGGCGCCAAGTGTTCTTAGGCCTGCCTCTTTTCCGTTTTCCTTGATGGTTCCAATTCAAGGCTTGTCTAGTTATGCTGGAGGCAGGTTTCCTGAGCGTATGGCCAATCCATCTCCATCTTCTCTGGAGGATCTCTTGTTCTACCGGTTCTTGCTTTGTCCGCTGCCACAGTTTCTGGTTGCTGATTCTGTCGGGCCAATGAATCCCGAGAATCCTTCTTAAGCAGTTATTGATGAAGGACTGGATTCTCTTCATATTCCCAGCAGTGATCCTCCATGTTTCTGCACCATACAGTAGAACCGGTTTCACCATTGTGTTGAAGGTTCTGATCTTCAGTTTGGTATTTAGGTGTTTGGAGGCCAAGACATTTTTTAGTTGTTGAAAGGCTGCCGTGCCTTTCCTACCCTTATTTTGATGTCAGCATCTGTCCCACCTTGCTTGTCCACAATGCTGCCAAGGTAGACAATGCTCTCTACCTCTTCGAGCGCTTCCTCTTTGAGCCTGATGGGTGCTGTATTGGTAGCGGCATTGACCTTGAGGACCTTGCTCTTCCCCTTGTGAATATTAAGACCAATACGTGCAGAAGTGTCTGCAATATTTCTGGTCTTCTCCTGCATCTGTTGTTGGGTATGGGAGAGAAGGGCAAGATCGTCAGCAAAATCGAGGTCATCAAGCTGGTCCCACAAGGTCCATTGAATACCATTCCGCTTCTGTTGTGTGGAAGTTTTCATCACCCAGTCAATGGCCAATAGGAACAGGAAAGGCGAAAGCAAACATCCCTGCCCCACACCGGTCTTCACCTGGAAAGCATCCGTCACCTGTTGTCCGTGGACCACTCGGCAGGTCATCCCCTCGTAAGAGTTTCTGATCAAGTCCGTGATTTTTCGCGGGACTCCATAATGTCTCAACAGTCTCCAGAGGGTTTGCCTATCCACACTATCAAAGGCTTTCTCGTAGTCAACGAAGTTTATGTAGAGGGGTGAGTTCCATTCCTTGGATTGCTCTAGGATGATGCGCAGTGTTGCAATTTGGTCAGTACAGGATCTGTTGGTCCGGAAGCCAGCCTGTTGGTCCCGCAGCAGGGGGTCAACAGTTTCTTTCATTTTGTTGAGTAGTACGAGGTGAAAACCTTGCCTGGGATGGACAGTAAGGTGATCCCTCTATAGTTGGAGCCTGCTTAAGTCCTTCCACTCCGAAGGTACCTGTTCCTCCTCCCAGATCTTCAAGAACAGTGGGTGAAGCATATCTACACTGGTGTGCACATCAGCCTTCAGTGCCTCTGCTGGGATGCCATCCGGTCCTGCAACCTTGCCCTTTTTAAGTTGTTTGATGGCAATACGAATCTCTTCTTTGGTGGGTGCGTTGCAGTCAATAGCCAGGTCACTGTCAGCTGGCTGAATATCTGGTGGCTTACTTTGGCTCTGGCCTGTTTAGAAGTTCCTCAAAGTGTTCTTTCCATCTGGCTCTCTGTTGCTCCTCATTTGGTATGCTCTTACCATCTTTGTCCTTCACTGGTCTCTCTGGCTTCCTGAACTTATAGAATTCATCTTTGTCTTCCTCCTGGATAACATCCAAATTGATTCTGTGTTTTTTGGTCCGAAAGGTTGCTGTGAGTATTCTAGGCCCATGCGCCTCCCATCCAATGAGTGCTCCTTGGGCTGCCCTGGATATCATCAGAGCCACCGCCAGAGTGTGTGGTGCATCGTCACTCTCGTTCCCTGAGAATAACAGCATCTCTCCTGAGGCTAGTCTCTTCTGTCCGCACCCGATCCATCTTGCCTCGCTGATTCCTAGTATGGCGAGGTTATAGTTCCTCATCTCAGCGGCTACTTGTGCAGTTTTTCCTGTCTCATACATGGTGCGTACATTCCATGTTCCAATGGCGGTGGTGGTCCTGGTGGAGATGATGGTCGTCGGCCTAGTAGTTTCCAGATTCTGGTTCACTACTTGGCATCATGCATTCCGCGGCTGGGAATCTATCTTCTCCCAGGACCGTAAAGTCTTTTGTTGCTCTTGTCTGCGTTTTTGTAACAAAGGGTTTTTACGCAGCAGAGTTGTTAGCCCTGCGCTCAACCGTCTGGGGGGATGTCCCTCGCAACTCTCCGGAGAGCTGCCCTTAATTTTGGGAAGGGTACCCTAGCCTTTGTGGTTTCGTCCACTCCCTGCAAGGCAGCAGGCTCTGATTTTGGTCCACCCTGGGTATTTGATTTCCCCAGTACCTACCATATCTGGTGGGCATTCCCCTATCCGCCACCTGGGGAGGCGCTTGATGGGAGATCAGAAACTCCACACAAGAAATTTTCTCTTTAAGAGCGCAAAAATTAGCCACAGTAATGAACATGTTAACACCGCGACGAGAGAAAAACTAAATTAATTCCAGTTGTGGCGCCCTTGCAAATATGTATCTTAATATCGCCTATTAAATCTATTGTCCTTACAAAGGTTTTCATGAATTCAAAAAATCATGTTAGCAATTACTTTCATTTAATTTTACACTTCACTTGGGTAGAGAAACATCGTATTATCCCATCGTTCACTACCACTGCATTTAGCCTCGGATATTTTTTAGTGACTTTAAAATTTGATGGGAATATTTTCTTTTTTATGTTCTTTCAATGCAAGGACAAAACGAAAACTGGGCGAAATGTCTCTATTTTTGACTTGCTTGTCTTAAAAACAGTAATTACCTATCGATTGAATGTCTGTGGGAGGTGGACGTGGACGTAGCACTCTTCCAAGAGACTACTAAAAGGTAAGAATTTCCATATCACAGGTTAACTCCATCTACCAATGCGTGTAAGAATTGCAGAGGTCTGGCCACAGCAGTCAAAAACTCCATACCGATTTAACTGCTTGAGGTGAAGTCGTGCCAAAGTACTGACTCCCTCACCATCAAAATTTAAAAAATAAAAATTTTTTTGAAATAACTAACGTTCTCAACACACCCCGCAACCCGATCAGTTTCCCGATGGGCGATAATATAAATTTTCAGCTGGGGACTTCAACGCCCATACAGGGCTAAGTACGGAGTTTAGTCCAGATCTGACGCTTATTTCAGCGGACCTTGAGAGTCCAAGCTCAGTCTGGAGGTGTTGGATGAGGTTGGGAGCAACCATAAACCGATCCTCCTCAGAATTTTGCTAGCTACCACCAAGGCACGCCTTCGGAAAAGGCGCTGGCAGTTTCGTAAAGCAAATTGGGCCAAATACGAAACAGAGGTCGAAGCCAGTTTGGCTGAGACCCATGCAACAAACCGAACGATCTAAATGTAGAGTACGATAAAAATCTCGATGGGACAAAGAGAACAATTCCGAGAACGAACGGAAACCAAACCATCAGACCAAACTGGAACAAGACTCTGAAGGCGCTGGTGGAGAAAAGAGCAAAAGCACGGAGGAAGGCTGCCAAAAGAAAAACATCTGATGCTCGAGCAGCGTAATAACCTCTTGATGGCCGTTCATGCCGAAGTCTTACGTGTGGAAACATCAACCTCTCGGACGGAAGGTCTGGCGATTACTAGATAACTCTCTGGCATGGGGAAGCAGCGGAACATCCGCCCCCTCAAAACATCAGCTGGCACAGAGGCTAGCTGTGCTAAGCGCGCCGAAGCGCTTAACTGACATTTTGCTAAGGTGAGCAAAAGTGCCAGAGACACTGACGAAAGCCGGGCCATCAGGAAACTCCGAAAGGTTAGAAGCAGAGCACAACGAGTAGGCCCACACCAAGAGGCTTTCACGGCACCTTTTGCAATGGCCAAGTTGCTAACGGCGCTAGGAAAGTGATAAACAGGTAAAGCTGCAGGACCCGACAGAGTCTGTAATGAAATACTCACGCATTTGGGCAAAACTGGAAAACGCACATTACTAGACATTAATAAAACCTGGACATCGGGCGCCTTTCCAAGGCGTAGCTGAAAGCGCTGATTGTCCCTATTCCCAAAGAGGGGAAACCAAGCTATCGGCCTATTTCCCTCACATCGTGTGTCAGAAAAGAAGCAGAGTGAATGGTTAACGCAAGACTCTATTGGTTCTTGGAACGTACTAAGAGCATCCCTACAAACCAATGAGGCTTTTCCGCAAGGGGAGGCAAGTGATCCAGTTTATCCAAAGCACCACCAATGAAGTATCATACTGTCGCGATGTTCTTTGACCTCGAGAACGCTTATGATAAGTCTGGAGGGCAGGTCTGCTGTACAAGTTGCAACAGATCGGAGTGACAACCAACATGCACAGGGGGATTCATTCTTCTTACAAACCTTACGAAATCCACCCTGGTAGGCGACAAGGTTTTGAGGACGGGCTCCCGCAGAGGTCGGCCATGAGTTGCACCTTGTTCCTGGTATATGTGCATAACCTGCAGTCACAATGTTCGCGGATGATTTGGCAATCTGGAGTTCGGGCAAATCCATCCAGCAGTTGCAGAGCCGGCTGCAAAATGATCTCACACAGATGCACAATTATGCTCGGAAATGGAGATAGGTGGTAAATGCGGAGAAGACCGTGTATACATTGTTCACTAATGGTAGGAATGTGCTCAAAGAAGAAATTGATCTACACATCTGCGGGAAGTCACTTAAATGGGACAAATCACCCACGTATCTGGGTATAAAGCTAGACCAGAAACTCCAGCTGCATAACCATGTACAGGAACTTAGCGCTCGAGCCACGTCCAAACTCAGCCTGATCAAAAAACTGGGGAGCCGATGCAAGACTCCTGAGAGCTCTTTACCTTGGGAGTTTAAGAAGTGCCATTGACTACAGACTCCCGGTCCAGGCCTTCGCAAGCTGTACGGCTCTAGAGGTTCTTGATCGGATACAAAATGTAGCTCTAAGATTTGTATGTGGGGTGTTAAGGTTTTTAATTATGGAGCTCGTGCGAGACATACAGTCAAACGGAGGCCGTGACCCTTCAATGGATCCCAGGACATGCGGGGATTCCACCACAAGACAGAGCCGACTGTCTTGCGAGGCAAGGCTCTTCCCAGCCTTAACCTAACCGGTCAATGACCCGACTCGGGGCCCAAGCATGGATTAAGGACCTCTTCCATGAGGAATGGTTAAAAGAATGGGAACAGGGGAACAATGTCTGAAAACTTTACCGGAACATGCCTAAAAACAACCGCAAATGCAATCAGTGGTGGTCTTAAACGGCTTAAAACAGAACATTGCCCTACCCGCAGCTGATTTAAAAAAGCCGTCAGAAACTAATCTTTGATTCATCACACATAAATACATGTGCATTGCGGGCTTCATATAAGGTAGTACTGCGAATTGCCAAGGCATAAAAACCATATACAATCGGCGAGGCGCTCGTAGTAGGATACATTTAGGATGTGTGTTTGGAAATGTTAGGTGAAACTGCGGCAAAGAAAGTGGCCCAGGTTCCACTCTCAAATGACACAATAGCTCGACGCATCGACGATATGGCTTGTGATATTGAAGAACAGCTAATAGAACAGCTGAAGTTGGCTAAGTATTTTTCTCTGCTAATTTGGCCATTCTGATTTGTGCGATATCATTATAAGGATGACTTGAAGGAAGAGTATTTCTTTTCTACTTCATTACCAACAAATACAACTAGTTCTGAAGTATTCAAGACAGTCCACGATTACATTGTTGGCAAATGTCAGATATAATTTAAATATTGTGTTGGTGTGTGTACGGATGGCGCTGTGGCCATTACTGGGCGGCGTTAATATTAGTTAATATGTGGAATTAGCACCAGAATGCAAGTTAACGCACTGTTTTATTCACCGTGAGAGTCTAGCCACCAAGCAAATGTCAACAGAACTAAACAAAGTGTTCAGCGAATTTGTAAAAGTCATTAACCATGTCAAGGCGAATGCTTTAAATTCAAGATTATCTGCTGCATCATGTGACGGAATGGGTGCTAAACACAAACAGCTCTTGCTGATGTGCGTTGGTTCTCTCGAGGCAAGTACTTGTCAAGAGATTTTGAATTGCGAAGAGAGCTCGACCAATTTCTACATGAGAAAATACTGGCTTGGTCAGAACTATTTTGAAATGTGAAATTGATATCTTTGCTATTTTTAATGAAGTTATGCCAAAATCCTTCTGTGACGTTGTGCAATGTCATATTTACAATATTTATGCCAAGTGTCATGGACTTTACATAGGTGAGATAGTTTTTTTTTTTAATAATAAATATATAGTATATAAAATAACCAAATGTTAATTCTATTTTCTCACCTAAAGCAGATTTTTAAAAAAATTAAACCTTACACCTTTTGTAGGTAACATCGATGTCTTTTGCTTCGTTAAAGACTGAGCTTCGCCTCTGTCTGTTGCATCTGGCTTTCCGCAATAGCCAGTGTCGCTTTTCGCATCGTGCCGAGAGCAATCTCTAAAAAAGACTCTCTCTTCAATCAACACTTCCAGATTCTAGGTCCGCTAAGATTAGAGTCAGATCTGATCTTTACTCCGTGCTGTGTAAGGGTCGCTATCCGGGATCCCGAATTTCGAAAATACCGGACCATAATTGATGCTCGAAAAAACCGGTATTGGATTGACGAAAACCGGGATTTTCGATAATCCCGGGAATAAATTTTCAATTTTTAAAAAAATCGCTTTTCTTAGTTTCCACGTCCTAGTTAAAGCAAGACATATCCTTAAATTTATGAGATATGCAAATCCGTCACACCACGGGTCTCAAGTTCAAAGAGAGCGGACCGACAGGCTAGATCTGTGCACTCTTAGTTGTCAAGACTGACGATTATGATGAGTTTTATTTTTTCATCGTGCGTAAGTGGAGACATGAGTCACCACGTGAAGGTACATGATTGGTAAGTAAATGTTGTCATATTATTTACAAATAAGTGATTTGGTATAATAGATTGTATGGAAATAATAAGACGTTGCACTCGTATCACGGGGTCAACTTTTTACAACAGAAATTATTTGATTGATTGATTTGTTTAAATTACGCCAAAAAATCTACTGATTAAAATCATCATAAATTGAGAAAAATTATGTTACTTCTATTTTGTGATAACAATATTAATAATTAACATTCAACTCATAATTGATTTTCGAACTATTTTGTCTTAGGCTGAATTTCCAAGTTTGTACCGTACTTAGCCAAAATTTCATGACTGAATGTCCCAATTTTTCTGTACCATACTTAACCAAACATTTACATAATAATTTAAACATAAAAAAAAGTTTTACCCGTTAAACCAATTCGATTTTATTAAAATCATTTTGTTAATTAATGTCTGATTGTCCCAGATTGATAGAAAGAATTGGGTGACCCTGAAAAAACCCCATGAAAAGCATATGAAACTATCGGATACAAAGACATCAGTTTAGCATTATTTCTTGAATGACAATCTCTAAGCTAAATGTATTTGATGTAGCAAGATACTTAAAACCCGGGATGGAACAACTTTAGGCCTTCAATCTCTTTTAAAGTCTGCACATTGCAATGATTACTTGGACGTATTTCTAAGTTAAAAACATATCGTGGATATTCAAAAGTTTGATCAGACAGCGTAGTCCCTAATGGAAATGAAATTGAACATCTTGGATCTGAGCATGATGAATTTGATGATACACTGCCAAAAATTAGGTTAAATATCGAAAATACCGGGATTTCGGTATTCGTAAACTTCAACATCGAAAATACCTGTTTTGGCAAAAGCGACCGGTTTTGTGACCCTTAGTGCTTTGCCCCGTGTGGAGTAGATTGGGCACACTTTCTCCGTCCTGTAACCCAATGAGATTCGACTCAAGGCACACCTCCTCCACCAGTTTACATGACGCGTTTCGCTCTAGATAACCCCACATTGGGGCCTTGGCATACAAGATTTAAATCTTCTGCAATGAAAGTCTTACCGATAATTGTCTGAATTTCCAAGTTTGTACAGTACCTAGCCAAAAATGTTCATGACTCAATCTCCCTAATCGTGTGTACCTAACCCCACCCCCCCCCCTGTTAAGGTGTGTGACAGGGTTGCGAGGAGGACCAATATGTCTTCCTTTCCCTTAAAGCGGCTTTTTGTCGCAACCTCCCTGCACAAGGAATAGTTCGGGAGGGACGTGATCATGCGTCGGGTTTTCTAGCTTCAGGTGGCCCAGTTAATGCAAACTAGTCGGCCACGCCGCGTAGAGGCAAAAATTCGTCTCCGCCTTCTAAATGGCAGCGCTCTCGCTTAGAGAGACCGCGCTCCTTTACTAAAAAACACACATTCTGGTGATGGTTTGAAATTACTCTCTTCAGACCCCGGCTAGTAAATTGGCAACCAGCTCCATCTGCTGAGCTGTGACATACAATATTTTCCTCACGTAGGGTTCTCCAACCGCCCTGGCTTCCCCCGGGAGATCTAGTGAAGGATATTCGGTCAACAAATGCGCCAGAGTCTCCGGGTTCCGTTTTTTCACTGCTGCATCGGTTAGAGCCAAATGTATGGAAGGACGTGAGGGTTCGGGCGTACGGCGGATTTGGGTTTAGCCGTTCTCTATTTTGGAGCAGATCGACACGAACTGGTGCATAAAAGAGGACATTTTTAGTCTTCTTCCCGCTACCCAGTTCTACATTTTGAGCGACGGTTCCTTCTCGTCTAGACGACTGTACCTCTCTATGGTAATTAGTATTGGTTTTTCCCTCCTTAAATCGAGCGGTTCTACATTGGCCAAGACCTCTACAGCAGCTGTTGGTGTGATCCTTAATACGCCACAGATGAATCTCAGCGCCTGATTCTGGATTCGGCCTAACTTTTCCAATGCCGTCTTCCTTGCAAAGGATTGGACCGGTATGCAGTAATCCATTACCGATCGTACACTGCTTAGGAACAGAGCTCTAACCGTACTTGCTCTGCGCCCCAACTCGTGCAAGCCAATGTTTTCACCAGATTGAGATGGTAGTCTTGTACTGAAAATGTCGCATAAGAGATGGAGTCGGTGGGCCGTCGAGCGCGAGCTCTTAATGCCCCCCGGCGCTCCCCCACACAAACCAGAGCACTGGAGGACTTAACCCGACTCCAGCCCGTGCGGGAGGGCGCCGGGAACCTCCCCTTGACCTAGGGGAGGCCCGGTCGACCGAGGACGCTGCGTTTAAAGCGTCCGCAGCTAACTCTCTGTGAGTCAGGACGGCTTTGCTTCCACTCCGGGGGTTGTTGTTGCGTTACCACTCCCCACCGTCCAGGGAGTCTTTCGGTCGGGACGTTGGTAGTGGTGGGACGAAACGGTTGCCTAGGAGCGGCTTTCTCACGGCCGCGTAGCTAAAATCATCAACATGGGTTTTAGTGTACAAAATTGTGCATCTGTAACTTTTGCCCAAAATTTACCCCCCCAGGTAATCCAGTTGCTTGTCCCATTTGAGCGCTACATCTCCCACCTTGATCGAACTCCTCTTTGAAAATGGTCCGTCCGTTGGTAAAGAGCGAATAGACAGTCTTCTCGGTGCTGATTTTCAGATGCCACCGTCCCATGAACCTGTTGACAGAAGAAAGGTGTTTGACATCTTAACCGGTACTCCAGATAACCAAATCGTTGACATACAAGCGGCATTAGTTAACAGATCCTGTGGCAAGTCATTGATGGTAAGCAAGGAAAAGGGTACAACTAAGGGCAAGACCATTGCGGGATTTCTTTTACTGGTTTCAGTGCCAAATTTTGTGCTGATTGTCCGGTTTGTGAGAAAACCGGAAAACCCACTTATCCATGTTTGCAGTCGGAGGTAAAAAATACAGCCACTGTATGCGACTTTTTCTGGAGCCCATCTGTGATGGACTGGAGAAGATGGAGCATTTGGTCTACACGCTGCATTCCTTTTCGGAAGCCCGCCTGTATTGGACTGAGGCTACTGGTACTCTCCAGGTTGGTGAGTTCGGGTATTTTCCCTCTCACCCCGTTGCAGTTAAGCTGCATAACTACTAAAGTTGTGGGGTTACAAGCGTCACCTTGCCTAATTCTCCAAGTAGCACTAGTGCCGGCAGTTGGCCTGAGCCCCATCATCGATCTGCAGGGGAGGAGGGAATTTGAGTTCCCCCTGTATCAGTCGTACTAGCCATATTAAATGAATAGGGACCGGACTGTCTTCCCTTACCTACCACCGGAAAGAAACTACCTTATTAGTCTCACCTTTGAAGTGAGTTTTTTTGGCCTCGGGTAGTGTGCCTTACCGTAATGTTCGGTCGCGCCACTTAGAGGCAGTCCTTTTACCGCGCTCCTTTAATAAATATGTCACATGGGAAATGGAGCCGGTAGGCCGTCGAACGTGATCTCTAACCCCCCCCCCCTCTTGCACTCCTTCACAAGCCAGACGCAAGGATTCTCCGCCAATAGACCGTGCGGCGGCACGCTGGGAACCTCCACCCTCGGTCCGGTCGACCGAGAACGCTGCGTTTAAAGCGTTTGTAGTCCACTCTCCCTAGGGTCTGGGCGTCTTCGCTTCCACTCCGGAGGGCAGGTATTGCATTTAAACCCCCCTCCCACCGCCCAGGGAGTCTTTCAGTCGGGACGGAAGGCTGGGACGAAACGTTTCGTAGTAGTGGCTTTCTCACTCACGGCTGCGTAGCTTATATCATCGGCATGGGCTTAACCGCCACCAAAGCCTCATATCCATTAACGGCAACAAGTAATCATGTTAGGAGGTTACTACTCCCGTTGCGTTGGGAGTAATGCGTTTGGGGTTTTTTGCTTCGGTTGGACTAGTCCTCCTTAGTACGCCACGCCACGAAATGGCAAACCCCGATTCTTATCGAGGTCGCGTTCCTATTGCAACTGGCGCGCTCCTATACTATTGCCATAAATACTTCGGTGAGCTGTGATCATGTCCAAAAAGATTTCTGAATTATTTTAGCTTCAGTTTGCCTGTTCCACCTTACTAGTTTAAAGTATTCCATTTTGAGCCGGGGCCTCCAAATTCGTTTTTTCTATAATATGAGCTAACAAATTAATTATTTTAACAGAGCTGATGCATGGGTGGCTGGAATCAAATACAAATAGTGACATTAAATTTTGTGTGTGACAAAATCAGAATGTTTCTGAATGAATACAACCATTCCATTTTTCGGGGGACCACAAATTCGTCTCCCCTTTCTTCATCATTATCATGTCCCTTAGTCCTTTTACCGTTGTGACGCCACAGATGACATGAAAACTATCCTTCTCCATTCCTTTTGAACTTCTGCACTACGCATAGCATTGCCTAGTTTCCTCCCCGACCTTAATTTCAGGTGCTATTCGTCATCATTGTTGTCCTTTCTGCACTGATTTGCACGCAAAAAGACGATGCAGTCTGTCGCGACGCTTTACTAGGTTGGCTACCTTTTCTTGCATTCCAGCGACAATCTATGTCACCCGCAAGGCATAGGTTGGTGATTGTTCTGCGAACAATGCTGACTATCTCTAGATGCGTTTCCAGTGCATCTGATATAATAATTCTCCTCAAGAAGATGTTGAAAAGCGTGGGGGAAAGCAAGCAGCCTTGTTGTACTCCAATCGTGGTCTTGAACCATTCTCCGGTGTTATTTTTGAAAAATACTGCACTGGTGGCCTTATCGTAGAAAGTTAACCTACAGCTATACGAAAACTATCGCAACACTAGCCTAATAAGCCACCCAAGCAAGTTCATACTGAACCGACTAAGATCATATGTCTACAGAATCAGGCGGGCTTCAGGCAAGGACGTGGCACTACTGAGCAGATCCTAAACCTCCGAATACTATGTGAGAAATATGCTGCTTTATGGGCCACCATGAGGCACTACAACATCAACACAAACCTAACCAGAATGATATTAGCTATATAAATATAATTTCCGAATGCGTTACTTTACCAATTATCTGATTGCAATCAAACTTTGGTGAATTGATATGCTTCGCCTGCAAAGTTTTCTAATATATTACAAACATTTTAAAACATTCCTTTTTAGCGCCTTTTTATTTTTTCTTACAAGAGCTATATTTAATTTTAAAGGAACTAATGCATTGGTGGATGTAATTTTAATCAAATACAATTAGCAACATTTCATTGTGTGTAACATAAAAAGTTGCACTAGGCACGCACGCAAAAGGTTTCTGAATAAGTAACAATATATTTTACAAAATTCCGTTTTTGGCGGGGCTCTTGATTTGTTTATATGTTATAAGCTATATAAATATAATGTCAATGATAGCTATTTCATGGGTGGATCAATTGGGCTAAGTGGGTGGACTAAATATTTTAAAATACATGCTTCTCACATTTTCACGCTTTGAAAAAGTCATAATTTATTTGAATTCGCACCGGACCGTAAACACAAAACAAACAAGAATTGAATGTATGAAAAGTACTTCAAAAAACATAATATAAACATAACATTATTTCTTTGAGTGTCATTGCAACGCATACCGGGTTTAATAATTCATATATATTGCCTGCTCTTGTTTTAACGTGTTTTAGCCTTCAAGGGTTTCGAGTAATATGTGATCCAAAAATGTCTCATGGACTTTATTCTTCATGTTGACATTTTACAGGAGCTGAATGTAAACAAGAAGTTACATCTTGTAAGTGTTGCATGAATGTGAGGAAATTCTGCACAAAACTTGTGTTATGGTTCTCAGAGAAACATCTGCATTTTCCCCAAAATGTAAAGTAATCGGGCACACCAATTAGTAGTAAGTATACCGATGCCATTATGAAGCTAAATAAAGAATTTGATCACATGTTTGCTGACTTCTAAACACACAGAGCTACTTTTCACATTTTTGCTGACCCTTTCTCCTTTAATTGGAAAGACAATCCCAACACCACACACTTTTTTTGCGCTCCAAATGGAGCTGATTGATTTTAAGTGCCATTCTAAACTTTAAGGCTAAGTTATCCTCCACCTTTCCTGAGATTTCCAGGTTGTTAAAGTGGATCATGTATTTTTATATGTTCCTCTGTGTGAAAAGCTCTTTTTCACTATGAACTTTAACAAGTCAAAGGTCAGGGCAAAACTCACTGAGCATCTTCAAGTCATACTGGGGGTTTCCGTTGCCAAATGTTGCTCAGCTGTGTCAGAAGAAGTGCTCAGTTCTCTGGCAACAAGGGGTAGGAAGTAACTGAAGCCTAATTCTTGAGAACCCTTAATACTTTTATTTGTTATTAATAAATATTGAGGAGATTGATAGAGTTGTACTTTAATGAATTTGTAATCGATTTTTTGTGGAATACTTGATGCATCCTAGTCTCATTCAGACTCAACCTTCTGCGACCCCCGGATGATTTGAGACACCTGCTTTAAAAAGATTAGCCTTAAATATATCGGATTATCAAATATATCGAGTATAGCGATATTTAATAAATTCCACTAATGGAAATAAATAAAAAAATTAAAATTTAGAAGTTTTTAATTTTAAAAAAAATTATCGTTTTATTGTTGTACACATTTCGCTCCGGTGGCACTTGACTTTCAATCCCCCCCCCCCCACACACACACACACTTCCGAGAGATGCCTGAAAGAAACACTGCATGTGTATGGAGAGAGCATAATTTTTTTAGTCACACGTGACATTTTAAGATTGAAACTTTCTCATGCAGATCACCTGGTGAACGGGTTATAAAGAAAACTGGGCCAACTGAGGTGGGTTGACACTCTCACTCAAATAATCGTGGTTGACCGCGTCTGCTTAGTTGAGAGAACGGGTTGAAGGGTGAGCTTAAATCTGCTTGTTAGTTTTATGCTTAAATAAAGAGTAAAGTCAATTTAACCAGGATTTTGTAAGCATTCAATGTTTGAAAGAGTAAATAATTCTACTTCCGGCGAGAATTTAAAGATTAAAATTTTAATTCCAAAAAGTAGAAGACAAAATAATTTAAAAAATAGACTTACTTTCAAAGACGAGTTGAAAAGCACTAGAAAGTAACATTTGAGGCGACCAAACTTGACTCATTTCCGTCTATTTCCTCAGGCCTTCCAACCCTCAATTACTCTCGTAACCAATGAAATATCCTCCTCAACACCAGGCACAGAAACATTGCAAATCCCAAATTCAAAAAAATATTATTATGTGGTGTATTTCCCTTAAAGGTAAGTTTCTATGCTTTCCTAATATAATAGGAGCCTAAATGATTAATAAATTGATCGTGGGCCCTTAAAAATTAGAAGAAGAAGTAGTAGAACATAATTTAAAATTTCTTAATTAACATTCAAAGATATTCACAAATTATTAAGAAAAAAAATGAAGAAAATTGCTACCTTGAAATGTAAATTTTTACTCGTCTTTGTCATTTAAATAATATTTTATTTACGATGTAAAATCACCAACCACATGATCAGAATATCCCACACATAATGCAAAATTTACGTTCTCAAAAATAAGTTACAATCACAAAAACAATCATCCAAAAGAATTTCACAACATATGTGATATTATGATTTGGAAAGAACGAAAAGAAAGATTCCACCGAATCAAGTAAAAAGTTGTTAAATTATTTTTAAAATACGCGATGAACAAAACATTCCTTTCCATTGCAATGGCAAAGTGGTAATATATAGTTAGAAATAAATTAATAAAAAATTTGCTGTTTTAGTTGTTTTTATATGAGGAAAAAAAAAAAGGGGGGGGGGGGGATTTTAACACCCTTCTATGGAATCTCTCTAATTCTTGCGTTATATTTTTTTAAAATAACATTCTTAAATCTTTGGAAAATAAATTTTTAAGGTTTTCTTTCTCAAAAAATTTATTCGAATGAAATTATTAATTTTACATAAAAGTCTTTTAAAAAGCTGTGCGTTCCCTAGTAGTTCTACAAATAATATCAAACAGTCAAAATAAATAAATTGTTTATTTTAAAGGATACGTTATAATGCACAACTGAATGATATCCAAGGCGTTTAACTCGACTGTTGCTCAGCATTATGTTAACGGTTTCGGGGTAGGGTAGTTGGCAGGGTAGCAACGAAGACGCGGGCTCTTTGCGTGCTTCTGAATGCTAAAACTGTTCGCCTTTTTCCTACCAGCCGTCATGTTCACTTACTGACCCAGACAGCCAACAAAGATTGGAACTCGCTCTCATGGCTCTTCAGTTCTATAGGACTAGATTGCTTTATTATTTTAAAATATTAACATTTTTTCGGAAATATTCTGGAGATCAAGTGAGAAGTCTTTATTTAAACCACAAATCCTGCATTAGCATGTGTACTATACCCAAACGTTGTGTATGATCTTAGCATTGATGTTGTTAAATAATTTGACCCTGAATATTATTAAGTGGAAAATTTCCCTTAAAGGTAAGCTTTTATTCTTTCCTTAAAATTTTTTTCCTAATTAACTTACTAGGCCCATCAACATCATAATGTCACCGGCATAGCATAGGGTAAATAATTTGCTTATCATGTGGACCAGTTAAAGTTTAAGAAGTCTTAATTATAAATAAAACCTTTAGTAAAATTCTGAATAGACTATTTATAAACTTGATCTAATATTACAAACATGCTACATTATACAATGATTATTTATAAATATAATCACAATCCTGTTTTTAACCTTATGTCGTCTTCATTTAGGCTCCAATCTACTACCTCTCCTCTGTTCTACAACTGTTTTCCCCTGCGAAAAAAAATAGAACTCGACTAACACATAGATAACATTTATAGCCAATCCAAGCAACGTTGACGGTGTTTTTTTTTTAATTTCAGGTCGTTGAACCATTGTACATTCGAATTATGGATTATTTGAAAGTGGTGTAGCTATAAGTAGTGCCGCCAGGGGCGGGCCAACATTTTACAAAACCCTCCCCACAGTGTCCCACAAAGCATAAGTCCATTGGGCACTGACCCATAACCTCACGCTACTAGGAGACATTTTAGAGGCATCATGCTGCACATATTGTTAGTGAAATTTGATTTTTTTTATAATTTAACCCATGATATTATCGGCATATCTTAATATTATTTATGCGAATCACACGTTGGATACTTCATAAGGGGAATAATTATCGTAAAAATTTTTTACTTCTCCGAGAAATAAAGCGAAAAAATTGAGACCTTTGGTTTATAATCATGTTAGACTAAGATCCCGGGAGTTAATAACCCTAACTACGCCACTGCTCCGACACATTTTTATCTAAAAGCAATTTTTTTTTTTTGAACGGACAAAATTAGGATTTTCCTTTAGTTTGGTATAATTAGTAGGACAATAATTCTAGGAACGAAACAGCTCCCCTTAGAGACTCCCCTAAACGCCTAAAATAATAACCATACCCCCCGAATTCATTGAAAGAGACTGATGAACACGCATGGGCCAAAGCGGTGCACAGGACGCACTAGTACTAGTAAGACGATTTTACTGCAACTGTCTATGTAAAGAACATGGATTTGTATCGTTTAATTCCCTATTAAAAGCTTATCTTAAGACTCTTTCGCCGCGACAGGGGTGATTGACCCTCTTGCTCCCTCCTTTGCAGGGCCCTGAGTATATAGAGAGTTAGGGGCCTCTGTAAAATATCGCCGCTGTAAAGACATCACTGCCTCCCCACAAAAAACAATAATTTGCAAAAAAGCCGCCCAAAAATATATCGACAAATTTTAGCCCATCGCAGACCGCCCCTCTACTCTATCGTACCTACGTCAGTGTTAGAGAAAATTAAGAAACATTTTTACCATATTTTTATAGTTATATGTTGAAGAAATAAAACGTTTGCGCGTTGTATGTGTTGGTATTGCAATGTCATGCTGTTCACCACTCTATACTTAAGCTCAAAGTCTACCATTTAGAGGTTTTCTCATGTCTCTCAGAATGCTTATCTTAAGACCACCGAACCCTAGAGACATATCATTTGTAATACCCCTGTCCTCATTCAGTTCAGTTTTCCTTAAACTTTTCAAATACCTACTACCATCTCATAGTTTCACTCTTCTACTCTCTCTCAAAAGCATATACCTTTCTCATCACTACTTATCTCCCTTATCCCTTACATTCTTTTCTGAGCACCTTCTAACCTCAAGTTTGTGTTTTTGCGATTAGTTACTATGTTACAAATGTGTAGCAAGCCTCTAATGCAAAAAATAAGTCCATAAAATGAAAATGTATTGAATTTTTTGTAATCTTCAGAATGCTACGAACAAATAAATTTTACACACACGTTTTTAACATACATATTTGTAAAAAATCCTTACATCCCTGTCGAGTATATTACACTTCAATAAGAAAATTGCATTACTTTCAGTATAAAATTCATTAGGACAATAACTTCCCCCTTCCCCCCCCCCCAACATCCTATAGTTCTTACGTACTTGCACAGAGAATACGAGTCATGTCAAGTTTTACTGACTTTCCTTAAATTTACGAACGGCTTGCTAACTAACTCTTGTCCGATAACATACTTAACACAAGACGCCATTGATAACCAACAGAATAATTCAAAGCACAATAAACAAACATTGTGAAATAATATAACGCTATATAATGGACACAGAGGAAGCAAGCTTAAACAATACTTTTAAAGAAAGATTATGGATGGGATTTGATTAAATTTACCTAATAAAAGTTTCAGTTAAGTGACATAAGTTAAATTAATTTTTTTTTATTAAACTAGCCGATATACCCGATTCCGGTTGATCCCGATCCCAGTTTGATCCTGGACCCGGTGGGCTGCCAATCCCGTCAGTATTGTGATCCCGTTAGTATCTCGTTTTCCAAAAGGATTCCGATTACCCTGGATCCCAATTCCGGTGGGCTTCCAATCCTGTCGGTATTCCAACCCCACTGGGATCCTAATACCTTTCTGGGTCCCGATACCGGTGGGAGTTTTCCGACAATATCCAATCCCGGTTGGATCCCGATCCCGTTATGATCTCGATCCCAGTTGGATCCCGAACCCGTTGTTATCCCGAACCCGTCGGTATCCCGATACCGTCGGTATCCCGATCCCGTCGGTATTCTGTTCCTGGTGGTATCCCGATCCCAAAGGGATCCCGATCGCAGTGGTATTCCGATACCGCTGGGTTTCCGCTCCCGATGGGATCCCGATCCCGTTAGTATCCTGATGCCGTTAGGATTTCGATCCCGTTAGGATCCCATTATCCGATGTGAGTCTCTTCTCTGATCAAACCCCATTTCCTGATAGGATCCCGATCTTAGTTTGATCCCATTACCCGATTAGATCGCGTTATCAGTGGGTTCAATTTACTTAATGATCTCATTAATGTTACTATAAACTTTTATATCCTTTACATATCCCCGTATAACTATATATAAATTTCTGGAACATTCTAAATTAAATTTAATATTTAAATGCACTGTTATAGATATAATACATTAAAGCTGAAAGAGGGGCCCATTCCATAACTGTGCCGAATTAGGTTTGCCTGAGACGGGGGAAAGGGGGGGGGTTGTGGGGCTATAAAAATCATTCAGATAATTTGGAGTTAAAATTTAAAATTTGACCCATTAAAATGTATTTAAAAAGAGGGCATCCATTACATACGTCAACAAGTTGTAAGCAATTTTTGACCTGCCAACAACTGCCAAACTTTCAATGACCCCACTAAGTACTTACGTCCACATTATTAAAGCCATCCCCCAACCCACAAAAAATAAAAAATATTATAAATAAATACATTTTACATTGTGCTAAACTATTTTAATAACACAAAATTATAGCAAAAACTTTTTATTTCATCTTTAGCTTGTTAATCAAGTTAAAATGTTTTTACACTAAATTTTATAATGCAGAATCAATGAAAAGGTTGTTAAAGACTAAATATCATTCTTTGTGGAAGTATAAATATGATTATTGTCCCGTTATCTGTGAGATACCATTTCCCAGTTGGATCGTATTCTCTAATGGGATCCGGTTTGTTGATAGGATATCTATTTGATCCCGTTTCTCCATGGGTTCACGTTACAGGTGGGTTTCCGTTTACTCATTCCCCTTTAGGATCCTGTTCCTTGTTGGGATCATGTTCCCAGTGGGATTTTTTTCCTGGTAGGATAATAAAGTTTATGTTTAAAGAAAATATCCATTCATGTAAATGAATAATACTAAACTAAAATGTCAATAAGCATTTAGATCCCATTATAAATCCCCGTAGAACAATAGAGAACTTACCGGAACATTCTAGATTAAAATTAATATCCTCCTCAAATCGTGTAAAAATGACTTTTCTAAGTAATTATTTTTCGATTATGAAAAATTATACATCAAAATGCCCTAAATTTGTTTTGCCTGATATAGGGGGCCCTATAGAAATCAGTCAGATAAATTATTGAGTTAAAATTTAAAATGTATCTCATTAAAATCTATTTTAAAACTGCCACAGATATAGCGTTTTAAAATTATCGAACTTTCTGGAAAATTTTAGATTGGATATTATTAGTTTCAAATGAACCGATATTTTAGTTCGGACAATGAAGGATATTGTTCCCAAGCTAGGCCTAGATCCACCAATTCACATAGAACCTATAGTATGGTCTAAGCATATTGATATTTTTTATAGCTTATAAAATGAAAAATGAAATGGGGACCCCAGCCTCAGAGGAATGGATTTAATGAGTTCAGTACCCTTCGGTATTTGAATATGGATAATTGAGTGTATGTTTACTGAGTTTTGTCAATATTCATCTATTAGTGTAGGAGTATTTGTCGGTCATTTTATTTATATAGCTCATATAAGAAAAAAAAAAAGAATTCTGCCCCCCCCCCGGCCCACACGAATTATTAGAAAAATATCATAACCTCTTAAGAGTTGCTTCCAGATAATGATTTATATAAGTTTCAAGTTTGGTCAAGATTCATCAATCCATGTGGAACAAACAGACAAAAAAAAACAGACAAATTTTCACTTTATACGTGATATTACATGATATGATATTATTATTACAAATGGTTTGGACAGTCTTCAGTCATCAACGTTATTGTCCCAATATCTCTGGTCGGTTAGATAATATTAACTATAGTCTCACTAATATTTTGCCATCACATGTTTTTACCAGGTTGCCCCTGAGCGCACAGGGGTTAATTTTCGGGAATTTGGGAAGACGCAGAAAATCAGGTTTATTTGCATTTTTAAAGCATGTTTTATAATGGGGCAACGCGAAATATGTTTTAAAATATAGTTGGGGTGCAGGAAATGTTCTGAGATCAGAAGGTGGTGCGGTGCTGCAAAAAAGTTAAGACACTCTGTAATATCACAAAGTGAAAAAAGATTCACTGAAGATAGAATTGAAAATCAAATATGAGTTTAAAAAATACTGGCAAGGTTGTATAAAAGAAAACAATATAAAAAGAGTTGGATAGTAAGTGCTAGTGGTTTGAAGGGTTGAATTATTGGAGGACATTTGGGGTATAGATAGAAAGACCGAGAGAGAATAAAGGTGTGGGGGTGGAGACAGTGCCGTGTCTTGTATTGGGTCCCCGAAGTGATATTTTTTCTTCTTGTTCTCCGATACTCGATGGCGTACCAGTGTTATATTTTGAAAATTGTGAAGCCTCAAATTTGAATATGCCGGGAGTCCGAAAATCTCTGTGTGGTGAGAAGAGGAACATGAAGGGAAACAGTAATAATTATTACGTTGGTAATTGCGTCTCGTGGCGTTGTTAGGGTAAGTGTCGCATGTGTAGGGTCAAGATTTTTCCCGCGCCCCTTTCACGAAAAATGTCTGCTTTTTGCCGATAATTCCACCTCTCCAGCTAAAAAAAAAGTGCCACCCGGGGGGCACCCCACACCTTTTTTTTTTCTTTCGTCCACTTTTTAAACCATTGATTACAACTATAATATACAGGAATTTTAGTTGTTTTTACAGTTTTAAAATTTCTATAGAATAATGAGTGTGTGTTGAATTATTACGTTATATTTATATGCCAGTTAATCTGTCCCCTTGCTCAATTATGGTAGGGGATATCTTAGGGACATAGCACAGTTAGGGAGTTGTATAAAAGAAATATCAAAAGCCTTAACTGAATTAGGAGACGTATCACTACAGAGGGGCTGGGAGTTAACAAACAAAAAACAAAATACATTACTATGATAAGAGAAGAACAGAAAGATTAAACATTTAAAATTAGAAACCACACTTTTGAAAATGTAAATGATTTCAAATACATATGATCTTTATTAAATGAAAGTAAGCAATCACTAACAGAAATAAATGAAAGAATCTCAGCCGCAAACTGGACATTCTTCAGTGGTCAGAAAATACTCAAAAGTAAAAACATTACTAGAAAAACAAAGAAAACTATATATAACATTGTAATGAGACCTGTTGTAACATGTGCAAGTGAAACTAGGACCCTAACAAAAAACCTATTAGAGAACATTTCTCTGGAAAATATTTGTACCAAAAAAGATGCAAATGGATGGAGAGTACGAATCAACCAGGAATTGTTTAGTCCATATCAGGATTCCACACTAGCAACAGAAATACAAATGTGCAGGCTACGCTTAGAGAGAATGCCAAATGACAGGAGTGAAGAGGGTGCACAACCAAATAGAGTAAAACGGTTCAAAACAAACCCAGACTTAATAGATGGATAAGAGGGGCATCCGTTAGATCTGAGTTTAAGGAGGTGGTGAGGCAGGCCAAAGTCCTACATGTGCTGTAGTACCACAGGGATGATGATGATGATATAAGCAAAGATTAAACAATACATCTAAGTAATGAATTTTATTCTAGAATTATTACAAGTTCATTACAATTATAGTTGAGATGTAATGGCATTTATATGCTGCTAAACAATGGTGATTTCCTATATTTTTTGTGGCAAAATCAAGAATCACATCTTCAAAATCAATCATCTTTGCAAGATCAGACTCAATACTGAGTCTGCCAAGTCTACTAGTCTCTCCTGTGATATAGCAGTCTTAGATTTTTTTATGAGCTCTATTTGCTGATTTAGCGCTCTGTAGAGGCGACAGTGGCAGAAATTGATAGCAGAATACTGAGGAAGACACATATATTTTAAAAGAGTATCAGTTCAAGCAATTCAAAAGCTCCAATGGACTCATTTGGCCCGCTCCAAAATTTTGCTTGTTGAACTGAAGGAAGATGACCTATCTCCATTTCAAGATCTTCACTGATACCAGCGGGATACTAATCTGGCAGTAAATTTTGATTTTCTTTCAGTTCATCTTGAGGAATTGATATGTACTTCAAGACTAAGGTAAAATTCATTACAGCATTAACACAAATAACACAATCAGATTTTAAATAGAAGACAGACTTTCTGCAATATGCTTCCTCAGGGGATTCATCCATTTTTATCTTGTTTAGACAAAGCTGCTTTTTTCGTAGCCCCTTCATAATGGAATCGCTTTCCTTTTGCTTCATCCCAAGTTGCAGAGAGTGTCACTTCTAAGAACAAATTAGAAGCAACATACTTACCTTCGTGAAACATAGCTTTTTCAGCTGTTCCGAAATTATATACCAAATATATGCCATTCCCCATAAAACGTTCCCATTTTTCATCTATTTCTTGCAACCTAATACCATTTCTTTTTTTCCTAGCACTATTAGAATAAATTATTTACATTAGTGTGGCATTTACAAACACCATCTTACCAGGGGGTCTCCCTCACTCAGCTTATATTACGAATCCACGAAAACCACAACCTTTACTCTATCTCTACCCAGTTCTATCAAATGACGCGAAGTACATAAAGATATTTGGGAACAATTTACCATTAAATAAATTTACTCTAAGAAAAAAATTACAAAAGAGAAAAAAAACAAAAAAAATTTAACCAATGGACCGTGCCAAATGATTTTTTGTTTGTTAATATACTGGCTGATTGGGATGGCACCGACCATTAATCTTATTGTTCTAGTTAGTCCCTTTTTCTTACCAGGTTCTCGCTTTGAACATCTCGAAGGTGAATATTTCAAACCTCGAGATTTTCGTTTCGAGCACTGGTTTAAAGCTGGTCAATTAGGGTTGGAAAAAGACAGTGTTAATTAGCCTAGCTATAGTCTCCATTATTCTTGTGTTTCCCAGAAGCGTGGCGATTTGCTTATTGACTGCATTTGCCCGGTGCATTCTTATCTTTTAACTCTATTAGTTTTTTCGCTCTCGGTGAAAATGCTTCCAATGTATTTAAACTTCTAATTTTGAGAAGCTGACCACTGATGTTTAAATCAATTTCTTTGCTTATTTTCAATCCATAAAGGTCACAGATAATGTTGGATGCGTATCGTCCACAAAAATATAATGCTGCGTGATCAAATGCTATGCAAAAAGAACAAAAAAGAACAACTCATATTTTCAATGACAATGAACTCAAGTGACGTTATCTGTCTTACGAATTTTCCTTTTTGTAGATATTCCTATTTAAACATGCATGATACCCCGAGCCCTGTTTGCCATCTGATCCCCGACCGAGGCCTCCTCTGAAATGTTGAAAATTTGAAAAAAAATATTTTAGGAATTGTGTAACATCTGGTGTCAAAATTTGATGTTTCTAGGGTGATGGAAGATGTAGTTTTTTTGGTAGAAAAAAAATCAAACGCCCCCACCCCCCAGCAGAGACCCCAGGGAGGTTTTTTAAAATGTATTTTTTAATTTTTTATAGAGTTCTTGGCGATATTTAACTCAATATTGTCAAGTTTCAATTTTCTATGTGAACTTGAAGTGTTCCATTAATTCGGCTCTTTTTGTGCCACACAATTCTTTTTCCTTAAAATTTCAATGCTTTTTCCCTTTCTTTTTAAGGCCGGGGTGGGGGTGGAGATTGGGGGGAGGGGTGGGGCGGGGGCACTTTTAAAATTGAAAATTCTAGACCTTTTCAAACGATTTACTAAGACAACTTTTAAAGATTACCTTAATATTTGTCAAATTCTTTTTTATAGGGCTCTTCTTTGAGTGAAAATTTATGCACCTAAAGGTTATATACCCAACGCGCGCTCTTCATAGTTACACATGCCCTGTTGTAAACGGACCCTCACCTGGGCCCTCAACAGATTTACAGTTTTTCAAAGTTACTTTGAATCTATACTTTAAGTAAACCTCAATATGGGTTGTTTATTACATTATAAACTCAAAAACATTTGTGGTTTTTTTTTTTTTGAACCCTCGAAATAGCTTTAGGCTATACTTTTTTCCGAACTTTGGTTGGCCCACTCGGGCCACAAATTATTATTATAACTTTTAAAACTCATTTCATGAAATGGATCATTAAAGGTCTAAGCGATTTTTAAGTCCATCAATTATTAGCTATTTTTAAGGGAGCCTCTCAAGCTATTTACAAGTTTTAAGTTACCGTAAATATTTATTTAAGGGCTTTTAATTGATCTCCCTTTTGAAGTACAACTTTGGCACCTTCTGAAGTGATCTAAAGTTTGAAAGATTAGCTTAAAAATTAATATTAAGAAGGTAAAAAAGGCCAACCTGTTTTGGACTGAGCCATAAGTGGGAACTCTCAACCAATTTACACATTTGTAAGTTTATCATTAATAAAGGAATAAAAATTGAATTGCAACTTGTTGACCGGACTCTCCAGTGGGCCACTCAAAAAAATTCAACTTTTAAATCTTGAATATTTTTTTAAAGGATGTTATAGGTCTGATATTAGTGATAATTTATCTGATACCTTACTCTCCCATCCCTGACGGGTTCTCTCAATCGAAATACAACGTCTAACACTGGCGCCGCCAAACGATATACAAAATTTAAATGTTACCTTGAATATTTATCCACAGGATTTAGATATGCCAATTCTTTAAAAGATGAAAGTTAATGTATCAGGGACCTGCGTTCAAGCCGCGTGAAGGAAACAGTAGAACATGATCATTTGGGCTCAGGCTATGTCATTTACTTTTGAGGCTGGGCCCCCCAATATAATGATTAAAAAAGCAATACATACAGAATTTGGTTAAGCGATATTAATGATACAACTTTTAGAGCCATTAAAAATCACCTTTAAGAGATAACTGTTTCACTTTATGGCTTTGTCCCTTAAACCGATTTACAGTTTTTAAAGGTTATTTTGTATCAAAAGATTGTATAGTAACCCCTCCAGTTATAAATTATATATGACAACTTATGGCTTGTGCTGTTATGTTAAACTAGAGTTAATGTAATTCCGTGTAAAGCCGGGTATATGTACACCTTATTGAATATAAATAATGTATTTACCCGACTGGAGACCGACCGAAAGTGATTTTCTGATTTCGGCCGAAATCGAAACAAGGCCGAAAGCTAAAAATGACTTTCAAACGAAGCCGAAACCAAAAGCTTAAAGTGACTTTCGACCGAAACCAAAGACGAGGATGAAACCGAAAAATTCATGCACATACATCGATGGGGGAAAGTATCAACATTCTTTTTATAAAAAATGTGATAATCGTGAATATTAATAAAGAAGCATCAAATGAATACTTTGGCTTTACCATTTTAATTTTAAAATGATTTACATTTCTTTGAAAGGTTTTTTAAAGTGGCACGATAAGAGAAAAATTGGACCGGAAGGGGGGGCGCAGGGTTTCTTTCAGCCATCTCTCGGGTGGGGGGCACTGACTCCCGGAGAAAGTCAAGTGCTCCCCCGGAGCAAAATGGGGACAAAAATATAACGATTATATATTTTTTATTATTAAAAACTACTAAATTTGTCTTTTTAAAAAGTTTTTAAAAGAATAGTATCTAGTGCCTTTAACCGATTACAATTAGTGGAACCTATGAAATATCGATACGTTAGATATATTTATTATCCGTATATAAAGCCAAGCTTGTTAAAGGCTTACAGTATTCGATTAATAATATCGCACTGGCCGCTCCAGCCGATGTCTTACTTCCTGTAATTCACATAATATATCGGTATTTTTAAAGATTTTAATAAAACTGTAATTACCTTTACATCAATAAAAAGGTCTACAAAATTAAAAATAAGTTATTGTCTCAATCATGCGCAATCTATTTTCAAATTATATTAAACCACATGGGATAGGTGCTAATTATAAATTGTATGATGGCATTAGTCTTTAAAAAATAAATATATTTAATTGATTCCACGTGTGTAAAGTTAAATAAAACAGAAACTTAAAAAAATGAGGTAAGTTTTTTAAAAATTAAGAATTTAACGGGTGCATACAAAAAGTGCACATTTCATCTATTATTATATGGAAGCATTTGTGTTTTTTATGTGCTACTTTCGTAACAATGTTTCCTGCATAACAGTTTAACAGAGGTTAAAAAATGCAAATCCTATATTTATTACGCCCCACGTATTTGCACTAATTTTTGAAAATTAGTATTATTTTTTATGATGGGAATCTATCAGAAAGCTTAAAAAAAAAAAAAAAAAAAAAAAAAAAAACCTTTTTTGTGAACTAGCATTTCGGTTGTTATTTCTATAAAAAATATTTGTTCGTACTAGTTTTAGAAAAAATTCGTATTAGTATTTGTTAAATTTAAAGTGTTTTTAAGTAAATCTAAGAGGCAAGTTATAATATATCTGAAAAAGAGTTATAGTGTTTTGAAATTACAAATAAACATTTCAATCAACTGAATATTGGGAAATATTAATAATTTACTTTATTTGCATAAGATTTCCCTTACATAAAATCATACATTAATGAATATATTATATCTTTTGTAAACAACTCATGTCTTCTTACTAAAGTTATGTCGTTCATGTACGATTTATAAAAAGGATAGTTTTCTAAACCCAATAAAAATCTATAAACCTGTCTAATGAATTTTTTGTTCGTTTTGACTCTTGTATAATTTGGAAATATTTAGAAAAGACAGTCTAATTATTATAAGGAAGTTCTTTTTTTTTTCCATTTGCATTCAGCATATAAAATCATGTTTGCAGTGCTTTTTAGTGATGGAACCCTTTTTAATTTGTATGTGTTTAAATTAATTTATTAATTAAATAGCTACAAAATAATGTAAAAATAAAATAAAAGCCCTATTACTATTTTTAGTAATATACATTTTTTTGTGTTCATAACACAAACAGGTCAAGCACTTTCCGCTTTGCCCCATCCTTTTTTTTGCAACCTGTATTGAAAATGATAATTAAGAAAATATCCTCATCCCATCTTTAAACTCCTCAAATATCCGTGTTACCCAGCATCGTAAGGGTTTCCGAGTGCACACGATGATTCTAAGGTTAGGTGGCACCTACATTTTAAACTGGGCTCTTTAGTGACCTGAATGCTGCTCGGCCAGTCGGAAACAAATGGGTTTTGACTCCGAAAAACATGGTTCTTGACAAGTTCTTGAAAAGTAATATGGCTCTCAAATTTTAAAAAAACGGCCTGCTGCTGATTTTTGGCTCTTTCGACTAATGAGTTTTCCGATTACTGTAATAGGCGATATTAAGCTAGGGAAAAATCTTATCCTGAAGGGTGACACAACTAGAATGAATATAATTTACATCAAACTGGTGTGGAATTTAAGATGTCTTTAATCATTATTATGGCTAGTTTTGGCACTCCCCAACCGAAAATTTGAAATGCAACCTCAAAATTATCTGAAAGAAACAACAAAATCAAATAGCGCCAAAATGCATTTTGAATTTCCCCGACTGTCTTTAGCACCCTAAATTTCTCACCCCTTCACTCACGCTGATCAATGGTACAGTATGGGGTTGATTATAAACTTGTGCCAAATGATTAGTCAATTAGTCTGAGGCACGCAACAAGCGGAGTGAATTCAGTTTTATGTATGATACTAGACGCCATAATGCTTCCCACAAAACTTTAAAAATGTCATTCTGCCGTTCAAAAAGTATAATAGAAACATTTAATTCAAGTATAGTCATAAATACAACTCTTGATTTAGAAATAATTAAACTTTTTCTGAGGAGTAGGCTCCCCAGATCCATTCATCGATAAGTTGTTCGATGTTTGTAGCAATTTCAGAGGGAGTAACAAAGGAATTGCTCTTCCTTCAGTGTATCCGTTGCCCCAGCAACCAGATATGTTCTGCAATTTCTTTACAAGCAAAGTTGCTGACATCCGCGCTGAGCTTCATTGTCTTGACATACCCCCCTTAGAATTGCCACCCTTTTCTTGTGTTAGTTCACATTTCGAAATTTTTAAGCCGGTTTCAGAACAGGAGGTCAAAATTACTATTCTGGAGTCTAAGCCTACGTCATGTTCTTTGGACCCCATCCCCACCCCCCTGTTCATTTGCTCCCAACGATAACCAACATAGTCAATGAAAGCTTGTCATCGGGCACTGTTCCATCTATTTGTAAGTCAGCTGTCATCAAACCATTGCTTAAGAAGCCTGGTCTGGATGAAAATAATTTTAAAAACTATAGACCTGTATCTAACTTATAATTTTTGTCTAAAGTCATTGAAAAAATAGTTCTAAAACAACTTTTTGCTTACTTAAATGACAACTCTCTTCTCAGTCCTAATCAATCAGCCTATAGACCTTTCCATAGCACTGAGACGGCTCTCCCTCCTGATCCTCTTGGACCTCAGTGCGGCCTTTAACACTGTCCACCATGAAACCCTTTACAAAACGCTTGAAAATTACTTTGGCATTTCTGGTTCTGTTTTGTCTTGGTTTAGGTCGTTCCTCTCCGATAGAACGCAGGCAGTCGCTGTCGATGGCTGTATCTCCAGCAGTGCTGACTTGGTGTATGGAGTGCCACAGGGGTCCGTTTTGGGCCCGGTTCTATTTACAATGTATACCAGGCCACTGCTCCTCTTGCTCGAGAGGCATGCTGTGGGGAGCCAGTCTTTCGCGGATGATACGCATACCCATCCCTCTCTTGTAGATTCAGCTGTCCGGACTTTGCAGGAGTGTATTGGTGATGTCAAGTCATGGATGACACTCAGCAAGTTGAAACTTAACGATGACAAAACGGAAGCACTTCTTATTCATGATCACAAATCATCCTCTAACTCAGCTCCCCCCACCTCATTTCAAGTAGGTAACTCAGACATACAGTTTACATACTCAACTAGGAATCTTGGTTATATTCTGTCTAACAACATGTCTCTAGATAAACATATATCTCACATTTGTCGCTCTGCACACACTGCTATCCGTCAGATCAGCTCCATCCGCCACTACCTCACAGTTAGTGCAACAAAAACCTTAGTCTGTGCTCTTGTTCTCTCTCGTCTTGACTACTGCAACTCTCTTCTGTCAGGCTCACCAAAACACTTCTTAGAAAGATTACAAAAGGTTCAAATTTCAGCTGCTAGGCTAGTTTTAAAGGCAAAAAAACGTGATCACGTCACACCACTACTTCATTCACTTCATTGGCTCCCTGTACAAGCACGGATTGATTATAAAATCTCTGTTCTGTGCCACCACTTTTTCTCGAATTCCTGCCCTTCATATCTAACCGAAATTCTCTCTGTCTATTCACCCTTTCGACAGCTTCGCTCCCCCGCAGACGATCGTATTCTTTCTGTCCCTAAGACTCGCACAAAAACATACGGTGAAAGATCTTTCTCTTACTGTGCCCCCAAACAATGGAATTCTCTTCCACTACACATCAGAAATATATCAACCATCACAGCCTTCAAAACTGCACTCAAAACACACCTCTTTAAACTTTACTTTCCTGACTGATTCCCCCTCTGAAAGTTAAACGATGCTGCTGAGTGCCGTCCATGGCTTCACATGTAAATTGTTATGGAATGGTTGGTTTTTAATTTATATTTTTTAAGTTCATTTTAATTTGCATGTACAGCGTGGTGAGCCCAGCCCTAGGCTGGGGTACCACGCTATAGAAAACTACCCATAATAATAATAATAATAATAATAAAAAGTTTCATCATCGCCATCAATTTCCACCCTACTTCCCGACAAAATTTTGGTATCGATAGATACACTGCCTAGTGGCGCATCTATGACTGCCGCCCTGGGCGAGCAATGATGAATATCGGATTGCCGGCCTAGATGACCGAAAACCTCAGTTAAACCGAAAGATAACTTTCCAGTTTCGGCCGAAACCGAAATTAAACTGAAAGTTAACTCTTCTATTCGGCTGAAACTATGCAAAAAGAGATCAAATAGCAACTTTCGGCGCCGAAACCAAAGCCGAAGTCGAAATTTGGTCGGTCTCTAACCCGATTTTGCTCAGGGTTAAATTCGGAAAATCCTTATCAGCTTACATGAAAATTTATGGACCTGTCAAAAACGATAAAGTACATATCAAAATTTGGCTAATGTGCTGTTGTGGTCCCCTTATTGGGAGTCACTTCCCTTTGTTTATGATAGATTCATACCTATTTGATTATTTTTTTAAACAAGCTTTTCCTAAAACAAGAAATACAACCTCAACTTACTTGGTCAATTTGTTTAAAAATGATGTTATCATTTGTTAATTAATTCTTATCGAAATTCATCTTGTTTTATGCTGATCTGACTTCGAGTTTGAACCACGTTAAATTTCACCAGTAACTTATTTTCACCAGTGATAGACTGTGAAAATGTAATTTGTACGTCCACTCAATATAAATTAATATCTATAGCAAATACACGTGTGCAAGACAAAACAACAACGTGACCGCATATTGCAATATAAACGTTGGTCATCTACTTTTAGAAATTAACTCAATCCCACTCGGCACTGCGATGCGAGTAGTTATTGTATTCATTTTATATACTGTATGTTAATTTATTTACTACTAGCCGATATACCCGGCGTGGCCCGGGTTTGCATTAGGACCCCGATCCCGGTTGCCTACAGATACCGTTAGGATACTGTTCTCTTTGGGATCCCGTTTCATCTAGAGACCCTCCTTTAAAATGTTATCCCATTTCCTGATTTGATCGTGACATAGATTTAGCTTTTTAAAGATATCGAACTTTCTGGAAAATTCTAGATTGGATATTATTAGTTTTATATCCACTAATATCTCAATACGGACATTACAGTGTATTGCTACCACGTTAGGCCTATATCCATCAATTCACAAAAAAAACTAAAGTTTTATCTAAGCCTATTGACCTATGAAATTTCTGGAACATTCTAGATTAAATGTATTATCCTCCCCGAACTGTGTAAAAACAGTCTTTTATTAGTAATAATATTCTTCGATTACGAAAAATTATACGACTAAATGAATTTCTATAACTATAGTACATTTAAGTTAAAAGAGGGGCCCCGGGGGCCCATTCAAAATTGTACCGAATTAGTTTTGCCTGAGATGGGGCCCTTAAATAATCATTCAGGTAAGTTATGAAGTTACAATTTTAAATTTGTCCCATTAAAATCTATTGAATAATGCCATAGATACAGCGTATTAAAGTTATCGAACTTTCTGGAAAATTCTAGATTGGATATTATTAGTTTTACATCCACTGTTATTTCCATATGGACTAAGAAGTGCATTGCAACAAAGCTAAGCCTATATCCATCAATTCACATAGAACCTATAGTGTTGTCTAAGCCTATTAATATTTATACAGCTTATATAAGGAAAAATGAAACGGGGCCCCCGGCCCCCCAGGAATGGATATTATGAGTTCGGTACCCTTTAGTATTTGAGTATGGATAATCAAGTGTACGTGTACTAAGTTTGGTCAAGATCCATCCATTCATGTAGGAGTATTAAGCCTATATATATTTATATAGCTCATATAAAGAAAAACGAAATGGGGCCCCCGGCCCCAGAAGAATGAATATTATGAGTTCAGTACCCTTCGGTATTTGAATATGGATAATCAAGTGTACGTGTACTAAGTTTGATCGATATCCATCCATTCACGTAGGAGTATTTGTTTGAACATTTTTTATATAGCTCATATAAGAAAAAAACGAATTCGGGGCCCCCGGCCCTACACGAAAAGTTATTAAAAGTTCTCAACCCCTTAAGAGTTCCTTCTGGATAATGATGGATACATGTGCCAAGTTTGGTCAAGATCCATCAATCCGTTTAAAAGCCTTTGTGGAACAGACAAACCCACAAAAAAAATTTCACTTTTATATATATACTAGCCGATATACCCGGCGTGGCCCGGGATTGAATTAGGATCCCGGTGGCCTACAGATCCCGTTAGGATACTGTTCTCTGTATGATCCCGTTCCATTTAAGGACCCTGCTTTCTAATTTTATCCCATTTCCCGATAAAATCTATTGAATAATGCCATAGATATAGCATTTTAAGAATATCGAACTTTCTGGAAAATTCTAGATTGGATATTCTTCGTTTTAAATACACAGATATCTAAAAACGGACAGTGCAGTGTATTGCTACCACGTTAGGCCTATATCCATCAATTCACAAAAAACTAAAGTATTATCTAAGCCTATTGACCTATAGAACTTTCTGGAACATTCTAGATTAAATGTATTATCCTCCCCGAACTGTGTAAAAACAGTCTTTTATTAGTAATAATTATTCTTCGAATACGAAAAATTATAAGACTAAATGAATTTCTATAACAATAGTATATTTAAGTTTAAAGAGGGGCCCCGGGGCCCATTCCATAATTGTACCGAATTAGTTTTGCCTGAGATGGGGCCCTATAATAATCATTCAGTTAAGTTATGAAGTTACAATTTTAAATTTGTCCCATTAAAATCTATTGAATAATGCCATAGATATAGCGTTTTAAAGTTATCGAATTTTCTGGAAATATCTAGATTGGATATTATTAGTTTTACATCCACCATTATTTCCATATGGACTAAGAAGTGTATTGCAACAAAGCTAAGCCAATATCCATCAATTCACATAGAAACTATAGTGTTGTCTATTGATATTTATATAGCTCATATAAGGAAAAATGAAACAGGGCCCCCGGCCCCAGAATAATGGATATTATGAGTTCAGTACCCTTCGATATTTGAGTATGGATAATCAAGTGTACGTGTACTAAGTTTGGTCAAGATCCATCCATTCATGTAGGAGTATTAAGCCTATCGATATTTATATAGCTCATGTAAGGAAAAATGAAACGGGGCCCCCGGCCCCAGAATAATGGATATTATGAGTTCAGTACCCTTCGATATTTGAGTATGGATAATCAAGTGTATGTGTACTAAGTTTGGTCAAGATCCATCCATTCATGTAGGAGTATTAAGCCTATCGCTATTTATATAGCTCATATAAGGAAAAATGAAATGGGGCCCCCGGCCCCAGGAGAATGGATATTATGAGTTCAGTACCCTTCGGTATTTGAATATGGATAATCACGTGTACGTGTACTAAGTTTGATCGATATCCATCCATTTACGTAGGAGTATTTGTTTGTAATTTTTTAATATAGCTCATATAAGAAAAAAACGAATTCGGGGCCCCCGGCCCCAAACGGAATGTCATAAAAAGTTCTCAACCCCTTAAGAGTTCCTTCTGGATAACGATGGATACATGTGCCAAGTTTGGTCAAGATCCATCAATCCGTGTAAAAGCCTTTGTGTAACAGACAAACAAACAAACAAACAGATTTTCACTTTTATATATATATATGATATGATTAAGATACTGAAATGTCTCATTAGGAAATGGCGTCAGCGGGCTGTCGAGCTCGCGCTCCTTATGCCCTCCCTGGCGCCCACCCACACCTGCCTGGCGCCGGGTTTCCCCGACGTCGAGCCATGCGGGGGAACGTCAGAGACCTCCCCGGGGGTGAAACGTCCTCACCAGCAACCGCTCGATCGGGTTTGCTGATGGAGACCTCCCCCGCCCGGAGACGTCTTTTCGACCGAAGACTTTGAGTTTCAAGCGTCCGCAGTCCACTTTCCTAGGGGCCGGGACGGTAAATTAACGTCCTAATATCTCCCCCCACCCGTTCCGGGGAAGCATCGGACGCCCTCTAAGAGGGATTCTACAGTGGGTTTCCACCTCGCAACTAATTCGCGAAGTAGCTGGGACGAAACGGTTGCCTAGGAGCAGCTTTCTCAGGGCTGCATATTTAGAATCACCGGCCATAGGCTTCCACCACAGCCTATCGCCTCATATCCCTTAACGGCAACTTGTAATCATGATCCCTACCCTGTGTTTGCCTTTTCTTCCCCCTGTGAAGTATCACAGGTGGCAGCCCTGTAGGAGCCGTTTATTCCAGCAACTACCATGCATGTCCCTGTCTGCCTAGCGGGACACGCAATGGTGGTAATGTGCCCCGGGTTAACGCCGAGGGGGTCGGTGGCCAGCGCTTCCAAATCGGCAAGCCACTACAGACTTGTGGACCGGAACCCCGGGGGAGTATTAAGATACTGTACTATGTACGATTTTGAGACGATATTGTAAGATTTTAGGAGGGCCGGATCTTGCACGCGGGCCGTAGTTTGGTGACCCCTTTTCTAAACCAAACTTGGAAAACATACCTTACATTAAAGTAATTGGGGGGGGGGGGGGTCAAGATCAAATATAATACATGCATTTCGTGGCCAGAGGTCCCAATTTTATCAACGAGAAGATAAATCTTTTGGTATTTATCCTCTGATTTCAATGGGAAACTTGTTAAAATAATATTAATTCATTATCGAATTTAAATACTAACAAGTTAGTGATGGTAGATCTAGTGTTGTTTTTTATCTGTTCTTTTTATTCACCTATAAAATTCATTATAATTTCTTAACGTATATAGGTTTTTGAAGAATTTGGTTATCACAAAGAATGTATTGTAAATGATATAGCAATAGAAGTAATACACGTGAAACGCCGGGTATATTGGCTAGTTATTCATATCGCGCTTATAAGAAAAAACTAAATTTGAGCTTCCGGCTCTAAACGGGATATTTCAAAACTTCAAGCACTACCAGTATTTCAGTCTTGATATGGAAGTGTAATGACTATGGGCCGAGATTGATCATGATCCACCAACCCAAAGCTACATATAGAAACGACGTATGTGGTACAAACGTACAAAATGTCAACGATATAGTAGATTAAAATTATACCTTAAAGAGACATGTATGAACATAGAAAAATCTAATTTTTTTTTTTTTTAAGTTCAAGACACAAAACTAATTAAAAATCACAATTTATATAACGTACAATATAACGTTTTATGGTATTTCTTTGTTCTGTGTCTTGCGCCGCTTTTCACTGTAACCATGTGATTATTATCTAATGTCATACGTTTATTATGAATGTACAACATGAATACAATTATATCAAATCTAACATCGTATCATATATATATATACGCTATTTAAATATCAATATGCTTAGACAACGCTATAGATATGATGTGAATTGATAGATAAAGATCTATGGTCGGGATCTTCCGGGTACCGTGATACCATCGGAATAGGGGATTTCATCGGGTAACTGGATCCGATTGGGATCTCTCTGGGATCGGGATTCCTTTGGGGAACGAAAGTTTTACAAAAGTTATAATAAATGTCCTTGCCTATTTATGAGTCATGTATGGTAGAGAAAGCATATACTGGCCGTGTCCCTGAATTTTATAAAAGATATATTGATGAAGTTATTGGCATCACTCCATGGAAACTAATAAACTTTAAAAATTTATAGATTTCTTAAACTCATTTCATCCATCCATAAAATTTACTTCCCAAATCTCTGGACATTCAGTCAACTTTCTTGATATCACAAAAACTTTGAAAGAAAACGGATTGATCCCATCTGCCTACTATAAACTTAACGACAGCCATAGTTACCTATTGTACTCATCCTCCCACCTCAAATCATGCAAAGACTCTATACCCTTCTCACAACTTCTCAGACTACTTCACCTCTGCCAACTTGATGAAGACTTTTTTTTAGAAAAAGCTGATGAAATGATGGATTTCTTTCGCTCCAGATCATATCCTGCAAATACTTTTGTCTCGATACTCAATCGTATCAGCAATATCACACAAAAAGACGCTTTTAAACCTCGCCAAAACAAAAATGAAGATCGAACCAAGCTCATATTAAAGGCAAAAATACGTGATCACGTCACACCACTACTTCATTCACTTCATTGGCTCCCTGTACAAGCACGGATTGATTATAAAATCTCTGTTCTGTGCCACTTTTTCTCGAATTCCTGCCCTTCCTATCTAACCGAAATTCTCTCTGTCTATTCCCCCCTTCGACAGCTTCGCTCCTCCGCAGACGATCGTATTCTTTCTGTCCCTAAGACTCGCACAAAAACATACGGTGAAAGATCTTTCTCTTACTGTGCCCCCAAACAATGGAATTCTCTTCCATTACACATCAGAAATATATCAACCATCACAGCCTTCAAAACTGCACTCAAAACACACCTCTTTAAACTTTATTATCCTGACTGATTACCCCCTCTGAAAGTTAAACGATGCTGCTGAGTGCCGTCCATGGCTTCACATGTAAATTGATATGGAATGGTTGGTTTTTAATTTATATTTTTTGAGTTAATTTTAATTTGTATTTACAGCGTGGTGAGCCCAGCCCTAGGCTGGGGTACCACGCTATAGAAAACTACCCATAATAATAATAATAATAATATTAACCTATCACCCTCACAATTTGACATCCAAAAAAATATTCATAAAAAATCACAACATACTTCTTGCTGACCGAGACACTAACAGGCTATTATCACCCCCCTCCACTGATGTCTTCAGACAGGACAAAATCTAGGTGACCTTCTAGTTCATAGTCGCCTTCGAGCGGACCAATCTTACATTGGGACTAAACCATGCTCAAGAAGCCGATGTAGGACGTGTCCCTATACACTCCAAACAAAAAATATTAGTCTCCCTAAAATTACCTTTACCATCAAAGGGTGTTTCACATGCGTTTGTCGGTATGTGATATATGTGATTGTGTGCCGTATATGTTATTCTAGTTATATAGGCGAAACAGGGAGAAGATTTGTAGATAGGTTCACAGAACATCTTCGGGATATTGAACAAGGTAAACTTTCCCCAGTCTCTTCACACTTCAACGGAGGACAACATAATGGTGCATTACATAATTCCATTACGCCACTAATTTTGTGCACAAACACACCTGAGAGTGAAAATTTAAACCTAATTTATTCAGCTTTTCGGTATCATATCTCCACATGATATGAATCAAATACTCTCTTACTTATGTTTCTCAATTTCCCTGTATTTCTTCTTTTTTTCTTATTCATTAGATTTTATGTATCCCTAAATATTTTGGTCCGTTAAGATGTTCGACCTTATTTTTCACAATACTAACATTTCTATTCTTTCACTTCCTGTAATTCTAATTCCGGCAACACAAAGGAATTCTATAAAGTTTTTTTTACTGTTATCTGATACTTGTTATACTTTTTCATGTCTTGTTTTCTGATAAAGACTCTAAGCCGAAACGTCAAAATGTTTTGTCCAGTCTATGAATTCAAGTTTAGCATACCTTGTCCTTATTTTTCTTTAATAGGAGGCAAGCGAATTTTTTTTAAAAACTATAGGGGTGTTTTTAAATGTTTACAGAGTTCTTAATTCTATTAATGTTAATTAAAAGGCTGAAGAAGTTGTTGTTTTTCGAATGCTATCCCGGGCAACGCCGGGTATCTTGCCTAGTCATATCTTATTATATAAGTGAAACTTTGTGGCTTTGTTCCACAAAGGCTTTTAGAGTTTGACCAAACTTGTCACGTATATCTATCATTATCCGGGGTAATGAACTTTTTATAACATTCCGTTAGGGGTCGGGGGCCCCAAATTATTTTTTAAAAATGATATGAGCTATATAAATAAAATTAGCAACAAATACTGTTACACGAATAAAAAGGATTTGACCAAACTTAGTACACATACACTTGATAATCCATATTCAAATACCGAAGGACACTGAACTCATAATGTCCATTTCTCTGTGGCCGGTGGGCCCATTTCATTTTCCATAATATAAACTATAAATATGAATAGGCTTAGAAAACACTATAGCTTCTATTTAAATTGATTGACATAGGCTAGCGTGGTAGCAATACACTACATTGTCTTTATATAAAATAGGTGGATTTAAAACGAATAATATCCAATTTAGAACTGTCAAAAAAATTTCGATACTTTTAAAAAAGCTATGTATATGACATTTTAAAATCGATTTTAATGGGACAACTTTTAAATTTTAACTTTATTATTTATCTGACTGATTTTTAAAGGAGCCCTTATATCAGGCAAAACTAAATCGTAAATTTACTAGTTATAGTAGCGCATTTAGTTGTATATTCTTTCGTATTAATAAAAAAGCTAAGCATAAAAGTAATTTATTACACGTTTAGAAAAAGATATTAAATTTAATCTAGAATATTCAAGAAGTTTCTATATAGTCCAACTGGGTTATAAAAAGGGATATAAACAGTGTTTCTTTCAGAAATTTTCCCCCGAGGGGGCACTTTTGACGTTCGGGGGGGGGGGGGGCAGTGCCAGTTTTTCAGTGGCCAGAGGCGTAGCTAAGGGGTGGCAGATGGGACATATGTCCCCGGGCGCCAGACTAGCGGGGGCATCTAATGGGCTATAGTGTTAATGGATGAAAATAATTGGTTCCAGAGTTTAGCGGGGGTGGGGGGGGGGGTGAGTGTAAAAATGAATCTTGTCCCCTGTCATCAAAGACTCACGTCAGTGACGTAGAAGTGGAGGGGGGGCGAACATTTGGTCTTCCCAGGTGTCATTTTTTCTTTAGATAGAGCGGCGGGATTTTCGGACATCTGCAGAGTTTCTATCGAGAAAGCTAGCGTGGCAAAAAAGTTAACCCACCTAGGGTAGCGCTAACACTAGGCACGCCGCTGGGCAGTGTATATATCAGCACCAAATTTGGCTTTCATGGCAAGTAATTTTTATCGGGAAGTAGGGCAGCAGAAAATGTGTGATTGTTTAACAATCAAAAGGTGCATTTTGGAGTATACATGATTCGAATGTTTTGATATGACTTTTATTTGATCGGGAGAAATAATTTTCAAGCGTCGGGGGAGGCATTATGGCGACCAGTGCCAGACACAAACTAAATTCATTCTGGTTGTGGTGTGCCGAAGAAAATCATTTGACACAAGATTAGATTCAACCCGGTAGTCACATTGATCGACGTCAAGGAAAAAAAAAAAGGGGGGGGGGTAGCAGAAATTGAGGAATCCGAAGAGTTTGAGCAAAAGTGAGGGCAGGGGTCACCTTAATTTAAAAATAATAAATTCAAAATGCAGTGATGCATTGTGGTGCAAATTTTTCTTCTTCTTTTTCTGTCTATTAAGGGCCCACGATCAATTTATTGATCATTATGGCTCCTATGAGTGTAGATGGGATTTGCACTGTTTCTGTGCCTGGTGTTGATGCGGATGTTTCACTGGTAACAAGAGTTACCTAGTGAGGGTATCATGCACTGTATGCAATGTGTGAAGGGGCATTTCAAACGTTCATATATTTACTGTTAGATGTCTCGTAGAAAAATACTAAGAATACATCAACATACACCAACTATATGTGGACTACAAATCAGGTTATGATAGCATAGACAGGAAATACATGAACGATGCTGTGCTGGAACTTGGAGTCCTTAACAAACTTACCCGACTCATACATATGACGATGGATAACTACAAAAGTATAATCAAAGTACAGAGGGAGTACTTGAGGGAGTTCCCAATCAATCTGGGCCTCAGACAAGGAAATCAGTGTATCATTTTCAACATCACTTTAGAAAAAAGTATTAGAAACATATGTGTGAGCACCTGAGAGGTGGTACAGAACAACCATAAGGAACTTTATAAAGCCATCCACAGCAATATCTGGCCTACACAGACGATATAGCGCTACTTGGTGAAACAACATTGATGATATAATTAAAACTTTCAGGGAACTTGAAGATGTGACGGTCAAAGCTGGTCTTGATGTAAATAAAGCGAAGGCAATATTTATGATAATGTCAGGAAATACCCACTGATGACTTCATCAATATGAACATCTACGCCTTTGAGAGGGTAGCTACTGCCAAATATCTTGGGGTGACTATAAATAAGCAAGAGGAAATACAATCGGAGGTGCAAGAAAGAATAACAGCATTCAACCGTTCTTATTTCAATTTACAAAAGCTACTTCAAAGCAAAAATCTCGCTAATGGAACAAAGAAGGCAGTATACACTACTATCACAAGACCAGTAGTGAGACTTGGTTCCTACACGAAAAGCAGAGAACCTGCTAAATATATGACCCGATGATAGACAATTTTGTTTTGCGAATCCGTACAAACTAAGAGCTATATCAATTTTACAAATACCCATCCATAGTCACAACAATATAAAAAAAAGTCAGACTGCCCTAGGCAGGACACATTGAAAGGATGCCGGATTCTGGAGCAACAAAAACGATCTACAGGCAGAAACCTAAGGGCAGACGGCTCAACGGTCGACCAAGACTGAGATGGATTGACGATGTAGAGAAGGGCTTACAAAGGTTGGGGTTCGCACATGGAGGTGTAAAGCGATGGATCGATCCTAATGGAAGAAAGGGGTGGAGCAGGCCAAGGCCCTAAATGGGATGAAGCGCCACTGATGTAAACATTTCAGACATTTGGGTGGGAAGCGCTAGAAATAACGATAATAACAGGACATCACTAACTCTTCCACCAGCACAATATTAAATAAATTCAATCCAGTTGGGAGCCCTTAGGTTATGTTTTTTATCGAGAGATACTCCTTAGCTTAGACTCGCCCCTTAAAACTTTATAGGCCCCGGACATTTTTTGCACGAATGCATTTTTTTTTACACACCGTAGTTAAATTTAGTTTCGCATCATTAAACACTTAACTGTAGAGCAACGGGAGAGATGCTAGTTAAGCTTTTATGTGTCATTACACCTAAGAGCCATCGTGTGCGGTCTGCAACCCACATAGCTGCATATGGCCTCGTATATTTTAGGGGCTTAAAGTTGGGCTGTAATTACATTAAATTATCAACTTTTACTGCTAGGTAGGGAAGGAAAAAACCGAAAAGTAGCACGGGTGCCATAAAAAGTCAAGCGACGTCTCTGCTTGACTAAGTGTGGTATGCAAACATTTTTTTTTAAATTTAAAAGTAATGTATTTTTAAAGTTATTATTTTAAAATATTTTTGGGGTCAACTGCAAAGAAGTAATGAATTTACTACAAAATATTTTTTAAATTAAAAAAAAGAGTTCCCTCCAAAAGAGTGATCCATTCGAAAAAAGAAATGCTAAAATAGTTTTACAATTTGAACGAAAAAGAAAAACCAAAAACATACGTTTATTTCTAAATATTTCCAAGTTTCACCAAAGTCAAAAAGAAAAAAAGCTTTTCTGTACAAAAGGCTAAAGACTATATCTTTATGGGTTTTCAAAATTGGTATTTATTTATAAATCATATGTAACCGACATAATTGTTCAGAAGTCAAGAATTGTTTACAAAAGACTCATATATTTATTAATGTGTAATTTTTTTTCGTATAATTTATTAAAGTTTAAATTCTCAATATTCAGTTGATTGAAATGTTAATTAAGAAATTTAGACTACTATAATTTGCTTCAGATCATTACAACTTGCCTCTTCGATATTATACTTGAAAACAATTTTTTTACCAATTCCATATACTTTTTTTTTTAACTACTACCAAAAATGGCATTTACAAGATAATCGAAATACTCGATTTTTTTAAATTCGTTGTTTAAATATATATTATATTCTTTCTACTGGATTATCATCTTAAAATATTTTTTTTTAAATAGTTCAAACAGCTGGGGAAGATTGTTTATTATTATTATATTAACACAGAAAGTCATTGGCGATTTAATAAATAAAGACTATTTTTTTAAAAATCATTTTACTCTGTTCCCGAAACTGTGTTAAAAAATTAGAAACACTCGATTTAATAATTATGATGAAATGTCCACTATTTGTATGTAACCGGTAAATTCCTAATTTTGTGTTTTAAAAAAAAATTATTATTATTATGTTAAAATTTTCATTTTATATATGTCAGCATACATCTATGGAATCTACTACATTAAAATATTTGCTAAAAATGATTTTTTAAAGCATGATGCTATTATACAATATAATTTGAAAATAGATTGCATATGTTTATTTTTTAGCAAGAACTATATTTAATTTACAGACATTTATATCGATGAAAAGGTAGTTTAATACAGGGTTATTAAAAAGTCTTTCAACTTTTGCAGCTGCAAAATGTAATTAAATAAAAGATACCGATATCTGCGAATCAGAAAAAGTAGGATTTAGCTTATGATCAGGAGCGGCCAATTTTCAAAACAATACCATGTTTATAATCGATTTCTGCGAGCCTGTAACAAGATTAACCTGAACGCTATGGATCATCAATATATATCGAACAAAGCGATATTTTATTTGTTCCAATAATTGTAATCGATTAAAGGCACACATTTCAATAACTTTTAAAAATTTTATAAAAATTAAATTTAGAGTAGATTTTTTGTTTTTATTTTCTTTTCTTACACATTTCCCCCCGGGGGGGGGGGCACTTAACTTGCTCCGGGGGTGTAGTGCCCCCCCCCCCGGAGGTATGCCTGAAAGAAACACTGGATATAAAGCCTTATTGTAATGTTATCGAGATAAAACAGTAAATTGATCCAACCTGTGACGCGATCCCATCGTGGAACGGGATAAACCGGGATCGGGATCCTATCGGGAAACGAGATCTTAACGGTGAAGAGTATCCACCAGGAAACAGGATATTAATGGAATCCGTATTAGAAGGGGATAGGGATCCTACTGGGATCCTAACGAAAATCTCGATCTTCCCGAAATCGGGATCGGGATACAGACGGGATAGGGATCCCACTGAGATCGGGATCTTACCTGGAAACTCGATGCTACCGCGATCGGGAAACCACCGGCATTGGGATACCCCTGGGATGAGCAACCCACTGGCATCGGGATACCACCAGTATTGGGATCTTATCGGGAAAATCGATCTTACCGGGATCCGGAATGAACGGGATCGGCATCGAATCGGGATAGTGAACCCACCGTTATCGGGATCCCGCCGGGATAGGATACCGACGGTATCGGGATACCAATGGGATAAAAAATGTATTTCTATAGAGGACAAATGAAATATATTTTTTAATAATATTATATGTTTGTTGTGCTTAATTTTAATGTTAATTAATAGATTGTAAAATCTGTTTTTCTGCATGCATTCCTGGGCAACGTCGGTAATATTGGCTAGTATATAAATAAAAGTGAAAGTTTGTTTGTTTGTGGGTTTATGGCTTTGTTCCACAAAAGCTTTTACATGGATTGATGGATCTTCACCAAAATTGACACATATTTCCATCATTATCCGGAAGGAACTCTTGGTAGGTATTGACTTCGGAGAAGAGGATCCCACCAGGAAACGGCATCAGGATCAAAACCTGAAAACGGAACCAAAACCTGAAAACGGGACCCCACTAAGAAACGGTATACCATCAGGAAACCGGAACCCACTGGCATCGGGATCCCACTGGGATTGGCATTCCACCGGGATCGGGATCACACTGGTATTGGGTTCACAATGGTATAGTGATACAACCGGAAACGTGATCCCGACGGGATCGGAAACCACAAGGATCGGGATCCCACAGGGATCGTAATCCTATGGGATCGCGATCCAACCGGGATTAGGATCCCACTGGGATCGGGATCCAACCGGGATACCATCGAGAAAAGAAGTTGTTGTTTTTCCGAATGCAATCCCGAACAACGACGGGTATTATGGCTAGTTTAGAAATTAAATATGGGCGGAAATTGTTCCTTATGTGTATAATTTGGCATTTAAACCAATGCTACATTCATAAAATGCCGCCAACCATTCAGTGGCGTAATTTGACTAAATAATTATAATAATAATAATAAAGTTCATTTGAAAAATCACGCTTCATCCCCAAAGGCTCGAAGCGCGGTACAAAAACAAAGCTAGGAGATAATAACTAGCTGGAAAAGATGGTAGACAACATCATCCTGGCAGGTGTTTGCGAAATAGATGTGTTTTTAAATTTGTTTTGAAGGACTCCAGCGCCTGGCTGTTTCTGAGGACGGGTGTTCCAAATGGTTGGGCCAGCAAATGCGAACGTGCGCTTTCCGTAAGTCTCAAGGCGAACACGCGGTATCGAGAGTTTGCCACTATCGGATGAGCGGAGTTGTCTAGTGGGTACATAAGGCGTCATGAGCGCTTTGAGATAGGACGGCGCCAGGTCATGCAAGCAGCGGTAGCACAGAGTTACAATTTTGTACTCTATGCGAGCGCGGACCGGCAGCCAATGCAGTTCTCTCAGAAGAGTTTTAGCATGGTCGAATTTGCTTTTACGAAGAACAATTCGAGCCGCATTATTCTGTGCTTTTTAAATTTTAATCCAGGAGCGTAGCTGGAAGACCCACCATGAGAGCATTGCAGTAGTCCATGCGTGATAGCACGAATGCAGACATCAGCCTCTTTGATGCATCCAACATTAAGAAAGGTCTGATATGACTAATTCTGCGCAGCTCTAGAAAAATCGCATTGCAAATCATGCTAATGTGATTTTCCATAGTTAGTATTCTGTCTAAGTAGACACCCAGGTTTCGCACTGTTTGAGCAAACTCAATCTCCACGCATAAGAGAGTAAATGATGGTGTATCTTTTAAAGATTTTAACTTTTGAGCGGTAACAATGGGGATCAGCTCAGTCTTTTCATCATTCAAATTGAGCTTGTTTATTGTCATCCAGTGCTTAACTGACTCCACTGTCTTCTGTGTCATATTAGGAAGCCGAGGGAACTGAGAAGGGATCTCGGATTTCTGAAGTTGGGTATCATCCGCGAACATGTGAAATACCATGTCAAACTGCTTGATCACTGCACCCAGGGGTTGAACGTACATAGTGAAAAGCACCGGCCTAAGACTGAGCCCTGGGGTACTCCGAATTCAATTATGGATTTCTTGGAGGTCAAGCCTTTTGCGATAACTGATTGGACCCGATTTGTCAGATATGAGCGGAACCATCTCAGGACGGTATCGGTGAAACCGAACGTATTTTACAGACGTTGGAGAAGTATGCCGTGGTCAAGCGTATCGAACGCTGCCGATAGATCCAGCAACGACAAAAGGGATACCTGGCCCCCACCACAAGACGACAGAAGGTCATTTACGACGCGCAACAGTACTGTCTCAGTAGAGTGATGCGTTCTGTATGCTGACTGAAAAGGCTCAAACAAGTCACACTGAGTGAGGTGATCCAGGAGCTGTCGAAGAACGACCCTCTCTAAAATATTTGATACAAATGGTAGATTAGAGACGGGGCGATAATTTTCCAACAAATTAAGGTAGAGATTTGCTTTCTTTAGCAGTAGAGTTACAACCGCCTCTTTAAAAGAGGATGGAAGAAAACCAGTTTTCAAAGACTAATTTATGATATTAGTAATGATAGTGAAAATTTTGTTCAAACATTCATGCAAAAGACCTGCCGGAAGAGGGTCAAGCAAACATGACTTTCTTGGGGAGTCAACCAGGATTTTCTTCACATGCGATTCAGGGACCTCCAAAAATTCGCTCATAGGAGTGCCATTAAACGGCAAGAATTCGTGAGCATCTGTGCAAATTTCAAGTCTCGCACTGATCTTCTGAACTTTCGTAACAAAGAACTCATTTAGAGCGTCTGGTAGCTCGGTTAAAGTAATATTATTTGGCGAAGATGTGTCCTTCTGTTTACCGGTCAGCTGACAAGTCCCTATTTGAGCTGCAATCTACAATCCGATGACTGACATATTAAGTCCTAGCTGCAAGGACCAATTTCTTAGTTCGTTCCTTGTTTTCAACAAAGATTTGTCGGTGCACGATCAAGCCAGATTGCCGCCATTTGCGTTCGGCACGTCGCTGCTTCTGCTTCGCGTCCTTTATTTCTGGTGTGAGCCATGGGGCGGAAGGGCGGTCCGTAACGCGCCGAGTAGACCGAGGTGCATGTTTGTCTAAAATAACTCTGAGGCCACTGTTGGAGTCTGTTGCAGGATCTTCTTCACTGTACCTGAGGGCGGCGACGTCACATCTAAAGGCCGCAAGATCTATCCTTCGGAGGTCACGGGTGGTGACTTGTACGCAGAAAGCGCCCTGGGAAATGATCAGAGATCAGTTTGTCCTCAATTATGAGGTTGCACGATCCTCTCTGACAACCAGCCAATCTAGGATGTGACCCCGCTTCTGTGTCGGGACACTGACAAGCTGAGTCATTCCGTATGTGTCAAGAGCTGATTTTAAGGTCTTCACATAGCTGTCGGTGGTGGAATCGAAATGGCAGTTTGTGTTGCCGATTATGATGACGTTGTTGTTCGTGGAGGCGTACGTTTCCAGAAGCCGAAGAAAGTTAGCTATAAACTGACAGATCTTCAACTTATTTCGCTTATTAGGAGGTGGCCTGTATATGCATAGAAACGTTATCGCTTGGTCACCATAATTAAGTTGCATCTTGCACATCTCAAATGAAACAAACTCGTCCGATTTTGAGAACGCCACACTATTCTTGAAGGGGCTCCTGTAAAGGACAACAATACCACCGCCATTTTGCGATTGCCTTGGGCAAGAGTGAAGGACGTAGTCCGGAGGTGTAATTTCTTGCTGCTTGACCTCATCTCCGACATGTTTAAACCACGATTCGGTAATGAACACAAGGTCAGCCTTGCTCTCTAAAACAAGATCGCCCCTTTTCATTTTTCCTTTTATAAGCTTTATAAATATCAATAGGCTTAGACAACACTATAGGCACTAATGAGTGATGGATATAGGCCAAACGTGTTTGCAATACACTTCACTGTCCATACTGAAACATCGGTGGATTTTAAACTAATAATATCCAATATAGAATTTTCCAGAAAGTTCGATAACTTTAAAACGCTATATCAATGGTATTATTCAAAAGATTTTTAATGGGACAAATTTGAAAATTTTTAACATCATAACTTACTCGAATGATTTTCATAGAGCCCCATCTCAGGCAAAACTAATTCGGAACAATTATGGAATAGGCCCCCGGGGCCCCTCTTTTAACTTAAATGTACTATAGTTATAGAAATGCATTTCGTTGTATAATTTTTCGTATTCGAAGAATAATTACTTAGAAAAGACAGTTTTGCACAGTTTGAGGAGGATAATAAATTTTATCTAGAATGTTCCAGAACTTTTTATGACATTCCGTCTTGCGCCGGGGGCCCAAAATGTCGTTTTTTTAAAATGAGCTTTATAAATAAAATTAACAACAATTAGTCCTACATGAGTAATGGATCTTGACCAAACTTAGTACACATACACTTTATTATTGATATTCAAGTACTGAAGGATACTGAACTAATAATAATATTAATTTCGCTGGGGCCGTGGGCCCCATTTAATTTTTCATTATATAAGCTATATAAATATCGATAGGCTTATTAATCCTACATGAATAGATGAAATATCAATAGGCTTATACCGGTACCCCCACCGGTATCGGGATCTGACAGCTATCGTTATCCCACTGGTATCGAGATACCACCGGGATCGGAATACTGACGGGATTGGAATCATACCGGAATTGGGATCCAAGGGGATCAGAATTCCACCGGGAAACTGTTAATAGCGGAAGCGTGATACCGAAGTGATTGGGATCCCACAGGGATCTGAATAATTATAAGGCTGTAGACTGTAGAAGTTCCTTCGTTCCGAATGATATCCCGGCAATTTGCCGGGTATATCCGCTAGTTTTAAATAAAAATGAATAAAGGCAGCCCTGGGAAATTAACACCCTTATGTTGCTATCGAACCCTTTTTACACACTCCTAAACTAAGTAAAAATTATAATATTACACTCAAATTTTACCACGCAATGTATTACATTTTATTATAAAAAATATTTCAATGCGTAATTTTGTATATTTAAAAAAAAAAAATTTCTTTATTTTTAACTTTGAAAAATTATTTGTTTACCCCCCCCCCCCCCTCTCTTATTTTTAAAAATTCGCTCTTGAATTTAAAAAAAAAAAACATTGAGAAATTCATAATTTTATTTCAAATTATCTATTTATATATGATTGAGCTAGGCAGACCATAACGTCAAAGAAACAAAGTGATTAAAATACGTTCGGATTCTTAAAAACAATGATAATGATTTTCTGATATATTTTACTGAAATTTTAATGCGCAAAAATTAAAATATATCCGCTTTTATTTTAGTAAATGTATAAGTATTATTATAATAAATAAAAAAAAATTATAACAACAATCAATAAACTATTTTAAGCATTTTATTCACATCTGAAAGCTCTAAAAACATTTAAATTAAAAAATGTGATCTAAGAATTACATTATAATCACAATTATCTGTAAAACCCAAAGATCAGTTATTTTTAGTAAGTTTTTTGGTACGTTGATAATAAAGCGAAATTCATTTTTATTTACTTTTATCTAAATAAATAGACAAATGGCGTCATAGCGTGAATTGCCTTTTTTTAGCCAAAGCTCTAAGTCCTTTTGATTTAATAACCACCCGTGACAAAACTGATAATGTATTTTCTCCTTCTTAAAAGTAAAATTAATAAATATAATTGTCTCCTTTTTAAATTTTTAATAAAACATAACATTTTTAGCCTTGTATTTTTAACATTTAATAAATAATTTTTTTTTTCATTCCAAGAAAGTACTTTATTATTAATAGAAACGTAACCTTTAAATATACTTTTAATAAGAAAATGCCCTTTAAGTCAAGCAGTGTCTCGAAACCACATAGCCAAATCGCATTCACTTATTTACTTACTCATCCAAATAATAGCAAACCATATGAAGTGCAAAAAATTGTTTTTTTTCTTACGTAGGGGGTTACGATCCCGTGGATGATTTTTAAACTTGTTTAAAATAAAAAAATAATTCTTTTTTGATGGGAAAGGGGGGAAGGAGGGGGGGGGGTTTGATAATTTCGTTTTGCTCCAGGCAACACCTCCTAGGGTACATATATATCAGGGGTAGGAAATGGGGTGTGTACATTTTTACATCGATGACAATATCACATGATATTACAGTCGTGAGAAAGAGCTGTCATATTCTTTTTTAAAATAATTAAACACATATTTACCAATTAGGAAAATCAATGGGGTTAACAAAAATAGGATACATTTACATAAGCATACCAATTAATATCAAAACCCAATCATTTTTAACATGTGAAAATATATTTTGAAAAAAGGAGATAAGTTAAAAATTGAAAATATTTGCAAAAAGTAAATTTGGTTTAAATTGTTTTTGAGATTAATAACAATTCTGTAAAAAACGACACTCGGGGCTGTTATAGACGTGAAAAACAGTTAAGAGATTCTTCTTTTGATAAAAGAATTCACTTTTTTTCCGATTTTCCGATAGTATAGTAGAAAAAAAATGCAGAAGTTTCGTTAAATTTTTAATGAAGATATCAGTGATATAAAATAAATTCTAAATGGTGAATTGAGTTTTTATTGTAAATTTAATAATACGTTTTCAAAATTTTTAGAGAAAAGAAAATTGAGTTTAGGGGCATAAAAAGTGGTAAGGTCGGCCCAACATTTAACAATTTTAAAAACACATAACAAATAATGTAGTTCTATAGCGTAGAAAGCAGCCGCCAATGAACTCATTTAGTGACACTAATGCCCCCCCCCCCCCCCCCCGGGGCTCTAGTCGGCATGTCCGTCCCAAAAATGGCATGTCTATAAAGAGGCGTTTGCCACGAACCCCCTGAAACGTTACCCGGGGTACATGATCACCGTGTAGGGGACCTGCGCCGAAAGGCAAAGGTAACTGCGTTAGAAAGAGCACAGCTGCATGGTTTCCAACCAAATGCAGTTGAAAATAACGTAGAAACAAGTCGGGACATGATTACAGTTGCCGCATGGATATGAGGCGAAGGAGTGTGGCAACCCTAGCCGATGATTCCAAATATGCAGTCTTTGAGGGTACTGCTCCTAGGCAACCTCTTTTTCTCATTTCCCAGCTGCGGTGTGAATTAGTCACGCCGCAGAAAACCACGTAAACCCTACGTGTGGGAAGGGGGCATTAGAGACGTAAAATATATCCACCCCAGCCCAAGAAAGTCCGGCCCGGTGTCTGTGTTAAAGCAGCACCCCGGCCGGCCAGGTGTTCCTTCTCTGGTGCCGCCTCACTCGCATAGTCAATCGAGTGGAAGGGTGGGTGAGGCTCTCTCAGGGGCGGAGGGTGATTCATAAATGAAAATGATAATACTAATAAATGTCTATTGCCGTTGTCTCATTTTAATCACAGCGGAAGTCATTTTGGTATTTA